>CM077001.1:63715337-65069899 GCA_039090855.1 Macrothele yani | reverse complement strand
AATCTTAAGTTATTTTCCGTATGGTTTATGAACTGGCTTTTGGGTCTTTTCATCATACCACTTTCAAACAGCAGCCTGGGGTCAAACTTGTCTTTCGATGGACCTTCAACCTCAATACTCATGAGAGCATTCAATGTTTATAAGTTTAAACTGCCCCACCAATCACCCTGGATTCTCTTCATGAAACTAAACCCAACCTCATATGCAAAAGTTGATAAGGGAAAATATACTGGATATTTCTACTAGTGCCAAAATGTTTTTATAATGTTTGCACTTTTCAAGAAACATTTGTTTCCAGAAAGCAGTTGTTTCTTTTTGTATGTGTCTAAAATTTTACACATGTGCAATGCAGTGGCACTTTACAGTTCACACTAAAACATTCAAAATTTTTCCACTAGCAAATTTTGCTATAACCACTTTTTTATCACTGGCACACTAGCAAAATGCATTTGCTTGCTAGCAATTTGCTACTAACTATTGGTCGAAATTGAGCCCCTGGTACAGACTAACCTCAACTAAAAAAAAAAAAAAGGAAAGCTGTCCATGCGCACTTCATAAGATTTGCTGCAGTAGCAAAATTATCAAAACTCACATGACATCACAGTTAGAAAGTAATGGAAATCTGCTGTTGGCTACTTTTAAAGGCTATTTGGAAACCTCAGATTCATC
The DNA here is from genome assembly GCA_039090855.1 of Macrothele yani. Taxonomy (NCBI): domain Eukaryota; kingdom Metazoa; phylum Arthropoda; class Arachnida; order Araneae; family Macrothelidae; genus Macrothele; species Macrothele yani. The sequence goes on along the minus strand of CM077001.1, from coordinate 65,069,230 downwards.
AAACACAAAAGTAAAAAAAAAAAAAAAAGCTAGCATTGGGCAAGTGGTTCACACAGTATATCCAAATATGGATATTCTGTTGCAAATGTATGTTTGTACACCAGTGACAAATGTATCGGGCAGAAAGACCTTTCTTCTGTCTCAAGAAAATAAGAAAGCATTTAAGGTCTCAAATGTATAATTCAACTAATATGTTGACAATACTTTCTGCTGTTTCACACGTTATTTAAGGTTTAAAAAGCAAGCACGGGAAACAATGTCTATTTACTGTGAAACATTAAAATACAAAAGATGTTTAATTGATATTGCACTTACCATTATGTCTTTCGCTGTATATGTTCACCTATTGCACATACTATTTTAATGTTCTTCCACATGAATGATAGGTTAAAATCCTGATTGATAGATGGTTTAATATCGATGTTGGCTGCTATATATACAAGAAAAATCCATTCTTGAAAATAAACTTGTGTGTAAAAGAACTAGCTGCAGGATTAAAAACAATGGGAGAGCAACCTCAATTAAAATGAAATTCAATTAAAATTGAACACACAATGACCAGATCTTTCAACTAAAAGAAATACGAAACATTAAAAAAACTAACAAAACACCATTTCCCGCTTTGCCTTGCATCACCCAGACTAGTTTCGACTAGTTAATTCATGGTCTTTATCGGTGGGTATTTCCATGCTGGTTCACGTGCCTGCTGTCACATAGTTGAACACTACGTGAAATGTTCTACAGTTGGTCAAAACTGTAGAACATTTCACGTAAAAAAGAATGATCTTTATTTGAACATGATAGCTCTAGTAGTAAAGAAGATATTAAATTTTACGTAAACGATGATTTTGGTCAAAAACGCCATATGAAGCCAAAGGAAAATAGCCACCAGAAAAAAAATAAGACTCATAGAAAAAAAATTATATTTTTGAAGTGTTAATATAACGGGAATATTGTATGCAAAAAATAAAAAATATTTAAAAATGTCGAGCAACAATTTAATTCGTTATTGGTTGATTTCACATGGAATGACCCATCAGCCAATGTGCAAAAACTATAAAAAAAAAAATGAAGTCAAGGTGAACTAGCATGCCCATGACATGCTTTCAATACTCTGCTGAGATGAATTCACACTATTTTGGTGCCAAAAGGTGAAAAAACAGGTTATTGTTTAGGAGCTACTGATAAAGTGGTCATTCAGTGTATGTCTTTCATACTCCATTCTTGAAAAGCCACATAAAACTACTGGAAAAGATTTGTTTCTGAACATAAAAGACTGAAAGAGCTTTGAATGTTATTACCTTATAGCATAGAGGTATCTGAGCTTCTTTTGTCTCTCTCTGGGCAGTAACAACCAATGCTGCACGGAGTGCAGCAGCAGCAGCTTCCCTAATATTTGCCTGCAGAAAAATCAAAGATTTTATATATACATAACCCTATTTTTATTCTTATTTAAAAAAAGAACATGCACATGAAGAATTTATTTCTATTTCTTTACACTAGTAAAAGTGCAATACAATGAGTCAGAAGCTGCCTAGAAAGACTCGAACTGAATACAAAACTTAGATGTTATCAAAGAACAATCAGAATATGAAATAAATGTGGTGAAATAGCACTACACTTAGAATGTAAACAGGACACAAGCCTTGTGTAGCCACAAAGACAATGACATGAATGCTTAGCAACAGGATCAGTTAGGCACAACCTTCCAAACAACTACAACGATTCTTGGCAACTTACATATATACATATGGCATACACAGGCACAAAGGTTGTGCCTCAATTGCCTAAAATCACTTAAGCAAGAATTCTTAAGATTGCAACTGAACACATGACAAATATCACAGTTTTTTAAATTATAGATGTAAGCTATTTCAATATTAAAAAGTTAAACACTGGCTTTACTCAGATATACTTTTAAGTTTCCTTTAATTGTAAGAATTCACTTCTCCTTTTTTATGTGGAGTGAGTGGAGACATTGAGAACAGTACTTGATAGTTACCTAAAAGATTAGAAATGTCTACAAGAAAAATAAAATATTCAGGAGAAATAAGTGAATTCTTAAACTACAGAAAACTTGAAAAACTATTTCAAAGAAAGGTGTTATGAAAATAGGCAAATGAAGAACTGTAGATTATTACCATCATAGAACCATGGATGGAAAATGCACACACTGGTTTCCAAAAACCTATTTTTCTTGAAAACTTAGTAAATTTGCTGCATGCAGAAAAGGATAATCCATTCACTGATGTTTGTGGCATGATAAGCATGTTCCTGGTTTGCTCAATATCAATGGAAGCCATGATGGAGAACAAAAAAAGAGCACAGACCACCATCACTCCTGAGTGAAGTCAATATGATGACTACACTAGTTTTTATGGTCCTTTCTGTGACACTGGGTCATAAGTATGTATGCCGCATGCACACCTCACAAAGTCTTTGCGAAAATCTTTGTATATTATTGTCACAGCAATGTTCCCTTAAGGCTCAGAGGTTAAATACCAGTTGCTGTGGTGTTGACATCCTTCTCTGACCAGACAGCAATCCTTACTTGGAGTTGTTGCCCATGGTGATCCACTACTGAATCTCAGTAGTGGATCACGTGGGCAACAAACTTCCAAGCAACAGAAGCCAAGCAAATGTAGCTATCTCTTCAAAAAACTTTAAATCTGCACTGTCCTAATGTGGAAACTAAACTACCATTTGATTTCCATTCAAGTATAATACCATTACACCACCCAAGGCAACAAACATCTGAGCAAGAAGCCAAGCAAATGTAGCTAAGAAACTAAACAGCTTTTACATTTGTGCCCACTGAAGCTATCTATCCATGATGCTTCCTCATAGCATTAAAGATCCCAGTGACCTATATCCGTTCCTGGATGCAAAGGGTAAAACAATATACAAGGAAACATTTGACTGCTTTTTCTAGAACAGATCTGAAAGTTGTTCAGACTCCCAGGCTACAAATGCTTGGCTTCTGTGGCTTGGAAGTTTGTTGCCCGGGGTGGTGTAATGGTAGCATACTAAATGAAAATCAGAAGCAGGTCCAGTTCCTGCTCCAGGACAATGCCATTTTCAAGTTTTCTGAAGAGATGGCTACATGGAAAACAGTTAAAATATGGTACTTTTGTGCCAAAAATTACATTCATACATGCCTTCCATGTACTGGACATATCATAAATTATTTCTTCAAGAGAATTTCTTCCTCAATAATTTTGGTAATTTCTCTGTTCTCTATTGAATCACTTGGATGCACTTTATTCTCACTGAAATCTTTCCCAAAGCTTATGCACCACAAAACAACTCAGATTAAGTCATCTCCAAACATCTGTTAGATTTTGGCACATTTCAAGCTGGCCAATATTTCACCATCGTTCTCTTCCCAATATACACTGAAGAGCAACTGAATTAGAGATACCCGACTAGTAAAGTGTAGCACCCACCACCTTTCGCCCTGATGACGGCGGCGATTCGTCTCGGCATGGACTCGACAAGACACCGGAAGCGTTAGGAAGCCATACAAATCCACGACCCCTGAACAAGCTCCCACAGTTCCCGAAGATTTGATGGAGGGGAGTCAGAGCCCCGAACATCTCTCTTGATGGCATCCCAGAAGTGCTCGATGGGATCGAGGTTAGGTGACCTAGCTGGCCAAGGAAGCGAGGTCACGTCGGTGGAGTGATCATCCAACCATTCTGATACAATTCGGGAGCGATGGCACGGTGCATTGTCTTGTTACAGGATGAGGTCCCCAATAGGATGCTGAAGACGCACAAAAGGGAGCAATTAGTCGTCCAGGATATCATGGTAACCTCTGAGGGAAGATGTCACACGTACCAGGGGTCCCTTTTCAGTCCACGTAAACAGTCCCCAGACAAGAATGCCACCCCCACCAGCTTGAAGAGTACCCTGCTGGCAAGAAGGATCCATCGCTTCATGTGGTTTGCGCCATACTTTTATCCTGCCATCCTCATGTACCAACGTGAATATCAACTCATCAGTCCAGGCAACATTTTTCCACATGTCTAGGGTCCAGTGGCGATGTTCCAGCGCCCATGCTAATCTTTGCACCCTGTGATGTGCGGTCAGCAGCGGTACCCTCGTGGGACGATGGCTTCTGTACCCCATAGCGATGAGCTGGTTCTGGATGGTGTGGCTGCTTACACGTTTTTGTGCACCAGCGTTAAATTGCCGAGTGATTTCTTGCACTGCGGCCCGTCTAACCGCTGTTACAATGCGAGCTAGCCGACGACGACCCCGCTCATCCACACGCTGTTGTCCATGGCAGTTGGCCCTTGCAGGGATGGTTTTACCAGATTCGATGTACTCACAGTGCACCCGTGACACAGTGGCTCGTGAAAATCCCAGTGCCTGCATGACTTCCGAGATGGGTGACCTATTCGTCAGGCTCTGACAATTTGCCCATGATCAAATGCGCTTAGATCCTTCGTCTTGCCCATACTGCGTCCAACTGTTACTGATTCCCGTCGCATCACTCCTTATATTGTCGGATCGCTGCATACGTCATGTCGTTTCCGTTTACAGGGCCGCCCACAGCGCCACATTTGCATAACGCCAGCTGTCTCCAATTCAATTGCTCTTCAGTGTATGATATTTGGCAGACAAACTCAAATTCACTATCTTGATAACACTGGCTTGCATTTCACAGTCAAACTGGATAATTGTTCTACTGAGGAAAATATCGAACTTGTCTGGGCATCATGTTCTTTAAAGAGAATGCCAAACAGAAATATAAATTCCCCTTGCATTCTTCAATGCAAACATAATTACATATAGCTCAGTAGAAGAAAGTAAAAGAAAAAGGTTTCATAAAGCTGAAATTCTGACACTTACTATTGAAAAGACTGATAAAGTCTGGTACTGAAACTTTTTCAATGAACTCATTATGTGGCTAACATCTTGCTCTGTGTTACTGGATCTCCAGAGCTTTCTTTCTGATTACAGCATACATGGAATTGTTGATAGCATGGGTGATCTTAGTAAGAGATGGGTTTGCCTCCTCGGGGTGTTGATTGGTGAAAAGACCCCAACTCACAGGATTTTGTTCCAGAATCCTTAGGTTAAATGACCAACTGGAACAGTCAGCTGTGGGCTAATCCCCCACACTGGTGTACTTACCTGATTAAAAAGACACAAAGAAATGTAAAAACTGACTCAAGTATGGAATATGGTAGAACTACCACACTTGAGAAAGACAGTCCACCACGGAAACAATTTGGACACTGGAATAAAGAGAATGAGAAAGAGATCTCGGCTGAGAGAATGTAAGATTGGTGTACGGAATACTGGAGGTATAAATGGCAAGATGAATGAGGTGATTGAAGAGATGAATAAGTATAGATTGGATGTGCTGTGTGTAAGTGAAACCAAAAAGAAGGAAATTGGGATAGAAGAAGTGAATGGAATGGTGAGTGTGTGGTCTGGAGTATTGGATAATGTGAGAGTTTTAAGTGAAAAGATGAAGAAAAACTTGATTCACTATAGCTTAAGTGAGAGAATTTTTGGATTCGTTTGAAAGTGAAACTTCAGAGAACAGTAATTGTTGTAGTGTATGCTCCTTGTGACTCGGAACCTTCTGATAGGAAGGAAGATTTCTGGAATGAGCTAAAAGCTGTTTTAAGCCAGTTTGGTGCTAAAGAGAAAGTTATAATAGCAGGAGATTTCAGTGCTGGAGTAGGCGTGCAGAATGCAATTTCTGACAATGTTCTGGGTAAGTTCATTGATCTTTCTGTGAATGATAATGATGAAAGATTAACTTAACTCTGCATTGAGAATGATTTGTGTATATTTAATATGTTTTTCAACCACAGGTATATCCCCACATATACTTGGGAAACTCATACTCTTGGTTAAAAGAGTGCGATAGATTCTTTTGTCTATGATCAGCATCTGAAACACTTAGTTGTTGACACTCGTGTGATGAGAAGTGTGGATGTTGGCTCTGATCATTACTTGGTAGTGTCAAGAGTGAAACTGAATGTTGGTTGGAGGAAAAGGAATAAGAAGAGACCTAGGATGGAAAGAAGAAAGATTGAAAGGCTCCTTGACAATCATCACTGTTATTCTGACTTGCTCAGAGAATGACTGAAGATGCTGAAGTCTTGTGAAAGGGATGCAGAAAAGAAGTGGGAATGTTATAAAAATTGTGCTGTCACTACTGCTGAAGAGGTCTGTGACACCAGAATTGTAGGTAACCATGGAGGTGATGCTTGGTGGAATAGTGAGATTGAAGAGGCCGTAAAGAGAAAGAATGAAGCACACTTGGGGATGTTGAAAGGTAGAGTTTCTGTGGATGAATATCGCTGGGACACGCGTGAAGCACTTAAGCTGGTTCGCCAGAGTAAGGCAAAAGATAGGAAACAGGAGGTGGAAAGGCATGAATTGGCTTTTTGGAAAGATAGAAAGTCCTTCTGGAAGTACAAGAGACTCAGGAAAAACAGGGGAAACAAAGTTGTAAGTTGTGTGAAGAATAGAATCAGGGAAATGACATGGGAGCCCAATGAGTTAAGTGAAAAACGAGATGAATACTTTGGTGAGTTATTAGATCAAGAAAGCAAATGTGATTCTGAGGCAGAAGCAGATGATGTCACAGTGAAGGATGGAAGCACAAAAGGGATCTCAAGAGAAGAGGTGTGTAAAGTTCTAAATTCTCTTCAGAATGATAAGGCTCTGGGAGTTGATGGCATAACTGTTGAGATGTTGAAATATAGTTGTGACTCTCTAATTGACTGGTTAACTGAAATTTGCCAGCTGTGCTGGGAGTTAGGAATGGTCCCTCAGGATTGGAAAGATGCTACCGTTGTTCCCTTGTGTAAGGGAAAATGTGATCTGACTGACAGCAAGAACTATCGTGGTATTAGCCTACTGAGTGTGCCAGGGAAAGTGTTTGGTAAAGTCATTATTAAAAAAGTATGGGGTCTTACATCAGAGAAAGTGTGGTATGTTCAGAGTGGTTTTATGCCTGGTAAAGGCTGCACTAACCAGATTTTTGCATTACGCGTGATGAATGAAAAGTATCTGACTGTTGGTAAGAAAGTTTTTGCTGCCCTCACAGATTTACAGAAAGCTTACAAACTGAGTAAATAGGACACTTTTGTGAAAGGTATTGAATGAATATGGGGTTACTGGGAATCTACTGAATGGTGTAAATGCCATGTATGCTGGCAATAGAGCTTGTGTACGAGTGAATGGTGTTTTATCAAAATGGTTTTCTATTTGTGCAGGAGCCAGACAAGGTTGTGGAATGTCACTATGGCTGTTTAATGTATTTGTGGATGTGTGCATACGTGATGCCAAAATAGATAATACTGGTTTATGTCTTGGTGATATCCATGTGTGCCGATTTTTGTATGCTGATGACATTATCCTATTGGCAGAGAACAAAAGTGAGTTGCAGAGTATGTTGTCCCGGATGTACGAAGTTCGCATGAAATTCAAACTGAGCATAAATAAGGGAAAAACCAAGGTTATGGTTTTTGAGCGAGGAACTGGTAGTACCAAATGTCATATAAGTCTAAATGGCACAGTGGTTGACCAGGTGAATGAGTTTGTGTATTTAAGAAGCATGTTTGACACAGAGAACAAATTGGATGGTGAAATTAGTAGGAGAGTGAATTCTTCACTGAAAGTCATGGCTGCTTTGGGAGACTTTCACAGGAATGATGGGTTCTCTAGAGAGTCCCCCGCATGGTTGTGTATGAGAGTGCAATTGTTCCTACTCTGATGTATGGCAGTGAAACCTGGGTACTACAGATGAAACATAGAAGTTGTTTGAGTGCTGGAGAAATGTGTTACTAATGGGGGGGGGGTGGCAAGACATGTTCTGATCGTGTGAGGAATGAAGATGTGTTGCAGTTGTGTAAGGTGAAACAAAATGTTTTTAGCAAGGTGGAGACCAATATGCTTCGGTGGTTTGGCCATATTGAAAGAATGAGTGATGAGATGCTTACCGAGAAAATCTTTTTAGCCCAAGTGGCAGGAAGAAAAGGCAGAGGAAGGCCAAGGAAGTCATGGGAGGATCAGATTCAGGAGTGCCTGCATGAGAAAAAGATTATGAGTATGAGTCTGGCAGTCAAACAAAGGCATGAAGGGGGGCAGGAAGTGCTTTGGTCACTCCATCGTAACCCCTCCACAGGCTCCACTTCCCACTAACACTATGCACCCTTTTCATTTCCTAGTAGCCACCGTAGGGGTTTCCTCCCCACGTGGCTGAATGAATTCCTCTTCTAGTGCTCAATGACGGAGAACTCTGCCAAATACGTTAGTTTCACCCCCTTCCCCTTTAACCTACAGTTCGGTCCTTGGGAGTGAACTAAACGAAATGTTAAATACGGAGAAAGATCAAACACAGAGGGAAAAGTATTTTATTTTAGAAACTCCCCAAATTCCCTGACTTACGAAATAAAATTTCAAAATTCCCTGATTTTTTTATGAAAATTCATGTTTTCCTTGACGTTTCCCTGACTTTTTGAGCCAATATTTTTTTCCCCTGAAAATTCCCTGCTTTCCCGGTTCTCCAGGTAGTGTGGGAACCCTGTGATAGTGTGTGGTCGAACTTTCACATGCCATGAAGCAGTGTTTTTTCTACCTTCAGATCCAACTTCTTCAATGCTTCTCTCTCTCTCTCTCTCTCTCTCTCTCTCTCTCTCTTCTACACCAATTTCAAAATCATAATCACTTTGTTCCTTTTCTGTACATGGAAGCATGAGTAAGTTAAGTTCATCTATAGATTGATTTGTCTTTCATCACTTCAGGCTTCACAAACCAGCCAAGCAGAATCTTCAAGAAGGCAACAATGTTCATGAAGAACATGGATTAAGGGCTCTTCAGACTGAAACAGGTCCATAAACCCCTCAAACATTTTGCTCACAGCTGGAAGGAAGTCAATTCATGTGATAGTTGAAAGTGGTGTTTTCAAACACATCACAATTTTTCTGCATCTTGATTGGCTTGGTTTTTTATTTTTTATTTTATTTTTGTCCCTTTTTGGAAGTTTTTAAAGGAAATATTCTTTGAGAATAGTCCACTGGTTCAATCGTTCTGGTTTTGATTCGTTCAATCGCTGTGGTGAATGTAAGCCACTTGCACTCAACATGCTCCAAAAACTTAACCAAAAGGCATCCAAGTCTTGAGAATATTTTTATAAAACTCATGAATGATCTGAAATTTCATTATCGTGCTATTCAGGGTGTTAAAACACGAAATTTGTAAATCACAAATTTAACCTAACATTGAATGTAACTGTAGTTTAGTAAACAAATTAAAATGCTAGATCAAAACACCAATCAGTTTGGAAATAATGCCTTGACAAACTGCTGTCTTAAAATAGTTGTAGTTGGATGCTTTTATGAGTATTAATAGGATTTTTTCCTAACACAAGAATAGGAATTTTGCAAGAAAGATATAGTATTACTTTTCTCTAAATATGTTTAGTAATACTGGCAACAAAATTGAATGTAACAGTAGTTTAGTAAATGAATTTCTACTCCCTTGTGATGTTAATTGCTGAATTGAGTAGAAAGGGAGTAGAAAAAATAAAATTGAATTGGAGTAGAAAACCCTCAAGTTAATTTATATTAAATACATCTTAAAGTGCTACAAACCAATTTTAAATGTACCATAATGTATCTGCATAACTGTAAGAATTTCCTTGGCCACTCACTATAGCCCAAATATAAAAACTAAGTAACAAAACGCCTAATATATATATATATATATATTCTTTTTTTAATATTGGTTTTCCCTTCAGCCATTTGTATGTTGAGTTAAATTTTATGATTCACGAGTAACTAAATTATTGCACATTACCAAAAAAATTGCCGTTTAAAATCAGTCATATCTAATTTAAGGGGGAGAGTGTCTTTAATTGCAAACTCCATGCACATACGTATATTCTGACAGATAAATTATTGATGTGTTAAGAGAGGTAATTTTGAGATGTTACTATCGTCTATGTGTATTGCAAATGTCATGTCTACACTAGCAGTATTAGACTTCACACCAGTTTTAATTCATCAATCAGAAATAATAATAATAAAAAAAATCTGCACATGGCAATTCCTTGCATGTCCACTTGCCAAAGGGTTATAGCAGGTACTCATGAAATGTTTTCTACCTTAATTTTAAAAATGTCCATATGATGCAGACTTGATATTGTGTGATTTTCAATATCTGCATTTTCCCAGGCATTATAACATATTGACGAAATACATAATTTATATATTCACAATGGAATTAAAAGTTTGTAATGCCAATTAGAAAAACACCCAAATGTGGTTGGTGTACAGAAGCCTGTAAATTTTGAAGTTGTCATGTTTACAGAGATTTGTATATTTACAACATGACTTCCAGTTGTGTGTGTGAAACATAAAAGCAAATTTTGAACAAAGAAAAAACAAAAAAGGGGAACAAGAAAAAGAACAACGATCACCACTTTCCAACCACCCGAAGCAGGCGAGCTTCAAGCGATGTAAATTTAACGAACAGAAGAATGCAAGGAAGCATATTAATGACTGACTCCTTGTCGGCTTCACAATTTGTTCTTGGTTTTTGTTTTTCCCTTTATATGCTTTTGCTATATATATCTATATCTATCATCATCATCATCATCATTGTCAACCATTATCAATCCACTGCTGGACGAAGGTCTCCCCAAGTTTCTTCCACAACGGTCTGTCTTGTGCCAGTCTCCTCCATGTCACTCCCGAATACTTTCGAATTTCATCCACCCATCTTCCATGTGGTCTTCTTCTGGGTCTTTTCCTGTCCCTTGGAATCCAATCTAAAATTTCGGCTGTCCATCGATGGTCTGTTCTTCTGGCAGTATGTCCAGCCCATTGCCATTTCAGGGATTTAACTCTGATCATGATGTCTTCCACTCTTGTCATTTTTCGGATCCACGTGTTTCTCTTCTTATCTCTCCTGGTTACACCAAGCATGCACCTCTCCATGCTCCTTTGAGTTGTCTGCAGCCTTTGTATGTCTCTTTTAGCTATATATATATATATAGGATGCAAGGTCAGGTGATGTGCAACGTATACTATAGCCTCTCCTTGACAATGACGAATGTCAACCATGACTTCTCGAGGTGCATCCTATTCCTAGTAAAGGGGCTGTGACAACCCACAAATAGGGGTATATCTATGCCACCGGGATTAGAAGAAATGCTATCCCACACTCACCAACCCGCTTGGCCAGCGTGGTGAGTTGTGGTCACCCCCCCCCCCCCCTGCTTGCACAATTTTAAACTTGGCCCTCAGTCTCCGGCAGCTGAAATGTACCTGGTCACGACAGCGGCCAGTGCGACATGGAGGCAGAGGGTGCTAAGAATCACTGGAGGACCGGACTAGGCTGCCATCTGATACTGACCATGGCTATGTTCAATGGACAAACCCTATCTTCTGATTCAAAGCTCCTTGAATTGGAGGAGGAACTCGAAAAAATCAACTGGGACATTGTGGGACTAAACGAGGTAAGAAGAAGAGAAGAGCTGGTTGAACTGAAAAGCAAACATCTCTTTTACTATTGTGGGACAGATACTGGTAGAACTAGTGGCGTTGGATTTATAATAAACAAAACACTGAAGGACAATATTCTGGAAGTTGAAAGTTCCTCGGACAGGGCTGCGTGACTCGTTATCCAACTCTCAAAAAGATACCAGGCTCAGATTTATTCAAGCTTATGCACCCACCACAAGTCATCCTGAAGAAGAAATTGAAGAATTTTATAACTAAATTCAGAATCTAAGAAACAAAGACAAACAGCACTTGAAGATCATTATGGATGATTTCAATACAAAGGTAGGGCAACAGCAACAGAATGAAACTTTGGTTGGTAAATTCGGTTATGGGAACAGAAATCAACATGGAAAAACTCTCATAAAGTTTGCAGAAGCAGAAAGGTTTTTCATCATGAATTCCTTTTTCAAGAAAAAGCGACACAGGAAATGGAGATATCCGAATGGGAGAACAAGTGAAACTGATTTTATTATGTGTCACAAAAAATTCATCATTGAAGACTGCAGTGTGCTAAACAAGTTCAACACAGGTAGTGACCACAGAATGATGAGATGTAAGATGCACCTTAACACTAAACTCGAACGTGGCAAGCTCATAAGACAAACAAACCTTAAAAAACATCATAATACCTTCAAGTTGGAACTGAGGAACAGATTCTCTGCTTTAGAAGGCCTAACATTGGAAGAAGTGGATATTTCTGAAGTTAACAGGGAACTCACCAAGGCTCTTATGGAAACAGCAACAAAAATAAGTGGTACTGAAAACAAGTTACATATGAAGAAAATTTCAGAAAAAGCAAAAATGTTGATGCAAAAGAGAAGAGAAATGAGCACAAATATGGACAACGTAACTTCCAAAGTGTAATATATAGAACTACGCAAGACAGTACAGTAAAGTATCACTGAAGACATAAGGGTCAATCCACGCGAAATCATTAGATTTTGAATTAATTTTCCACCAACACATCTCCGATTCTTACATGTTTTTTTTTTTTTTTTTTTTTTATATGGGTAGCTACTCCCAAGTTATGAAGAAAACCCTGAAAGTTTCAATTTTTCTGATAGGTTAGAAGATATAATTTTTTGAATTTTGGTGCATGGCAGACATATTTTGCCTAAAAACGCAAATATCTCAGTTATTTAGAATAAAAAGAAATACATAAATCATCATTCTTTCTTAATTTTTACCAAGGAATCCATTGGTGCAATGCACGCGTTTCTATGTGCTTTAGTTTTTGAGTTATGAGCAATGAGAAAACCTTTCTTCAATGCTTAAAAAGGCAATGTAGTACAGCACTTAGAAAGCTGCAGTTATTATTCTTTGCAAAGAAAGGTTTAATCTATCAAATGAAGAAAAAAAAAATTGGGCTTTTGCCTGAGCGCCGAGAAAAGAATGTTTAAACATGGTGCATGGCCAGTGCATTGCCACGGTGACAGCGCAATCGGCGAAGCACGCTGCATCATGGCCACAGCTGTGCGGAGACTTGGTAACGGAGGAAGAACGGCATTCCTCCCGCACACAAGAAGCAATCCCACCCATCACCCCCATCGCGCTGACGCATGTATTGTTGAACTCACGTTTTGAAGGAAAGGAATTCTTTATTTTAAAAAAGCATGATTAGTCATGAACAATGTTTATATTTCGATGTCTCACAATGCTGTGATCAACTTCCATGTCAGTTTTTGATTATATTTAATCAAATCAGACAAGAGGAAGTTGAGCTTCCATGGAACAAATTTTTTTCTCCGATAACGAATTTGGCGATTATCATAAAATTTATCATCTAAAGGTTTTACAGTGTTCGCGAGATTGTTCTCGCGTTTTGTGTCATCATCTGAATCCTTTCTTGAAATCAATGCAAACCCAAAATTATTTTAGGGGGGAGGGTTGCTGCCAATGCTTTTGCTCTAAACGAGAGATCGTGGAGAAATTTCTTTTGCTAATTTTGGGGATCATCTTGTATTTTTTTTAATCAATGACCTGACGCTCCAGACCTTTTGCGCACTTTGTCTGATCAACATCCCGCAAATTTATTGCTCCTCGTAAAGATATCGTTAAGTATAAACTTGCCGCCCCAGTGCAGCAGTGGTCTAAGCGATGGCTTATGAATGATCATTCGTCCAAGATGGGTCCAGACTCGAATCCTGGTGAGGCATGGATGTTGAGTTTGTCTTACGGCGCTGACTCTCTCCCTTCCCTGGAACCAGTGGCCTCAAATTCGGGATGGGCGACTGCTTACAGCCCACTGAGTTGCTTACGCTGGTCGTTAAACCTCCAATAAAAAAAAAAAAAAAAAGTATAAACTTGCCATTCGCCGCAGGATGAAAATGATGTTGACAAAAAAGTGTTAGGAGAATTTTATATGCGTACGCAAAATCTCCGATTATTTTCCGTGAAGGTAATGCGATACTTTTTCTGTTGCGTGGAAACTAAATATGACCCGCGAGAAAATTTTATGTTTGTATCACCGATGTAAACCAACCAGTTCTAAACTTTCAGCTTTTGGAAGTTTATGAATTGTAGCATCTTAAATAAAAAAAAAACAAAATGGCATTCCACATGGCTGTAAGTTTTTGTACTTAGGGGAAGGAAGGGGGAGGGAGTCCTCTGAACGAATTTCTAAGAGAGCAGCAGAAACACGTTTTGGAATTATAGTTCAAAACGATCAGAGAGAGAGAAAGACCCAAGTAAGCTAAAATTGCAAAGCAAAATAGTAACTTGCCATAGAGATTCGTATCCATGGTTCCCATACTACATACGTAGAATAAATACTAAGTACAGAATTCACTTGAAAACTTTTTTGACTAGGGGTAACATTATCAACGTCGAGTAAAGTGGACATCAATGGAATTTTTTGCCTAAATTTCCGCCAAACACTTCAAAATGTGTGCCCCACTCCCATCATGTTTAGCACACACACACACACACCTAATGACCCACCCAGTTCTGAGCGGGTAGCGTCGCCACTGCCCTGTGTTTGTTAATTTATTTGCCATTATGGAATAACATTTTCTGTTCGCCACAGATGTAAAACTGTTTATTTTTTTTAGAGACGATTTACTCTTTTTACCCGTGTTATGGCCGACACACTTGCTTCTAGTTTTGATTTGTTTTTTCTCTTTTAAAGACAGGATAGTCCCAGACCTCGAACCACTCAGATCCTAATTTACGACCTCAGGCAAACAGAGGTTTTTCAGCTCACCGCAAGTGGAAAAGCTCCATAGTGTATTTTCTCAGATCACTTTTATTCTCTTGCGATTTGAAAGTTGCTGCCTAGTTTTTCAGCGTCTTTGTCAATATGAGGACGATAACTGCATTGATACTGATAAAGAGAAACAGAAGCTCATAAAACAGAGCAGACAAATTACGATCGCTAAATAGCAACATTAGTTCCATACTTGTTTTACATAAATTGGTAATCAATAATTGCGATACATTGGGTATTACAATAACGAAAACATACTCATATGTTCGAGGTCTGTTAATGTTTCCATTATTTCTAAATTTATTGGCATGATTAATAAAAAATAATAAAAATAACTGAAATAAATCCACTCTGACACCGGGATGTGATTAGGAGGCATAAAATTTTTCTTTCGGTGTAACCATCAAACTGTATTTCCCTATTTTGGGGCGACACCATGAATAGTTAAACTGTGTTTTCCTCATTTTAGGGTACTGTGGTGCGTTTTGTTTCATATGAGCTCTTGAGAGTTCCGTGAGCTCCCACCTGACGCGAAATCTTTAAATAAGAAACTGAAATAAAAAATAAATAAAAAAAAACAGGCAAGATGTCAACTGCTAGATATACTCGTTCATTTAAATACTAGATCTACCTGAAAATAATTTATAACATTTTTTCTAACCCGACGCTGAGCCCTGCTAACGTCATCATCTGTGATCATCAAGTATATGACATTAACTAAAACGTAGTGTATATCTCCTCTACTTCGCAAGAATAGGCACAGAGATATAAAACCCCGATTACTCTATTTCTCAATCTCAAGCTGTCATTCCTTGATCATTTTCTCTAACGGTAGGCGTGGACAACTAGACAATTTATTAATTCTTGAAATAGAACTATTTCATGTCTAAACATTCTGTCGGATATTGCGTGAGCTGTAGATATCATTAATCAATTTTCCAAAAACTGTATTCAATGTCAATTGCATAATTTATAAGCATCAGTACTGTATATTGGTAAGCTATACAGGGAGAAAAAGTTTATATTAGTTCTTCTCGTCATTGAATGGCTAAGAATAACAATATACTTTCGACAACTGTAGCATAATTTATATGCATTATTTCTGTGTAACTTTTTTCACGGTATAGCTCATATTGGTAAGCTGTACGGAGAAAATGGTTTATATTAGTTTTCCTCGTCGTCGAATGGCTAAGAACATAGTGGATAGTATCTGACGATTTGGCGTGAAATGACCCTTTAGTAATATTTTATAGTTATATTATTTGAAATGCCTTTAAACATAACATTAATTCACTATCCTTCCTCCTTCAAGCATCACAGCAAATTATCTTGCGATCTGACCAACGCGTGCAATGGCATCTTGATCTGCCGACCGTCCGAAGACCAACATCCACTGCCGCTTGGCTTCCTGCGAACGCTATTCGACGCACGCTGTTTCACAGTGGCAAAATACGAGCCATGCACCACATTTAAAAATTATTTTCTCAGCGTGCACATGAAAGCTTAAGGGTTGTTTTTTCTTCATTTGCTAGACTAAACTTTTCTTTAAAAACGAAAAACAATTGCGATCTTCTAAGTGCTGTACCACATTGCTTTTTTTACGTTTTGAAGAAAGGCTCTCCTGTTGCACATAACTCAAAAACTAAAGAAGATTGAAATTTGTGCATTGCACCAATTGATTCTTCGGCGGAAATTACGAAAGAGTGGTGATTTTAGCACCTTTTTTTTATCCAAACAACGGAGATATTTGCGTTTTTACGCGATTAAGGCCTGTCATGCACCAGAATTCGAAAATTAATATCTTCTGATCTATGGGAAATAAAAAAAAATGAAACTTTCAGGATGTTCATACATTGGGGTGATCTATTCATGAAAAAAAAATTGTAAGAATCGGAGATGGTGTGGTGGACAGCATATCTGACGATTTGGCATGGAATGACCCATAAAGGAATTAAATTGTGAACTAGTGAGAAAAGCAATTGAAAACAACCAAAGCCTGAAGAGAGCAAAGGGACATCTCGGTAAGAGAAAAAAACAGATTATGGCACTGAGAAAAGAAGATGGTACAGTAACAAGAAATAGAAGCGAAATTTTGACTAGGGTGAAAAGATTTCTACTCAAAAATGTATGAAAGGGATGACACAAATCACTCCAGACATTACGACAGATACCAGTACCTAAGTTAATCCAGTCCTCCCTGCAGAAGTTACACAAGCAATCAAGAATATGAAACAGGGAAGAGCTCCAGGAGAAGAAAAATTACTGTGGACATTATACAAGAAGCAAGTAGAGAAATTGAAACTACACTTGCCTAAGTCTTCACCAGATGTCTCAATGAAGGGAAGATTCCAGAAGAGTGGAACAATGCTACAAGTGATCCTGCTACATAAAAAAAAGTGACGTTGAGGATCTCAGGAACTACATGCCCATCAGCCTCCTATCAGTGGTTTACAAAATCTTTATACAGGTTACTTCACATCGCTTAAAGATAACTCTGGGCATGGCCTCAACCGAGAGAACAAGCTGGATTCAGGAGTGGCTACAGCACTATAGATCATATCCATGTACTGAGAGAACTAATTGAAAGAACAAGAGAATATGAACTCCCATTATGCATGGCTTTTATTGATTATGAAAAGGCCTTCGATTCAGTGAAACCATCAGCAATTACACAATGGCTTTGAAATACAGCGATATTGAAGATGCATACATTAGCATTATTAATAACATCTATGAAAACGCAAGTGCAAATATTCGGATATTTGAGGATACAGCACAAATAAAAATTGGAAAGGGAGTAAGACAAGGTGACACCATATCTCCCAAGCTCTTTAATGCCACATTGCAAAATGTCTTTCAATCCTTGAACTGGGAAAACAATAAAGATTAATGGAGATTATTTAACTCGCCTTCATTTTGCTGATGACCTAGTTATTTTTGCAACTACTCCTTCAGAGCTGCAGAGAATGATCCAGGATCATTGCTGACAAGAGTATAGAAGTGGGATTAAAAATGAACTTTCACAAGACAAAAGTGATGTACAAGGCCTTTACAAGAAATGAAGATTTATCAATTGATGGAGAAAGGCTTGTGACAACCGATACCTACATTTATCTTCGGCAGCGGATATCAAGTGAAGGTCACATTGATGAAGAAATTAATTGGAGTATAAAACATGGATGGAGAGCTTTTGGAAGAAACAGTACAATTTTTAAGAGCAGTACGCAATTGTGTCTTAAAAGAAAAATGTTTAATAAATGCATCCTGCCAGTGCTTACATATGGAGCAGAGAAATTGACCTTAACTAAAAAAGACATACAAAGACTGCAAACAACTCAAAGAAAATTGGTAAGGTGCATGCTTGGCCAGGAAAAATAAGAAGAGGAACTTGTGGCCAGAGTGAAATCACTGAAATGGCAATGGGCTGGACATGTTGCCAGAAGAACAGACCACTGATGGACAACCGAAATTTTAGACTGGATTCCAAGAGACAGGAAAAGACCGAGAAGAAGACAACATGGAAGATGGGTGGATGAAATTCGAAACTATGCGGGTGTAACATGGAGGAGACTGGCACAAAATACTGTTGCGGAAAAAACTTGGGGAGACCTTCATCCAGCAGTGGATTGATAATGGTTGATGATGATGATATATGTATATATATACACTGCTGGTCACCCAAAATGCAACACCAAGAAGGAAGCATCCGATTGGCCTGAAATCCGCATCATGCGTCGCCTGCAAGAGGACATGCAAACGATTAGCATTGCAGGGCATATGCAAATTATGTGCACCCGGCACGCCACCAAGAAGCACTATAAGAAGGGTTCACAGAAGGTGGGGTGTAAATAGAGGAACGGGGTTATGATGCCAGACCTGTGCGTGGGAAGCTTCCTGATGCCTCGTCGCAGAATAAAGCAGTCATTCCAGCATGTTTCGGAGTTCGACAGAGGACGAATAGTGGCTTATAGCGACAGCGGTTTATCGTACCAAGACATTGGCGCCTGTGTGGGACGACATCCAGCCACAGTGAGGCGAGTATGGATTCGGTGGGTACAGGAGGGATGGACTGACTGACGTGAGCGATTGCCGCAGCCGCGGCACACCACCGAACGAGAGGACCGCCATGTTGTGCGGCGGGCATTGACAGCTCGCACTGCCACATCACGAAAGTTAGCGCAGGAATTTGGGTGTGTCGCGCAACAACCTGTGTCAGCACTTACCGTTCGACGTCGCCCGCAGGAACGGGGACTTGTCGCACGGTGGCCATTCCTCCAATTACCATTGACATTACACCACCAGCGAGTGCAGCGGCACTGGGCTGTTGAACGCCGCACCTGGACTACGGAATGGCAAGACATTGTCTTCACCGACGATTCCCGCTTCTGCCTGCAACACCACGATGGTCGGATACGCGTGTGGCGGCACCGCGGCGAGAGACTGTATGACACCTGCATTATGCATCGCCATACAGGTCCATCGCCTGGCGTTATGGTTTGGGGCGCAATTGGATATGACACCAGCACCCCTCTGGTACTCATTGCCGGTACACTTAACAGCCACCACTACATCTCCAACGTTTTGGAGCCTGTAGTCCTCCCTTACCTGCCAGCGGCCACGTTTCAACAGGACAACGCGCGCCCGCACGTGGCACGCATCGTGCAACAATTCTTCACGGCCCACCAGGTGTCACTGCTGCCGTGGCCCACCTGTTCTCCCGATATGTTGCCCATCGAACACGTCTGGTCGCTGATCAGCAACCGAGTGGCTCGACAAGCACCACCTGCGGCTACGCCTGATGAACTGTGGCAATGTGTGGAAGCAGCCTGGACCGACATACCCCAAGCCACATCCAAAGCCTCTTTCGTTCGATGCCGCGGCTTGTAGTGGCCATTATTACCAGCCATGGGGGCCACATGAACTATTGATATCTGCATGTTCCGTAAGTCGCACGGGCCTGTAAGCTCAATCGTTTCATCTTTGTATCTGTTGTTATGTGTCCAGTAAATCTGGCTTTGCTATCTCGTGTCCTTCTTGGTGTCGCATTTTGGGTGGCAAGCAGTGTATTTGTGCGCGGAAAGATGAGGCAAAGCGGATCGTATAAATTTATTTTTACTTGTCCTAAATCATTGCACATCGCATTTTGTATAAAATTATTGGCAACCTCAATGAACTATAATGGACGCTGCGCAAACGTAAACAAACTTCTTTTAGTACGGATAAAGTCGCACGTGGTCCTGTGAAATCGTATGTAGGAATGGCTGGTTTAACAGCTCAATCGTTTCATCTTTGTATCTGTTGTTATGTGTCCAGTAAATCTGGCTTTGCTATCTCGTGTCCTTCTTGGTGCTGCATTTTGGGTGGCCAGCAGTGTATGTTTCAAGGAGTTTTGTTTTTAGGAAGCTAGAAAGAAACTAACTAAAATTCAACCATTTGCAATGCTTCAAAATATATACAGAACCATGCAGGAAAGTAGAATAGAAAATCACAGTTTGTGTCATATCTTGGAATTTGTTAGAATATAGCACAAAATATTGTTCCATTGTGCAGGTTATTGCATTACATGTATCTCACTGGAAAGAAATTCTGACAAGACAGAAGAGAACAGTTTGTGTGAAATAGGTAAACAAAAGGAGAGGGAGAGAAAATAATTTGATCATTGCAATAATTATGCATATAGACTAACAGTACCTACGAAAGTCTTTCCAAAATAAATATTTTATCTATTTTTCTTCCTTTCGTAAAAGCTATCTGTGTAATATTAATTTTTTTTCCATTTCCGAAATTAGTGTTTATTAACTCGTCATTTCTGAATAAAATTGAAATAGGCAGAAATAACAAAATGAAAAGTCAAGTCATATATAACTTGGTCTTATTATTCCTGATATCAAAACTGCATACTGAAAGTTAATTCCTCAGTCTGCTGACATGTTTCTGATTTAAAAAAAACAATGGAAGATATGACAATTTACATCATTTCATCAGTTTAATTATATTTTCCAAATTTTTTATGTGTGCGTGCAATAAGCATTCATCCTATACATATGATGCAAAAAATCACTTCCATTATTTACGTATGTACACTGAAAGGACAAATTATTGTGTACACCCTGGTGAAAATACGCAAAGCAGCAGGACAACCGGTTGTGGATAGAGTGGGTTGGTATGCACAGGAATACATTCTGTCAAGTGCCAACATAGGTCGAGGATGAGACTTAAGTGAGTTTGATCGAGATCAAGTTCCAGGAGCCAGGAAGGCCGGATATCCAATCAGTGCAAAGGTGAAACTGTTAGGAATTCCACGACAACCCACAGCAAGTGTGTACCAGGAGTACGTGAAATCCAGCAAAACCGCTAACAGTCAGATGAAATGTGGCAGTAAAAGTGCAAAAGTGCATTGGATGATCGGGGGTGCCCAAGATTGGCCTGCATCATACAGACAAATTGGAAGGCTTGTTTGCAGGAAATCACGCCACAATTTAATGAAGGAGCATCCACAAGTCTATGCTCAAAGACAATCCATCAACAAATGGCACAACTCGGCTGGGGCAGTCGACAACCACACCGTGTCCTGATGTTAATGGCACAGCATCGCATGATTCAGCTGAAGTTTGCAAAGGCCCATTGAAACAAAAGCATGGACGATTGGAAATGCGTCATATGGTCCGACGAATCCTGTATCACACTGATGGTAGGCAGCAGCATGTGTGGCATAAACCACATGAAGCTATGGACCCCGCATGCCACGTTGGGGTACTACAGGACGGTGGAGGCGGTGTAACTGTTTGGGCAGCTTTCACGTGGTCCGGCCTGGGTGCCTTGGTACCTCTTGAGTCTTCCAGCTATGTGCAGCTCTTGGCTGACCATCTCTACCATTTCATTATGTGCCTCTGTCCGAACCAAGTTCCGATCTTTTAAAAGGACAACGCTCCACCCCATGGGTCTCGACTAGGGGCCAACTGCCTCAAGGAGCATAGCAGTGAGCTTACCACACTCGCATGGCCCTCTTGCTCACCGGACATCAATCCCATAGAGAATTAATGGGACATATTGGAACAAGCTGTTCATGATCAAACATCCTCTCTTACATCTTTGCCTGCTCTATGCCAAGCACTCTTAAGAGTGTTGGTCAGCAGATACCCGAGTCTTGTGTTTCAGAACCGCATTGAATGTGTACCACGATGTTTGGATGCTGTCTTGTACATAAAAGGTGGTGCCACACGCTATTAGGTGGGTGTACATAATAATGTCCTTTCAGTGTATTCAAATTGTAGTAGGTAAGGAAATACATCGACAATATTCCATTATTCAGACAAGAAATTGTAAAAATGAAAGAATAAATTTTAATTAAACGACATGCGAAACAGCCATTAAGTGGTAGTAAAACCACCGCTGTGAGCTTTAGCGCAATCTGACTCCTTTTGGAAGCGAGGGCATGGCAGGCTCAGGCCGGGAGAATTTAGCCAGCCCTGCTTCTGCTCTGTTGCACAGAAAAGTGCAGCTTGCCCAATTAACAAACTGGCACACACTGATTCTCCTCGATTGCTTTCCCGAAGATGCTTCAATCACTACTCAATACGTGTGCAATGGCAAGTCGGTTTATCTCTTCCCAGCATGATCACAGGCATTTCTCTTTTCTGTTGTCAGCCCTTATCCTAATTCCTGCAGTTTCTTGTTACACTACAAGAACAAAGATCACCCAACAACCTTTTTATGCCTTGATGAAAACAAGCCAAACTAATTAATTGCTTTGCTAGCACAATCATCACTGCTACATAGGAACTTATGGAATTCCTAGTCTGTTGAATTTTCCCTCACAATCACTAACTGAACTTCAATTTAAATAAACTATTTTTGAGCAGTTTCACATTTTAAAAGAAAAAAAGATATGGTGGTATGCTCAAAATTTGTGCATTGAATGATCTACCCAAAATTTAAAAAAAAATCATCTTTGCATGAAACCATTGCTTTCAAAGCGTAGAATACAAGTAATTGCACTCAGAATGTGTCTACTGCGTAGAAACATCTCAGAACACCCATTAGTATAACTCTAAAAAAAAATTAATAGACTGTACTTCATATTGCTTCCACAATGAAACTGAAATGTAGAAATAAATATACATGAAGATAAGGCAGTTTCCAGACATCAAATATGTATACATACCTTTGGATCCCGGATGGCATTAAATATACACTCAAAAAAAGGTTGCACTTGTTGAAAAAAAAAACGTTGGAGTAGAAACTGCTAATTCTCGTAAAACCAGAACCTAAAAAATCATAAAAAGCAATTGCATAAGTAACCTCATACTTTGTGCAATCATGCACAATTCACTAATTTTCGCAAGGCAATTTTTATGTTAGAACACCAAAAATCTTACATTTCAAAGAGTAACAGCATACAAAAAAGGTGTTTTTATGGGCATGTACATAAATATAATTTCATATACAGTGAAACCCCGATCTTACATTCCCGCATTTTTCATTTTGAGCTACATTTTTCTGTAGTCATGATAATTTTCCACATTTTCCCCATGTTAGACATTTCTCTAATCACACGATTTCCCGCATTGGAGATCATTTAAAATTTTTGGTGCCAAACCTGATTTTCCTAGGTTGCCTTAAACTGTTTCTTTCTCCCCAGAATTTGTCAAAAGCATGAGATGACCAGCTGGGACAGTGTCACATTCCTCAGACTGTACATGTCTTATCTTAGCAACTTTGCTGCAGTGCCACATCTGGTGCCATAAATCCCCGTGTTGAGTGGGCCTGCATCTCAGCTTGGAAAGAGCAGTGTGAGGTTCTGAGAGCAATTCGGTCAGTTTGCTGTCTGTTCAAATCTTGGTTTTTAGATGTGAGAGTGAAGATGATGAGTTAAAAGAGCAAATGTGGTTCCTTAGCTGAAAAAGCCTCCATTATACAAAATGACAAGAAGTTCGTGGAACTTTTAACTAACCAAGTCTCTTGGATTACCAGTTTCAATACTGAAAACTGCTTTAAAACAGAAACAGTCAATTAAAATTACTTTGGAAAGGTTATGCCATTGTGCTAATAAGAAAAGGTCTTGGAAAAGTTCGCTTTATGGAGAACTGGAAACAATTTTAATGACGTGGTTCAGGCAAGTTTGAGCAGCAAAAGTACCTCTAAATAGATCAATATTGAAGGAAAAGGACTTAGAAATTGCTGCTCAGCTTGGTTTAAAAGACTTCACAGCTTAAAACGATGGATGGATTGAGTAAAGAAATGCCACAATCTTACGTATCGATCACTTTGTGGTGAATCTGCAAGTGTTGATCTGATTACAGTTGATGAATGGAAGATGAAGACCTTACCTGCTTTAGTCACAAATTATGCTCCGAAGGATATCTTCAACGCTGATGAGACTGGCCTTTTTTTTTAATCTTCAACCTAATAAAACATACGTTGTGAAGGGAGAATCATGCCATGGTGGGAAAATGCCAAAAATGTGATTGATTGTCTCATTCTGCTGTAATGCCAACGGGAGTGAAAAATTAACAATTCTGGTGATCAGCAATTTTAAGAAACCACGTTGTTTCAAAACTGTTAAGTTTCCCTAGGAGCTATGAAGCAAACAAAAGGGCCTGAATGACGCAAACTACATTTCAATATTTTTTGCACAATCTAGATAAGAAAATGAGATTGCAAACACGAAACATTATCTTATTAATTGATCAGTGTTCAGCAAACGTTGATCTGAGACTTCAAAATGTGTGCATTCAGTTTTTTCCTCTGAACTGCGCAAGCAACTTAGCCATGCAATTTGAGGATTATCCGCTCCTTCGAAGGGTTTTACCGGAAACAACTGGTGGAAAAAGCACTGGCTGAACTTGATTTCAGAAACCTTGAAGCAGAAAATCAACATATTGAAAACGATACATTTACTATCTTCTTCATGGAATAGCATGCAAGTACTTGCATTTCTCATTCTTTTGGGTAGGGTGGATATCCAACAACACATAAAGTTCCCATGGAAGCAGAGGATGATTCAAATGGACTTGATGTTCTGATTGAGACAGAGGATAATTACATCAATGAACTCGCAATTGATTTTGAAGAGTTATGGTGCATGTGATGAAAGTGTGCTAACTTCAGAGGTTCAAACAATCTCTGATGTAGTGGATCGTTCATCAAAAGATAATGATGACGACAATGTATCCAAAATTTTAGAACCTATGCCTTCTTTAAAGCGGCATTAACTGGATTAAAACTTGTCAAAAACGTTTTCCTTGGTCATGATTCTGAATAAAAACCCGTGCAAAGCCTTTCAATTATTCAGATAGCTTTGCTTGAGCTAAACACTAAAAATAGAAAGCAAGAGGAAATTTCCAATTTTTCTAAACCAACATCCCATAATGTAAGTACGTACGTAGCTATACAGCATTTTTGGTTCTTACATAAATGTGTCTATAATACATACTCGTTTAGTACTGTACTACATACTAGCATAGTACTGTGCTACTAGTGTACATTGGTTTCTATTTTTCGTGCATATTATGTATGCCTGTAAAGTTTATTTTACCTCAACCTCGGTTTTATGTTTTCCCGCATCGTATGACTTTTTATGTTGGTCCTCTGAAAAGTGTAACATTGGGATCCCACTGTATTAAAAGTATCATGTAACAAAGAATTACACAAAAAAAATGGTAATAAACCATCATTCACAAGTCAACAGCAAAATGCCAAAAGGGTCATTTTGCGAAAAACCACCCAATTTACAAAAAAGTGGTTATTCATACATTTTTTCTTATTTTCATTTGTTGAATATCTGGAAAGTCATATTTTGGGAGTTCAAATCTGCCGGTGTTTTATTGTTTCTTTTTAACGTCCCCAATTTTGGATTTGCAAGCCAAAATGGTCGCCGCTGCATGGAAAAAAATAACACTCAGACAGCCTTTTTGCTTTTTTTAACTGCACAAAAACCATATATGGCAGAGAGCACCAGCTGGTCTCATTTTAAAGAACACAGGTTATTACAAAGGGAATATATAAATATTTACTAAAAATTAATATGATGAGAAGAAATCCTTAACTCAAATTCAAGATTGAAACTGATTTTTTTTTCTTTTTATCCTTTACGATTCTTATAAGAGATTGAAAAGATAAAATGGTATTTGGCTTATTTTTAGTCTACAACAAATAACAATTGGCTCATACAATCTCTAGCTAAAAGCAGAGTTTGAAGTTGCCAATTTTTCAAAAATTGCAAATTTAAGGCTGTGTATCTAAAAAGGGGAAGATATGAAAAAATCTGAAACTTTCACAAAATACTCCTATGCATCTACAGAGAGATGTTAAAATCCCTACTTTTTTTTTTTTTTTTTAAGTACTTTGTTACAGAGAGTCAAAGTCGCAAAAATTCGCAAATTATTATTCACTTAAAAAAGGTAATGATTATACTTTTTTGATTAAAAACCAAGAATCAAGGTATATGACAAAAACAAGATTAAAATAACAAAATGGGTGCTAAATGTAGTATTTCAGTCATTTTAGACTGAAATACTTTTTGTACAGAAATTTCATTTCAGCAACTGAACTACAAATGTTTAGGCAAGATGCTGATAAAGTGAAATATCGATATGCATCTATGATATTTTATATCGATATAAAATCTACAATATATCATAAAGAATACTGCCAAATGCAATATATGTTCAAAGGTAGTGAAATCAAGTGAAAATACCACAAACTTGAAACCATATGGTCTGTAATCATGTTCTTCTTATTAATCTTATTCTAGTGCTTTCATATACCATAATTCTTGGTTTTTAATTGAAAAATGTATAATCATTGTACCCCTCTTTTAAGTGAATTATGATATTTGTAAACTTTTGCAAATTTGACTTTTGTAACTGAGAAAGCACTTTAAAAAAAAAAAAAAAAGGGTAGGGATTTTCTAATCTCCTTGTAGATGCACAGAAGAGTATTTTGTGAAAGTTTCAGATTTTTTATGACTTCCCCTCTTTAGATCCAGGGCCTCTAATTATGCGATTAATGAAGGATCAGCAACTTCATACCTCTCTTTTAGTATAAAGGGATTGTATAAGCCAATAGTTATTTGTGTTTCAGATAAAAGTACCCCTTGTAGACTAAACAAGAAAGATGACACCGAATTTTTGAGTGTAATGAGCACGTCTTTTGATTCCGTTCTGACGCAAATTAAATTCATCAAAGCTGTTCAAAGTCAATGGAACTGGTATAGAAAACAGTAGTACCTGACCAAAGAAAGAAGTTTTTCAATCCGGTTTTTAATCCCACAGATATTGCTGTGAACGGAATCGTGAACTTACGTATTCTGGTTACAGACTTGTGCGTTAAGAAAAATTTTAATTTATATGAGAAACATTCGCCGCGGAAACGCTCTCCAACAAGGAAAGAATTTTTCAAATCAGACTCTGAAGCAGAGATATGGACAAATATAAAATATGCATCTACGCCCTCCTGGCGGGAAAACCATGCATTATTTTAGGAAGAAAGTATTCTCAAAAGGTTTTTTGATGTGAGCAGTACGGTCCAAGAAAACAAATTTTTAGTCGAGTTTTCAGGAGCTCAGATTTTACTGCAAATACATCAGAGGTAGAAACTAACACTTATGCCCCCTGGTGGCCAAATCATTCTTTGCCAAATATTAAAAATTATATGAAAAACATTTTTCATCAGGATATGTATGCGATACAGGAAGAATTTTTCAAATCGGAGTTTTAGAAGCAGAAATATCAGGGGAAATGCAATTCACCTTTGTGCCCCCAAACGGAAAGTCTATGATTTACTTCAAAATTTTGAATTTTTATCAAAAACATTTCGCATTGGAAACAATACCGAACAAAGAAGGAATTTTTCAAATCAGACTCGTATAAGTAGAGATGTTGACAAAAATAAGATATACATCTATGCCTCCTGGCGTAGAAACCATGCATTATTTTAAGAAGAAAATATTCCTAAAATGTTTGTCAACTTGAGTAGTATCGATCCGCAAATGATTTTTTTCAATCGAGATTTTAGAAGCTCAGTTTTCGCTGCAAATACATCAGAAGTGGAAATTAAGACTTATGCCCCTGGTGGCCAAACCATTTTTTACCAAAAATTAGAAATTATATGCAAAGGATTTCCCATCAGGAGTTGCATCCGGTGCAGGAAGGATTTTTCAAATCGGAGTTTTAGAAGCAGAGATGTCGGGGAAACGAAATTTACCTCTACTCCCCCTAGCGGAAAGTCTATGAATTACTTGAAAATTTTGAAATTATATGAAAAACATGTCACACCGGAAACTTTAACCAATAAAGAAAGAATTTTTCATATCGGACCATTAGAAGCAGAGATATTAACAAAAATAAGATATACATCTACGCCCCCTGGAGGAGAAACCATGCAATATTTTAAGAAAATATTCCGAAAAGGTTTATCGACATGATGGGCATCGGTCCGCGAAAGAATTTTTTCAATCAAGATTTTAGCTCAAATTTTATTGAAAACACATCAGAAATAAAAATTAATGCTTACGCCCACTGGTGGCGAAAGTACTCTTTACCAAAAATTAGAATTGCATGCAAAAGATTTTCCATCAGGATCTGTATCCGCTGAAGAAAAAAAATTTCAAATCAGAGTTTTAGAAGAATAGATATCGGGGAAAACGTCATTTACTTTTACGCCGCCTAGCGAAAAATCTATGTGTCACTTGAAAAAGTAACTATACCTAAAAATACTCTTCGACATAAATGGAATCGAAAGATAAAAGAATTTTTTCAATCGGATGTTTGGAAGCAAATATATGGAATAAAATGCATTTTGAATTCGACATCATCTACATTTATGCCCTCTAGTGGCGAAATTGTACATCGTAAAAAAAAAGAAAAAGAAATGAAGGATCATCATTTGCATATTTCAAGCTTCCCAACGCAAAAAGAACTTTTCAAATCGGACTAATAGTTGCAGAGATATTGTGTCTACAGCGGTGGAACAGAAGGAGGGACAAACCGATAACATAAGCACAATCTTTTTTTACAAAAGACGTGCTAAAAGGCCAAAGACCTTTTTTTTTTTTTTTTTTGACAAGAACTGCAATGGATCAAAAAAAAAAATCGGTCTTTGAATTTAGTTAGGGAGATTTCTCCTTATAATATTATTTCATTAAATACTCATGTATTCCATTTATAGATTGAACTGTGCTCTTTAAAATGAGACTAGTTGGAACTCTTTAGCATTTATAGCTTTTGTACACTTGAAAAAAAAAAAACTGTCTGGATGTGATTTTTCCACACCACAGCAGCTATTTTGGGTTGTAAATCCTGAATGACAGATGTTAAAAAGCAATAAACCCCAGATTTGGACTCTTTAATGATTTTCCAGATAGACAAAAAAATGTGTCAGCAACCAGGCCTGGGTGATTTTCCATGGAACGACCCAAAAGCAACCATTCTAAACACACCTATCAAAAGTTAGCAAGATCAGTTAATGATGATTACAGAATTAAAATAACAAGAAAGAAATGCTCTTAATTACTCATATATGCACATGTAGTTTTGATAAGACGCTCTTGCTCCTAGCTTCTCACACCAAAGTCTCGGATTCAAGTACCAAATCAGACTTAACAATGCATTTGTTCTTTAGCTCCAGCTCACTCTCCATTACCTGGGCTAATATATGGCCATAACGTAACAGACAGGCAATTCCCCAGCCTTTTTATGCTCACTGGGTTTATTAAACTATTGAAAACATCAAATAAATCCATAGAATATCCAGAAAACAACCAAAAATAATTAAGAACTACAGCAGAACCTGCTTATAATGAAGAGTTCGGAACAGATGGAAATTCTCACTAAATTCATTTTGGGGTGAAAAATCCCAGCATGAAAATTATGTATATGTGATAATATGCATATAGATTTACATTATATATCCATGACAATTGGATAAACTTGAAAAGTTAAATTTAATCATGACAGTAGCACAAATTAAAATAAAATAAGCATTTACAAGAATACTTAGTAGCAGTGAATCCTAAATCAGACATCATGTGGAAACTTTACTTTTAATCTTACATTGTTTGTTTTGTTTTACATGTATGCTCCCTTGATTTTTTCACCAAGTAACACTTTGTACATTAAATACATCATCATGACTGTAGGCTGTTACTTCAAAAACAGGTTGTAGATTTTCCTCAGTCAGTGGCTGTTGCATACAATGGTGGCCAAATGTTCTCTTCACTTTCTTCACTCACCTTAGCAGTTTCTGATGACTTAACTACTTCTATGATATCTGCAGAAAAGATGCCAGATGTGACGACAGTGTCATCTATATTTACAAAATCGTCAATCATAGGAACATCATCAAAATGTATTATGTTCTGACATCACAACCAATCAGAGTGGAAGATTATCCATTTTATCACCAAAGTTGGCTGTGCTATCCAACCTAGCCTTTATGAAGCAATTTTAAATACAAGATTGGGATATGCATCCCCAAGCATCAGCTATCAATCAATCAAGTGGCAAAGAATAAAAATTTTAATTTCCACCTTTTTCTTCATTCTTTCTAATGATGCTTCTTCAGTGATGAAGAAGCATCATTAAGAAGAAGCAGAAACAATTCTCTTCCATAGTGGCACTTAAGACTTTAAATCACTCCTTGATCTATGGTCTGTAATACAGCTGTTGAGTTTGGAGGCGAGAAGACAAGCTCAA
The DNA here is from genome assembly GCA_039090855.1 of Macrothele yani. Classification (NCBI taxonomy): domain Eukaryota; kingdom Metazoa; phylum Arthropoda; class Arachnida; order Araneae; family Macrothelidae; genus Macrothele; species Macrothele yani. The sequence continues at coordinate 65,038,790 of CM077001.1, read as the reverse complement.
TGTTAGTTAACATTTTTAGTGTGATCTGGTGTTGGACAGTTGTCTAAAACAAGTAAAATTTTATGTTTTTTCTTTCGAAGTTCCTGATCCCACTCCTTAATATAGAGTGAAAAAATACCAAATATCATCCTTATTTTCATGTTGGACTTGACAGAAACAGGAAGACTGCATATCTTTTTTTGATTGTGGTTTTGCAGATTTTCCTATGACTAACAATCTTGTCTTGTCCTTGCCACTCATATTGCTGGATATTCAGGAAAAATACTGGTGCATACTAACATGATCAGATGATTCTTTAAAAGTTTCCCCTTCATACATTTCTCAGCTTTAAATTTCATAATCTGATTAGGAGTCCAATTATAAAACATACTTGATTCATCTGCATTATAAATGTTACCATCACTGCAGTTTTTCCTGAATATCCAGCAATATTGTATTCAACTGTGTTGACATTTCTTTCATATATCCACAAATGGTGCCTCTCCACTCATTCTTCTTAAGTGGATATTATGTGTTTTGAAACGGTTGAAACCCAATGCAATATGAAAAATCTTCATAGCCAAGTTGGTAATAATTGACGACATGGAATCATAAAATGATAATTTCATCACTGAAGAAGCAGAAATTTATAGTGTGCCTCATTCATTTCTATGACAGTACTGTGGTGGAAGCTCCAAATTTTAGTGGTATTCAGTGTTAACATAAAAAACAAAACATTTTATGTGATTTTTTTTTTTTTTGTCTTAAACTATCAGTTGCATATGTTGTGGTGTTTCATTCTTGTTCATGGATTTATGTGATGTTTCTGTCTTAGTAATGAGTATATGATAGAATACAGATTTAAAAATCATTTACAAGGGATTTTTTATGCAGGAATCATTAGAGGAGAAATTTCACTTGTCAGATTTTTTTTTTTTCTAGTAACACACCTTCCCAAAAATAACTCTTCTAAATAACATTTGGACTCAGCAGAGGCATATATAGAACTTTTTTGGGGGTGGGGGGGGGGCAATGAAAAATGGAAGTTTTTGAAATCCACCAGAACAAAATTCAAGTTACTGAAAAATAGAAGAAAAAATTTAAGGCATTTTATCTAATGTAAGTTGGTGCTTTTTTTTTTTTTTTTTTTAAATGTAAGTAGTATTTTAGGCAAAATTAAAAAAACAAAAAACACAAAAAAAAACCTTAGGGGGGGTCCAAGTCCCCCCCCCCCATGTTCCTGGTGGTCAGTATGTGCATTTCTTTGTATTTCTTTACCATTTGTGTTGGAGAAGATCATATGGATCCTGAGTTTGAGTTTTTAGCTTTTATGTATTTAAATTTTGTAACAAAGTAGATGACTTGCTAAAAAAACTTCTTTTATGCTGTGTAATGTTAATCTTTTTGTGTAACATACAGTAGGGCCAGTTATATGACGATCCCATATTTAATGAGCAAAACAGGAACTTTTGTTTGATATAATGTAAATTCAAAACAAATTTGATCGTCTTTAATGAACAAATTTTAAGAAAATCCTCAGATTTAAAGAGGGAAAAAACGGAAAATACATTAGAAAAATGGAAGAACTTAGCGAACTTATTTATGAAGAAATTAAAGGCAACCCACTGTAATTGACCATAAAAAAACTATAAGATGAAAAACTCTTTAAGAAGAAACAACCAAGTTCAGATTTCAAAAACTTTTCAAAATAACATTACAGAGTACCTCAACTGTATAGCTTCATAAACCAGATAAACTGTTACAGCCTATTGTAGACTCAAAGTCTCCCGAGGTCGCTTCTATGTATACATACTAACATATATACAGATCATCTTTTGGAGTTACTAGAAGATTTGGTTGATAAAATAGTCTTTCACAACCATAGCAAAGAACTTGCAGGAATTTATGAAATATTAATTTTTTCTTTAAAAAATAACTATTTTCAATTTTTCAATTTACTTCCGATATTGGAGGTTATATTATTTAACGTGCATTAATGCATTTGCATTTTTGAACTTCACTTTTAGTTGGTAAAGTTTGATGAACACTTACCGCACGTGGGGCTTGGCTTTCAATTCTTATTTCCGTTATGTGGATGTGGCATGGGGGTTTTTCATTTGGTCACGGGTCCACTTCTCTTTTTTTTTTCTGTTGGTATTTATTTGGCCTCGTCACTAAATGAGTTTTTTTCCTTTGCTGCATCCTCATTTACTTTCATAATTTTTTATAACCCTAGTACTTTCGGTAATACTCCATTACCGTCATCGAGGGACGTTTTGCTCCGACTAGCACGGACCGTGTCAGCTGGGCATTTCAGTGGTTTTCGCGGGCTGCTTCTGTCATCAGCTATCGCTTCTTCTTGGGCGTTGTGGCGCCATCTCTTGTTGGTCACTGATCTCATTTTTCGAACTTTTTCATTTTTTTGCTCAATTTTAATTAAATTTCTCCAGCTGTTTCTCAAAATATTAGGGTCATTATGGTTGCAAACTTTTGCCCTATTTTTTTCAATCATTACCGACTCTGCTATTCTGAGGTGTTTTTCGGATTTACAGCTTTTAATGATTTTTATATTTTCGAATTTAGGATATTTTTGGTTATCCAGACAGTATTGAATAAGTGCTGTTTTTTCTTCTTTTTCTGCCAATTTTTTACGTGTTGTTTTAATCTGTGTTTAAGCTTATTTTTGGTACTTCCTATATAAGCCATTGGAGGATTTTCAGTAATAGGAATTGAGTAAATACCTGCTTTTTCTAACATTTTTATTTTTTCATTATTTTTTATTACCATATTTTTGATGGTATTTACTTTTCCTCCAATTTGAATGTTATGCTTTTTACAAATATTATTAATTTCATTGGTAGTACCTTTAATGTAAGGAAAACCATTTAAATACTTGACTTCTTTTTTATTTACTACAGCATTATTTTTTATTTTCTTTATTACTTCTGTGTTCCATTAAATAAAAAAGAAGTCAAATATTTAAATGGTTTTCCTTACATTAAAGGTACTACCAATGAAATTAATAATATTTGTAAAAAGCATAACATTCAAATTGGAGGAAAAGTAAATACCATCAAAAATATGGTAATAAAAAATAATGAAAAAATAAAAATGTTAGAAAAAGCAGGTATTTACTCAATTCCTATTACTGAAAATCCTCCAATGGCTTAAAGTCGGTTACGAAAGCGATGAAGTAATTGTGATTATGGATGATAAGGATTGGAAACTCCTGAGAGTAGATATAACCTACAAGAAGTATGTAAGTTGCGATGCTGATATGATCACTTCAAAACTGTGCACAGTAGAAGATTTAATAGACACTAATTTGGAGAATGAACATTCCAGCAGCAGTCATGAAGAAAGTGAAGAACCTGTTCAACCATTCTTTCAAGAGGCAATGCATAGTATTGATACACTAAGAAATTTCTTTGTTTTTCATGCCAACACCAGTGAGAAAATGTTTGGAGAATTTAATTCAATCCATAGTACTCTCCTTAAAACGCAAAATCGACAACCAGGCAAACGTCACTAAAAGACTTTTTCAAATGAATTTAAAAGTGCTTATTAACGGTAGATGTGATCCAGCAGTTTCTCTTGTTCGAAAGAGAGTTAACATATTTAATAAAAGATGTGATACTGAAATAAAAGGTATGAATTTTTCTTAGCTGTATGTTACATATGTAATTTTAATACAATTTTATTTTTTTAAATTAAACTTTTAAATAATTCTTCAACATACTGTATAAATAACGTAATACATATTTAATACATAACAAAATATATTTTCACTATATGTAACAGGTATTACAGTAGTACTGTGCATATGATACATATGTAACTAAAGAAATTCGTTTCGCATTTTAAACTTTAATTTCAGTTCGATGTCGTTCTCAATTATACATCTTTTATGAACGGTCCCTTAAAAGACGTATAAACAGTGCTTTACTGTATTATGTAGGAAAACTAGAGGAAAAGGTACTAATTGCACCTTTAATTTTTTGTCTTTATGCAAGATATATGGATATTATTTTCATTTTAGACAACAGAGATGTCTCTCTTCCACGTGACATATTAAACTTGTTCAATTTTCTAGATGAACATTTCGAATTCACACTGGAAATGCAAAAAGATAATCAGCTCAACTTTTTGGACTTGTTATTATCAGTAAAAGAAGGAAAAATTGAAACATTGATTATTTTAAAAACTCACTAACAGTAATAAAGTGTTAGACCATCAGTCAAATCATTTGAATTACAACAAAACAAATGTAGCAACTTAATTTTTGGAAAAATAAATCGTCTAAATTCTTCAGAAATTTTAAAAAATTTCCAAAAGGTAGAATTAAAAAAAGCTTTGGAAGAAAATAATTACTTTTCACTACAAGTCACTAAAATCTTTAGTAAAAAAGAAAAGAAACAGAAGTCAAAAACTATGTTCAATTAACTAGAAAAATTATTTACTGTAGAGGACTGTCTGAAAAACTTCAGAAGATTAGTGAGAAGTTTCAGTTCAGACTGACTCCAGGAATGCAAAATAAAATTAGTAATTAGCTTCCAAAATTAAAGCAAAAAGAAGAAAACATACTTTTACAGGAAGGTGTTGTTTAGAACATAAAATGTGGTCTGAGCTATGTGGGAGAGACAGGAAGATAGCTTAAAACCAGATTGGCAGAGAGAACGTAAAGCTGCAATTAAAAATACGACAAACAAAACAGGTTTGGACAGACATGTACAAAATGCAGGACATAAAGTGCTTTGGGACATTGTGGAAGTTCTGACACACCAACAGCAATTTTTCAGAAGAAAATTGGCAGGACTGGAAAAAGAGAAAACAAGAGGTACAACATCAAATTATTTGAAAGGATGAATGGCAACACCTACTATAGCTGTAGTCCTGAGGAAGGGTAGGGATGCATAAATAATATGCTTTTATTGCTTAGTAAAAATCCCATAATTTTGAGAAATTTTTAGTTCATACCCAAGTTGAACTGTGAATTTCACAGCTTGAAGTTTCATAATTGAGCTTATTTATGAGTAAGCCAGAGTTCTGCAGAACAGTGCACAATGTCAATAATGCCTCACCCAAATCAACTTTCTTCAACCTTTTATTTTCAATAACATTACTGTCATAAGGCTTGCATCAATCTTTCCTTACTTTTAAATAGTGTGGAAACAGCTGAAGATAGGAGTCCGTATTTCTTGCATATTTCAAAATTTTTTTAACCATTTTCTAGCTGTCTAGTGGTGATGGTTTTGTCATTTAAGGATAACACTTTTCTCTATCATATTTTGTCACTTAAAAAAGTTTAGGATTTCTAACTCAATGACTATTGCTGTTTAACTACACTGCTGGCCACCCAAAATGCAACACCAAGAAGGACACGAGATAGCAAAGCCAGATTTACTGGACACATAACAACAGATACAAAGATTAAACGATTGAGCTTACAGGCCCGTGCGACTTGCGGAACATGCAGACATCAATAGTTCGTGTGGCCCCATGGCTGGCAATAATGGCCGCTACACGCCGCGGCATAGAACTAAAGAGGCTGTGGATGTGGGCTTGGGGTATGTTGGTCAAGGCTACTTTCACACATTGCCACAGTTCATCAGGATTAGCCGCGGGTGGTGCTTGCCAGGCCACTCGGTGGCCGATCCAGACGTGTTCGATGGGTGACATATCGGGAGAACAGGCGGGCCACGGCAGCAGCAGCAGCAACATCTGGTGGGCCGTGAAGAATTGTTGCACGATGCGTGCCACGTGCAGGGCGCGCATTACCCTTTTGAAACGTGGCCGCTGGCAGGTCCTGCAGGTAAGGGAGGACTACAAGCTCCAAAATGTTGGAGATGTAGAGGTGGCTGTTGAGTGTACCGGCGATACGTACCAGAGGGGTGCGGGTGTCATATCCAATTGCGCCCCAAACCATAACGCCAGGCGATGGACCGGTATGGTGATGCATAATGCAGGCGTCATACAGTCTCTCGCCGGGGTGCCGCCACGTGCGGATCCGACCATCGCTGTGTTGCAGGCAGAAGCGGGATTCATTGAAGACAATGTCGTGCCATTCCGTAGTCCAGGTGCGGCGTTCAACGGCCCACTGCCACCGCACTCGCCGGTGGTGTAACGTCAATGGTAATCGGAGCAATGGGCGCTGTGCGACAAGTCCCCGCTCCTGCAGACGACGTCAAACGGTACGTGCTGACACAGGTTGTTGCGCAACACACCCTAATTCCTGCACTAACGTTCGTGATGTGGTGGTGCGAGCCGTCAATGCCCGCCGCACGACATGCCGGTCCTTTCGTTCGGTGGTGAGCCGCAGCTGTGGCAATCGCTCACGTCGGTCCCTCCTGCACCCACCGAATCCATACTCGCCTCACTGTGGCTGGATGTCGTCCCACACGGGCATCGATGTCTCGATACGATAAACCGCTGTCGCGATAAGCCACTATTCGTCCTCTGTCGAACCCCGAAACGTGCTGGAATGACTGCCGTATTCTGCAACGAGGCATCAGGAAGCTTTCCACGCACAGGTCCGGCAGCACAACACACTTCCACTACTTACACCCCGCCTTCTGTGCACCCTTCTTATAGTGTTTTTCAATGGCGTGCCGGGCACACATAATTTGCATATGCCCTGCAATGCTAATCGTTTGCATATCCTTTTGCGAGCGACGCATGCTGCAAATTTTAGGTTAATCGGATGCTTCCTTCTTGGTGCTGCATTTTGGGTGTCCAGCAGTATATATACAAAAAGCAATACTGATCCTCCCAATGCAATGCTCATTTGGAGGGTGAAAGGGGGAAATGGACACAATTCTAAGAATTATTATCTTCCGTTTCCTTTGCAGCACATCCCCACTCCATTACACCACTATTCCTTTCTGCAATCATCATTTAGAAATCTAGTTACAGGTGTGTGAACCTAACACATCCTCTTTTTGCCTAGGAGTAGGTAACCTGTCTTAAACTTTACTGATGTGATACTCCCAGTGCATAGCCCCGTGGAATGGGTGGCAGAGAGTCTCTTACACAACTCAGTTCTCAAACATTTGATGTACTTGGGAATGGGTGGCAGAAAGCCTCTTACACAACTCAGTTCTTGAACATTTGATGTACTCCCTTCCCATCGCTTTTCTGTCAACATTCGTCCACTAGTGCACAAGGATTCCCCTTCACTGTTATAATTTTGTCCTATATGACACCATTTCTATTCTTCTATTCCAGGACATGTGAAGCAGATCTTTTTGCCTCATTAAGTAGGAAATTTCATTAAATTTTGTTACTTTGCTTGTTAAAAGTTATCATCTTAGCCTTTCTCTCCCTCATTAAATCTGAGGATTTTCTTAAATTTTATTCATTAAGAACAATCAAATTTGCTTTGAATTTACATTATACCAAACAAAAGTTCCTGTTTGCCCGTTAAATCCGAGATCTTGCTAAATATGGGCTTATTATTTGACTGGCACAAAAAGATGAACATCACACAATGTATATGACACAAAAAGATGAACATCACACAATGTAAAGAAGCTTTTTAATAAGTCATCAACTTTATTACAAAATTTAAATACATAAAAAGCAAAAAACTTGAACTCAGAATCCATGTGACATTCTCCAACACAAATGGGAGAGAAATATGAAGAAATTCACATACTAACCACCCTTAAGAGTACAAATGTTATTTAGAAGACGTATTTTTGGGAAGAAAGAGCGTTACCAGAAAAAAAAAAAAAATCTGACACATAAAATTTCTCTTCTAAAGATTCCTGCATAAAAAGTCCCTCCTAAACATTTTTTAAACCTGCATTCTACCATATACTGTCTCATTACTAAAACAGAAACAACACACAAATCCACATACAAAAATGGAACATCACAACATATGCAACTGATAGTTTAAGACAAAAACAACACATAACATGTTTTGTTTTTCATGTTAACACTGAATACCACTAAAATTTGGAGCTTCCACCACAGTGCTGTCATAGAAGTGAATGAGGCACACTATAAATTTCTGCATATTCAGTGATGAAATCATCATTTTATGATCCCATGTATTAAAGAATCTAAACCAACCATATTGCCTTTGTCAACAAAACTGATATCACTATTTCCCCATCTTCAGTCATTTACCACTCAAACAACTAACTATTATATTCAATATATTTGATATCAGGTCTAAGGCTAATATGTCTATTAAGGTTTTGTACTGTGAGTCCAATTTGGAGAAAACAGCAGAACATAAAGATATGGTTAAGGTATCAAAATAAAGGTCTTACCATGTAGATGTGCCAGTCAAAGAGAAAAATGTGATTGGGGCAATGGTTCGGGCATTGTGGGGCGGCAAAGTTCCCATGTAAAGTCTATGTGAGAAACGAGCGGTTGACTCACACACTGTTGAAGGCGGAAGCATGGAGGGACTGAGATAGTCCAAAGTTCGAAGTCCATTTTTCTGAGCGAACCGTTGCACAAAACAACGCTAGCAGGCATTGGTATCAAAGTTCTTCTCATCGGAACAGCGAACTCTCTCGAAGACCTGATTGCGTTATGCAGTTGGACTGTGTGATGTATACAGGGTGCATAGGAAAGTCCCTTTAGCCTGAAATAAGTTACGAATGGAGAGAGGTACAGTTATGCAAGTGAGATAATGGTATAGTAAAGTAACTATGCCCGATCGAATGCAACCGATAGCAGCGCCCCTATTGGCAAAATGCGGAAGTTAGCCAATGCAAATCGAAAACGAAAAGAGATAGAGCAAAATTTCCAAATACAAAGTTGTATAGCATCAATTAATTAGTACAAAACGACATTTGTTTCACACAGATAAAATAAATTGTAGCCTGAATACCCTAAAATGTCCGAAATCGATGCACGACGATTCAAATCTGCATATTCACATTTCGCAAATGTAGCCGTATTCAAATGCAGATTGTGACATTGTACCATACCTACGACATAAAAACCAGTAGCAGGATGTACTCTAAGCAGAAGTTTATGTCTACGTACGCTGTGTGAGAATGGCAAGCTTCACTCACTCCCAATATCGCAAGATGGTGCTTATTTATGGCGAATGCCAACGAAACGCGGTGCTAGTTGCACAGGAATATGCCATTCGTTTTCCAGCTGGGCCGCATCCAAGTGCGGTTACCATCACAAGTGTAGTGAGGCAGCTCAGGGAGACAGGAAGCACTAAAAGTCGTTCTCATTCTGGCAGACCAGTGGGTGCAAGTATGCGTATAATGGCAGAGGATATTTTGGCATATGCAATAGCTAATCCACAAAGCAGTACAAGAGATATCAGCAGGGCGAGTGGCTTAACATGGGGCCGTGTATGGCAAATACTGCATGCTCAAGGTGCACATCCCTAACATGTCACTCCGCAGCAAGAACTGTTACCACGGGACAATGAGCGTCGATTTGATTGGTACAACTGGGCGTTGATTAATGTTGAAGGTGACTCAGACTTTTTATCCAACATTCTTTGGTCAGATGAGGCAGTGTTCCACCGTACCGGATTACTAAACCGACACAATGGCCACTACTGGGCGATGGAAAAATCTCTTGTGGGGACGATCCACCAGACATCAAGTGCGTTGGTCCATTAACGTGTGGTGCGGTATTTGGAAGAACCGCTTAGTGGGACCTGTGTTTTATGAAGGCACATTAAACGGACAGAGATACCTCCAACTATTACAGGATATCATACCTGACTTTTAGATGACATTCCCCCGTCCGCATTATGTTCCTTGTGGTTCCAACATGACGGTGCTCCTGCACACCAGCCAGCAGTAGTGTGACGCTTTCTCGCAGATTGTTTTGGGCAACGAATCATTGAGTATGGTGGTGTTGTTAAATGGCCTACACAATCGCCGGACCTCACTCCGTTGGATTTCTTCCTCTGGGGTTACTTAAAAAATCAGGTGTATGCAACAGGGCCTATAAGTCTGCTGGATCTACTTCGTCATGTTACAGATGCTTGCAATTGAACACCTTCCATGCTGAGGAATGTGCATGCAGAATTACTTTCACAAATACAAATGTGTATCATGCGCAATGGCAAACTCTTCGAACATATTCAACATTAACGTTTTATCACTGTGCGCCAGTTTGCCTTTTTTGTTTTGTCTGACGTCATCAAACTGTATTGACATAAGTACGCATTTATGCAATAAATTGTGTGTATTTGCTCATACCTATGCCTGTTCCCTTCAAACGTTCACACAAAAAGTCGTGCATCGATTTTGGACATCTTAGGGTATTCAGATGACAATTTATCTTATCCGTGTGAAACAAATGTTGTTTTGTACTAATTAATTGATGCTCTACAACTTTGTAATTGGAAATTTTACTTTATCTCTTTTCGTTTTCGATTTGCAATGGCTAACTTCCGCATTTCACCACTAGGGATGCTGCTATTGGTTGCATTCGATCGGGCATAGTCACTTTACTATACCATTATCTCACTTGCATAGCTGTACCTCTCTCCGTTCGCAAGTTATTTCAGGCTAAAAGGACTTTCCTATGCACCCTTGTATATACAATTTAATATTCATTCGATCCAGTTTATTCATGTAGGTAAGACATTTCCCACTATGTAAAGATATAAACATTCCATTGACCACTGTTAGTGAAAATACTACGGGCGACTGCTTATTGCCCATTGAGTTGCTCACGGTGGTCGTTAAACCTTCAGTCAAAAAAAAAATCACGAACCTGGACTATTATCTTTACTGAAGTGGTTGAAAGAATTTGTCAATCAAATAAAGTTTACATCATTTGTTGTTACATATGAGTTTATTCTTTAAAAAAAAACTAGCTGTCGATTCAGACGGGTTTCGTCCAGTTTTTCATTAAAATTGTAGTGTGCATTTCATACTATCTTATTCTGTTCTCCATGTTGTATTTTGTTTGGGAGAAAAAGTATTATATTCTAAATGCTGTGCTCTTTTTCATATTGGAAGAATTTCATTTATAATATGCAAAGCAGCCAAACAATTTTAATTGGGCTTACCTAGTTTCTTCAAGTTGTACTGATTTTCCTTCTTCGTATCTTTGCACATTATACAAAATATTTCGAATGATCACAGATATTCACATAATATTAATAAAATAGTTTGGGTTTAAAACAAACAGGACTTGAAAAATACCATACCCGAGATGCCCTGGGCATGTAAATTATTGGCCTGAGCACATAAAAGCTATCTAGTTGCCCAGAATGGGCAACTAAATTTAAACATGAAAAGGTTTGCAATAGAATTTCCAACTACAAGAAAAAAGACAGTCGTCGCATGTTGTGTTTCATTTCACTGGTAATCATTGGAAGTTCTATTATCATTACGAAGTGCCAAGGACAGAAGAATATAATTTTTTAAATTACATTATGCTCCAGGTCCAGATACTGGAACAGTTTGTAATTTTGCTCTAAATTTTGTTTATAGTCAGCAACGGGATGCATGCCTCTGATGGAACTAGCTTCTGGTGTTCAGTGACAAAGGGCTAAAACTTCAACGAAAAGAACATGGCAGAATCACTAAATTTCTCAAATACCAATTCCATCATACCATTTCAAACCAATTTCAGCATCATAACCTTAAAGCTTCAGACACACACTTTTGTGCATTGAACATTTTGAATGCAGACCCTTAAAACGGAAATGCAAAACATATAAAAAATGAGAGTTCTGATTTTCCATCTTAAAAGATATTTTGTATTGGGCTTCTAGCTTTTGCTACCTGGACAGGTAAAAATATCATGCCGAGTTGGGCATATAACTTTTCAGATATTTTTCAAGCCCTGTAGTATGTGTGTGTGTGTGTGTGTGTGTATATGTAAGGTCAGGTGATGTGTAACATCACAGCCTCTCCTTGACAAATGTCAACCCCGCCTTCTCGTGGTGCATCCTGTTCCCACTAAAAGGGCTCTGACGACCGCCAATAGCGGTATAACTATACCATCGGGATTAGAGGAAATGCTATCCCACACTCACCAACCCGCTTGACCAGCGTGGTGAGTTATAGCCAAACCCCTCCAAAATGACTCCACAACTTAAATCTTGGCCCTCAGTTTCCAGCAGCTGGAATGTACCTGGCCAAGCCAGCGGCCAGTGCGACATGAAGGCAGAGGGTGCTAAGAATCCCCGGAGGACAGGACTAGGCTGCCATCTGATGCTGACCTTGGCTACGTATAATGGACGCTCCCTATCTTCTGATTCAAGGCTTCTTGAATTGGAAGAGGAACTCCAAAGGATCAAGTGGGACATCTTAGGGCTAAGTGATGTAAGGAGAAGATCTCATTGAACTGAAAAGTGGACATCTCTTCTACTATCGTGGGACAGATACTGGCAGAACTAGGATAAAGTTGTAGAAGTTGAAAGTTCCTCTGACAGAGCTGCAAGACACGTTATCCAACTCTCGAGAAGATACCAGGTTCAGATTATTCAATTTTATGCACCCACCACAAGTCATCCTGAAGAAGAAATTGAAATATTTTATGAGGAAATTCGTCATCTAAATAATAAAGGTAAGCAGCACTTGAAGATAATTATGGGAGATTTCAATGCAAAAATAGGGCAACGGCAACAGAATGAAACTTCAGTAGGTAAATTCGGTCACGGCAACAGAAACCAGCGTGGAAATACTCTCGTTGAGTTTGCAGAGGCAGAAGGGTTTTTCATCTTGAACTCCCTTTTCACGAAAAAGCCACACAGGAAATGGACATGGAGACATCCAAATGGGACGACAAGTGAAATTGATTTTATTATGTGTAACAAAAAATTCGTCATAGAAGACTGCAGTGTGCTAAACAAGTTCAACACAGGTAGTGACCATAGATTGGTGAGATGTAAGATGCACCTCAACACTAAACTCTAACGTGGCAAGCTTATAAGACAAACAAAATGTATTGACATAACTAACCTTAAAAAACACCATAATACCTTCAAGTTGGAACTGAAGGACAGATTCTCTGCTTTAGAAGGCCTAACGTCGGAAGAAGTGGATATTTCTGAAGTTAACAGAAAAGTAACCAAAGCTCTTATGGAAACAGCAACAAAATTAGCTGGGTCTAAGAACAAGTTGCATGTGAACAAATTATCAGGACAAACCAAAATGTTGATGCAAAAAGAAGAGAGATGAGGACAACAAAAGAAGATGTGACTTCCAAAGTGGAACACATAGAGCTATGCAAGACAGTACGAAAAAGTATCACTGAAGAAGTAAGGAAATTCAACTGTGAACTAGTGAGGAAAGCAATTGAAAACAACCAAAGCCTAAAGATAGCAAAGAGACATCTCAGTAAGGAAATAAAACAGATTATGGCACTGAGAAAAGAAGATGGTTCTGTAACACGAAATAGAGGTGAAATTTTGACAAGAGTGAAAGATTTGTACTCCAAGTTATATGAAAGGGATGATGCATGTACACCAGGCATCATCGAAGGTACCAGTACCAGAGTTCTTCCAGTCCTCCCAGCAGAAGTTGCACATGCAATCAAGAACATGAAGCAGGGAAAAGCTCCAGGAGAAGATGGAATTACTGTGGACATCATACAACAGGCAAGTGGAGAAATCGAAACAGTACTCACCCAAATTTTCACTCGATGCCTTAATGAAGGGAAGATTCCTGAGGATTGGAACAATGCTACAATGATCCTGCTACATAAAAAAGGTGACATTGAGGATCTCAGGAACTACAGACCTATCAGCTTCCTATCAGTGGTTTACAAAATCTTCACTAAAGTTCTTTCACACCGCTTGAAGGTAACACTGGACATGGCTCAACCGAGAGAACAAGCTGGATTCAGGAGTGGCTACAGCACTATAGATCAATCATATCCACGTACTCAGAGAACTAATTGAAAGAGCGAGGGAATATGAACTTCCATTATGCATGGCTTTTATCGATTATGAAAAGGCCTTTGATTTGGTGAACCAACAGCAGTTACAATGGCTTTGAAGTCCTGCAATATTAAAGATGCATACATTAATATTATTAATAACATCTATAAAAATGCAAGTGCAAAGATTCGGCAATTTAAGAATACAGCACTCATAAAAGTTGGAAAGAGAGTGAGACAAGGTGACACTATATCTCCGAAGCTCTTTAATGCAACATTGGAAAATGTCTTTCAATCACTGAACTGGGAAAACAAAGGGATAAAGATTAATGGAGATTATCTGACTCACCTTCATTTTGCTGATGACATAGTCATTTTTGCAACTACCCCATCAGAGCTGCAGAGTATGACCCAGGAACTTGTTGACAAAAGTAAAGAAGTGCGATTAAAAATGAACTTTTAGAAGACAAAAGTGATGTACAATGCTTTTACAAAAAATGAAGACTTATTGATTGATGGGAAAAAGCTGGAGATAACCAATACCTACATTATCTTGGACAGCAGATATCAAGTGAGGGTCACATTGATGAAGAAATTAATCGGCGTACAAAACTTGCCTGGAGAGCTTTTGGAAGAAACAGTATAATTTTCAAGAGCAATATGTCATTATGTCTTAAAAGAAAAGTGTTTGATCAATGCATCCTTCCAGTGCTTACGTATGGTGCAGAGACATGGACCTTAACTAAAACAGACATACAAAGACTGCAGACAACTCAAAGAAGCATGGAGAGATAAGAAGAGGGAAGAGGAACTCATGGATCAGAAAAATGACAAGACTGGGAGACATCATGATCAGAGTAAAATCCCTGAAATGGCAAATGGGCTGGACATACTGACAGAACTATCGATGAACAGCCGAAATATTACTGACAGACCATCGATGGACAGCCGAAATTTTAGATTGGATTCCAAGTGACAGGAAAAGACCCAGAAGAAGACCACACGTGAGATGGGTGGATGAAATTCGAAAGTATGAGGGAGTAACATGGAGGAGACTGGCACAAGACAGACCGTCGTGGAAGAAACTTGGGGATACCTTCGTCCAGCAGTGGATTGATAATGGTTGACGATGCTAATGATGATATATAGAGATATATATCATCATCATCATTGTCAACCATTATCGATCCACTGCTGGACGAAGGTCTCCCCAAGTTTCTTCCACGACGGTCTGTCTTGTGCCAGTCTCCTCCATGTCACTCCTGCATACTTTCGAATTTCATCCACCCATCTCCCATGTGGTCTTTTTCTGGGTCTTTTCCTGTCCCTTGGAATCCAATCTAAAATTTCAGCTGGCCATGGATGGTCTGTCCTTCTGGCAGTATGTCCAGCCCATTGCCATTTCAGGGATTTAACTCTGATCATGATGTCTTCCACTCTTGTCATTTTTCGGATCCACGAGTTCCTCTTCTTATCTCTCCTGGTTACACCAAGCATGCACCTCTCCATGCTGCTTTGAGTTGTCTGCAGCCTTTGTATGTCTCTTTTAGTTAGGGTCCACGTCTCTGCACCATACGTAAGCACTGGAAGGATGCATTGATCAAACACTTTTCTTTTAAGACATAATGGCATATTGCTCTTGAAAATTATGCTGTTTCTTCCAAAAGCTCTCCAGGCAAGTTTTGTACGCCGATTAATTTCTTTATCAATGTGACCCTCACTTGATATCTGCTGTCCAAGATAAACATATGTGTCTGTTATCTCCAGCTTTTCTCCATCAATCGATAAATCTTCATTTCTTGTAAAAGCATTGAACATCACTTTTGTCTTCTGAAAGTTCATTTTTAATCCAACTTCTTTACTCTTGTCAGCAAGTTCTTGGATCATACTCTGCAGCTCTGATGGGGTAGTTTAAAAATTACTACGTCATCAGCAAAACGAAGGTGAGTTAGATAATCTCCATTAATCTTTATCCCCTTGTTTTCCCAGCTTAGAGACTGAAAGACACCCTCCAATGTGGCATTAAAGAGCTTCAGAGATATGGTGTCACCTTGTCTCACTCCCTTTCCTACTTTTATGTGTGCTGTATTCTCAAACAGCCGAATCTTTGCACTTGCATTTTCATAGATGTTATTAATAATATTAATGTATGCATCTTCAATACCGCAGGATTTCATAGCCATTGTAACTGCTGATGGTTTCACCGAATCAAAGGCTTTTTCATAATCGATAAAAGCCATGCACAATGGAAGTTCATATTCCCTCGCTCTTTCAATTAGTTCTCTGAGTACGTGGATATGATTGATCTATAGTGCTGTAGCCACTCCTGAATCCAGCTTGTTCTCTCGGTTGAGCCATGTCCAGTGTTACCTTCAAGCGGTGTGAAAGAACTTTAGTGAAGATTTTGTAAACCACTGATAGGAGGCTGATAGGTCTGTAGTTCCTGAGATCCTCAATGTCACCTTTTTTATGTAGCAGGATCATTGTAGCGTTGTTCCAATCCTCAGGAATCTTCCCTTCATTAAGGCATCGAGTGAAAATTTGGGCGAGTACTGTTTCGATTTCTCCACTTGCCTCTTGTATGATGTCTACAGTAATTCCATCTTCTCCTGGAGCTTTTCCCCACTTCATGTTCTTGATTGCATGTGCAACTTCTGCTGGGAGGACTGGAAGAACTCTGGTACCTTTTTATGATGTCTGGAGTACATGTATCATCCCTTTCATATAATTTGGAGTAGAAATCTTTCGCTCTTGTCAAAATTTTGCCTCTATTTCGTGTTACAGAACCATCTTCTTTTCTCAGCGTCATAATCTGTTTTCTTCCCTTACTAAGATGTCCCTTTGCTATCTTTAGGCTTTTGTTGTTTTCAATTTCTTTCCTCACCAGTTCACAGTTGAATTTCCTTACGTCTTCAGTGATACTTTTTGTACTGTCTTGCATAGCTCTATATATTCCACTTTGGAAGTCACATCTTCTTTAGTTGTCCTCATCTCTCTTCTTTTTTGCATCAACATTTTGGTTTTTCCTGATAATTTGTTCACATGCAACTTGTTCTTAGACCCAGCTAATTTTGTTGCTGTTCCCATAAGAGCTTTAAGTTACTTTTCTGTTAACTTCAGAAATATCTACTTCTTCCGAAGTTAGGCCTTTTAAAGCGGAGAATCTGTTCTTCAGTTCCAACTTGAAGGTATTATGGTGTTTTTTAAGGTTGGTTATGTCAATGCATTTTGTTTGTCTAATGAGCTTGCCACGTTCAAGTTTAGTGCTGAGATGCATTTTACATCTCACCAATCTATGGTCACTACCTGTGTTGAACTTGTTTAGCACACTGCAGTCTTCTATGACGAATTTTTTGTTACACATAATAAAATCAATTTCACTTGTCGTTCCATTTGGATGTCTCCATGTCCATTTCCTGTGTGGCTTTTTATTGAAAAAGGAGTTCAAGATGAAAAACCCTTCTGCCTCTGCAAAGTCAACGAGAGTATTTCCTTGCTGGTTTCTGTTGCCGTGACCGAATTTACCTACTGAAGTTTCATTCTGTTGCCGTTGCCCTATTTTTGCATTGAAATCTCCCATAATTATCTTCAAATGCTGCTTACCTTTATTATTTAGATGACGAATTTCCTCATAAAATTCTTCAATTTCTTCTTCAGGATGACTTGTGGTGGGTGCATAAGTCTGAATTATCTGAGCCTGGTATCTTCTCGGGAGTTGGATAACGAGTCGTGCAACTCTGTCAGAGGAACTTTCAACTTCTACAACTTTATCCTTCAGTTTCTTGTTTATTTTAAATCCAACACCACTAGTTCTGCCAGTATCTGTCCCACGATAGTAGAAGAGATGTCCACTTTTCAGTTCAATGAGATCTTCTCCTTTTCTCCATACATCACTTAGCCCGATGATGTCCCACTTGATCCTTTGTAGTTCCTCTTCCAATTCAAGAAGCCTTGAATCAGAAGATAGGGAGCGTCCATTATACGTAGCCAAGGTCAGCATCAGATGGCAGCCTAGTCCGTTCCTCCGGGGATTCTTAGCACCCTCTGCCTACATGTCGCACTGGCCACTGCCTTGGCCAGGTACATTCAAGCTGCCGGAGACTGAGGGCCAAGATTTAAGTTGTGTAGTCATTTTGGAGGGGTTTGGCCATAACTCACCACGCTGGCCAAGCGGGTTGGTGAGTGTGGGATAGCATTTCCTCTAATCCCGATGGTATAGTTATACCGCTATTGGCGGTCGTCAGAGCCCCTTTAGTGGGAACAGGATGCACCATGAGAAGGCGGGATTGACATTTTTCAAGGAGAGGCTGTGATGTTACGCATCACCTGACCTTACATCCCATAGATAGATAGATAGATAGATATATATATATATATACAGAGGAGCCAACCTAGGTGCCTATCAGTAATCACCAAATGAAACCTATTTGTTAACGAGCGGAAAGGGTATTTCATGAGAAATTAACGCATGAAATGTGTAATAACCTTATAAGTTTACACTATCCTGACAAAGAAATTAAATTAGCAATATTGCACTTACCTCATGTCATCGCTAACATAAAGACTCCCTTGTTGCTTGTTTTGCAGTGGTATATTCTTTTTCAGAAAACTTCTTTTTATAACACTGCTCACCTGAAGAAAATGTTTTACTTTTTGGTACAAGAAGGGCACTTAATGTTTTGGTGCTAATTGCTGGGCAGAAGTCTGTGTGGTTTTTTCTCACTATAGTAAATATTCTCTCTGTAGAGGAATTGCTGTGAGGGATAGTCAATATTTCCAACATTAGTTTAGGCAATGCAGATACTTGGGAAGGCCAGTTGAATCCTTCATCTTTGATATTTCATTCCATGGCAGATCTGCTCTAGGATATGCAGCTTCATTGATAGAGTCAAACTGATAAGCAGCAAACTCTGCATCTAGTTTACTTACTTCTTCAGAGTTCAACACATTTGGAAATGAGGAGACCATGTATTCTATGGAAGCATAAAAAGCCTTCTTTCACATTGGGAAATATTCGCTACTACAGCATGCTTATGAAGTTCACTTTGCATATGAAACTTCTTCAGTATATACACACAGGCCACTTTGTAGAAGTTTCTGACACTAAAATAGAACTTGCTTAACTGTGTACTACAAAAACTACTTGATTTTATAAGCTCTGGCTGCCCCACCAATTACTAGGTCACAATCTTCTTTTTGATATTTCATTCTCGCAAAACTGACATCTATGATTGATGTTGATGCTTCACATAAAGCTGACGGTTTGACAAACCTTACCAATAGATCTGTGAAAACGCTTATTAGTTTTCGGTGTAAGAGATGTATGGCAGGTGCTTCACACAAAAAATACATTGAAAGAAGTGAATACTGGAAGTGCATTGCTAAGGAGTAAACAATACAGTTCCAACATGGAATCTTTAATTTGGGCAGCAAGTTGTACATTTTCTTCATTTTCCCCAAAAAAACTGCTGCAAAGCTTCCCACTACTCCAGGACCCTATTCACAGCATCAAGAAGTGGCAGCAAACAAGTGCTGACATGCTTTAAAATTTTATGTCTTTTAACACCACAGACTGCCTGACATAAGCTGAGACTGTTTTTTTCTTTTTGAACTCTTATCAAGATAACAGTACAGCTGTACTAAAAACTGTTCCTAAAGTGCAGTTGTGGCTTTTTTTGCAGCCAAATGAATCACTATTGTGGATTGAACTTCTTTTGAAAAAAACAACACCTTTAATATGGCCTAACATTGTGTTTACTTTATCACACGCAAAAGACAAACAAACAGTTTTTTCATGGAATATTTCTCTTGCTGAATTCAGCATTTGTATTTTTTAAAATGCCCTTGCCTGTGTTGTCATTGGACTCGAGTACAGTCAACAACAAAGAGTAGATTTGACCCATGGCTTCATCAAAATATTATACCACAAGTGGATATATGTTGTGATCACCTGAATCAGTACTCCCATCTGTAGCTAATGAAAATGATTTTTTCTGCAAAGCAGAGACAATATCTTGCTGTGTTGAGCTCACCATGTTCTGGATTAGTGCACCAGTTTTCGTTCAAGCACAGCCATATTTTTTCGCGATATCCGAGTCTGGGAACATAGCACGAAACAAGGGACCTGCATGATCACGGCTTGCTAAAGGTAGGTTATGCTCCACAACGAATATAGTAAACAGCAATTCAGCATTTATCATGTTATTTTCATTCTTCTTTGCAAAAACGTTATCCAAAGCGTTAGACTGAGTCCTTAATTTTACATAATCCTTGTGTTTTTTACTGGATATGCCTTCGCCAATCATCTCGTCCTGCACGGTCTGCTGAAAAATCGCAGCCACACACGGTACAAAACGCATGGTTTTCAGAAACATTTGATTTCATTATGCACATCCATGTTTTAGAGTATTCATTCCGGTAACGTTGCTCGACTTTGACTCTCTTACTCCTTTTCGTATTTCCACTCGTCAAAAACGGACAATTAAGGAAAAACAGTAAACCTTACTGACATTAGAAGTGACAATTTGTTGTCAGAAGAAATAAAAAACAAATGATGTTTGCTTGTTTTTGTTTGAAAATTTTGAAATTATATGAAAAACATTTTGCACTGGAAACACTGTCTAACAAAGAAGGAAATTTTTCAAATCAGACCATTAGAAGCAGAGAAATTGACAAACTAAAACAGGGCTTGAAAAATATCTGAAAAGGTACATGCCCAGCTGGGCAAGTGCAGAAAATATTTACTTGCCCATAAGTAAAATCTACATGCCCAGAGAAATTTATCTTTTAAGATAACAAACCAGAAGCCTCTTCAGGAAGACGCTTTAACGTCTGCAAATTCTGTTTTACACGTTCTATAAAGTGGATACAGTCTGTGGTGGTGCATTAACTTATTCAATTAAAATATAAATCGGTTAGAAGTCCTAAAGATGTTACTTACGGAACTGCCTGTTCAGTCCAACGTCAGTAGTTATTGAGTTTCTTTGTCCAAAGTTGTATCTTGCTTCAATGTGGTCAGTTGTTAGGGTTAGTTCGATAGCCATTTCGTTATAAGTTGTACCCTATTTCGGATATGTCCAGATGTTAGGGTTAGCTCCGTTCTGGCTATGTCGACATCATATTGAATGGGTAAAGGTTTCCAGATAATAATTAAAAATTTTTGAGTTTAGAGTTACTATATACATACAACTTGAAGTTCCACGTCGTACTTGGCCTTTAGGGCTATCTCGTCAATGCTGCACTCTCTTGGAAATGCTGAGGTAGTCTTCAAAGTTTGGTCAGGTTCATAAAAAATTTAAAAGCTTTAAAAGGTTCCAGTTAAAGTCGTTATATACACCACCTCAATCACAGGACGCACGTTTCACCTAGGCTCTACCTTGGCGTTTTCAACGGAGACTTCACACCTTCTGTCGAAGTCTGCTATCTGAAAGTCTCGTATCCACAGTGCGCATGTTCCCCATTTAATCCATTGCCAATGCCATCTAGTGTCAGGTCACATCAACTTTATCTTCATCTACGTCACTCTCACCTTTACTTTTTCTCTTCCTCTCTCCCGTCTCCCTATTCCATTTCTTCTCAGTTTCGCTCAGGTTCCTCCAAGCGTACGAAAGGTCGTATGGACTGTTACTATTGCAGTTAAATGGTTTGGTCTTATTTATTATTACTGCTTCTGCTTATTTGTATTGTTCTCATATTATTCTGCTGTTTAATATTGTAATTCCTTCCCAATAGGGTATACTGTTTAGATAGTCAATGTATACCCTATTGGGAAGGAATTACAATATTAAACAGCAGAATAATATGAGAACAATACAAATAAGCAGAAGCAGTAATAATAAATAAGACCAAACCATTTAACTGCAATAGTAACAGTCCATACGACCTTTCGTACGCTTGGAGGAACCTGATCGAAACTGAGAAGAAATGGAATAGGGAGAGGGGAGAGAGGAAGAGAAAAAGGAAGGGTGAGAGTGACGTAGATGAAGATAAAGTTGATGTGACCTGACACTAGATAGCATTGGCAATGGATTAAATGGGGAACATGCGCACTGTGGACACGAGACTTTCAGATAGCAGACTTCGACAGATGGTGTGAAGTCTCCGTTGAAAACGCCAGGGTAGAGCCTAGGTGAAACGTGCGTCCGGTGATTGAGACTGTGGACGGTATGAGGTGGTGTACATAATTTTAACTGGAACCTTTTAAAGCTTTTAAATTTTTTATGAACCTGACCAAACTTTGAAGACTTCCTCAGCATTTCTAAGAGAGTGCAGCATTGACGAGATAGCCCTAAAGGCCAAGTACGACGTGGAACTTCAAGTTGTATGTATATAGTAACTCTTAACTCAAAAATTTTTAATTATTATCTGGAAACCTTCACCCATTCAATATGATGTCGACATAGCCAGAACAGAGCTAACCCTAACATCTGGACATATCCAAAGTAGGGTACAACTTATAACGAAATGGCTCTCGAACTAACCCTAACAACTGACCATATTGAAGCAAGATACAACTTTGGACAAAGAAACTCCATAACTACTGACGTTGGACTGAACACGCAGTTCCGTAAGTAACATTTTTAGGACTTCTAACCGATTTATATTTTAACTGAATAAGTTAATGCACCACCACAGACTGTATCCACTTTATAGAACATGTAAAACAGAATTTGCAGACGTTAAAGCGTCTTCCTGAAGAACCTTGTAGTCACGTAATTGTATGTGAACTATATGATAGAATCACATGAGATACAATGAAACCAGAAGCCTCATTTTTTTAAAGTTAAAAATTATGCTAAACTTTTTATACATCTTTTGCATCGCCATTTTAAAGTGTCTGTGTTCAAAGTGCACAAAAGCATATATCTTAAGTTTTAAGAAAGGTAATCGATGGCATTTAAGAAATTTAGTGATTATACCATTTTCAAGAATTTTTAATATACGTCCTGTGTTTTGCAAAAAAAAAATATAATCATAGTTAACTGTACAGCAGGTTAAGTAGTTTTCAACAATTTTGAATGTAAAAATTATTTACCTTTTCCTTTGTGCAAACAGAAGTGATTTTGCATCATAAAATATCCAAAGAATTGTTTAGAAACAAAAGGCAATCCTTACGTTTTCGACTACTGTTGTGTGCACTTATAGTTATTAAACTATATTATCACCTGGACACCCACCCCCACCCCCCTCCAACACACACACACACACACACACACACACACACACACACACACACACACACACACACACACACACACACACATTCCTTGAAAAAATTGCTGGTGGTATCGGCAATTTCAGGATGGTTTTGGCAAGCAGTGTACCACATAATAGTCTTGTCATCATTTGACTTTAGCCAATTAAATGTTTTTATCCAAGATTTCTGAATTGTCCGTAGGCGTTTTTTTGCGTACACTTTATCATAGTCCGCTTGCGTAAGTTTCAATTTTACCAACGACGCAGATTCTAATTTGAAAATTGCGTCACTCCACAAGGCAGAAAACTAATTTGTAACAATCGCTGACAGATTGGAAATTTCACATAATTGCTTACTATGAGATATTGCTGGACTTTTTTCCAAAAAAAAAAAATCATAACCGTTACTAAAAACAACTTATATCCGCAGCTAACACAAATTACTGTTCTCTCAGACAAACTACGTAAGTTATCGGTGTCTGTAATTTTTGCTCTTCTCCCGGCGAAGTGTACAGGCTTGATCTTAAACGAAATTTAGGCTTTGTTTCAAACCAACTTAACCAAAAAATTAGAAACTATATGCACATTATTTTCCATCAAGAGCTGTATCCTCTGCAGAAAGGATTTTTCAAATCTGAGTTTTAGAAGCAGAGATATCTGGGAGAAAACAACAATTTATCTTTACGCCCCTAGCAGAAAATCTATGCGTAACTTGGAAAAGTGACTATACCTAAAATAGTCTTCGGCATAAATGGAATTGAAAGGTAAAATGTTTTTTTCAATCTGATGTTTAGAAGCAAATATATAGAATAAAATGTATTTCGAATTCGACATCTGCATTTATGCCCTCTAGCGGCAAAATTGTTCATCGTATAAAAAAAAACATGAAGGATCACCATTTACACATTTTAAGCTTTCCAATACAAAAATCATTTTTGAAATCGGACTAATAGTTTCAGAGATATGGTGTCCACAGACAAACGGATGGACAAACCAATAACATAAGCACGATCTTTTTTGCAAAAGATGTGCTACAAAAGTTGGCTTTTAAGATTTTTTAAGAAACCGTTAAATATTTTTCTTATGTAGTTTTACAAATTTTCCCTAAATTCATAGTATTTTAACAAAAAAGGATACAAAATTTAGATTTTTCAAAACACACTGAAATACGCAATTCTTCCAACATGTCCGTAATTCCGTAATCTGACAGTCAAAACCATAATAATTACGGAAAATCATTAATGTTTGGCACCTCTGTATATATCACAATGCTAGTAATTAGCTTGCTTTTGTTGGCAAGCTGACATCTGACTTCATTTCATGAAAATTTTTGTCTGAAAAATTTAAGTAAGAGGCTGCAGAATGAACATCATTACTTCGGATGCATTTTGCTCAGCACTTCACTGGCACTTTCATCAACATTTCAAAGACTAATGTGTATTATCTGAAGATTAACCACTCTGTGCAACCCCACACCTTCCCTCATATCAAAATCTGTGCTTTCTCAATGACCATCACTCACTAAGACAAACTGCAAGAAGAAATACAGTAACATATATTTTTAAAAGAAAGTTATAGTGAACTAAATGAAAAGTAATGTAAACCACACTTACTGCACCAAGTCTCTTGCCCTCATGGCGTTCACTACTTAACCATTCAAAAGCTCTCTTCACCTCAAAATCTACATACTGTGCAATGTATGTTCCACTTGCTAACGCTAGCCTTCCTACTGCATAAGCAGCTAGTTCCATCACACCTGTGTCAGAGGATGGGAGCAAATTTCGCAGGTAGTTTGCAAATCGGCTGATGTGTGTGTTGGTATTGGATACTCCAACTCCAATTAAATTCACTAGAAAAACAAAGAAAGTTCATATAATACTCTCAAAAAATTGCTGAAAATCAAGAATATCTCAGCACTATTTTAAAAGAAAGTACAATTATTACAATTTTATGAATAAATATTTATACTTCAGTGAACAAATACATTAAATTCAGCATAACTTTTATTTCTTCGTTTATTATGCTACACGCTTTCTGTACAACATATAGACCCTTTTTACAAAAAAAAATCCTTATGATACTGCTTACTGTTTGTGACGATGTCACTTAATAGGTAGCAAAGAGCATCACGTACAAGGATTATTTCAGTCCAACTTTTAGCAGCAGAAGCATCATCACAGAAGCTATGAAAAATATTCATGGTATGAAACATGAGTATGCTGTGGCACTAAAGTAAATTCAAAAATCAAGCTACAGAATAAACATAGGACTTTACACATCATTTTTTACACGATTTCGTCTCATTTCCCTTTATGCTGCTTTTAGCAAACGTAACAGACTCCGAATTATACAAGATGGATGCAAAAATTCTATATCATCAGTAAAAAGAATGTGTCACTTACTTATGAATATGGATCAACAAAATGAGGCACTTTCACAAGCACTTATTTAAACAATAACTGCAGAAGAACAGTTCTAATTATATTTTATTAACACAGAAAAAAAAAAGTACAAGTATAACCACAAGCATTAATTAATTAAAAAATGAAAGTAAAATGGCTTATTTGCTCTCTTGATTATGCGTACATGAGACTGACGAAAGAAAAAAAAACTGAACTTTTTAACTGCATGGGTGAAAAATAAGAATGTGCTGCGCAACAGCTTGAATATAACGCGGCGTGAGCAAGACAAAAGTGTTCACTGAAATTTATTACGTAAATATTAAGCTGGAGCACATCACTGTATTGAAAACATATTTTTTTATTATTATTATTTGTTTTTACATTTAACAGCAACACAGGATAAACGTAACATCGCGGAGAAAAAAATTGCGACCACCGGTGAAATCTACGCCCTGTCCGACTTCCGTTTTAGGAAAGTTTTACTCCATTTTGAAGCTGCAAAACAAATATTTATGGAATAAAATTATATTTAACAACACCACTAGGTACAAGAAATATGGCAAGAAAAAAGGATTATGATTACAGGAGAAACCTTCGCCTCGTCTAACTTCTGTTTCCGAAAGTTTTGAAAGTCGGAATTCCGCCCACCGACAGAAAATGACCCCACCACCATCACTACTACCACTAATCCCTCCCAAATTTCTGTTCAGTTCTGCATCGATCTCGAGAACCATCGAAATGACAAAGGAAATGGCGCTCTTCAAATCCACTGAAGAATCTCGTGCCTGAAGATCACACGGAAATTTTCGTGCCAACTTCCGTTTTCGGAATTTTTCTTCCATTTCCAAACTGAAATGCAAATATTTATGGAAAAAGATTTAACAATACTACTACGCAGAAGAAACATCGCGAGAAAAAGAAATCACAATTACAGGAAAAATTTTCACTTTGTTTATCTTCAGTTTTCGAAAATTTTGAAAAACAAAATACCATCTCCACATCAAAAAACGACCAACCCCCAAATCCTCCAAAATTTCTCTTCAGTGTTGCATCGATCTCGAGAATAATGCAAATGATTAAAAAAAAAAAAGCGGAAGAATCTCATATGTATGTATATAATCCTGATCCTGTAAATACAACATCAGTTTCGAAGTAGTATTTTATTTGAAAAGGTGCATTTTCCTACTCTTTCATACATAATCCATTAGGCATTTAACATGATGCTGAGTACCACTGTGGTTAGATTTCTTTATTGGCACCAAAATTTCCTTTTTTATATATATATTTTTTTTTCAGGGTTAGAGTCCTTTCTGTTAATTACATGCAGCACAAATTCTTTCTCACTTGAATTATTGTCTGCACTGATCCACTTGTGCTTTGCTTCCTTGTAGATTTTATTTAGACAATAAAACTGCTGCAAATAAATGAATGAAATAATGCTTCAAACTCACTAACATCAAGAATGTTTTCCTCTTTGAGGTAATATTTTCATTCAAGGTTTTTTCAACATGGTGATTTCTTTAGAAGCCATTTCACATTATGTTTATCTTTCAACACTAGACACACCAATTCTTAACAAAGTCCTCAGATAATCAAGAATCTACTATATAGGATTACTAATGCTCATAAAAAGTATCAAGAAAGAGAAGTGAGTCAGCTACACTTAACAATGAATAAATTTTGGGGATTTACCTCCATGGAGCATACAAAGCTGTAAAGGAGTTTGTCACAACATTATGGGAAATCACAGAAAGGCATTTATGAGGCATTGAATAAAATCTAAAGGCCTCAGGGCACTTTTTCTTTGGCACCTCTCCTTCGGTTCATTTTCTTGGTGTGCATTTGCATAGTCTTGGATGAATATTTCTTAGTTATTGTTTAAGGTAAGATAAAAGGGCATGCAATGAAAGTCACTTGACTTCTTTGTGTAACCGCTGCTGTGTTATTTTTGAAGATGGAATTCAGCCGACCTTGTTGGCATTATGCAGTTTGAAGAATACAGGACAAGCTGAGTGTAACTGCTCCGTGCCAAAATTCTGTTTCATCTTCACTGCCAATAGTGTTGATGGAGCAGAGGTTTTTGGGCCAAGCATGTGTTGAATTTCTGTTCTCATCCGTCTGCAGTTAAGTGCATCTGCCAAGGAGAGGTGTATGAGCCAAGGTAACTGCTTTGTGCTTCTTCTATAGTATAAAGGCCTCTGAAGGAAAATGTCGCTATCTGATTCAAAGCTAATGTTCTGTAAAATTAAAACAGTTGAAATCTAAAAAAAACTGTGTTTGTTAAAATTCTTGTGCAGTGTTGGCATTTTAATTTAGCATGTCAACTTGGTTTCAGACTGTCCTTTCTGCGGTCGGGCCGGGTGAAACTTGGTTTAAGACAGTCCTTTAAGCTAGGTCAACTTGGTTTAAGACAGTCCTTTCTGCGGGGTTTAAGCTGGTCGGGCCGGGTGAAAGAGCTAGGCAGATTGGACCGTCGTAAGTTGCCCATCCCCAGTTTAGAGCAAATGGTTCCAAGGAAAGGATAGAACCAACAAAAAGGACAAACATAACACCCATGTCTTGGCCCAGTACCCAAACCTATACCCAGCAGTGTGAGGTAATGAGAGAACAACAAAAAGAAAAGGGAAATACATCCAATTGTAGGCACAGAATGAAAATGGGTACTACAATTTTTGGGCTAAGGGCCACATGTTAGAAAAGTTTAGTTTTGTTGACTTGCAGCACTTACACCAATTCAGCTCAAATACTGATTTTATTCCCACAGACTCACATTTTTGTTTTCTTTTTCAACAACTCAAAACACTACTTTTGACTCTTTTTTTGAAAACAGTTTTTAATGTACTTTGATGTTTTACTGTGGTTTCCATAAGATATGCACATTTTGTGCAGTATGAATGACTGTTTAGTACTAATTTAGGAGATCCATGTTAGGAAAGTAACACTTCATAATAATGCAAACTTTTGAAAGAAAACAGTTCTGTTACGTAAATTATGACAGTTTTCCATTACTTGTGGCCACAGATATTGTGTTTAACACTATATACACTGCTGGACAATTGCTAAGGACGGATCATAAACGGCTATATAGCGCATAAAAAGTAAGTGTGGTTGAATGCCAAGTGAAATAAAATAATATCAGAATGCCAGGACATTACAAGAAAGACAATTTATTGTGCTCTGAAATCCAGAAGGCTTTAGAACGTGTTCAAGGAACAAACAGGCTATTTTGTGCAGAATACGTAAACGTGAAAAAAATGCAATTACCGTCCGCAGGCATTCCGGCGTAAGATGTCAATACGGGATATGGCCACCATGGAGGGCGATGCAAGATTCCACACGTCGTGTCGTGCTTTGCACAACATTATCAAGCAGCTGTTGGGGTAATTTATCCCATTCCTCTGTCAGTGCACGAATGAGGGTGTCCTTGTTTATTGGAGGGCATTGGCGACCAGCAAGACTCCTCCCCAAAGCATCCCACTCATTTTCAATGGGATTCAGATCTGGAGAACGTGCTGGCCATACGAGGCGTTGAATATCCTCGCTCTCAAGACACTCCTGGACAGCGACTGTTCGATGACATGTTGCGTTGTCGTCCATGAAAATGAATCTATCACCGACAGCACCACGGAACATGCGAACATGAGGTAGCAGAACATCATTAATGTATCGTTGGCCAGTCATAGTCCCAGTTGGAAGCACATAGAGGGACTTACGGCCATTGATCATGATGCCAGCCCATACCATGACACTATACATGTCGGATATCGGTCCCTTTCCTGTATGTTTGCTGGACAATATGCAGTACCACTATCACGCCAGATCAGTTGTCGTCGACAATCAGACGATAGACTGTATCTACTCTCATCTGGGAAGAGGACAGCAGACCAGTCGTTATCAGTCCAATTGCGATGTTGATGGCACCATTGCAAACGGGCGGTACGGTGACGTCTGGACAATGGGATACACACAACAGGACGGCGGGCGTATAGTCCTCCTTCATGCAAACGTCTGGCGACAGCTTTTCGGGAGATCCGCTTGCCAGTAGCAGCCATAAACTGATTTGCTACCTCACTAGCTGTGCTGCGCCGGTATCTTTTTGTTGATAGCACTATGTACCGATCTTCTGCAGGTGTCGTACTGCGAACACGACCTCCCCCGTGACGTTTGCTACCCTCTCCATTTGTTTGAAATGATTTCCAAAGCCTTGAAACAACACTGTGGCTGACATCGAACTTCCTGGCAACATCTGTTATTTTTCGCCCTTCTTCAATCTTGCCAATAATACGGCCACGCGTAAAATCATCTAGGTGATGTCGGGAAGACATACTAAAAATTGCAAGTTCGTCAATTGATTCTTTCCCTTTCAACTTTGCGTTTGAACAACAACGGTCAATACGCGTCAAATCCTTTATATCTCTTATCAGCGCTATGACGTCACGAACAAGTTCGGCAATCCAAAATTTGCATACGCACAACACGTCTTACTGTATCCCGCACTTATGCTAATTTCAACATTTCCCTGCCTTCCATTTTATGGTTGCTATCGTTGCTATTGTCATCCGTCCTTAGCAATTGTCCGGCAGTGTATTTCTGGCCTGGCCACAGTTGGTAATGCTTGTCTATTATAAATTTACAGACAATCCATATTTGTGTACCATGAATGTACCTTCCATTTGAAAGAATTCTCTCCTCCTTTCATACACCACAACATATGAAATAATGTTTAATACTTCTTTAGTTATTCATACCTGAGTTTTTACTGTGATAAAGGCAATTATCCAAAGACTGATCTCTTAAAGGAATAGTCATACTTGAGTGTGTAACTTACTGTCTATTGCTCTACACAGCAGATTGCGTGGTATGGCATAGTCCAGTGTTTTTTGTTTTTCTTGCAATTTTTTTTTTTTTTACTATTATTTTATTTAACTAGATGACACACAGTAGTTGAACAAATTCAGAATTAATCCTAGACAAAGTAGTAGGGCAAAATACAGAATTAATCCTAGACAAAGTAGTTGGGCAAATACAGAATTAATCCTTTTAGTCTGATTGGTTGACACCTTGGTCAAGTTTATTATAGAACCTGAGTAAGTGACTGGATGAATGAAGGCTGAAGGTAAACATCCTAGGTATACAAGTAAACATGATTTTAAGTGACAATCATGTAAAATGACTATGAAAATTTTGAAATCTAAAGAAAGACAGTGAGGAAAGGTTGAGAACAGTTCAAAATCAATTTAATTCTCATTTTTTTCTTTTTATTTATTTTTTATTTTTTTGCTTTAATAATTTAGAAGAAAAGTTGTGAAGTTTAAAAGAAAGCAGCTCACTTGAACAAAAAATAGCTGTTCTATATGCATGTTATCCCATTTTTACATGAGTAGTAGTTCTTTTGCATGTGCAGTAGGGTTTTTCATATTATAGGGTTAAAATAAAATATTACATTTTTGTTTACTTTGCTCTTGCCCTCGAGATTACTATTGATATAAAAAGGATATCTGACAAATTTAAGATTGGGTAATATTTAGAGGTTGCACACTTTTCACACTAATATATAATATGTATAGTATAGTATATAGGCTATAATAGTAGTATAACTATACCATCGGGATTAGAGGAAATGTTATCCCACACTCACCAACCGCTTGGCCAGCGTGGTTGGTGAGTTATGGCCAAACCCCTCCAAAATGACTCCAAAACTTAAATCTTGGCCCTCAGTCTCCGGACTACAAAGGATCAAGTGGGACATCGTCGGGCTAAGTGAGGTAAGGAGAAAAGGAGATCTCATTGAACTGAAAAGTGGACATAGTGGGACAGATACTGGCAGAACTAGTGGTGTTGGATTTATAATAAACAAGAAACTGAAGGATAAAGTTGTAGAAGTTGAAAGTTCCTCTGACAGAGCTGCACGACTCGCTATCCAACTCTCGAGAAGATACCAAGCTCAGATTATTCAAACTTATGCACCCACCACAAGCTATCCTGAAGAAGAAATTGAAGAATTTTATGAGGAAATTAGTCATCTAAATAATAAAGGCAAGCAACACTTGAAGATCATTATTGGAGATTTCAATGTAAAAATAGGGCAACAGCAACAGAATGAAACTTCAGTAGGTAAATTCGTTCACGGCAACAGAAACCAGCGTGGAAATACTCTCGTTGAGTTTGCAGAGGCAGAAGGGTTTTTCATCTTGAACTCCTTCTTCAAGAAAAAGCCACACAGGAAATGGACATGGAGACATCCAAATGGGACGACAAGTGAAATTGATTTTATTATGTGTAACAAAAAATTCGTCATAGAAAACTGCAGTGTGCTAAACAAGTTCAACACAGGTAGTGACCATAGATTGGCGAGATGTAAGATTCACCTCAACACTAAACTCGAGCGTGGCAAGCTCATAAGACAAACAAAATGTATTGACATAACCAGGGCTCGACAAATCCTGGGCGCCAGGTCGCCCAGGCGCCTAAAATTTGGGCCGTGGCTCCTAATTTTATTCTTAGTTGAGATTTCGTAATATATTGCAGTAAATGCCGTAATTTCTGTTTTGTAATCCATAGATTATCTATTAAAAGGTTATAAATTTAGGTGCTGCAGATACTAGTAAAAAAAAAAAAAACGGTGCATCGTTTTAAAAAGTCCCTGGGGTAATTGTCAGGAGAGGTGGTGTTATTGGGAAAGTACCGAAAATGTGGTAACAGAAAAAAATATAACGTAACAGCGAGATAAAAGACGGCAAAGAGGTTGTAAGAATATATATTTTTTCTTTTATTAGAAGTATTTTGACAGAAAATATGACGCAGGGAAGGCGTTACTATTCGCGCGTGCGGAAGCCTACGCGGTGTGAGAATCCGTGACTCTTGGGAATCGCACATGTTCCGGAGCGTGTAGCCATTCTAGGAATCGCGT
The DNA here is from genome assembly GCA_039090855.1 of Macrothele yani. NCBI lineage: Eukaryota > Metazoa > Arthropoda > Arachnida > Araneae > Macrothelidae > Macrothele > Macrothele yani. Next base: position 65,006,471 of record CM077001.1, on the reverse strand, counting down.
CGCCTGGTTTTGGTGCTGATTGTATTAGTTACGGTTTTTTTTGGTATTCAGTTGAAACGTATTCAAAAATAAGACAATGCTATGGACTGTCCGCAATTTCAACGGATTTTTTAGTCTAACTAATGAACTGCGATAATGCGGCAACAGCTAACGATTTTAGTTCTTTTTTTACTTAAAAGTAACACAAAAGTACTTCAAAATGACAGTTACTTTTTCAATAAGACGATCATTTTTTTCTTGCATCTTTTGATTTCTGAGTCGGTCCTGTGAATCGCAGTTTTCTGGCGGAAATTACGATTCACGATTAACATGATAGGTGCGGATCACTAGGTGCCGATTATAGATAGGACTGTTATGCATGCCAATTACCACGGAATGTTTGTATTTTCTACCGTTTTAGTTGTCTAACTAAGGATTCTACGAATTTTCATTTTGTTTAAAAAAAATATTTTGCTATTATTATTTTATGATATACACAAGATTCGTAAGATGGATTCGCGGAATACTCCGGGTTTTTTTTTTAGTCATCATTTAGATCGCTATCATAATTGATGCAAAACTGAAGAGAATTTGGGGGTTGGGTTATTTTCTGTCTGGCGACGGTATTTCGTGTTTCAAAGCTTTCGAAAACAGTAGTTAAATGGAGTAAAAAGAATTTGCCCTAATCGTAATTTTTTTCTACGGATGTTGCGTTTGTGTCTAGTATTCTTGTTAAATATCATTTTATGGCATATAATGTTCGTATTTCAGCTTGAAACTGTAGGCTAGAATTTGTGGAAACGGAAGTTTGACGATGCGAAAATTGCTTCAGGCTTGAGGTTCTTCCGCGAATTCGAGAAATTTCGCCTTTTTCGTTATGTTGGCCACTTAGGAGATCAATGCACAAGTAAACAGAATTATGTGGGAGGGGGGGGGATAGATGTTCGTCGGAAGACGGAATTCTATCTTTACGAAACTTTCGAAAACGGAAAGTCGACGGAGTTCAGATTTTTTTCCCTAATCGTAATTTTTTTTTTCGCAATGTTGCCTGTGTCCAGTATTTTTAAGTAATATTTTACTGCATAATTTTTTGCATTTCACCTTGAAAATAGGAGAAAAATGTCCAAAACCGGAAGTCGGATGGAATTCCCGTAATCGCTATTGCCCCCCTCCCCCGTGATGTTCCCACTCTCCAGCGTTGTTAAATATCCTCTGCCCTTAAGTTTTTGCATTTAATCTTGATAAGGGAAGAAGGAAATTCCTGAAAATGAAAGTGACGAAGTTGGAAAATTTGTAAAAATTGATGCATGGTGTTCAAAAATATTAATATTCTCAAAGTTACACCATGTATCTGAAATAGTTGAAGCTTTGATATCATGCGCTCATGGTCCTCAGGATGATGGTTGTTATCAGAGGGTACAAAAATCAAGAAAAGAAAGAAAAGCGACAATGAAGAAGTAGGGAGAGAATGATAGCAGTAGAAAGAAAAATTAAGCAATCGATGCTGTGCAGCTGCAGAGTCAACAAAAGACAGACTAACAATAGTCTACATTCTTGCTGTCTGTTTTGATTTTTCACTAGTTGAAATGTTCAGCCCCCCCCCCCTTCTTTGGTCTCATCTTGTCGTAAACTGTAATTTTAGAGGCAGTATGATCATATGGTAAGTGGAGGTTCGTGCACTGCGCGTTCGCTTTCTTGGATTTCCTGTGTGTCAGGCATCGTAGAATTCTGAACACGTCTTACTGATTTTTACTGGTGAAAGTTTCGAACTTAACTTAAATCTTGCGATCATGTCCTCGCTGGGGAATCAGTTTTGTGTTTCTCACGTGCTAAGTTTGTTTCATTAGTCTTTGTTTGTTGTAATGTTTTGTTGGGGCACATATTTGTTTTTTACAAAGAGATGGATCATTTTGTAAAATAGAGTCTATGTATGCCATGCAATACTAGTTATTAGTAGTAACAATGTTGGCAGGTATAGACAGTCTTTTTTTTTTTTTTTTTTTTTTTTAAATATCATGATCTGAGACATGCCGCGGATTATGCGAAGGAAGAAATTGTTTTTCTCAGAATTTCCCGATCTACAAATCATATGCTGCTGCGGATTATGTATGGAATTTTTTTTTCTCACAGCCTTTGGATTACATGCCCTTATGGATCTCATGAAGGAAAAAAAATATGGTACTTTGAATTAATATGTAAAACTACGACATCCACAAGGAGTATTTTAATAAAATCAAAATCTGAAATTTTTTTTTTTGAGATCATCTACTGAAAGAATGGAAAAAGAAAATTGTGAAGCAAATTGGAACTTTATTTTGCAATAAGCGGTTTGGGTAAAAAGAAAAAAAAAATGACAACAAATATGGTATCCCACTTTTCGTTCTAGCGTCATAACCAAACATGTTTTTGTTCATGCATTATTGACTTCGTTTCACCTGGCGCCTAAATTTTGGAGCTGGCTCCTAGATCTAGAACATATTTGTCGAGCACTGGACATAACCAACCTTAAAAAACACCATAATACCTTCAAGTTGGAACTGAAGAACAGATTCTCTGCTTTAGAAGGCCTAACGTCGGAAGAAGTGGATATTTCTGAAGTTAACAGAAAAGTAACCAAAGCTCTTATGGAAACAGCAACAAAATTAGCTGGGTCTAAGAACAAGTTGCATGTGAACAAATTATCAGGACAAACCAAAATGTTGATGCAAAAAAGAAGAGAGATGAGGACAACTAAAGAAGATGTGACTTCCAAAGTGGAACACATAGAGCTATGCAAGACAGTACGAAAAAGTATCACTGAAGAAGTAAGGAAATTCAACTGTGAACTAGTGAGGAAAGCAATTGAAAACAACCAAAGCCTAAAGATAGAACAAGCAGGATTCAGGAGTGGCTACAGCACTATAGATCATATCCACGTACTGAGAGAACTAATTGAAAGAGCGAGGGAATATGAACTTCCATTGTGCATGGCTTTTATCGGTTATGAAGAGGCCTTTGATTCAGTGAAACCATCAGCAGTTACAATGGCTTTGAAATCCTGCGGTATTGAAGATGCATACATTAATATTATTAATAACATCTATGAAAATGCAAGTGCAAAGATTCGGCTGTTTGAAAATACAACACACATAAAAAATTGGAAAAGGAGTGAGACAAGGTGACACCTTATCTCCCAAGCTCTTTAATGCCACATTGGAAAATGTCTTTCAATCACTGAACTGGGAAAACGAAGGGATAAAGATCAATGGAGATTATCTAACTCACCTTCATTTTGCTGATGATGTCGTCATTTTTGCAACTACTCCATCAGAGCTGCAGAGTATGATCCAGGAACTTGCTGACAAGAGTAAAGAAGTGGAATTAAAAATGAACTTTCAGAAGACAAAAGTGATGCATAATGCTTTTACAAGAAATGAAGATTTATCAATTGATGGAGAAAAGCTGGAGATAACAGATACATCGTACGTTGATCTTGGACAGCAGATATCAAGTGAGGGTCACATTGATGAAGAAATTAATCGGCGTATAAAACTTGCCTGGAGAGCTTTTGGAAGAAACAGCATAATTTTCAAGAGCAATATGCCATTATGTCTTAAAAGAAAAGTGTTTGATCAATGCATCCTTCCAGTGCTTAGGTATGGTGCAGAGACGTGGACCTTAACTAAAAGAGACATACAAAGGCTGCACACAACTCAAACAAGCATGGAGAGGTGTATGCTTGGTGTAACCAGGAGAGATAAGAAGAGGAATTCGTGGATCCAAAAAATGACAAGAGTGGAAGACATCATGATCAGAGTAAAATTCCTGAAATGGCAATGGGCTGGACATACTGCCAGAAGGACAGACCATCGATGGCCAGCTGAAATTTTAGATTGGATTCCAAGGGACAGGAAAAGGCCCAGAAGAAGAAGACCACATGGGAGATGTGTGGATGAAATTCAAAAGTATGCGGGAGTAATATAGAGGAGACTGGCACAAGACAGACCGTTGTGGAAGAGGCTTGGAGAGAGCTTCCTCCAGCAGTGGATTGATAATGGTTGGCAATGATGATGATATTATAGGTTAAAGAAACAAGATTTCCAATGATTATTGTTTTTATTCTCAAATCCATCCAACGAAACTAAACTTCAAACCAGACTAAGATGAAACAACTTAAATAGCATTCATGTTATCTACATCAGTTAAATTTGTAAGATGCAACTTCTGTTTTCATTCGCTTGGTGACGACTTTTCTGTGGTGCTCGACCAATCCTCAACAGGGACTGTTTCTGGTGTTTATCCCTGACTGACTCATTGAATTTCTTTATTAGGGCTATGCCCCTTTCAGCTGTGTCATTCACCACTTTAAGGGCATTGATGGAGCTTCTTAGCTCATAACTGCAATATTCCTCCACATCGTTGACCCCAAACAATCCAAAGAATGTCTTTGTATGGCTGGTAACAAAATTGCTCAGGTCTTTTCCTTGAAAACCTAGTTTTTTTCATCTAATCGTTTCATTCCATTTTTCCTTTCAGGCTTCTCTAAATTCTGGAACATATCTTCCTTCTCAGGTAGAGTAATACATTCATAAAGGAAAGCCAATCCTTAGCCATGGCACTTTCTTTGATGGATATGGTGCAGCAATTTCTTCTTGCTCATCACTTGAATTAGATGTGGAAGATAAGGATTTTAGAACCACTGTCTTGTTCATTTCCATGATCTCTTCAGACTGCTTTCTCTTTTGATCTTCAAACTTTGCCCTCTTTTCATTTTGTCTTTTATGAGTTGTGGCATGAACCTTATCAACACCACTCATTTGATGAACTCATTCTGTCCTCTTGTTGTGAAAAAAGGAATGCCTTATCTTCATGTAATATAAATAAATACATCGCTCTTTCCATGTTCCAGAAACACAGCAATATATGCTCTTCATTGCCATCACGTCTTGCCGAGCAATATAAAATAGTTCCTGAAGATCACCTTTCCAAATCTGCCGCTTCATATTTGCTGTTTCCGTCTTTCTTGATTTCTCTTTACCCAGATTTTGATATTCCTTGCATAACTTCTGAATACCAGCTCGGATATTCTCCTCCGTCATTACAGGAATGTTTGCTTGCTTTCACACTTCCTGCAGTTTGATACTTGCGGACTTTTGCAGCAGCAGAAATTGTTTTTTTCATCTCCTTGTGATGAAACATGAAGACTAACAGCACCTGTTCTCTGGAGGGAGCCGAACACCCAGAAATTCACCACTTGGCATCTTCTCCAGTAACCAAATTCCTTTTCTAGTATTCATTTTTACAACCTGAAAACAAGAAAAGAATTAGTACACTACAATTTCAGGAAGGAGTAGAGTACACACATGCCACAGCTCTCTAGCAAAAAAGCTGAACTCTACAAAAGAGACAAAAGTTTGCAATCTCTAAATATTATCCAATTTGTCTAAAATTTTGCATAAGGATCACTTAGATGAATAGAACCAAGGGGATGAGCAAATTGACAAGAAAATATGAACTTTGGAAAATTGAAACACCACTTTTGGCTTTTCTGCTTTTCTTTATAGTAAATGCATTTTACTGTGTGTGGCTGCAAAAATTACAGTAACCTGCAATTACAGACTTTTGGCTTTTCTGCTTTTCGTTATAGTAAATGCATTTTACTGTGTGTGGCTGCAAAAATTACAGTAAAAAGAGCCCATGCCAACAAACTGACCACACAGCTGAGAACAGGTAAAACGAATACATGGAAAAGAAAACCTGCATTCTTGAATTTAACTAGTAAATGGGCACAGACAATATCAATGATCATGAAAGCTGTGAAATCTGAGCGACACTGTAACTGTGCAAACAACTGAAAGACTGATGAAACGGCTAAAGAAATGTATATCAAAAAGGTACATCATGAAATTAACTGTGTTTCAACGGCTATAGACAAGTGGAATGACATAAGATACAGAAAAGCAGACTATGCTAAAGAAGAAAACACACACACACACACACACACACACACACACACACACTGTAATGGCCAATTAAGTGGGTGACATAAAGATTAAAATTGGGGATTTTATCATTTTATCAAATGGCCATTGGCCAGTGGGTGGGCAAAATCTAGTGGCCACTTTCCTTATGGCTATTTCATGTTATATACACATTTTAGCACTGCACTGTGTACCTTTCACATATTTAGACATAGTTAAATTTAAGCTTAGTAGTTACAAAGGCTCACTGTCCAGTGCAATTAAATGAATAAATATAATCTTAAACGTTACATTTTTCTTCAACCACATCAACCAAATTTTCCAGACAGTTTTTATTGGAAAGATAATTTAATCATTTTGATTTGGTCTCTCGCTATGTTCACAAATAAAATCTCTCAATCTCTCCACCATAAATTGATAGCAGTGAATGGGTCAACATTTTCAAACAGTACTTACTTAATTGCTTACTTTATTTAATTTGCTGTATTTTCTAAAGTCATTCTTTGCATGAGCATTGTCTTATCAAGAACATTGCCCACAATGCTTGCATTCTCTTAACTTCTGCAGTTTGACATAACAGTTAGCAGTATTGGTTATTTCAACAATTTGTGCTATGACCTTTATGTACTAAAAATTGCTTGTTTTTTGTTCCTCTAGCAGTTTTTTGTGAGTTATTGATGGTCAAAAATGTTCAGACATTATGTTTTGAAGCTGCTTCCATTCTGCTAATTTTTTTTTTTTTCATTCCATTTATTTTTGGTTAGGTTCTTTTTGGTGTCAAAATGAAAACTGGCTGTATAGCTTTCAAAAATGAATTTGATATCTTATAGTAGAATCATTTTGTGGTACAGCGGAGATTGGGAGAAATGTGATACCAACCTGGTCACTTTATTTTACAGACTCACAATGATTCCTGACCACTAACAGAAAATATTCAGTAATTTCCTGGGTTGTTCTAATAAACATTACATTAAAAACATTGATAAACCTTCACAGGTGTTGAAAATATAGTCATGACGAAATAAGAACACATGCAGAGTATCCTGATTCCATCGGATTCTGTCCGGTTTTCAAACCCAGGGTCAGGTTGTTGTTGTTGTTGTTTTTTTTTTTTTGGGGGGGGGGGTTCAAAAAACGTTCAGTTTTGGTAGAATTTTAATGATTTGTCATTTTTTTTTCCTGTTTGCACACCTCAGACCTTCCAAATGCTACGAATTCTCCATAGTCACTACAGAAATCGTCGATTGGATATGGGAAACATCGAATATACTACGGAAATTAAAAAAAAAATCTGATTGTCAGGGGGTTTTTTTGTTGTTTTTTTCTCTTCAGGAAACGTTGTTTTGGTGAATTTTAATTATTTGTCATTTTTTCCCGTTTGCCCACCTCAGACCTTCCAAATGCTACGAATTCTTCACAGTCACTACGGAAATCGTCGATCGCTGCGGAGTACGGGAAACATCGAATATACTACGGAAATAAAAAATCTGGTTGTCGTTTTTTTTACCTTCAGAAAACATTGTTTTGGTAGAATTTTAATGATTTGTCATTTTTTCCCGTTTGCCCACCTCAGACCTTCCAAATGCTACGAATTCTTCACAGTCACTACGGAAATCGTCGATCGCTGCGGAGTACGGGAAACATTGAATATACTACAGAAATAAAAAAAATCTGGTTGTAGTTTTTTTTTACCTTCAGAAAACGTTGTTTTGGTAGAATTTTAATGATTTGTTATTTTTTCTTGTTTGCCCACCTCAGATCTTCCAAATGCTACTAATTCTCCATAGTCACTACAGAAATCGTCGATCACTGCGGAATATGGGAAACATAAAATATACTACGGAAATAAAAAATCTCTATAAAATAATGTTATTCAACGTTTGTTCAAAGTTTATTTCCATGTCTCCAAAATTCTAGCATTCATCAAACATTTTTGGGACTGTTTATTGGATGTTTTTAATGTCACAACATTTGTTTGGTATAATTTGAGCATATTCATGTTGTTCGTCGCCTGAAAATGATTGTTTTAGCACGGATGAAAATGTTCCGTAGTTTTCTAAATTTTGAATTTTTCTAACCCCAAAATGCACCTTTCTTTTCCCTTTCTGGTTATATTCTTATGTTCTATTTTTTCTGATTATTTTTCTCGCTTCTAATAGCTTCAGTAATAGTGAAAAAGAACAACTTCGTATATTAAAAGTTTTTTCTAGTGAAGCGCAGTTTTTGTTATTTCTAACAGCCTGTTCTTCAAAATCAATCAATACGGAAAGTGTTTTTCTTTTCCGCTTTTTTAAAGCTAAATTATATTTCAAAATCCGATCGGTACTTATTCCGCCCGTGATGGAATCAGCCTTTTCCGTGACCCGTAAAATGACTATCATGGCAATGTGAACAATACAGTACTGATTTTTTATATATAATTTCGCTGAAAAACTTGTGTTTACCCATTCGTTAGTAACATTTTGCCGTATTAAGGGGCAGACAAGAGTTTTTTTTTTTTTTTTTTAAAGCCAACTTCACACGTGCAAAGGAAACGCGACTCTGCGTGGAATGAAAGACTGCGAGCGGTGGCGGAAAGTGAAGTCCCGATTTTCTACCTTTGATTTCTTTTTGTAAACAAAAGGGAAAATGCCTGCCGATTTTGTTTGATGAGAAGCAAGGAGTGCCTAAGCAATAGAAAATCGTGCATTTTCAGAGAAACCAAACTTTTTTTTTTTTTGATTAGAGGTTTAACGACCACCGTGAGCAACTCAACGGGCTATAAGCAGTCGCCCGTCCCTAATTTAGGGTCACTGGTTCCAGGGAAGGGAGAGAGCCAGTGCCGTAAGACAAACACAACATCCATGCCTCACCGGGATTCAAACCCGTACCCCTTTCGGACGAATGATCAGAGGCCATCGCTTAGACCACTGCGCCACCGGGGCGGCAAACCAAACTTTAAAAAACGACCTGCTGAAGACGAGTGTGATGTCACAGTTCCATCTAAAGCCACAGGTTTCCGTCCATTCCCGATATGGTTACTTTGTGCACCAACTGAAGTGGAAAAACAAACAGCCACGGTGAGCCACCCCCGTTCTTGAAGAGTGAATCTATAAATAGATCGTACCCACTTATTTGCGAAGGGCTGTTTTTCACCACGCGTGTGTTGGATGTTTTAAAAATGCATTTCCTAAAACAGGAGCATTTTAAAAATGCAAATAAATTCTTTAGCAATGAAAACAGGCAAATTTTCGAGCGTGGCGACTTAAGTTATTTTTTCTACCGGACATTTTATTTTACCCAGTCGCCACGTTGCGATGGCGACCGCTAATTTTAATCTTTAGGGTGACATATTCCAAGAAAACATAAATCGCACTGAAACATGCACTACTCCTTGTGTGGCTCAGTGTACTAGGAGTTCAAAGCGTGCCACTAAGATTTACACTGATGAGCCCCAGGAGCAGAATCTTTTTTTAAAGTCTGCAATGCAGAAAGGAAAACCTAAATAAAAAGCTGTCTGCAATGTAAAGGGATGCCTAAATGTTAATTTTGCCATTAAATTTATTGTTCTGCACTGCGACAAAGCAAATTTTTAAAAATGAGTCGATTTGAGATTTTGATAATAGTGAAAACAGTATTTAGTTGCAATAGTCAAACTAGCTTTTTCCTGATAAAAATTGCAGAAGAAACAAACTACTTTATTTCATTCAGAACTGAATAATTCCTGAAATGCTTTTGTATTATAAAAAATAATGGTCAGAAAGAATAATAAAATAATTTGAAATCCAGAGTTGTTTTTTATTTTGCATTTAGTTAATTGATTAAACTTTAACTCCTTCCCTTCGAAGGATGTTTTGCTTGATAGACATTCTGCTCTTACTATTTCCTGTAGCAATTATGTAATTATACTAAGGGCAAGAGTTAAAGTTTGAAGGGGAGGAGTTAAAGTTTAATCAATTAACTTCATCAGGTGACTATTTAAGTGACTGTATTAGGGGGATAGAAATTGTGTCAACTTTGGAAACAGTAATTTTGTCACATTTAACTTGATTTGTAAAACAGGGGTTCATATAAGAATTTTTGTTTGTAAATCCAATTTGTGAATTGACCACAGTTTTAAAAAAAATTTAGTGAATTTCTGAAAATGTGATGGGAGCATTTTCAGTTATATAATTAAACCCCATAAAATTAAAATGAGAAAAACGGCAATGGTTCTTGTAAAGAAAAAAACTTTTCACCTCATCAATCTGGGATGAAACAATCTGGAAAAAAAATAATTAAAAAAAAATGCAACCGTCTGCTTCCGGAATACTGCATAATAAGCCTTGGAAACGAAGCAGGGGTGTTAAAATGCGTAAAAATATGGTTTTAGTATAAAATAATCTGAGATAAAGCTATCTGAAAGTTAAAAAAATAAATTAATTAAATTAAATGTGACTGTCAACTTCTGAAATGCCGCATGGCCACGGACACGGAAAGGAATGTTGCAAACATTTAACAAATATGGATTTTGAAAAAAAAAAAAAAGAAAAGAAAGAAAAAAAAAAGCTTTGATCTAACTGAAATGAAGCTATCTGGAAGCCAAACAAGGCAAAATTGCGAACATCAGCCGCCGGAATATCTCATTATGCAACCGTGGAAGATGAACGATAAAAACATGTAAAAGTTTTTGAACTAAAAAAAAAAAACTTATTAATCTAACTGAAGCTACTGGAAGCAAAAAGAAAATAAAAGTTGGGACGTCAACTTAAAAATGCCACGTATATTGTAAATGAAGCATTTTCTCCATTTCTGACAGCCGCGAAAACCGAGAAAATGCTTTAAAAATATGGCTCTTGTACGAGAAAAAAAAAAAACCTTGAGACCCTTTCCATCTCAATTCACAGGTTATGACCAACATGTGTCAGTTGATGACCTCCAATTTTTTTTTTTTTAATTATGGTAGCTACTCCTAATAGAGATATAAAGTACTACAAAAGGATTTTTCATGAAAATTTGTTTTGGCCGAGCTACACAGCATTTTGAAAATAGCCAAAAAATACAGCCGTGGTGAAAATCACATGAAACAACAATTTTTTAAATGTACACAGTTCCTGAACTATAACAAGCAGAGATTTGATTTTTATTTTTTTTATTTTGAAGCTATTGAATTGGTCTTTCTTTGAGTTCACAGCAATTGGTCATAGGAATGTTGCCAGATGGCAAAAAAATCAATATTTATTACAAATTTAAATTTCAGGTTGTAAGTGTGGCAGCCTGTACGCCTACTAAGGTTGTCTTAGCAGTAACTTTATTTCAAACCTGTGAAGCATGTAACTCATAAAATTTATTTTTAAAATAAACGAAATATCAAAAAATCAACTTTTTTGAATTGTAATACCATATTTACTCGAATTTAAAGTGCTCCCGAATGTTACGTGCACCCCCAACTCCAGGCTGCATTTTTAGGAATCAGAAAAAATACACACACATACTTAAGTAAAAAAGAAAATCTGCAAAAAAATACTAACAAATAGGTAAATTTACTTTATTTCCGATACATACTAGATCCAATACACATGACAGAAAAAAAAAATCAGTCACTGTCACTAACAGGGATTTCTACTTCCGATTGCTCATTGTCCGAGCTCACTTCAAACAATGTGTCATCTTCTGTTCCGGAAGTCTAAAGAATTTGAAATTCCACACAAGTTCATTTGCAATGGATTCCCATTGCAAATGAATCTTTGTTAGTTCTGTTTCTCCCAATGAAAGCCAGGCATTATAAAGTCAACGAACGGCAGCCTTAAATGGGCGGTGAGACATCAAGAGGCAAGATTTGTGATGTCATCCCTCAAGCAATAATGACGAGATCGCTGCAGTTTTCTTTCATTTTTTTCTTTACTGCATCTGCTACATGTCCTTTAAATGTGTCTAGCACTAGCAGGGATCGCAACTTCAGTAAACTTTGAGGTCGTTGTAGCCAAACTTTACTTAGCCAGTCTAAAACCAAATTTGCAGACATCCAGCCATTTTCCTGCACTGCAACATAGATTCCTCCTCTTTGAAAAGTCGCTTTTTTGGGAAAAGTTTTCCTCTTAAAAATGACATTGGGTGGAAGTTTATTTCCATCTGCAGTAACACAGAGCATTACTGTCATCCTGATTTTATTGTTACTCGTTGTCAGTAACTTATTTTGCTCCAACATTGTCCAACTGTGCAGTTTGAAAGCATATTGAAATAGATCGGCGTCTAATCAGCATTGTCGATCCCCAAGTCGTGTTGCCCTTGCTTTCGAATAGCGATTAAATGTTTTTAGAAAGCATTCAACTTTTCTTCAAAGTCAGCCAGCAGCTTTTGGCAGATGGATGTCCACCGTCTAAGAGAAAATCCCTTTCTCTTCATGAACAGCGTGATCCAGCCACGGGATGCTTCAAATTTTCCCTGTATCTGTAGCTGACAATAAATTTCTTTAGCTTTCACTTTAAAAATTTCTGTGGTTACTGACAGTCCACCTGCTCGCTGTTCTTTTACAAGCATGCTTAACTGTAAGTCAATTTGGGGAAATTTCCCCTTTTCAGGGCCAGTAAAAGCCTGTCTGGTTGTCGAGCACATCTTTAATCGTTCTTTTTGTTTGTGCCACAAACGCACATTCACTTCAGGAACTCCAAATTTCGATTTACATGCCTGATTGCTACTTTCTTCCGCGAAAGCGATGATTTTAAGTTGCAACTTTGCTGTGTAATGCTGCCTTTTTGAAGACATCTTTCTGTGCACATTGACTCGGAATGAATGACTGCTAAAGAGATCAAGAAGCAAGATTCCCTCGGATTCTGAGAAGAAAGGCGTGTATATCCTAAGCCCTGGGGTAAAACGGGGTTGGAAGCGGAGGGAGGAGCAATGAGTGATTTATGTGTGTGTGTGTCGACTCAAGGCCATCTTTCTTTGCTCTGCCCCCCACCCACCCCCACCGCGCCTGCCACAACACATTTGCGCAGCATACTTAGAAGAATAAAAAGGCACGTCAGCCTTACATATTTGCAAATGCTCACACTCGATTCTAACGCACACCTTGTTTTTACCACAAAGTTCTTTGGACAAAAAGTGAGTGTTAGATTCAAGTAAATGCGTATCTCAAAAATCCCATTTTTAAAAATTCTGAAATTTTGGCCAAATAATGTCCTAATGGTAGGAAGTTATAATTGGGGGAAACAGGTTACTGGATTTTTGCCTTGAAAATTTCTCACATATTTTTGAAGACACCTTTTTTTTTTTTTTTTTTTTTAATTTTTTTCCCCCTTCATTTTTTGAAAAATGGCAGGTTTTGTTTGTTTTTTTTTCAAATTTCTTGAATTCAGAGAAAAAATAGAACAGTAAACATTATTTAGTAATTTTTTAATAACAGAACACAATTCCGGGCAGGGCTCACACTAAGCATTTGCTAAGTCACCAAATGCGACTAAATCTGAAAATGGCGAGAAGAAATTAGAATCGGCGAAAATTTTGGTAAATGATTTTATGAATCTTAGGCAGTTTTCAACTCATGGGTAAACTGCAATTTACAGTAATTTTTTGGCTAAAACACAGCTGATATGATTTCAAAGTTTTGATTTTCCAAAGCTGTGGTGCTTAAAATGGTGCTGCCCAGTGCAATTGTCATGGGGTCCCCTGAAAGACCCATTAAGGCTGCTCGAGAGTCATTGGGGGAGTTGATGAAAATAGGAGATACTGAGGGAGGAGGGGGGGGGGGTATCAGGAGGGAAGAAACCCTTCCATAATTTATAACGAGCAGGTCAGCAGATGATTCCACTTGTTGTCATCCCGTTTTCTGTGCGATACACTACCAACACATAGTCCAGTGTTGATGTTGCATTTTGTCTTTGCTGAGAACTGCTCTGTAATTGTACCTGAAGTGCAGTGCTATCACTGGCAAAATGTCCACATCTCACTATTTACATGCATTGCATACTTGCAAAGTGAGACTAAGTCTTTCGTAGTAGCATGCAATGATATAAGCCATGACACAGCACATGCTCTGTGTGTTATTCAGCTCGTAAAAAGTCAAATTGGACTTGTCCTTTGAAAGAATTTAAAACAATTGTCTACATCTCAGATGAAGCAACGGGCCACTTCAAAAACAAAAATCGGTTCAATGAACTTACAAAGGAGGACCCAAAAGTAACAAGGAAGTGGGTCTTCTCAGCCACAGGCCATGGCAAGAGCATATGTGATGGTGAGGGTGTCCTGTGCTAACATTTTGCTACTAAATTCAACTTAGAGAAAGAAGCTTCACAAACTATAACAAGTTAGTAAAATCATGCAATGCATTGATTATGATATGCTTTGCAACATACCAGAAATCATTACTCAAGTTATGAGGATAACGGCCGTGGAATAAATCTCGTTCCTGTGCCCTGACTTTTGACCCCATTTCGATGATATTAAACAGAATTGGTTCAGTATACTTCCAGAACAACATGATAAAGTTTTGTCACAATCAAAGCATTTTTATGTAAGTTATGACGCAAAAGAGAGATGAAATTGATTCCTACTCCTATGTCCTGACCTTTGACCCCATTTCGCCCATTTTCAACAGGGTTCGCTCCCATTTCATCGTAATCGAACCATTTTTATGCAAGTTGTCGTGTGGACAGACAGACGGACAAAGCTGGAGAATATACACTTCTTCAACCTACGGTTGGAAAGCGTAAAAAAATGGTGGTGAAACTGTCTCTCCCTTGATCCCAAAGACTAAACTTCTACTCTTCACAACTGATGAATTTCAATCTTATCGAGCCAGCAAAGCAGAAAAGTGGTATATAGTAAAATCTGTTGTTGGGATACAGTCATGACGTTCCTGACTTGTACAAGGAAATAAACCATCAATGGCCAGAACAGTCAAGCACCCACATCAAACAGGGCAATTTTTTAGCCAACAACAATAAAAAAAAAAAAAAAGAACCCATTTTCTGTGGATGATTTTCAGGTAGGAGAATTTATAGGACGCATTTATGACAATACTGGTGGATGGGGCAGACTAAAAACATATCTAAAGAACTTTAGGACATAACAGTATCCTTCACACACCCTCATGGACCAGCCTGAGGTTTTCAGTGGCCAGAGGAATATGGTAAAAAGAGAGACAAGTGTCCAGTGCCCTTAAAAAATGTACTTCTAAAGGTGAATGCTACAACTCCTGTCAGATATTCTGAATGACTTCATACCTTTGATGAGAAGGAAGTCAATAAAATCCAGCAGCTTTTCTCTGCTTCAATAATTTGTAGTTACAATGGTAAGCTCATAATTTTGTTTTTAGGGGCCCTTTTTCTTACGTAAATAGAAACTGAATCTTAACTTTAGCCGAGATAATGTATTGTGTGTGTAGATTATGATTAAATAAGAAATTAAATGTACATAAGTGATATTTATTATTAAAAATCAAAAAAATTACTTTAAAATATAGATTGACACTTCAATTTGGAATATATACTCAGACAAACTTACCAGAAATATATTTGTTTTTGTTTTGTTTTTGTTTTTAATAATGTGAGGTGCAGGCAGGAGAGAAGCACATTTTCATAAATTTGTAGGAAAATTTCAAGGAAAAAAATCCAGTAATCTGATTCTCCAAGTTAATAACCTACCATTGGGGCATTAATTGGCCAAAATTTCAGGATTTTTAAAAATGGAGTTTTTGAAATATTGCAATTTAAAAATGTTGATTTTTTGAAATTTTGTACACTTTAAAAATTAATTTCATGAATGGCATGCATCACAGACTAAAAATAAAATTACTGCTAAGGCAACCCTAGTAGGGGTACAGGTTTCTACACTGGCTCCAGGTGAATTCATCGAAAACAAATTCATCGAAAGCGAATTCGTCAAAAACAAATTTGTCAAACGTGAATTCATCGAAAAGCAAATTCTTCGAAAATTAGGGCTTCAGGTAAATTAATCAAAAACGAATTCATCGAAAGCGAAATCACTGAAAGATACAATATCGTAGGGTAAGCTTTTGTCGAAGACTTCGATTATAATTGGAATATGGCTAAGTGGCCACAAAAGCATTTGGGGAACGTATAAAAATTGCATTTTTATTTCTTAGATTACACTTTCATGTAGGATGACCACAAAACCGTTAGGGAGTGTAACAAGAATCGGACTTTTGATTTCATTGTATCTACTTTCCCCATAGACTATCTCTAAAGATAGGCCTAAGCTTAGGCCTTTTTAACAGTTTTTATTCCATCGAGCTCATATTCATAACGTTTAGACACCAAGTCAGGTTAGTATTACTGCGCTTTTACTTAGGCATTGAATATTAATGCCTAGGCTTTTTAAGTTTTTATTCTATTGTGCTCATATTCATAAGGTTTAGTTACCAAGTCAAGTTAGTATTATTGCACTTTTATTTAGGCATTAAATATTAAACCTTGGTCTAGGCCTTTTTACCACTTTTTATTCGATTGTGCTCATATTCATGAGGTTTAGGCGCAAGGACTAGTTAGTATTATTGCGATTTTACTTAGCCATTAAATATTAATACCTTGGCCTAGGCCTTTTCAACAATTTTTCATCCATCGTACTCATATTCATGAGGTACTTACCTGATTAAAAAAACAAAAAGAAATATTAAGAATGACTCAAGTGTGGGCTATGGTGGACCTACCACACTTGAGAAGGACGGTCCACCAAGGAATCGACCTGGACTTTCTAAACGGCGTATGAGAAAGAGATCTCGGCTGAGTTAATGTAAGACTGGTGTATAGAATACTAGAGGTATAAATGGCAAGATGAGTGAGGTGATTGAGGAGATGAATAAGTACAGACTGGATGTGCTGTGTTAAGTGAAACCAAAAAGAAGGAAATTGGGGTAGAAGAAGTGAATTGCACGGTGAGTGTGTGGTCTGGAGTATTGGATAATATGAGAGGACAGGCTGGTGTAGGTGTGATTTTAAGTGAAAAGATGAAGAACAACTTGATTCACTATAGTTGTGTAAGTGAGAGAATTCTCTGGATTCGTTTGAAAGTGAAACTTCAGAGAATTGTAATTGTTGTAGTGCATGCTCCTTGTGACTCAGAACCTTCTGGTAAGAAGGAAGAAAAAGGAATAGGAAGAAACCCAGGATAGAAAGAATAAAGGTTGATAGGCTCCTTTAAGATCATCAGCGGTATTCTGACTTACTCAGAGAATGACCGAAGGATCTGAAGTCTGGTGAGAGGGATGTAGAAAAGAAGTGGGAATGTTTTAAGAACTGTGTTGTCACTGCTGCTAAAGAGGTCTATGACACCACAATAGTGGGTAACAATAGAGGTGATGCTTGGTGGAATAGTGAGATTGAAGAGGCAGTAAAGAGAAAGAAGGAAGCCTATTTGGGGATGTTACAAGGTAGAGTTCTCTGTGGATGAATATCGCTGTAAGAAGCGTGAAGCTGCTAAGCTGGTTCGCCACAGTAAGGCAAAAGATAGGAAGGGGAAAGTGGAAAGGCATGAACGGGCTTTTTGGAAAGATAGGAAGTCCTTCTGGAAGTACATGAGACTCAGGAAAAATAGGGGCAACAAAGTTGTAAGTTGTGTGAAGAATGAGATTGGGGAATTGATATGGGAGTCCAATGAGTTAAGTGACAGATGGGGTGAATACTTCTGTGAGTTATTAGATCAGGAAAGCAAAGATGATTTTGAGACAGACGCAGATGATGTCACAATGAGGGATGAAAGCACAGGAGCGATCTCAAGAGAAGAAGTGTGTAAAGCTCTAAAATCTCTTCAAAATGGTAAGGCTCCGGGAGTTGATGGCATAACTGCCGAGATGTTGAAATATGGTGGTGACTCTATAATTGACTGGTTAACTGAAATTTGCCAGCTGTGCTGGTTGTTAGGAATGGTCCCTCGGGATTGGAAGGATGCTATTATTGTTCCCTTGTATAAGGGAAAAGGTGATCAGACTGAATGCAAGAACTATCGTGGTATTAGCCTACTGAGTGTGCCAGGGAAAGTGTTTGGTAAGGTTGTTATTGAAAAAGTACGGGGTCTTACATCATTGAAAGTGTGGGATGTTCAGAGTGGTTTTATGCCTGGTAAAGGCTGCACTAACCAGATTTTTGCATTACACACGATGATTGAAAAGTATCTGGCTGTTGGGAAGAAAGTTTTTACTGCCTTCATAGATTTAGAGAAAGCTTATGACCAAGTGAATAGGACACTTTTGTGGAAGGTATTGAATGAATATGGTGTTACTGGGAATCTACTTAATAGTGTAAAAGCCATGTATGCTGGTAGTAGAGCTTGTGTACGAGTGAATGGTGATTTATCAAAATGGTTTTCCATTGGTGCAGGAGTTAGACAAGGTTGTGTAATGTCACCATGGCTGTTTAATATATTTATGGACGCATGCATGCGTGAGACAGGACAGTGCTGCCAACACTGTCCTGTTGGCAGAGAGCAAAAGTGAGTTGCAGAGTATGTTGACTCGGATGCACAAAGTTTGCATGAAATTCAAACTGAGTATAAATAAGGGAAAAACCAAAGTTATGGTGTTTGAGAGAGGAACGGGTAGCACTGAATGTACTGTAAGTATAAATGGCACTGTGATTGACCAGGTGAGTGAGTTTGTGTATTTAGGAAGCATGTTTGACAGAGAGAACAAGTTGGATGGTGAAATCAGTAGGCGAGTGAATTCTTCTTTGAAAGTCATAGCTGCTCTGGGAGGTTTTCACAGGAATGATGGCTTCTCTAGAGAGTCCCGCATGGCTGTGTATGAAACTGTAATTGTTCCTACTCTAATGTATGGCAGTGAAACCTGGGTACTGCAGAAGAAACATAGGAGTCGTTTGTGTGCTGGAGAAATGCGTTACTTACGTGGGGTTTGTGGCAAGACACGATATGATTGTATGAGAAATGAAGATGTATTGCAGTTGTGTGATATGAAGCAAAATGTTGTTAGCAAGGTGGAGACCAATATGCTTCGGTGGTTTGGCCATGTTGAAAGAATGAGTGATGAAATGCTTACTAAGAAAATCTTTTCAGCCCAAGTGGCAGGAAGGAAAGGCAGAGGAAGGCCAAGGAAGACATGGATGGATCAGATTCAGGAGTGTCTGCATGAGAAAAAGATTATGAGTATGAAGTATAAAAGATCTTGTGTGTGGCGTGTAATGGATATTAGTGAAGCACGAGTTGTATGTCAAGATCGCTGTAAATGGAGAAGTTTGATACAACAACAATAAGAAAAAATATCTGGAAGTTTGTATTTCTTTTTGGAGCTAACCTCTGAATCTCAGAGAACAGCTTAAGTGATAGGTATGATGTATGTATGTAGTAAAAGTGCAATATTAATAACTTGACTTGGTGTCTTAACCTTATGAATATGAACACAATGGAATAAAAACTGTTAAAAAGACCTAGGCTGAGGTATTAATATTTAATGCCTAAGTAAAAGTGCAATAATAGTAACTAGACCTTGTTCTAAACCTCATGAATATGAGTACGATGGAAGAAAAAGTGTCGAAAAGGCCTAGGCTAAGGTATTGATATTTAATGCCTAAATAAAAGTGCAATAATACTAACTAGACCTTGTCTCTAAACCTTATGAATATGAATGAGCACAATCAAATAAAAATTGTTAAAAAGGTCTAGGCCTATTTGTTAATATTTAATGCCTAAGTAAAAGCACAATAATACTAACTTGACTTGGTACCTAAACCTTATGAATATGAGCATGACAGGAGAGAAACTGTTATAAAAGCCTAAACCTGTTTATTAAATTTTGATGCTTAAGTAAAAGCACAGCATTATTAGTTTGATTTAAATGGCATGAATATATTGTGTTGTCATTAGATTCCTAAGGTTTAGCCACGAAGACTAGTATTATTGCCCTTTTACTAATTTACTAAGGCATTAAATATTAACCTCTAGGCGCGCACGTCTGAGACCAAGAAACTGCAATTTTTATACGGCCCCTAAGGTGGGTGTCCCCACTTTTCTGTTTCACTAACTGTTTAGTAGCCAGTTGTCTTAAACTCCATTTCAATTAATTCATTTCATTTTTTCCGAAAAAGTCACCCTTCGGTGAACTGCTGGTTCTATAAACTTGTTTTCGATGAACTCGCATTCGACGAATTCGTTTTCGTTTAATTTGTTTCCCTTTTTTTCGATATAGTCATCTTTCGGTAAATTGTTTGTTCAATAAATTTGTTTTCAATGAATTTGCCTGCTCCCGCCACACTTACCCACTTTATAACTTTTTCTTTACAAAAAAAACCTTAAATTAGTGGAAAATTTTCATTTAATGTAATAAATATAGATTTTTTTTTTTTTTTTTTTTTTTTGCCATCTGGAAACATTTGTATGATCAATTGCTGTGAACTCAAAGAAAGGCCAATTCGATAACTTCAAAATAAGAAAAAAATTCCAGTCTCTACTTGTCATAGTTCACGAGCAGTGTACATTAAAAAATTTCGTGTTTTAACTGATTTTCACAAAGGCTGTATTTTTTGCTTATTTTCAAAATGCTGTCTGTAGCTTGGCCAAAAAAAATTTTCCTGAAAAACGCTTTTGCATTAGTTTATATTTCCATTGGGAGTAGCTACCACAATTTTTTCAAAAAAATTGGAGGTCATCAACTGACATATGTTGGTCATACCTGCCTGAATTAAGATGGAAAGGGTCTTAATCTAACTTTAAGTTAGAAGGAAATTTAGACCTCCGAGTACGCGCATAGGTGACGTTGCTATGTACGCGCATAGCAACGTCACCTATGCACGTACTCGGTTGCATTCGCCAGTGCGTATATAAAGCGATAGACATCCTTGCCAGCTATCAGAGCTGTTTTCGGCATGAGAATGGCAAGTAATAACGATTTAAGCAATTTTCAACGCAGTGTCATTAGTTGGCGCTCGTATGATGGGCATAGTATTTCGGAGGTAGAAACGAAGTTCGGATTTTCACGGACGACCACTGCAAGGGCGGTACCGTGACTACAAGAATTCTGGCTAAACCTCCAACCTACGATACCAGTGTGGTCAGAAAAAGACATTGGGTGGACATGACCATCGTCAGCTGTCAAGAATCGTTTCATGCGATAAGCGTGCAACACTCTTGCAGGTATCATCGGAATTCAATGCTGGAGCCTCAACAAGCATCAGCGTCCGGACTGTGCAACATACCCTGCACAATATGGGCTTTGGGAGCCGACGCCCAGCTAGAGTCCCCTTGATGGGTGCACGACACAGAGCTATGCGCCTTGCTTGTGCACTGCAACACCGCCACTGGACACTTACTTGATGACTCGAAACAAGTAGCCTGGTCTGACAAGTCGCGTTTCCAACTGTATTGGGCAGATGAAAGGATTCGTGTGTGGCACAAACCCCATGAAACCATGGATCTCGCCTGTCAACAGGGAACTGCACCGACTGGTGGGGGATCTGTAATGGTATGGGGTGTGTTTAGCTGGACTTCGCTGGGACCCCTGGTACGTCTACAAACGTCTGTGACTGGCCAACGCTATGTGCGCATCCTTTCTGACGAGGTACACTCGTTCATGTCCGACATTCATGCTGATGGGTTGGGCCTGTTCCAACAGAACAATGCACATCCACACAAGTGTCGGGACGCCACATTATGGTTAAAGGAGCATTCATCTGAGTTTGGGGTGTTGCCATTCACACCCAAGTCTCCAGATTTGAACGTAATAGAACACATTTGGGATGCCATGCAACGCACTATCAAACACAGGAATCAGAGACCTCGGAATACATCCGAATTGTGGAACGCTCTGCAGGAAGTATGGTGTGCATTGATTACAGCTTATTTCCAGAAGATAGTGGAGTATCCCCGTCGTATTTATGCAGTCCTGAGCTCCTGTGGGGAACCTACTAAGTATTACACTGGTGTACCAGTTTTTCTGGCACTTCAGTGTACTTACATTACATTCAGTGCTACCAGTTCCTCTCTCAAAGACCATAACTTTGGTTTTTCCCTTATTTATACTGTTTGAATTTTACTCAAACTTCGTACATCCGGGACAACATACTCTGCAAATTACTTCTGCTCTCTGCCAACAGGACAGTGTCATCAGCATACAGCAATCTGCACACACGGATATCACCAAGACATAAACCGCTATTATCTATTTTGGCATCACACATGCACGCATCCATAAATATATTAAACAGCCATGGTGACATTACACAACCTTGTCTGACTCTTGCACCAATAGAAAACCATTTTGATAAAACACCATTCACTTGTACACAACCCTCTACTACCAGCAAACATGGCTTTTACATTATATTCCCAGTAACACCATATTCATTCAATACCTTCCACAAAAGTGTCCTATTTACTCGGTCATAAGCTTTCTCTAAATCTATGAAGGCAGCAAAAATTTCCTTACCAACAGCCAGATACTTTTCAATCATCACACGTAATGCAAAAATTTGGTTAGTGCAGCCTTTACCAGGCATAAAACCACTCTCAACATCCCACACTTTCAATGATGTAAGACCCCGTACTTTTTCAATAACAACCTTACCAAACACTTTCCCTGGCACACTTAGTAGGCTAATACCACGATAGTTCTTGCACTCAGTCTGATCACCTTTTCCCATATACAAGGAAACAATAATAGCATCCTTCCAATCCTGAGGGACCATTCCTAACAACCAGCACAACTGGCAAATTTCAGTTAACCAGTCAATTACAGAGTCACCACCATATTTCAACATCTAGGCAGTTATGCCATCAACTCCCGGAGCCTTACCATTTTGAAGAGATTTTAGAGCTTTACACACTTCTTCTCTTGAGATCCCTCCTGTGCTTCCATCCCTCACTGTGACATCATCTGTGTCAGTCTCAGAATCATCTTTGCTTTCCTGATCTAATAACTCACAGAAGCATTCACCCCATCTTTCACTTAACTCATTGGGCTCCCATATCATTTTGCAGATCTTATTTTTCACACAACTTACAACTTTGTTTCCCCTATTTTTCCTGAGTCATGTACTTTCC
This sequence comes from Macrothele yani, assembly GCA_039090855.1. NCBI lineage: Eukaryota > Metazoa > Arthropoda > Arachnida > Araneae > Macrothelidae > Macrothele > Macrothele yani. Next base: position 64,983,570 of record CM077001.1, on the reverse strand, counting down.
AAAAAGCCAATTCATGCCTTTCCAACTTCTCCTTCCTATCTTTTGCCTTACTCTGGCAAACCAGCTTAGCAGCTTCACACTTCTTAGAATGATATTCATCCACAGAAACTGTACCTTCTCCAAATAGGCTTCCTTCTTTCTCATCTCCAAATAGGCTTCCTTCTTTCTCTTTACTGCCTCTTCAATCTCACCATTCCACTAAGCATCACCTCTATTGTTACCCACTATTGTGGTGCCACAGACCTCTTCAGCAGCAGTACACATATACTTCAAATTGTACAACACAGTTCTTAAAATATTCCCACTTGTTTTCAACATCCCTCTCACAAGACCAGCTCCTTCAGTCATTCTCTGAGTAAGTCAGAATAATGCTGATGATCTTCAAGGAGCCTATCAACCTTTATTCTTTCTATTCTGGGTCTCTTCCTATTCCTTTTCCTCCAACCAACATTAAGTTTCACTCGTGACATTATCAAGTAATGATCAGAACCAACATCCACACCTCTCATCACACAGGTGTCAACAACTAAGTGTTTCAGATGCTGATCGTAGACAACAAAATCTATCACACTGTTTTGCTAAATAGTACGATTTGAAGTATATGTATGGATATACTTGTGGTTGAAAAAAGTATTAGATACACACAAACCATTCTCAATGCAGAGTTCAATTAATCTTTCACCATTATCATTCACACATGGATCATTAAACTTACCTCAGAACATTGTCAGAAATTGCATTCTGCACACCTACTCTACCATTGAAATCCCCTGCTATAATAATTTTTTCTTTAGCACAAAACTGGCTCAAAACAGCTATTAGCTCATTCCAGATAACTTCCATCTCATCAGAAGGTTCCGAGTCACAAGGAGCGTACACTACAACAATTCAATTCTCTGAAGTTTCAATTTCAAATGAATCCAGAGAATTCTCTCACTTATGCAACTATAGTGAATCAAGCTGTTCTTTATCTTTTCACTTAAAATCACACCTTCACCAGCCTGTCCTCTCACATTATCCAATACTCCAGACCACACACTCACCTGCCATTCACTTCTTCTACCCCAATTTCCTTCTTTTTGGTTTCACTTACACACAGCACATCCAATCTATACTTATTCGTCTCCTCAATCACCTCATTCATCTTGCCATTTATACCTCTAGTACTCCATACACCAATCTTACATTCACTCAGCCAAGATCTCTTTCTCATATGATGGGTTCCCTTTCAACTCAGGCAGGGTCGTACCATCATGGTCTCAGATTTCTCTAAAAAAATTAAGGGGTGTTCCTTGACTAAAATAAGGAGACCTATATTTTTTCTTTCGGCAAGAAAAAATTTTCCCTTCGAGATAGAGGGTTTCAAATCTTGCACCGTCAAACAAGCTCTCTACAAAACGGTTATTTTTCCTAACTTCAGCGAGTCATTGCAGCAGAGTTAAAAAAGATTTCGTATTCTTGTTTTTTATTTTACATTGTGTGTATAACATATAATAATATATGGTGCTAATATTTGCTACACATCGTATGATTAAAATTTTTAAAAATCATAAACTTCGTGATTTTCAAAAAAAAATTGCATTTTCTAAGTTTTTTTAAACAGGTTTGGATGGAGATTTTTCTATATTCGTTCTTTTCGTTAAAGACATACAAATGTGCACTTTATTTGTAATTTTTTGTGTGTCTGTGAAACTGCTAGTTTCTGCGTTTCGGCAGCGTTAAAAACAGCCGATTTTGAAAAATCTCTAACTTTGTCGACGATTTTCTCAAAAAGGCCATTTTTTAAAATTCTGAAAATTAAATCCCTGTTTTATTATGAACAGGAGAACATCTGTGTAAATTTTCACGTGCCTAAAAACGCCTGTTTCCGAGTTAGACGCGTTTGAATTCGATTTGAAAGTCTACGATTTCAAGTGTTCTAAAGGCGCCATTTTGGAAAAATCTCGGGCGCAAAGTACGTATTCTCTTACCCAATGAATCAAAGCGTTAGATATTCTTTGCCCGAATGATGGAATGAGAACATTGGGTCAGCTGGCCCAGATTAGATACGTCCACTTCACCCTTCCTCGAGTGATGACATGCCTATAAAACTGTCGGGGGGGGGATAACAAATACATAAAGAAAATTCTTGCTGCTCCACTAACAAAGTTGATTTGCGAAAGGCAGCAGCAGTTGTTTGTTTACGTATATACTTAAACATCGCATAAGAAAAGACTATGAAAGAGTACAAAACTGTTCTGAATTAATTTTAAGAAAAAGAGTGCAGGCACGTGTACTGTAAGTTAATTTTTGATGGCTAAACACCCTCGAGTTTTTCTGGGAGTTGCTAATCGTAGGCTACTGTCAGAAGAGCAGTTGCTGTTTTGTTATAGTTGCTAAAACTAACTTCTCAGTTTTTCGTAATAGTAAAATGTTCGCTCAGGAGAGTTTTGTTCTCTGCGAACGGGGGGGGGGAGAGAAGGTGCAATGCTCTTGACCTCGCTGCTGGGTTGATAGTGCTGGTCGTTACCCAAACTCTGCATACCTCCTCTCCAAAACGTAATGGCAATTGTCTAATCTACTAAATAAATAACAATTAACACATACCCGTGCATGCTAATTCATAAAATGTAAGTTGAGTATATTTCCTGTTCAATCAGCTGATTTTACAAGTAGAATACATATACAACTTATGCGCTTATAATGGTGTAAAGATTTTTATCTATTTAAAACATATTCAAATATTTCAATTTTTTTAAAGATGGGGGGGAGGGGATTGTGTTCGTAGTCATTTCAACCTGGGCCACGATAAACCATGCACTGCCCATGTCCTCTGTTCCCTTAGAAGATAATTCTAAATCGATGGGAGACCAGCGGAGATTTGACACACACACACACACACACACACCCCATGTGGTGGTGAGGTGCCTCAAAGCTAGGTAGCTTTCAAAAATGTTTCAACTTAGTTGGCTGGTAACAAGAGAGGGATTCCATTTCAACTCTGGCAGGGTCGTACCATCACGGTCTCAGATTTCTCTAAAAAAATTAAGGGGTGTTCCTTGATTAAAATAAGGAGACCCATATTTTTCTTTTGGCAAGAAAAATTTTTCCATTTGAGACAGAGGGTTTCAAATCTTCCACTGTCAAACCAGCTCTCTAAAAAACGATTATTTTTCCTAACTTCAGCGAGTCATTGCAGCAGAATTAAAGATATTTTGTTGTGGTATTTTTTATTACATGTGTGTATAACGTATAATAATATTTGATGCTAATATTTTTTACACATCGTATGATTAAAATTTTAAAAAATCGTAAACTTCGATTTTTTTAAAAATTGGAATTTTAGGATTTTTTTTTAAATGGAGTTTTTTTTCTATACTCGTTTTTTTGTTAAAGACATACAAATGTGCATTTCATTTGCAATTTTTTATGTGTCTGTGAAACTGCTAGTTTCCATACATACATACATATCACTAAACTGTTCTCTGAGATTCAGAGGTTAGCTCCAAAAAGAAATACAAACTTCCAGATATTTTTACTTATTGTTGTCGTATCAAATTTCGCCATTTACAGCGATCTTGACATACAACTCGTGCTTCACTGATATCCATTACACACCGTACACAAGATATTTTATACTTCATACTCATAATCTTTTCCTCATGCAGACACTCCTGAATCTGATCCACCCATGTCTTCCTTGGCCTTCCTCTGCCTTTCCTTCCTGCCACTTGGGCTGAAAAGATTTTCTTAGTAAGCATTTCATCACTCATTCTTTCAACATGGCCAAACCACCGAAGCATATTGGTCTCCACCTTGCTAACAACATTTTGCTTTACATCACACAACTGCAATACATCTTCATTCCTCACACAATCAGATCGTGTCTTGCCACAAACCCCACGTAACACATTTCTCCAGCACACAAACGACTCCTATTTTTCTTCGGCAGTACCCAGGTTTCACTGCCATACATCAGAGTAGGAACAATTACTGTTTCATACACAGCCATGCGGGACTTTCTAGAGAACCCATCATTCCTGTGAAAACCTCCCAGAGCAGCTATGACTTTCAAAGAAGAATTCACTCGCCTACTGATTTCACCATCCAAGTTGTTCTCTCTGTCAAACATGCTTCCTAAATACACAAACTCAATCACAGTGCCATTTATACTTGCATTACATTCAGTGCTACCCATTTCTCTCTCAAACACCATAACTTTGGTTTTTCCCTTATTTATACTCAGTTTGAATTTCATGCAAACTTCGTGCATCCGAGTCAACATACTCTGCAACTCACCTTTGCTCTCTGCCAACAGGACAGTGTCATCAGCATACTACAGCAATCTTCACACACGGATATCACCAAGACATAAACCACTATTATCTATTTTGGCCTCATGCATGCATGTGTCCATAAATATATTAAACAGCCATGGTGACATTATACAACGTTGTCTAACTCTTGCACCAATGGAAACCAATTTCGATAAAACACCATTCACTCGTACACAAGCTCTACTACCAGCATACATGGCTTTTACACTATTAAGTAGATTCCCAGTAACACCATATTCATTCAATAAATTCCACAAAAGTTTTTAACACTGCGGAAACTGTTTTTAACACTGCGGAAACTGCTAGTTTCCGCAGTGTTAAAAACAGCCGATTTTGAAAAATCTCCAACTTCGCCAACAATTTTCTCAAAAATGCCCTTTTCTAAAATTCTGAAAATTAAATCCCTGTTTTATTATCAACAGGAGAACATCTGTGTAAATTATCACGGACCTAAAATCGCCAGTTTCCGAATTAGACGCGTTTGAATTTGGTTTGAAAACCTACGATTTCTCCGTGTTCTAAAGGCGCCATTTTGGAAAAATCTCAGGCGCAAAGTACGTATTCTCTTACTCGAATGAGAGTGTTGGATCCATCCACCTCACCCTACCCTGAGCGATAACATGCCTAAAAAACGGTCTTGGAAAAAAAATGACAAATCTATACATAGAGAGAATTGAATGTATGTCAATTTAGAACCTTCAAACTTGGTATACTATCTCATGGTACCCTAACTTAGACCGTAGACGGTTTTTGGAAGGGGTCGGAGCCCAGGGTCAAGGGGCCCCACACAAAACTTCCATAAAATCTACAGTTTTCAATTTAGAACCACCAAATTTGGAATACTATAGCATGGTACCCTAACTTAGATCGCAGACTGTTTTTGAAAGGGGTCGGAGCCCTGGGTCTAAGGGGCCCCCTACAAAATTTCCGTAAAATATACTTGTATACTATAGTATCCTAACTGAGATCGTAGATGGTTTTTGGAAGGGAGGCAGAGCCCTGGGTGGGTTGGAGCCCGGGTCAAAGGGCCCCATGCAAAATTTCCGTAAAATCTAGTTTTCAATTTAGAACCATCAAATTTGGTATATTTTTCTTGACACCCTAACTTTGACTAGACGGTTTTGGGAAGGGGTCGGAGCCCAGGGTCAAGCAACCCCCCCCCTCTACAAAATTTTCGTAAAATATTTTACAAAGTTAGGGTGCTAAGAAAAACTATACCAAATTTGATGGTTCTAAATCGAAAACTAGATTTTACGGAAATTTTGCATGAGGCCCTTTTGAAGCCGGGCTCGCACCCACCCAGGGCTCTGCCCCTTCCAAAAACCATCTACGGTCTCAGTTAGGGCACTATAGTATACAAGTATATTTTACGGAAATTTTGTGTGGGGGCCCTTTGACCCAGGGCTCCGACCCCTTACAAAAACAGTCTGCGGTCTAAGTTAGGGTGCCATGCTATAGTATTCCAAATTTGGTGGTTCTAAATTGAAAACTGTAGATTTTATGGAAGTTTTGTGTGGGGCCCCTTGACCCCGGGCTACGACCCCTTCCAAAAACCGTCTACAGTCTAAGTTAGGGTACCATGAGATAGTATACCAAGTTTGGTGGTTCTAAATTGAAAACTGTAAATTTGTTTAGCAGACATGCATTCAATTCTATATATATAGATTTGTTATTTTTTTTTCAAGACTATTTTTTAGGCATGTTATCGCTCAGGGTAGGGTGAGGTGGACGGATCCAACGCTCTCATTCGGGCAAGAGAATACGTACTTTGCGCCCGAGATTTTTCCAAAATTGCGCCTTTAGAACACGGAGAAATCGTAGGTTTTCAAGCCAAATTCAAACGTGTCTAACTCTTAAATGCACGTTTTTAGGTCTGTGAAAATTTACACAGATATTCTCCTGCCGATAATAAAACAAGGATTTAATTTTCAGAATTTTAAAAAAGGGCTTTTTGAGAAAATTGTTGGCAAAGTTGGAGATTTTTCAAAATTGGCTGTTTTTAACGCTGCGGAAACTAGCAGTTTCACAGACACATAAAAAATTCCAAATAAAGTGCACATTTGTATGTCTTTAAAAAAAAAACGAGTACAGAAAAAAAAACTCCATTTGAACCAGTTAAAAAAAATCTTAAAAATTTCAATTTTTTTTAAATCAAAGTTGACGATTTTTTTAAATTTTAATCATACGATGTGTAAAAAATATTAGCATCAAATATTATTATACGTTATACACACAATCTAATAAAAAATACCAGAAAAAAATTGGTTTTTTAATTCTGCTGCAATGCATCGCTGAAGTTACGAAAAATAACCGGTTTTTCAGAGAGCTTGTTTGACGGTGGAAGATTTTAAACCCTCTGTATCGAAGGGGAAAATTTTTCTTGCCAAAAGAAAAAATATGGATCTCCTTATTTTAATCAAGGAACACCCCCTTAATTTTTTTAGAAAAATCTGAGACCGTGATGGTACGACCCTGCCAGAGTTGAAATGGAATGCCTCTCTTGTTACCAGCCAACTAAGTTGAAACATTTTTGAAAGCTACCTAGCTTTGGGACACCTCACACCACATAATGGGGGGTAGGGGGTCAAAACTCCGCTGGACTCCTATCGATCCAGGATGATCTTCTAAGGGAAAAGGAGACATGGGCAGTGCATGGTTTATCGTGGCCCAAGTTGAAATGACTACGAACACAATCCCCTCCCCCCCCCTCTTTAAAAAAATTGAAATCTTTCTTTGAATATGTTTTAAATAGATAAAAATCTTTACACCATTATAAGCACATAAGTTGTATATGTATTCTACTTGTAAAATCAGCTGATTGAACAGGAAATATACTCAACTTACATTTTATGAATAAGCATGCACATGTGTTAATTGTTATTTATTTAGTAGATTAGACAATTGCCATTACGTTTTGGAGAGGAGGTATAACGACCAGCGCTATCAACCCAGCAGCGAGGTCAAGAGCATTTCACCTTTTCCCCCGTTCGCAGAGGACAAAACTCTCCTGAGCGAATATTTTACTATTACGAAAAACTGAGAAGTTAATTTTAGCAACTATAACAAAACAGAAACTGCTCTTCTGACAGTAGCCTACAATTAGCAACTCCCAGAAAAACTTGAGGGTGTTTAGCCATCGAAAATTAACTTACAGCCTGCACTCTTTTTCTTAAAATTATTTCACAACAGTTTTCTACTCTTTCATAGTCTTTTCTTATGCGATGTTTAAGTATATACGTAAACAAACAAACAACTGCTGCTGTCTTTCGCAACTCGACTTTGTTAGTGGAGCAGCAAGAATTTTCTTTATGTATTTGTTATCCCCTCCCCCGACAGTTTTATAGGTATGTCATCACTCGGGGAAGGGTGAGGTGGACGTATTCAACTAGGACCAGCTGACCCAATGCTCTCATTCCATCATTCGGGCAAAGAATACCTAACGCTTTGATTCGGGTAAGAGAATACGTACTTTGCGCCTGAGATTTTTCCAAAATGGCGCCTTTAAATAACGGGAAATCGTAGGCTTTCAAACCGAATTCAAACGCGTCTAACTCGGAAACGGGCGTTTTTAGGTCCGTGAAAATTTACACAGATATTCTCCTGCTAATAATAAAACAGGGATTTAATTTTCAGAATTTTAAAACATGGCCTTTTTGAGAAAATCGTTGGCAAGTTAGAGATTTTTCAAAATCGGCTGTTTTTAACGCTGCCGAAACGCAGAAACTAGCAGTTTCACAGAAACACAAAAAATTACAAATAAAGTGCACATTTGTATGTCTTTAACGAAAAAAATGAATATAGAAAAAACTCAATTCAAACCTGTTTAAAAAAAAACTTAAAAAATGCAATTTTTTTTATTACAAACTTTACGATTTTTTTAAATTTTAATCATACGATGTGTTGCAAATATTAGCACCATATATTATTATATGTTATACACACAATGTAAAAAAATATACAAGAACACAATAGATTTTTTAACACTGCTGCAATGACTCGCTGAAGTTAGGAAAAATAACCGTTTTCTAGATAGCTTGTTTGACGGTGCAATATTTGAAACCCTCTATCTCGAAGGGAAAAATTTGTCTTGCCGAAAGAAAAAATACAGGCCTCCTTATTTTAGTCAAGGAACACCCCTTAATTTTTTTAGAGAAATCTGAAACCACGATGGTACGACCCTGCCTGAGTTGAAATGGAACCCATCATATGCCGTTTTGAAAGTCCAGGTGAATTTCGTGGTGGACCATCCGTCTCAAGTGTGGTAGGTCTACCGTATCCCACACTTGAGTCCGGATATTGATTTCTTTTTGTCTTTTTAATCAGGTAAGTACATCACTCTGCTATAAAATTTAAAGGAATTTTAGCCGCCCTGGTGGAGCAGTGATCTAAGACATGGCTTCTGATCATTCGTACGGAAGGGGTCCGGGTTTGAATCCCGGTGAGGCATGGATGTTGTGCTTGTCTTACGGCACCAGCTCTCTCCCTTCCCTGGATCTAGTGGTCCTAAATTAGGGACGGGCGACTGCTTATAGCCCTTTGAGTTGCTCACGGTGATCGTTAAACCTCCAAACAAACAAAAACAAAAACAAAAAATTTAAAGACAATTAATGTTAAGCGAGTAAAAGAATAGTAAAAAAAAAACCTATTCAATAATTTGCGACAGGCATCGCCGTGTCTCACTGTTTCTGCTACCGGGCGACGAGCGATTACATTATGACCACCCTTAGCCTAGAGAAATGTGTGTGCCTGGAGACTGAACGGTGGCACAGGTGAAGTTCACAGAGCAGTATATATACAACCTGAAGGCCGGCATTCAGTTAATATAGTGTTCAGAGTCAGAATGGGAAAAGCTTCTGATTTATCGGAGTTTGATAAAGGATGGGTTCCATTTCAACTCAGGCAGGGTCGTACCATCAGCGTCTCAAATTTCTCTAAAAAAATTAAGGGGTGTTCCTTGACTAAAATAAGGAAACCCATATTTTTTTTTTCGGCAAGAAAAATTTTTTTTTGGAGATAGAGGGTTTCAAATCTTGCACCGTCAAACAAGCTCTCTAGAAAACGGTTATTTTTCCTAACTTCAGCAAGTCACTGCAGCGGAGTTAAAAAAGATATCATGTTCTTGTATTTTTTTTACATTGTGTGTATAACATATAATAATATATGGTGCTAATATTTGCTACACATCGTATGATTAAAATTTTAAAAAATCGTAAACTTTATGATTTTTAAAAAAAATTGAATTTTTCAAGTTTTTTTTAAACAGGTTCGGATGGAGTTTTTTCTATATTCGTGTTTTTTGTTAAAGACATACAAATGTGCACTTTATTTGTCATTTTTTGTGTGTCTGTGAAACTGCTAGTTTTCGCTTTTCGGCAGCGTTAAAAACAACCGATTTTGAAAAATCTCTAACTTTGCCAACGATTTTCTCAAAAAGGCCATTTTTTAAAATTCTGAAAATTAAATCGTTGTTTTATTATCAGCAGGAGAATATCTGTGTAAATTTTCACGGACCTAAAAACGCCTGTTTCCGAGTTAGACGCGTTTGAATTCGGTTTGAAATCCTACGATTTCCCGTGTTCTAAAGGCACCATTTTGGAAAATTCTCAGGCGCAAAGTACGTATTCTCTTACCGGAATCAAAGCGTTAGATATTCTTTGCCCGAATGATGGAATGAGAGCACTGGATCAGCTGACCCTGGTTGGATATGTCCACCGCACCCTTCCCCGAGTGATGACATGCCTAAAAAACTGTCGGGTGGGGGAGGGGGGTAGGATAACAAATTAAGAAAATTCTTGCTGCTCCACTAACAAAGTTGAGTTGCGAAAGACAGCAGATGTTTGTTTGTTTGCGTATATACTTAACATCGCATAAGAAAAAACTATGAAAGAGGCACGCATACTGTAAAGTTAATTTTCGATGGCTAAACACCCTCGAGTTTTTCTGGGAGTTGCTAATTGTAGGCTACTGTCAGAAGAGCAGTAGCTGTTTTGTTATAGTTGCTAAAATTAACTTGTCAGTTTTCCGTAATAGTAAAATATTCGCTCAGAAGAGTTTTGTCCTCTTCGAACGGGGGGGGGGGGGTATAATACTCTTGACCTCGCGGCTCGGTTTATAGCGCCGGTCGCTACCCAAACTCTGCATACCTTCTCTCCAAAATGTAATGGCAATTGTCTAATCTATTAAATAAATAACAATTAACACATACGCGTGCGTGCTTATTCATAAAATGTAAGTTGGGTATATTTCCTGTTCAATAAGCTGATTTTACAAGTAGAATACATATAAAACTTACGCGCTTATAATGGTGTAAAGATTTTTATCTATTTAAAACACATTCAAAGATTTCAATTTTTTTAAAGAAGGGGGGAGGAATTGTGTTCGTAGTGATTTCCACCTGGGCCACGATAAACCATGCACTGCCCATGTCTGCTGTTCCCTTAGAAGATAATGCTGGATCGATGGGAGACCTTCTGAGTTTTTTTTTTTTTTTTTTTAAGAGGTCGGACTCGAGGTCAAGGGGACACAAAACTTCCATAAAATCTACAGTTATCAATTTAGAACCACCAAATTTGGAATACTATAGCATGGTACCCTAACTTAGACCGCAGGTTGTTTTTGGAAGGGGTCGGAGCCCTGGGTCAAAGGGCCCCCACACAAAATTTCCGTAAAAATATACTTGTATACTATAGCGCCCTAACTGAGACCGTAGATGGTTTTTGAAAGGGGGCAGAGCCCTGGGTGGGCCGGAGCCTGGGGTCGAAGGGCCTTACGCAAAATTTCCGTAAAATCTAGTTTTTAATTTAGAACCATCAAATTTGGTATACTTTTCTTGGCACCCTAACTTTGACTAGACGGTTTTGGGAAGGGGTCGGAACCAGGGGTCAGGGGGGGGGGCAAACAAAATTTTCGTAAAATCTACAGAACTGTAGATTTTACAAAAAAAAAATTTTTTTTTCTACAGTTCTGTAGATTTTACGAAAATTTTTATGCCCCCCCTGACCCCGGGCTCCGACCCCTTCTCAAACCGTCTACAGTCTAAGTTAGGGTACCATGAGATAGTATATACCAAGTTTGGTGGTTCTAAATTGAAAACTGTAAATTTGTTTAGCAGACATACAAACAAACATTCAATTCTATATATATATATAGAGAGAGAGAGAGATTTGTTATTTTTTTTTCCAAGACCGTTTTTTAGGCATGTTATCGCTCAGGGTAGGGTGAGGTGGACGGATCCAACGCTCTCATTCGGGTAAAAGAATATGCACTTTGTGCCTGAGATTTTTCTAAAATGGCGCCTTTAGAACACGGAGAAATTGTAGGCTTTCAAACCAAATTCCAATGCGTCTAATTCGGAAACGGGCGTTTTTAGGTCCGTGAAAATTTACACAGATATTCTCCTGTTGATAATAAAACAGGGATTTATTTTTCAGAATTTTAAAAAAGGCTTTTTGAGACAATCGTTGCCAAAGTTGGAGATTTTTCAAAATCGGCTGTTTTTAACGCTGCGGAAACTAGCAGTTTCACAGACACATATAAAATTGCAAATAAAGTGCACATTTGTATGTCTTTAACAAAAAAAACGAGTATAGAAAAAAAAACGAATCTGTTAAAAAAATCTTAAAAAATTCAATTTTTTTTTAAATCACAAAGTTTACGATTTTTTAAAATTTTAATCATACGATGTGTAGCAAATATTAGCACCATATATTATTATATGTTATACACACAGTGTAAAAAATACAAGAACACAATATCTTTTTTAACTCCGCTGCAATGACTCGCTGAAGTTAGGAAAAATAACCGTTTTCTAGAGAGCTTGTTTGACGGTGCAAGATTTGAAACCCTCCATCTCGAAGGGAAAATTTTTTCTTGCCAAAAGAAAAAATATGGGTCTCCTTATTTTAGTCAAGGAACACCCCTTAATTTTTTTAGAGAAATCTGAGACCATGATGATACGACCCTGCCCGAGTTGAAATGGAACCCATCAAAGGGCAAATTGTGATTTCATGGTGTCTCGGAACTACGATCTTGGAAATGGCACGACTTGTGGGTTGTTCAGGTGCTACTGTAGTATGAACCAAAAGTGGTTCATAGATGGGAAAATGATAAACCGTCATCCAGCCGTGTGTTGTCCGCAGCTCACCGATGCCAGAGTGGAGCGGAGACGGTTGCGCATTGTTCACAGCAACCACAGGGCCACAGTGCGACAAATCCCCCGCAGCTACAACAGTATTGATCAGGGCAATATGTCACAGCACACAGTTCACCAAAGCCTTCTGCGCATGGGCCTGCGTATCCAAAGACCCAGCCAGGTCCCCATGCTCACTGCACTTCATCGCCAACAACGCATGAAATGGGCCCAAGATCATCGAGATTGGACTGTGGATGATTGGGAGAAAGTGGCCTGGTCTGACAAATCAAGATTCCTGGTGCATTACGTAGACGGCAGAGTGCTGATACACTGATTGCCAGTGGAGGCTATGGCACCTGACTGCCCTGTTGGGCGGAAACAGACCAGTGGCGGCAGTGTTGTGCTATGGACAATGTTTTTTGGGACACTTTAGGCCCCATTATCCCGATAGCATAATCCCTGACAGCTGTCAGGTATCTGAACATCGTTGCGAACCAAGTTCACCCAATCATGACAGCTGTGTTCCCTGCTGGTGATGGCCATTACCAACAGGATAATGCGCCACGCCAAACTGCCAGAATAGTCAAGAAGAAAAGCAGGTTTGAGCTAAATCACCACCCCACCCCAAAATGTACGACAACTGGAGGGCCTTCTGTTGACATTTTGTTACCAGATACCTCAGGATACTTATCACTACCTCATCGAATTGATGCCTTGGCAAGTGGCCACCACTGTTTTGCGGGCTAAAGGGAGTACTACAGCTAATTAGCTAGGTGGTCATAATGTAATGACTCACCGGTGTATGCCATGGCTATGGTCTAGCGAACTTTTTGTGGCAGTCAAAATAAAACTATCAAAAACCACAACAAAATTTAATATACCTGCATTCTCCATAACCATCCAAAAAACACTTGCTTCCAGTTTAATTAAATGAATTCACTTTTCGATAAATTTTGGCATAAACATACTAAATGGTGCAGCTAAAAAAAAACTTTCCTTTCAAAACTGGATGTCAAAATATTCATATACACGATGATATCTTCTACAGCATATCAAAAATTAACTTTAAATATCCTACATTTGTTTTTTTTAATGAGGGCTTCACTTCCTTAGACGACTGTTGCTCCTAATACACATCTCCTGCCTCTTGTTGATGCCATCTTCCTTGACATAGGTAGTGTTTTCATAGTGTGTGTGTTTATCGTGACATAGTTGGTGCTTTATTGTACATATTTATATTTAATGATGACATATTTTTCCAAGAGCTTCTACAGCTCTTTGGGTAAATTCCAATTTTAGTGTGTTCTTTTTCATATGTCATCTTTGCACTGGGCAAGCTAATTTGGTTGGATAACGTCCAATTTCTCTCTCTCTCTCTCTCTCTCTCTCTCTCTCTCTCTCTCTCTCTCTCTGGGAGTTTACGAATATTATGAATAACTTTACAGGCTAAGCAGTTAACCTTCCCTAATTTAGGGTCACTAGTTCCAGGGAAGGGAGAGAGCCAGTACACTAAGACAGGCACGCTATCCATGCTTCACCAGGGATTTGAACCAGGACCCATCTCAGTCAAAATTTTCAGAAGCTAGTGCTTAGACCACGGTGCCACTGGGGCAGCATTTCCAATTTCAGCGTGTTCCTTTTCGTATGTCATCATTAAAAAACTTTTTTTTGTTTCCCTACTTTTTTCTTCATTTCTTACCTTGTATGCCACATTTGTTGGGGGGTTCATTATTTTGGATTTGTTCCCTTTAAAAAAAACACCCTCCCCACCCTAAGAGCCCCTTTTTGTTTATGGGGCTGAGCTGGACAAAGACAGGGAACATTTAGTTGATCAAACATTTATCTGAAAGATGTTGCTTGTAGACTTTTTTTTGTTTTTTCATTAATTTTTTTTTTAATTATCATCACCTGAAAAAACCCCAGCTTTACCAAAATCGTACATTAAAGTACTGCGTGAAAACTTCAGAAAATCTGAATTCCATTTTCAGAAAGGTTTTTGCTGGAATCTTTTAGTTTCTCTAAACCCAAGAAACCCCGACTCCTAAATACTTCTCTTACTTGTGTATGCATTACCCTGTTTTAAAAAACTATAATTCAAATTTTTCTTTTATAAATTCTCCTCAAAAACATAAAGAACCCCAACTTTCCCATACAATTAAACTCATCAAGATTTGCTAAAAAAAACAGTTTATCTGCTACATCACTATCATTCACTGTGGTTTAGTTTTTAACAAGTTTTTATTTTTATTTTTTAGCCTTTCTTTTTTATAAAAGCAGAAAATAACAGTGATGCTATAATGCCAATGGGCACAAAAAGAACTACTGAACATAGTAGCTTTCGTTCAATCATTTTTCAGTATAAATTTACGTCAGAAGAGAGGGTGATGATGAAAGGGAGAACAAACACCTAGTTTACCTATTCTCAACAGTGGATGTTAGACTCTGCAGAAGTCAGGCCAAAATTGCCTATAAATGAGTAATTAGTTGAATAAAAATAATGAGAAAAATTGTCCACTTCCATACTCCTGAATCATACTTTATGTTTACAGTATATGTTCACATGATGTGAAAGATACCTATTGCTAAGATTCCTCCTTTCTTTTCATTAACATCAGAACTTGAGACCATCTCAAAGATGTGGTGATTGAATTCATCCATGAAGGCAGTGACATCTTCAGCACTCATTTCACGAAGCTCAGTAGTGACAAAAAATTTCAACTCTTTGGCAGTTTTAAGACGAACTTCTTCACTCCGGCTTTTTAGGCCTGTGACAAAGCCACCTATCGCAGAACAGCCAGCCATCTGAAAAGCACAATACCAAAGATGAGAAAAACATTAACTAGAAATGTCACATTCATTGGAGAGGAGGAAAAACTCATTACTAAATTAAAAAACAAATTCAAATCAAAACAATTACTTGCACGCTTTTCTTGGAGTCACTTTAAGAATTAAAAGTATTCTTTCTTTCTGAGTTCTTTTTGTAGTTTTCAGACATTTCTGGTCTGTTTATGTTCATCAAGACTTGTACACAACAAGTACTGACTGTATCCAACCATTTTGTTGATACAAAAGCATTTGAATTTTGTTGCCAGATTGCTCCTTCTTATACAGTTGGCAAACTCTTAATACAAATATTTTAGTATACACTGTGAACTTTTATTCTTTGCTGTGACTTAAGTTATTGATAACCCTCTAGAAAAGAGAGCAATTAATGATTCCACAAAACTTATACACAGGGTCATCACTAATTTTATTCACAACAACAAATAAAATTTTCCAATACCCACTAAGAGAAGACTTAAATTAAGAGTTAGCCAAATTCTACAGCAAAGTGCAATCTGACAATAAAATTCAAATGCTTTTTGTGTCAATACATCTTTAGACACAGTCACTATTCATTGAGAACAGGCCTTGACAAGCATCAAAGAAGCCAAAAAATGCCTAAAATGACAAAAAGAACTCAGAAAACAAAGAGAATGCTTATAATTCTTTGAGTAAAATTGTTTTTATCAAATTAAAAAATTTACTTTCTCCCAATGCATATTTTTAAATAAAAACTACAGGGTGTCCATAAATGATTATCCTGATTACGGTATGCCATATTTTTTTAATGATGGTTCTTACATCCTTACAGGTGATCTCGTACAAACACAGTGTTTGTGCTGGTGTGTTTCATCTACCACATTTGCCATCAGGAGCACTGTATAGCAGCTAAGATGGTGCCTGTGACAGAGAAGGCACATTGTGTTATGTTGTGTGGCTGTTGAGAACAAAATCTACAGTCAGTGCTCAGCAAAAGTTCAGAAAAAAAGTATGGAAAGAAGCCACCTGATACATAGTTAATTGAATTGTGGATGACAAAAAAAATCTAGGAAAGAGAAACACTGGGAAAGGAAAGGAGCACTGGCAGACCATCAGTTTCCGATGAGACAGTGTGTGATGGGAGGGGGGCCTCAAACTACAGTAACCACAGAAATTGTAAGACAAGTTTCACACTAACTATAGATACCAGTCTACGGTGCAGATGCTACACAATCGTTTGCAGTTACACATCTACAAGTTACAAATTCTTTAAGAACTGCTGCCTTGAGGGCCTTCCAAAATGTGAAACATTTCCAAATGTCATTTTAAACCTCAATGATGAGGATAAGGACTTTTTGCTACATGTCTGCTTTTCAGACAAGGCTGCATCATACCTTAGTGGTACAGTCAATAGGTAGCATTTGGGGATCAGAAAAACCCAACTGTTGAAAGCATGCATATTCAGGATAATCCAAAGATCAATGCCAGACTAGATGATTGGTCTTTTCTTCTTCGCTGAGAAAGGTTTTCGCAGATGCGTGCCCAAATATGTTCATCAATTACACCATGCTAGAGCTGCAGGGCAGGCAGCTAACTGTCATCTTCCAACAAGATGGGATACCAAATCATTGGGCACATATTGTTCCCAAAACTTTTGATGCCACACATTTCCAAATCAATGGATTGGCAGGAACGGACCAACCCCATGATTCCCAAGATATCACCGAATCTTAACCCGTGTGATTTCTTTCTGTGGAATTATGTTAAAGATATGGTTTATACAACAGTTGATCCAAATATCACGGAATGCATTACAGGTGGAATAGTTACCCCACAAATGCTACAAAACGTGTGGCGTGAGTGAAAGTATCATTTAGACATTTTACGTGTCTCTTGGTGAGTATATGTTAAAGTTTAAGCTCATTAACAATGCATCAAATATTTGTACGTTTACCTACTTTTATTAAAAACTGTGTTTAACTGCCAGTGTTTGTTTAAAAGTTATAACACACTTAAACCACTGTAATCATTTACGGATATCCTGTATATTCACATTCTTAGAAAAATCTCATATCAGCACAGAAATTATGACAATACTCGGGTGTTTGCCTTAAAAGCAAATGTGCCTTGGAAGATGGTGAACATTTCCTTCACTTCTTTTTCAATACATTCAAGACCGTTTCCAGCACATTAACACATTGCATGCCAAATTATATGAAAAAACATAACCTCCAAGACCAACGTTTGATTTTCCGCAATTTGGCTATTTTAACCATGGAAAAAAATTTGTGTTCATACTTTGAACATTTTTTTTAATTTTGAGTAGTATTATAAATTATTTTGTTGTCATTCATATATGAATGACATGGCCTCCCAGGAAATTGTTTATGTTTTTTCTGCCTGCGGCCATGTCATTGAAATGCACGTGACACATTTATTATAGCTTTTTTTCTATTTTGTTGCAGATTTTGCCGGGTAAACTTTGAAATTAATAGATTTTTTATAAGTTTCTAGTGTAGGTGAACTTTCAAGTGAACTTTTTACGAGTTTTTATGTACTTCTGTAAATACGTAGAAACGTCGCCGCATTTTGACACAAGCCAAGCTGGAAAAGATTGCAGCAGAAATTGATTTAGAAAACTGCTGTACTTCAGACTATGATTAAGATGATTCTGTGTGGGATCCAGGATAGGGACCACGTTCTTCGCCAGTACCAGTCCCTTATGACGATGAAGACGATATTGATAATGTTCTCCTGGATTTAGCTATGGAAGAAATTGAGAATGCGGATGATCAGGATGAGTTTCAATCAGATGATGAAGCAATAACAATGGATTCCGTTTGGAGTGAATATACTGGACGGCACAAAGTATTTCCCTTCACTAGTGTCCATGGACTACAGAGAGTTCCACCAGCAGAAATCTATCTCCCCACTGCAGGCATTTTTCCTAATAGTAGATGACGAGGTTATAGAACACATTATTACCGAAACTAACAGATTTGCGGAACAAGCCATAGCATCAAGAGTGCCGAGAAAATATGCGCCTCAGTAAATGGTTACCAACTGATGTAGCAGAAATACAGACATTTCTGGGACTGACATTACGGATGGGTTTGGTTAGACCAAATACACTGCCAGATTATTGGGTAACTCACAGCATTTACTGACTAGATATTCCACATTCAGTTATGTCAAGAAAGATTTCAGTTACTGCTTAGTATGCTACACTTCAACAACGAAACAATTGAAAAGGGCGAACATCTTGGAAAAATTCAGCCTTTAGTGGATATCTTGCAAAGAAAATTCCAAGCATTATTTTACCCCGGTGAAGATATTGTGATAGACGAAACCCTAGTAACATGGAGAGGGCACCTAATATTTAGACAATATATACCAAACAAAGCACAACGTTACGGCATTAAACTTTTCAAATTGTGCGCCATCGAAGGATACACATGGTCCTTTAAAATATATTCTGGGAAATCTGCAACTAGACAACATGAAGTCAGATTGGCTAAAAATGTTTGTCTTGGACTATATGGTGAACTTTTAAAAGTACGAAGGTAGGACCTTATACGTAAACAATTATTACACTAGCTATGAACTAGCTAGGTCCATGCTTGATAAACAAACGCATCTGGTCGGAACTCTCAGGGCAAATAAGAAGCATATACCCATGGAGGTTCTGCTAGCAAAACTTAAAAAAAGGGAGAAATTATATCCCGGGAAGATCAAAATGGTATTGTAATTACGAAGCGGAAAGATATGCAAGGTGTTATACTACTGTCAACAAAACATGCACCCATACTCGTACCACACACCATAATCCAAAATACGGCTACTGCACAACCTTCAATTAGCCACAATGAGCCAGCAGTAACAGCTAGAAAACGTAAACCTCGAAAGGCTGCAGAGAAACCCTTGGCCATCTAAGCTTACAAAAAGGGAAAGGCAGGGGTAGACCTGTCGGATCAAATAGCTTCTTACTAACCCTACGTAAAGGGGTAAAATGGTTCAGGAAACTCGGCATTGAACTTCTTTCAGGAACAGTGGTTGTCAATGCTTGGGTCCTATACAAACATGAAAATAAGAAGAAAATTTAAATATGTGAATTCCGAGAAAATTTGGTGACATATTTGTTGAATATACCAGGATGAGTACGCATGAAAAAACACGAACTTCCGAAGGTTCCTATCACCATCTGTCTGATAGAGTTAATGTTAATGATAAAAAGATTCCAAGGAAATGTCTATGTTACTCAAAACTTCAAGGAGAAGCTGGTCGCAAACAAGCCAGAAATCGAGTGAAATGGTGTATACCTTTTGTCAGCCCTTGCAAATGTCAATAGCCGGCCAAATGACGACCAGATATTTTGCAGTGGCTAGTAAATTTTTTAATATAGTAGCCAAATGACCAGTAGATTTTTTTCCCTAAGTGAGCAATATTTTGTTCAACTTTCTCTCGCCCCCCACTTGTGAATGAATATAGAGTTCAGTTTTCTCGTCCGTGTTCCTGCAGCTGCTTCGAAAATGAATGGAAGTGAAAGTGGGATTCAAGAAAAACTTAATCTGCTGACAGATCAGCCTAGAGCGACCAAAGGGTCAAGGTTGCATATTTGCCATGCCAATGGTTACTAAAGAAACCTTTGCCATGGTATATGTATCTTTGCCATGGCATATGTATCTTTGCCATGCCAACCTTTGCTATGGTATACTTTGACAAAGTATGTCACCTACAGGTTAAAGAATTATCTTTGAATCTGTGTTTAGCTGCATATATGCTGAACAAAGATAAACAAACTCTTACTGCAGTGTTTTTAAGATGATGCAGTTGTTAATCTAATCAAATGCCATGTAGTACTGCTCCTTTTGATCCTCAAAATGTTATTCAATTGTGGTGGGCAGTTACCTCTGATGGGAAGATCAGACACAGTACATATGAATGGTAAACTGTATCAACATCATTAGTGCCACTGTATGCATATATATATCCTAGCTTTTATGCCTTTGTTTTAAATATTACTAAAGAAATTAGCCATCTAACTTTGATGGCCCCTCGAAAATAAATTATGTATGTGTAAGTTAAGATAGTAAAAGTAATGATATTACAGCACTGAAAATAAATTGTCAAAAAATCAATCATTTTGGAACAAAAGCTTATGCAACATTGGCAGTCAATCTAATGATCCTATGCAGTAACTGCTCTGCATTTGTTGTTATGAAGTTAATGGGGGATGGGGTCTCTCATTAGAAAGAAAAAAAAAAAAACAGTCACCCATTTAATTTCATAGAAACGTAAGTGGAGAAATTACTGAATTATTATTTTTTTTTTTTAACTTTGCATGGCCAGTAGATTTTGTCATTTGGCTAGTAAAATTTTTATTCCACTAACCACATTGGCTAGTAGAAATTTCAGCAGTTTTGCAAGGGCTGCCTTGTAGGATATGTGCCCTGGACAGCCACAAATTTGTTTGGAATGTTTTAATATTAAACATAAATAAGTTGTATTTCCTTAAAACCTTAATTTTCTAAGAAACAAATGTTTTCATTTACCTACTAAAGAATAAATATGATTTTTACATTTTGTCAACTCAGATTTTTATTTTTATGGTTTTTCCTGAACCACGTATACCGAAATGTTCTTGGGAGCCCATGCTTTCAGATCCTCATATAAATTTACATTGCCATGGCATTCATATATGACCAACACATCCGCAAACCGTTCCTAGTCCGTCATTCCTATATCAATGACACGGCCTGTTCGCATCAGTCACTGTCATTCATATATGAATAACGTGGCACGCAATGTGTTAAAAGTAAAATTACCAGCTCAGGCTGCAACAGTTCACAATACATGCTTACTTAGAGACTGCATAATAAAAGTAGAATAATACAGCACATCTTACAAGTTGTAATTTAAAATATACTACCAAATGACCAGGAGGTATTGAAAGTACATCCATGTTGCTGGGTGGGAAGCAACAAGCACTGAAGGGGATCAAAACTTTTCACACAACACAGGTCTACAAAATGTTACATATTAAAATCTTAGCATGCTACACACATTTCCAGTGCTTATTGCAAGAATGATGTCAATTTTCCTCCATCAAGAAAGGTTTTCTCACAAGACAGTGAAGCACTCTATGCAGAGTATGTGTAAAATTCTAGGTCATCAAATAGGAAATATAATTTCAATCACTGAATATACAACCATCATATTTAAAACATTTATACAGATCTTTTGTTCATACATCTAATGAGTTTCAGCCTCCTTGTAAAATCTGGTTTGGTTTGTTTTTTTTCATTCAAAACTGTGCTTCTTAGACTTCTTTCTTGTGGCATCTTTTTGTGCAACATCTAATACTAGTTGTCCATGCTGACACTCCCTTTGCCTTAGTACCGTTTCTCAACCTCTTATATATCCTGACAAAATATTTTTGCCTTGTTCTTAACTCAAAGTAACCTGATTTTCCACAAAATATCATAATGAACATCAAGAAAATGTACTTTGAGTCTCATATTATTACATCCAAATGCCTTGAAACACCACCACTGTGTTCAAAATTGATTCACCAACATTTGTTTCACCACTGTGTTCAAAGTTTCTTTGTAGTTCGGGTCCTTATATTACCTAAGAACTTTATGATATCTTTGAAGGCAATCCAAGCTTCTTTTTCAATGCTAAACATTGCACTTCCGAACATTCCTTTTTTACGCCTTCCAGCCGTAGGTTGAAGAAGCGAATATGCTCCAGCTTTTTTCATCTGTCCGTCCGTCTGTCTGTCGGCACGATAACTCACGTAAAAATGGTTCGATTTCGATTAAATTTTAGTATGTGGTACAGGACTACCTGAGGACGAACCCTATTGAAAATGGGACAAATGGGGCTAAAGGTCACGACACAGGAGCCATTCCATTGCCCTTATGCCTCATAACTTGCGTAAATATGGTTCGATCTCAATGAAATTTTAGTATGTGGTAGGGAAATGCCTGGGGACGAACCCTATTGAAAATGGGTGAAGTGGGGTCAAAGGTCAGGACATGGGAGCGGGATTCATTCCATTGCCCTTATGCGTCATAACATGCGTAAAAATAGTTCGATTTCGATGAAATTTTAGTATGTGGTAGGGGACCACCTGGGGAGGACCCGTATTGAAAATGGGACAAATGTGGTCAAAGGTCAGGGCATAGGATCGGGATCCATTCCATCGCCCTTATCCCATACTATTAAGGTGGACGGCAAGTAATTTTGCTTCCTATACTTCCAATGGAAAAACTTTTGTACACATTTCTTTCACAATTAGTGTGTCCCAAGGATGGAAATTTGAGCATCGATTAAAATAACTTCATACTATAACTTGGAATACTTAACATTTTCTAGAACATAACCATAATTATATTGAAAAACAATAATGTTTCCTTTGGTGGTGTTGAAACCAGAAAAAAGATGGTGAAACTTGTACTTTGATGACATCAGTAGAAAAATAAATGTTGGATTGCATAATTATGGTTATGTTTTAGAAAATATTAAGTATTCCAAGTTAGAACACACGGCGGGATATAAAATTAAGCTATTTTAATCGATGTTCTAATTTTCATCCTTGGGAATGCATTAATTGTGAAGAAATCGTGTACAGAAGTTTTTCTATTGGGAGTTTAGGAAGCAAAATTACTTGACGTCCACCTTAAAGGAGCATTTCTTGAATATATGTAAATTTTATTTTGAAAACAGCTCTAAGGATTTTGATGAAAGTCGTTAACCTACTGTTTTCTGGTACTGAAAATCGATTTAGCTTGATCTCGACTTTAGGAAAATTCGTTTAGTGCATTAAATAACCACCCCGAATTACCACGTTTTTAGTGTCATGCGTCGTCCCATTAATATAACCCATGCTTAGAAATCTTATGACGTCACAAGCTCGCGACTGTGATGTCGGCGTGCGGTTACGTCATCTGTGTCATTACGTCACACATTGTGTGTGGATCCTATTAAAGTTTTATGATGTCACACTCTTGTGAGCAGATGGTCACGATTCCCATCTGCCTCATTACGTCCCGCGTTGTGTGCGTATGACCGTCCGCACGATAACTCGCATAAAAATCCTTCGATTTCGATGAAATTTTAGTATGTGGAAGGGGAACACCTGAGAATTAACCCTATTGAAAGTGAACGAAATGAGGTCAAAGGTCAGGACATAGGAGAAGGATCCATTCCACGGCTCTTATGCGTCATAACTAACGTAAAAAAGGTTCGATTTCGATAAAATTTTAGTATGTGGTAGGGGACCACCTGGGGACAAACCCTATGGGCGAAATGGGGTCAAAGGTCAGGACATGGGAGCGGAATCACTTCCATATCCATTATGCGTCATAACTTGCGTAAAAATGCTTTGATTTCGATGAAATGTTAGTATGTTGTAAGAGCCTGCCTGGAGACGAATCCTATTGAAAATGGGCAAAATGGGGTCAAAGGTTAGGACACAAGAGCGGGATCTATTCCATAGCCCTTATGCATCAGAACTTATGTAAAAATGCTTCGATTGCGACAAAACTTTATCATGTTATTTCGGAGGTATACTGAACCGGTTCTGTTGAATATAATCGAAATGGGATCAAAAGTCAGGGCACAGGACTGAGATTTATTTCACAGCCATTATCCTCATAACTTGAGTAATGATTTCTGGTATGTTGGAAAGTGTATTATAATCAATGCATGGCATGATTTTATTAACTTGTTTCCAGTGTAAGCCTACTTTACCTGGCCACTGTTCCAGTGTCCAGTGTTGGATCTTTGTTCTGCTATCCCTTTCACACAAGAAATACGCATCCTGATTGCTGCCCAAGAAGCATACGTCCTAAATCCCTCTAAGTCACCACAAATCTCATCCACATATACATACATACATATCACTAAGCTGTTATCTGGGATTCAGAGGTTAGCTCCAAAAAGAAATACAACTACCAGATATTTTTACTTACTGTTGCCGTATCAAACTTCTCCATTTACAGCAATCTTGACATACAACTCGGGCTTCACTGATATCCATTACACGCCGTACACAAGTTTTTTTATACTTCATACTCAATCTTTTTCTCATGCAGGCACTCCTGAATCTGATCCACCCATGTCTTCCTTGGCCTTCCTCTGTCTTTCCTTCCTGCCACTTGGGCTGAAAAGATTTTCTTAGTAAGCATCTCATCACTCATTCTTTCAACATCGCCAAACCACCGAAGCATATTTGTCTCCACCTAGCTAGCAACATTTTGCTTCACATCACACAACTGCAACACATATTCATTCCTCACACAATCAGACCGTGTCTTGCCACAAATCCCCCGTAAGTAACGCATTTCTCCAGCACACAAACGACATCTATGTTTCTTCTACAGTACCCAGGTTTCACTGCCATACATCAGAGTAGGAACAATTACACTTTCATACACAGCCATGCGGGACTCCTCTCTAGAGAACCCATCATTCCTGTGAAACCCTCCCAGAGCAGCTGTGACTTTCAATGAAGAATTCACTCGCCTACTAATTTCACCATCCAATTTGTTCTCTCTGTCAAACATGCTTCCTAAATGCACAAACTCACTCACCTGGTCAATCACAGTGCCGTTTATACTTACATTACATTCGGTGCTACAAGTTCCTCTCTCAAACAGGTTTTTCCCTTATTTATACTCAGTTCGAAATTCATGCAAACTCCGTACATCGGAGACAACTTACTCTGCAAATCACTTTCGCTCTCTGCCAACAGGACAGTGTCATCAGCATACAGTAATCTGCACACACGGATATCACCAAGATATAAACCACTATCATCTATTTTGGCATCACGCATGCACGCGTCCATAAATATATTAAACAGCCATGTTGACATTACACAACCTTGTCTAACTCCTGCACCGGTGGACAAGAAAGGCAAGAGGCAGAGATCTGTTCTCTCTACCCCTTCCCCAGATGTGAGGAAGCCGACCAAAAGGAGTAGGGACGAGTCTCGTCCCAGCACTTATGGTGAGGCTGTCTCCACTGTTAGGATGGCCATCGTGAAGGAAAACTTCCCGAACGAGTGGCTTGATGACAGTGAGGTTGGGAATATTCAGGATGAGCTTTTGAGGCGGGTGGATGGTTCTCAAGTAGGAGAGCCTCTACCGCGCATCAAGAGCTTTTCCCTGAACTCTGGAGCTCTTTTTTACCTTTGTGAGAACGAGGGAACAGGGCAATGGCTAACATCAGCCTTTGAAAAAAATGATAAGATTTTGAGGGGCACTGGGCTCAAGGTGATGAGGGACAGTGATCTTCCAAAACCAATCAAGGTTGCCTTTAGGACAAAGGATATTTGGACCAAGGATCCAAACGTCCTCTGCAGGAGGTTGTGTGCCTATAACAGCAGTTTGCACACAAACCACTGGAGGGTGTTCGATCGGGTACAAGATCCTAAGGCCGTCAGGTGGATTTTCCAGGTAGACAGGGAATCGGCTAAAGCCATTGCTGAAGCCAGGTTCACTGCCTACAGTGGGGTCCATGAGGGTCAATTTACAGTACATGACTCTCAGGGCCCTAGCCCCTCAAAGGAGGACACAGAAATGGAAGAGCCTCATTCTGCAGTTGTGGAGCCAGAAACAGCTGCATTGTTTTCCCCTGGCCATGGTCTGGAAGCAGGGAAGGAATCAGGTCCAGTTGTGGTTGGGGGGGGGAGACTGAGGAGGTGGATGTGATGGGCCTGGGTGGTGTCCATGAAGGTATAGAGCTGGCTTCCAGCACCCACCAGGTGGATTCTGACTTGGATGATCCTTCTACCAGTTAGTTTCCATGCCTATCTCACAATGGAGAACTGCATGAAATGTATCCAGATCAAATCTTCACCATAGTCGGTCTGCATCTGCTGCTTTGTGCTGCAGACTGGCTGCGGAGGACGTTGATCTGGCTTTCATTCAAGAGCCATGGATACATAATGAGAAGATCCTGGGTTTACAAGGAGCAGGCTTTACCGTCTTCTATAATACATCAAGTAGGAGTCCAAGGACCTGTATACTGGTGAGCAAAAGACATCATGCTATGCCACTTCCTGAGTTTACCACAGGTGATACAACCGTGATTAAACTTCTTATGTCATCTGATAGTGGCAGAGAAGAGCTGTTTGCCATCTCTGCATACTTACCATTTGATGAACCTGAACCACCTCCTTCTCAGGAGGTAAGAGACATTGTCCACTTCTGTGAGTCAGGTGGAAGACGCCTCATCATCTGCTGTGATGCTAATGCTCACCATATCATGTGGAGGAGCAGCGACTGCAACAGACGAGGGGACAACCTTTTGGAATATTTGGTAAGTATTAAACTTTATATTCTTAATCGAGGCAATGAGTCCACTTTTATTGTTTCTAATAGAAGTGAAGTCATTGACCTCACCCTCTGTAGTGCTAACATGTTTGACCGCATTATTAAATGGCATGTATCTAGTGAACCTTCATTGTCTGATCATAGATATATTTGCTTTTCAGTTGCCGATGTAAGACAACAGCTGGTGCAAGTCAGAAATCCCAGAAGGACCAATTGGATTGGCTTAAGGGAAGATCTGGCGGCACATATTGGAGGCATGGAATTTAACATGTGCTCGGTGTTAGATCTCGAGTTAGCCGTTGACCAGTTGCAACGGTCTATTCTCGAATCTTACCACCAAAACTGTCAGGCCAAGACTGCTAGCTTACCAAGGCAAGTTCCTTGGTGGAATAAACAGCTTAGCAGTCTTAGAGGCAAAACTAGAAGGCTTTTTAATAAAGCCAAACGTACTGGTAAGTGGACGGTATATAAGACTAACCTCACACAGTACAACAAAGCAATTAGAGAGGCAAAAAGAGCCTCTTGGAGAGATTTCTGTGGAAGTATTTCAGATACTCCCAGTACTGCCAGATTTATGAAAATCATGGCTAAGGACAATGCAAATTGCCTGAACACAATCAAATTGGTTGATGGGAGTTTCACAAAAACTGGTAAAGAAACACTAACAGAAATGCTAGGTGTACACTTTCCAGATTCAACTATAATTGACCCCAATGGCATACACACAGCTGTCCTTGAGCACCGGCATGCAAAAAAGGAGGACTGGGAGGTTGCCAGGGAGGTGGTCAATTATTCTACGATTAAGTGGTCCATTAATTCTTTTGAACCATTTAAATCACCTGGCTGCGATGGAACTGTTCCCATCTTGATGCAGCAAGGACTGGAGATAATAACTCCACTCTTGTGTAAAATTTATCGAGCCTGCCTTGCTCTTGATTATACACCAAGTGCTTGGAGACAGGCTAGGGTAATATTTATTCCCAAGCCAGGTAAGTCAAATTACCAGGAGGCAAAGGCCTTTAGACCTATTAGTCTAACATCTTTCTTTCTCAAGGCTCTTGAGAGGATGGTGGACAGGAATATTAGAGAGGTGGTTTTACTTCCTAAACCCCTCTCAAAATTTCAGTTTGCCTATCAACAAGACAAATCAACAGAAGCAGCTCTCCATGGCATTGTTTGTTGCCTAGGCACTGGAATTTAAGGAGGTGGCATTAGCCACTTTCCTTTATATTGTAGGTGCCTTTGACAGGGTCTCTACGGAGACCATTGTGGGAGCTGTGGAAAGACATGGTGTTGATAGAACCTGTTGTCAATGGATTAAGGCCATGCTTACAAGCAGAACGGTCGTGGCCTCGCTTCTCGGGGAGACTGTCTCCACCTGCCGGGGTTGCCCTCAGGGAGGAGTTTGCTCTCCCCTGTTGTGGTGCCTGGTGGTGGATGAACTGCTGGGGATCCTGGAAGGGTCTGGTTGCGACTGTTTTGGCTATGCAGATGACGTGGCCATAATAGTCAAGGGAAAATTCCCTAAAACAGTCTCGAGCGTAATGCAAAGAACACTGGGACTTGTTGAGGATAGGTGCAGGAAGGTTGGTCTATCAGTAAACCCTGATAATACCACCCTGCCTTTCACTAGAAAGAGGAATCTTGGTGACCTTGGAGATATTGCTCTCTTTGGGAAAACAGTTCCTCTCAGTACACAGGTTAAGTACTTGGGAGTCATTTTGGACGGAGGCTTATCCTGGAAACAGCACCTAGATTACTGTATTGCCACAGCCAAGAAAGTGTTCTGGTCATGTAGAGGTGCTATTGGCAAATCCTGGGGCCTCAACCCGAGGATCTTGCACTGGATATATACTATGGTCACCAGACCTATGGTCACTTATGGCTCAACGGTATGGTGGTGCAGAGTTAACATCTGCACGGTGCAGGCTGAACTTAACAAGGTACAAAGGCTGGCCTGCATAGGTATATCAGGAGCAATGAGAACTACTCCAACAGCTGCATTGGAGTTGCTTCATGATATTCTGCCACTTCACCTTCATATTGAGGGTGAGGCTATTATGGGGGCATATAGATTATGCCGCAATGGCATGTGGAGACCCTCGTTGTGGGTTGGCAGCCATACCAAGCCTATTCAGGAGTATTTTTATAAGGAGCCCATCTTTCAAATGGGAACCGATAATATGCTAGTAAAATATCATTTTGATAAGGCATTCAGTGTGAACTTTCCCAGTCGCAGTGAATGGGAAATGTCCTTTGTCCCTGGGTGCAGCGGTGAAACTGTTTGGTTTACTGATGGCTCCAGGACAAACGTAGGAGTTGGAGCAGGGGAATATTGCCTATCCAGAGGTTATGGTTCATGCCAAAGCCTTGGAAGGCATGCTACCGTGTTCCAAGCTGAGGTGTATGCTATTCTAGCATGCGCCTCAGAATGTCTGATCAAAGGGTATCACAATGTGCGTATCCACATTTGTTCAGACAGCCAGGCAGCTTTACTGGCACTTTGTCAGTGCCGCATTTCATTAAAAATTGTTTGGAACTGCCTCCAGACCCTAACTGAACTGGCAAACCGGAACAAAGTGCAACTGTTCTGGGTTCCAGGACATAGGGAGTATTGAAGGTAATGAGAAAGGTGACCTTCTTGCTAAAGAGGGGGCAGAGCAGGCTTTTTATGATCCAGAGCCTGCATTAGAGCTTGCCTCTGGTGTGGCCAGAGGACTAACTAAAGGGCTGCTGAGGACTAAGCAGCTTGACCTCTGGCATGCTACCAGGGGTCAAAGGCAGGCAAAGGAACTTGATCAAGAACCCTTGCCTCATAGGGCTAAGGAACTCCTTAAACTGCCAAAAAAGGATATTGGACTGATTGTTGGTCTACTTACAGGACACTGTCGTCTTAACAGGCACCTTAATTAGATTGGGGTGAAAGAGGATCTCCTTTGTAGAGGATGCCATCTGGAAGAAGAGACTTCCTTGCATTTTCTTTGTGACTGTGATTTTTTTTGCAGCACTCAGGCTTGAACACTTTGGTACTCACAACTTGAGATCAAGTGATCTCTCTTTAGTACCAGTCAAGAGCATTCTTGCTTTTGCTCGGGCATCTGGTCTCTTTCGAGATTAGGGCTGGGGATGCACAATAGATCTTAGGTAGCGGTGCTGGGTCAATTTAGTACCCCCCTCCCCATTGGTACAAGTAACTCCTGCACCAATAGAAAACCATTTTGATAAAACACTATTCACTCGTACACAAGCTCTACTACCAGCATACATGGCTTTTACACTATTAAGTAGATTCCCAGTAACACCATATTCATTTAATACCTTCCACAAAAGTGTCCTATTTACTCGGTCGTAAGCTTTCTCTAAATCTATGAAGGCAGCAAAAACTTTCTTCCCAACAGCCAGATACTTTTCAATCATCGTGCATAATGCAAAAATCTGGTTAGTGCAGCCTTTACCAGGCATAAAACCACTCTAAACATCCCACACTTTCAATGATGTAAGACCCGTACTTTTTCAATAACAACCTTACCAAACACTTTCCCTGGCACACTCAGTAAGCTAATACCACGATAGTTCTTGCATTCAGTCTGATCACCCATTCCCTTATACAAGGAAACAATAATAACATCCCTCCAATCCTGAGTGGCCATTCCTAACTCCCAGCACAACTGGCAAATTTCAGTTAACCAGTCAATTACAGAGTCACCACCATATTTCAACATCTCAGCAGTTATGCTATCAACTCCCGGAGCCTTACCATTTTGAAGAGATTTTAGAGCTTTACACACTTCTTCTCTTAAGATCCCTCCTGTGCTTCCATCCCTCACTGTGGCATCATCTGTGTCTGTCTCAGAATCATCTTTGCTTTCCTGATCTAATAACTCACAGAAATATTCACCCCATCTTTCACTTAACTCATTGGGCTCCCATATCATTTCCCTGATATTGTTCTTCACACAACTTACAACTTTGTTGCCCCTATTTTTCCTGAGTCTCATGTACTTCCAGAAAGACTTCCTATCTTTCCAAAAACCAATTCATGCCTTTCCACCTTCTCCTTCGTATCTTTTGCCCTACTCTGGCGATCCAGCTTAGCAGTTTCACGCTTCTTACAGTGATATTCATTCACAGAAACTCTACCTTGCAACATCCTCAAATAAGCTTCCTGCTTTCTCTTTACTGCCTCTCCAATCTCACCATTCCACCAAGCATCACCTCTATTGTTTCCCACTATTAATACATGAGACTGACGAAGAAGAAAAAAGCTGAACTTTCTAACCGGGTGAAAAATCAGAACAAGCGGTGAAACAGTGTGAACATAATGCAGTATGAGCAAGATGGAATAGTTCACTGTAATTTATTTATGTAAATATTAAACTGCAACACATTCCTGCCTTCAAAATAAAAAATTATTGACATTCAACAACACAGGTGAGAGGGAACACCGCGGGGGAAAAAAATTACGATTACAGGAAAATCTTTGCTTGATCAGACTACAGTTTTCGAAAAAACTTCCTACATTTTTGAGCTAAAATGCAAATTTCTATGGAATAAAATGATATTTAACAACAATACTGCGTAGAAGAAACGTCGCGAGAAAAAAATTGCAATTACCGGAGAAATCTTTACTACATCTAACTTCCATTTTCGAAAGTTTCGAAAATCGGAATTTCTTCCTCAGACGTAAAACGACCTAAAAAATCTGTTTAGTTATGCTTCGATCTTGAAAACCACACAAATGGAAGAACCTCATGCCTGAAGATCACAGGGAAATTTTCACGCCGTCTAACTTCCGTTGTTGGAAAACTTTTCTCCATTTTCAAACTGAAATACAAATGTTTATGGAATAAAATCATATTTAACAACAATACTGGGCAGCGCGAGAAAAAGAAATTAAGATCACGGGGAAAATTTTCACTCCGTTTAACTTATGTTTCCGAAAATTTCGAAAGATGAAATATCATCCCCGGAGGCAAAATGACCCCCTTCCCAATTTCTTTTCAGTTTTGCATTGATCTTGAGAATGACTCAAATGATGACAAAAAAGCGGAATTCTGCGAATTCGCGGAAGAATCTCATGTATGACTATTGTGGTGCCACAGACTTCTTTAGCAGCAGTGACAACACAGTTCTTAAAACATTCCCACTTCTTTTCTACATCCCCGTCACCAGACTTCAGCCCCTTCAGTCGTTCTCTGAGTAAGTCAGAATACCGCTGATGATCTTCAAGGAGCCTATCAACCTTTATTCTTTCTATTCTGGGTCTCTTCCTATTCCTTTTCCCCCAACCAACATAAAGTTTCACTCATGGCACTACCAAGTAATGATCAGAACCAACATCTGCACCTCTCATCACATGGGTGTCGACAACTAAGTGTTTCAGATGCTGATCGTAGACAACAAAATTTATCACACTCTATTGACCAAGAGTACGATTTTCCCAAGTATATGTGTGGATATACTTGTGGTTGAAAAATGTATTAGATACACACAAACCATTCTCAATGCAGAGTTCAATTAATCTTTCACCATTATCATTCACACAAGGATCATTAAACTTACCTCAGAACATTGTCAGAAATTGCATTCTGCACACCTACTCTAGCATTGAAATCCCCTGCTATTATAACTTTTTCTTTAGCACCGAACTGGCTCAAAACAGCTTTTAGCTCATTCCAGAAATCTTCTTCCTTATCAGAAGGTTCCGAGTCACAAGGAGCATACACTACAACAATTACAATTCTCTGAAGTTTCACTTTCAAACGAATCCAGAAAATTCTCTCACTTATGCAACTATAGTGAATTAAGTTGTTCTTCATCTTTTCACTTAAAATCACACCTACAACAGCCTGTCCTCTCATATTATTCAATACTCCAGACCACACACTCACCGTGCCATTCACTTCTTCTACCCCAATTTCCTTCTTTTTGGTTTCACTTACACACAGCACATCCAGTCTATACTTATTCATCTCCTCAATCACCTCATTCATCTTGCCATTTATACCTCTAGTATTCCATACACCAATCTTACATTCACTCAGCCGAGATCTCTTTCTCATATGCCGTTTAGAAAGTCCAGGTCGATTCCGTGGTGGACCATCCTTCTCAAGTGTGGTAGGTCCACCATATCCCACACTTGACTTCGGATATTGATTTCTTTTTGTCTTTTTAATCAGGTAAGTACATCAGTGTGGGGGCATCCACCTATGATTTTCATAATTAATTTTAATTATGACCAGCATCATATTTTTATAACTTTCCTTCAGTTCCAAAGTATGCCAACAGGAACAGAAGCATACTTACTACCATTTTGTAAAAGGACTTCCTTAAGACTTCCCTTTGAATAAATGATAAAAAAGTCTCCACTCATCAACATTATGTTCAAAACCAAACTATATTCTAGTATTTAAACTAATAACATTTTGCAATGACTAAAACATTTTTTAAGCAAATTATGGAACAATTTTTTTCTCCCAGTTCTGATTCTAAGCAAATGGTGTGCCAGGTGCTAATGATGTTTTTATTTTCCTTATTACTGTTATTTCAGTCTGGAACCCAAAATCTGTGAATCTTTGGCAAGGCCTAAGTCTCTCACCAGATATTATGCTCACTCTGAGAAGAAAAAAAAACTTGATGTTCTGTCTTGTAACTATCTCACTGGAACTCTGTGCCCTCATTATCACTGCTCTCTCGTGCAGAGCTTACAGACAGGAGCATTTTTAAGGGTTTCAAGTGGTACTGGCATAGGTAAACTTGTTCAATCAGAAACAGGTCATACAGCAGATGGAAGGTTTGGATATGCAACCTTTATTTTTGTGCTATATCCTAGTACAGGGCTGGAAGAATAAGCTCCAGCTCCAAAATTTAGGAGCCAGGTGAAACGAAAGCAAATTTCAAAGTATCATGCACAAGCGTAATGCATGGTGATGTCGGAACAAAGAGTAATAACATAAGTGTATTGAGCACTGCCTATTAAATCCCAAACTACTTATTGCTAAATGAAATTCGAATTTGGTCTATAAACCTCAGGGTTCTATAGTTTTGATAAAAATCTAAGCATAAACCAATGGTCCATTGAAGCTGATGGATCAAATTTATCCAATGCTGGTCCATTTATGCTGATCATCATTAGGTTATGCAAACTGTCAATTTCCACATTTGATCTGAATTTGTTTTTTACTAAATTCGTCGAACTGAACCCTCGTTTGCAGCAGTTAGTTAGTTAGTTAGTTAATTGATTTTAGTGGCGCAAGGGCCAGGTTTGGCCAAAGAGCGCCAGACACAGAACAATCAGTTAAAGATATTTAAAAGCGGGGTGAAATGATTAAGAGCAGACAGGCCTGGCAAAAGTTAGAATAGAGAATGATAAAAGCTGCGAAGACCAGTTAGTCAATTAGGTTTGTAAATAAATAAATAAATTCACCAATTCACTGTTATAATCATTATAAATTATTATTATTTTTTTTTTTTTTTTAAATAAGTTTTAAAAAGTCTATCTGCTTTAAGAACGAAAACACTGCGAAAGTGTCGCAGTGGTCGCCCAAAAGCTTCTGCAGTTTAGCTGCGCCGTCATCCAGTAGATGAGACTGAAAATAGTGAAACCGATGATTACAAAAACGAACACAACTACATAAAACATGAGAGATGGTGAGTAAACAGTCGCACGCCTCACACATTGGGGCAGCGTCGCCACACAGCAAATAGCTATGCGTGAAGCGACAATGCCCAATGCGGAGACGCGCAAGAACAACTTCTACCCTACGGTTCCGGCGACACGATGATTTCCAGATTCCAAGGTTAGGTTTTATACGGTGCAGTTTATTCTCCACCTGTTGGTCCCACAGACTTCGCCACGTTCGTCTGATATGATCGTGAACAAGAAAGCGAAAATCGCGGTGAAACAGTGGCAAGGGTGTGACGACCAAAGAAGAGGCAGATCTAGCAGCAGCATCGGCAGACTCGTTCCCTGGGATCCCAACATGCCCAGGAATCCAGCAGAACCGAATCTGGACATCAGCCTCGAGCAAAGAACGAAGAAGTCTCTGAACGGCAAAAAGAAGTGGGTGGCCAGTGAAATCCAAAGATGACAATGATTGCACAACACTCAACGAATCAGTGTACACAATAGCACGCTGATGAGAGCTCGACTGCACGTGAACAAGTGCAAGATACACAGCATGCATCTCCTCCGAAAAAACCGTGGCCTCAGGAGGAATGCGGGCAACAGAAACTTCGTCAACGCAGACGGCGGCGGATCCAACAACACCAGCCGCCTTAGATCCATCGGTGAAAACAGGAATAAAGTCTGCATTGACATAACGGTGTTCAGCGAAGAGCTGCTGGTACACTGACGCAGGGGTTGAGGACTTGTCAAAAGATGTAAAGCTGGTATCGACCATGACACCAAGAGGATGCCTTGGAGAATCCTCAAAGCCCCTGGTCTCTCCAACGAGTGACAAGTCGAGCCCTGCATCACGAGCTACGGCCACCATACGAAGACCGAAGGTTCGAATGCACGAGGGACGGATCTCGAACAAACGAGCATGCTGGGGATGAAAAACTGCATCGTATAAAGGATGGTCTGTGAGTGATTTAAGTTTCAGGTAAAATTGAAGAGACAGCTGCAGACGACGTAAATGAAGCGACGGTTCGTTCGCGTCGGCATAAAGGCTGGGAATGGGTGACGTATGAAATGCTTCCGTACAAAGACGCAGCGCTTGATGGTGGATGGTATCCAACGGCCGGAGAACGGTAGGACGCGCAGAGCCATACACCATACAGCCATAATCCAGCTTAGACCGAATGAGAGAATGGTAAATACGGAACAAAGAAGTCCTGTCTGCACCCCAGGAGACTGAGGCAAGGATCTTAAGGATTGACAAGGCTCTCAGACAGGAAGTCCTTAGCCGTCGAACGTGCGAGCGAAAGGTGAGAGCACGGTCAACGGTCAAACCAAGGAACTTGGTTTCCGGCAAAACTGGAATGACTGCACGGTCCAAATAGAGCTCTGGATCAGGATGGAGGCCACGCCTCCGGCAGAAATGGACACAGGCTGTCTTGTCGGGAGAAAGAACAAACCCATTATTGTTAGCGGCTTTAACAATCTGGGTAATTGCAGACTGCAGCTGCCTTTCAACGAAATGCATGCTGGATGACGAACAGAAGATGTGAAGGTCGTCAACATAAATGGTAGCCGAAACCGTAGGAGGAAGATTTTTGAGTAAACAATTAATGCGGAGGATGAACAGAGTCACCGAAAGAATGCTGCCTTGAGGAACGCCTTGTTCTTGATG
The DNA here is from genome assembly GCA_039090855.1 of Macrothele yani. NCBI lineage: Eukaryota > Metazoa > Arthropoda > Arachnida > Araneae > Macrothelidae > Macrothele > Macrothele yani. Next base: position 64,947,680 of record CM077001.1, on the reverse strand, counting down.
GAAAAAGGCGGACAGCGTTGTACCCAGGCGCACCTGGAACACACGGTTACGAAGAAAGTTGGCAATGAAGGTTGGCAGGTTTCCCCGCAACCCACTCTCGTGGAGGTCACGGAGGATACCGTGACGCCACGCTCTATCGTAAGCTTTTTCGATGTCAAAAAATACAGACACCAGGTGCTCACACACTGTTGAAACTGGCAGCACAGCAACTATGGTCATCAGCTTTGCAAAATACCGGCAATCTCTCCTTGTGGGTCAGAACTTTTTCTAACAGCTTGTGAAATTTCATTCCTTGCCTGATAAACCTTAAATTCGTACCACTCGCCTAGCAGAGTGAGTAGTGTGGTTTCAAGAGATTCATCAGATCCAAACTGTTTATGGAAGTGTTTACTCAGTGTTGTAATGTCCTTCTTCCCAAAATTTTCTAAGTTATTTCCTGTTGGACACATACATGTGTCAAAGGCCTTTGTACACGTGTGAACGCTTTCATACAGTCCTAGGAACCATTCCTCTAGATATTTGATGCCAAATTCCAGAAGCTTCTCCTTATCCATTTGAAATGAAGAATTGGCATTACTGGCAAGCCCATGCAGCTGCACTTCTTGATGTATTCCTGTAAGAGTTATATTATTAACAAAATTATCTTCATGATGGCCAGGTGCATTCCTTCATTATCTGAGGTGTTGAAATGCCATTTTTAACAAGAAGTTCCACTGCACTAATGATAAGTTCCTTTTGAAATATGAGGGACAGATTCTTAAATACAGACAGGAAATTTAAAAGAAAGAGCAGCATGACTACAAAACTGAAATCTTCACTTTTTCAAAAGGCCCTTTTGCAAATGCTGAAGCTGAACTGTTCCCTTTTTTGTTTGTAATATTTTCAAGATGTACAATTACATACTTCTAGTCTTTCACAAGTGCAGCAAGAGCACCAACTTTACTTGCAACCATCTTACATTATGAAGGTATTGAAATTTTAGAGGTTGACCCTGAAGAACATGTGATACTTTCTTTAATTGATGCATTCTATTTGGGAAATGCTGTTAGAATTTGTAGAGCTTTCAAAATACTGAATCAAACTAATCAATGAATTTTACATTTTCTATTGCCCCAACACACTTAAATTTAACTTGCGAGCAATGCAGTAAATACCTATTAAATGCTTTAATTTCTTATACAGTTTTTGCACCAGTCCATTTTTTGTACCAATCATACTTGCAGCTCCATCTGTTCAAATTCCAACTAGATGGTCAGAAGATAACCAATCTGAAAGTCCTAGTTTTCCTAGTTCACCCTTCTATGGATTTCAAACATCCATCCGCAGTGACATTTTCAAGAGGAAGAATAGATAAAAATCTCTCTTTTACCTTTTTTTCTTTAATATACCCAGCATACATAAGTTCGGTTCTTCCACACCTCCTTTATTAGTTAAGCCATCTAGCAACAAGCTCACACAATTCTAGCCTTGAAGTTCACATACCAGTTCTTTTTTTACGCTTTCCAACCGTAGGTTAAAGAAGCGTATATGCTCCAGCTTTTTCCGCCCGTCTGTCGGCACGATAACTCAAGTAAAAATAGTTCGATTTCGATGAAATTTTAGTATGTGGTAGAGGACCACCAGGGGACGAACCCTATTGAAAATGGGTGAAGTGGGGTCAAAGGTCACGCCATAAGAGTGGGATCCATTCAATTGCCCTTATGCGACATATCTTGCGTAAATATGGTTCGATTTCAATGAAATTTTAGTATGTGGTAGGGGACCACCTGTGGACGAATCCTATTGAAAATGGGTGAAGTGGAGTCAAAGCTCAGGACATAGGAGCGGGATGCATTCCACTGCCCTTATGCGTCATAAGGTGCGTAAAAATGGTTCAATTTCGATGAAATTTTAGTATGTGGTAGGGGACCACCTGGAGAGGAACCCTATTGAAAATAGGACAAATGGAGTCAAAGGTCAGGACATAGGATCGGGATCCATTCCATAGCCCTTATCCCACACTATTAAGGTGGACGTCAAGTAATTTTGCTTCCTATATTTCCAATGGAAAACCTTTTGTACATATTTCCTTCACAATTGGTGTGTTCCCAAGGATGGAAATTTGAACATCGATTAAAATAACTTCATACTATAACTTGGAATACTTAACATTTTCTAAAACATAACCATAATTATACTAAAAAACAATAACGTTTCCTTTGGTGGTGTTGAAACCAGAAAAAAGATGGCGTGACCTGTACTTTGGTGACTTCAGTGGACAAATAAATGTTGGATTGCATAATTACGGTTATGGTTTAGAAAATATTAAGTATTCCAAGTTATGAAATGAAGCTATTTTAATCGATGTTCAAATTTTCATTCTTGGGAACGCATTAATTGTAAAGAAAATGTGTACAGAAATTTTTCCATTGGAAGTATAGGAAGCAAAATTACTTGACGTCCACCTCAAAGTAGCAATTCTTGTATGTATGTATGTACATTTTATTTTGAAAAAGGCTCTAAGAATTTTGATGAAAGTCGTTAACCTACCGTTTCCTGGTACTAGAAATCGATTTAGCTTGATCTCGACTTTAGGAGAATTCGTTTAGTGGGTTAAATAACCACCCTGAATTATAATGTTCTTAGTGTCATGGCATCGTTCCATTAATGTTTCCAATGCTTAGAAATCTTATGAAGTCACAATTTCGCGTTTGAGAATGTTGGCACGCGGTTACGCCATCTGTCTCATTACGTCACGCGTTGTGTGTGGATACTATTAAAGTTTTATGACGTCATACTTTTGCCAGCAGATGGTCGCGATTCCCGTCTACTTTATTACGTCACGCATTGTGTGCTTATGTCCGTCCGTACGATAACTCGCGTAACAATCGTTCGATTTCGATGAAATTTTAGTATCTGGTAAGGTATCACCTGGGAAGGAACCTCATTTAAAGTGAACGAAATGGGGTGAAAAGTCAGTACATAGGAGCGGGATCCATTCCACTGCTGTTATGCGTCAAAAGTAACGTAAAAAAGGTTTGATTTCGATGAAATTTTAGTATGTGGTAGGGGACCACCTGGCCACAAACGCTATTGAAAATGGGCGAAATGGTGTCAAAGGGCAAGACATAGGAGTGGAATCACTTTCATCGCCATTATGCGTCATAACTTTCATAAAAATGCTTCGATTTGGATGAAATGTTAGTATATTGTAGGGGCCTGCCTGGGGACGAATTCTATTGAAAATGGGCACAATGGGGTCAAAGGTTAGGACACAGGAGCGGGATCTATTCCATAGCCCTTATGCATCATAACTTACGTAAAAATGCTTCGATTGCGACAAAACTTTAGCATGTTATTTCGGAGGTATACCGAACCAGTTCTGTTGAATATCATCGATATCGGAACAAGGGTCAGGGCACAGGACCGAGACTTATTCCACAGCCATTATTCTCATAACTTGAGTGATAACTTGAGTAATAATTTCTGGTATGTTGGAAAGCGTATTATAATCAATGCATTGCATGATTTTACTAACTTGTTGTATCATAGCTGCAATATGTGCTTTGCAAGTCTTGTGATTACTATATTCATTTCTAACTTCAACTCTTAATTTATCAGCCAGTATTAAAAGTTATAAAGTTATTTCATGTCACTGAAAGGTTTGTTGTTTTTATCAATATATATGCTACATTAAAAACAAATCCTTAAAAGTTCAGTTTTTCATCATTTCTTTTTTTTTTTTTTTTTTTTTTGCACATACAGCAAGCGGTGTTGCTTTTGGATACAGTGGCATATTGTATGCTACCATGCATTTTTCATGCTGAAACGATTTACCAGGTTTCTTGAAGGTTTCTAGTTTGAATGGACCAGTAAAGCCTGTCACTACTTTGGAATTTTTGTTCGATATTACTGGAAACATGACACAAACATCACATTTTCCTATGCCAGTTGTTTTATCATAGTGCAGCCACCAGTTCTTTCAGCCAAGCTTCTTGAAACTTCCTGGCCTTTACATTGCTTACATGACTGCTTGATAAGCATGGTGAACTTGATCTTTCTATTTGGAGCACTTCTTTCCTTGTTCCCACAGAGGATACAGGGATAATGAAATAAGTGGTCAGCCTTGCTTGTTTTGTGTTTTCCTTTTCTCACTAGAAACAGCAGCATGCTTCATGATTCTATATATGTTCACTACACAAAAAATTAAAGTTTGCAAACAGCCTAGAATTATTCCTGGCTCAAAATCTAAAACAACAGTGATGGTGGCAGAGAAAGATACTCATATAACTGCATACTTTTTTCGAGAACAAGTCGCATTTTCCCACCAATCCCAAACCTTACAGGTTATTCAGAACAAAACAAAAACTGCTAAAAAAAGTTGATAATCTCAAAAACAATATTTTTATTGCTAACTCCAATTCAAATCCCTCGAATTTAGTGACTTTTTCCCCAAATTGGCAACACTGTAAAAAAGAGCAAGAACAGAGTATTGACAGATTGCCAGGCTAAACTTTTGTTTCCCAGAAGCCCCAAGAGCAAAATCTTTTTCAGAAGTCTGAAATGCAGAAAGGAAAACCTAAAAATTGTCTGTAAGGTAAAGAGTATCTAAATGTTAATTTTGCCATACAATTTATTGCTCTGCACTGCACCAAAGCAATGTTTTAAAAAAATTAGTCAATTTGAGATTTTGATAATACTGCAAATTAGTACTTAGTAACAATAGTCAAACTAGCTTTCCCCTGACAAGAAATGCAAAAGAAACTTGAATATTTAACTTCATTCAGAACTGGAACATTCTTTGGTTTAAATGCTTTTGGATTTTTAAAAATAATAGTCAGAAAGTATAAGGAATAATTTGAAATCCATACTTTTTCTTTTCCGCATTTAGTTAATTGATTAAACTTTAACTCCCTCCTTCGAAGGATGTTTGGGTTATTTTGACGCCGGGTTTATTTTGACGCTGGTTATTCTTTCCAGGTTAATTTGACATGTAACCACCTTATTTTTCATTTTAGCTTATATACAAACACATTTTTTGACATGAAAAAATTAAGTGTTCATGTTTGTACTTAAGATTCTCTACATATTAGTACAGCGTTTTTTAACCAGTGGTACACATGGGCACGAGAAGAAGAGGGTGGGTAAGATTTCAAAACAGGAGTTAAAAAATTATTTTTCCCTTATATAGTCTTCGAAATTTTAGGTATTGGTGGTACTGATAATTATAACATGAGGTGGCACATCAGGAGAAAAGGTTGAAAAACACTGTTTTAGTATATAAAATAAAATCTTAGTCCTTAAAGTAAAATTAGTTAAAGCACTTTTAAAGAAACTGCAACCATGACCTCCCACTGTTCCTTGGAGTGGAAACTGAAATGGAAAAAAAATGTGTGAAAGTTGTATTTCTGCCCTCCAAAACTAAAAGAAAATTATAAATCTGATCAAGACTATCTAAAAAAATGAGATTATGAAAAATGCAAATGCATCCATGAGCTCCATGGCTACTGATGCAAACCATGGTTACTTGTAAATAGTTGATCGTTTTCATACTTTTTGTTTCTTTCATAGACAGACCAACTTGGAGCATCAACAAAAAATGTAAATCATCTTGTTTTAACCCAAATATTGCAGCTATTTGTCAAATAATTTCTTTCTTCTACTGAAATACTGAAAAATGATTTTATGAACTTGTCCATAATGCTGCAAGTGTAATATAATTCAAACTGACTGCACTGTTTCATATTTATGCCTATTCTACAGAGGCATAACTAGGCATTTTTGCACCCGGGGCAAACCACAAACTATTGTGCTCCCATCTGACTTTCTAATCTATATTACTAATTTAATAGTTGTATGAATACATATGTATACACTGCTCTACAAAACAAAAGTAACATTAAACCCTAACGTTATCTCTACGCGGGAGACACAATCAAACGGACTGTTTCAACAGCTTTTCACAAATGCTTTGGAGTTCGGGCCTTTGGTGCCACATTAAACGCACCGAATACAGCTGGCAGTCATGGCTCGCAGCCACAGTAATGGTCAAATAGCCCCCAAAGAATCTTCAATGTGAATGACATCCTTATCTTGCAACTTATGCATAGTTACGAAAAATGCAATTCATGAGGCAACCTTATGATTTGTCTTATGTGATAAACATGCTTTTGATTAAAATATACATATCTAAGATATTTTACCTGATATTGTCAAAGTATTTTACACGTTGTTTGCTCTGTGAGGCACGTGCTCCCGGCCCGAGAGGTCCCTTACGTTACGGACCTTTGGTTAGTTACAAAAAAAAAACAAAAAAATTTGCAGAAATAAAACATGTTAGGTTATATATTTTCAGTTCTACATTCACTCATTGCACAATCAAACGTTTAAAATTTACTATTAATTAAAAGATTTTAGTAGAAAGTTATACTCATCAAGTCAGGAGACTTCTCACAAGGGGTTCGTTGTTACGGCGAGAGCTTTCAACGGTGCTTAACCGCCATTTTTGGGCCTCTACTTCTACACGAGGGTTCTCACGTGTGTGTAGTTTTGGAGTTGCATGTCGGGAATTGATGGGAAGGTTTGCTGCCTGTATGTGTAAGGTGACTTGTTTCCAATGTGTCGCCATCTATTGGATGAGTTGGTAGATATCAGTCGTAAGTATAATTCTATTGTGTGTCTGTATATGTTAGGTGATTTGTTTCTAATGTGTCACCATCTATTGGACGAGTTAGTAGGTATCAGCCGAAAGTATAATTCTTTTGTGTAGATATTTTTGGGCTATTATTTATTTGTTCGTAGAAACAGGTGTATTTTTTTTTATTCTTTATTTATTGGTGTGATTTTTTGTAATGTTTTTTTGTCTTTTTTTATGGATTTTTTTCTTTTTTTTTTAAGTGATTTCCAGGCTGTATTGTTTATGTTTAACACAGTGTTAAACATAAACAATACCCTGATTTTGAAAATATTAAATTACTAATCACCCACACAAACGAAAAAGAATTAAGGATTTCCGAAAGCGTTATAATTGAACAAAGAAAAGATAAAATATGCAACTTACAAGACCCCACCACACTAGACACAGCCTGGAAATCACTTATAAAAAAAGAAAAAATCCATAAAAAAAGACAAAAAAAGAATATTACAAAAAATCACACCAATAAATAAACAAAACAAAAAAATATACCTGTTTCTACGAACAAATAATAATAGCTCAAAAATATCTATACAAAAAAATTATACTTACGACTTATACCTACCAACTCATCCAATAGATGGCGACACATGAGAAACAAATCCCCTAACACACATACAGGCAGCAAACCTTCCCATTGATTCACGACATGCAACTCCAAAACTACACACACGCGAGGAACCCTTGTGTAGAAGTAGAGGCCCGAAGATGCCGGTTAAGCACCGCTGAAAGCGCTCGCCGTAACAACGAACCCCTTGTCTCCTGACCCGATGAGTTTAACTCTTTCTACTAAAATCTTTTAATTAATAGTAAATTTTAAACGTTTGTGTGAGTGAATGAATGTGGAACTGAAAATATATAACCTAACTGTTTTATTTCTGAAAAAAAAAATTTTTTATAACTAACTAAAGGTCCTTAACGTAAGGGACCTCTTGGGCCGGGAGCACATGCCTCACAGAGCAAACAACGTGCGAAATACTTTGACAATATCAGATAAAATACCTTAGATATTATGTATATTTTGCATGCATAGTTAATCCAACTAAAGAAAACCTGAAGGCCCAATTTTATCAACAAAATTCTTCAGTTGGAATGACTATAAATCTACCCCTTCTTTTCTGAATGTGAGAAACGGACATCTCCTGAATATTTTGGGGAATTAATGCAAACTAGGCTACCGAAACTGGGGAAACTTAACAATAAGCAAATTCTCTAAATGGACAAATGACAAAGTATGACATACTAGAAACTGGTGCAAGAATTTTAATTCCAGTTTTAATCAGACTGAAAGCAGGGTTTTTGCACCCTCTCTTCAGCTGCACCCAGGGCAGCCACTCCACCTACCCTGCTCTAGTTGCGCCTCTGTATTCTACAAATGCTTTTGTGACAATACCCTAGCAATCGCCTCACAACCTTGTGTTTGTAGTTTTTCTGTCTTGTATGACATACCTGCAACAAGCTTGTTCTCTATTGCTCAGCAATCTGCAAAGTAAACTGGTTGCGTCATTATGACCAGAATCCAATTTGCTCATGCATAAACTGATTACACTCCTAACAGCTACAATGCATTTCACCAGAATTTTTGAAATTCTATTTATGGTCCTCTACTTAATGCACATGATTTTTGTGAAAGATCAATTTCTAATCCATGTAATTTTTTAGGGGGTCCATTTCTAGCACACATAATTCTGTGAAGGGTCCGTTTTTAATGCTTGTAATTTTGTGAAGGGTCTGAAAATGAGCCCAGATTTTTTCTAAACAGACTACTAAAATATGAAAATTGTAGTTACTTTTCTGGCTATTTCTTATGATCAAATGAATTATGTTCTGCACTGAAGTGAGACATTTCAGCAGAATAATAAATCTGTTACTCACTTTACATATCTAATAATTTGCAAAAGATTAATAGAGGGGATGCTGAAAAAATCTTGGCCTAACCCACTTCCTATAATTGTAACCTAATTTTGTCACTGCAGCTCGAAAGAGGTTGGTTTTTTTGTTTTTTTCTTGTATTGTAAAATGCTAATTTTCAGACTAATAGCTCTTTTTTTATGCTTTCCAACCGTAGGTTGAAGAAGCGTACATGCTCCAGCTTTATCCGTCCGTCCGCACGATAACTGGCGTAAACATGGTTTCGATTTCGATGAAATTTTAGTATGTGGTAGGGGACCACCTGGGGACAAACCCTATTGAAAATGGGGTCAAAGGTCACGACGTAGGAGCGGGATCATTCCATTGCCCTTATGCGTCATAACTTGCGTAAATATGGTTTGATTTCAATGAAAGTTTAGTATGTGGTAGGAGACCGCCTGGGAACGAATCTTATTCAAAATGGGTGAAGTGGGGTCAAAGGTTAGGACATAAGAGCGGGATGCATTCCATTGCCCTTATGCGTCATAACGTGCGTAAAAATGGTTCGATTTTGATGAAATTTCAGTGTGTGATAGGGGACCACCTGGTGACAAACCCTATTGAATGTGGACGAAATGGGGTCAAAGGTCAGGACATAGGAATGCGATCCATTCCACCGCTCTTATCCCATATTATTAAGGTGGACGTCAAGTAATTTTGCTTCCTATACTTCCAATGGAAAAACTTTTGTACACATTTCCTTCACAATTAATGTGTTCCCAAGGATGAAAATTTGAGCATTGATTAAAATAACTTTATTACAACTTGGAATACTTAATATTTTTTAAAACATAACCATAATTACATTAAAAATCAATAACTTTTCCTTTGGTGGTGTTGAAATCAGAAAAAGGATGGCGCAACCTGTACTTTGATGATGTCAGTAGACAAACAAATGTTGGACTGCATAATTACGGTTATGTTTTAGAAAATATTAAGTATTCCAAGTTATAAAATGAAGCTACTTTAATCGATGTTCAAATTTTCATCCTTGTGAATGCCTTTATTGTCCAGAAAAAAGATGGCGCGACCTGTATTTTCATGACGTCAGCAGATAAAAAAATGTTGGATTGCATAATTATGGTTATGTTTTAGAGAATATTAAGTATTCCAAGTTATAAAATGAAGATATGTTAATGTTCAAATTTTCATCATTGGGAATGCATTAATTAGAAAAAATGTGTACAGAAATTTTTCCATTCGAAGTACAGGAAGCAAAATTACTTGATGTTCACCTTAAATGAGCAATTCTTGTATGTATGTAAATTTTATTTTGAAAACGGCTCTGAGGATTTTGATGAAAGTCGTTAACCTACCATTTTCAGGTACTAGAAATCTATTTAGCTTGATCTCGACTTTAAGAAAATTTGTTTAGTGGGTTAAATAACCACCCCGAATTACCAAATTTGTAGTGTGGTGTCATGGCGTCGCCACATTAGACGTTGGCGCGCTGCCATGCCATCTATCTCATGACGTCACACGTTGTTTGTGGATCCTATTAAAGTTTTATGACGTCACACCTTGCTAGCAGATGGTCGCGATTTGCATCTGTCTCATTAAGTCACGCGTTGTGTGCGTACGTTTGTCCGCACGATAACTTGCGTAAAAATCGTTCGATTTCGATGAAATTTCAGTATGTGGTAGGGGAACACCTGGGAAGGAACCCTATTGAAAGCGAACGAAATGGGGTCAAAGGTCAGGATATAAGAGCGGGATCCATTCCACTGCTCTTATGCGTCATAACTAACGCAAAAAAGGTTCGATTTCGATAAAATTTTAGTATGTGGTAGGAGACCACCTGGGGACAAACCCTATTGAAAATTGGCGAAATGGGGGTCAAAGGTCAGGACATAGGAGCGGAATCACTTCCATATCCATTATGAGTCATAACTTACGTAAAAACGTTTCGATTTGGATGAAATGTTGGTATGTTGTAGGGACCTTCCTGGGGACTAATCCTATTGAAAATGGACGAAATGGGGTGAAAGGTTAGGACACAAGAGCGGGCTCTATTCCATAGCGCTTATGCATCATAACTAACGTAAAATTGCTTCGATTGCGACAAAACTTTATCACGTTATTTCGGAGATACACTGAACCAGTTCTGTTGAATATCATCCAAATGGATCTAAGGTCAGGGCACAGGGGTGAGATTTATTCCACAGCCATTTTTCTCATAACTTGAGTAATAGCTTGAGTAATGATTTCTAGTATATTGGAAAGCGTATCATAATCAATGCATTGCATGATTTTACTAACTTGTTTATTGCAGTTGTTTGATGTCCTGAACTGAATCATGTCAATGCAAAGTGTTGAATTTTTTAGTGAAACTCTGGGCTGTCTTGAAATTTGTGTTCCTGCAGAAGAAAACTGCAAAGGAAATGAGTGTATGATGCTAACATTAAGTAACAAGTGCCCTTCATATTCCATTGTGAAGAAATGGTGGGCCAACTTTCAATGTGGAGACTTTGAGACCGAAGATGCAGCAAGATCTGGGAGGCCTTCAATAGTGACAACACCCGAAATTGTTGATCGTGTTCACAACTTGATTTTGTCAGATCAGCAAATCTCGGCTAAAACAATAGCTGATACACTGGAGATATCCAGAACATGTTGAGTTCATAATTCATGAGCACTTGAATATGCAGATGTCAGCGAAGTGGGTGCCCAAATGTTTGAACGCCGACGAAAAACGAAAACGAGTGGATACTTCCAATTAATACAGACATTTACCCAGGGTTTGATTCCCGGTGGCGGCCGATGAGAATTTTTCTGTGACTCACTTATAAACGTGGAAAGAGCGGTCTTCTGTTTGATGTTCCTAGTCCACATCAAATGTCTGTATTAATTATTCATTCGTCTTCTAATTATTTGTTCAGTTGCTGTTTACCATCTTTGGTGAATCCCCAGCATTGTGCGGGGCTCCAAGAAGCAATCTGCCAATTGGCTTGGCAGTTAGTGTATATGTGAGTCTGGAGGAATTCGAGGCCGTTGTGGTGCAGTGGAAGCATATCTAGCGCATAACTAGAAGACCTATGGTTCGATTCCCGGTGGCGGCTGATGGGAATTTTTCCATGACTCACTTATGCACGTGAAAGGAGTGATGTCTTCTGTTTGAGGATACTTCCAAATCGGTTTTATAGCATTTTGAGCTATTTGATAATTTTTTTGCAGCGACTTCTCACTGTTGATGAAACATGGTTACATCACTATGATCCAGAGACAAAACAAGTCCCTGCAGTGGCGGCACTTGGGTTCTCCACGGCCAAAGAAATTCAAGACTTAAAGGTCTGCAGGAAAGGTCATAGCATCGTGTGTTTTTTTTTTTTTTTTGGGGGGGGGTCAGAAGGAGTTTTACTGACTGACTATCTCCCGAAGGGCCAAACAATAAATGCTGAATACTATTCCAACTTGCTGTGCCAATTAAAGGAGGAGTTGAAGAAAAAAAGGCAAGGAAAACTGCAGAAAGATGTTCTCTTTTTGCAGGACAATTCACCGGCTAACAACGCTGGCAAGACAATGGATGTTTTGAGGGATCTGGGGTTTAAGTGCACAGACCATCCAGCCTACTCACCAGACCTTGCTTCATCAGACTATTTCCTGTTCGCAAACCTTAAAAAAAGTTTGAAAGGAAAGCATTTTCGGAATGATTCAGAGGTGATATCAGCAGAGCAGTATTTGAGTGATCAGACTTCAGAATTTTTTTTTGGAAGGGTTAAAGAAACTCCAGAAAACATGTGCCAAGTATGTGGAACTTTGGAGTGAATACGTGGAATAGTCTAAGTTTCATGGATCTAGCCCATTTCCTTCTTGGTGAGGCTGAGAACTTATCAGCATTCCCTCGTATTAACTTTTAGCTAGGGATTAAAGCATTGAACATACTAAATGAAGAAATGTCTCTGAATTCTGAGGTGTAATGAGCTCATCTTTTGATAAAAGTCCTGAGTTTTGTGTGTTAAAAGTTAATTTCAAAGTACTTTTAAGTCTTTTAATCAGCAGTCTTCTAGGAAGTAAAGATTTTTGTGATGACACATGATTACTTTTGTTACAGTGAATAAACTAGGCTAAAGAATTTGCAGAGATATACTAGTACGTTCAAAAAGTTCTGGAACTTTTTGAATATTTGCCAAATGTCAGTGAATTACGTCATTCCTGGCTGAGCAAGTGAAGAGCATCATGTGAGCGACCAGCCAGAACTGGTTTGATCGAGATCCAACAAGTACAGCGTATGTGCGTAGTTCATGCTTACAGGCATTTGAGGTTCTCCGTCGTGAGGACAACGATATTTAATTTTGAACAGTGTTCAAGTGTAACATTTTGTGTTCTGCTCAGAAAATCTTTCGCTGAGACTTTTCAAATGATTAAGTCAGTGTACGGTGAGAGTGCAATGAGTCAAACTAGAATTTATGAGTGGCATCGACGATTCGAAAACGGGAGACAGAGTATCGAGGGATGAAGAGAGGTCAGGGTGACCTTCAACATCCACAACGGATGAACAAATTGCCATTGTCAAAGAAATTGTGAAAAATGACCATCGAAAAACTGTTGCAGTGATTGCAGCAGTTGCCTGCATCTCAGTTGGAAGTTGTCATGCCATTTTAACAGAGAAACTGGGCATGCATCATGTGTGTCAACGAATTGTTCCCAAAAACCTGACACAAGAAAAAATGGATGAGCACATGCAAGTTTGCGGGGATAACATTGATGCAGTGGATTCAGATCCCGAGCTCTTGAATCGATTGATCACTGGCAATGAGACTTGGTGCTTTCTGTACGACCCCCAATCCAACCGACAGTCAAAAGTGTGGAAATCACTGTCGTCACCATGACTAAAAAAGTTCAAGGCTGACCGCTCCAAAGGAAAGGTCTTGTTAACAGTTTTCTTCAACTGCAATGGGGTCGTACACAAGGAATTCTTTCAACATGGTCGTACAGTCACTAAAGAAGAGTACGACAACGTCCTGAAACACCTCCGAAAATCAGTGAGACGCAAGCGACCCGATCTTTGGAAGACCAACTCGTGGGTGCTCCATCACGATAATGCAACGGCTCACAGATCCCTCCTGGTATCTGATTACCTGTCCAAACATCACATTCCTGTTCTTCTACAACCAGCTTATTCCCCTGATCTCACCCTGTGCGACTTTTTCCCCGGATGAAGAATTTGCTTAAGGGCCGACGCTTCTCAAGTTCCGAAGAAGTGCAACGAGCTGCGATGGAGGCACTGGAGGATGTGACAAAAGAAGGCTTGCAATCTGCATTTAAATCTTTGTATTAGCACTGGCAAAAATGCATAGTTGCACAGGGTAACTACTTCAAAGGAAACACAGCATAAACAGGTATTATTTGTACTCATTCGTTTTTAATATAAGAAGTTCGGGAACTTTTTGAACGTAGTAATATATATCATGGTAATGAAAACATACACAAGGGGCATCCTGAAAGTAATGCCTCCTGAATAACTTCTGAAATTTTGACGAGATTTTAATGAAACTGCACTGACATGCACTATGATATGTTACTAATGTGGGAGCAAATTTTTTTCAGAATCGAAAGTAAATGATAGAGAAAAGCAGCAAGCCGTAATTGAATTCCTGGAAAGAGGGATGTGAGGCTCCAGAAATTCATAGAAGACTCCTGGCATTGTATGGAGCTGCCACAATCGATATCAGTAATGTACGAAAATGGATGAAGAGGTTTCAGGAGGGAGAAAGTTCAGTGTCGGACAAACAACGGAGTGGAAGACCCGCAACTGTGGTGACAGATGCCAACAGGCAACAAGTAAAAGACCTCATCACAGCTGATCGTCGTGTCACCATCCAGGATTTGCAACAATAAATAGTGCTCACTATATACAGACATTGAAGAAGCTAAAGGAAGCTATCAGAAGGAAAAACGTGACATTCCACTTTATAGTATTGTTTTACACTATGATAACGCACATCCCTACACCTCAATGGAGACTTCACAGACTATTGCCAAAATGGGGTCGATGGTGATGCCCCCCCCCCCAATGCTGATTTGGCTCCCTCAGACTGTTTCCTGTTTGCCCCTTTGAAAAACACCCTTCGTGGGGAACATTTCGATGATGTGACAGACGTTTAACTGGCTGTGAAACCATGGGTGAAATGACAGCCTCAGGAGTTTTTCCAAAATGGATTTTACCAATGGGTTCAAAGATGGCAGAAATGTATAGAAGTGATGGGCAATATTTTGAATAGACTAGCATTATTAACAATATGTCCAAGTATTTTGCAACCAAGTTTCACATTTTTGCTGCTACAAATAAAAATCTTATGAGGGACTAGGCATTACTTTCAGGATACCCTTTGTACATTTAATATGTCACAGGGTGGAAAAATTTTAGAAATTTAGAAAACTCATGAAAGAATCTTTATGATAGTAACAGCTACTGAATGAAGACAGGATATTTTTTTCTTTTTTTTTTTTTTTTTTTTAGTCTGGAAAAACAGAGGTTGGAATATGTCTAATGAGCAAAAATGCTTGGCTTGTGCAGAAAGACAAATTTTTATCATGAACCTCTAGGAAATATGCATATAATCTTGGCCATGGTGCCAGCAACCAGTGTAAAAAAGAATTTCCAATTCAATTTTAAACAAAGATACAGCGCTGAGTATAAATATGAAATTACAGCACCGTGCAAGAAAACTAAGTATCTTGAAAATACAGGAAATTCAGGTAAAATATTGATAATATCTACATATATCCAAGGAAAAAGAATTTTTTCAATCTTGACTTCGACAATCACAGATACACTTCATTTGTATATACTATTTATATACAGTCGGACCTCTATATATCAAACTTCTGTATATTGAAATTCTTTATATATCACAGTTTTGTGAATCCCCATGATCAATTACATAGAAAAACTGTTTCTATATATCGAAAAAAAAAATTATTCATCGATTTTTTTCAAGACAAATCAGGACCCCCACCCCGTAAAGACAAAAAACAAGTGAGAAAAAACAGAACAGAGATGTCATGAAAAAGAAGGAAAGGATAGTCAAGGCCATTGCGACAACGAGTCACCCACCTAGCGTGGAGGAAACCCCCCCCCCGGTTGAATCTGGTTGATCCATAATAATACATTTTTTTTTTTACTTGATGATTTCCATGTTCTAAAGGTATTCTATATACTCCCTCTTTTTGTAGGTCAGGAATTTTTTGCTTTGCATTATTTATCATTGTTGCCATTGTTGTTACAGATTGTCCAATATTTTTATTATATTTTGTTCTTTCATGATTAATTCTTGCTGTTACTTTATCAAAACAATTATTATTTTGTAATAATACCAAGCAAAGAGGTGATAAACATGAGCAAGACCAAAAACAATACATAGCATCTTTTCCATATATGGAAAAAGTAACAGCAAGAATTAATCATGAAGCAGCAAAATATAAGAAAAATATTGGATAATCTGTAACAACAATGGCAACAATGATAAATAATACAAAGCAAAAAATTCCTGACCTACAAAAAGATGGAGTATATAGAATACCTTTAGAAGATGGAAATAATCAAGTGAAAAAGATAATTTATTATTATGGATCAACCAAAAACAGACTTATAAAAAGAAGAAATTAACACATCAAAAATTGGGGAAAAGGAGATAATGTTACAGTAATGATGCAGTACTGTTTTGAGGAAAATGTGAAACCAAAATTTGAAGATATTCAAATCAAGAGTGGATTTAAGAATGAATGGGAGTTAAGGTACTCCAAGGCTGTTACCATAGAAAAAAATAAACACAGAGCCTGTAATAATAATAATGAACCAATTATCATAGCAGAACTTTGGAAAGCACTGATTAAAAGGGAAAGAGAATATAAAGAACAACAATGGAAAAAGAAAAGTAGGAAAAAAGGGAATGAAGGAAACATAAGATAATTATTAAGCAGCGAATAAAAGTGTAGATGGCAGCACAGCATCAAAAACATGAGAAACTTAAGAATGTAGGGAGAAGAAGCACTTGATCGTTCAGCCCTTTCGCACACATAGGTGGACCCCATAGTGGGATCATCTAACGCACGTAGTCAGTCTAGAACAACGTGTACCAGATGATAGTTCCGAGGATTGCTTTGGAAAAAGTTGAAAAGCTTTAATGCAAGTTTTAATGGGAGTTTGATGGTGGAATGGCGGTGATCTTAAGCATGACGTGACTTTAGACTGTTTATTGGATTTTAATGGTGAAATGTTTTTAGACTTCAAGTTTTAACTGGTTGTGCAACAGCTGCATGTGAACATCAATGGAATAAGAAATGTTACCGGCATGTACACATAATATGTTCTAAGCATTTAGAGTGTTGGAATCAATGTGCAATAATGTACATGAATGAGAGAATAAATCCAGATGTTTCACCTACCGATGGAGTTATAATTGGAAGAATCGCAGCATGATTGGGATTCATCAGTGTGTCGTCCACAAAGAAAATAAATTGACACACCAACAATGTGCTTCATATCAGCTATGGATTATAAGGTATGTAATAGTATTTAGGTCCATAAGTGAAGCTATGTATTTCTAAATACCATTCTACATTTGAATATTCATGTACATTTGCACCACTTAACAGGAAATTTTTCAATGAAGAAAAGTTGGTGAATTTGCATATAATCTTATCCATGGCATCATTTATCTACAGGAAACAATTTTTTAAATGAAACTTTTAAAGGCTAAGAAAGTGTCAAATATAAATATTGTTAAACCACCTAGCATGAAGAAACAGTACATCTGAAAAAATCAGAAAATATGTGAATGATATTAATCATGCTAAGACTAAAGTTAAAAAAATTATCTCAACTGAACCTGAAAATCATTTTAAATTCCTCTTTTTAACATGAATATAGACATTAATATATGCAAACAAAAATTTTACTGTGTCTTAGCTGCACTGAAAGAGAAAGCAAATGCACTAATAATCTATTACAAACTGAATAAATAGTAATAAAAAAAATCATACCTTTTTTTTTTAAATGATCTTATTCTGGGAAGGCTTAAGGAGACAAATTGAACATTACACTCTGAAAAATACATTCTGCTATGTAAATACAATTTTGACTGTTGCCACAACTTTTGTCATAAAAATTAAGACTCAAAACTTTTATTCATATCATTACTTCATTCAGTGATTTATAATATTTTACTGTAATAGTGAAAACAAAATAATCAAGTTAAAATCCCAGTTTAAACTAAAATCTTATCTCAGTTACAATACACCTTAAACTTGAATATTTGCTTTCTATGCTCTTCAAAGTTATAGCAGTGGAAGGAGAAACCAAGATATACTTTCTTTTCAATGAAACTTGGATGAAAATGATAACATATAATTCCAAAATATGGAAATTACAAAAGTGACATAATAAATAAATACAATTTTATAATTCCTGGAGTTAAACATTTTATTAGATTCATATTTTGCACATACAAATCTAAAAAACCAACATGGTATAAAAATCTAAGAGAATGAAGAACAGTTTTTAACACAGAACAGACTGCAACCGCACTGATGACTAAATGATTAAATACTGATTTTGCAAAAAAAAACTAAAAGTTCGGTTCTGCGGGAAATAAGGTGATGGTGCTAAAAAGTAACAGTTGTTAACTCTACACTACTTATTATATGCAGTAGCGTAATGTTTCACACATAATAATAACAGTGTGGTCACCAAAAAAAGACGATTAGGCTTAAAATTTTGCTAAAATGTAGCTTAAAAATGTTGACTCACCTATTCTCTTGCCGCAGCTTTGTATTTCCAGGGTAGAGCCTGTGATATCATTTTGCACATTATGTAGACTTCAGAACATAATGTGACATCATTTTGCACATTATGTAGACTACATAATGTGCAAAATCAAAGACAGCTCTGTCTTTGATGCTGCATACAAAAATGCAAACTGAATTATTCTATCATAATTAGTTTTCATGATAAGGCAAAAAATATGGGTGCTGCTATGGAGTCCACTACCAGCAGGACCTCTCCTCAGAGAAGCATGAATTTTTTTTTTATAAAAAGATTAAAATATGACTTGAATCTAAAAGTTTTGAGAATGAGAATTTACTTCCTTGCATTTTTTTGGACTTCTTAAATTTTGCCATATATGTGCCATATTAACAGAGTAAGAGAGTGAATATATTTCAATATTTGATAGTGTTCCCCCTAGGCCATTTCAGCAGGTCGCAGCGCCCTGCCCTTTTTTGTCATGTTAAAATCTGCCCTGCCCCATTTTTGGATGGTAAAAATGCCAGCTGTCCTTCCCCGATTTTTACCCTGCCCTTAATCTTGTATTGCCCTTGCCGTTCCGCGACTTGCCAGGCCCATGATCGCAGCATCAGTCACAAATGCACCCGTGTAATTGTCTTGCTCACAAAGACAATACCTGCAAACCTTACAATTAACGAGATCATGGGGAAATATTCTTTTTTTGTTTGGGGGTTTAACAACCCCCATGAGCAGCTCAAAGGGCTATGAGCAGTTGCCCATCCTTAATTTAGGGCCCCTAGTTTCAAGAAAAGATAAAAATTAGTGGTTGCCACTAGCCGTGTGGCGACTAGATAAAACAAATGGCCGGTAGAAAAAGTTGCTTTACTCGCCAAGCTCAAAAATTTGCCTCTCGCAATGGTCTGGTGGTCAATTTCACTCTTTGAAAAAGGAGAGGCGGTTGTTTTCCCCACTGAAGTTTGGGCAGGAAGTAACGAAAATGGACATCTGAGCTTCAGCTGGAACTCTGACGTCACAAACCGACATCACCAGCTTGTATTTTATTAAGTTCCTTTGAAAATGTATGATTTCCCATTGATTAGTCACTTCCTGCTTATCAACAGACAAAAAGGAGCAATCATTACTTTTGTTAAGAAAAGAATTGAAGCTCAAATGGGAACTTCAGCTTTTGGTTGCTGTCTTTCGTTCCCTGTTGAGGCACGTTTTCCTTTGCACGATGTATAAGCAGTAGCGTTTTTGAAACATTAATTTTGATTTAAACAAAATAAAATATTTTTTTCTGCTCTTAACCCTTTAACAACCATAACGCCCAAAACACCTGTACATACAAACGACCATTGCTGCACGAAACGCCTGTCTAGAGTGAATCAGATTTTCTACCCTTACCTGTTCTTTAAATGTGAAAGGTCTATGAGATCAGCAGGAGTCACCATCAGTCACCATTGTTGTTACTAAACAAAGAAGTGAACCAACAGACAGTTTTGGGCGTCATAGTACTTAGAGTGATACAAGATTTTAGAGTCATGGTCGTTAAAGGGTCAATACAGCAAATAAAAAAATATGTTACTACCGATTGAGAAAACATGCTTTAAGTGAAATCAAATGTCAAAAATTGATACTGCATTGTACACTTTACCATGATAACAATTTTATGAGTCTCAGAAATGGCAGGTTCTATCATGGACAGATTAAATATCAATTTTAAAATTGAATTTGGCTAAAAAAAAAAGAGAGGGGACAAAATGTTTACTATAATGATTGGTTGGTTTTGAAGTGACTGTTAGAAATAGGAAAACATGCATTTTGTTATAAACAATTCTTAGAAAATATTGAATCTATCTTTTTCACTAATCACAAAATATTAAGAACGGGGAATATGATCAGAAAAACATAAAACATAAGAATATAATCACAAAGAGAAATGGGGGGGGGATATGCAGCTTGGTAAAAACAATTCGAAATTCTGTAAATCACAATGCATTATCATCCGTGCTTAAAATAATCATTTTCGGACTGCAATAAAATTGAATGGAAGTTTGTTTCTGTGAAGCAGTGAATAGTTAAAAAGAAATGACAAATTTCATGGTTTTACCTCAGTCTCTAGTTAGAAAATAAGGGCAATTTGTTGGCCATCAAATTAAATGCTCAATTGTTTTCACTTTAAGCAGCAAAACACTGGATGGAAGCAAGAACAGTCATTTTTTTATTTCAATCATTTGGTTAAAATAAATTATTTTCAAATAATTTTACTGTATGTTTTCATGTATTTAATAATCCATGATTAGAAGTATGGTAAAAAGCATTTACTTATTATCCATGAATAGGCAACTAAAAAAATTGTTACATTCTTCAGGTAATGGGAAAAGTAGATCTGGTTCTTATTGAGTAGAATGTTGTTAACTAAACCACTTCAATAAAATGAAGTTAAAAATTTTAAATTTACATTCTTTGGTTTTCGTGCAAATATATATATATATATATACATTACAAAAACCATGGAGCTCGTTATTGAAATATTCCTACTTCACCACTGTGTGTAATGGTATTTTTAGGATGAGAACAGGGTCAGAGGTTTATTTTGGGAGGGGGTGTGCAGGAGGGTCTAAAACGCATACATAAAATGTCCCTTTTTGAAAAATCTGTGCTTTTTTTCAGACATGTTTTGCCATCACAAAGTGCCCTTTTTTCAGATCTTGCAAAGTTTTGCACACATAATGAGCCCCTTTTTTTATACAAATGTGCCCTTTCTCAGCAAATTACCCTGCCCTTTTCAATTTCTAGGATGAACACTATTTGAATAATTTCATCATTTAGTGGCTTATATGATACGAGCACATTCAAAATATCAAATAATAAAAATAAACACATATAATAATAAAATATTTACTTACCTAATTAATGTTTTATAATGATTTTTTCAATGATTTCTTTAATATGGGTACAGTACAGCAGAAATGTGGGTGTATCTTTAAAGGGGTTCTTATATCTTTCTGCTGAAATTAACGCCATTCCAAAGTATTGCCACACAGTCCTTCCCTGGACAAATGTGACTTACACCATCACTCTGATAATACTTTATAACTGATGTGACATCTTTGGATAAAACTTTTCCTTTTTTATCTTTGGGAACAGCAAATATCTTTGCTCTTTTTTGAGCTGTTTAGCTCTTCTTACCATATACTGGCTAATCCCAAATTCTTCTGCTACTTTTAATTGACCAGCTTGGAGGAGGTACAGTGAAAATTTGAACACTTTTTGATGACACAGCTAGCTTTTTTTTTAGCTGATTTATTGTAATGTCTAGATCTAAACATTTTGCACATGCATTTGTAGCAGATGTACTCTGGAAAACTTCAGGTTCTTCAGCAATAGAAAGGGCAAGCTTAGTTTTAATAACATTTTGTAAAAAGTCAAGTTTCCACTTACACCGTAAGATCTATGTTCAACTGGAAGTTTAGATGCCTTCACTCGAGAACATCCCAAAAGGGTAACTGTTTCATTTAAAGTTTCTGCTTCAAATTCCATGCTGACAAAATCATTGTCACTATCCGATGAGTTAGAATCTGGTTCAGGTTCATAGGTGGCACAGGTTGGACAGATTTTCCAACGAGGTTTTATGTGGCTTTTTGATTTTTCACATGCTTTATCAGCAGAAATTACTCTAAGGCCTTTTGTAATTGTTGATTTATGTCTGTTGTATGTATCAGTGCAAACTCGAATTTTAGCTAAGTGGCCGGTAAATCTAAAAAAGTTAGTGGCCAAAAAGAAGCTTCTAGCCTAATAAAAAAAAAGAGTGGGGGGGGGGGGGGTTAATAGGAACTATAATGTAACTGCTATTATTTTTCTGGATGGCTTTAAATTTAAACATAAAAGCCACTCAATGCACAAAATGAAAACTTTTGTAAATCTTTTTTTCCCTCTGGGTTTCCTCATTCCCAAAACATTGATAGTATCAACGGAAATTCACCATGTGTCAGTAAAAACTTCGATGTTTTGCTGTTTTTGCTATTAAGCCAATGTATTCGTGCATTTCCATGTGCAGAACTAAATGGGCACATCGGTGGGTTAAATCTCTACTCAATATAATGGTGATTTTTCACCAAATCAAATCGAGTAACCAATAATATCTGTTAAAACGCTGGATGTTTTGGTGGTAACCTCAATGGGTTTTTTGACGCATCGGTTTCTTGTAGCATCAAGGAAAAGAACTCTATTTCGTCGATAAAATATCTACCAACAAAACCAATTAACGACATAAAAATATGGTATTCCCTTCCTCTTTAGAATGCAACAAAAAGAAATTCATTTACTTTACGCAGAAAATATTCTTTGCCAGTTTCAAATATCGGTAATGAAACCTCAAAGTTTTTTCGATGCATCGGCTTCCGAAACATCGAGGTTTAAGCCCTTTTTTAGTGCTACATGTAATGTGCGTGTGTGTGTATATATGCCAGAAATGCTAAGCCATTTTCTTATATATATAGAGTTTTTGCTGGTCCTTGATAAAGCCAAGGCTCAGTATTCTCGACACCTTCTACATTCAGTTGTTTTATTTTATTTTATTTTTCTTTTCTCCTTTTACTCACACAGGTAGATACATAACCTTTTCTATGTTGTACTAGGTGTGAGTCAAAATTATATTTGTATATTTTTTTTGCTTAGGTATCTTTATAGAATATATATATATATATATATATATATATATATATATATATATATATATATATATATATCATCATCATCATCATTGTCAACTATTATCAATCCACTGCTGGACGAAAGTCTCTCCAAGCCTCTTCCACCACAATGCTCTGTCTTGTGTCAATCTCCTCCATGTTACTACTCCCACACACTTTCGAATTCCATCCACCCATCTCCCACGTGGTCTTCTTCTGGGTCTTTTCCTGTCCCTTGGAATCCAATCTAAAATTTCAACTGTTCATGGATGGTCTGTTCTTCTGGCAGTATGTCCAGACTATTGCCATTTCATGGATTTTACTCTAATCATGATATCTTCCACTCGTCATTTTTCTGATCAAAGAGTTCCTCTTCTTATCGCTCCTGGTTACACCAAGCATGCACTTCTCCATGCTTCTTTGAGTTGTCTGCAGCCTTTGTATGTCTCTTTTAGTTAAGGTCCACGTCTCTGCACCATACGTAAGCACTGGAAGGATGCATTGATCAAACACTTTTCTTTTAAGACATAATGGCATATTGCTCTTGAAAATTATGCTGTTTCTTCCAAAAGCTCTCCAGGCAAGTTTTGTACGCCGATCAATTTCATCAATGTGACCTTCACTTGATATCTGCTGTCCAAGATAAATGTACGTTTCTGTTATATCCAGCTTTTCTCCAATCGATAAATCTTAATTTCTTGTAAAAGCATTGAACATCACTTTTGTCTTCTGAAAGTTCATTTTTATTCCCACTTCTTTACTCTTGTCAGCAAGTTCGTGGATCATACTCTGCAGCTCTGATGGGATAGTTGCAAAAATGACTATGTCATCAGCAAAACGAAGGTGAGTAAGATAATTTCCATTAATCTTTATCCCTATGTTTTCCCAGTTCAGTGATTGAAAGACATTTTTCCAATGTGGCATTAAAGAGCTTTGGAGATATGGTGTCACCTTGTCTCACTCCCTTTCCAATTTTTATGTGTGCTGTATTCTCAAACAGCCGAATCTTTGCACTTGCATTTTCATAGATGTTATTAATAATATTAATGTATGCATCTTCAATACCACAGGATTTCAAAGCCATTGTAGCTGCTGATGGTTTCACTGAATCAAAGGCCTTTTCATAATCGATAAAAGCTATGCACAATGGAAGTTCATATTTCCCTCGCTCTTTCAATTAGTTCTCTCAGTATGTGGACATGATTTATAGTACTGTAGCCACTCCTGAATCCAGCTTGTTCTCTAGGTTGAGCCATGTCCAGTGTTACCTTCAAGTGGTGTGAAAGAACTTTAGTGAAGATTTTATAAACCACTGATAGGAGGCTAATAGGTCTGTAGTTCCCGAGATCCTCAACGTCACCTTTTTTATGTAGCAGGATCATTACAGCATTGTTCCAATCCTCAGGAATCTTCCCTTCATTAAGGCATCGAGTAAAAACTTGGGCGAGTACTGTTTGAATTTCTCCACTTGCTTCTTATATACAGTAATTCCATCTTCTCCTGGAGCTTTTCCCCACTTTATGTTCTTGACTGCATGTGCAACTTCTGCTGAGAGGACTGGAAGAACTCTGGTACTGGTACCTTTCATGATGTCTGGAGTACATGTATCATCCCTTTCATATAATTTGTAGTAGAAATTTTTCACTCTTGTCAAAACTTCACCTCTATTTCTCGTTACAGAACCTTCTTTTTTTCTCAGTGCCATAATCTGTTTTCTTTCCTTACTGAGATGTCCCTTTGCTATCTTTAGGCTTTGGTAGTCAAGCTTTCCTCACTAGTTCACAGTTGAATTTCCTTACATCTTCAGTGATACTTTTTCGTGCTGTCTTGCATATCTCTATATATTCCACTTTGGAAGTCACATCTTCTTTAGTTGTCCTCATCTCTCTTCTTTTTTGCATCAACATTTTAGTTTTTCCTGATAATTTGTCCACATGCAACTTGTTCTCAGACCCAGTGGTTACTTTTCTGTTAACTTCAGAGATGTCTACTTCTTCTGATGTTATATATATATATATACTTAAGAGCAGAGCCGAAAACATAAGAAAAACACTTAAGAATTTAAAACGTAAGTTGCAAAATAACCTGAAGATCAAAAATTCAAAAGCAATTTTTAAAGAATTCTTCCTTCTGCAAAAAAAAAAAATGAGATAAAATGATAACTCCCTTAATTCTGAATATACCCTTACAGATTTATGTTATTCTAAAGTGATGCAAAATCATCATTGCCACTTGGCAAACTTTCACTCCCATTACAACTAACCATTTCAAGATTTCTTTACAGGCTGATGTTATACTAAGGTGATTCAAAATGCACATCTGCAAATACTGAGGAAAAAGCTGTCAATAAAGTTCATCCTCAGCTAACAGACGAATTTGGAAAAAGATGTGGGAAATTCGTAATTCGCCGAGTTTCGCTTTTGTGTCGGTTCGTTTGAGAAAAAAGAAATGAATAATGTGGAGAGTTTCTAGTAACAAAACACATTTCTTTCTCCTGTGTGACAGAATCCACAAGAAAAAGAAGCACTCCATTGTTACTGGACAACGAGTTGTGCGTTGTTGCACTTTGAAAGAGGCTTGAAAAAAAAAAAAATTCCAACAGTGTAACGTTGTGTACATCACCCGCAATCCTATGTGAACAGCCCTGCCTCAACTGTAGGGGGAAAAGTTTTGGCTAAAATTTGCCTTCCTCCCGTCACGTGCCGAAGGGTCGTGGTTAGACTAGCGAACACAAACTTACAATATGATTCTTACATACTGTGTATTTTCATGATTTTTTCAACAATATTGCTGTTTGACGGTATGATTCGTGGAGATTTCATTTCAAACCCATATGATTATTCACTCTGATATTTGCTGTCTGATTCGGGAACTACTCGGGTCGAAATCGAAGGCTGATCATTCAGCCCACGGTGCTTTTAGCACGACACGTGCAGGCCAATGAATCTATCGCCATCGCACTAAAAGGGTTCTGCAACATCGAGGTTTAAACATCGATTAATTATCGGTGGCAAAGCTTTGATGTTCAAAAACATTGAGGTTTTTTGCTATTGCTAGTTAGAACTGGTTTCACTTTCTTTTACCTTTACTTGTGAATTATTATACTTTTGCAAATTGGCACTAAAAATAGCAGATGGCCAAACTGGCGACCACTAAAATAAATGTAATCATCAAAATCGTCAGTTAATCGCCATCTGGCGAGTGCTAATTTGCACCTATAGTTGTATGGATCACATTTCCTTTGGTATTCACTAAATTTGGTTAAATATATTTCATTATAAAAGCAAATTGTTGAATTAGTATCATTCATCTGTAGATTTGACCTTTGTGATAAAATATTTGTTTCTTGTTGACAATTTACTAATTTGAAGAAGTGCAATTTTTTCAAGAGTGCATACTGTCTTATTACAGTCTGCACTAGTATTTGTTAACTGACCAATAGAACATATTTCAGATGTTGTGGAACTTAATACTTCAGACTTCTCCATATTTCATGAAAACTGAGATAAACTTCCTTCTTATTCAAAAAAACTATTTCACATTTGACAATACTGTTAAATTATTTTATGCTTCTACTCGTTTATTTTAACAAAAAGAATGAAAATAAAATCATGGTCAGTCATATTTAGGGAGAACAAAAACTATGTCTCAACCAGGGCGCGATTTCACCAACTAGCAAATAGCTAGTGAAAAATCAAATTTGCTAGTGAAAAAAAATCGCAGTAGCAAATATTGGTAGTAAGGTAATTTCTTTATTTAAAGTAACCAAAAATCATTATTAATCCACGAAGTTTACATAAAAGTTTCTATTATCACTTGTTAAAACAGCGACGATCAGCGATTCTCTTTCGCCAATTTCCTTTCGACACTTAATACCCATCCTCCCCATATCTTTCATCCCTTCCAAACTGTCGTAGAAGCGCATTGAAACTCCTCTCCATCGTGCCCTCATTGGTCTATTACAGAAACTGAACGTGACGTCGGCAATGGTTGCTGTGGCAACCCAGAGTTCTGGGATGGATCGGTTGTTTGACCACCTGCTCTGCCACCCTCCCTTCTTTTGCCCCACGAACTTTGTCCTCAACTCCTGTCGTACCCTAAGCCAAGCGATCGCCTTTATTGTGTGGCATAGATAGACGCTTTTTTATGAAACGTGTTCGTGGAGGGGGTAAACGATTACGGAAGAAACTTTTGCTTCGTCTGACTTCTGGTTTTGGAAATTTTCCTTGTATTTTCAAGCTGAAATACAAATATTTATCCAGTAAAATGTTAATGAGCAATAATACTTGACAGAGGCAACATCGTGAGAAAAAAAAAAAAATTATGATTACGGAAAAAATCCGAATTCCGTCGACCTTTCATTTTCTAGTTTCGTAAAGACTGAATTCCAATAGTAACGAAAAAAGCCGGAATTCCTTAAATTCGCGGAAGAATCTCGTGCCTGAAGATTACAGAAAAATTTTGCAGCAGCCAACTTCCGTTTTTGCAAATTGTTCTCCACAGTTTCAAGCTAAAATGCAAACATTTATGCAATAAAATGATATTTAACAAGAAAAGCAGACACAAAGACAACATTGGGAGAACAATTTGCAATTATGGCAAAATTTTCTTACTCCGTTTCACTACTGTGTTCGAAAGTTTTGAAGCACGAAATTTCGTCTCCAGATGGAAGACGACCCCCCCCTCCCTCCCAAATATCGATCTTCAGAATGATCTAACTGATGACAAAAAATAAAAAAATAAAACGGTATTCTGCGAATCCCTGTAAGAATCTCATGTATGTCATAAAAATAATAGCAAAAGAAAAATTTGAAACAAAATGAAAATTTGCAGAATCCGTAGTTTTGATAGTGAGTTCCGTAGTCAGACAACTAATTCCGTAGAAACTACGGCATTGTGTGGTAGTTGGCAGATATGAAGTGTGTAGAAGTTTAGCAGAAATTTGTGCGATACTTCTACTTAGTACTGCATGTTGTGAGGTGGGATTCAGTTTTTTAAAAAGAATACAAGGGGATTGGAGGAACAATTTGTCTGTTGAAACTTTAAATGCTCTGATGACAATTGAAATACTGTAGAAGGGCCACAAGAAGAGATTTTTAATCCACAGTCAGCAGTTATAAAGTGATATGATGACAAAGTCAGACACCCTGAGCGTAAACCATATGGGAAGAAATCTGAATTAGAATGTCAGTGAAATATATTCATGTGGTATGAGAATTTGTTAGAAATTAATAATAAAGATAGTCACTAAACTTATCTAAGATTCTATTCATTATTCAAAAAGGTAAGTCGAAATATTTATACACATATTTAAATTTCTGTGTAACTTTATTAGAAAATAAGTTACGATGTGATTTAGTTTTACTTGCTAGTCATGCAAATGTTTTGCTAGCAAACTATTTGGTCACTAGCAAAATTTGCTAGTGAGCAAAAAAGATGAAATCTTGCCCTGGTCTCAACTGATCAGAAAAACATAAGAAAATGCAGAGTTTGGAATGGGACCTGTTTTTCAAACACTTGGGAATGCTACAATGAACAAATAAAGCCAATGAGAGGAAAGGACAATTTTTTCCTTTTCAGTTACATGCGGTTTTCAGCTGTTCAGGGGGACTAGAACTGGACACTCACTCCCTTTTTATGACCCTTAAGAGGGCCATAAAGTTATTTATGACTCTTTGAAAGACAACACTCATCCCTGCTGACAGCATCCCTCCCCAACACAAGCCTGAAAACTGACTATCCACATACCAGTGCTGTAGAGGATGAGTCACATCACAGGGAAGTCCAGGTACTCAAGGTTCGTACAGCCCTTAAAAGTCCGTAAGAGCTCCTTGTTTTTATTTCCATTTCTAAGGCCATTAAAAGTTTTTAAAAAGTCCTTATTTTCTTATGGAAACAGCAACAAAATTAGCTGGGTCTAAGAACAAGTTGCATGTGAACAAATTATCAGGAAAAACCAAAATGTTGATGCAAAAAAGAAGAGAGATGAGGACAACTAAAGAAGATGTGACTTCCAAAGTGGAATATATAGAGCTATGCAAGACAATAAGAAAAAGTATCACCGAAGACGTAAGGAAATTCAACTGTGAACTAGTGAGGAAAGCAATTGAAAACAATCAAAGCCTAAAGATAGCAAAGGGACATCTCAGTAAGGGAAGAAAACAGATTATGGCACTGAGAAAAGAAGATGGTTCTATAACAAGAAATAGAGGCGAAATTTTGACAAGAGTGAAAGATTTCTACTCCAAATTATATGAAAAGGATGATATATGCACTCCAGACATCATGAAAGATACCAGTACCAGAGTTCCTCCAGTCCTTCCAGCAGAAGTTGCACATGCAATCAAGAACATGAAGCGAGGAAAAGCTCCAGGAGAAGATGGAATTACTGTAGACATCATACAAGAAGCAAGTGGAGAAATCGAAACAGTACTCGCCCAAATTTTCACTCGATGCCTTAATGAAGGAAAGATTCCTGAGGATTGGAACACCGCTACAATGATCCTGCTACATAAGAAAGGTGACATTGAGGATCTCGGAAACTACAGACCTATCAGCCTCCTATCAGTAGTTTATAAAATCTTCACTAAAGTTCTTTCACACCGCTTGAAGGTAACACTGGACATGGCTCAACCGAGAGAACAAGCTGGATTCAGGAGTGGCTACAGCACAATAGATCATATCCACGTGCTGAGAGAACTAATTGAAAGAGCGAGGGAATATGAACTTCCATTGTGCATGGCTTTTATCGATTATGAAAAAGCCTTTGATTCGGTGAAACCATCAGCAGTTACAATGGCTCTGAAAACCTGCGGTATTGAAGATGCATACATTAATATTATTAATAACATCTATGAAAATGCAAGTGCAAAGATTAGGCTGTTTGAAAATACAACACACGTAAGAATTGGAAAGGGAGTGAGACAAGGTGACACCATATCTCCGAAGCTCTTTAATGCCACATTAGAGGGTGTTTTTCAGTCGCTGAGCTGGGAAAACAAGGGGATAAAGATTAATGGAGATTATCTAACCCACCTTCGTTTTGCTGATGACGTAGTCATTTTTGCAACTAGCCCATCAGAGCTGCAGAGTATGATCCAGGAACTTGCTGACAAGAGTAAAGAAGTGGGATTAAAAATGAACTTTCAGAAGACAAAAGTGATGTTCAATGCTTTTACAAGA
This sequence comes from Macrothele yani, assembly GCA_039090855.1. Taxonomy (NCBI): domain Eukaryota; kingdom Metazoa; phylum Arthropoda; class Arachnida; order Araneae; family Macrothelidae; genus Macrothele; species Macrothele yani. The sequence goes on along the minus strand of CM077001.1, from coordinate 64,917,493 downwards.
AATGAAGATTTATCGATTGATGGAGAAAAGCTGGAGATAACAGACACGTACGTTTATCTTGGACAGCAGATATCAAGTGAGGGTCACATTGATGAAGAAATTAATCGGCGTACAAAACTTGCCTGGAAAGCTTTTTGGAAGAAACGGCATAATTTTCAAGAGCAATATGCCATTATGTCTTAAAAGAAAAGTGTTTGATCAATGCATCCTTCCAGTGCTTACGTATGGTGCAGAGACGTGGACCTTAACTAAAAGAGACATACAAAGGCTGCAGACAACTCAAAGCAGCATGGACAGGTGCATGCTTGGTGTAACCAGGAGAGATAAGAAGAGGAACTCGTGGATCCGAAAAATGACAAGAGTGGAAGACATCATGATCAGAGTTAAATCCCTGAAATGGCAATGGGCTGGACATACTGCCAGAAGGACAGATCATCGATGGACAGCCGAAATTTTAGATTGGATTCCAAGGGACAGGAAAAGACCCAGAAGAAGACCACATGGGAGATGGGTGGATGAAATTCGAAAGTATGCAGGGGTGACATGGAGGAGACTGGCACAAGACAGACCGTTGTGGAGGAAACTTGGGGAGACCTTCGTCCAGCAGTGGATTGATAATGGTTGACAATGATGATGATGATACAGTAGGTATTCCAATGTCAAGGGAATCTGGGATTTGTGGTTTACATGTGAACAGACTTGAGATGCAAATTTTTTTCGTTAAAACAGTGAATATTAATAAACAAAAACGCAAAAAACCGTAAAATATGTCTAAAAATACAGTATTCAAAAATTTCCCCCCAAAAAAAAATCTGCAAAAAAAAAAAAAATTTGAAAAACATTCCGGATTTTGGGTCCTTCTGGATTGCGGGTCTAGTACTGTAGTTATTTTCTGTGATAAGACGGATTATTTAATGTTAGTACTCAGCTTACTAATCACAGTTATATATTTGATGGAAGAAGTTCTTTGAAATTACAGCGGACAACAAATGTCACCTTTAGATTTCCATTGCAAATTTATGCCTGTTGTCACGAAACAATGACTGATATCAAGAAAATGATCATTCTACATCACAGGAAGTCAGCATTGCATATTATGAAGTACTGTTCTGGATGAAGTCACTAACACCAGTCAAATACACGTACAAGTTGGCCTTTTTAAAACTCTCTCGAGTAACTCTAAACATAGATTGAAATCCACTGTTTTTTTCTAACACACACATGAATTTCTTTCTCAGGGTTTCTATTTTTGAACCCAAAAGTGTGTTAAGTTTCCTTTCAACATCCTACCTAGTCTTATCATAAATACTGTTACAAAGTATTCAATGAAATAACAAAAGAAATTTAAAGATATTTTAATAAACCTGTGATATGACGTAAGTAGTACACTTGTGAATACATGGCACCAATCACTTTTCAAAATGGCATCCTTTTGCCTTCACACACAGTTCTTCAGTCTCTGTGGCCACTCATCAATAGCTTTATGCAGGGTCTCCACAGGGAAAGATGCTATTGCCTACACCAAAGAGCCTTTGAGACTGTCAGTACAGGGGTGTCTCTTTCTGCAGGCCATGTCCTCCAATGTGGCCCACAACTTGCAGTCCAATGGGTTGAGGTCTGGGCTGCTTGAAGGCCAATCAGCTGGAGAAATGAAGTCAGGCAAATTTGCCTGAAGCCACTACTGGGTTGACTTGGCCTTGTGAGCAGGTGTAGAATCCTGCTGAAAGCTCCACTGTCGGTTTTGGAAGAGTGTGTGACCAGAAATCGTGATAACGCCTCTACACGCATATTTCACGCCTTAAAAATGCCGAATACGCTTTAAAATTTAGAAATTTATATTTTTACGCATTGTTTTTCCATATGCAATTTCCTTTTATAATCGGTGATTACACCGGGAATTTGTCGTAAAAATTACCATTTTTGTTATCAAGAAATTATATGTTAACTTTTATGTCACAGTTTATGAAAAAATCATGATTTGGTTCCCATTGCCGAGCTAGTCAGGAGGATTCAGCCGCGTCAGGACTGAGACGCTAGTGTATCGGTGCAGTGTGGTGCAGTTAAGCCTTGTCACGGAGGAAGTGAAAAGCGACGTGTTTTGAAGTTCGTTTAATTGCCATTTTAGGGCTGGATGGTGGGATTCCCGCCGAACAAAGCTGTTAAGCGGGAGTCTACCGCTTTACGAAATTTTAAGAAAAAATATATATAAATATAAAATCTTGGGTCAATTTTTGGATTGCTCGAAAAATTGTCACGTTAAAAACATATCCTTTGTAAAAATACGTGATTTAGAAATGGACCGTTCAGAGTTCCAAAAATTGCAATCGAATACATCGGGAATATAATCAGTTTATGAACCCGTGATATGATTTAGAAACAGACCGTTCGGACTTCAGAGTTCCGAAAATTCATACATGAGACCGACCAAGGAACAAAAAAACGGAACTTTTTAACTGGGGTGAAGAAAAATCAGAACATGCGATGAGAAAGTGTGTATAATACACAGCATGAACTAGGTGGAGTTGTTCACTCAAATTTATTTATGTAGATATTTAGAGCACATGACTGTTGTTTTTTCTTTTTTTTTTTTTTTTTTTACTTGCTAGAACAACACCTCGATTATCATCTTGCGTTGCTTTCTTCTCGGCAAGTTCCATGGCCATATTTGCCTTTTGTTGACTCTGCAGCTGCACAGCAATCTTTGCTTAATTTTTCTTTATGCTGACATCATTCCCTTCCCATTTCTCCATCACTTTTCTTCTTATTATTTTTTTCCTTTTATTCCCTCAGATGACAATAATTTAGCCATCATGCTGAAAGAGCTATCGGCCTGAGGACCATGAGTGCATGATATCAAAACTTTCACTACTTTAAATAAATGGTGTAACTTACAGAATATGAATACTTTCGAACACCATGCATTGATTCTAACAAATGTTCAAACTTCGTCACTTCCGTTTTTGGAAAATTTCCCCTCCCTTATCAAGATTAAGTGCAAACATTTATGGGAGAAAGTAACATTTAAAAACAACACTGGATAGGAAGAACATTGTGGGAAGAAAAAAATACGATTACGGGGAGAAATCTTCGCTTCGATCGACTTCCGTTTTCGAAAACTTTTTCCTTCATTTTTAAGCTGAATATGTAAAAAACAATACTGGGCAGAAGGGGCATCGCAAAAAAAAAAAAAAAAAAAAAAAAAAAAAAAAAAGAGGCGGTTACGGGAGAAATCTTCGCTTTGTCTAACTTCCGTTTTCAAAAGTTCCGAAGAGTGAAGTTTCGTCCTCAAACGGAAAACTAATCCAACCCCCAAGAACCCCCCCCCTCCCAAATTGCCGTTCAGTTGTGCATTGATTTCGAAAATACCCAAAATGACAACGGAAATGGCGGAATTCATCGAATCCACAGAAAAAACTCATGCCTGAAGGAAATCTTCGCGCTATCCTAAACTTCCGTTTTCGGAAATCGTTGCCCACAATTTCACGATAAAATACAAACATTTGTGCACTAAAATGATATTTAACAAGCAACATTATAAGTAAAAAGAAATTACGATTACGGAAAAAAATTTCAATGTGTTTAACTTCCGTTTTCTCAAGTTTTGAAAAACGAGATACCATCCCTAAACTGAAGCGCCCCCCCCCCCCAAGTTCTTTTCAGTTCTGCATCGATCTCGAAAATGACCCAGATAATGACGAAAAAAGCGGAATTCCGCGAATTCGCGGAAGAATCTCATGTATGAAAATTTCAATCGAATACATCAGGAATATAATTAGTTTATGAACCTGTGAATCGGCTTCCATGCGTAGCCGTATGAGTAGTTCATTTTGCGTATCGCAGACTGTTACGAATCGGGCACGAGATTGTTCTTCGGATTCGTGGAATTCCACATTTTAGTTATACAGTGTAACTTGTCTAATTCGAACGTTTTTAATTCGAATTCTTGGTTAATTAGAATTTTTAATTTGGTCCCTTGAATTTTCTATATAAATAATGTTAAAAAAAAACTTTAATTCGAACTTTTTGTTGCTTAATTCGAAGAAAACCCCATTTTCGTATTTTCAACAATTACCTTTTAAAATGGGTACGTACTGTTCAGGATAAAGCATCAAGTTAAACCTGAAACTATAGCCAACTGCTTCGGAAAAGCAGGCTTCCAGCACCCCGATGATAAGTCTCAACTACATCAAGACAATGATGGCGAGGAGATCATACCCACTGCGGAGTACTGGGAAGATGTAGGCCGCGATGTACCATATGAGGCTTTCCTGATAGTTGATGACAATTTAGCTGTTTGTGGTGAGCTCACAGATGATGAGATCTTGGATGATGTTATGAATAACAAGGCCTGCTGTGTATCATCAGATGAAAGAACTGGAGCAGCCAGAATTTCCTGAAGAGCGCCTTCCAAATTCAGTAGAGGTCTTGGTTCACCTCAGACAGTTAAGGAAGTTTGTTGAGGGACAGCAGAATGTATGTGACTCTATTTCATTCACTCGATAAACTTGAGGAATTTACACACCCATAACATAAATTTTAAAAAGCAAGCCAAAATTTAACGTTTTTTTACAAAAAATATGTAAATTTACCATACTGCACTTTTTTACACTTTCCAACCGTAGGTTGAAGAAACGTATATGCTCCAGCTTTTTCTGTCCGTCTGTCGGCACGATAACTCATGTAAAAATAGTTCGATTTCAATTAAATTTTAGTATGTGATAGGGGACCACCTGGGGACGAACCCTATTGAAAATGGGACAAATGGAGTTAAAGGTCACGACATAGGAGCGGGATCCATTCCATTGCCCTTGTGCCTCATAACTTGCGTAAATATGGTTCGATTTCAATGAAATTTTAGTATGTGGTGGGGGAACCGCCTGGGGACGAACCCTATTGAAAATGGGTGAAGTGGGGTCAAAGGTCAGGACATAGGAGCGGGATGCATTCCATGCCCTTATGCGTCATAACGTGCATAAAAATGGTTCGATTTCGATGAAATTTTAGTATGTGGTAGGGAACCACCTGGGGACGAACCCTATTGAAAATGGGACAAATGGAGTCAAAGGTCAGGACATGGGATCGGGATCCATTCCATCGCCCTTATCCCATACTATTAAGATGGACGTCAAGTAATTTTGCTTCCTATACTTCCAATGGAAAAACTTTTGTACACATTTCCTTCACAATTAGTGTGTTCCCAAGGATGGAAATTTGAACATTGATTAAAATAACTTCATATTATAACTTGGAATACTTAACATTTTCTAAAACATAACCATAATTATATTAAAAAACAATAACGTTTCCTTTGGTGGTGTTGAAACCAGAAAAAAGATGGCGCGACCTGTACTTTGATGATGTCAGTAGACAAATAAATGTTGGATTGCATAATTATGGTAATGTTTTAGAAAATATTAAGTATTCCAAGTTATAAAATTAAGCTATTTTAATCGATGTTCAAATTTTCATCCTTGGGAACGCACTAATTGTGAAGAAAATGTGTACAGAAGTTTTTCCATTGGAAGTATAGGAAGCAAAATTACTTGACATCCACCTTAAAGGAGCAATTCTTGTATCTTATCAGGGTTCATCCTAGGCGTTTTTCGCGAGGCGGCACGCCCTGCCCACCTTCAGGTTTGAAAAATTCCGCCCTGCCCGCCCTCACATGAAAATTATGCGCCCTACTGCCCTCCAAATTTAAAAATCCCATCTTGACCGCCCTAAAATGGAAACTGCAAAACGTGTGCTCACCTGCCCTAATCAATCCTACACTGCTGTGAAACCAAAATAGCGCACCCACTCCATATTAACTTCTTGTCTACGTCTAGAAAGTCGTAATGACTCCCGTTTGTTAGGATTCCTAGAAGACAGGAACCGATAAGATACAATCACTTATTGTTTGTTTCTCTATGCCGGCAGAGAAGGAAGGAAGCGCAAGATTTAAGACAAAAGGAGCTGCCCTCTGAACTACCGGGGAGGAACGAGTTTGTACAAATTACTGACAAAAGAGGTGACCAGTATTTGCTCCGTCTGCATCGACTCCTAAGCGCTCCCTCCCTTCGTGTTCCCCTTCCCAGCCCGCCAACAGGAAATTTGTACGATCCTAAAAACCTCTCTAAGTTAGCCATCAGTATTCTAATTATAACCTTCAGTCAATACGGCACTGCGGCGGGTGCTGCAGATTGCTTTCACAAAGTTTCAAAAGTTTATATTATTTATTTCATTAACTATTTACTCAACTCCAAGAAAAAACGCAGCACAACACGACTACGCCCATCGCAGTTTTTTTTTTAAAGGTGCACAGACTGTCTTTTCTGACTATTTCTTTAACATTCATTGTTTCTAGCATTCCTTTCAATTTTAAAGCAAAGGAAGGGAAATTTTTTGCGTGATTTTAACGTTGGATCCAGCTTTCAGATGTGCGTCGATAGATCAAATAATTGAATTTTGAAGATTTGAATCTGTTTTTTGGTGTAAATATGACATGGTCTGGATGATAAGTCAGATAACATCCGTAAATTTAAATTTCGTCGTCCTGGAGCGGGAATCGAACCCACTCTCCCGGATAGCGCCCGAGTATGCTAGCCACTACACCACCCAGAACGATGAAGTAACACTTGTTCAGTTTTATTTCATTTTATTTTCATTTTTTTCTTCTTCTTCCTTGTTTTACAAACAGGTAACTTTGACTTAACAAGAACATTGCTTTCTTGGAATTAGGAAGCGATACTTTCGCGCACTTTTTAACAGCGTCTCCGTTTCCACCACTTATGTCTTGCGCTGCATTCCGGAAACTGGTGGCCGCAATGTTTCTTTTTTAGCGTCCGTATAACATCATGCCAGTTAGATATATGAGATTAATTTTTTACTAGAGCAATATTTTTTAAGCATTTTCAACGTTCCCTCTGTTTTCACAGCCGTCGGTGTTTCGGAAGTTAACATCCAATTTTTTTCTTTTTGCTCTTCCAGATGGCTTCACCTCAGTAAGATGTATGAAGTTTTTTTCATTCCCTCCCCCCATCACTTTTGCACATTTTTTATCGTCCCTACTCCGTTTTTATGGGCATATTATGCTGCAGCATTCTGGGAACTGATGGTTGCAAATTTTCCTTTCTTGGCTTCCAAATAGCTTTGTTTCAGTTATATTAAAGGTACAGGTGCTTTTTTCTTTATTTTCAGGAGCCATATTTTTTAGCGTTTGCAACGTTTTGTTCTCCGTTTCCATGGCATTCCGGAAGTTGACGGTCACAGTATATTTTTTTCTTCCAGATAACTTCATCTTAGTTAAATTCAGGTGAAGAAAAAAACTTTTTTTTTAGTAAAATCATACTTTTACGCATTTTTAATGTCCCCTGTTGCATTTCCACAGCTGTTTTTGTCATACATGAGATTTTTCAGAGGAATCCCGCTGTTTTTTGTCATTATTTGGGTTATCCTCGAGATTGATGCAAAACTGAAGATAGATAAAGGGGGATAGGAAAAGGTTGTTTTCCATCTGGGGAAGGTATTTTGTCTTTCAAAACTTTCGAAAATAGAAGTTAACGGATTGGAGATTTTTTCCGTAATCGTAATTTCTTTTTCTCACGTTGTTGTCTATGTCCAGTATTGTTGTAAAATATGTTATTGCATAAATGTTTGTATTTCAGCAAGAAACTGTGGGCAACGATTTCTGAAAACGAAAGTTGAGACGACGCGAAGATTTTCCAGTAGTCTTCAGGCAAGAGATTCTTCCTTAACAGAAAGTTTGAGGGGGGGGTCGCTTTCCGATTGAGGACGGAAAGCGACGCCCCCCCCTCAAAAACAATAGTGTTCTAAAATATCATTTTATTACACAAATACTGCATTTCAGCTCAAAAACAGAGGAGAGTCTCTGAAAACGGAAGTCAGTCGAAGCGAAGACTTCTCCCGCAAACGCAATTTTTTCTTCCTGCAATTTCTCAATTTCGTGCGTTGTTGTTAAATGTTACTTTCCCCATAAATATCTGCACTTAAGCTTGATAAGGGTGGAAAAATTTTCCAAAAACGGAAGTGACGAAGTTTGAAAATTTGTTCGAATTGATGCATGGTGTTCAAAAGTATTCATATTCTGAAAGTTACACCATTTATCTAAAGTGGTGACAGCTTTGATATCATGCATTCAAGGTCCTCCGGCTGAAAGGTCTTTCAGCAGAATGGATAAATTATTGTTGTCTGAAAGAATAAAAGGATTAAAAAAAGTGACAATGAAGAAACGGGAAGGGAATGACATCAACAGATGGAAAAATTAAGCAACTGTTGGGCAGCTGCAGAGTTAATAAAAGACAAATATGGCCGTGGAACTTTCTGAGAAGAAAGCAACACGAGAGGAAAATTGAGCTGATGTTCTAGCAAGTACAAAAAAAAAAAAAGCTGTGTTTGAAATAATACTTTTTAGAAGAACTTTATTTTGTTTTGTATTCAGTAATTTGATATTGTGAATACAGCAGTTTAATATCTGCTCGTACACAAAAAAATTACAGTGAACAATTCCATCTTGCTCGCGCTGTGCTATATTCAGTTTTTTGCTGTACGTTCTGATTTTTCACCTGGGTAAAAAGTTCAGCTTTTTTGTCCTATGGTCGGTTTGATATATGTATTATGTACAGTGGTCGAAGTGGCACAGAGCTACTGCCGGTATGGTCGACACCAAGATTTTAAATTGAAAGCCATTCTGCTTCAGTATGTTAAGTGCTTTGCTGCTACACTAAAACTGTAGTGTAACAGCAGAACACTTAACTTCTTTTCAGTCCCAACTGCTAATCATTTAATAATTTTATCCGGTAAAAATGTCATTTGCCGATTTTTGATTAATTTTTTTTGTGCTTTCATCCTAATTTCTGTCTGTAGTTTGTGACCGGTTTCTAATTTATTACATGGTAAATGTTTATTTTAACTGGCGGTATGATCACTTCCATTTTTGTTAACTACCGGTATGCATACCAGCGGACTTCGAACACTGATTATGCAGCATTCCAGTAGCTGATGGTCAAAATTTTTTCCTTTTTTATTTACTTCCAGATAATTTCATTTTACATTGATAAGGGGATTTTTTTTTATTTCTTTTTTTGCTTTACAAGAAGTCTTGCCTTGTTCCTTACTTTAATTTTATATTTTTTTGGGTTTATTTGTATCAATGAAAATGTTTCCACCACATTTTCACAAATTCAGTAAATTTTTGCACAGTGCACAAAAGGATTCCAAACAAAAATTCTATATATATATCACATTTCATTTACAAACAAATGAAATGTGATATATATAATATATATTTACTATCATTTCCAAAGTTGACATGATCATACACAGCTGTCTAAATCATCAGCTGATGAGGCCCCCAATAAAACATAATTGCTGCAGGAACTAATAAAAGCACAATATATATCATTAAAGTTGGCTGTTGAAAGTTTAATCGATTAACTAAACGCAAAAAAAAAAAAAATTTATGAATTTCAAATTATTTACTATTAATTATACTTCCAGACTATTATTTTAAACTATTCAAAAGCATTTAAGGGATGATGTTTAAATTCTGCATAAAATAGCATCTCTTTTTTCTTATCAGAGCAAAGCTAGTTTGACTATAAATTTTATTTAAAAAAATAATATTTAGGCTTTCCTTTACCTTACAGACAGTTTTTAGCTATTCCTTTCTTCATTGCAGACTCCTGAAAAAAATTCTGCTTCACGGCTGGCAATAATTCTACTGCCAAATTTAGCTACAGTTATATTTTTTCATTTCTACATAAAAATGTGATCCATCCTTAACTTTTGAACAACAGTGTACATGAACTTCAGACTGTCTGAAAACTTCTCTGTATATGTTTCTGACATAATATTGATGAAAATATAATACTTGAAGGGTATTTACTCTGGAATTATTACTGATATGATAAACACTAACATTTACAGTTCTCCCAAAACTCCAGTAAAAGCATGTGTCCTTTTTCATATAATTGAACCTTTGCATATTATGTGCAACTTTATTCCATTTAGATAACAAAATAAAGAAAAATAAAGAATTAAGCCCTTTTCAGTTAAAAAAGTGCCCTTTTTCAAAGTCTGCACCCTGCCCTTTTTTAATCCTAAAATGAACCCTGTATCTATGAAAATTTTATTTTGAAAACGGCTCTCAGGATTTTGATGAAAGTCGTTAACCTACCGTTTTCTGGTACTAGAAATCGATTTAGCTTGATCTCTACTTTAGGAAAATCCATTTAGAGGGTTAAATAACCACCCCGAATTACCACATTTTTAGTGTCATGGCCTCATTCCATTAATGTTACCCATGCTCAGAAATCTTATGACGTCACAAGCTCGCGATTGAGATGTTGACGCACGGTCACAATATCTGTCTCATTACGTCACGCGTTGTGTGTGGATCCTATTAAAGTTTCATGATGTCACACTCTTTCGAGCAGATGGTCGCGATTCCCATCTGCCTCATTACGTCACGCATTGTGTGCGTATGTCCGTCCGCACGATAACTCGCGTAACAATCGTTCGATTTCGATGAAACTTTAGTATGTGGTAGGGGTCCACCTGGGAAGAAACCCTACTGAAAATGAATGAAATGGGGTCAAAGGTCAGGACATAGGAGCGGGATCCATTCCACTGCTCTTATGCCTCATAACTAAGGTAAAAAGGGTTTGATTTCGATGAAATTTTAGTATGTGGTAGGGGACCATCTGGGGACAACCCCTATTGAAAATGGGCAAAATGGGGTCAAAGGTCAGGACATAGGAGCGGAATCACTTCCATCGCCATTATGCGTCATAAGTCATAACTTACGTAAAAATGCTTCAATTGCGACAAAACTTTATCATCTTATTTCGGAGGCATAGCGAACCGGTTCTGTAGAATATCGTCGAAATGAGATCAAAGGTCAGGGCACATGACCGAGATTTATTCCACAGCCATTATTATCATAACGTGAATGATAACTTGAGTAATGATTTCTGGTATGTTGGAAAGCGTATCATAATCAATGCATTGCATGATTTTACTAACTTGTTTTTGTATGTTATGAATAAATATGTTGTTTTTTACAGTCCTTGAATGTGCCTATATTCAAACTTGCCTAATTCGAATTTGTCGATAATTCGAATTATTTTTGTGGTCCCTTCAGCTTCCAATTATCCAAGTTACACTGTACTTGAGAGCGATGAAAAAAACAAAACTGAAGATAATGTTTTATTTTCGATTTTTGGAGGATTAGTGTGTGGGGGTGGAAGGGCTTGTTTTCTGCCTAGGGAGCAGTATTCTGTTTTTTAGAACTTCCGAAAACGAACACTAAACGGAGTGAAATTTTTTCTTGCAAAATTTCCTCTGTCCAGTATTGTTATTAAATATCAATGTATTGCATAAATATTTGCATTTCAGCTTGAAAGTGTAGACAATAGTTTCCGATAATGGGAGTTTGACGGAGCAAAAATTTCCTTGCAAACTTTAGGCATGAGTTCCTTTCGCAGATTCGAAGAGTAACTCTGACTTTGTTGTCATCAAAACTGAAGATAATATTGGGGGGGGGTGCATGGTGGCAGTGGGACGGGGAGTGTTTTCCGGCTGGCGGAAGTTTGTCTTTCAAAACTTTAGAAATGGGAGGGATAGAGGAACTGCAGATTTTAATCTGTAATCATAATTTATTTTTCCCTCATAATATTTCCTCTGCTCAATTTTATTGTAAAATATAATTTTGTTTGATAGCTGATTGTGTTTCAGCTTGAAAGGAGGGGAAATTTCCGAAAACGGAAGTCGGACGCAGCAAGTTTTTAAATCGTAATTTTTGTTTTTTTGCGATGTTTCCACTGTCCTGAATTATTGCTAAATGTTATTTTCCCTCTACAAATAGTTGCAAAGGGAGAAACTGGTCATTCCTTGTATCAGAAGAATGGTTGAATCAACCAACTCTCAATTATGTTAACTGTAAATATCTCATACATAGTACTCAAGAAGCTGTATTTTTTTTTTTTCAGAGCTGAAGGAAAACACGTTCAAAAATAATAAATTAGTTCACCTTTGCAATACTAAACTTGCACATCACAATGTACAATGAAGGTTTATTTTATCTTTTGTGATTGAGATAGACTGCAGATTTCCTTCCTCCACAATAGAACTCTTTTTGAAGTTTAGTGTGTAGAAACTGAATCTGTGAAGCAACACACAAAAGTTTTGGTACAGTCTTTCAAAAGCAAACCAAAATTTTTTGCAGCCTCATGGATAAAACAAGACAAGTAGGTAAGATTTTGATAAATTACAATTTTAAGATTTTGATAGGTAGGGTTTTTGATAAATTAAGATCAATTACATGATAATTCATGTTAACATATTTATATATAGATATAATTAGTTGTTTTTATATTAAATAGTATTTAGCTAAAAATTTAATGCGATAATTGTTCGTTCTCTAAAATTACTCTTTTGGAAAGAAAAATACTCCTTCAAAAAATGTGGAGTATTTTTACTCTTTTGAAAAAAAACCTAGCACGATCTCTGGGTATGACTTACATTTTTTATCACTGGATCCAAAACCCTGTCCTGGTAGACTTTGGCTGATGTTTTCACTCTATTCTCACAGCAATGGAGATCTGTGGTACCCTCGTAGGAGACTCCCCACCAAACCATGACAGAAGCAGGATGATGGCCCCCCTCATGATCCTTGGAGCTTTCTCCTGAGCTTCTCATGAGGTTGACGCATACACCCTGTAATTTCGGCAGTTGAAAGCCTCTTCCATAGTGAAAATTTTTTCGTCAGAGAGGATCTGTCTGTGGCAATTGTCTGTGTAATGCTGCAGCAAACATTTCACTTTTAGCACCCTCTGCTGCTTCAATTGTGGGGTGAGGAAGTGCTGTGTACGATGTCGGTAAGCTCTCACTCTTAGGTCACTCCGCACCACGCGTGACATCGACATTCTTGAAATGTTCAGCTCACGAGCTATCACCGATTGTTTTCTGATAGGATTTCGTCAAGTATGGGCTGCCTCACTGCCACTGCTTTTTTTTTTTTTTTTTTTATTGGAGGTTTAACGACCACTGTGAGCAACTCAATGGGCTATAAGCAATCGCCCGTCCCTAATTTAGGGTCACTGGTTCCAGGGAAGGGAGAGAGCCAGCGCCGTAAGACAAACACAACATCCATGCCTGACGGATTCGAACCCGGACCCTTTACGGACGAATGATCAGAGGCCAGCGCCTTAGCCCACTGCGCCACCGGGGCGGCACCACTGCTTTCACCAGGCAAGCAGTCCTCACTGTACATGGCCGAACCCTTTCTGGGGCGGTCAGCAACAGTCTCAGTCTCAAGGAACCTTTTTTATGGTCTGGTAGACAAAAAATTCGGCTGATTTTCAGCTTCTTCATAATGTTGAAAATCTGGAACGCTGATTTTCCAACTTTGTGCAGCGCTATTACAGCAACACGATTCTCATAATCACCCCACTCCATGGCAAGTACTTTATGAAAAACGTTATGTCTTCTGTGACTGAACGCACTATGATTCACTAGCTGCTTCATGCCTCCTGGCTGGTCGGTGATGTTGCACACCGGTTGTGCGCCATCTGTCGAACATTTATAAAAGTATTTATGCTAAGACTGGGTACACTTCTTTAACTGATTCAGACAGTATGTTTGTTGTTGTTTCTAATTTCTTTATCAAAGGACACATGAAATTTAAATTAACATAGTATGCCAGGTCTCTTTTTGAACTAGAATCATTCATTAAATGATGAACAATCTCAACTGAAGATGCATCATCTTTGTCCATTTCATTGATGACAGATCAAAAGCTTTCAAAATGATCTGCACAATAGTATACTACGGCAATGAGCCAGGTACCCCAGTGTGTGACAACAGGTAGAGGCCGCAGCTGGAGATCAGAATTTTTCTTCTTGAAAAGATCAATCCTCATTGGGGATTTAACAAACACTTTTTTTCCATTCAATACTAACTTGTCCCTGTTAGGATATAAAGGGTATGGACATTTTCACACAACTTGTGCAAAGCACGAACATGTGTGTTGTGCATTATTTTTCGGAAGCTTATGAAAAGAACGTAAGCGGCTTTCTTCATGTACACAGTAAGTCCAGAAAGTTCCAAGAATGTTTTTTTCTATGAGCACCATCTCTCTTGGGCAATACATGAATTATTTCACAAGAACCCTCAGTAAGTGATACAAATTTTTCTGCTTTAAATGTGACAAACCTGCATCAGAAATGTCATCATCATCATTGTCAACCATTATCACTCCACTGCTGGACGAAGGACTCCCCAAGTTTCCTCCACAACGGTCTGTCTTGTGCCAGTCTCCTCCATGTCACTCCTGCATACTTTCGAATTTCATCCATCCATCCATCCATCTCCCATGTGGTCTTCTTCTGGGTCTTTTCCTGTCCCTTGGAATCCAATCTAAAATTTCGGCTGTCCATCAATGGCCTGTCCTTCTGGCAGTATGCCCAGCCCATTGCCATTTCAGGGATTTAACTCTGATCATGATGTCTTCCACTCTTGTCATTTTTCGGATCCACGAGTTCCTTTTCTTATCTCTCCTGGTTACACCAAGCATGCACCTCTCCATGCTGCTTTGAGTTGTCTGCAGCCTTTGTATGTCTCTTTTAGTTAAGGTCCACGTCTCTGCACCATACGTAAGCACTGGAAGGATGCATTGATCAAACACTTTTCTTTTATAACGTAATAGCATATTGCTCTAGAAAATTATGCCGTTTCTTCCAAAAGCCAAGTTTTGTACGCTGATTAATTTCTTCATTAATGTGACCCTCACTTGATATCTGCTGTCCAAGATAAACGTACATGTCTGTAATCTCCAGCTTTTCTCCATCAATCGATAAATCCTCATTTCTTGTAAAAGCATTGAACATCACTTTTGTCTTCTGAAATTTCATTTTTAATCCCACTTCTTTACTCTTGTCAGCAAGTTCCTAGATCATACTCTGCAGCTCTGATGGGGTAGTTGCAAAAATGACTACGTCATCAGCAAAGCAAAGGTGGGTTAGAAAATCTCCATTAATCTTTATCCCTTTGTTTTCCCAGTTCAGTGATTGAAAGACATTTTCCAATGTGGCATTAAAGAGCTTCGGAGGTATGGTGTCACCTTGTCTCACTCCCTTTCCAATTTTTATGTCTGTTGTATTTCAAACAGCCGAATCTTTGCACTTGCATTTTCATAGATGTTATTAATAATATTAATGTATGCATCTTCAATACCGCAGGATTTCAGAGCCATTGTAACTGCTGATGGTTTCACTGAATCAAAAGCTTTTTCATAATCGATAAAAGCCATGCACAATGGAAGTTCATATTCCCTCACTCTTTCAATTAGTTCTCTCAGTACGTGGATAGGATCTATTGTGCTGTAGCAACTCCTGAATCCAGCTTGTTCTCTCGGTTGAACCATGTCCAGTGTTACCTTCAAGCGGTGTGAAAGAACTTTAGCGAAGATTTTATAAACCACTGATAGGAGGCTGATAGGTCTGTAGTTCCTGAGATCCCCAATGTCACCTTTTTTATGTAGCAGGATAGTAGTAGTGTTGTTCCAATCCTCAGGAATCTTCTCTTCATTAAGGCATAGAGTGAAAATTTGGGCGAGTATTGTTTTGATTTCTCCACTTGCTTCTTGTATGATGTCTACAGTAATTCCATCTTCTGCTGGAGCTTTTCCCCACGTCATGTTCTTGATTGCATGTGCAACTTCTGCTGGGAGGACTGGAAGAACTCTGGTACTGGTGCCTTTCATGATGTATGGAGTACATGTATCTTCCCTTTCACATAATTTGGAGTAGAAATCTTTCACTCTTGTCAAAATTTTGCCTCTATTTCTTGTTACAGAACCATCTTTTCTCAGTGCCATAATCTGTTTTCTTTCCTTACTGTGATGTCCCTTTGCTATCTTTAGGCTTTGGTTGTTTTCAATTGCTTTCCTCACTAGTTCACAGTTGAATTTCCTTACGTCTTTGGTGATACTTTTTCGTGCTGTCTTGCATTGCTCTATATATTTCACTTTGGAAGTCACATCTTCTTTAGTTGTCCTCATCTCTCTTCTTTTTTGCATCAACATTTTGGTTTTCCCTGATAATTTGTTCACATGCAACTTGTAATTAGACCCAGCTAATTTTGTTGCCATTGCCCTATTTTAGCATTGAAATCTTCCATAATTATCTTCAAGTGCTGCTTACCTTTATTATTTAGATGACGAATTTCCTCATAAAATTCTTCTATTTCTTTTTCAGGATGACTTGTGGTGGGTGCACAAGTTTGAATAATCTGAGCCTTGTATCTTTTCAAGAGTTAGATAACGAGTCGTGCAGCTCTGTCAAAGAAACTTTCAATTTCTACAACTTTATCCTTCAGTTTCTTGTTTATTACACTGCCGGACAATTGCTAAGGACGGATGACAATAGCAGCGATAGCAACCATACAATAGAAGGCAGGAAAATGTGGAAATTAGCATAAGTGCGGGATACAGTAAGACGTGTTGTGCGTATGCAAATTTTGGATTGCCGAACTTGTTCGTGACGTCATAGCGATTATAAGAGATATAAAGGATTTGACGCGTGATGACCGTTGTTGATCAAATGCAAAGTTGAAAGGGAAAGAATCAATTGACGAACTTGCAATTTTCAGTATGTCTTCCCGACATCACCTAGATGATTTTACGCGTGGCCGTATTATTGGCAAGATTGAAGAAGGGCGAATAGTAACAGATGTTGCCAGGGAGTTCGACGTCAGCCACAGTGTTGTTTCAAGGCGTTGGAAATCATTTCAAACAAATGGAGAGTGTAGCAAACGTCACGGGGGAGGTCGTGTTCGAAGTACGACACCTGCAGAAGATCGGTACATAGTGCTATCTACAAAAGACCCCGGCGCAGCACAGCTAGTGAGGTAGCAAATCAGTTTATGGCAGCTACTGGCAAGCGGATCTCCCGAAAAACTGTCGCCAGACGTTTGCATGAAGGAGGACTATACGCCCGCCGACCTGTTGTGTGCATCCCATTGTTAAGACGTCACCGTACCGCCCGTTTGCAATGGTGCCATCAACATCGCAATTGGACTGATAACAACTGGTCTGCTGTCCTCTTCTCAGATGAGAGTAGATACAGTCTATCGTCTGATTGCCGACGACAACTGATCTGGCGTGATAGTGGTACTGCATATTGTCCAGCAAACATACAGGAAAGGGAGCGATATCCGACATGTAGTGCCATGGTATGGGCTGGCATCATGATCAATGGCCGTACGTCCCTCTATGTGCTTCCAACTGGGACTATGACTGGCCAACGATACATTAATGATGTTCTGCTACCTCATGCTTGCATGTTCCATGGGGCTGTCGGTGATAGATTCATTTTCATGGACGACAACGCAACATGTCATCGAACAGTCGCTGTCCAGGAGTGTCTTGAGAGCGAGGATATTCAACGCCTCGTATGGCCAGCACGTTCTCCAGATCTGAATCCCATTGAAAATGTGTGGGATGCTTTGGGGAGGAGTCTTGCTGGTCGCAAATGCCCTCCAATGCACAAGGACACCCTCATCCGTGCACTGACAGAGGAATGGGATAAATTACCCCAACAGCTGCTTTATAATGTTGTGCAAAGCATGACACGACGTGTGGAATCTTGCATCGCCCTCCATGTTGGCCATATCCCGTATTGACATCTTACGCAGGAACGCCTGCGGACGGTAATTTTTTTCACGTTTACGTATTCTGCACAAAATGGCCTGTTTGTCCCTTGAACACGTTCCAAAGCCTTCTGGATTTCAGAGCACAATAAATTGCCTTTCTTGTAATGTCCTGGCATTCTGACATTATTTTATTTCACTTGGCATCCAACCACACTTACTTTTTTATGCGCCATATAGCCGTTTATGATCTGTCCTTAGCAATTGTCCAGCAGTGTATAAATCCAACACCACTAGTTCTGTCAGTATCTGTCCCACGATAATAGAAGAGATGTCCACTTTTCAGTTCAATGAGACCTTTTCGTTTTCTCCTTACCTCACTTAGCCCAACGATGTCCCACTTGATCCTTTGTAGTTCCTCTTCCAATTCAAGAAGCCTTGAATCAGAAGATAGGGAGCATCCATTATACGTAGCCAAGGTCAGCATCAGATGGCAGCCTAGTCCGGTCCTCCGGGGATTCTTAGCACCCTCTGCCTTCATGTCGCACTGGCCGCTGCCTTGGCCAGGTACATTCCAGCTGCCGGAGACTGAGGGCCAAGATTTAAGTTGTGGAGTCATTTTTGGAGGTGTTTGGCCATAACTCACCACGCTGGCCAAGCGGGTTGGTGAGTGTGGGATAGCATTTCCTCTAATCCCGATGGTATAGTTATACCGCTATTGGCAGTTGTCAGAGCCCCTTTAGTGGGAACAGGATGCACCACGAGAAGGACAAGCATAAAGTGATTAATACTCTTATTTTAAATACACCAGGTTGTGAATACACAAGGAACACTTATAGCATAGTATATCTGTTTAGTTTTGTGGTGTAAATTTTCATAAAGATTTGCCAAGCTTTCACACTCCACTGGGAGGCTTTCTCAAGGCAATGTAGACATAAAATACAGGGATTTAGAACACATAGGAAATAAAGATGATTTTTTTAAAAATAATGTGGGTGACAATAAAGATTAAAATTGGTGATTTTTTCGAGTGGCCAGTGGGTGGACAAAATCTAGTGGCCACTTTCATTACGGCTATTTCGTGTCGTATACACATTTTATCACTGCACTATTCGTTTCATTTATTTAGACAGTTAAATTTAAGTTAGTAGTTACAAGGGCCCACTCTCTATTGTCCAGTGCCATTAAATGAATAAATATAATCTTAATCGTTACATTTTTCTTCAACCACATCAACCATATTTTCTAGACAGTTTTTATTGGAAAGATAATTTAATCATTTTGATTTGGTCTCTCGCTATGTTCACAAATAAAATTTCTGAATCTCTCCACCATAAATTGATGGAAGTGGATGGGTTAAAATTTTCAAGCAGTGCTTAATTTTGCTTACTTTATTTAATTTGCTGCATTTTTTAAAGTCATTCTTTGCATGAGCATTGCCTTGTGATCAAGAACCGTACCGCAATGCTTGGATTCTCTTAACTTAGCTG
The DNA here is from genome assembly GCA_039090855.1 of Macrothele yani. NCBI lineage: Eukaryota > Metazoa > Arthropoda > Arachnida > Araneae > Macrothelidae > Macrothele > Macrothele yani. The sequence continues at coordinate 64,898,354 of CM077001.1, read as the reverse complement.
CATTACTTGGCATAGCAGTCAGCAGTATTGAGTATTTCAACAATTTGTGCTATGACCTTCATGTACTAAAAATTGCTTGTTTTTAGTTTCTCTAGCAGTTTTTAGTGAGTTATTGATGGTCAAAAATGTCCCGACATTATGTTTCGAAGCTGCTTCCATTCTGCTAAATTTTTCTTTTCATTCCATTTATTTTTGGTAAGGTTCTTCTTGGTGTCAAAATGAAAACTGGCTGTATAGCTTTCAAAAATTAATTTGATATCTTATAGCAGAATCATTTTGTGGTACAGCTGAGATTGGGAGAAATGTGATACCAACCTGGTCACTTTATTTTACAGACTCGCAATGATTCCTGACCACTAACAGAAAATATTCAGTAATTTCCTTGGTTGTTCTAATAATATTACATTAAAAACATTGATAAACCTTCACAGGTGTTGAAAAAATATTCATGACGAAATAAGAACACTTGCAGAATATCCTGATTCCATCAGATTCTGTCCGGTTTTCAAACCCAGTGTCAGGGTTTTTTTGGGGTTTTTTTCAGAAAACGTTAAGTTTTGGTAAAATTTTAATGATTTGTCATTTTTCCTGTTTGCCCACCACAGACCTTCCAAATACTACGAATTCCCCATAGTCACTACGAAAATCGTCGATCGCTGCGGAGTACGGGAAACATCGAATATACTACGGAAATAAAAAATCCGGTTGTCCGGTTTTGTTTGTTTTTTTCCCTTCAGAAAATGTTGTTTTGGTAGAATTTTATTGATTTGTCATTTTTTTCCCATTTACCCACCTCAGACCTTCCAAATGCTACGAATTCTTCACAGTCACTACAGAAATCGTCGATCGCTGCGGAGTACGGGAAACATGGAATATACTACGGAAATAAAAAATCTGGTTGTCGTTTTTTTTTTCCCTTCAGAAAACGTTCTTTTGGTAGAATTTTAATGATTTGTCATTTTTTCCTGTTTGCCCACCTCAAGATTTTTCAAATGCTACGAATTCTCCATAGTCACTACGGAAATCGTAGATCGCTACGGAATACGGGAAACATCAAATATACTACGGAAATAAAAAATCTATGAAATAATGTTATTCAATCATTTATTCAAAGTTTATTTTCATGTTTTCAAAATTCTAACATTCATCAAACATTTTTGAAACTGTTGACTGGATGTTTTTAATGTCGAGACATTTGTCCAATATAATTGAGCATCTTTCATGCCGCTCGTCGCCTGAAAATGATTGTAGCATGGATGAAAATGTTCTGTAGTTTTCTAAATTTCGAATTTTTCTTACCCCAAGATGCACTTTCTTTTCACTTTCTGGTTATATTCTTATGTTATATTCCTTCTGATTATGTATCTCGTTTTTAATAGCTTCAGTAATAGTGAAAAAGAACAACTCCATATTTTAAAAGTTTTTTCTAGTGAAGCGCAGTTTTTTTTTTTTAAATTTCGAACAGCCTGTTTTTCGAAACCAATCAATACGGAAAGTGTTTTTTTTTCTTTCCGCTTTTTTAAAGCTAAATGAAATTTCAAATTCGGCACTTATTCCGCCCGTTATGGAATCAGCCTTTTCCGTGACCCGTAAAAATTACTATCACGGCAGAGTGAACAATACAGTACTGATTTTTGATATATAATTTCGCTGAAAAACTTGCGTTTACCCATTCCTTAGTAGCATTTTACTGTATTAAGAGGCAGACAAGAGTTGTTGCTTTTTTTTTTTTGTTTTGTTTAAAGCCAACTTCACACGCGCAAACGAAACGCGACTCTGTGTGGAATGAAAGACGGCGTGCGGTGGTGGTAAGTGAAGTCCCGATTTTCTACCTTTGATTTCTTTTTGTAAACAAAAGGGAAAATGCTTGCCCTTTTTATTTGATGATAAGCAAGAAGTGCCTAAGCAATGGAAAATCGTGCATTTTCAAAGAAACCAAACTTTAAAAAACGAGCTGCTGAAGACTAGTTGTGATGTTACAGTTCCATCTAAAGCCACAGGTGTCCATTCCCGATATGGTTACTTTCTGCACCAACTTAAGTAGAACCCCCCCCCCATGCGCTCTTGAAGAGTGAACCTATAAATAGGTCGTACCCACTTATTTGCGGAGGAAAGGGCTGTTTTTCACTGGCCGCGAGTTGGATGATTTGAAAATACATTTCCTATAACAGGAGCGTTTTAAAAATGCAAGTTAATTCTTTAGCAATAAAAAAAGGCAAATTTTCGAGCGTGGCGACTAAATTTACTTTTTCTATTGGACAATTTAATTTATCCAGCTGCTAATTTTAATCTTTAGGTGACAACACAAGCAATACTAAGTTTTTTTATCATGAAATTATGTGGTGTTCCACAATGTGTTTCTATCTTTTAACAACGCATGCCAAACCTTGATAGTTCCATAGAGACCATGTCATTGCATTGCATTACATGCCAGTTTGCTGGAAAGGATTTCAACAGTTTCTCTGATGGCAGTTTCTTTAAAGTTCGTGTAAAGGGCAATTCTTCTAATACTATTCCATACAAGAGCGGCCGAGCAGTGCATAACTTCTCTGGCGAGGACTGTATTCTGCATGTTCTGGTTGACACTTCATACTACATTGGAATGACCAAGCATTCATTTGGAACCAGAGTCAACGAACGTAAAAGGGACAAAAATGCGGTAAAGTAGCCACGACCCTATCCAGAAAAGTCAAATCCAAGTCAGCTACTCCTATGTGGGATGATATAAAGAAATCAGCTACCTGTTCTACACCTAAATGTACAGCCATTCGGGAAACCTTGGAGATCATTACCAACAGCGATACTTGCAATGATAGCGTCTCACTAGAGTTGGCACAAATTTGGAACCAGTTCTTTAAGTAACACCTTCTCCCTACCAGGATACTGCATGCGCAACCAATGTGATACCTCGTATCTTTAAATGAGTATACCGTCGTATCTATTTATTGTTAAGTTCCTGCATTCAAATTGTTAAAGCGTTCTACTGTTCAGTTGCAGTTTCTGTCTAACTTCCTTGAAAAAGCCATCTGGTTGATGTATGAAAGCTTGGAAATGCTTGTGTATATATTCCTATGCCGATAAATCGGATCACTAGTATTTTCTACATAATTGGTGTACTGTTCCTCATTATAAATAACTTTACTTCGATGTAGTTTTGATACTTCATTACAGATGGCGCAACTCTTCCTTACCACTACATCAAAGTAAAGTTATTGATTTTAATATAGTTCAAGAAACATTTTTGCAAAAAATACCAACTGCAGAATCGAAGTTCAGATGCTTTTTATCAGCTGTCCATCTCTCTCGATGGCATCCCAGATGTGTTCGATGGGATTGAGGTCAGGTGACCTAGCTGGCCAAGGAAGCGAGGTCACGTTGGTGGAGTGTTCATCCAACCATTCGGATACAATTCGGGAGCGATGGCACGATGCATTGTCTTGTTTCAGGATGAGGTCCCCAGTGGGATGTTGAAGACACACAAACGGGAGCAAATGGCCGTCCAGGATATCCCGGTAACGTTGACCTGTTAGGGACGATGGCGCACGTACCAGGGGTCCCATTTCAGCCCATGTAAACAGTCCCCAGACGAGAATGCCACCTCCACCTGATTGAAGAGTACCCTGCTGGCAAGAAGGATCCATCGCTTCATGTGGTTTGCGCCGTACTCGTATCCTGCCATCCGCATGTACCAACATGAATCTCGAATCATCAGTCCAGGTAACATTTTTCCACACGTCTAGGGTCCAGTGGCGATGTTCCCACGCCCATGCTAATCTTTGCACCCTGTGATGTGCTGTCAGCAGCGGTACCCTCGTGGGACGATGGCTTTTATACCCCATAACGAGGAGATGGTTCTGGGTGGTGTGGCTGCTTACACGTTTTTGTGCACCAGCATTAAATTGCCGAGTGATTTATTGTACTGTGGCCCATCTATCCGCTGTTACACTCTGAGCTAGCCGACGATGACGACGCTCATCCACACGCTGTTGTCCACGGTAGTTAGCCCTTGCAGGAATAGTTTTACCGGATTCGATGTACTCACAGTGCACCCGTGACACAGTAGCTCGTGAAAATCCCAGTGCCTGCACGACTTCCGAGATGGAGTGACCTATTCGTCGGGCCCCAACAATTTTCCCAAGATCAAATGCGCTTAGATCCTTCGTCTTACCCATACTGCGTCCGACTCTAACTGATTCCCGTCGCATCACTCCTTATATTGTCGGATCGCTGCATACGTCATGTTGTTTCCATTTACAGGGCTGCTCACAGCGCCACATTTGCATAACGCCAGCTGTCTCTAATTCAATTGCTCTTCAGTTTTCTTGCACTTCAGTGTATATATACACTAAAGTGCAAGAAAACTGGTACACCAGTCTAATACTTGGTAGGTTCCCCTAGGGAGCGCAGGACTACAGAAATAAAATACGACGGGGCATGGACTCCACTAGTTTCTGGAAATATGCTGTAGGTAATGCACACCATACTTCCTGCCAGAGATCGCGATAACGCCTTTACACGCGTATTTCACGCCTTAAAAACGCTGAATACGCTTTAAAATTTAGAAGTGCGTATTTTTACGCATTGTTTTTCCATATGAAATTTCCTTTTATAATCGGTTATTACACCGCGATTTTGTCATAAAAATGGCTCTTTTTTTATCATTCGGAAGAACCTTCAGGCAGTGTGGGAAAGAGCAGCTCAACCAATGGGCATGTGCATTTCAGCCGCGTCGGGATTGAGACGCTAGTGTATCGGTGCAGCGTGGTACCATTAAACCTTGACGTGGAGGAAGTGAAAAGCGACTTGTTTTGAAGTTCGTTTAATTGCCATTTCAAGACGGGATTCTCCTGCCTTACGAAATTATAAGAAAATATATATAAATATAAAATCTTGGGTCCGAAAATATATATATAAATATATAAACTTTTGAAAAACGGAAGTTAGACGAACTGCAGATTTATTCTGTAATCGCAATATGGCTAAACTTCCGTATTCGGCCCCCACGTAGTTCCAGCTGAAGACAAAACAAGGAAGCTGGAAAGCAAATATTTATATTTTCAGTTTCCTTGTTTATTCTTAATTGCTATCTAATTTTTTATCTTAATTTTTCTAATTATCATAATTAATTTTCATTGTATTAAGCAAATATTTATATTTCCGGCTTTCTTGTTTTGTCTTCAGCTGTGACCTACCCCCCCCCCCTACCTAAAGAGAGGGCGATACACCTGAGGATATAACTCATCTCAAAATTAACAACCCGTTGGGATAATCACAAAAGCCACCATCTCAAACAAACACTTTGGTAAACCCCTCGGATGGATAGAAGTCGCACAAAAGTGTTTTAACTACTTGGGGGCCGAATACGGAAGTTTAACCCACATGAGCAGTTTATTTTGCATATCGCAGACTATTACGAATTAGGCATGAGATTGTTCTTCGGATTCGCAGAATTCCACATTTCGGTTATACCCGAGCGATGAAAAAAAAAAAAAAAAGAAGATAATGTTTTATTTTCGAAGGATTAGTGTGGGGGGGCTCATTTTCCGCCTGGGAAACGGTATTCCGTTTTTCAGAACTAACGAAAGCTAAACGGAGTGAAAAAAAATTCCCGCGAACATAATTTCTTTTTCTCGCGAAGTTTCCTCTGTCCAGTATTGTTATTAAATATCAATTTATTGCATAAATGTTTGCATTTCAGCCTTTTATTTTTATTTATTTTTTATTGGAGGTTTAACGACCACCGTGTGAGCAACTCAATGGGCTATAAGCATCGCCCGTCCCTAATTTAGGGCCACTGGTTCCAGGGAAGGGAGAGAGCCAGTGCCGAAAGACAAACACAACATCCATGCCTCATCGGGATTCGAACCCGGACCCCTTTGGGACGAATGATCAGAGGTCATCGCTTAGACCACTGTGCCACCGGGGCAGCCATTTCAGCTTGAAAGTGTAAACAATAGTTTCCAATAACGGAAGTTCGACGGAGCAAAAATTTCCTTGTAAACTTTAGGCACGAGTTTCTTTCACAGATTCGAAGAGTAATTCTTTGTTGTCATAAAAACTGAAGATAATTTGGGGGGGGGGTATGCGTGGTGGCGGTGGAAGGGGAGAGGGTTCCGGCTGGGGACGGAATTTCGTCTTTTAAAACTTTCGAAAAACGGAAGTTAGACGAACTGCAGATTTATTCCATAATCACAATATTTCCTCTGCTCATTTTTTTTTTTTTTTTGTAAAATATAACTTTGTTTGATAACCGATTGTGTTTCAGTTTGAAAACGGAAGGAAAATTTCCGAAAACGGAAGTCGGACGAAGCGAAGATTTTTTCGCAATCGTAATTTTTTTCGTGATGTTAAAAATTACACTGTCCTGAATTATTGTTAAATGTTATTTTCCCTCTATAAACAGTTGCAAAGGGAGAAACTGGACATTCCTCATATCAGAAGAATGGTTGAATCAACCAACTCTCAATTATGTTAACTGTAAACATCTCATACATAGTACTCAAGAAGCTGTATTTTTTTTTTTTTTTTTTTCCAGAGCTGAAGGAAAACACGTTCAAAAATAATAAATTAGTTCACCTTTGCAAATACTAAACTTGCACATCACAATGTACAATGAAGGTTTATTTTATCTTTTGTGATTGAGATAGACTGTAGATTTCCTTCCTCCACAATAGAACTCTTTTTGAAGTTTGAGTGTGTAGAATCTGAATCTGTGAAGCAACACACACACAAGTTTTGGTACAGTCTTTCGAAAGCAAACCAAAATTTTTTGCAGCCTCATGGATAAAACAAGACAAGTAGGTAAGATTTTGATAAATTATGACTTATTTTATATAAAAGAAAATCAATTACATGCTAATTTATGTTTACATATTTATATATAGGTATAATTAGTTGTTTTAATATAAAGTATTATTTAGCTAAAAATTTAATGCGATAATTGTTTGTTCTCTAAAATTACTCCTTTGAAAAGAAAAATACTCCTTCAAAAACTGTGAAGGAGCATTTTTACTCTTTTGAAAAAATCCTAGCACAATCTCTGCTTCCTGCAGAGCGTTCCACAATTCGGGTGTATTCCGAGGTCTCGGATTCCTATGTTAAATAGCACGTTGCATGGCATCCCAAATGTGTTCTATCACGTTCAGATCTGGGGACTTGAGCGGGAATGGCAACACCCCAAACTCAGATGAATGCTCCTCTAACCATAATGTGGTGTCCAGACACTTGTGTGGAGGTGCAGTGTCCTGTTGGAACAGGCCCAACCCATCAGCATGAATGCAGGACATGAACGGGTGTATCTTGTCAGAAAGGATACGCACATAGCGTTAGCCAGTCACAAACATTTGTAGACGCACCAGGGGGTCCAGTGAAGTCCAGCTAAACACACCCCATACCATTAGGGACCCCCAGCCAGCCGGTACAGTTCCCTGTTGACAGGCGGGATCCATTGCTTCATGGGGTTTGCACCACACACAAATCCTTCCGTCTGCTCGATACAGTTGGAAATGCGACTCTTCAGACTAGGCTACTTGTTTCCAGTAATCAAGTGTCCAGTGGCGGTGTTACAATGCCCAAGCGAGGCGCATAGCTCTGTGTCATGCATCCTTCAAAGGGACTCGAGTTGGGCGTCCGCTCCCAAAGCCTATATCGTGCAGGGTACGTTGCACAGTCTGGATGCGGATGCTTGTTGAGGCTCCAGCATTGAATTCCAATTATACCTGCGAGAGTTGACAGCAGACGATGGTCACGTTCACCCAACGTCTTTTTACAGCCACACTGGTATTGCAGGTTGGAGGTTTTGCCAGAATTCTTGTAGTCACGGTACACCTTTGCAATAGTTGTCCGTGAAAATTCGAACTTCATTTCTACCTCTGAAATACTATGGCCCATCTCACGAGCACCAACTATGACACCGCGTTAAAAATTGCCTAAATCTTAATTCTCATGCCGAAAACAGCTTTGACAGCTGGCAAGGATGTCTATCGCTTTATATACGCACTGGCGGATGCAACCAAGTATGCGCATAGGTGACGCTGCTATGTATTTTGCATAAGCTCGTCTGTACCAGTTTTTCTGGCACTTCAGTGCATTTATATATAACCATGCTAGTTTAATCAGCTTACTTTTGTTGGTAAGCTGAGGTCTGACTTCATCTCATGAAAAATTTTGTCTGAAAAATTTAGGTAAGAGGCTGCAGGATGGTCATCCTGTCTGTGATGTGAAGTGATGTCACATTTGTTGATAGCGCTGCTCACTCCGACAGACTTGTGTATGCACAGGAAGCTGGAAGGTAGACGTTTGTTTGAGAACTGCTTGTACAAGGGTTGTTTAAAAAGTAATTACATTGATTTTACATGGGGCAGAAGTGTAATGCAGTAAACATACATGCTTTCGAAATATTCTTCATCTACCTGAATGCACCTGTCCCACCTTTCTATCCACTTCTGGAAGATGTGTTCGAAACCCTTCAACATGTGGTTCAGGATACCCATCACAGCACTGTTCAGTTTTGTATTTGATGCAAACCAATGCCCCCGAAAGCATTTTTTCACTTCAGGAAATAGGTGAAAGTCACACAGCACCAGATCCAGTGAACATGGAGGATGAGCTATCATTTCAATGCTTAAATCTTGGGTAACCTGCTGGTTAAGCAAAGCATGATGTGCTGGAGCATTACCCTGATGCAAAATCCAACCAGTTTGTGCACCTTCTAGGCATTTTTTTTTTTTCCTTTTAGAGGAAGGACTTTTGAGAACTTCAGAATAATAGGCATCAGTAACAATTTTCCCATGTGGAACAGCATTATCATACACAATTCCCATTTTATCAAAGAAAACTAGGTGCATGACCTTCCCTGCACTTGCTTGAGCCTTTGCTTTCATGGATCGGGGAATCTGTAGGTGTTTCCATTAGGTGCTCTATTGTTGTTTTGATTTTCTGGATTGAAATGGTGAAAAAATGGTTCATCACATAAGAATTGATCCAAAGAGTGTAGCTCACGTCGTAGCTGCCACTTTCACTGACAAGATATAGCACGCCTTGCCTTGTGTTCAAAGCGTGAGCAAGTGAGTAATCCACTCAGCAGACTTGTTGGCATCCCAACCCAGTGGCATAGCCAGAAATTTCTTAAATGGGGATGGTCCATGGGTTTGGTTCATTGGTGAAAGCCTCGTATACACATATATCTCGCTTTAAATTCATGCTCAGTCTCTCCTCCAGGGAAGGGTTCAAACCCCGAAGCCACCCACCCCCCTCCCCTCTGGCTATACCACTCTCCCAACCAGTTTCTCACAATGTCATCAACAGAACCAACGAACATCTGCATCACATTTGCAACCTCCTCAATGGTTATTCTCTGGTCTTTGAGCAGGAGTGCCTAAATAGTACTGATATTAATCTCCATAGTCAAGGGGGAAGGCCAATCTGAGCATGAGCAGCACAAAAATTGATAGCTGCTCTTTGGTCCAGCTTTAAATTCATACTGCATTATACAAACACATCTGAACTCTATACTGCCTACTACAAATGTGATGCAGGTGTTCCGACACCAGCAGCTGCATTTTTCTGAGTGGTTATGTTTTGGCTCAATGACATCAGTCTAGTTACTTTTTTGAAGGACCTATGTATACAGTGTGTAAAAAACACTAACATATATGTATATATTATGGTTAGAAACCCATCTTGTTTCTAATTGTGCATCTAGTTATTAAGCATTACACGACACTGACTGGAAGATGATTATTTATTATGGGATGCAGTAATACATGACCTCGTGTTCTGTGCTCTGGTGCGTCTCCGAAATCGCCGCGGATATGGGGCGGTAGCGGTACGCGAACCACAGTGCCCTCAATGTAGTTAATCTTAGTCCCTCCGCTAAACACGGACCCACTTGGAAAATAATTGATTACATTTTTTTGCAATTTCCGAACCGTGGCATTCTGAAAAAAACTGCCACCTTCCAGGATGTCTGCATGGTAAATCATGAGATATATTTTCCCAAAGAATATCCCCATCTTCCGCATGTTTCAATCACATTTGGAAAAATATTTCAGAAATTGCCTAAAAATGGTTTTCAACATAAAAGCTTTTCCTTATTGAGTAAAAAATTCAAACGCTGGATATTCCCTAAAGTACCTAATTTAAGAACGTAAACAAATAGTGAGCACACACATTTTAAAAACATTTAACTTTTGACATATGCTCGAATTCAACTTACCATGTTCTTGGTTAAGCAAATTATGCACATGACAGTGAATTTCATTCTATTGTTGAAATGAAAATCAACTTGACTTAACTACTTGTAGTCATACAACAACATGATCTATAATTATATCAACCGTGACTGTTGCAGCACGAAAACACCATGTGTCTTCACGCAGTTGCAGTTACGAATTCGAAAAGCAGATGTGACGTCACAAACATTGAGCAGACGAATTTAATGCTCAAACGTCTCACGGCAGAGGCTGTGATTGGCTGTGACATCATGATTGTGACCAAAGGTATGATAAGTCAGGTGATCCTACTCTCTGTAATGTCACAGCTCACCAGGGGCCGTTCAGGAGTTGTGGGATTATATGGTGTTTATGATTTCATCAGTGCAAAATCGGTATTTATCTTGAGTATTTTTTATTTATTACTTTGTATAATTATATTGTATGGAATTTCAGAAAGTTTGAAGTTTCTATACAGAAGAAAAAGTGCGTCAACTCTGTTTTTATTTAACGGGATATCAATTTATAGTGTAGCTAAATGAAGTACTAGAACCTTTTAAACCTGTTTTAGGTATGGACGAAAGGGTTTTATACCGAACTATAGGTTATCGGACAGGTAATGCAGCATACAAAGAACTTGTATCAAACTTTATTGGGCCGCCCCGGTGGCGCAGTGGTCTAAGGCGTTGGCCTCTGATCATTCGTCCGTAAGGGGTCCGGGTTCGAATCCCGGTCAGGCATGGATGTTGTGTTTGTCTTACGGCACTGGCTCTTTCCCTTCCCTGGAACCAGTGACCCTAAATTAGGGACGGGCGACTGCTTATAGCTCATTGAGTTGCTAACGGTGGTCGTTAAACCTCCAATCAAAAAAAACCCTTTATTGGCCCAACTGTAACATAATAAAGAAATACTAGTGATGTTGGTGGTTGTGGCAAGGAGGCGGAGTTGTTATGAAAGCGGACGAATTATTGTTGTTATGAAATAAAAGTTTATGCTCTCGAATGGAGTTCGTTAGTGCTTAAAATTAAGTTTGTGTCTCTTATTATGGCTTAATATGTAACACCAACAGAGTTGGAAAAATGGGGGCAAGCATTAGGATGAGATACATTTTTCCACAGCTTACAATGTGGAAAAAGTTTACGTTAAGAACATTAACCGTTGTTTAAATGTAGGATCACAAATTTTATCCCTTGATATAAATATGTTCATCGTACTATATGCACGCAGGTTGGGGAAATCTCTGCCGAGAAAAAGCAGCCATTTTGCCACGAAGCACTTTCTCTGCCATTATCGCGAGCACAGTTGGAGGGAGCGCCTTATTCATTAGTATGATTAGGTACAAAAATAAAACAGATATGTAAGATATTTTGATTATTACTAAATGAAAACATCAATAGTGAATGATTTCTCGAGCTGAATATTAATCAAAATTATTTTTTGCGAAAATTTTGGTAAGTTTTCATAACCAGCAGTTTCCGGTAACGATGCTCCGATGATTTACGCAAGAACTGATATTCCATGTTAAAATTGCTCCTCCGAATGTATTAACGATAAAGGGTATATTCTGTATTGTCTCAGTAAAAAACTCAGCATCGTCTGCTCAGAAATCTTCACGTTAGAGTACTCACTCTGTGGCCAAATATATATATATATATATATAACGCTTATTTGACGAATTCCATGTGACAGGCACAAAAGTGCATGTTTGCGAAACGTTCCAGGTTATTGTTTTTTTAATTCCAAGCAAAATAGCATTCGTAAAATACGAATGTTTCTGCCGCTTCCTCCCATAAGAAAGCATAGGTTGTATCAAATCATCGGCCCACACGTTCGTCGCGCCATCTAGTGGCAAGTGACCCCAGCAAAAACAGTATTGTTGGGCCAGCAGTGGGCCCAGTTCAGGCCAACAGTTGGCACCCCATCAGTTGTCATATGCCACAACAGGGCCATCAGTGGTCCATCACAGGCAGTAGCTGCCACAAGCGGCCCTTCAGTGGCCCTGCAAGTACTTGCCAGAAATGATGGCTAGCCTAATGTGGTCCGCTAGTGGGCCGTTAGTGGCAGCCAGCAACCACGTGACGTAACTGGTGGCTTGCCGAATCTTGTCCGCCAATTTCCCAGTATTAGCAATAATAAAAAAAGCAAGGATATCCGCAGTTTCCTACAGCTACAACTTTTTTTCTATCCTTACGAAGCTTGTGATTCAACGCACTGCGCTGGGGAAATTTTCTCGACAGACCGGAAAAACGCCGTTTGCATCTGACTAGATTCGATCCTGGGTCGTTTACATGTAAGCCGCGCCCGCTACCGACCGGACTAATTCACAACGCACGGGCACGTGCTGGAAGCTATCTGTTTGGCATGCAATTTGTAATCGAATGCTTCCCTCTTTCATTTTATAATATTGCGAGGTATTTTTCATAAAAGTCAGTTTCATATAATTGATAAATTAATTTTTTCAACGTAACGATAGTTTTTTTTTTTTTTTACCTTAAGGGAACTTCACTCATTTTCAAGGCGTGTACATACTTAGAGTCGCTTTCCAAAGTTTTGTACTATCCTTGCCGTCTTGAAAAGAGATTGTTGAATAAATATATATTTACCCGGGTTCATGTCACATTCTGTTACATTTTTAACGTTGTGTCTTATCTTTACGTTGTCCGAAACTACCTTTGTTTTAAAGAGTAAAAGATATTTTATTTTACTTCTCGTTATTTTTAGAAGCGAATTCCTCCCAGTCTTGTGTATTCAACCCATGGATGAGTACACCACATAGCGTTGCTTTTTTTTCTTTCAAATAATTAATAAATTGTGTACGCATATAATTCTTTTTTATTCCCAACAACCGCTATTTTTATGGTTTTCCAGGATATGTGTTTCAAGCGGTTTCAAATTTTTTCTTGTTATTCATCCACTCCATTCCATGAATTGTTATTCATGAGAATGGAGTGGGTGTATTTCATAGCTGTAATCTAGTATTTCAAGGCTTAATCTGATATCTTCGGCGACGTAAAATTTCATTAGGAAATTAATTCGCCTCTCCACATACGGATTTTTTTCTTAACATCCACTAAAATAACACGATGGCGATAGCGTCGTCTTCAACTAACTGGTACCATGAGAGACACAGCAAGTGTTGCTTCTGCGCATGCGCAGTCCCGATGCTTCCACCTGCTGTTGGGGGTCGCATTGGTTGCCATCAACGGGCCACTAGTGGCACTTGCTTGGAGGCCCACAATTCACGGCGATGCTGCAGGGCCATCAATGGCTCGCCAACTGATAGCGCTGACACCAACGGACCACTACCGGGCCGTGAACGGCAGATTTCAGCCAGCAGTGACCCATCACTGCCAGCTGGTGGCCAGCAGTTTCCCAGCACTTGTGTTTTTGCTGAGACGTTAACGGGCAATGTTTTTTTTGTTTGTTTGTTTTTTATTGGAGGTTTAACGACCACCCTGAGCAACTCAATGGGCTATAAGCAGTCGCCCGTCCCTAATTTAAGGTCACTGGTTCCGGGGAAGGGAGAGAGCCAGTGCCGTAAGACAAACACAACATCCATGCCTGACCGGGATTCGAACCCGGACCCCTTACGGACGAATGATCAGAGGCCAACGCCTTAAACCACTGCGCCACCGGGGTGGGCGATGTTTGTTTCCAGAGTCGTATCACCTGACTATCATACACCGTGATCGTGAAGTATGGGTGGCTCCATCTATTCTAACCTCCTTGGTTTTGGCTTCGGAACTTTTATACTGGTAGACTTAAGCAGACCAGAAGTCCCGAATTCTTCAGGATAGTAGCACGCCAAAATATCGCGCGACATAACATCGCAGGTCAAAACATCGCAAACCATAACATCGCGGACACAAAACATCGCGAGCCATAACATTTCAGGATGGGGCATTGATTAAACGGCTTTTTTCTTTTCATTCTTTTTTCCTTTGTTTGTATTTGTCGGCGGTGAGTTAGGCAGCGTGAAAGTCTGCTAACCCTAAGGAGGTTAGAATAATACTTCTGGAGATGTCCGGAGTCTCTTAACCGTGAAGCCGCAAACTGTGTGAATTTGGTGTTGTTTACATGACATTTATGTAATTTTAACTGTGTGTATTTTGGAATTGTGTGGTTTTGGGTTGCAGAAATCGTGTTAATATCAAACCGGAAAGAATTATACTTCATACACGAATGAAGTATGTTTTGTTTAGAGTTCGCACTAACGTTCGTGTATTTCAATTTAAAATAAAAATAGGAAGAGGCCTCAAAAGAATTAAGAATTTTATAAATTCAGCATTTTCTCACAAATCGACAGCAAGTTACGGCGTAAAATTAGAAACATTTGCGACCAAAGAAGGCGATTCGGCTAACACAAAATGCATTGCAATAGCCTTGAAAACCAACAGCTTTCCCACACTTTGACTGCTGTCGCTCGCTGTTACAGGCTTCACGCAAAGTGGTACCGCTCCATTAACAAGGGCATCTCCAGATATCTTATTCTAACCTCCTTGCAAGGTTATTTAAATATGGTAAGGTTGGTTTTTACGGAATAATAGCCGCCATTGGCTGATGGTCTTGACGTAACGATCGAGCGCGATGCTCCCGAAGATGGCGTATTGACGAAAATTCGTAACTAGCTATCACCCTGTCACCTCCGCCAGTGTGCGCTCACGTACCAATCTTTAGGTTTTTGCAATATGCAAACTATTTTAAGGCAGTTATAATTTCGTTTTGTTTATACTCAGAAATTTCCCACCACAAACACACACATAAAAAGCATATTCATCGTAGATTTTAGATACAGTGACACTTATTTAGCTAATATAAAGCGAAGCCCACAAAACCGTCCAAATGCGGAATAGAAACATGGTATATTAGCATTTTTAATAGATTTCAAACAAAGTTTAAAGTTCAGATTGGAATAATTAAATTGTATATAAAATTAAGTGGTATAAGTGTATGATACTGCTTTGTAAACAAACAGCGGGAAAGGGAAAATAAAGGTCCCACAGGGACAGTTTTAACAAGCCTCCGACAAAAACAAAAAGAAAATCAGTCATTATTAAATACTTTGCCACATTACAGGGTGTATTAGTGTTATAGGATTTAGTACTGTATGTGTGTGTGTCTTTATTTCGCGACAAAGAATGAAAAATGTGGCTCCCGATCTGAGTGTGTCTTTCCGCTTGTTTGCATGCAACCTGAACACAACCAACGTGAAAGCGTGAAGGAAAGTAGTTCAAGATAAATTTTAGGCATTTCTTTTTTAGAATGTTTCGTACTTTTGTTTTGGAAGTCATACATTTTGCGCGTTCGTTTTTCAGAATTTGTTATAACAGAGGCCTTAGTGAGCTTAGATTTTGCAACAACTTCGCTCAAAATATGCCAACTGTACTCGCGTTATCGGTTACCGTTGGCGACTTATCCTAGTAATATTCTATAATTAACTTTCATTTATTTTGCTACCTTTGAGGCTTGCTATTTTCGAACTTTCTTTCGATATTGCCCTACTGTCCCTTTTGCGTTGGCAATAATATTGAGGCGGCGCATCCTTAAGAAGGTTTTTCTCCTAGTGTACATTTTTATAAGTTTCTCGTGTGCTTCAAGATATTTTCAGCCAGTAACTGACAAAAAGATTTCATTACATGCGGTGTTTGTGGTAGCTTGTCTGGTAGTCTTTTCGGTGGCCTTTCTCAGCGAAATGTTTAGAGCATACAGTTGCATTTGACAAATTTATTTTATCTAATCTTCTGCATTTGATGTGCCATTCCTTTCTCTTGGTATGATCTTTAAGAAAACTGTGGAAAATAATTCCTTTCCCTTTCGTGTTCTGATTTCTATTTTTGCATATGGTCACTGCACAATTTGACATTATGGCGTTAGGGTTAAATGCCAAGAATATTCAACACAAGAAGTCACTATACACACACCGAGCTTGATGATGGTAATATAACTAGAATAACTCAAATAATATACGAGTAACTATATAATAATTATATTAATATAATTAGAATTCCTTAATTAATATAACAATTATAACTAGATAAATATAACAAGAATGACTAAGTTAATACAACTCCTTGAATACAATGACCTCATTAAATACAACACGAGTGCAAGAAAGCGGGAGATTGGAGCCGAGACATGTTTACATACATCTGCGGTTGAATCGCACTCGATAATGACGACATGCTCAAATCACCGAACATTTTTAGAGCCACCCATACCAAGGAGGTGGCCAAAACATATAACCTCCTTGACCCCTGCCTCTTTGGCTAACCCACACTAACTGGGTGCATCAACTGTGATGTTACTGCTCAAGGCTCCGTCACTCCTTATCCGTCAATGTACAGGCAGCGTTTCATGATTCTGCCACCGTGGCGCTGAACGCCGACCCCTAACGATTCTTGTCAGGAAATTTTCCACCTGGAATTTCGTGGGTGCGGAAGCTCATCCATTCATTTCGTAGTGTCTTGTGTCACGGCCCGACTCGATCAAGTTTAGCGGCTTGCCGCGTGTGCAAATGAACAATGGGTCGTCAGGAACCTTTGACGTCTGGAAGCGCTGAAACTCTGCTGTTGAGGGCCGCGGGTGGCCTCGTGGGCAACGTTCGTGGCTGCCACGAAAAGGACCTCAAGTTAGATCTCGGGCAGGTACGAACGCTCGATCCACTAAATACCCGCCGTGCGTCGGATGGGCACATTAAGCCGTCGGACCCCTGGTACTGGCCCCCCGGTAATATATAAGGGCGTCTCCCTCCCCTTTATACCTCGCTTCCGTGTCACTTTCCTATCGAGCACTCTAGCCCAAATCTCCTAGCTTCCTATTTCTAAGGGTTGTTTAAGACCTGGGGTCAGGCGCTCCCTTCCTAAAATCCTCTACACATGATCATATGACTCTGCTGTTGTTCTCATCTATCCGCGCCTGATTCGTAAGTAATTTCTAATACAAGTGGAAGTTTACTTACTCATTTGTGACTATTTCTTACTTTCGTGTGAGCGAATTCTTTTCATTTTTCTTGCTATAAGCAATATGGTTTACTGCTGCGTTTCTTTTTGCACACCTGAGCACGGTAAAATGAATGATCAAAAGAAACAAGCTGTTTTGCAATGTGCTACATATAATGTCATGCATTACTGCTCCTTGTGAGCGTGGCTTTTCAGCAATGAACCTCAAAATGAGTAATCGGGCAGATCTGAATAGTGACACTTTAAATTACTTAATGATGATCAGATGCAATGGCCTTTTAATTGAATATTTTGATCCTCAAAATGCTATTTGTTTGCGGTGGGCAGATACCTCTGATGGGAAGATCAGACACGGTACGTACATATCAGCGGTAAACTTTATCAACCAACGAGATAGAAATACACAGAGTACTTCTGTAATTGGTTCTCCGCTGAGGCAGCTGAAGACAACGAGAGGATAGGCCGCCATCTTTGATGAGCTACAACTTCTGTGTGTGTCAGGAAGTCACCTCAGTTCTTTCAGCTGTTCAGCGATTGTGTTATGTTCCATCACAAAGTTAAGGCTACAGTTTTGTAAATATTCTCAAGTATCAGCACATTTTGGATAAATATGATCAACATTAAAATTCAGTTTTATTGTTGTTGTTTTTTTGTTTTGTTTTTTATCGGAGGTTTAACGACCACCGTGAGCAACTCAATGGGCTAAAGCATTCGACCGTCCCTAATTTAGGGCCACTGGTTCCAGGAAAGGGAAAGAGTCAGTGCCGTAAGACAAACACAACATCCATGCCTCACCGGGATTCGATCCCGGACCCCTTTTGGACGAATGATCAGAGGCCATCGCTTAGACCACTGCGCCACCGGGGCGGCCAGTTTTTTTTTGTGTGTAGCTTTTAATTTTAAGAATAAAAGAAACAAATATTGCGGAACTACAGCTTACAAGTAAGCTTCGTTTTAAAATGAGGTTCAGCTGTAAATGCCCAGTTAATCAAACACAAGAAATAAAACATCTAATCTCTTTAGCTGATGATTAAAGCAGGAGATAAACCTTTTCAATGTCTGTGTAATTTAAAGACTTTTTATTCCTTATATTTTGTAAACAAAGTCGTACTTTTTTTGATTGGAGGTTTAACGACCACCGTGAGCAACTCAATGGGCTATAAGCAGTCGCCCGTCCCTTAATTTAGGGTCACTGGGTCCAGGGAAGGGAGAGAGCCAGTGCCGTAAGACAAACACAACATCCATGCCTCACCGGGATTCGAACCCTGACCCCGTTCGGACGAATGATCAGAGGCCATCGCTTAGACCACTGCGCCACTGGGGCGGCCAAAGTCGTACTCAGTGCGGACACTGAATTATGATTACTACTTACTATGGAGAGCTGAGATTAACTGCATGGGTTACTAACTTGGAGGTGCCGCCCCGGTTCGTAGTGGTCTAAGCGATGGCCTCTGATCATTCGTCTGAAAGGGGTCCGGGTTCGAATCCCGTGAGGCATGGATGTTGTGTTTGTCTTACGGCTCTGGCTCTCTCCCTTCCCTGGAACCAGCGACCCTAAATTAGACACGGGCAACTGCTTGTATCCCATTGAGTTGCTCACGGTGGTCGTTAAACCTCCAACCTAAAAAAAAAACTTGGAGGTTTTTTATTTGGGAAAAATTTTTGCTTATGTAAGTGTTGTAGTTTTTTTACATATGCATTTCAAAATCTTAGGGACCTGCAATTTCTTTTTATGAGACAAAAATCATGTACCCATGGCGAATAATCATTAGATTGCAAATATTAGTAAAGAAGTCAATTTATAGTTACTTAAATTGCAGAAGTAATAATTGTGATTGGTAATATAAATTTATTGCTTGCTGACACCTGTCAGGAAACAATCTAGTATTATATCTGAAATCACAGTGTCACACAGCTTGTGTTCTAGGCATTTGTCTCTGATTAGTGATTTGTCTGTAGTATTACTGCAACAAAGTGAGAATGGGGAGCTTGAAAATTTCTTGACAGAATACTCTTTATTTATGAATGTGTAAGTATAATTTGTGTGATCTTTCTCGTAGCAAAAAAACTACAGGCAATGTTGATTTAAAACTAAAAATAGGAAACAGGGAATGCAATGGTACCTCAAAAATTCAAACAACATAAAGTATTTATGAAAATGCACAAAAAATTATGAAATGACAATTGAAAAAAAAAGTTAATACTCTTAGTAAATGGAATAATACAAAAGAAAGGGACTAGCAACTTTTTGTAAAAACTACTTGCACTCAAAATAGTATAACTATACGAAATTTCTTGGCGTAGACTACAAATAAAATTTTTCAAGCTTTTGCACATCAACCACATGGCTTTCTCAAGGAAATAAGTCGTCTACCTTCCTTCAGAAAGCCATCTGGTTGATGTGCCAAAGCTGGGAAAGTTTTATTGTTATTCTACGCCAAGAACTTTTGGATTTTAATATAGTTATTCTATTTTTGAGTATAATTTGGTGTACAATTCCTACTTATTGAACTACTTGCATTTGATTTTTGTGTGATAGGCGTTTTTTTTTTAGGAATGTGACCTCTGATTCATGATGGATATACATACAGTCAGTATGTCCATGCAACAAATTGCCAGTTATTCCTTTTGCAGCAACCATATAAGAGGTTAGTTATTATAAAACAAATATCCCTCTCGTAAATCAATCTTTCTTTAAATTGAACAAGTTCTGCCTGTGTTTCTCTAAAATGCAAATCAGTCACACTTGTGGTGTTTCCAGCAAGACTGCGGAAGGAACCCACAAAATAACAACACAAAACATAAATATTTGCTCACCAAACTTTTTGCACACTATGAATGCAAATTGGTGATTGTTAATCTTTCACTTCATATTAGTAAGAGGCTGTGCCCTTAAAATTGAAAAAAAAAAAAAGACTATGTGCAGCACATCTCAACAATTGCCAAAATGTGTATGGACAATTTTTGGTTCATAAAAAAATTAAAAGACAATTTTTTGTTTCATAAAAAAATTAAAGTCCATAATCTGAATGTTATGGTCACTGAGCCCAGGACTTGAAAAATATCTAAAACAATACATGCCCAGAGAAAATTTACCTGCCCAGGTATTAAAAGCAGGATGTGTAGAAAGATTTTTCTTTTGATTCCAAAAATTAGAAGTCTTTTTAGGTTCAAAAAGTACATAAACTATATTTAGCTACTCAGTATTGGTATTGCTAACTGTAAATAGCATTTGGAGCCAAATATCATTTGGAGTATCATACTGCCCAATGTCTGTCTATACCTAGATCACAGGGAAGTTAACAGAAGTGAGATATACATATATATCTTTGACCACAATAGAAATTAGGCCACCAAGTTTATTTAAACTGCACTTGAGAATAATTATTTTCAGTTCTTTTTCCAACGGATAAACCTTAGAAGGTAGTTAAATAAAACATAGCAAATAAACATATATAGATACATAAATAAATAAATTTTTGTAAATAAATAATTTTCAATAAATAAAATAAGAAATTAGGCCATCAAGTTAATTTAAACTGCACTTGAGAATAATTATTTTCAATTCTTTTTCTTACGGATAGACCTTGGAAGATAGTTAGATAAAACATAGCGAATAAGCACATATAGATACATAAATAAAATAATTTTCATCAAAAAAGGATTAACCTATTCCTGCTGTTAAAATACATCAAAAAGTAAACCGACAGAATCAAAAATACAAAAAAACGGTAACTAATATTTATACGTAATGTTTTATACATCATCATCATCATCATCATTGTCAACCATTATCAATCCACTGCTGGACGAAGGTCTCCCCAAGTTTCCTCCACAACGGTCTGTCTTGTGCCAGTCTCTTCCATGTCACTCCCACATACTTTCGAATTTCATCCACCCATCTTCCATGTGGTCTTCTTCTGGGTCTTTCCCTGTCCCTTGGAATCCAATCTAAAATTTCGGCTGTCCATCGATGGTCTGTCCTTCTGGCAGTATGTCCAGCCCATTGCCATTTCAGGGATTTAACTCTGATCATGATGTCTTCCACTCTTGTCATTTTTCGGATCCACGAGTTTCTCTTCTTATCTCTCCTGGTTACACCAAGCATGCACCTCTCCATGCTTCTTTGAGCTGTCTGCAGCCTTTGTATGTCTCTTTTAGTTAAGGTCCACGTCTCTGCACCATACGTAAGCACTGGAAGGATGCATTGATCAAACACTTTTCTTTTAAGATATAATGGCATATTGCTCTTGAGAATTATGCTGTTTCTTCCAAAAGCCAAGTTTTGTACGCCGATTAATTTCTTCATCAATGTGACCCTTACTTGATATCTGCTGTCCAAGATAAACGTACGTGTCGGTTATCTCCAGCTTTTCTCCATCAATCCATAAATATTCATTTCTTGTAAAAGCATTGAACATCACCTTTGTCTTCTGAAAGTTCATTTTTAATCCCACTTCTTTACTCTTGTCAGCAAGTTCCTGGATCATACTCTGCAGCTCTGATGGGGTAGTTGCAAAAATGACTATGTCATCAGCAAAACGAAGGTGGGTTAGATAATCTCCATTAATATTTATCCCCTTGTTTTCCCAACTCAGCGACTGAAAGACACCCTCCAATGTCGCATTAAAGAGCTTTGGAGATATGGTGCAACCTCAACGAGATAGAAATACGTAGAGCGCTTACGTCGGGGAACGGGTGAAGCCACCGGAAACAAGTGGCAGCCATGTTTGATGAGGTACAGAACGATTTCCGTTCCGTGTTAAGCAAGGGAGTTTTCGTAATATATGGTTTGATGTTAAATAAGGATATAACTCAGAAATGTTGTTATAAACACCTAGGGGATGAGACTAAAACTTTAACGTATCAAATAACGCTTTTCATTGTTAGTTGACGGCAATAGTGTTTTTAAAAAAAATGATATTTTAATGGATGCAGCTTGCTGTCGTTGAATTAAATCTCATGCAGTAATTTTTTGACATTTAACAAATTTTTTGGAGCAAATTTTCAGAGAAATATAAGTCAGCGGTAATAGAGTAAATGAAAAAAAAAAAAAGAAACACAAAAATAAAAAATACAGTTGCACTCAATCCGCAATTTCGGTAAAAATTTTAGATATTCGTGGGTCATCACCATGAGAATGCTGAATCATCCCACAGCTTATCACTCCAAATACATAGACGCCAAATATTTTATGAGAGTTTTAAATGAAAAAAAAAGTTCGAAGAAAAACGGAAAGCAAACAATGAGTTTACACAGCCAAGAAGTACCAATATTAAAATACTTTTACCAACTGCCCCTATCTCATATAATCAGAAGAAAACTACTACTTACCTGGTTTTTATTTAATAAAAATTAAAAGTCCTTAGCACTGGGCATGTTTCTAATCTGTTTGTTAGTCTTGACATTCAACAACACAAATCTGTAAGCCTTATTCGTGGGTACGCAAGGCAATTGTGGTAACTTGACCATAATAAAGGTATCTCCCAGCACATACACTAAATACTTAACACAATATAATTCTCACTCTCTCTCTCTCTCTCTCTATGTATATATAAGACCCAGAAGACTACCCCATGGGAGATGAATGGATGAAATTCGAAATCATGCAGGAGTGACACGAAGGAGACAGGCTCAAGACAGACAGCTGTGGAAGAAACTTGGGGAAGCCTTCATCCAGCAGTGGGTTGATAATGGTTGATGTTATACATTTATCAGTAAAAAGAAGTAAAAAAGCACACTAATGTAGTAATTAGACCACGTCAACACTGCACCTTGCTGCAGGAATCAGACGTAGTAGAAATAAACATAGATGTACTTTTCAACCTAAAAAGACATAATTTTTGGTATAAAAAAAATCTTTCTACACATCCTGCTTTTAATATCTGGGCAGGTAAATTTTCTCTGGGCATGTATTATTTTAGATATTATTCAAGCTCTGGGCTGAGTGACCAAAAAATTCAGATTATGGACTTAAATTTTTTTATGGGACAAATAATTGTATTTTTTTTTTGTTTCAGTATTAAGTATTTAATATTTTTTATTTGCACTTTCATATTTTACTTTTTTTTTTTTAAGAAGCCTAGTTTTTTGTTGTCCCAAAGCTGAAATTTTGTAGTTTTCACCTGATATTTGGACACATTTTGGCAATTGTTAAGATGTACTGCACATAGTTTTTTTTTGTTTCAATTTTAAGGGCACAACCTCTTATTAATATGAAGTGAGAAATTAACAACTACTGATTTGCATTCATGATGTGCAAAAAGTTTGGCGAGCAAATGTTTATGTTTTGTGTTGTTATTTTGTGGGTTCCTTCAGCAGTCTTGCTGGAAATACAAGTGCGTCTGATTTGTATTTTAGAGAAATACAGGCACAACTTGTTCAATTCAAAGAAAGATTGATTTACGTGAGTGATATTTGTTCAATACTAACCTCTCATATATATGGTTGATGCAAAAGGAATAACTGGCAATTTATACATGGACATACTGACTGTACATTCATCATGAATCAGAGGTCACATTCTTCCAAAAAAAAAAAAAAAAAAAACCATTACCTATCACGCAAAAATCAAATGCAAGTAGTTATTACAAAATGTTACTAGTCCCTTTCTTTTGTATTATTCCATAATTTTTTTTCAATTGTCATTTCATAATCGTTTGTGCCAGTTTTCATAAATATTTTATGTTGTTTGCATTTTTGAGGTACCATTGTACTCCCTGTTTCCTATTTTCAGTTTTAAATCAATATTGCTTGTATTTTTGCTACCCAAAAACCACACACATTGACTAACACATTCACAAATAAAGAGTATTCTGTCAAGAAATTTTCAAGCTCCCCACTCTCACTTTGTTGAAGTAATACTACAGATTAATCACTAATCAGAGACAAATGCCTAGAACACAAGCTGGGTGACCCTGTGCTTTCAGATAAAATACTAGATTGTTTCCTGACAGGTGTCAGCAAGCAATAAATTTATATTACCAATCACAATTATTACTTCTGCAATTTAAGTAACCGTAAATTGATTGCTTTACCAGTATTTACTATCTAATGGGCATTAGCCATGGGTACATGATCTTTATCACATAAAAAGAAATTGCTGCTTCCTAAGATTTTGAAATATTTGTTGTCTTGTCAGACAAGTTGCATGTATACTGTACAGATTCTAGAATATATATGCAAATACCATTTGCAAGACATCCTCAGTATATTGAAAAAAACAAAACATTTACATAGGTAGAAATTGTACCCAAAAAGCCTCAAAGTTGGTAACCCACAGTTAACCTCAGCTTCCCAGAGTAAACATCATTCAGTTTTCACATTGAATACGACTGTTTACAAAATATAAGAAATAAAAAGTCTTAAGATAACACAGATATTGAAATGGCTTATCTGCTGGTTTAATCACCAGCTACACGGATTAGATGTTTTATTTTTTGTGTTTGATTAACTGAGCATTTACAGCTCAACCTTATTTTAAAATGCTTACTTGTGAAATGTAGTTCCACAATCCTTGTTCCTTTTATTCTTACAATCAAAAGCTGCGCAGTACTATGGCATTTTAAATATCAACAATGTGCTGATAATTGTGATTATTCACGAAACTGTAACACTAAATTTGTAATGAAGCATAACACGATCGCCGAACAGCTGAAAGAACCGAGGTGAGTCCTTGACACACGCAGAATTTGTACCTCATCAAAGATGGCGGGCTCTCCCCGCGTTGGCTTCAGCTGCCTCGGCAGAGAACCAATCACAGAAGCACTCTATGTATTTCTATCTCGTTGTGCAACCTTGTCTCACTACCTTTCCAATTTTTATGTGTGTGGTATTTCAAACAGCCGAATCGTTGCACTTGCATTTTCATAAATGTTATTAATAATATTAATGTACGCATCTTCAATACCGCAGGATTTCATAGCCATTGTAACTGCTGATGGTTTCACCGAATCAAAGGCTTTTTCATAATCGATAAAAGCCATGCACAATGGAAGTTCATATTCCCTCGCTCCCTCAATTAGTTCTCTCAGTACGTGGATATGATCTATTGTGCTGTAGCCACTCCTGAATCCAGCTTGTTCTCTCGGCTGAGCCATGTCAGTGTCACCTTTAAGCGGTGTGAAAGAACTTTAGTGAAGATTTTATAAACCACTGATAGGAGGCTGATAGGTCTGTAGTTCCTGATATCCTCAATGCCACCTTTTTTATGTAGCATGGTCATTGTAGCGTTGTTCCAATCTTCAGGGATCTTCCCTTCATTAAGGCACCGAGTAAAAATTTGGGCGAGTCCTGTTTCAATTTCTCCACTTGCTTCTTGTATGATGTCTACAGTAATTCTGGAGCTTTTCCCCACTTCATGTTCTTGATTGCATGTGCAACTTCTGCTGGGAGGACTGGAAGAACTCTGGTATTGGTAACTTCCATGATGTCTGGAGTACATGTATCATCCCTTTCATATAATTTGGAGTAGAAATCTTTCACTCTTGTCAAAATTTCGCCTCTATTTCTTGTTACAGAACCATCTTCTTTTCTCTGTGCCATAATCTGTTTTCTTCCCTTACTGAGATGTCCCTTTGCTATCTTTAGGCTTTGGTTGTTTTCAATTGCTTTTCTTACTAGTTCACAGTTGAATTTGCATAGCTCTATATATCCCACTTTGGAAGTCACATCTTCTTTAGTTGTCCGCATCTCTATTCTTTTTTGCATCAACATTTTGGTTTATCCTGATAATTTGTTCACATGCAACTTGTTCTTAGACCCAGATAATTTTTTTGCTGTTTCCATAAGAGCTTTGGTTACTTTTGTGTTAACTTCAGAAATATCCACTTCTTCCGATGTTAGGCCTTCTAAAGCAGAGAATCTCTTCTTCGGTTCCAACTTGAAGGTGTTATGGTGTTTTTTAAGGTTGGTTATGTCAATACATTTTGTTTGTCTTATGAGCTTGCTACGTTCGAGTTTAGTGTTGAGGTGCATCTTACATCTCACCAATCTATGGTCACTACCTGTGTTGAACTTGTTTAGCACACTGCAGTCTTCTATGACGAATTTTTTGCTACACATAATAAAATCAATTTCACTTGTCGTCCCATTTGGATGTCTCCATGTCCATTTCCTGTGTGGCTTTTTCTTGAAAAAGAAGCTCAAGATGAAAAACCCTTCTGCCTCTGCAAACTCTACGAGAGTATTTCCACGCTGGTTTCTGTTGCCGTGACCGAATTTTCATTCTGTTGCCGTGACCGAATTTTCATTCTGTTGCCGTTGGCTTATTTTTGCATTGAAATCTCCCATAATTATCTCTAAGTGCTGCTTACCTTTATTATTTAGATGACGAATTTCCTCATAAAATTCTTCAATTTCTTCTTCAGGATGACGTGTGGTGGGTGCATAAGTTTGAATAATCTGAGGCTGGTATCTTCTCGAGAGTTGGATAACGAGTCGTGCAGCTCTGTCAGAAAAACTTTCAACTTTTACAACTTTATCCTTCATTTTCTTGTTTATTATAAATCCAACACCACGAGTTCTGCCAGTATCAGTTCCACGATAGTAGAAGAGATGTCCACTTTTCAGTTCAATGAGATCTCCTTTTCTCCTCACCTCACTTAACCCGACGATGTCCCACTTGATCTTCTTCCAATTCAAGAAGCCTTGAATCAGAATATAGCGAGCGTCCATTATACGTAGCCAAGGTCAGCATCGGATGGCAGCCTAGTCCGGTCCTCCGAGGATTCTTAGCACCCTCTGCCTTCATGTCGCACTGGCCGCTGCCTTGGCCAGGTACATTCCAGCTGCCGGAGACTGAGGGCCAAGATTTAAGTTGTGGAGTCATTTTGGAGGGGTTGGGCCATAACTAACCACGCTGGCCAAGCGGGTTGGTGAGTGTGGGATAGCATTTCCTCTAATCCCGATGGTGAAGTTATACCGCTATTGGCGGTCGTCAGAGCCCCTTTAGTGGGAGCAGGATGTACCACGAGACGGCGGGGTTGACATTTGTCAAGGAGAGGGTGTGATGTTACGCATCACCTGACCTTACATTCCGTTTTATATATCTTCATCATCATCATCATCATCATCATCATTGTCAACCATTATCAATCCACTGCTGGACGAAGGTCTCCCCAAGTTTCCTCCACATCGGTCTGCCTTGTGCCAGTCTCCTCCATGTCACTCCCGCATTCTTTCGAATTTCATCCACCCATCTTCCATGTGGTCTTCTTCTGGGTCTTTTCCTGTCCCTTGGAATCCAATCTAAAATTTCGGCTGTCCATCGATGGCCTGTCCTTCTGGCAGTATGTCCAGCCCATTGCCATTTCAGGGATTTAACTCTGATCGTGATGTCTTCCACTCTTGTCATTTTTCGGATCCTCGAGTTCCTCTTCTTATCTCTCCTTGTTACACCAAGCATGCACCTCTCCATGCCTCTTTGAGCTGTCTGCAGCCTTTGTATGTCTCTTTTAGTCAAGGTCCACGTCTCTGCACCATACGTAAGCACTGGAAGGATGCATTGATCAAACACTTTTCTTTTAAGTCATAATGTCATATTGCTCTTGAAAATTATGCTGTTTCTTCCAAAAGCTCTCCAAGCAAGTTTTGTACGCCGATTAATTTCTTCATCAATGTGACCTTCACTTGATATCTGCAGTCCAAGATAAACGTACGTGGCTGTTATCTCCAGCTTTTCTCCATCAATCGAAAAATCTACATTTCTTGTAAAAGTATTGAACATCACTTTTGTCTTCTGAAAGTTCATTTTTAATCCCACTTCTTTACTCTTGTCAGCAAGTCCTGGATCATACTATGCAGCTCTGATGGGGTAGTTGCCAAAATGACTATGTCATCAGCAAAACGAAGGTGGGTTAGATAATCTCCATTAATCTTTATCCCTTTGTTTTCCCATTTCAGTGATTGAAAGACATTTTCCAATGTCGCATTAAAGAGCTTGGGAGATATGGTTGTCACCTTGTCTCACTCCCTTTCCAATTTTTATGTGTGTTGTATTTTCAAACAGCCTAATGTTTGCACTTGCATTTTCATAGATGTTATTAATAATATTAATGTACGCATCTTCAATACCGCAGGATTTCAGGGCCATTGTAACTGCTGATGGTTTCACCGAATCAAAGGCTTTTTCATAACGATAAAAGCCATGCACAATGGAAGTTCATATTCCCTCGCTCTCTCAATTAGTTCTCTCAGTACATGGATATGATCTATTGTGCTGTAGCCACTCCTGAATCCAGCTTGTTCTCTCGGTTGAACCATGTCCAGTGTTACCTTCAAACGGTGTGAAAGAACTCTAGTGAAAATTTCATAAACCACTGATAGGAGGCTGATAGGTCTGTAGTTCCTGAGATCCTCAATGTCACCTTTTTTTGTAGCAGGATCATTGTAGCGTTGTTCCAATCTTCAGGAATCTTCCCTTCATTAAGGCATCGAGTGAAAATTTGGGCGAGTACTGTTTCGATTTCTCCACTTGCTTTTTCTATGATGTCTACAGTAATTCCATCTTCTCCTGGAGCTTTTCCCCGCTTCATGTTCTTGATTGCATGTGCAACTTCTGCTGGGAGGACTGGAGGAACTCTGGTACTGGTACCTTTCATGATGTCTGGAGTACATGTATCATCCTTTTCATATAATTTGGAGTAGAAATCTTTCACTCTTGTCAAAATTTCGCCTCTATTTCTTGTTACAGAACCATCTTCTTTTCTCAGTGCCATAATCTGTTTTCTGCCTTTACTGAGATGTCCCTTTGCTATCTTTAGGCTTTGGTTGTTTTCAATTGCTTTCCTCACTAATTCACAGTTGAATTTCCTTACGTCTTCAGTGATGCTTTTTCGTACTGTCTTACATATCTCTATACATTCCATTTTGGAAGTCATATCTTCTTTAGTTGTCCTCATCTCTCTTCTTTTTGCATCAACATTTTGGTTTTCCCTGATAATTTGTTTACATGCAACTTGTTCTTAGATCCAGCTAATTTTGTTGCTGTTTCCATAAGAGCGTTGGTTACTTTTCTGCTAACTTCAGATATATTCACTTCTTCCGATGTTAGGCCTTCTAAAGCAGAGAATCTCTTCTTCAGTTCCAACTTGAAGGTGTTATGGTGTTTTTTAAGGTTGGTTAGTTATGTCAATACATTTTGTTTGTCTTATGAACTTGCGACGTTCGAGTTTAGTGTTGAGGTGCATCTTACATCTCACCAATCTTTGGTCACTGCCTGTGTTGAACTTGTTTAGAACACTGCAGTCTTCTATCACGAATTTTTTGCTACACATAATAAAATCAATTTCACTTGTCGTCCCATTTGGATGTCTCCATGTCCATTTCCTGTGTGGCTTTTTCTTGAAAAAGAAGCTCAAGATGAGAAACCCTTCTGCCTCTGCAAACTCTACGAGAGTATTTCCACGCTGGTTTCTGTTGCCATGACCTAATTTTCATTCTGTTGCCGTTGGCTTATTTTTGCATTGAAATCTCCCATATTTATCTCTAAGTGCTGCTTACCTTTATTATTTAGATGACGAATTTCCTCATAAAATTCTTCAATTTCTTCTTCAGGATGACATGTGGTGGGTGCATAAGTTGAATAATCTGAGCCTGGTATCTCCTCCAGAGTTGGATAACGAGTCGTGCAGCTCTGTCAGAGGAACTTTCAACTTCTACAACTTTATCCTTCATTTTCTTGTTTATTATAAATCCAACACCACTAGTTCTGCCAGTATCTGTTCCACGATAGTAGAAGAGATGTCCACTTTTCAGTTCAATGAGATCTTCTCCTTTTCTCCTTACCTCACTTCGCCCAACGATGTCCTACTTGATACTTTGTAGTTACTCTACCAACTCAAGAAGCCTTGAATCAGAAGATAGGGAGCGTCCATTATACGTAGCCAAGGTCAGCATCAGATGGCAGCCTAGTCCGGTCCTTCTGTGATTCTTAGCACCCCCTGCCTTCATGTCGCACTGGCCGCTGCCCTGGCCAGGTACATTCCAGCTGCCGGAGACTGAGGGCCAAGATTTAAGTTGTGGAGTCATTTTGGAGGGGTTTGGCCATAACTCACTACGCTGGCCAAGCGGGTTGGTGGGTGTGGGATAGCGTTTCTTCTAATCCCGATGGTGAAGTTATACCGCTATTGGCGGTCGTCAGAGCCCCTTTAGTGGGAACAGGATGTACCACGAGAAGGCGGGGTTGACATTTGTCAAGGAGAGGCTGTGATGTTACGCATCACCTGACCTTACATTCCGTTTTATATATTGTCATCATCATCATCATCATCATTGTCAACCATTATCAATCCACTGCTGGACGAAGTTCTCCCCAAGTTTCCTCCACAACGGTCTGTCTTGTGCCAGTCTCCTCCATGTCACTCCCGCATACTTTCGAATTTCATCCACCCATCTTCCATGTGGTCTTCTTCTGGGTCTTTTCCTGTCCCTTGGAATCCAATCTAAAATTTCGGCTGTCCATCGATCATCTGTCCTTCTGGCAGTATGTCCAGCCCATTGCCATTTCAGGGATTTAACTCTGATCATGATGTCTTCCACTCTTATCATTTTTCGGATCCACGAATTCCTCTTCTTATCTCTCCTGGTTACACCAAGCATGCACCTCTCCATGCCTCTTTGAGCTGTCTGCAGCCTTTGTATGTCTCTTTTAGTTAAGGTCCACGTCTCTGCACCATACGTAAGCACTGGAAGGATGCATTGATCAAACACTTTTCTTTTAAGACATAATGTCATATTGCTCTTGAAAATTATGCTGTTTCTTCCAAAAGCTCTCCAAGCAAGTTTTGTACGCCGATTAATTTCTTCATCAATGTGACCCTCACTTGATATCTGCTGTCCAAGATAAACGTACGTGGCTGTTATCTCCAGCTTTTCTCCATCAATCGAAAAATCTACATTTCTTGTAAAAGCATTGAACATCACTTTTGTCTTCTGAAAGTACATTTTAATCCCACTTCTTTACTCTTGTCAGCAAGTTCCTGGATCATACTCTGCAGCTCTGATGGGGTAGTTGCAAAAATGACTATGTCATCAGCAAAACGAAGGTGGGTTAGATAATCTCCATTAATCTTTATTCCTTTGTTTTCCCAGTTCAGTGATTGAAAGACATTTTCCAATGTGCCATTAATGAGCTTGGGAGATATGGTTGTCACCTTGTCTCACTGCCTTTCCAATTTTTATGTGTGTTGTATTTTCAAACAGCCGAATCTTTGCACTTGCATTTTCATAGATGTTATTAATAACATTAATGTATGCATCTTCAATACAGCAGGATTTCAGAGCCATTGTAACTGCTGATGGTTTCACCGAATCAAAAGCTTTTTCATAATTGATAAAAGCCATGCACAATGGAAGTTCATATTCCCTCGCTCTTTCAATTAGTTCTCTCAGTACGTGGATATGATCTATTGTGCTGTAGCCACTCCTGAATCCAGCTTGATTTCTCGGATGAGCCATGTCCAAAGTTACCTTCAAACGGTGTGAAAGAACTTTAGTGAAAATTTTATAAACCACTGATAGGAGGCTGATAATTCTGTAGTTCCTGAGATCCTCAATGTCACCTTTTTTTGTAGCAGGATCATTGTAGCATTGTTCCAATCCTCGGGAATCTTCCCTTCATTAAGGCATCGAGTACAAATTTGGGTGAATACTGTTTCGATTTCTCCACTTGCTTTTTCTATGATGTCTACAGTAATTCCATCTTCTCCTGGAGCTTTTCCCCGCTTCATGCTCTTAATTGCATGTGCAACTTCTGCTGGAAGGACTGGAGGAACTCTGGTACTGGTATCTTTCATGATGTCTGGAGTACATGTATCATCCCTTTCATATAATTTGGAGTAGAAATCTTTCACTCTTGTCAAAATTTTGCCTCTGTTTCTTGTTACTGAACCATCTTCTTTTCACAGTGCCATAATCTGTTTTCTGCCTTTACTGAGATGTCCCTTTGCTATCTTTAGGCTTTGGTTGTTTTCAATTGCTTTCCTCACTAATTCTGAGTTGAATTTCCTTACGTCTTCAGTGATACTTTTTCGTACTGTCTTACATAGCTCTATATATTCCATTTTGGAAGTCATATCTTCTTTAGTTGTCCTCATCTTTCTTCTTTTTTGCATCAACATTTTGGTTTTCCCTGATAATTTGTTTACATGCAACATGTTCTTAGATCCAGCTAATTTTGTTGCTGTTTCCATAAGAGCTTTGGTTACTTTTCTGTTAACTTCAGAAATATCCACTTCTTCCGATGTTAGGCTTTCTAAAGCAGAGAATCTGTTCTTCAGTTCCAACTTGAAGGTGTTATGGTGTTTTTTAAGGTTGGTTATGTCAATACATTTTGTTTGTCTTATGAGCTTGCGACGTTCGAGTTTAGTGTTGAGGTGCATCTTACATCTCACCAATCTATGGTCACTGCCTGTGTTGAACTTGTTTAGCACCCTGCAGTCTTCTATGACGAATTTTTTGCTACACAGAATAAAATCAATTTCACTTGTCCCGTTTGGATGTCTCCATGTCCATTTCCTGTGTTTGGTTTTTCTTGAAAAAGAAGCTCAAGATGAGAAACCCTTCTGCCTCTGCAAACTCTGCGAGAGTATTTTCACGCTGGTTTCTGTTGCCGTGACCGAATTTTCATTCTGTTGCCGTTGGCTTATTTTTGCATTGAAATCTCCCATAATTATCTCTAAGTGCTGCTTACCTTTATTATTTAGATGACGAATTTCCTCATAAAATTCTTCAATTTCTTCTTCAGGATGACTTGTGGTGGGTGCATAAGTTTGAATAATCTGAGCCTGGTATCTCCTCGAGAGTTGGATAACGAGTCGTGCAGCTCTGTCAGAAAAACTTTCAACTTTTACAACTTTATCCTTCATTTTCTTGTTTATTATAAATCCAACACCACGAGTTCTGCCAGTATCAGTTCCACGATAGTAGAAGAGATGTCCACTTTTCAGTTCAATGAGATCTCCTTTTCTCCTCACCTCACTTAACCCGACGATGTCCCACTTGATCTTCTTCCAATTCAAGAAGCCTTGAATCAGAATATAGCGAGTGTCCATTATACGTAGCCAAGGTCAGCATCAGATGGCAGCCTAGTCCGGTCCTTCGGTGATTCTTAGCACCCTCTACCTTCATGTCGCACTGGCCGCTGCCTTGGTCAGGTACATTCCAGCTGCCGGAGACTGAAGGCCAAGATTTAAGTTGTGGAATCATTTTGGAGGGGTTTGGTAATAACTCACCACGCTGGCCAAGCTGGTTGGTGAGTGTGGGATAGCATTTCCTCTAATCCCGATGGTATAGTTATACCGCTATCGGCGGTCGTCAGAGCCCCTTTAGTGGGAACAGGATGTACCACGAGAAAGCGGGGTTGACACTTGTCAAGGAGAGGCTGTGATGTTACGCATCACCTGACCTTACATCCCTTTATATATATATACATAAATATATATATATAGAGAGAGAGAGAGAGAAGGTGGGCGGCATCATGACCAGGTATATATATACACACTGTATGTATGACCTTAACTAAAAAAGACATGCAAAGAATGCAGACAACTCAAAGAATATATATAGAGAGACTGAAATCACTGAAATGACAATGGGCTGGACATGTTGCCAAAAGAGCAGACCATCGATGGACAACCGAAATTTTGTACTGGATTCTGAAACACAGAAAACGACCCATAAGACCCCGTGGGAGATGCGTTAACGGAATTCGAAAGAATGCCGGAGTAACATGGAAGAGACAGGCTCGAGACAGACCATAGTGGAAGAAACGTGGGGAGACTTTCATTCAGCAGTGGATTGATAATGGTATATATATCATCACCATTGACAACCATTATCATTACAATATATATATATATATATATATATATATATATATATTTGCAACTACCCCATCAGAGCTGCAGAGTATGATCCAGAAACTTGCTGACAAGAGTAAAGAAGTGGGATTAAAAATGAACTTTCAGAAGACAAAAGTGATGTTCAATGCTTTTACAAGAAATGAAGATTTATTGATTGATGGAGAAAAGCTGGAGATAACAGACGTACGTTTATCTTGGACAGCAGATATCAAGTGAGGGTCACATTGATGAAGAAATTAATCGGTGTACAAAACTTGCCTGGAGAGCTTTTGGAAGAAACAGCATAATTTTCAAGAGCAATATGCCATTATGTCTTAAAAGAAAAGTGTTTGATCAATGCATCCTTCCAGTGCTTACGTATGGTGCAGAGACGTGGACCTTAACTAAAAGAGATATACAAAGACTGCAGACAACTCAAAGCAGCATGGAGAGGTGCATGCTTCGTGTAACCAGGAGAGATAAGAAGAGGAACTCGTGGATCCGAAAAATGACAAGAGTGGAAGACATCATGATCAGAGTTAAATCCCTGAAATGGCAATGGGCTGCACATACTGCCAGAAGGACAGATCATCGATGGACAGCCGAAATTTTAGATTGGATTCCAAGGGACAGGAAAAGACCCAGAAGAAGACCACATGGGAGATGGGTGGATGAAATTCGAAAGTATGCAGGGGTGACATGGAGGCGACTGGCACAAGACAGACCGTTGTGGAGGAAACTTGGAGAGACCTTCGTCCAGCATTGGATTGATAATGGTTGACAATGATGATGATGATGATATATATATATATATATATATATATATATATATATATATATATATATATATATACTGTATATAATTAATATATAAGGTCTCCCCAACTTTCTTCCACAATTGTCTGTCTTGAGCCTGGCTCCTCCGTGTCACTCTTGCATGATTTCGAATTTCATCCACTCATCTCCCATGGGGTATTCTGGGTTTTTTTCTGTAACACCTAAGTTATGATTTAACTCCGGGGCTCCAGATGTCTTTCCCTGAAGAGTGGTTTGGGGTTCCTGAGTTGTTTTATTTTATGTCATTTGTGTTTAGAATCATGAAAGGGGGTTACTTCTGGTTAAATCTATGTTTATTTCTACTACGTCTAATTCCTGCAGCAAGGCACAGTGTTGATGTGGTCTAATTACTACATGAGTGTGCTTTACTTCTTTTTACTGATATATGTATAACATCAACCACTATCAATCCACTGCTATATGAAGGCCTCCTCAAGTTTCTTCCACAATTGTCTGTCTTGAGGCTGGCTCCTCCGTGTCACTCTTGCATGATTTCGAATTTCATCCATTCATCTCCCATGGGGTCTTCTTCTGGGTCTTATATATATATACATAACAGAGCTGCAGAGTATGATCCAGGAACTTGCTGACAAGAGTAAAGAAGTGGGATTAAAAATGAACTTTCAGAAGACAAAAGTGATGTTCAATGCTTTTACAAGAAATGAAGATTTATCGATTGATGGAGAAAAGCTGGAGATAACAGACACGTACGTTTATCTTGGACAGCAGATATCAAGTGAGGGTCACATTGATGAAGAAATTAATCGGCGTACAAAACTTGCCTGGAGAGCTTTTGGAAGAAACAGCATTATTTTCAAGAGCAATATGCCATTATGTCTTAAAAGAAAAGTGTTTGATCAATGCATCCTTCCAGTGCTTACGTATGGTGCAGAGGCGTGGACCTTAACTAAAAGAGACATACAAAAGCTGCAGACAACTCAAAGCAGCATGGACAGGTGCATGCTTGGTGTAACCAGGAGAGATAAGAAGAGGAACTCGTGGATCCGAAAAATGACAAGAGTGGAAGACATCATGATCAGAGTTAAATCCCTGAAATGGCAATGGGCTGGACATACTGCCAGAAGGACAGATCATCGATGGACAGGCGAAATTTTAGATTGGATTCCAAGGGACAGGAAAAGACCCAGAAGAAGACCACATGGGAGATGGGTGGATGAAATTCGAAAGTATGCAGGGGTGACATGGAGGAGACTGGCACAAGACAGACCGTTGTGGAGGAAACTTGGGGAGACCTTCGTCCAGCAGTGGATTGATAATGGTTGACAATGATGATGATGATGACATAGAGAGAGAGATAATTATATTGTGTGAAGTATTTAGTGTATGTGCTGGGAGATACCTTTATTATGGGCAAGTTACCAGAATTGCCTTGCCTGCCGACGAATAAGGCTTACAGATCTGTGTTGTCGAATGTTAAGGCTAACAAACAGATAAGAAAGATGCCCAATGCTAAGGACTTTTAGTTTTTATTAAATAAAAACCAGTTAAGTAGTAGTTTTCTTCTGATTGTATAAGTGAGGGGCAGTTGGTAAAAATATTTTAATATTGGTACTTCTTGGCTGTGTAAACTCATTGTTTGTTTTCCGTTTTTCTTCGACCTTTTTATTTTTTTCATTTAAAACTCTCATAAAATATTTGGCGTCTATGTATTTGGGGTGATAAGCTGTGGGATGATTCAACATTCTCATGGTGATGACCGACGAATATCTAAATTTTTTTTACCGAAATTGCGGATTGACTGCAACTGTAGTTTTTCTTTTTTCTTTTTTTTTTTTTTCATTTACTCTAATACCGGTGACTTATATTTCACTGAAAATTTGTTCCAAAAAATTTGTGAAATGTCAAAAAATTATGGCATGAGATTTTATTCAACGAGAGCAAGCTGCATCCATTAAAATATTATTTTCTTTTTAAAACACTATTGCCGCCAACTAACAATGAAAAGCGTTATTTGATACGTTAAAGTTTTAGTCTCACCCCTAGGTGTTTATAAAAAAAATTCTGAGTTATATCCTTATTTAACATTAAACCATATGTTACGAAAACTCCCTTTCGTAACACGGAACGGAAATCGATCTGTACCTCATCAAACATGGCTGCCACTTGTTTCCGGTGGCTTCACCCGCTCGCCGACGTAAGAACTGTACTTACTTCTATCTCGCTGGTATCAACATTATTAGTGCCACTTTATGTGTATATATTCTAGTTTTTGTCCCTTTGTTTTAAATATTATTAAAGAAATTAGACATCAAGTTCAATGGCCTCTCGAAAATAAATTATGTACGTGTAAATTAAGATGGTAAAGACATTACAGCACTGAAAATAAATTGTCAAAAAATCATTTTAGAACAAAAGCATATGCAATATTTGTAATCAATCTAATGTTTCTGTACAGTAACTGCTCTGCATCTGTTTTTATGAAGTAAATGAGAGAAAGATCTCTCATTAGAAGGGGGGGGATATTCACCCATTTATTTAATTTCATAGAAATGTAAGTGAAGAAGTTACTGATTTTTTTTTTTTTTACGCTTTCCAACCGTAGGTTGAAGAAGCGTATATGCTCCAGCTTTGTCCGTCCGTCCTCCGTCCGGCTGTCCGCACGATAACTGGCGTAAAAATGGTTCGATTTCGATGAAATTTTAGTATGTGGTAGGGGACCACCTGGGGACGAACCCTATTGAAAATGGAACAAATGGAGTCAAAGGTCACGACGTAGGAGCGGGATCCATTCCATTGCACCTATGCGTCATAACTTGCGTAAATATGGTTTGATTTCAATGAAATTTTAGTATGTGGTAAGGGAACCGCCTGGGGACGAACCCTATTCAAAATGGGTGAATTGGGGTCAAAGGTCAGGACATAAGAGCGGGATGCATTCCATTGCCTTTATGCGCCATAACGTGCGTAAAAATCGTTCGATTTCAATGAAATTTCAGTATGTGGTAGGGGACCACCTGGGGACGAACCCTATTGGAAATGGTTGAAATGGGGTCAAAGGTCAGCACATAGGATTGCGATCTATTCCATCGTCCTTATCCCATATTATTAAGGTGGACGGCAAGTAATTTTGCTTCCTATACTTCCAATGGAAAAACTTTTGTACATATTTCCTTCACAATTAATGTGTTCCCAAGGATGAAAATTTGAACATTGATTAAAAGAACTTCATATTATAATTGGAATACTTAATATTTTCTAAAACATAACCATAATTTTATAAAAATCAATAACTTTTCCTTTGGTAGTGTTGAAACCAGAAAAAGTATGGCGCGACTTGTACTTTGATGACGTCAGTAGACAAACAAATGTTGGATTGCATAATTATGGTTATGTTTTAGAAAATATTAAATATTTCAAGTTATAAAATGAAGATATTTTAATCGATGTTCAAATTTTCATCCTTGGGAACGCAGTAATTGTGAAGAAAATGTGTACAGAAAGTTTTCCATTGGAAGTATAGGAAGCAAAATTACTTGACGTTCACCTTAAAGCAGCAATTCTTGTATATATGTAAATTTTATTTTGAAAACGGCTCTAAGGATTTTGATGAAAGTCGTTAACCCACCGTTTTCTGGTACTAGAAATCTATTTAGCTTGATCTCGACTTTTGAAAATCCGTTTAGTGGGTTAAAAACCACCCCGAATTACCACGTTTTTAGTGTAATGTCATGGCGTCGTCCGATTAGATGCTGGCGCGCGGTCACGCCATCTGTCTCATTACGTCACGCTTTGTGTGCGGATCCTATTAAAGTTTTATGACGTCACAGTCTTGCCAGCAGATGGTCGCGATTCCCATCTGCCTCATTACGTCACGCGTTGTGTGCGTATGTTCGTCCGCACGATAACTCGTGTAAAAATAGTTCGATTTCGATGAAATTTTAGTATGTGGTAGGGGAACACCTGGGAAGGAACCCTATTGAAAGTGAACGAAATGGGGCCAAAGGTCAGAACATAGGAGCGGAATCCATTTCACTGCTCGTATGCGTCATAACTAACATAAAAAAGGTTCGATTTCGATTAAATTTTACTATGTGGTAGGGGATTACCTGGGGACAAATCCTACTGAAAATTGGCGAAATGGGGTCAAAGGTCAGGACATAGGAGCGGAATCATTTCCATCGCCATTATGCGTCATAACTTACGTAAAAATGTTTCGATTTGGATGAAATGTAAGTATGTTGTAAGGACCTGCCTGAGGACGAATCCTATTGAAAATGGGCGAAATGGGTCAAAGGTTAGGACACAGAAGCGGGATCTATTCCATAGCCCTTATGCATCATAACTTACGTAAAATTGCTTCGATTTCGACAAAACTTTATCATGTTATTTCGGAGGTATACTGAACCAGTTTTATTGAATATCATCGAAATGGGATCAAAGGTCAGGGCACAGGAGTGAGATTTATTCCACAGCCATTTTCCTCATAACTTGAGTAATTATTTCTAGTATGTTGGAAAGCGTATCATAATCAATGCATTGCATGATTTTACTAACTTGTTTACTTTGCACGGCCAGTAGATTTTGGCATTTGGCTAGTAAAATTTTTATTCCGCTAGCCATATTGGCCAGTAGAAATTTCAGCAGTTTCGCAAGGGCTGATAGTGAATAAACATAAACACACTTTTAGCGAAAAGCATGTACCCACCCCACCTCTTCTTCCCTGTTCCTAATCAGTAACAGTCTTTATTCAGTGCAATTTGACTCCTCTTCAGTTTCATTTTATTTGAAATACTGTTCTTCTGCAGCATTACTTTTGGTTGTAGAGATCTAATATATATATATTTTTTTCTCCGCTTAACAAGAAACCCCAAGAGTCAGCTTAAAGTTTGGAAGTTTAGCTTTTGTGGCTGGATATTTAGGGAAAATTATTGATGAAAGAACAGTCTGCCCCTCCTGCTTGGAAAAAATTGGGTAACTGTAATTGCATGGCACCCATTCTTAATTTAATCGCAAATCAAGACCGTGGAGGAATGACTTACCCAACATCAGCATTTATTATGATCCTTTCTATCATACAAGATTTTGTTGAAAAATCTCTTCCATATTTGCCACAAAAC
Source organism: Macrothele yani (assembly GCA_039090855.1). Lineage (NCBI taxonomy): Eukaryota > Metazoa > Arthropoda > Arachnida > Araneae > Macrothelidae > Macrothele > Macrothele yani. Next base: position 64,858,428 of record CM077001.1, on the reverse strand, counting down.
TGTTTGGGGCAAAACTTATCGACATATATTCTTCCAAAACTGGATAAATGACCAGTTTTAAAATGCCATGAAGAGGATCACAGTAAACTAACCAGCAAGTTAATTTGCCTAAAATTTCTTCCAGTCCTGCTTTTAAAGCTTCTTTTTTAGAAAGTGTTTGTTAAGTGTCTTCAGGAAATAAAGAGTTCCTTGTAATGAACTGCAATGCTTTCTTTAGATGTGTGTAAGTGATATTCAATGAAATAATTATATCATATTAAATTTAAAAGTGCACGAAAGCAAATGACCCTGTGCTGTGTGGCAAAACGTATATATATAGTATAAAACTTAGTTTTAACACCCACCAACAGGGTATTAAAACTAAGTTTTATTACTTTTAATCTTTCATTCCCTAAGGTAATGCTACTACTTATGACAAACTGTTGAGCCAAATATGAGAACACTTCGAACTATTAAACCGCCGGTGCAAAAAGATTTCTTAACTGAATATAAACCATTTTTTTCAACTATCATATTCAGAAAAAGAAATGTTCAACTTGAATGCCCTAGATAGTGTGTGTTGCAACTTTGGAGCAAGGGTAAATATTAAATTCAATTTTGCCTGTATATGAAAGATTTCAACAATTTACTGACTAGAGTGTGTAAATCTGATTCCTTAAATTCGTCAACTAACATCTTTTGAAACGACGGTGGTCAGAGGCGACTTTAGATCTTTTGGAGCCCTAGGCGCTAAACGATTCCTTCCCCATTTTATGTCCTCAGAAATTTTCATCCCACCTTATCTTCTCAGAATTTTTCTTTGTGAGATTAACAAGAAAAAACAATAAAGTCAAGAAAAAGGTTTTTACGTTCTTTAAAATGCCATTCTATCTTTCTATTATTAGAACGGTTTGTAAGAAACAGTGCTAGTGTAATCACTTTGTCTGTCCATGCACATCGAACTTTTTGTTTTTAGAGATATTTCAAAAATTGTTTTTGCGGCTTATAGGAAATCAAAGAATATTAAGTTTGGCACTTTAAATATCCCATATAATTCATGAATTTGTCGCTAAGGGGTTTCAAAATCGAAAATTAGAAAAATTAAAGTTCTATTGTGTGAAGAAATTATTCAACTTAGATGAAAAAAATATTTTTGTGCCTCGCAGATTAGGCTTAGCTGTTCCTTCTCAAATATTTAAAATTTCCAATTAGTTCATTAATTTCCTGTTAGAGGCGCTAAGTCCAAAGAATTTGGTTTTCACAAATTTTTCGAAAATTATTTTTGCGAATGATAAGACATAAACGTTCATTAAATTTTGGCCATTTTAAATTTCACTACTAGTTCATAAATTTCCCGCTAGGAGTTCTCGAAGTGGAAATTTAGTTAATTTTAGCTTTGCGCTACAAAAAACCATTTCATTTACAGCAAAAGTTCTTGAGTTTGATGCGTTAGGCAAAACTGACTACTTTAGCACTTTTTCGGTTGCAAATTACTTGGGAAACTTAACGCTAAGGGCGCTGAAAATGGAATTTCTCTAAATTTATCAGTGCATTGCGTATAAATTGCTGTAAAATTAGAATACGTTTCAATTGCAAAACGAGCTCTTACCATTCCTTCAGCTGTATAAAATCCTCTTGTTTTTACGTTATGAGTTAAATCAGTAGGAAATGAGCATGGTATCAAGAAAAAATGAAATACTTCAAGACACTGGCAAAGGGAAGTCCTCGACATTAGAAAATTCGGGTAGAATGCAATTTGTGCACAGTATTTACTTTAAAAGAGTGGATGACTTTCCGTGGAGGAGTATTTTTATGGCGAACAATTCCCTAAATCAAAGAAATTAAGCCGTTCATGTCATGGACCGTAATATTCTGGAATTTCTTTATTTTTCAGCATAAATACTAACTCTTCTGGTTTAGATTGGTTCTTTGGCGACTTTTTTCCGGCGATAAAATTGAGTCGACCTCAATGGACAACTGGCTTGAGGGAACTCCACGTATCTCGAATGAGGACATGGAGCTCCTCAAAGGGGATTTCACGGGTATGGAAGTTAGGTCGGCGATCCAGGCCCTTAAACCCGGTAAGTCTTCTGGGTGCGATGGGCTTCCTGCGGAATTCTACAGGAAGTTTGTTAACAATTTAGCTCCCTGGCTTTGCAGGGTGATGTTTAATGAGATTGTTAGGGTTGGCCTAATGCCGGAAACCATGCGGATGAGCATGGTTGTCCTTTTGTGCAAGACCCCCGGCACCCGTTCTAGATCGTTAGGTGGTTGGTGACCGGTGTCTCTCTCGACTGTTGACTAAACGATCCTGGCCATAATCATCAAGAGTAGGCTCTGTTTGGTTGCTAAACACCTATTCGGTGTCAATCAGACGTGTGGTATCAAGGGGCGTCGTATGTTTTGGAATGTGTGTTGGTCCAGTGATATTATCACTTACCTGGGCGAGAAGGGTATTAATATGGACCTTTTTTCCGCCGATCAGAGTAAAGCCTTTGATAGGGTTTCTCACAAGTTCATCGGGAAGTTGCTGGATGCCCACGGCTTCAGGAATTTCTTTCGAAGTAAGGTAGGGACCCTCTGCAGAGTTCTCTCCGGGAGGGTCATCATAGCTGGGCATTACTCTCCCTTCTTTGAGGTTCAAATGAGTGTTTGGTGTTAGAAACCCTGCTTAGGAAAGTCATTGGTGCTAGCAAGTTAGGGGGTTTCCCGTTCCGGGGACTGTTGCTTCTTTGAAGTATCTCGCTTACGCCGATAATGTCCTCTTCTTCGTGGATGGGGAAGGTAGCTTGAGGGATTTGCAGGAAGCTTTTTCTGGGTACTGCAGAGCGACAAGTGCCCGTCTCAACGAGAATAAGTCGAACATTAGGTTTTGGGGTAGGTGGGAGCTGCTGGCGGTCGCGGGTTTGGCCATCACCGAGGGACCTGTCCGGATATTGGGTATCCAATTTTCCAAGGACGGGATCCACAGAAACACCTGGGGGAATATTCTTGTGAATATGAAGAAAGAGCAAGAGCGTTGGAAAGTTGGCGAATATCTTCCTGGTCTCTAAGTGCGCCTTTGCAGGAGAATTAGAGTCTCCATCCCTAGGTACTATGAGACTTCTGGAAAGGCGGTCTTCGGCTTCGTTTAGGCCGGCAAAAAGACCGAGAAGGTGGCTCGGGCTGTCCTTTGCTGTCCAAGGGAGGAAGGGGGCTTCGATGTCAAGAACCTTCCTACTTGGTTCAGTGCACTTCAGTTTTTCAAGATTCAAGTGTGAGGGAGGCTCTTGCCGCCGACCACCCGTTTAAAAACTTAGTTTCCTACTTCATGGGTTTGGATGCGAAGAAGTATCTGCCGGGCCACAACTTTGTGGGTCCCCGTAGAGAGTTTGTTCCCAAGAAGTATCTCTTGGGTGGTCGCCTGCGGGACTTCGCAGAGGGAATCCGCAACGGGAAGGGGACCAGGCAGTCGTATGTTGATCTTCTCCCTAGGCTTAGGGAACACGTCATCAAGGGTTTTAACGTTGCTAGGAACTTTATGAGAGAGGCTTGGATGAGCATTCACTTGACGGGGGTGGATTGCAAGAAGAGGGACTTTAAGTGTCGGTTGGCCCACAATGTCCTTCCGACCAGGAGTCGACAGCTTCGGTGGGGAGGCATTTCCTCCGATAGATGTCTTTCGTGTGCGAGCATTGAGGACAGGTTCTATCTCTTTTGGACGTGCCACATGGCGCATCAGGTCTGGCAAGGAATCTAGCCTTGGGCTTTTTTTTTATTGGAGGTTTAACGACCACCGTGAGCAACTCAATGGGCTATAAGCAGTCACCCGTCCCTAATTTAGGGTCACTGGTTCCAGGGAAGGGAGAGAGCCAGTGCCGTAAGACAAACACAACATCCATGCCTCACCGGGATTCCCTACCCGGACCCCGTTCGGACGAATGATCAGAGGCCATCGCTTAGACTACTGCGCCACCGGGGCGGCAGCCTTGGGTTTGGCACAAGAGATTTGACACACACACACACACACCGAAACTCTCACCACGGTCCAACAAGCAACACCAGTAAAACCCCGAGTCATTCAGTTCCGCCGAAGAACTCGAACAGATTTTCAGGTATACGGTTAAGCCTCAGTGTAGCTAACGTGAAATTAGTGCTTCCAATACAACAAAATATTTGATACCTAATTTTTAGCAATAGCAAATCATTAAAAATTGTTCCCATAAAACTTTTTTTTTCTGGCGGTGAGTGGTTTACACCCTGTGACAAAAGAAAAAAAATCGAAGCACATTAAACTGGCATCCCAAAGCTTAGTTAGTTACTGATTTTTTTACTACACTGGTGTGCAAAAATTAAGGACGAAGAGGAGAAATTAGCATAACAGCGGAACGAGCAGGCAGAACGAACCGAAAGACCACTCAGGCGATAGACTAGGGCCCAGTAGGGTAGGGCATCCGCATATATGCAGCATGACGAGGATGGGGAGTGTCGGAAGGGTATAAAGCACACGGGCGGTGTACGCTCAGCAATTCGGTGAAAGCTATTGCACGGTGTACTTTGGTTTGAACGACGCCGAGTTGCTGCCACCGTGTGATATGGCAAACAGGCAATCCAGTAGACGACATCTGGATGACTTTACCCGAGGTCGCGTCATTGGGAAGTTGGAAGAAGGTCGAAGTGTAACTAGTGCGGCCGAGGAGTTCGGGATCGCTCACAGCATCGTTTCACGACCTTGGAGAGCATTTCAAACAACAGGAACAGATGTCCGAGAGTTTAGCAGTAGTCGTCCACGAACAACCACGGCGGCGGACGACCGGTATATTGTCCTACAGGCGAGAAAAAACGGACGACAGACAGCGGGAGAAATCGCAAGGCACGTGCATCAGACAACTGGACGTCCGGTATCGCGTTTTACCGTGGCCAGGAAGATGCACAAATGTGGTCTATTTGCACGACGACCAGTACGGTGTGTGCCATTAACGCCTGCTCATCGGAGACGGCGGTTTCTGTGGAGCCAGGAACAAAAGAACTGGACACATCAGCAATGGTGTCGAGTTCTCTTTACGGATGAGAGCCGATTTAGTCTGACGAGCGATTCTGGACGTATAAACATCTGGAGAGAGCAGGGAACATGCAATCACACCTCCAACATCATGGAAAAGGACCGGTTTGGAGGTGGCGGAGATCTCGTTTAGGGCGGTATCATGCTTGGTAGCCGTACTGACCTCCACATCTTCTAAGCAGGTTCAGTCACTAGTGTCCGCTATTGTACCGAGGTCCTCCTGCCTCACGTGCGTCTGTTTAGAGGTGCTGTGGGTCCTGAGTTCCTCTTCATGGACGGCAACGCTACACCTCATCGTACAGTGGCTGTCGCAGAGCTTTTGGAGAGTGAAGATATTCAACGCATGGATTGGCCCGCAAGGTCCCCGGACCTAAATCCAATCGAACACGTGTGGGACCTTCTTAAGAGACGCTTGGCAGCACGTCACCAGCTGTCAGGTCAGCAACGACTCCGCAGCTGCGATTGGCGCTACAAGAGGAATGGGCCGCGATGCCTCAATAGCTCCTTCACAACCTCGTCCTCTGCATGAACAGACATTGTAAATCCTGCAGCAGTCAGGGGTGATCATATCCCTACTAAAGGCTGGATTTTTCTTGGCAGCCGTCTGTCACATGGACGTTTCTGTCTTCTGTCCAATTGTGCTCGAAGCTACTTTTTCAATAAAGTGCCTTTGTATCCTTTGGATTCCTTGTTTGGACGGTTTTGCTCACTTGTCCTATATTCTTACATCTTGGGGATCTTATGGTATGATATGAGTCGATGTGGAGAACTTCTGCACGACGTTACATTCGAAACACCGTCTCGTCCTTAATTTTTGCACGCCAGTGTACTATGTGCTAATCTAAATATAAAGGGGCTGAAACCACATGGGAGGAGAATGGTTTACATCATACGTTTTCAGGTAACACTGTAACGATTCCTTATTAATTAGAAACAGGCTTGTAGTAAGGAGAGAACATTTTTACTTCTCCTGAAGCTTTAGGTTGAGGATAAGGGGTGGGGATTCACAAGCACAGGCTTGTAGTAAGGGGAGATCTTACTAGCATCTTTAATAATTCACACCACCCCTTGGTGAAATCAGTGGTGCATTACTGACTTAAAGCAAAGGTACAAAATTTTTGTATTTTTAATCACTTATATGTGTAGATTAGTTGGAATTTGCATTTGCAATATACGTTCATAAGAAAAATTGTATACTCTATTTAAAAATTTTACATATATTAATGTGTATGTAAATAACAAATTTGTGATTGTATGCATATAATCAGTCAACAAGTTTCAGCTCTCCCAAAAGTTGTAATTGCCCCCCCCCCTCTTAAAAAAAACTCTGAGTGCAACACTGACTGGGAAGACATAGTTTTTGAAATTCGAGTGACTCTCGTTGGTTATCATACATGTATTGCCCCGTGCACATACCAGCAGGCACTGGAACGCTGCGTTCTTTTAAGGCAACAGACAACTGATCTAAAATTATATTGAAAGTTCCACTTCTGAATTTATCTCTCGAAAAAAAGACAACTTCCTCTGATACAGAGGTTGTATTATACGTGTTTTAGGGGAATTGGGATTCACTCAGCCTATATATATATATATAGCCTTTTATTCAATTTCCGGTTCTGTGGTTACCCTGTACATAAGTATTCATACTATGTATGTTGTTTTTTTCTTAATATTATATGTTACAAATTTAATTTTGAAATGTAACTGGTCAAATGTAACCCCATAACGAAAAATAAATGAAAAGGAATAATAACAATAGATCGGCTTTATAAAATGTACCATAAAAAGAGAAAAATATATAGTTAATTATATAATAAATAAGTATCTTAAAATATGTAGTTTCATTGTGTAAAAGGGCAAAGCTTCTGAAAGAAAGAATGTGGGAAGGATCACCACTGAGAGATGAAGTAAAGGTATTTTAGAAGTTAAAACTCTTTTTATAACAGAATTCTGCATTATGCAACTCATCATAACCCACCCACCCCATGAGAGAGAGTAGACTCACCATTAGCCTTGAGCACAAGCAAATGTTTCCCTAAATTTTGATCTTCCTGTTCCTGGACAGATATCTTCCCTCCAGAAAAACCAATATTACTTTCATTCAGGTTCTCGTTCTCATTATTAAAATATGCTTTCTTTGGGTTATTAAAAGTAAAAAAATCCACAATAGTTCTTTTAGCCATTATTAGCAACCTCGGATCGATGTTAAAACTCAACAACCATTACTACAGACTAGACGGAGTACTCCAATAGGTTGGTTATTTAAGCTACATACGAATAATGCAAATGCATAGACACATAGAAGAAAACCTGAGCCATAAATGAAAGAAAGATGGAGGCCAATACTAATGTCAAGGGATCAATGACCAATCACCAATGAGTAGAGAAAGATGCGCGCCTTTCAGAGGGACTTGGACACTGAAATACAAAGGAGCTACGGCTCTTCTGTGGAAGTTGAACCAAAGGCGAAAAAGGGTATCGATGAAGAAAGACGCAGCACAGTTCGGCACTCCGTTTCAACCCATCGCAATGTCATTAGCTGTATGTGACTGACAGGTGTCGTAATATCGGCGCCTTTCTTCTGCTCAAGCTGGCAGTCGTTTGAACTCGTTTCCCTGCAGAACTAATTTGCTGGAGTTTCCCAGATGGTTGGCCAGTTTTTGGTGGATGAAAAGCCTCCCACTACAAGCTTCGGATATAAAAAAACCCCAGATGATCCGTGATATTTCTTTGAAAAAAATAAGTAGCACATAAATTTTACAGTTCACTCTTTCACTCTTTCACTCTTTATGAATGATTGGTTTGTGTTTGCTCATATCTGGGAAGGGGAAGGGTACAGTAGATATTAATTTACCCCTCTCCAAAATTTGAGGGGTACATTGTACCCCGTTCCTACGCAATTGTGGGTGGATGAAATTCGAAAGCATGCGGGAGTAAGATGTAGGAGACTGGTCCAAGACAAACTGTTTGGAAAGGTACTTGGAGAGACCTTCATCCAGCTGAAAAATTGATAATTGTTGAGGAGGATGATGATATATATACATGTACCGTGGCGTAGGAACGGGGGGTACGATGTACCCCCCCAAATTTTGGAGAGGGGTATATTAATATCTACTGTACCCCCCCCCCCCAGATATGAGCAGACACAAACCAATCATTCATAAAGCGTGAACTGTAAAATTTATATGCTACTTATTTTTTTTATTCTCCTTTTTTTCTGCAGGGAAACGAGTTCAAACGACTGCCAGCTTGAGCAGAAGAAAGGCGCCGGTATTATGACACCTGTCAGTCACCTACAGCTAATGACATTGCGATGGGTTGAAACGGAGTGTCGAACTGTGCGGCGTCTTTCTTCATCGATACCCTTTTTCGCCTTTGGTTCAACTTCCACAGAAGAGCCGTAGCTCCTTTGTATTTCAGTGTCCAAGTCCCTCTGGAAGACGCGCATCTTTCTCTACTCATTGGTGATTGGTCATTGCCCCCTTGACATTAGTATTGGCCTCCATCTTTCTTTCATTTACGACTCAGGTTTTCTTCTATGTGCCTATGCATTTGCATTATTCGTATGTAGCTTAACTAACCAACCTATTGGAGTACTCCGTTATAGCGTCTAAAAGGGGAAGTGTGCCGTGCGAACTCAAAATCTGCGTTCGAAATATGTCCCACGCCGCATCGCGGCGCTGCAGACGGCGTCTGTGTCAAAGATTGTGTGTACTGTTGTGCAATGTGAACCAAACAACAGGGGTTGGATTAGGATATGTACGATTTTCTTAAGTGTGTGATTATGGAAACACATTTTATGGTTCAGTGAAATGTCTACGTCTGGCGCAGAGTGCAGCGTCGGCAAATGTAATTGAAAGTATAATTATGCGTGATTTAAATTGATATGCTACCTCCTCGAAGAATGCCTACCAAAAGGCTAACAAATGGCTTGTATGTGCCAAGTAAAGAAGTGCTGTTTGGAAAATTTAAATGTATGTCACTTAGTAGCGGCTAGTGGTAAGCTGAGTCGAATCTGACGAAAAAGACAGGCTACGGTGCGAAATAGTCACGTGCACAACTTAGTGCTGTCGCCAAGTCAATCGGTTGAACAGCCATTGCGTTTCATTGTTGGTTCACATTTGTTTGTATTGAGTGAGTGTTCCGTTTATTGCCATTTGGATACACGTATAGTTTTGTAAGGTAGGTATTATTATATTTCTAAGGTAAGGTTAATTCTTAGTAAACGTTTTATTTAGTTTTAGTAATAATTATAGGTTTAATGAGTAGATCTTAGTTTCACACGTGTTGAAATCTGTTCATGTCTCGTGAATAGTGAAGTATAAAGAAGTGAGTTATTCTGTAGTGTTGAATTCTTATTTCAAATAGAATAATTAATATATTTTGCCAATGCCGATTCACATAGAGCTTGAATATTACCAGAAATCAGGGCAACTTTTCAGGAAATTAGCCTTCGTAATTTGTATAACATTTGCATCTCCAACAATCGTTAGCCCTTTCTTTACGAAATTAATGCTTGAACTGTTGTTGCATTGTAATGTGTCTCTGAATTAAAGAGTACATTTTTTAATTTCGTAACTTAATGCAACTGTGATATAGCATTTGTCTGATTGAATTTACTAAAGCTGTCTGAACAGTGTGGACAGATTATGTTGAAAAACTTGCATGATCAACTTTATTCTAACTGTACAAAACATAGGGAACTACTTTCGATTAAAAATTTCATATCTAGTTCTTCACTTGTATTAAAAGGTGTAATTCTTTTTACAGGAATTGCCAAAATTTGCCATGCCACAGTGTTGCAGTGTTAGTGGCTGCTAGTTAAATTATAGAAGTCAAAAGGAGACTTACAACTTTGCCATACCAATTGTCTTATACAAAATCTGCTGCATACATTTAAACAGACAAAGTTCTGATTTTAGATTTCCTTGTTCATTTTCCGTGGAATGTTTGTGTATGAGTAGCTTGAAAACTAAATAGGAAAACATAACTCTCCTCAGCTGGAAAATACTCTTGAACAACTTAGTGAAAGCCAAACATGACAACTGAAATTATTTGAAATCACGTGAAAGGAAAATTAAGAAGTTGAAAGTCTGAACGCTTAGTTTTGTGTGCCTCTCCTTAGTGCATAGTGTGCACAGAGTAAGTCCTGAGATAGGAAAAAGAGTTCAAACTTATCAAATATTTTATATGCAAAAGTGTATAGCCAGGTTGGTTAAAGTATTGAAATGTATTTTTCTTCTGTAATAAATGAAGATAACATTTCTGAAAAGTTATCTTTGAAACTGGAAAGTAAAGATCCGTCATATTTGGTTTAATTTTATTTGAAACTTGTATACCAGGAAGCAGTACTTCAGTTAGCTTCTCGTAACATATTTCCAATCTTTTTTCTGCTTCATCACATATTCACACAGTGATGCGGAGTGGTTGGTGGCATTCTGTACTGAAGATTTGTATTTAATATTTGGTGGTGTCTTTTTTTTTTCAAATTGGAACTAATACTGTTTGTGCAGTGGTTGCCCGTCTTTCAAAATGGACCAGAGGTCCTCATTTACTAGCAGGTTTGATTTCATCTGTCAAAATTCATTTGAAAATCTATGGACTATTTTCTTTCCGTGGAAGATGATGCTGTACTCCTTCGCGTCATGGGGTCCGGCTAGTCCCTCAACGACACCATACCCGTACGAGTTCCATGTCACTTATTTTCAGATTAATAAATGTTAGCAGTAATATTGTAGCATTTTTGTTTATGTTTCAATACTGTACCAAAAAATTCCAGGAAATTTCTCTTATTTTTCATACTTACCACTATGACTTCATTGCCATAAAATTTTTGATAAAAACACCTGTGAGAAATTAACTGAAGTGTTACTGTGTGTGTGTGTGTCAGAGCTGAGTTCGGGCTGAATTTCAAGATCCTGAGCCTGAAGTATGTCAGCTCGAACGAGCCCGAAAACTATGATTAACCTGTTAAGCATTGAAAAAGTCTTCCAGACTTCCACTCTTTCCTACCCATGCAATTAACTGATGTCTTTCTCAACTGCGGAGTGGAGAAGGGATGTCTATCTATTTCTATAGTTACCTTTAACCATTCATTTATTCCCGAAATGTTTTTTTGGGGGAGGGGGGACATCTGGAGGCACAACAAACTATGTCGTATGTTGCTCAATAGAATTAGCAGGGAGCTGCCCCTTTGAGGTAGGGAGCAAAATTCCGTCAGCTTGCTATCTACTATCTATGCTTCTTAAAACTTATCCTTGGCAGAAATCCTGTAATTCATGGCCTATGGTATTTTGTTATCCAAGCCCGGAATGGATAGCCCTGCAGAATTCCTACTCCCCATTTGACCCAGTTGCTGAAGAATTCTCTTTCACAACTAGAAAGTGTAAAAAAAGTCTCGTGTGCTAAATTATATAAAATCACATTAAAAGAAAAAGGAAGAAAATTCTTCCCCTCTCTCTCCAAGCCCGAACTCCAGTAAGTATTACACAGCCAGCGCCCGGTTCGGGCTCGGCCCGTCTCAGCACTGGTGTGTGTGTGTACTAGTGCTTAGCTTGACATTTATAGTAGGTATATTGAAAGTAAAAATTTAATTTTACTATAATGAGCAAATTTGGCTTCTAGTAAAGAATGTTAGTAAAATGTATAAATTCCCTAGTGTTATGAAAAACTACTAACCAATTCTGCTTAATTCCTTTAGAAATGTGTGGGAAATATTTATTTATACTGTTAAAATGTTGTCTAATCTAAAAAGTGATATCAAATATGTTTTATAAAAAAGTAGATCACAGGTATGAACATTACAAGAGTAGATTTTAGGTAAAGAAAATAATTGACATAACTCATACATAAAATATTCAGATGGTAACACACACTGGAGGATCTAAAGCTGAGATAATTTTGATGTAACTTGTGATGATTCAAACTATTTGAAACAGATGTCTTAATTTCTGCCATTGGTTAGCAAGAATTCTTTTTTTATTTTGTTGTGTGTATCTATAACTTTGTTGCAGATGCTATCACATAAGGAAGTTTGGGTAACAATCTGAAGCTGAATACTGTTTAGCTTGTGATGACTTCCTTCTTTCAAACTATTTGAAACAGACATTTGAGGTACATTTATGTAAAAGAATGGACCCATTTGTTTATTTTTAATAGTATTTTTTACTTTGTTCCGCTTGAAGATACAAGACAAATTCATAGTCAATAGGTAAGTTGATACTTTATCCAAATGTAGTATTTATGCTAATTTTTAAAACAAACTAAAAAATTAATTTCTGAATTGTAGCAAAGTGCTTTAATAATATGAGGGTGGATCAAAAGTTAGTTACACTGTTGAATAAAAAAATCAAGGATATACTCAGGGGATGTATGTTGGTTTACAACATTAATTCATTTTTCGACATAGTCGCCTAAGGACTGTAAACATTTATCGGAACGTGCGATTAACTTTCCCATACCTGTACAAGAAAAGTCCAGTTTGGTGCAACTAGTTAAGGACCGCACTTTTCACAGCCTCATCCGTTGGGAATCATTGTCCACTAAGCTCCTGTTTCATTTTACCGAACAAATGGTAGCCGCATGGGGATAAGTTGGGGCTGTAAGGTGGATGCTGCCACAATTCCGACTTGAATTAATGCAGCAATTCCCTTAGTTTTCCGTGCTGTGTAATGTTCTTGGACATCAGTGTGACACCTTAGCTCAACTTACCCCGGCATCTGTCCTTAATTGAATTTCGCAAATTTAATGGTGTTTGGCAATATGAGTCACTTGATGGTTGTCTCTTTTGACAGAAATTCTGTGTAAACAACAGATTCACAGTCATCATGACCACTCCCGCAGACAGAGACAGTTGGACTTTTCACGTCTTCCTTGTTGGGGAGGTGACATGTTTCCATTCCATGGACGATCGTTTGATTTCAGTTACGTAACAGTAAATATGTGATTTCAGATTGCTTATAGAGATATATTTCCCACGTATAATAAGAAGAAATATTTCTTCCCCAGTGTTTACCTGTATAACTGGGAATTTGCTAAGCATCGACCTGACTCTAAATAGCTGAGCTACGATGAAGCAAGGCTCGCTTTGACTGGCGAAAATCTGATATGAAATGTAAACTAGAACAATCTGTAGGATGCATAATGCTGTATTTAGTTCCAGAACAGTCTGCTGATATACCAAATGTCTTCCACATATTCCTGGTCCAAGAAGCCCCATCACACGTAATGAAATTAACAAACAGACCTGCATTTTCAGTGAGAATAACAGCTTTAATAATTAATTTTGCTAGCAAAGTTCCACTTATATTGTTACTTGTGGCAAAAACACCAATTATTTGGGTCCAATCTCCATTTAATGGCTGAAACACCATTACCAGTCCGTGATTACATGGGGTATACTTAACAGTTTTTGAAGTGTATGGCCCAATATGAACAAACCCTAATATTTCACCAGATGATTTTGCATGCAGTTTTTCTGTAAGCTTCACTTCATCTATTAATATACCACCATGTCTTGCAAAAGGCTCCATTTCACTTGTTTTCTTTGAAATAGTTTCAAACGTCAGTGCATTGAATCCAAAACTGCTGTTGTAATTTGAAATATACTTTCTAATAGTTGTTCTATTAGGTAGGATCATGATTTTGTGTTTCCGTATGTGCTCGTACAATTTTGGACTTTTTATGTGCATTAGTAAGCATTCAAGTAACCATTCTTTGGTATATGACATACCTCTTGCAGATTTCTTTTTTGCTGCCTTATAACAATGAATAACCATTTGCTGCTGCTTAATGCGTAATTCTGCTATTTTTTCATTAATGGAAAGTTCTGTAAAATTCCTTTTTTTTTATTTAAGTTTAATTAGAGAGCGAAATAACTAGTTTCTTCAGCCTGTTGATTTTCCGAACTGTATTTTGATACTTATTTTTAAATGTAGCCTTTCTTCTATGATAAGCTATTTTGTGCAAAAGTAAGCCCTGCAGATACTTACATCTGAGGCAAGTCTTTGTTGTTCCTTTCGTTACACAATTTTTGCTGTACAAATTATTCTAAAAAATAACTCCACTTTCAAGGTACTTCATGTTATTTTCAAATTCTGAAATGGAGCCTGTGCCATGACATACTGTTAGCCTATCAGTGTCTCGAATAATGGATTTTGATTCATCTTTAGAAGTAATATTAGAAACTGAGTTAATTTTTATTCCACGTAAATACACTTTACAGGTAACCTCTGGTTAACTTTTGGTAACAACAACCAGTTTTTCTGTTGTCAATGAATTTGACAATTCACATTTGAATGAATGAACATGGAAAATTATGCACTTTGAATTATTTGCAGGAATTTGCTTACCCCAAAATACTGAAGGCTGTGATATTCAGAAGGCAGTTCCGTGTAACTCTTTGGGAAGTGAATTCCAAGCTATTTAAATTACCATCAGGCTTATCATCGGTTTCCCTAACTTTCCTGTATTTTGCCAGAGTTTTTGACAAATAATGGGGAAGGTTTGGAAATATTGTTGGAATTGCATCTGGTGTCAAGATGGGCCGATCTCTGGGTATTAACACAGTCTCCTCATTTATTTTATGCACAAAATTTCGAACCACAAATCTCTCAAAGTGCAGTTCACATACAGCACTAAATTTGTCGTAAGTTTTTATCTGCACATCTGCACCGGGAATCAATCTTTGCCACTGCTGTAAAAGTTTATCATTTTTGGGTATTCCAAAGAGTGACGGCTTACTGTTTTTGTACTGAGTATTGCAACCTGGCACAAAACTATGGTTATTTCTCTTCCGCATAATGAGCTAAGTATAACTTATATACAATATTTAGGTAATCCACATTCCTTCTAAAACCTAAAACATAACACGTTTTCGTCTAAATTACCGTTCTTTTCACAGTAAGCAACACGAATTTAGTTTCCCGCTCCCATCACAGTAAGAAAGAGGGAAGGGAAGGCGATCGAAGCGCCATCTACGAAGGGGACAAATTTCGGTATCCACGCCAATCATTACGTACGCTAGGCGCTCGGCACACTTTCCTTCTAGACGCTATAACTCCGTCTAGTCTGTAGTAATGGTTGTTGAGTTTTAACATCGATCCGAAGTTGCTAATGATAGCTAAAAGAACTATTATGGATTTTTTTACTTTTAATAACCCAAAGAAAGCATATTTTAATAATGAGAACGAGAACCTGAATGAAAGTAATATTGGTTTTTCTGGAGGGAAGATATCTGTCCAGGAACAGGAAGATCAAAATTTAGGGAAACATTTGCTTGTGCTCAAGGCTAATGGTAAGTCTACTCTCTCTCATGGGGTGGGTGGGTTATGATGAGTTGCTTAATGCAGAATTCTGTTATGAAAAGAGTTTTAACTTCTAAAATACCTTTACTTCATCTCTCAGTGATGATCCTTCCCACATTCTTTCTTTCAGAAGCTTTCCTCTTTTACACAATGAAACTACATATTTTAACATACTTATTTATTATATAATTAACTATATATTTTTCTCTTTTTATGGTACATTTTATAAAGCCGATCTATTGTTATTATTCCTTTTCATTTATTTTTCGTTATGGGGTTACATTTGACCAGTTACATTTGGAAATTAAATTTATAACATATAATATTAAGAAAAAAACATATATAGTATGAATACTTATGTACAGGGTAACCACAGAACAGGAAATTGAATATATAGGCTGAGTGAATCCCAATTCCCCTAAAGCACGTAGTTAAGCCAAATGTCCTGCACATATAAAATTTATGCATATCTGGTCTGATGAATAAATTTTACTATTAAATTTTATATTTTAGTTTGTTAGCAAATATTTTTAGTTGCTTTTGAAAATAATTATAGTTATTAATATGTGTTAGTTGACAAGGTAGGTTATTCCATAACATCAATCCCTTGTAATCAATAAATCTTTGTTAAAGTGTTAGGCATTGGTAACAAAAATGCATTTTTGTCCCTTGTTTGACAGTCGTGACCCACAGTGTTCAGCTGAGTTAAATGTTGATACCTATTCTCTTTTATTCTTTTATATATAAGTCCTAATAATCTGTATTGCCAAAATTTCTCTATCTAAAAATCCATAAAAATTAATCCGTACCCCCATATTCAAATCAATTCCCCTAAAATTATTAAAAATTTTGGCCAGGCTGTTTTGTAATGGTTGTAATTTATATAAATTAGTCTTTAAGTCTTAGTTGTTTGACCCCATACTAATAAACAATAAGTCAAACATGGATAAATCAGACTGTAATACAGCATTTTTAATGTTTTAATTGATAAATTATTTGAAATTCTCGTAATTAAACCCAATACCACTGAAATTTTATTTACAATATTTTGAATATTAATATTCCATTTTAAATTAACCTCAGTTATTATTCCCAAATATTTAATATTATTGACTATATCAAGAGTACAAATTTCCACAAAAATTGATGGTGGCTACTGGCTCAGCGGTCTGTCTATCTCCCTTTTTAAGAATCATAATTTTAGTTTTTTTAATACTTAACCCCAGAAAATTTGTAGATAGCCATTCCATTAATTTTTCAATAAATTTATTACATTTTATTTTTGCCTCATTTATGTCAGCATCCGTAATCATTACTGTGGCATCATCCGCAAATATAATTAAATCCTCATTAGGTTCAATGTTAAAACTGTCATTAATATAAATTAAAAAAAGTAATGGTCTCAGAACTGAACCTATTTCATTAATTTGTGCCATAAATCATAAATGGAAAAGTGCTGAGGATATGTTTAGATCAGTATTTTTCGAGGCGATTGATACTGTTTGTGAGGAAATTGAAACCAGATTTCATCAACCGGATTTGGAATGCTACTGTGAGCTCGAGAATCTGCTTTTGATGTCACCAGAAAACTGGACTGACACCATGAAAGCTCTTGCAGAAGAAAGGGGTATTTTACCAAACAGGCTGAAACCAGAAGTAGAAATGTTAAGCAGGAGGTTGAACATCAAAAGCATTCCTCAAGTAGTGGAAAAAATGAAATCTATCCATAATGAAACGCGAAGTTTATTTCCACATGTCGAATCCTTGTTGAAGGAACTACTGGTAATATCAGCGACTTCAGCATCCGTGGAACGAAACTTTTCCATCCTGACGCGGATCAAGACTTATCTTCGAAGCACAATGACACAAAACCGGCTGAATCATCTCAGTGTTATGCACGCATATTCCAATCGTTTAGACAGCCTGAGCGTAGAGTCTTTAATGAAAGAATTCATCAATAATGATTACCGAAAAGGTGTATTTGGAAAAGTATAAACATCCTAAACATTTTCATTTTACATGACTTGGCGGTTGTTAACTTTGGTACTTTCGATATATAATATGCAACAGCAACACTCTATTTAATCTGGCCAGGAATTTATTGTGAAATTGACTTGTATCATAATTAGTCACCGTTTCGGGTTCAGTGAATTATAGTAAGTTTCTGTTTTGCTGTCATATTAACTGTTTTTTAATTTCTTTGCTGAAATACACAAGTTTTAACTTTTTTTATTATGTCTTTTGTTAAAATTTCTGAGAAACATGTTTTCACAAGACGAGATTTTTATCAACTTGATTAGCAATATGAATGACACAGACAAAAATGTTAAATGTTAAAAGTTTTATGATTCACTGCGCTGAGTCCAGGTGATATTTCTTAGTTTGGAGAAATTAAAGGTTTTGCATTGCGATCGGCGAATTAATGATGCGAATACTTATTTGATGAGTAAGATATCACTTTTAACTGTCCTAAAAAGATAAAATGTTTGTATGGTGAACTATTATGCCCTTGCTAGCAGTAACAAATAGGTTTGCGTTTTAGAGCACGTCAGTAATCGCATAAAACAAAATTCACTAACTATTAATGAATTGCGAGGTTTTTGTTAATATCTTCAAACAGCTAGGGCTTGATAACATACTTGTGATCAGTGTTTCTTTTCTCTTAAAATTCCATGCATCTTGATCAGGTCGTCCTTACTGCACTTTTTAAAAAAAATTTAGTGCACAAGTGGACATTTCAGCGCCCGCAGCCCCGGCACTAAAATTGTTTTCTGTCTTAAGATCTGTAGCAATACAACAAGTGCATTACGGATATCACATACCCCTCATAGAACTCCAATTTCTCGACCATCATTCAGCTTTTTTTTTTTGATTGGAGGTTTAACGACCACCGTGAGCAACTCAATGGGCTATAAGCAGTCGCCCGTCGCTAATTTAGGGTCACGGGTTCCAGGGAAGGGAGAGAGCCAGTGCCGTAAGACAAACACCACAACATCCATGCCTCACCGGGATTCGAACCCGGACCCCTTACGGACGAATGATCAGAGGCCAGCGCCTTAGACCACTGCGCCACCGGGGAGGCATTTAGCTTTGCACCAGACCAATGTGCTTTTTACATCAATTGCCAGCCTATGTATTCTTCAAAGTTTTAAATATAGACTTCATAATGCTTCAATGGTTCTATCTTCGCGGGTAGAGCAGTTTTTATCTTACTGCGGTTTTACTTTATTAACGTAAACAAAAATGATAAGAAGTTTAATTCGCTCTTGTAAAGAGTTATATAACATTTCCTGAGAAATTCCTCTTTTCCAAACCCTGCTGACAAAAATTCATCCTAATGTTGACTTTTCCCTGCTCAATATTTTAATGAAAAAAAAAGTACAAAAATTAACAAGAGAGAACACACACACAAAAAAAACTTCTCCATTCATTTTCTGATAAGAATTAATTATGCGAACTTTTTGTCAGCAATAAAAATAATAATGGTAATAATTAATAATAATGTGATGATAACAATGTTCATTCAGATGAATTCCTGAACAGTATACGTATTTTACGAAAAAGTATCAGTGAAGACGTAAGGAAATTCAATCGTGAACTAGTGAGGAAAGCAATTGAAAACAACCAAAACCTAAAGATACAAAGGGACATCTCAGTAAGGGAAGAAAACAGATTATGGCACTGAGAAAAGAAGATGCTTCTGTAACAGAGAAATAGAGGTGAAATTTTGACAAGAGTGAAAGATTTCTACTCCAAATTATATGAAAAGGATGATACATGTACTCCAGACATCATGAAAGGTACCAGTACCAGAGTTCTTCCAGTCCTCCCAGCAGAAGTTGCACATGCAATCAAGAACATGAAGCGGGGAAAAGCTCCAGGAGAAGATGGAATTACTGTAGACATCATACAAGAAGCAAGTGGAGAAATCGAAACAGTACTCACCCAAATTTTCACTCGATGCCTTAATGAAGGGAAGATTCCTGAGGATTGGAACAACGCTACAATGATCCTGCTACATAAAAAGGGTGACATTGAGGATCTCAGGAACTACAGACCTATTAGCCTCCTATCAGTGGTTTATAAAATCTTCACTTAAGTTCTTTCACACCGTTTGAAGGTAACATTGGACATGGCTCAACCGAGAGAACAAGCTGGATTCAGGAGTGGCTACAGCACTATAGATCATATCCACGTACTGAGAGAACTAATTGAAAGAGCAAGGGAATATGAACTTCCATTGTGCATGGCTTTTATCGATTATGAAAAAGCCTTTGATTCAGTGAAACCATCAGCAGTTACAATGGCTCTGAAATCCTGCGATATTGAAGATGCATACATTAATATTATTAATAACATCTATGAAAATGCATGTGCAAAGATTCGGCTGTTTGAGAATACAACACACATAAAAATTGGAAAGGGAGTGAGACAAGGTGACAACATATCTCCGAAGCTCTTTAATGCGACATTGGAAAATGTCTTTCAATCACTGAACTGGGAAAACAAAGGGATAAAGATTAATGGAGATTATCTAACCCACCTTCGTTTTGCTGATGACGTAGTAATTTCTGCAACTACCCCATCAGAGCTGCAGAGTATGATCCAGGAACTTGCTGACAAGAGTAAAGAAGTGGGATTAAAAATGAACTTTCGGAAAACAAAAGGGATGTTCAATGCTTTTACAAGAAAAGAAGATTTATCGATTGATGAGAAAAGCTGGAGATAACAGACACCTACGTTTATCTTGGACAGCAGATGTCAAGTGAAGGTCACATTGATGAAGAAATTAATCGGCGTACAAAACTTGCCTGGAGAGCTTTTGGAAGAAACAGCATAATTTTCAAGAGCAATATGCCATTATGTCTTAAAAGAAAAGTGTTTGATCAATGCATCCTTCCAGTGCTTACGTATGGTGCAGAGACGTGGACCTTAACTAAGAGAGACATACAAAGGCTGCAGACAACTCAAACAAGCATGGAGAGGTGCATGCTTGGTGTAACCAGGAGAGATAAGAAGAGGAAATCGTGGATCAGAAAAATGACAAGAGTGGAAGACGTCATGATCAGAGTTAAATCCCTGAAATGGCAATGGGCTGGACATACTGCCAGAAGGACAGGCCATCGATGGACAGCCGAAATTTTAGATTGGATTCCAAGGGACAGGAAAAGACCCAGAAGAAGACCACATGGAAGATGGGTGGATGAAATTCGAAAGTATGTGGGAGTTAACGGAGGAGACTGGCACAAGACAGACCGTTGTGGAGGAAACTTGGGGAGACCTTCGTCCAGCAGTGGATTGATAATGGTTGACAATGATGATGATGATGATACGTATTTTATAAAAAACTCTAATATACTACCCCCCCATCCCAAAATAATTCGGAGGTGGTCATCCATAGATGGCTTAATCCTTGAAATGTAAGCTTCATGAGCTTGTACCCCTAAATCAAAAGCGTTCCTACGCCACTGTTCACCCATCTCCCATATGGCTTTCTTTTGGGTCTTTTTCTGTCCCTTGAAATCCAGTCTAAAGTTTCGGTTGTCCGTCGATGGTCCGTTCTCTTGGCATTATGTCCAGCCCATTTCCATTTCAGGGATATCACTCTGATTAAAATGTCTTTTACTCTTATCATTTTCCTTACCCACGGGGTCCTCATCTTATCTTGCTTAGTTATATATACTGTATATGTGTGTGTGTCCATCGTGAAGCTGTAATAGGTTTATCATCGTACATGACGAAACTTTTTTACCGGTAATGCAGACTTTTGTGTACATTGACACAGAGAGAGGAAGCTGACTTCTTGAATTATTCGCAACTTCATCTGAACTAGAGTTTTACAGATTTTTTTTTCTTCAGTTCTATATGAGGCAGTAGTGTTTTATGGAAAATCGCAATTTATCGGAAATAGAAAATAATGTTGCTAAAGATATTTATTTCATGTAAAAATAAATAAAAATTGAAAAATATTCTCTTACAAGGGGGTGTCCAAACTGGGCTTGCACAAGGGGGGCAAAGGCACTTGGCGCGCCCCTGATCAAAAACATCCAAATGCTAAGTGAACTAACAGTGAACTTGATGCCAAATGATCTATCATTAATTTTATATTGTACATTTTATTGATTATTTTATTTAGTGGTTGTGAAATATGCAGGAGGATATATTGCTGTTCATGTGAAGATAATATGGTTGGCACGGTTTCATATATAGAGGATTTTAGGAAGGGAGTGTGTGACCCCAGGTCTTAGACAACCCTTAGAAATAGGAAGCTAGGAGATTTAGGCTAGAGTGCCCGATAGGAAAGTGACACGGAAGCGAAGTAGAAAGGGAGAGGAAGACGCCCTTATTAATTACCGGGGGGCCAGTACCCGGAGTTCGACGGCTTAACGTGCCCATCCGACGCACGCGGATATTTAGTGGATAGAGCGTCCGTACCTGCCTGGGAGGGGCCGCGGGAGACCTAGTGGCCAACGTTCGTGTCTGCCGCAGAAAGGACCTCAGGTTCGATCCCAGCCAGGTACGAACGCTCGATCCACTAAATATCCGCCGTGCGTCGGATGGCCACGTTAAGCTGTCGGACCTCGAGTACTGGCCCCCGGTAATAAATGAGGGTGTCTTCCTCCCCTTTCTACTTCGTTTATGTGGCACTTTCCTATCGGGCACTCTAGCCCAAATCTCCTAGCTTCCTATTTCTAAGGGTTGGGGTCAGACACTCCCTTCCTCAAATCCTCCACGTATGATCATTTACCTGCCTGGGAT
This sequence comes from Macrothele yani, assembly GCA_039090855.1. NCBI lineage: Eukaryota > Metazoa > Arthropoda > Arachnida > Araneae > Macrothelidae > Macrothele > Macrothele yani. The sequence goes on along the minus strand of CM077001.1, from coordinate 64,836,345 downwards.
CATGGATGTTGTTTTTGTCTTTCGGATCGAACCTGAGGTCCTTTCCGCGGCAGTCACGAACGTTTCCACTAGGCCACCCGCGGCCCCAATATAAGCTTGATGAGTGTATAGATCGGTCGCCCCGGAGGCGCAGTGCTCTAAGTGATGGCCTCTGCTCATTCGTTTGAAGGGGTCCGGTTTCGAATCCCGGTGAGACATGGATGTTGTTTTTGTCTTTTGGCACTGGCTGTGTCCCTTCCCTGGAACCAGTGACCCTAAATTAGGGACGGGAGACTGCTTACAACCCATTGAGTTGCTCAAGGTGGTCGCTAAACCTCCAATAAAAAAAAAGTGTACAGGTCGCGCCATCTATTAACAGGTCTGACTCAAACAAAAATGATTGATTTTTAATATAATTCCGGTTATGTTTTAGCAAGTATTCAGTCCCATGCTATAACTTAAATTTAGTTTTATCGATGTGCGAATGTTCATCCCTAGGAATACATTAATTGCGAAAAAAATATGCAAAGAAGTTTTACCATTGGAAACATAAGGCAGAGATTTTAGGTGGAATTGTGGAACCACCTTAAATAAAAAAAATCGCGAGAGTAGAGTCAAGAGTAATGCTGTGTTTGAGTTAAGGGCTGGCATCAGATGCAATTAGTAATGGCAGCCGAATTTACTCTGTGTGATGTGTTTTGTTTATTTTTCTTCTTATGATCGTTTGCATTTATTGATTTACGAAATAGCTAGGAAAGGATTGTTTAATGAAGTAAATTGTAGCTAATTTGCGGGAATTGTAGAGTTAACAGAGTTTGGATCGTCGCAAAATTAAACAGAAAAGTGCTTTTAGGACACTCCATATGTGATGTTGAGATATATTAGCGATATATTTAATGCATATCCATTCCTCTCAAAATCATTTTGGTGACGTTGTTGGTGCGCACGATGAATGATTAGGACCTATATTTAAACGAAGTAAGGAAAATCATACAGTTAAGTATTTACATCAAAGATAACTTTTTTTTTTCACTTAGGGTTCTGCTATTTCTAGAATCTGACAAGTACCGGTACCGGATTTTTGCGTTATTTTTTAATTACACAATAATTAAATAGCTACTGTAATGAATGTGCATTATTATAAATTATTCTTTAAGTACTTTTTAGGGAATGCCAATTTATAATGCAATACTGAATTGATACGGAGAGGAAATAGTCACTTGCAAGTTTAGGAAATAAGATTTTAGAATAAAAAAATGGTAATCTTTGTACACTAAAATTCTTGCGATTGGTATTAATTTTATGTATCCCACTCTTTACGGCTGTGAAAACTGGAATTGTAGTTTAATTAAAAAAAAATCTGAATATATAGTGTGTGAATGTTAGCTTTGGTGGGGAAAAATTAGGACAAGACAAAACTGTACAGTGTAGCAGGCATTTTCCCACTTCTACCATTGTGAAAATTTAGAGCCTAGATTTATCAGGGAATCTCGTAAAACTTCAATTTTATATAGTATGCTGCCAAAAATTAGCTTAATTTGCAACTTAAATAAAAATTAGCTTAATTTACAACTCAAATATTTGTAAAACCACATGCAATTTTTTATAAATGATGTAGTAATCTTATTTGACCACATATTGATTTACACAGATATGTGCACAACCCACCTGTCATTTGTGCATATCATGATGATATGCAGAAATGACAGGATGGGTTTTCTCAGCTGCAGAACATAGAGTTACAGTGTTAACTCACACAGAACTTATAAATAGATCCTTAAATTTGTTGCTGGAAAAAGTTTTAAATGTTATATTCAGTCATTAAAATGATTTTAAATACACAATGCAACATCTGCCAAAGTAACTCAAAACAACTTTTAATATGTAAACACTTTATTGATGTGTTATTTTATACTGGCATACATGACTTAACTAGCAGTAAAAATCATCTCTAACAAATTTATTTCCTTGGCAGCAAGTAGTTGTACTACCATATATTAGTCAGATTTTTGTTCAAAATGGGCCGTGGGTGGCCTAGTGGGCAACGTTCGTGACTGCCATGGAAAGGACCTCAGGTTCGATCCTGGGCAGGTACGAACGCTCGATCCACTAAATATCCGCCGTGTGTTGGATGGGCACGTTAAGCCGTCAGACCCCGGGTATTGGCCCCCCTGTAATAAATAAGGGCGTCTTTCTACTTCGCTTCCGTGGCACTCTAGCCCAAATCTCCTAGCTTCCTATTTCTAAGGGTTGTTTAAGACCTGGGGTCAGACACCCCCTTCCTAAAATCCTCTACATATGATCATGTTCAAAATGTGAACTAGATTTGAAATAGTTGCCAAGTATGAATAATTTAAACATAAGCCAAATGCTGCCCCCTGTGATCTGAAGTGCTGTTCATCCAAGATGGGCATGGGCACCAGTAAAAGGCATGAATGATATGTTTGTCTGATGAAACTGGCTCTGTCTGTTCACTGGAACTGGTGTCCCCAAATTGGGATGGCTGTTATAGTTGTTCATGGAGGTAAATGGTCAATAAACTCCAAGACTAAAAAATAAAAAAACATGCTTTGTTCTTTCTAAGCACTAGAATATCATCCATGCTGTTTTGTGTAATTTTCCTGCTGAAAAGGAGTAAGACCAGGGCAAGATTTCATCTTTTTTGCTCACTAGCAAATTTTGCTAGTGACCAAATAGTTTGCTAGCAAAACATTTGCATGACTAGCAAGTAAAACTAAATCACATCGTAACTTATTTTCTAATAAAGTTACACAGAAATTTAAATATGTGTATAAATATTTTGACTTACCTTTTTGAATAATGAATAGAATCTTAGATAAGTTTAGTGACTATCTTTATTATTAATTTCTAACAAATTCTCATACCACATGAATATATTTCACTGACATTCTAATTCAGATTTCTTCCCATATGGTTTACGCTCAGGGTGTCTGACTTTGTCATCATACCACTTTATAACTGCTGACCGTGGATTAAAAATCTCTTCTTGTGGCCCTTCTACAGTATTTCAATTGTCATCAGAGCATTTAAAGTTTCAACAGACAAATTGTTCCTCCAGTCCCCTTGTATTCTTTTTAAAAAACTGAATCCCACCTCACAACATGCAGTACTAAGTGGAAGTATCGCACAAATTTCTGCTAAACTTCTACACACTTCATATCTGCCAAATACCACACAATGCCGTAGTTTCTACGGAATTAGTTGTCTGACTACGGAACTCACTATCAAAACTACGGATTCTACAAATTTTTCTTTTGCTATTATTTTTATGATATACACGAGATTCTTACAGGGATTCGCGGAATACCGCTTTATTTATTTATTTTTTGTCATCAGTTAGATCATTCTAACTGATGACAAAAAAAAGAGGGGGGTCATTTTCTATCTGGAGACGAAATTTCGTGCTTCAAAACTTTCGAACACAGTAGTGAAACGGAGTAAGAAAATTTTGCCGTAACCGCAAATTTTTCTCCCAATGTTGTCTTTGTGTCCGCTTTTCTTGTTAAATATCATTTTATTGCATAAATGTTTGCATTTAAGCTTGAAACTGTGGAGAACAATTGGAAAAAGCGGAAGTTGGCTGCTGCAAAATTTTTCTGTAATCTTCAGGCATGAGATTCTTCCGCGAATTCAAGGAATTCCGGCTTTTTTCATTATTATTGGAATTCCAGCTTTTTTCGTTATTATTGGAATTCCGTCTTTACGAAACTAGAAAACGAAAGGTCGACGGAATTCGGATTTTTTCCGTAATCCTAATTTTTTTTTTCTCACGATGTTGCCTCTGTCAAGTATTATTGCTCATTAACATTTTACTGGATAAATATTTGTATTTCAGCCTGAAAATACAAGAAAAATTTCCAAAACCAGAAGTCAGACGAAGCAAAAGTTTCTTCCGTAATTGTTTACCCCTCCACGAACACGTTTCGTAAAAAGCGTCTATCTATGCCACGCAATAAAGGCGATCGCTTGGCTTAGGGATGCAGGAGTTGAGGACTAAGTTCGTGGGGCAAAAGAAGGGAGGGTGGCAGAGCAGGTGGTCAAACAACCGATCCATCCCAGAACTCTGGGTTGCCACAGCAACCATTGCCGACGTCACGTTCAGTTTCTGTAATAGACCAATGAGGGCACGATGGAAAGGAGTTTCAATGCGCTTCTACGACAGTTTGGAAGGGATGAAAGATATGGGGGGATGGGTATTAAGTGTGGAAAGGAAATTGGCGAAAGAGAATCGCTGATCGTCGCTGTTTTAACAAGTGATAATAGAAACTGTTATGTAAACTTCGTGGATTAATAATGATTTTTGGTTACTTTAAATAAAGAAATTACCTTACTAGCAACATTTGCTACTGTGATTTTTTTCACTAGCAAATTTGATTTTTCACTAGCTATTTGCTAGTTGCTAATCAGTGAAATCGCGCCCTGAGTAAGACCTTTCCTCTTTCCCCAGGTGTCTAAATTTAAGTTCAGGAAACAAAATTGTGCCTTTGATAAAGGCACTAGGATCATTCCGTTTCAAATTGTGTAGACCATCATGAAATATGCCATGACTATGTTTAGTAGTCCTGTGATAGACATTTAACAAAATACCATTTTTAAAAAATCTGGAAAGTCCTTTTGATCACATTGTGGCCAAATAAGAAACAGCAAAGGTTTTTACTTTAAAAATCATGCTGATTTTAAAAGTCTTCAATTTTGAGAGGTAAATGCTAGAACCTTCCACCATGCTTTTGTAGTGCTCAGATAGCACTTCTGTTTATGTTATAAGCATTGCTAAGATATACACTTCCATCCCTGGCTTGCTCCACGCAATGAAAGAGTGTGTGCTGCCTTGTGTTGGCTGATGTGAAATATGGCAGCATGTGAGCTATGTATCTACTTTAAAAATCATGTAACCGCCATCGTGCACCACCAAGCCGTGACCAAGCACTGTTCAAACCGGTTTTCCCAGTCCAAGACACGTGAATATCAGCTGATCCTCATGCACGCGCACATCTCCGATGTCTCTCGCAGTGTCTCATTCCAGACGCTACGTCGGGGGATTGCCCATCAGAAAGGCGAGTAATCGTGGACATTGTAGCTTTGTGAGCAATCCCATCACGATGCAGACACAATGTTTAAACAGGTTTCTTATCGGGCCTCTGTCGACGATGCTATTAAGAGGCTGCATGTTCCATGCGTTGGATCTTGGAAATTCACTGCTTAGGAACAATAGGAAGTATGTGGCAGGGTTTTTTTATGCGAATACGCCTTTAAAATCGGGCCAGTACGGAAAGTTGAGTGTTACGAAAAAATGGGCATCAAGTTCAGTCTAATAATTTAAAGAAACAAAGGCTTGTTAGTGACCTTGAGTTACTGTGCAGCAATAGGCAATAGGGGGAGGGGGCTTTTGTGCTGCACTGCACAAACTTCTAATTAGTATAATTCGGCACTGCAAAGCGCTACAACGTCAAAATTGGTCTCAAACAAAAGCTGACATCGAGATCTGTTGATTTAAAACATTGGAAGTGAAATCAAATACAGTGTTCATTGTGAAACTTTAGATCGCAGTTGAAAAATAAAAAAAATTCACAATGTCTGCATTAATTCGTCGAAAAGCCAGGCAGAAACACATGGAACGTAGTCTACGCGAAAGAGCAACTCGTCAGCTTTTGATAAACGCTGCAATGTCCACTTCAGAATGCATGAGAAAGTATCGGGAGCGAAAGAAAATTGCTTCAGTGCAGCGCGTGAGCACTTTTTAGCGGCAGCAACGCACGAGCTCATTGACGTGGAGCATCAGCAATGAACCTCATAAAAACCAGTAATTGGGCATGGCTGAATAGTGACACTTTAAACGACTTAATAATGATTAGATGCAATGGCACTTCAGTTGAAGATTTTTATCCTCAAAATGCTATTCAATTGTGGTGGGCAGATACCTTTCATGGGAAGATCAGACACAGTACATATCAGTGGTAAACTGTATCAACATTATTAGTGCCACTTTATGTATATATATATATCCTAGCTTTTGTCCCTTTGTTTTAAATATTATTAAAAGAAATCAGACATCTAAATTCAATGGCCTCTCAAAAATAAATGATGTATGTGTAAATTAAGATAGTAAGAGTAATGATATTACAGCACTGAAAATAAATTATCAAAAAATCAATCATTTTGAAACAAAAGCATATGCAATATTTGCAGTCAATCTAATGATCCTATGCAGTAACTGCTCTGCATCTGTTTTTATGAAGTTAATGGGAGAGGTGTCTCTCATTAGAAAGAAAAAAAATCATGCACCCATTTAATTTCATAGAAACGTAAGTAGAGAAGTTACTGAATTATTATTTTTTTAATTTCGTATGGCCAGTAGATTTTGTCATTTGACTAGTAAAATTTTTATTCCACTAGCCACATTGGCTAGTAGAAATTTCAGCAGTTTTGCAAGGGTTGCTCTGTGCTGGCCAGTCCACACACGATACGGAATTATTGTCAAACCACGTCATAACAGTCCTTGCTTTATGGCTCGGTGCATTACCCTGCTGGTACTAACAGGGCTCGGTTCCATAGTATTTGCCACAGAGTTGGTAGGGCATAATTGTCCAGAATATTGAGGTAGATGTCCTGGTTAACAGGTTTGTCCACGATAACCAATGGGCCAGGACCATACTACGAAAAACACCCCACACGAGCACACTGCCAACTCCAAACTTCACCATAGGAACAGTACACTGTGGTAAATAGCGTTCCCCGGCTGCCGCTATACCCACACACGGCCATCAGACTGATGGATCATGTATCTGGATTCATCAGTCCATAGGACCCGTTTCCATTGATCTATGGTCCACGATAAATGTTCTTTGCATCATGCTAAACGATGAGTAGCATTCTGAGTGGAGATGAAAGGCTTATGAACAGCCGCACGACCACGGTAACCCATAGAATGAAGTTCTCTGCGATTGGTACGTGTGCACACTGAGGTTCCAGCATTTTTACTCACCTGTACACTGAGGTCTTGTGCAGCACTCCGTTGATTAGCTGTAACGACTCTCCTGAGGCTTCGACGTCCTCTATCACTGATTTTCTTTGTTCTGCCAGTACATTTTGTTGCTTCAGGCACACCATGTGTCTTCCACTTATTCAGTACATCCAAAAACAGTTGACTTGGGCATGTTTTAAATGCCTCTCAGTTTCTCTTATCGGCAACCCACTATTGTAACACCCAAGAATCTTTTCTTTCTCAAAGTGAGTTCTCTCCCGTCGCGACATTTTCACTCAACCTCACAGTGCGATATTATTGAGGTCAGCTGCAGGCTTGTTTTTATACCGTCTGCAGCTGTACTGTGCATGTTATCAACACATGGGATCCATTCATTTGCTTTTGAAGGGGTGTACGGTGGCTTTTGTCATTATAGTGTATGTATTCTGATGGAAAAGTTTTGTTTCCTCATGAATTGGAATCTGTTTATCTAGCAGAATAAATCAGACATATTGATTACATGCCAGGGAAGATCTGTCGGATGATGTAAATCAACAGAGCAAAGTAGTGTTCATAGGAAAGAGGACATTTCTGTCAGAATAAGTATCCCAGAATGTGGTCTGCCGAATAATTTTTTTGAGTTCTCTCTGTTAGCTTTTTTTGAGAGGACATCAATTGCAGATGATATCAAGAGGAATATGAAGATATCAGTCTCAAAAAATAGCATTCCTGAGATGCCTGGGGCATGTAAATTATTGGCCTGGGCAGGTAAATAAAAAATCTAGTTGCCTGGACTGGGCAACTAAATTTAAAAATAAAAAAAGTTTCGAATAGAGCAATGATGCTCAACCTATGGTCCATGATGGGGGTCACGTTGGCTTGCCACGACACTAGCAAAACCCTAATTTTTTTGGTAATTGCCTGCCAAATTGTTTTTCTCCGTGCTGAACTCTGAACTCCAGTTAAAGCCTGCACACGTGCAGCGAAATGCGCCAGCGAATGGCTAGGCCGACGCTCCGTTTGTTTACTTTCTCCCCACTGGCTGTTAATCTTTTGATAGTGCTTGCTTGTTCTCGATCTCACTTCAGAGTCGCGTGTTTCGTACCACAAAGAATGAAATATCAGTTTTAGGGTTTTAGCTTTGTGAAAACGTGTAAAATAGAGAAGTTAACAGTGGTAAAGAATGATAAGTAGTGAAAAGAAATGATTTCCAAAATCAGAAGTTCCTTGATGCTTGGACATACAATTACTGACAATTACTGTTTCGTTAATAATGATGATGTAATAACGTGTCTTTTGTGCAATGCTACAGTAGCGGTAGCGAAAGAATATAACGTGAAAAGGCATTATGAAAAGAAGCACATCACATTCTCATCAGTTCAAGGAGGTGAATGTTCTTGAAAAATTCAGCGCCTGAAGAAGTCTCTAAACAACCAAACTGGTTATTTTCAGAAACTGACAGTTGAGTTGGACTTTTGGTTTAGAGTAAGCTTGAGCGTTGCCCAGCTAATTGCAAAATGGGGGCGAATATTTAGTGACGGTGATTTTGTACAAGACTGTTTACTGATTGCATCAGAAAAATTGTGTTCTGAAGCAAAACACAAATTTCAGAAATTAAGTTTAAGAGTGATTTTTTGTTAGCAAGGTATACTTGCGATAGTGATATTTTTGATTTTGCTGAAATTTATACCAGATGTCCTCTGTATTGTCATAACAAAAAGTAAAGCAGCATTTTTGAAAATTTTACCCCACTGCTGAGTTGTGGGTAATTTTGTGTGTGTGTGGGATGGTTCTAGAGCCGTAACTGAAATATGGCAAAATGTACATTTAATTTATGAAAACCTTCAGAGAGGTGCCAAGATTTTTTTTTCACTATTGGTTTATATGATACTAATACTAAGATCTAGATGCAATAATTTCTTGGCAAACTGATGAAGTTAGCAGGGAATAGACATGCAAAACTTGAGGTGTTTTATAAGAAATTTTCAGAAATTTAAAAGCTAAAATTCAGCAAACTTCAGACAGGTGCCAGACTTTTTGATGTGAATTATGTTTTAGCATTGTGACTAGGTTATTATTACACAAAAGCAATTATGACAACTCCAAGAAGTTTTCCAGAAATTCATTCTAAAACTCAATTTTGTGCAAATTTAGCCATTTTTAGAAAGCTGTAGCTTTCTAAAAACTTCAGTCATAAATTTCAAAACTTCAGAGTAATAAAAATATAAAAATATTATCAAAAGATAGTATAATTGTCAAATAACATCATCCCATTATCAGTTCTTTAACCCCATCTTAGTTTTTTTTTTTTTTATTCGCTAGCTATTTGTTACATCAAAATATTCGAAAATGGCCAATTCTTTGCTGTACTTAAAAAAATATATTGAAACTTCAGACTATGCCTTGACTTTTTTTTATCAATTTCAATTTTACATCCCATTTCCAAAAATAAATAATTGATTATAAAATCTTTGTCCTGTGTCTGAAGATTTGAAAATTTTCTGCATCTTAGTTTTTCTAAATCAACGTAAATTATCAAAAAAGTGTTTGTAACAAATATCCTTGAACACAATTTCTAAGAAAGTCTGCAGCATTCAACAGGTAATAAAAAAATATGATTTCTAAATGAAATGCAGGTATCTGACACTTACTATGTTTTCTAAAGGATGTGTGTTAGAGTTATAGTGAGCACTTGCAATTTAATTACTAAATAAGGCAACCTAACAAATACTTCAATGACACAATAGGTAATACTAGAAATTTTATCATACAGAAACAGACATACATTTGAGTGATACTTTACAAATTAACTGTTTTGTAATATTTCCAAGAGACAATTGCTAACATATATGCTTAAAATCTGTGTTTCTATCATAAGTAGGTAGCTGAAATATACAGGGTGGAAAGAAACAACCGCATAAACATCCCAGGGGTGATTCCTTGGATCAATTCAAGCATAAAATGTCCTATGACATTTTTGGATTTAGGGCTTAGTTTCCAGATATAAGCCCTCAAAGTTGCGTGACGTCGCGTCCGGAATCGCCTGTTTTGAGGCTTCAAGAACAATCTGAGTGTCATGTAGGGCACGTGGTGGATGCCTGATGCTGCAATCGCAGTACAGCAACAGTCAATCCAGCCTGCTTCCGGAGTCGTGTTACGTCCGCAATTGTCCAGATGAACAGAATTGGTCGCCTGATGCCAGTTACAAATGGACAGATGTATTCGCTTGCAGTGGCATGTCTTAACACATACAAGTCTGTCAAACGGCTACAGGTGACTTTCCCACAAATCCAGTCTTTGACGGCTAATTCATCGAGCAGTACGTTCCGCGAAAGACAACTTGGTTGAATGACAAATTCTGCGACGAGCACTTTTTCGACTGGCAAATGCGTTGAACAACAGTGCATAGAATGACTCATTCGTCAAAACCAATAAAGAAAGGGCCTGGATGAAATATTTGTTCACTATTATGTTTATTTGCACATACATGAATAAGTATGCGAAAGTATTGGAATAGCGACAAAATCAATGTCGAGATTACGGCGGACAAACACGTTTGGAGGTCTCCGGAATCCAATGGACACGGGTAATTGGTATCTGGCAAATTTGTACCTGTGAACTGGACACTGGTACATTCACATCCAGGGAGATTGGTACCAGTCAAATGCAATGCAGGTATAGCTGCGGCATTGTTATGGGCTATAGGCCGCTGGCCTTTGCTACGGATTGCAAGTTACTATGCACCTTACAGTATTATTGTCTAACAGGTATATGCACATTCAACCATGGAACGTGTCACATGCATATGCTAAAAAGGCTAGTATAGGAGACAGAAGAGACAATAACGAGGCAATTTCGACGAACACATCAGTACATGAAATGTATTTTACCACACATTACATTAGAATTAATAGTAAGACATACATAACGGCTCCCACTAAGCAGTGCGATGAGATGCCATAGTGCAGTAGGTTCCGTTCATACAACATAAACTTGTGTAGATGGTACGTCAACTGCAGACGAAAAAATTGAATGTCACGAAATAATTACACATACCTGCTCAGGACACATTCCATTCGCGGAGCAGACTGCCGTGGCTTTACTACAGTAGGTGTTCGAAATGTCCACCTTGCATTTGGCAGCAAACGCAGGCGCTTTGAATCACACTCTGTTCTGCATGTCCGACCATCTCCCCGTCGGCAGAGGCAATCGCCGCATGTACATGCTCCACCAAAGCTTCCAAACTGTTTGGGTGGCGTCCAATACACCAGTTCCTTGATGTGGGCCACCACGTCTGATCCATTGTCCAGGCGCTGTCAGACCTCCGCTCCGAAATATGCAGGTGCTCCATTGTGCTGAAACCAGAGCTCTCGACGCACGTGTAGGGAGACATCTTCCAGGAGATCCTTGAACACTGATCGCAGAAAAACCTCATACTGAGATGTGTTGAGCACATCCGGCAGTAGGTACGAACCGACCAGGATGTTACTAACCAGGCCAGCCCATAAGTTAATGCCCCATTGACACTGATGACCTCATTGTCTGGTGTTGTGCAGATTTACCGGTGACCATACATGGCTATTGTGGTGGTTGAATACACCCTCAGGAGAGAAACAAGTTTCATCGCTCCAGAGGACATGTTCAAAGAATACCGAAACCACTTAGTAGCACTGCAGCAGCCATGTACAAAATTTTATGTGGCGAGGGTAATCCTCAGACTGTTGCAGACTTTGGACCAGTGCATAATGGTATGGGTGGTGGCCCTCGTCATGGAGAATATCGAGCACAGTGGTGTGTGTGACTCTTGCTCGTCGTGCAATCCCTCAGGTGCTAATTGTGGGGTCCGCATGAACCATGGCCATGACTGCATCTTCTGTAGCAACCATTCCTCATGACTGTAAACGTCCACTGTCACTGGATACCGTAGGTGTTATGTTGCCTGTTTCTCTCATTTGCTGGTCCAACCGATGAATCACAGTAGTGTCAATATGGCGTCTTGCAGGATACTGTTCGGAGTATGTGTGCGTGGCGGCAAGCGCATTACCTCTACATTCTCCCAGAATCATCACAGTACTCACATAGCTTGTATGCCATTCAGTTTGGTTAATGTTGCAAATGTTCCACAGAGTAATGATTGCTTGCGACGCAACGTGCAAATAACCAAAATTTTACTCACATTCACAGCTTCAACAGGACACACTCAGCAACAATGCATGTCTCTTACCAACATCATTTGTCTAACGTTGTTAGTACGGCGAGCTTCAGTCCATGCTTTGCCTTATTTGCATGTTATATCAGTTGAAATTCATCGATCCTGGTACAGGTAGTTGCATTTGTGACAAATGAACGCTAATGTGCGAGGGACCATAATATTCCATTTCAACGGAAAGAAACTGTTGCATGACATATGGCCTCGGAGAGCACTGCGATATGTAAATCAGTCGTGATGACTGCCGAGGTACTGAGCTTGCAGAATCGGGCATCCGCCACGAGCTTCCTTACATGACACTCAGGTTGTGCTTGAAGCCTCAAAAACAGGTGATTCTGGACATAATGCCACGCACCTTTGGGGGCTTATATCTGGAAAACTAAGATCTAAATCCAAAAATGTCATAGAACATTTTATGCTTGAATCGACCCAAAGAATCGCCCACACCCTGGGGTGTTTATGCGGTCGTTTCTTTCCAGCCTGTATACTGTAGCTTTAAAAAGTTGTCACTGTTCTGTTATTCCTAAAATTCCTTTTTTTGAACTTTTGATATGACTCCTTTAAATCCTTCTGTTCTTCATTTGATATGTAGAAAGGGAACAACACTCTTGTCAATATGTTCAATATCTGGACACCTAGGCCAATCATATTGATTCACTCCCACCTTACAAAGAAACTTCTTTTCATTCATGTCTCCCTGGAACAAAATTTTCCATATGTAACAGGTTTTAGTATTGCATATCATCATCATTGTCAACCATTATCAATCCACTGCTGGACGAAGGTCTCCCCAAGTTTCCTCCACAACGGTCTGTTTTGTGCCAGTCTCCTCCATGTCACTCCCGCATACTTTCGAATTTCATCCACCCATCTCCCATGTGGTCTTCTTCTGGGTCTTTTCCTGTCCCTTGGAATCCAATCTAGAATTTCGGCTGTCCATCGATGGTCTGTCCTTCTGGCAGTATGTCCAGCCCATTGCCATTTCAGGGATTTAACTCTGATCATGACGTCTTCCACTCTTGTCATTTTTCTGATCCAAGAGTTCCTCTTCTTATCTCTCCTGGTTACACCTAGCATGCACCTCTCCATTCATCTTTGAGTTGTCTGCAGCCTTTGTATGTCTCTTTTAGTTAAGGTCCATGTCTCTGCACCATACGTAAGCACTGGAAGGATGCATTGATCAAACACTTTTCTTTTAAGACATAATGGCATATTACTCTTGAAAATTATGCTGTTTCTTCCAAAAGCTCTCCAGGCAAGTTTTGTTCGCTGATTAATTTCTTCATCAATGTGACCCTCACTTGATATCTGCTGTCCAAGATAAACGTAGGTGTGTGTTATCTCCAGCTTTTCTCCATCAATCGATAAATCTTCATTTCTTGTAAAAGCATTGAACATCACTTTTGTCTTCTGAAAGTTCATTTTTAATCCCACTTCTTTACTCTTGTCAGCAAGTTCCTGGATCATACTCTGCAGCTCTGATGGGGTTATTGCAAAAATGACTATGTCATCAGCAAAACGAAGGTGGGTTAGATAATCTCCATTAATCTTTATTCCTTTGTTTTCCCAGTTCAGTGACTGAAAGACATTTTCCAATGTGGCATTAATGAGCTTGGGAGATATGGTTGTCACCTTGTCTCACTTCCTTTCCAATTTTTATGTGTGTTGTATTTTCAAACAGCCGAATCTTTGCACTTGCATTTTCATAGATGTTATTAATAATAATAATGTATGCATCTTCAATACCGCAGGATTTCAGAGCCATTGTAACTGCTGATGGTTTCACCGAATCAAAGGCTTTTTCATAATTGATAAAAGCCATGCACAATGAAAGTTCATATTCCCTCGCTCTTTCAATTAGTTCTCTCAGTACGTGGATATGATCTATTGTGCTGTAGCCACTCCTGAATCCAGCTTGTTTTCTCGGTTGAGACATGTCCAGTGTTACCTTCAAACGGTGTGAAAGAACTTTAGTGAAAATTTTATAAACCACTGATAGGAGGCTGATAGGTCTGTAGTTCCTGAGATCCTCAATGTCACCTTTTTTATGTAGCAGGATCATTGTAGCGTTGTTCCAATCCTCCGGAATCTTCCCTTCATTAAGGAATCGAGTACAAATTTGGGTGAATACTGTTTTGATTTCTCCACTTGCTTCTTGTATGATGTCTACAGTAATTCCATCTTCTCCTGGAGCTTTTCCCACTTCATGTTCTTGATTGCATGTGTAACTTCTGCTGGGAGGACTGGAAGAACTCCTCTGGTACTGGTACCTTTCATGATGTCTGGAGTACAAGTATCATCCCTTTCATATAATTTGGAGTAGAAATCTTTCACTCTTGTCAAAATTTCGCCTCTATTTCATGTTACAGAACCATCTTCTTTTCTCAGTGCCATAATCTGTTTTCTTCCCTTACTGAGATGTCCCTTTGCTATCTTTAGGCTTTGGTTGTTTTCAATTGCTTTTCTCACTAGTTCACAGTTGAATTTCCTTACGTCTTCAGTGATGCTTTTTCGTACTGTCTTGCATAGCTCTATATATTCCACTTTGGAAGTCACATCTTCTTTAGTTGTCCTCATCTCTCATCTTTTTGCATCATCATTTTGGTTTTTCCTGATAATTTGTTCACATGCAACTTGTTCTTAGACCCAGCTAATTTTGTTGCTGTTTCCATGAGAGCTTTGGTTACTTTTCTGTTAACTTCAGAAATATCCACTTCTACCGATGTTAGGCCTTTTAAAGCAGAGAATCTGTTCTTCAGTTCCAACTTGAAGGTATTATGGTGTTATTTAAGGTTGGTTATGTCAATACATTTTGTTTGTCTTATAAGCTTTCCACGTTCGAGTTTAGTGTTGAGGTGCATCTTACATCTCACCAATCTATGGTCACTATCTGTGTTGAACTTGTTTAGCACACTGCAGTCTTCTATGACGAATTTTTTGTTACACATAATAAAATCAATTTCACTTGTCGTCCCATTTGGATGTCTCAGTGTCCATTTCCTGTGTGGCTTTTTCTTGAAAAAGGAGTTCAAGGTGAAAAACCCTTCTGCCTCTGAAAACTCTACGAGAGTATTTCCATGCTGGTTTCTGTTGCAGTGACCAAATTTACCTACTGAAGTTTCATTCTGTTGCTGTTGCCCTATTTTTGCATTGAAATCTCCCATAATTATCTTCAAGTGTTGCTTACCTTTATTATTTAGATGACGAATTTCCTCATAAAATTCTTCAATTTCTTCTTCAGGATGACTTGTGGTTGGTGCATAAGTTTGAATAATCTGAGCCTGGTATCTTCTCGAGAGTTGGATAATGAGTCGTGCAGCTCTGTCAGAGGAACTTTCAACTTCTACAACTTTATCCTTCAGTTTCTTGTTTATTATAAATCCAACATCACTAGTTCTGTCAGTATCTGTCCCACGATAGTAGAAGAGATGTCCCACTTTTCAGTTCAATGAGATCTTCTCCTTTTCTCACTTAGCCCGACGATGTTCCACCTGATCCTTTGTAGTTCCTCTTCCAATTCAAGAAGCCTTGAATCAGAAGATAGGGAGCGTCCATTATACGTAGCCAAGGTCAGCATCAGATGGCAGCCTAGTCCGGTCCTCCGGGGATTCTTAGCACCCTCTGCCTTCATGTCGCACTGGCCGCTGCCTTGGCCATGTACATTCCATCAGCCGGAGACTAAGGGCCAAGATTTAAGTTGTGGAGTCATTTTGGAGGGGTTTGGCCATAACTCACCACGCTGACCAAGCTGGTTGGTGAGTGTGAGATAGCATTTCCTCTAATCCCGATGGTATAGTTATACCGCTATTGGCGGTCATCAGAGCCCCTTTAGTGGGAACAGGATGCATCACGAGAAGGCGGGGTTGACATTTGTCAAGGAGATGCTGTGATGTTACGCATCACCTGACCTTACATCCCATCATGCATCATGCATCAGTATTGCATATACCGTAGCATTTCTTTTATTTCTGGCTGCTTTTGTTTCTGTTAAGTAAGTTGTTTTGCATCCAGAGTTTGCCGGGGAAATAAATTAAAGGAGTATTTTTACTCCTTTGAAAAAATTTAGGGAGTAATTTTTAAAAGTGAGGAGTATTTTAGAAAAATGAACAGATGAAAAAAAAAAAGTTGCAGTGAAACACATCATGGCCTTAGCGATGCGTTAGGCTTATCGCAGCGTTTCTTCATAGCATCACACTTACAGGTAAATATTACGATAAAAATCTTTAAATGACATTTAAAATATGAAATTTCTGCACCATTTACAATTAATTTCCATACTCGAACATCTGTATGTCGCACTTTTTCCAGCTACTAACATTTTTCTGACGAAATAATTTAGGATGCTAATCTACACATTTACCAAAATATCTAATAAACTTTTCAGCAAGTTCCACAGCCACATTTGTCTTTTGTTGACTCTGCAGCTGCATAGCATCCAGTGCTTAAATTTTCATTTTGCTGATATCTTTGTTTCCCTTCCCCTCCCTGTCGCTTTTATTTTTTTTGCCGACAATTTTAGCTTTCTTCAGTATTTTAGAAAGATGATAAATAGTGTAACTTTGAGAATATGAATACTTTTGAACATCATGCATCAATTCTTACGAATTTTTCAGCTTCGTCACTTTCGTTTTTGGACCCCCCTTCCCCTTTATCAAGCTGAAATGCATACCATTTTGGATGGAATATTTAAGAACATGGGACACATATTCGGAGCATCGTTAAGAAAAAAATTACAATTATGAGAAAAATCTTTGTTGTGTCCGATTTTCGTTTTCGGACGTTTTCCCTCCATTTTCAAGGTGAAATATAAATATTTTTGAAATAAAATGATATTTAACAACAGTACTAAGCAAAGGAAATATCGCGTGAAAAATAAAATTATGATTACGGGAGAAATCTTCACTGCGTCTAACTTCTGTTTTCAAAAGTTTTGAAAGACGAAATTTCTGTTTTCGAAAGTTTCAGGCAAAAAGCATCCTTCACCACTACAATTGCCCCAAAATTTCTGTTCAGTTGTGCATCGATCTCGAGGATAATCCAAATTATGACAAAAAAAGAGAAATTCCTCGAAGCCATGGCACTCGTATGCCTGAAGATAATGGGAATTTTTGGCCCATTGAATTTCTATTTTCTGAATTTTTTTCTCTATTTTCAAAATGAAATACAGATATTTATGAAATAAAATGATACGTATCAACAATACTGGACAGAGGCAACATCGCAGGAAAACAAAATTATTATTACGGAAAAAAATCTCTATTTCATTTACTTCTATTTTTGAAAGACAAAATCACGTTCCAATGCATATTTTTACGCGTTGGTAAAACTCTTCGACACATAGTTTTACGCGTTGATACGTATTTTACGTTTCTCAATGCGTATTATTACGCGTTGATCTGTATTGTATGAGTTTCTAGATGCGTGTTTTTATGCATTGATGTGTATTTTATGCATTTCATGCTGTATATTTTTATGCGTTGATGTGTATTTAATGCATTTCTTGATGCATATTTTTACATGTTGATATGTATTTTACGCATTTCTCGATGCATATTTTTACACATTGATGTGAATTTTTACGTATTGATGTGTATTTTACGCATTTTTCGATGCATATTTTTACGTGTCAAGAAAAATTCCCAATGGGCATTTTTAGGCGATTGCATAAGCACATTTTCAAGCATACTAGACATGTAATTACACATTTTGGCGAACTCTGGCAGTATCTCGGCATCAAATCAGGAAGAGGAGGATTTGAAGGACTTATCAAAAGTTCAAAAAAGATATTCAGGAATAACAGAACAGTGACAATTTTTTTAAGCTATAATATATATTTCAGCTACCTACTTACGATAGAAACAAAGGTTCTAAGCATATATGCTAGCAATTGTCACTTGTAAATATTACAAAACAGTTAGTCTATAAAGTATCATTTGAATGTATGTCTGTTTGTGTATGATTTTTAAAGTTTCTAGTATTACCTATTTCGTCTTTGAAATATTTGTTAGGTTGCCTTATTTAGTAATTAAATTGCAAGTATTCACATAACTCTAACACATGTCCTTTAGAAAGCATAAAAAGTGCCAGATACCTACATTTTGTTTAGAAATCATATTTGTTACCTATTGAATGTTGTTGCAGAATTTCTTAGGTATTGTGTTCAAGGATATTTGTTACAAACACATTTTTGACAATTTTATGTTTATTTACAAAAGCCAAGACACAGAAATATTTCAAAACTTCAGACACATGAGTATGACAAAGATTTTGTAATCGAATTATTTATTCCCATTTGAAAATGGATGTAAAATTGATTTTTGAAAATGGGATGTACAGTAAAATTGAAATTGATAAAAAAAGTCTAGGCATAGTATGAAGTTTCAATATATTTTTAAAATACAGCAAAGAATTGGCCATTTTTGAATATTTTGATGTAACAAATAGCTCCTAAAAAATTAAAAAAAAAAACCAACTGAGACGGGTGCCAAAGAACTGATAATGGGATGGTGTTATATGACAATTATAATATCTTTTGACACTAATATTATATTTTTATGACTGAAATTTTGAGATATGTCAGTTGTAAAATTGCTAAATTTGCACAAACTTAGTTTTTAGAATGAATTTCTGGAAAACTTCTTTGAGTTGCCATAATTGTTTTGGTGTAATAATAGCATATTTATTATGCTAAACCATAATTCATGTCAAAAAGTTTGGCACCTGTCTGAAGTTTGCTGAATGTTAGCTTTAAGTTTCTGAAAATTGCTCATAAAACCCCAGTTTTGCAGGTCTATTTCCTGCTAACTTCATCAGTTTGCCAAGAAATTATTGCATCTAGATCTTAGCCAGGGTGCAGATAATTTTCAGAGCCGAATATTTCCCCAGAACACAATTTTTTTTTTTTGTTTGAAATTTCCCCCAAAACTGTAGTGGATTTTCACACAAGTTTAAGCTATTATTAGGGAATATTTTGATGATTAAGAACTTACCTTTAAAGCCTATTACTTAAAAATTTGTAAAAAACCCCCAACTAAACTGCATGTAAACAACGGTAAAAATAACACTCGTAGCACGTAAACAGTAACCGAAGAACCACGTGTGTCCCAGGTGAAATGGCCGCCAATAAAACTCACTGCGTATGTGCTTGAAGTTGTAGCTTGGTGTTGTCCGTCTAAGCTTATAAATATAAATACAGTAGAGCATCCAAAATTCGAACTAATTGGGACCACTGGTAGTTCGGATTTTTGATGTGTTCGGATTGGAGGACGATTTGTTTTTACTTTCTGTCTCATCAAATGATGAGATGCTTTTGGCTTTTAGATCAAAGACAGAGAATTGCATCCTGCGTTTACAAGAAAGGTCTCCAGGTCAACCTTTTAACGACTCAGTAGGGTGCAGCATTTCTGCAATCCCCTTCCTTCCAGCCACTTGGCTCTGAGCGATTTATTGCTTTCCCCCTCCTCCCAGTCTACAAACTGTGACTGTTCCAAACAGTGTTTGGGATTTTAATGTGTCTTTCACATTTTTCTCCTTCCTTTCGAACAATGCAGGCAAAGAAGGCTGGGTGGTTCCCCCACTCCTGTTATTCCAAACAAAAGTGATGTTGTCCTGGGAATAGAAAGACGAAACTAAAGCCCCCATCCCACACACACAGACTTTTATCTTTGCGCATATTATGGTTGACCACCTGTGGTTGCCTCTAGAGAGATCGTCCCTCTGACTAGGTTTGTCCACAGACACAAACTTAAAAACCTCGTGCTTTTCATTCCCAAGTATCTCAGTCAATCTTCATTCCCAGCAGAACTCTACTAAATGTCGTTTTTCCTTTCCGCAGAAAAGAGCAGTAATAATTTCGGCAAACGAAGAAAAAAAAAAAAAAAAAGGATAAAGTATATATAAACCAATTTTCAACTACAGGTTGTTGAAGGCGAGAAGTGTGTCGGAAAATGCGTTTGGATTTTTGGCTTCAGCGTTCAGGATTTTTTCCACACAGAGACAAATGTTTCTCTGAAAAACTTAGGCTACATTGTGCTTGGCGCATGCATACTGCGCAACTTTCTACAACAAGACTCAAAAAGTACATATATGCATCCTAGTCTGATTGACCACGAAAACTTGTGAACTAATGGAAGCAGACTGGAGAACGCAGCTACAGTACCTCTGTGACTTAAAAAACAAACTAAAAATTCTGCCGACGCAGCTAAACAAAACCGTAATATGTATTTAGATTATTTTAATAACAGAGGGAAAGTACCTTGGCAAGACCAAATGGTGGTAAATGCCTAATTTAGAAATGTTAAATGTCGGAGTGGTCAGGGAAGTTATTTATTGTTGGCGATTTTTTCAATCCTAAATATGTTAGTATGAAAATTTAGAAAATGACGTCTTAAATAAATTAATAGTAATATTTTGGATATACATTATTTTACATATTTTTATAAATATTATTCTTTTCGATATTACAGAAATGTTTGAATGTGGTTACAGACGTAACAGAAATGTATACTGGGGAAACATTTCCACAGTAAATTACTGCTTCAAATTAAATCATGCTCATATTTTTGAGCTACTTATTCTTTTATAAGATAATTTAACAAGGACAAATTTGTATTGGTAGTATGTATGCATGAGAAAATGTTCTTTACCCCCTATGAAAATAACTGCAACTCAGTAATGAGGCAAAATTTTCAAAAATGGTTTTCTGACATATTAATATAATCAAAACACATAGGAGCATGTTTGGTGCAAATTTCAGCAAAATCCAAAATATCAACTATCACTGTCCCATAGGAGGCATCACTTACAAAAAATCACTTTTAAATAGGATGACTATTCAAAGAAGAGTGCAGCAGTTAAATGAAGATATTAATGAGCAATTGAAGCAGGCAGCTATGCAATTTGAATATTTCTCCCTTGCTGTTGATAAATTGACTGACAAACACCTCAAAAGAGTGCAAATTTTGGGGATTTTTTTATTTTGTTTTAGAAATTTTCTACATTTTTCTTTTGAAAATGTTTTTAAAACCGAAGTCAAAAATTTATTTTTCTTTTTGTATTTTGTGGCTACTGGCAGGGCCTCTTACAAAAGAGTGGTATTTCCCTGTTTGCTTGGTTGGTGGCCAAAGCAAAACTCAATTCCACTGAGAGTTGGGAAATCCCACTGCCAATCAACCCCCACAGAGGAGATGAGACAGAGGTCCACTCTATGTCTAGGGAATTCCACTGGGAGAAATCCCCTACAACATCCCATCCAATGTTATGTTTCTCTTCTGATAGTGTGTTAAATGTTTGCTTTCCTTCATGGTTTGGTGCTGGGTTCTGCTGGAGCTATTCCCAACAAAAGAAGTTCCTCACCCCTTTGCTCCTGCACCATATGGCTTAGTGGCCCACCCACTCTTCTGCAGTAGTCTATTCCCTTGCCTGATGCTTTTGACCTTCAGGACTTCTCATCTTATTATCATGGAGCCATCTAGGGCGGGTCTGGGTGCTGACTATTTTTTCACCCCTCCCCCTTCTCCCTACCCCTTGTTATCCTTGCCACCACTCCTCCTGGTGAAGTGCTATTCTACAGAATAGGCTCTGTTCCTGACATCTTATGTAATTCATTGAAAATATTTTATTCAACTGCATTCATTGAAACATTTTATTCAACTGCGACTACTAGTTTATTGCATAGTTTTACTTACACTAAAAACTTCACTGTGAATTTATAGAGGCTGTGACTTATTATGTGAATACATAAATCATAAAGTATAAACTGAACAAACTTTGTCATATACATTTCATAGTCTTTTTGCACAAGAAAATACACTGTTGACACAGTCCAGCAGGCATGAATTATGTAAGTTACTTTTTTGTATTTTTTTTTCTCAGTATTTTACTTTTTTATAAGTATTGTAGCTTTGAAAGGTCAAACACTGGAAATTTTATAAAGGCCTCTGTCCATTAAAAAAATATCAGAACTTGGGAATAAATTATGAATGTAACACATATATTCTGACTTTTTTAATTTCAGGAAATTTGGGTTTGCTTTCAAAAAATTTGATTCCACAGCAGGCATAGATTTCATTTTTTTTAGCAGTAGCAACACTTGTTAGTGGACTTATTTTTTACTAGCAAATTGCATTGTCTACTATCGAAAGTTTATTAACATTATACTAAAGAAACTTTAACATGTCCCACTCCATTAGTCAATCATGACAAATTTTGATTTCACCCCTGTAACTGTCACATTGTAATGCTGAAAAGATTACAAATATTTAGATATAACTCACCTTTTCATGGGCTGACAGATTAATTCTAACAATTTAATTTGAATGCAGATATTTAAAAAAAGCATTTTTTTCATTTAACTTTATTCACAAAATTCAAGAACACTATTCAAAATCTTAAGTTATTTTCCATATGGTTTACAATCTGGGTTTCCAGTCTTTCCATCTTACCACTTTAAAACAGCAGACCCGGGGTCAAACTTATCTTCAGACAGACCTTCAACCTCAATACTCATGAGAGCATTCAATGTTTGTAAGTTTAAACTTCCCCTCCAACACCCTGGATTCTCTTCATGAAACTGAACCCAACCTCACATGCAGCAGTAGATAAAGGAAATATACTGGATATTTCTACTATTGCCAAAATGTTTTTTAAATGTTTGTACTTTTCAAGAAACATTCATTTCCAGAAAGCAATTGTTCCTTTTTGTATGTGTCTAAAATATTCCACACGTGCAAAGAAGTAGCACTTTACAATTCACACTAAAAAACATTCAAAATTTTTTCACTACAACTTTTGCTAGAACCACTTCTTATCACTAGAAAAATGCATTTGCTTGCTAGCAATTTGCTACTAACTACCACTCAAAATTGAGCCCTGTTCCACAGAATAAGCACCCCGGACCTCAGTCGCTCAATTCCCTGTGTTTATTCGCGGTATTGAAAAAAAATTCTATTACTGAGGAATTTCTTGGAATGTATTCTATGAAGGGCCAAACAACTGGAAAGGAACTTCTTTGTAGTTTGTTGGACTTGTGTAATGGAGCTGGTTTAAATATGGACAAATTTGTCAGCATTACGACAGATGGAGCACCATCCAATGGTTGGAATAAAACCCGGAGCAGAATCACGGCGACGGGTGACGGATGTCGCAGATTTAGTTTGGTCCTGCAGACAAAAACGATATCCCCAGAGCCCTATTAAAACCGTCTTGCAGACACCCTATCATAATGTAAGTTTTTTGCCTTCCAAAATTTTCGAAAACGGAAGTTAGGCGTAGTGAGGATTTCTCCCGTAATCGTAATTTTTTCTTTTTTCTCGCGAAGGACAACGTAGGTCGCAGAATTATTTCATACTCATCCCCATAGTAGAATCGTGGCGACGGCCGATGTACATCGCAAATTTAATTTGTACTCGTCCCTGTAGAAGAATCGCGACGACGAGCGACGGATATCGCAGATTTATTTTGTACTCTTCCCTGTAGAAGATTCGCTGCGACGTACATCGCAGATTTATTTTGCATTCATCCTCGTAAAAGAATCGCGGTGATGGCCAACGTACATCGCAGGTTTATTTTGTATTCGTTCCTGTAGCAGAATCGCGGCGACAGCCGCGTACATCGCAGATTCGTTTTCTACTCATCCTTGTAGCAGAATCGCGGCGACGCCCGACGCACATTGCAGATTTATTTTGGTCCTGCAGACAGAAACGATATCCCTAGAGCACTATTAAACCACCTTGCACACAGTCACAGATGCAAGTTTTCCGCCTTTCAAAATTTCCGAAAACGGAAGTTAGGCGGAGTGAGGATTTCTCCCGTAAACGTAATTTTTTTTTCTCCCAACGTTCCCTCGATGCTTGAAGAGGAAATTATCCAATATTGTTGTTAAATATAATTTTATTGCATAAATATTTGTGGTTTATTTTGAAAATGTAGGCCAACAATTTCCAAAAACGAAAGTTTGACGGAACCCAGTAATCTTGGATTCTTTTTCTTGCGATATTCCCTCAGCCCTAAATGGTTATTAAATATCATTTTATTAGATAAATGTTTGTATTTAAAATTGAAAATGGAGAAAAAAATTCTGAAAACCAAAGTTGTACGGAGCAAAAATGTCTCCCTCTAATAATAGAAAATGGAGGAAAATTTTCTGATAACCAAAGTTGTACGGAGCAAACATTTCTCCCTCTAATAACCCTCCACCCGCTGTGCTTCTGTATTATAGTTTAATCATCATTTAATTACATAAATGTTTGCACTTGAGATGAGAAATGGAGAAAAATGTTCTGAAAACGGAAGTAGAACGGAGCGAAGATTTTTCCTCTTATGACAATTTTTTTCCTAGTGATGCCTCTGCGCTTTATTGTTGTTAAATATAATTTTATTTCCTAAATCTTTGTGTTTCAGCTTGAAAATATTGGTAAAATTCCAGATACAGAGGACCAGAATGTTCTTGATTCTAATTAACATTGCAATTGCTGTAGTACCTAGGTTAGACATTTTTTTAGGTAGAAAAATATATCTGCACAATTTTT
The DNA here is from genome assembly GCA_039090855.1 of Macrothele yani. Taxonomy (NCBI): domain Eukaryota; kingdom Metazoa; phylum Arthropoda; class Arachnida; order Araneae; family Macrothelidae; genus Macrothele; species Macrothele yani. The sequence continues at coordinate 64,811,648 of CM077001.1, read as the reverse complement.
GTTTTTCACATTTAGTAGTTATCTTGCACAGTGACCACCCACAGATTATTTTGTGGCACAATGATATCTGTCGCAGACTGACCAGGAACTTTCTGCTATGGCGGAATAAATAACGGAATAGTATCATTGCTGAAATAAAATCTGGGAGAGTGTGAAACAGAACTATTACAGTACCACTGCATCATTCACCAACAAAATTCGTGTGCTAAGGAATTGGGTTTTCAGCAGTTAATGCGGATTGTGAGCGACACAATTAACTTTATTCATACTAGCGTGTTTACAGCACAGAGAGTTTAAGGAATTTTTAACAGAATTCAAAGATCTTCCTTGTGATGTTGTGTACTGCACAGATGTAAGATAGCTTAGTCGTGGAACTGCACTTAAGCGTTTCATGGAATTATTTGATAAAATTGTTATGTTTCTACATGAAAACAGAAAGGACACGAAGCGTTTGAAACAAACAAGTTTTCAATGCGAATTTAGCGTTTCTTACTGATGCAACAGGACATTTAAATAATTTGAACATGAAACTACAAGGGAAAAATCAGTTCATTTTTCAGCTGGTGAACGACATAAATGCATTTAAAAGTAAATTAACATTATTTCAACAATAGCTACAAAACCACAACTTTGCGCACTTTCCCTGTTGCAAATAAATGAAGGAGCCGCCCCGGTGGCGCAGTGGTCTAAGGCGCTGGCCTCTGATCATTCGTCCGTAAGGGGTCCGGGTTCGAATCCTGGTCAGGCATGGATGTTGTGTTTGTCTTACGGCACTGGCTCTCTTCCCTTCCCTGGAACCAGTGACCCTAAATTAGGGACGGGCGACTGCTTATAGCCCATTGAGTTGCTCACGGTGGTCGTTAAACCTCCAATAAAAAATAAATAAATAAATAAACGATGGAAAAATTTCCTCACATGGAAATGGAATATGAAGCTGAAATTAATATTTTAGTTAAATCATTCATTGAGCAGTTTTCAGAATTTGAGAAATGTATGAAAACTGATTTATTTAGCCATTCTCTGTGTCTATGAACTCAGTACCAGAAAATATGCAGCTAAGTTTAATTGACTTGAAGAGCTCAGATTTTTACAAAAATCAGTTCAAAGAGAATTCAGTACTTCACTTCTATGCATCATTAATAGACGAATTTTCATGTTTAAAATATAATGCAGCTGCATGTGTCACAATGTTTGCAAGCACTTATATCTGTGAATACACTTTTTCATGGATGAATCTGAACAAATCAAAGTCAAGAAACAGATTGACCAATGAAAACCTTTCTGCTTTTTTGCGCATTGCTACGTCAACAATCGAACCAAAATTTGGAAGATAACATCAAAAATTCAAGCTCAGCCACGCATTAACTACATTGGCCCCTGGTAATATATTTTTTTCATTTTTTTGGCCCACTACTCAAAAAAGGTTGTGCAGCTCTGGATAGAATTTCCTACTACAAGAAAAAAGACAGTCATCGCATGTCATGTTTCGTTTCACTGCTAACCATGGGAAGTTGTATTATTGTGACAGAGTTCCAAGGACAGAAGAATATCACTTATTTAATTATATTATGCTTTAGATCCAGAAATTGGAATCATATGTAGTTTTGCTCCAAATGTTTATAGTTAGCAATGGGATGCATGCCTCTAATGGAACCAGCCTCCGGTGTTTAGTGACAAAGAGCAAAAACTGTAACAAAAGGAGCATGCAGAATCACTAAATTTCTCAAATACTAATTTCCATCTTCATAGCATTTCATACCAATTTCAGCATGGTCATCTTAAAACTTGAGATACGCACTTTTGTGCATTGAACATTTTGAATACAGACTCTTAAAATGGAAATGCAAAACATGTAAAAAAAGTTCATATTTTTTAACTTAACAAATCAGAACCCTCATTTTTTTTTATCTTAAAAGATAAATTTTCTTGGGTATCCAGCTTTTACGACCTGGGCAGGTAAATTTCTGCACATGCATGTAACTTTTCAGAAATTTTTCAAGCCCAAGTGTACAGGAACACAGATCATCCTTCTGTGAAATGTGCTTTTCTATCCACTCCGCCAGCAGGCTATGGTGATTTCCGCATGGCCGGTATGGCATGCAATACAGCAATAAGACTATCCCGCTTCTCGGAGCCTGACAATGCGGACCCCTTTCAAACTCCTCTAACTGCTCGAATTGCTTCCAAACTCCTCTAACTGCTCGAATTGCTTCCAAACTTTTCTCCGAGACATACTTCACTTGCAAAGGATGCAACTAACACAACAGCACGAGCCAGAATGGCAAACTCGCAACGGGATGACCTCGTATAAGCCGATCAGGCACAGTGCAACGACTCCTCCTTGCTGGCATCACGTGTGCGGCCGAGCATGATACTTGAATCATTTGCATGTCTCATGATGTCTAACTTACCCACCAAGTTTCATTCCTGTTGGTTGCTTCTTTCTGGGTGTAACTATTTTTTTGATGATGAGTGTAATTTCTTTGGCATTGTCATTGTATTGGACTTGCTCTAGGTTGGGCAGTGGCTGTGCTGTCTATTAAATTGATACTTGATTTCCCTATAGTTTTTTACTTTAATTTTTTACTTAGGAGTCCACTTCTCCAAAATTAACTTATAACATACAGAACAGGGAGAAACTCAAACTCTTAGGTCAGGGTGGAACATTCAACATGCCTTGCAATTGAAAAAGCCCTGCTGAATGGCTCCCAATTTTCACTTCATCGATTCTTTCTTTTTGGTCGTTGAGTACCCATTTTTTGCAAAAATATTTTCAGGTTAATTTGGTTTCTGCATTTCTTTTCCATTGGGTAAGAAGTTGTTTGTTTTGGCCCTTTTTTTTTTTTTTTTTATATATCCTCTACTGCTGCAATCTTGCACATTCAGGTTTATCAAAAAGCAGCTTGTTCTCAGGGATTGAAAAATACCATGCCCGAGATGCCTGGGGCTTGTAAATTATTGGTCTGGGCATATAAAAAAAAACAATCTTGTTGCCCGGTCTGGGCAACTAAATTTAAAAATAAAGAAGGTTTGGAATAGAATTTCCTATTAGGGACATTCCACGTCAGATCAATAAAAAAAAAATAAGTTTTTGACCTCACCATTTCTGATTTTGATGAAATTTGGTATGAAGCACACATATGACAAGGTAAGTAATTCTGCCAATTTTCAGATTTTTATTTTGAAAATTGTCCAGATACACACATAATAAAAATCGAAATTTTCGTAAAAAATGACAAACTCGCACACTTATAAATGGCTGTAACTGTTTTCCTAATTGTAGTACAGTGACAATTGAAACACAGCTGCAAAGCTAAAGCATTGAGCTTTCTATAGATACCATACATGACCTTCTTACAACAGATTAAAGTTTCAAGGTCATCCACTGTGACCTTTGACCTTGAATATCTCAAAACACGCCATCTTAAAAAATTTACAAAAAATATATGTTTTATTGCTACAACATTCTTCTACCCATGTGCCAGATATTAGGCTGGCACTGGCAAGGCAGTGTAGGATTAATAGGAGTATATGTCCTCCAGGTTAGGTTTGGACAAATGTACAATAACTGTTTTCCAGATGCATGTATGTATTAATTTCACAATGTGTTACAGGTTATATTAGTGGTGTACACATACAAGTGAACCGCTTGGTTAATAAGGTTGCAAACCAAAAGAATGTGATGCCATCTTGCTAGTGACCATCTCTATTTCGCTTCTCTCCATAAAATATGCCCGACCTGTTGCTGTTCGTAGGTCAACCTTCGTAATGACCGCTGTTTTATCCACTTCTAATATATCTGGCTTCTGTGGGTATGTGAAAGACACTGAAGGCCCATGTGGAGTGCAGAAAACTTATCTTAACTTGTTCTGTATGAATATTCACATCCAAAACACAACCAACCCACCACTGGTTATCATACTCAACAATAACATAGCAGCGAATATCCTCCAGATCCAGTTCTATTGGATTTAGCAATACTGACTGAACCTTGTATTCAGTTGAGTTTGAATACATCTTGGTTTTAATAGCTGTGCAGCTTACTGGTATTACACAGTGAAGTTTTTGAGTACCAGGAATTGGTCGAGCACTAGCATAACGTATCTCAAGGAACTCCTTGTGGTTCTCATAGTCCTTGTCCGTGCTGTATTTAAAATGGCACAAAGGAATGTTTCTGGAAGCCCAATCATACAGTTGTCACAGTGTCATAATTTGGTCATTGTATGAACACTGAAGGCTGGCACGTGCTGCTAATCTCTTAATGGTGCCTGCCACGCCATCATATGGCCCCTTTCCATGTGAGGTGGCAAAGAAATGCCACTCAGCTGTGATACCAAAATCTACATCATGATGGCACAGATTGACAAAATTCTTCCTGTTCTTATACTGTGAGGCTGCACCGTCTGAGAAGTAATAGATGTGTTCTACTTTCTTGTCAAAATGTGATGATATAAACTGCAACAATTGGCTCTGGAAAAGGTGAATACTGATAGTGTCATGCTTAAGACATTCTGAGATGACAACAAAAGAAACATGATCCAACTGAAGTGTGTGTGTGTGAACTTTTGTAGTACACGACGAAAGGGTGAATAGTAGCTTGGGAATTGTTCCAGTAGTATCTTTGGACTGCATCCCGCAGTATGAAGGAATAATTCTCAGCAAAATCGCACAACACAACACAACACACTGATTATTATCAAGGTTTTCTTTCAGATTTGACAGAAAGTATGACTGCTGAATAGCTATAAAAGAATGTGGCAATAGCAATTTCACTTTTGATTCAAAGGTCTCAAGGAATTCTTCTACAGTGTTACAGACTGTCATAAGTGTTGTGCGATCAGTTGTAGTCCACAATTTATATACAATTTCATCAATCCCATTCATGGTGAATAAGCTACTTATTTGCTCTAGTAAGTGTGCTATACCAGGACAAGAATCACACTTGAAGAAGAAGCATTCTGGAAGAGGAGGGTTACAAGTTATTCTTGCAAGACAATCTTTGTATGTCCTAACTGATAATTCATCATTACGAGTTAAGTCTTGCAATTTGCACCCTGCTGGCATAAGTTTTACATTTTCATGAGCACAACACACACAGACACAGTGTGTTCCACTTGCACCAGCCAGCACACAATTCTTTGGGCGTAAACCACAGAACTTTGAAAACCCTACTTTGACATTAGGATTCTTGTCTTTAAATCCTTGAAATATCTCTTTCAAATTTCCTAGAATAAGACGTTTCTGTTTTTGTACTTTTGATCCTGATTCCATCATTGTAACAAAATCTTTTTCCTGGTAAACAACGGCTCACTTCATCAAACGTTTTCAACTGTGCTGTCACTGAGAGTTTTCTCAGGCCTAGGATTTGGAGTTGCTAAAATACCCTGCTCTTCCACAAGATTTTTAGACTTTCGTGCCATGTAATATGTTACACCAAATTCTTCCTGAATTTTACGAATACTCCAGGTTCTAGGTAATATTGTTAGTATTTGGACTTTAACACTGCTAGAGTCTGTTTCTTGAAAATTTTCTTTCAACTGTGAAATCATGACCGATTCATCAGACACTGTCACAGGATTATCACATTCTGGAACACCTATGTAGTCTTTTATCACTTCACCAATTTTCTGATATTTCTTCTTACTGTACTGTCCAACACCTAATCTTTTTTTTTCACAGGAGATTCGCCTAGAGAAAGTAACGTATCATTCAGACTATCCAAAGTTGTGTGTCTGTCAGTCCATATTTCACTCTTCACCACTCCTTCTGAATTATCTTCACTTAACCAAGGTTGTTCTGCCTCTGCATCTGTTTCAATAATACATGAAGGACCTGTCATTTCAGAGATAGATTTTCTGCATGAACTACATATTTTCTGTTCTAATGTTATATTTGGACATTTCTGAACCATCCAAGGCTGTACTTTTCTCAGATTCTTTCTAAACCTTGTGTGTCCACTTTTACCCATAGGATTGCAACAAAAAATTTGACTTTTAAAGTCCATTTTGGTTAATGAAACTGCACCTGCAAAAAAAAAAAAAGATATATAAATATAGTTTGATAAAAAGAAATTGATTAAATAAAGATAACAATAAAGATAAAATAAAATAACAATTAAACAGTTAACAATGTTACAGATAAATTGATAACCACAAGCTCAGAATTGAAATAACAGCAGATGTAAAATGGTGTACCAGTAAGATTTCTCATTGGCTGTAATAAGAAGCCTTGTCATTGGCTAAGAAGAAGCCCTGCCATTGGCTAAAATGGGTGGAGTTTCAATCTCTGATCTCAAAGATTTGTTGACATTATTTACTGCTGAAAATTGTGTCTATCAAGTAAAATTGCTGTCACATAGCATATTTCTGATAAATCTGTTGATCTGTTATAATATATACACATTTCATGTATAAGAAACACAAATCCTCAACGTAAGAAATATTTATTGCATGGTATGTCTCTGTGCCTTACATACAGAAGGGTGCAGCATGACACTCCTATTAATCCTACACTGCCTTGCCATAGCGGTGCCAGCCTAATATCTGGCACATGGGTAGAAGAATGTTGTAGCAATAAAATATATTTTTTTCGTAATTTTTTAAGATGGTATGTTTTGAGATATTCAAGGTCAAAGGTCACAGTGGATGACCTTGAAACTTTAATCTGTTGTAAGAAGGTCATGTATGGTATCTATAAAAAGCTCAATCCTTTAGCTTTGCAACTGTGTTTGAATTGTCACTCTACTACAATTAGGAAAAAAATTACAGCCATTTATATAAGTGTGCGAGTTTGTCATTTTTTACGAAAATTTCGATTTTTATTATGTGTGTATCTTGGACAATTTTCAAAATAAAAATCTGAAAATTGGCAGAATTACTTACCTTGTCATATGTGTGCTTCATACCAAATTTCATCAAAATCAGAAATGGTGAGGTCAAGAAGGTGATTGATCTGACATGGAATTGCTCATTACAAGAAAAAAGACAGTCGTCGCATGTCATGTTTAATTTTACTGCTAATCACCAGAAGTTATATTATTGTTAAGGAGTGCCAAGGACAGAAAAATATCACTTCTTTAATTATATTGTGCTCTAGGTCCAGAAATTGGAACCATATGTAATTTTGCTCCAAATGTTGTTTACAGTCAGAGACAGGATGCATACCTCTGATGGAACGCTAGCCTCTGGGATGTTTAGTGACAAAAGGTGAAAATTTCAACAAAAGGAACATAGCATAATCACTAAATTTCTCAAATACTAATTTCAGCATCATAATCTGAAAACTTGAGATGCACGCTTTTGTGCATCGAACATTTTGAATACAAATCCTTAAAATGGAAATGCAAAACATGTAAAAAAATGTTCATATTTTATAACTTAAAAAAAAATGAGGGTTCTGATTTGTTATTTTAAAAGATAAAATTTTCTGGACATTCAGCTTTTACTACCTGCACATGGCCAGCTGGGCATGTAACTTTTCAGATATTTTTCAAGCCCTGGTTCTTGTTTTTATTTTTATTTTTGTTAATTAGTTTTCAATATATCATCATCTTCATTGTCAGCCATTATCAATTCACTGCTGGACAAAGGCCTCCCCAAGTTTCTTCCGTAACGAGATGTCTTGCACTAGTCTCTTCCATGTCACTCCTGCATGCTTTTGAATTTCATCCATCCATCTCCCATGTGGTCTTCTGGGTATTTTCCTGTCCCTTGGAACCCAGTCTAGAATTTCTGTTGTCCATCGGTTGTCTGTTCTTCTGGCAACATGTCCAGCCCATTGCTATTTAAGGGATTTTACTCTAATCATGATGTCTTCCACTCTTGTCATTTTGCTTATATATCCATGAGTTCCTCTTATCTCTCCTGGTTTACACCAAACTTGCATATCTCCATGCTTCTTTCAGTTGTCTGTAGTCTTTGTATGTCTTTTTCAGTTAAGGTCCACATCTGCTCCGTACGCAAGCACGGAAAGGATGCATAGATTAAAACACTTTTCTTTTAAGACATAATGGCATATTGCTCTTAAAAATTGTACTGTTTATTTCAAAAGCTTTCCAACCAAGTTTTATACATAAATTAATTCCATCAATGTGACCTTTGCTTGATATTTGCTGTCCAAGGTAAATGTAGATACTGGTTAGCTCCAGCTTTTCTCCAACAATCGATAAATCTTCATTTCGTGTAAAAGCATTGTACATCAGTTTTGTCTTCTAAAAGTTCATTTTTAATACCACTTCTATACTCTTTTCAGCAAGTTCCTGGATCATACTCTGCAGCGCTGAAGGGGCAGCTGCAAAAATGACTATGTCATCAGCAAAATGAAGGTGAGTAAGATAATCTCTATTAATCTTTATCCCTTTGTTTTCCCAGTCTAGTGATTGAAAGACAGTTTGCAGTGTAGTATTAAAGAGTTTGGGAGATATGGTGTCACCTTGTCTCACTCCTTTTCCAATTTTTATTGGTGGTGTATCCTCAAATAACCAAACCTTTACACTTGCTTTTTCATAGATGCTACCCATAATACTAATGTATGCATCTTCAACAGCGCAGGTTTTCAAACCCATTGTAACTGCTGATGGTTTCACGGAATCAAAGGCCTTTTCATAATAGATAAAAGCCATATATAATGGGAGTTCATATTCCCTCATTCTTTCAATTAATTAGTTCTCTCAGCACATGGATATGGTCTACAGGGTGTCCGAGAAATATTGGACACATTACAAAATTATGTAAAAAAAAAACTATGAGCATTGTCTGTTTAACTGTGTCACGTATTGCTAACACGGTTTCTATATTTTTGTTTTGCAGAATTGTTATTCCTAGAATCCGATAGATGGCGCTAGGTGTGGCCTGATGAGGAATGTATGAAAAATGTGCAATCAGTAGTCATGTCATCCGTACAGCAGAAGGTGATGTGTGTGTTATGGCTTGCAGAATTAAAGTCTGTCATTAAAGTTAAAAGATGGTACCGTTTAGAGTATGGTTGTAATCCTCCATCAACGATATCAATTAAGCGGTGGATGAAACAGTTTAAAGAAACTGGCAATGTGGAACATCGTGGAGGAGCCAGTAGGCTTAGTATCAGCGGTGAGACGGTTGACCAAGTTAATGAAAGTTTCCGACAAAGCCCCAGGAAATCCGTTCGTAAAGCAAGCAGAGAACTGTGCATTCTGAAATTGGCAGTTCACGATATCGTGCCCAAGAAATTAAAGTTTCATGCTTATAAAATTCAAATAGTGCAAAAGATGCATGTAAATGATCACACTCTGCGATACGATTTCACTGTGGATATGCTGAATCGAGTGGAAAACGACGAAAACTTTATCAGTACTTTAATTTTTAGTGATGAATCCACATTTCATGCATCAGGTATTGTGAATTGTCACAACTGTAGGATATAGGGCAGTGAACTGCCTCATGCTGCTATTGAACTGGAATGTGATTCTTCAAAAGTTAATGTGTGGTGCGCCCTATCAAAAGGACAAGTGATTGGCCCTTTCTTCTTCTGCGAAAAAACATAAATGGTGACATTTACTTGGATATGCTAAAAAATTCCGCTATACCCCAGATCAAAAGATATGACAATGTCGTTTTCCAACAAGACGGCGTGCCTCCGCATTGGTCAACTTGTGTACATATAAGTACCTAAATGAGCATTTCCCCAACAAATGGATTGGGTGTGGTGGTCCCATTCCGTGGCCACCTCGCTCTCCAGACCTAACTCCATTAGATTATTTCATGTTGGGTTATGTGAAGGATCGTGTCTATCAGATGCCTTGTACTGATTTGCAGGAACTGAAGCAGCGCATCACAGCTGCTATTAATTCCATAACTCCTCAGATTCTTGCCAATACATGGCATGAAACCGAGTATCGCTTGGATGTACTACGAGCAACCAAGGCATCTCACATCGAAATTTTTTAACTTGTGTAGTTACATTATAATGTTAGTACAGTCAGTTTCTTTCTATCTGTTTAATGTTTTGTTTTATATAATTTTGCAATGTGTCCAATAATTCTCGGACACTCTGTATAGTGCGGTAGCCACTCCTGAATCCAGCTTGTGTTTTATACAGAGTCAAGATAAATCAGATCAGTGATTATACTGAGTAAAGATAAACTCATCTCACTTCTGTGATTTCAAACATGTTTGAGTTTGTCTGATGAACTTGAAGAATTAATGAATATCTGTCTATGAAAACTGCATGAAAATTTTAGTTTACACTTTTAGTAAGCATAGATTAAAATTTCTAGTATTATTTTTATTAATTAATAATTTTAATTTATGTTTTAATGTTATTTTAACCTAATAATTTGACTAATATTGAGAAAAAAGTATTGTTAAATTCTTTTTCTTTCAATTCCAGTCTTTTCCCATCATGCCTGTTACAGAACGCAAAAGCAAAAGCAATTTGGAAGAATGTGAAGAGAAAAAGGATGTGACAAATCATTTTGAAAATAGCACAAAAGAAGTAGATGAATCCTCATCAAAGTTATCAACATTTTCCACGTATGTGCATGCTCTGAGACCTTGGTCATTCAATGCTTCATTAACTCCGGTTGCCATTGGTGCTGCTTTAGCATATAAAACTTCTGGTGATTTTGAAATACCTCTCTTCATAGTTACTTGCCTCACTGCTGTATCAGTTCATGCAGCTGGAAATGTAGTCAACACTTATTTTGATTACATGAAAGGTATCGATAGCAGGCGGAGTGATGACAGGACATTGGTTGATAAAATATTAACTCCTGATGAAATGGTGCAGTTGGGAGTGATGCTTTACACTTTAGGATGTGCAGGATTTATTGGTACAGTTTGCCTTTCAAGTGCAAAAATGGAGCATCTAGCACTGGTATACTTTGGTGGCTTATCTAGTTCTTTTTTGTACACTGGAGGTATAGGATTGAAGTACATAGCATTGGGTGATGTTTTGATTCTTGTGACATTTGGCCCAGTCACTGTCCTATTCTCGTTCATGGCACAAGCTGGTTACATGGATTTATACACACTTTTCTTTGCCATGCCCCTGGCATTGAATACAGAGGCCATACTGCACAGCAACAATACTCGTGATATGGAAAGTGATCACAAGGCTGGTGTCGTGACTGTGGCTATACTGTTTGGCTACACCGGCTCTCACATGCTGTATGCTTTTCTCTTGTTTGTACCATACATCTTATTTACTGTTTTAGGTTTGCACTGTAGCCCATGGTTTCTACTGCCCCTCATCACTCTTCCAACAGCATTTAAACTTGAAAAGAATTTCAGGGATAGAACATTGCAGAAAGTTCCGAAACAGACAGCCAAATTAAATGTTTATTTTGGTTTGTTCTATGTCATATCATGCATCATGGCAGATAAAGCTGTTTTTCCATTCCTACATGCCAAGTAAGATTTGATGCATTGGCTTAGAACTGAAAAGGATGTTTTTACATACATTGCATTATCGGTTTAGGGTGTCACAATATTTAAAGACAAAAACTCTTTTTATTTACATTGCCTGTGTTGAATACTTATATTTAACCATATCTGATTTTTGTTACTGGTGTTACGTTGAAAATAAAGAAATTCAGCTCTCATATAAAATGTGTGTGTGTGTATAGAAAGTTGAAGAAGACAAAACATATCTCTTTGTTTTGTATTATAAAGAAATACAACAGATAACTATGGAATGAGATAAAATATTGGGCATTACTTTTTGATCATAAGTTGTTTACTTATAACATTTCCTGTGCTAAAGATACCCATTTTTAAAACTTTTTTTGCCCATAAGTTTGAACTTTTAATCCAAACCAAAAATGAATACTTTTGTTGTGCTCTGCAACATAGCATTTTATTTGATCAAAAAGTAAAACTCTGGAGCCTTGCCATTTAATAATTTGCTTTAGAACTGGCATCTTATATTTCTTGTACATTACACTTTTCACATAAGCAAGAAATATATTTTTATTCTCCTGTTTGAGCTGGAACATTATTTATTATCTGTACTCTGATTTTCCTTGCATACAGTTTTCAACCATTTAGTAATTCAGTTTATTTATTTTTTCAGTTTGGGTGTGTTCTCTGAAAGTTTTTTATTTTATTTCATTTCATTATTATCTTTTTTTTTTTTTTTTTTTTTTTTTTTTTTGTATGTTTTGCTTTTGCCAAGCCAGTGACTACTCCAAATAGCAGTGTGCAATACAGTGCATTCCACTTATCAAAGTAGGAGACTTCTCCCATTAATAATGGCATTTGCTGCTACAACCATCAGGAGTGGTCCTGTTATTTCCTGTACACTGCCATATTTGTACAACTTAAGAAATGTATGTAGATATATCATCTTTTCCTCTGCTGTTTAAGTTAACACATAAACAGTAACTGTACGTTCATTATTTTCATTAGTAAATTATTTAGTTAATCTGCTATGTCATATGTAGTCCTCTAACCTCAGATAAAATCATTTCATAGTTAGATCTCAGTTGAAATGAAATTTAAAAGAGAGAGAGAGGGGGGGGGGGTGAACTGTTTTTCTGTAGTGCTTCTACTGCTGGTCACCAGTGAGCCTACGTTTGACAACAGTTTTAGCATCTGAATGGCTCCATGTGTGTTGTTTTTAAATTATGTCATATGAATTTCTTTTCATTTGGCACCTTTAAGTAGACAGTAAATAAATATGGCTATCATAGAGGTGATTCCATGCCATATCTGTGAAAGCTACTGTGATACAGTGTATTTGGAATGAGTCTTGGTACTCAGCAGATGTCGAAGTAGTTGTGTATGTGACAGTAATATTAAATTTTCAATAGTGCGAGAAATTTTTGACCCAATGGGATCTTAAGCAAAGTTTTTTAGGTATTTATTACCACCCCCTCCCCCGAAAAAACCATGATTATATATATGCATGAGTGTTCGCAGGTGTGTGTGTGTGGGGGGGGGGGGCAGTGGCAGCATTTGCCACCACTAAAATTTCTACAGAACTGTCATTTATCCTTCAAAAAAAAAAATATATATATATATAATAATTTAATTAGTATTATTGTATTTTGCAGAATCAAAATGCAGGCAAATAATTAGTTTTAAGTTTAACAGTAGTGGTTTGTTGTGTACAGGTTACTGTACATATACTGTTTTATGGCTAAAATAAAGGCAGTTTTTTTTCAGTTAAATAATTTTGTTATATAAACACACTTTTTAATAAAAATTACAGGATAAATTTTGTAACTGACTCCTTCCCCTCTCATATACAATTTCAATTTTTCTCTACCCCACATGGAAAATTACTGGGTGTACACTGCTGGCTGACCAGACTGACTTGCTGCTGCTGAGACTTATTCCTGCGGGCACTCCTGATTATATGAGATGTGGAAGTTTATGTGAAAGCTTTATAAACTCATAGTTGTGGAGGATAAATGCAAAACTTGCTAGTGCTCTTTTTTGTAGTTATTTATTGAATGGGTATAATCAATCAAATATCTGAATTTTATGCAGAACTTTTTACTGTTTAAAACTGTAATAGATTAGCGTGTATTGCAGTCAAAGTACACAATGTACGACGGAGCATGTTAAATGATACACCAGATAATGTTAATTTTTTTCAATAATGAGCATGCACAGCTGTTCGTAATTAATCTTTGAAAGTGTTACTTTTAATATTTTCCCAATGAGATACACTGATTTTCACACAAACATTAAAAACTGCAATGCATCTTCTTAGATGATTTTTTTAATAGCATAGATCAAGAGTCACTGGAACATTTTTCTTTTAAACTTGTTGCGTGCAAGTCAAAACTGTCAGACAAGATTTATTGTGATATGTAGCATATCTGCTAACAAATTGTCTTATGGTCTCACTCATAATTTGCAGATGGTTAAAACAAATTGAAAAACACATTGGAATGCCAATTACAGTGTCAAAAGTTTCTTATTCTTTGAAAATTATGTTTAATAAATTTAAACAATTTGTAAAATGTGGAATAAAATAATGATAGTGTGTGTATGATTGTGGTAACATGTTAATGAGTTCTTTGAATATATACATATGTTTTTTTTTACATTGGGTACAGAAATTTTTTTCGATATTCATAAAGTGCTGATCAAAAGAGAAGTAACTTTGGCACACACCTTGCCATTTTAAATCTTTGTCTCATAAATATATATGTATATGATGGGCATTTTTGGAGAAAAAGGAATTAAGGTTTCCACCAAAAGCAGAAATATCATCAAGATTGTTGAATTGAGGAGACAGATTTATTTCTTGGCAGTTTTCATGTATGTGTACATTCTTTAATTCTAAGAATGATAGAGGTGCCAATAACACAGGTATTTTATGTGTATATCTCAGCACAGTTTGTTGGATCAGATGTTACTTTACCTATATTACTTTTCATAGAGATGATGACTTTTAGGTTAACTTATATCCACAGTTTTGAAGTTCTTTTTGAATCTTGAAATTGTTATGTCATCACCCTAATGTCATGAAAGTTATAGTTAAAGTAAGGTTCAGTTCATGCACTGACTTTCACTACAGCTATAAGAAATACATATCACAAGTGTGAATTTAAAGACATACTGCAGCATGCTTTTTTTGTTTTTTTTCTTTATCTGTGTTTCAGAATCTGCAAACGAAAAAAGAAACCTTAGTGCATTGGCACTTGGTAACACTGACTTCTATTATGTCATTTCAAACATGGATTTTCTGATGTCTTTGTTCAGGGCAGATGAACAACAAATTGTACAGGATTTTTGGTTTTTAACTGTTTTATCTTTGGTGAGCCAGTTTGGAAGTTGATGTTCATACCTTTGCACAGGTACAGTGATGGTATAAACTGGCTACTGCATCTTATTGCATCTGTTTGGCTTGTTTAAAAGCAAACAGGTGTAAACCAGAAAAACAGCTTAACGCTTTAATTACTTCAGATACTGGCCTCAACAAAGACAGGAGAACTGTGCTTGGGACGCTGTTTACAGTAAGTGCAGTGTTTTTAAGGAGCCAAAAAATTCTTGGAAAGAAATGTATTAAAGGTTCATCTTAAACATTCACCTATTCTTAAAAGCTAATTACAATGCAATATGTCACCTGAAAAATATTGGCACAGATTATCTGATATTTTGACAGTTCTGTACATTCATTTATGAGTTAACAAAAGATATCAGGAAAGGGAGAGAAAAAATACGTAAAGAATACATGTGCAGTCAAATTAAAAATAATTCTTGAAAAGCTAGTTTTGTTTGCAGTTAAATTAGTAAACAAGGGAGGGGAAAATCAAATTACCTCATACATGTTGAACACATTTTGTTCCCTATTTTTCCTAGGCTATTTTGTCATACTTTTATATAGATCTTGTTTCATCATACTTGAACTGTAACATTTGAATAGTAATATTTGTTTTATTCATGAGTCATTGTGCAAAAGAGCAATGTTGTGTGCAATCCTTTTAGAATTAGTGTACATTGAGCTGTTGTGTTGTTACTTGCAAAAATTCATGCTTTTTACAAAAATCGCTGTATGAATTTATACTCGTGAATCTCTGCATTGCAGCTTGTATTTCATTTGAGCAACTAGATCTTTATTTTGGAAAAGCATTAGTAAGCAGCGACAATAATTTTTATTTAACTTGCCCTGTTGCCAACAAAGTGTACTATGTGGAAATTCAATAAAGCAGAAGCAGTTTCAACTCTTTCATACGATGAAATTTTAGTAAATGTCTCATTTTTTTGTAATTCCAATTCAATACAGATAAAAGCTCATTACCCTGAGGGCATGTTGCATTTATTACACAAAACTTTGCGGAGCACACTTTACATTTGATAGTGAATATTTAAACTGGAATGTGCACTGGTTTCCAAAAATTAAGGAACACGAATTTGGAGTTTTTTGAAAAATCTGCAGTGAAAGTGGAGGAACCTAATTTAATGGAGATATTTGAACTTGGCAAGATTAAATATGATAAGCCGATTAATATAAAGTGTTTAAATATGCAAATTAGCTTCCTGTTAAAAGGAGACAGCTGAGAGCATCTTGTCATTTTTTTTCTGGATTGCAAGCAAAACGTGTTGCTTTGAAGTAGTGATGGCATAATTCATTCCTTATTAGGAGTTCATTCACACACATGCAAAAGAGTCATTCATGAATGATCAAACAAATGATCCAATTTCCAGGTTGTCACTATGCTCAATGAGTAAATCATTCATTGCATGGACCCCGTGTTGCTCTTTCAAGGCTACAGTTCTTTCTGGCAGACTCACTAAAAGAGCTCGAGCCCTTCAACTATCCACTCTTCAGGATGAATGATTTGCCGCAGATAACTTGGGCACACCATTCAAATGAATGGCAATCATGTATTTTATTCTCATTCTGAAGTTTCAACATTATTTCCTAGCTAATAACAGTTGACACTTACTTTTAGTAAGTGTCATAACAATACTTTTAATAAGTCATAACAGTTGACACTTACTAATTCTCAACATTATTTCTCTAATTGGGAATTTGCTTCTGAATTCATGTCGGCAGAAGAAAGTTAAATGTGCCATGAATTCAATGTATGTTGCAGTAATGGCAGATTGAATGATCATTCACAGTGGTGAGAGTGAACCAATCGCAGGAAAGAGTTGTTTGTTGTGAACAAATCTTTCACTAAGGCCTGTTTCACGCAAACTGGTTTTTTTCTGCCGAAGCAATAAACCCGTCCCGCATTGCAGTTTTTGGCTAACCTTTACACAACGGTTTTATTGCTAGAATGGAGAAAACAATGCCTGAAGATGAACGGAAACCAAATCGCTAGTTCTTAGTGCAACAGCATTTTGTTCCCCACTCCCTCTGACAAGAGTGATTGCTTTATTGCCATAGCGAGAAATCCGCTGATCGCCTGTGTGAACATCTTACCTTACACCTACGTTTCTCTAATTTTGTATGGTATTTTCGCCGTCTGTTTGTAGCGAACACTGCAAACGTTGAGCGGCTACCGCATTGGAATTTCTACTGCTTCCGCGCTTCTGAAAGTTTCGGTATAACTCTACAGTTGGCTTTAAAACAAGCAGTAGGACAGCCAGGTGATTTATTGCTTTGGCGGAAAACATCGCTTGTGTGAACGGGCTTAGGGTCCATCACTACTGTGAAAGTTTTTGTTTTGCTGTTATGGTGACATTTTGTAGATACTGTGTTGGAGAAGAATGAAAAGGAGAGCCATTGAAAGGCTCAAAGCTGGCCAGTCTAAAGTCAAAGTAGCCAGGTGGCTTAATGTGAGCCATAGTGTAGTTCATTGGCTTTGAGCCACATTCCAAAAGGCATACGGCATAGAGAAGGTTTAGTAATGGAAGACATCAGGCGACGACTTCACAACATACTGTTACCTGCAGGTCAGTGCTTGAAAGGGGAGGGCTACCACAGCTATCCGACTGCATTTAGATCGTATGGCAACAACAGGAAATGTATCTTAATCCACTGTGTGAGGTGTTGCAGTTATGTCAACTGGACATGATTAATGGAGCTCACTTCTCTCTCCAGATGAGTCCAGGTTTGCTCTCTAGAGGAAGACTTATCTGGAGAGAACTGGGGACATGCTTTAAATGCCTTAGAATGAGACATTTATGGTGGTGGTAGTGTCATGGGTTGCACAGGCATATCTTTAGATGACTGCACAGATTTCTACATGCTTCAAACAGGCTCTATGAATGTTCAGATTGCCGCCCCGGTGGCGCAGTGGTCTAAGCGATGGCCTCTGATCATTCGTCCGAAAGGGGTCCGGGTTCGAATCCCGGTCAGGCATGGATCTCTCCCTTCCCTGGAACCAGTGACCCTAAATTAGGGACGGGCGACTGCTTATAGCCCATTGAGTTGCTCACTGTGGTCGTTAAACCTACAATAAAAAAAATCAGAAATGTTCAGATTGCCGCCCCGGTGGTGCAGTGGTCTAAGGCGCTGGCCTCTGATCATTCGTCCGTAAGGGGTCCGGGTTCGAATCCCGGTCAGGCATGGATGTTGTGTTTGTCTTACGGCACTGGCTCTCCCCCTTCCCTGGAACCATTGATCCTAAATTAGGGACGAGCGACTGCTTATAGCCCATTGAGTTGCTCACGCTGGTCGTTAAACCTCCAATTTAAAAAAAAAATTTCAGATTTATAGAGATGAGATCATAGAACACTTTATTAGGCCTTATGCAAGAGCAGTTGGTGATACTTTTATCGTAAAGTTTAATAATGCACATCTTACCAAGTCAGAATTATCGATCGATATCTTGAGGAGGACATCAATCCAGGGCTCCCATCTACTCGAGTAAAAAAGTAGGACAGTTTTAGGGGGAAAAGTACGACAGTTTTAGGGAAAAAAATTAGGACAATTGTAATGCCCCCCTACAATATGTACTAGTGTAATAATACATTTCAGAGGTAGGTCTAGTTGACGTACTTATATAATACACTGAAGTGCCAGAAAAACTGGTCCAATACTTGATAGGTCCCTCACGGGAGCGCAGGACTCCACTACCTTCTGAAAATATGCTGTAGGCAATGCACACCATACTTCTTGCAGAGCGTTCCACAATTCTTTGGCCGCCCCGGTGGCGCAGTGGTCTAAGCGATGGCCTCTGATCATTCGTCCGAACGGGGTCCGGGTTCGAATCCCGGTGAGGCATGGATGTTGTGTTTGTCTTACGGCACTGGCTCTTTCCCTTCCCTGGAACCAGTGACCCTAAATTAGGGACGGGCGACTGCTTATAGCCCATTGAGTTGCTCACGGTGGTCGTTAAACCTCCAACCAAAAAAAAAAAAAAAAAAAAAAAATTCTTTGTATTCTAAGGTCTCGGATTCCTGTGTTCGATAACGCGTTGCATGGCATCCCAAATGTGTTCTATCACATTCAGATCTGGGGACTTGGGTGGGATGGCAACACCCCAAACTCAGATGAATGCTCCTCTAACCATAATGTGGCATCCCGACACTTGTGTTGAGGTGCATTGTCTGTTGGAACAGGCCCAACCCATCAACATGAGTGCAGGACATGAACGGGTGTAATTCGTCAGAAAGGATGCGCACATAGCGTTGGCCGGTCACAGACGTTTGTAGACGTACCAGGGGTCCCAGTGAAGTCCTGCTAAACACACCCCATACCATTACGGACTCCCAACCAGCCGATACAGTTCCCTGTTGACGGGCGGGATCCGTGGGGTTTGCGCCACACACGAATCCTTCCATCTGCCCGATACAGTTGGAAACGCGACTCGTCAGACCAGGCTACTTGTATCCAGTCATCCAGTGTCCAGTGGCGGTGTTGCTGTGCCCAAGCGAGGCGCATAGCTCTGTGTCGTGCACCCATCAAGTGGACTCAAGTTGGGTGCCGGCTCCCAAAGCTCATATCGTGCAGGGTACGTTGCACAGTCTAAACGCTGATGCTTGTTGAGGCTCCAGCATTGAATTCCGATTATACCTGCGAAAGTGTCGCACGCCTATCGCGTGAAACGATTCTTGACAGCCAACGATGGTCACGTTCACCCAATGCCTTTTTACGGCCACACTAGTACCGTAGGTGGAATTCTTGTAGTCACGATACACCCTAGCAATGATCGTCCGTGAAAAATCACCTCACAAGCGCCAACTGTGACACCGCGTTGAAAATCTCTTAAATCGTTATTACTTGTCATTCTCATGCCGAAAACAGCTCTGACAGCTGGCAAGGATGTCTGTCGCTTTGTGTACGCACTGGCGGACGCAACTGAGTGCGCGCATAGGTGACGTTGCTATGTATTTTGCATAAGCTCGTCTGTACCAGTTTTTCTGGCACTTCAGTGTATATGAGACATTCAGTACCTGAGTTATTAGCCGCCTAAAAGATTTACAGCTCTCTTCCTCAGTGCGCAACAAACCATGAAGACATTGCAGGTTTTTCAGGATCGCATTTTTGATTGGCAGCATTGTAAAAAGCTTAGTTACTGTTTTCTTATAAAAACATAAGATTGCTGAGTTGTATTCAAGTTTATCCCTGTCCGACATTGCAGACGATGTCAAAGTATGCTTTGCTTCAGCTCCTACTTCCATTTTGTGCAAAGGCAACAGGTTTTCACTCATGAAATGTATTGCGGAGAGATTACCAGAGAACTCATTCACAACATGTGGTTTCACAAATTTCATCAACATCATCTTTAGAAGTTGACATACCTCATCATACAAAATATGAACAAGTGGCTGTTCATTCTGAAAAGTGCAAAGGAACTTAAAAAACATCTCACTAATTTTTGCCACATAAACCAAAAACTACATCAAGGGAAGGAGCAATTTGTTCTTCAGCACACTAACAATGCTGTTAGATCGAGTGTTATTTACACACACAGAATTGTTATGTTTTGGCATGATGAACTTTAAAAGTAATGTTGCAGTGCTTTGTGTTGTTCGACGAGTCTCTTCATTACTGGAGCAAGAGTAAGCCATCTGCAGCGTACAAACTGCAAAAAGTAATTATCTGCTGATACAGCTAACAATTCTTGCGACGCTTTAAAATCTTGTCTCCTAGCAGCAGATTGCTTGAACCACTTATATGCACTGTGAGCATAATCTTCAATCATATTAAAAGGTACTTCTTTGAGACCACTGCGAAATGCATTGTGCACGATGTGTAAGTTACAAGACCCAATGTCGATAAGTCCAAGGGAATCAGACAATTTTACTCCATTGTCCATCTTTTCCCAAAGGGATTTTTTTTACATTTGGGCCGTCCATTGCTAGCATAATCATTTTAGACAAATGAAGCCCTTCCATTTCAAGTTTTTTACAGATCTCTGTAAACATTGTTTCTGCATCTGCATGACCTAAAAACACCGAAAGCCGCCCCGGTGGCGCAGTGGTCTAAGGCGTTGGCCTCTGATCATTCGTCCGTAAGGGGTCCGGGTTCGAATCCCGGTCATGCATGGATGTTGTGTTTGTCTTACGGCACTGGCTCTCTCCCTTCCCTGGAACCAGTGACTTTAAATTAGGGACGGGCGACTGCTTATAGCCCATTTGAGTTGCTCACGGTGGTCGTTAAACCTCCAATCAAAAAAAAAAAACACCGAAGACAAGTAGCGACATTGGACTGGCTGGGTAACATCAAGACTTCAAAACCGGACGTACATATCCAACTGCTTTTTCACTTGAGCTGTTGTTTCATCTACACATAAAGTAAAGTACACACCAGAACTGCGAATGGTTGGTTGGTTCATTGATTTTATTGGCGCAAGGGCCATGGTTGGCCAAAGAGCGCCAAACAAAAGACATCAAAAGAGAACAAAATCAATAAAATAAGTACACAAGGCTAAAAACAGGATGAAGCGGTAAAAGTGAAAGATGGAAATGAATACGGTAAAAACTACAAGACAGGCAGACAAACAAACAGTATTAAAAACGTGCGATGAAGCTTAAAATATGGCTGATCAAATAAAACTGAAGAATGAGAACGATGAAAGGGCTAAAAAAGATAATGAAACAAACAGTACTAAAAACATGATACAAATATTAAAATCTAGCTGATTCAGTAAAACTGAAAAATGAGTATAATGATAGGGCTAAAATCTAGATACGTTTAAAATAGTCAATTTGCTTAAAAAATGAAAAAACAACAACAGGATTGCAGTGGTCATTGAGGAGCCGCTGCAGTGTAGCGGCGTCCTCGTTCAACAAATGAGAATGAAAGAAATGAAAACGTACATCACGAAAACTAACACAGGTACACAAAAGATGAGTGACGGTGAGCCGTTGCACGTCTCACATCGGCGCAGTGTCGCCACACAGCAAAAAGCGGTGAGTGAAACGACAATGCCCAATGCGGAGACGCGCAAGTACCACTTCCTCCCTACGGTTCCGACGAGATGAGGAGTTCCAGATTTCGAGAATAGGTTTTATACGATGCAGTTTATTTTCAACCTGTTGGTCCCACAGACCCTGCCACGTTCGTTTGATATGATCACGAACAAGAAATCGAAAATCGCGATGAAAGAGTGGCAAGGGTGTGACGACCAAAGAGGAAGCAGATCTAGCGGCCGCATCAGCACACTCGTTACCCGAGATTCCAACATGCCCAGGAATCCAGACGAATTGAATCTGGACACCGGCCTCGAGCAAGGAACGAAGAAGCCCTCGTACGTTCAAAAGAAAAGGATGATTACAATAGTCCAGCGATGACAAAGACTGCAGGACACTTAATGAATCCGTATAGACCATAGCACTATGATGAGAACTCGACTGAACATGAAGAAGTGCAAGATACACAGCATGCATCTCCGCCGAAAACACCGTGGCCCCAGCTGGGATCCGCGCTACTGACACGTCATCAACACAGACAGCTGTGGATCCAACGACTCCATGCGCATCTTGGAGCCATCAGTGAAAATGGGAGTGTATTCAGATTTGAGGGCACGATGCTCAGCGAAGAGCTGCTGGTACACTGACGCAGGGTTGAGGATTTGTCGAAAGACGTAAAGGTGGTATCAACCATGACACCAAGTGGGTGCCATGGAGGATCCCCAAAGCCCCTGATCGCTGCAACAAGCGACAAGTCGAGCCCCTGCATCACGAGCTACGGCCGCCATACGAAGACCGAAGGCTGGAACGCACGAGGGCCGGTTCGCAAATAAACGAGCATGATGAGGATGGAAAACTGTACCGTACAAAGGATGGTCTGGAAGAGACCGAAGTTTTAAGTAAAAGTGGACAGACAGCTGCAGACGGCGTAATTCAAGCGATGGTTCGTTCGCATCAGCGTAAAGGCTGGGAATCGGAGATGTTCGAAATGCTCCCGTACAAAGACGCAGTGCCTGATGATGAACAGCGTCCAAAGGCCGGAGAACGGAAGGACGAGCCGAGCCATACACGATACAGCCGTAATCCAGTTTCGACCGAATTAAGGAGTGGTAAATGCGAAACAAAGAGATCCTGTCTGCGCCCCACGAAACTCTCGAAAGGATTTTTAGAATAGAAAGAGCACGCAGACAGGAAATCTTGAGCCGCCGAACGTGCACACGGAACGTAAGCGCACGGTCGACGGTCAGTCCAAGGAACTTGGTCTCCGGCAAAACTGGAATGGCTGCACGGTCCAAATACAGCTCGGGGTCAGGATGGAGGCCACGCCTCCGGCAGAAATGAACACACGCTGTCTTGTCGGGAGAAAGAACGAAACCATTGCTATTTGCCGCTTTAAAAATCTGATTAATACTAGACTGCAACTGCCTTCAATGAAACGCATGCTCGATGACGAGCAGAAGATGTGCAAAGTCATCGACATACACAGTAGCCGAAACCGCAGGAGGAAGATTTGTGAGGAGACAATTAATGCGAAGGATGAACAATGTGACAGATAAAATGCAACCTTGAGGAACACCTTGTTCTTGATGGAATGTTGCAGATAGCGTCGTACCCAGGCGCACCTGGAACACCCGATTGCGAAGAAAATTTACAATAAAGGTCGGAAGATTCCTCGCAATCCGCATGCGTGGAGGTCACGGATAATCCCGTGCCGCCACGCACGATCATAGGCTTTCTCGATGTCAAAGAATACAGAAACCAGGTGTTGCCTACGCACGAACGCCTCGCGCACAGATGTCTCAAGGTGCAGGAGATGATCGTGAGGTGAACGATGACGCCGAAAACCGCTTTGTGATGGTGAAAGTAATTGATGATGTTCTAAAAAAATGAATTAATCGTGAGTTAACCATGCGTTCGAGAACTTTACACAGACAGCTAGTGAGAGCAATTGGGCGATAACTAGAGGGAGACTTAGGATCCTTGCCAGGCTTCGGAAAAGGTAGAACAAAAGCCTTTCGCCAAGACTCCGGGAAACTGTGTTCTAACCAGATGCGGTTGTATAAGATTAAAAGGTTCTCGAGAGACGACTGGGAGAGATGACGGAGCATGTCGTAGTGGATGTCATCGGGACCGACAGAAGTAGCCCCGGACCGATGCAGAGCCACCCGAAGTTCACACATGCTGAAGGGGGAGTTATAACCAGTGTCGGTATACGGCGCAAAAGAGATTCTCTGGCGTTCCGCGGAGGACTGAATCCCATGAAAGGAGGCCGGATACGCCAGATCACTCGAAACGGAGGCAAACGCCTCACCCAGACAGTCTGCAATCTCCCGACGTCAGCATATGTGCAGCCGTTACTCTCGAGAATGGCAATCTGGTGTGAACTGTAGGTTCCCCGGATCTTACGAATCCTTTCCCACACAGTTTTCGAATTGGCACGTGAGGTAAGAGATGATACATACTGGATCCAAGACTCCTCTTGCTACGTCGACGCACCAACCGAGCATAGGATTTAGCACGTTTAAAAGCAACGAGATTAGCCTCGGTTGGATAACGCCGAAAAGTAGACCAGGCCTTGTGTTGAGCTCTCCTAGCCGCTGCGCATTTAGGGTTCCACCAAGGTTTCGGAATTCTGGGGAGCTTCGTAGATGTCTTACGAATTGAAAGATCAGCTGCCTGAAGAATACAAGTTGTGACTTTAAGTACAGCTGCGTCGATTGACTCTTGGGTCACCATTTCAGAAGATATCACCGCGGACGATGCGAAGACCTCCCATCTGGCACAATCCATCCTCCATCGAGGTGGGCGGGAGGCAGAATATGGCACGTTTGCATGGTGCCAGAGGACGATTGGGAAGTGGTCGCTCCCGTGGAGATCCTTACACACCGTCCACGACCAGTCAGCAATGATCGATGGTGAACCCAAGGTCAAATCGATCGCACTGAAAGATCTTGTCGGCTCATGGAAGTAAGTGTCAGCACCGGTGTTTAAAAGGCACACAGAGGCCGAGCACAGAAGAGACTCTATGCGACGACCTCTAGCGCTGGCGCTGACACTACCCCACAAAGGATGATGAGCATTAAAGTCACCCAAAAGAAGGAAGGGAGAGGGCAGCTGATCAATCAAGCTTCCAGAACAGAGACGCTAACATCCTCATCCGGTGGTAGATAAACACTGCAAAACAGTAAGAGGCACAGGCATAGAAATACGAACCGCCACGGCCTGCACAGTTGTGGAAACCGCGACGGAAGATACCGGAACCCTGTGAGGAACGAGAATAGCGACACCCCCACAGGCTATATTTCAAGACGAGTGGTCTGTCCGAAATGCACTGTAGCCTCGAACTGAAAGCAGGTCCGATGGTTTAAGCTTTGTCTCCTGAAGACAAAGGCACACCGGAGAGTACAAATAAAAGCAGATGTGTCACGTCATCAAAACTGGTGCAAAAACCTCGGCAGTTCCACTGAATTATTGAACCCATGGGTAAAAATGAAATGAAAAAGGAAATGATTAAACTTGGTCAGCCTCCATTTCCTCTGGTGAGCGTTCCCCCAGATTTGGTGGTGTGTGACCAGGGGCCAAGATTGGTGAATGCTTTGTCCCAAGTGTCTTGGCGGGATTTGCTCGCCGTTGATTGTTTGGCTGAGACTTTGAAGGAGAAGAAATGCTCTTCTTATCCTTGACCTTGGTGTTGGTGTTAGTGTTGGCGTTTTTGCCAGAAGAAGTGGACTGAGTGCCCTTGCTGGTGTTGGAGTGAGTCTGCTTCGGTGAAGTGGCGGGTGCCGCTTTCAGACTCCTAGCTCGCGACCGGAGTGCCTCCAGTCCGGCTGCGATGATTTCCTCCATATTGAATGGACAGTTAGGGAGATCTGAGCGTCGGTCTGAATGCCAACCGTAGATTTGGCAACCACCACTGAAGCGTATGATCGCCGATCAGATATAACGGGAACCACTCTTCTTCTGGCCTCAGGATAGGAAATATTTTCCACCGTTTTGAGCCTTTGGATTTCCTTCTCCTCCTTCCACTTGGGACAATCTTTGGTTGATGCTGGGTGTGAACCCTTGCAGTTCACACAAAACTCGGCCTCGGCCACACATTCTGAGAGTAGATGCTCTGTGGCACCACAGCGTCCACACCTAGGAGTACTCCTACATGACTGCTGAGAGTGGCCGTACGACTGGCACCTAAAACATCTCAACGGGTTAGGAATGTACGGTCGTACCTCGAGGTGGAGATACCCTGCCTTGATGGATGTAGGCAGGGAAGGGCAGTTGAATGTCAAGATAATGTTCCAGGATGGGACAAACTGCCCATTCCTCCTGAAAGAAATACGCCGCACACCCGTAACATGTTGGCTCTCAGTTCTTCGAGAAGTTCCTCCTCAGTGCAATCAATAAGATCCCGAGAGGAGACAACACCTCGAGATGAATTTAGGTAACCGTGTGGTGTTATTTTGACCGGAGTCTCAAGCAGCATGCTGGTGTTGATAAGTGTGGAACTGTAGGCCACAGTAGACATCTCAACAAGAAGATCTCCAGACTGGAGCTTCTTGACGCTTTTAGGAGAGCTTGCAATTGATTGCAGTGCTTTATGGATCCAAAATGGACTTTTGGCACTCAAAGGCTTTGAAGGGTCCAATGAGTGCACAAAAAAGAATCTAGCATTGGAAACATCAGCGATAAATTTTTTAGCGGAAGGACCTGAACCTTCCTCCATACTTCTTTTAGTTTTGGGTTCATGGGAAATTTCATTGAGAGCCATGAAAAAATTTAAAGGATTCATCCGCCGACTTCCCCACCCACAATCGAGCCCAACAAGGGAGAACCGGAGGTCCGCAAGCCCAAGCGGACGCAGGACACGGCTCTAGGGATAGCAAGCGGATATAGCAAGTTGATAGGGCAGACATGCGCTCGGCGAGCACCCAGACTTTCCCATGCCTGGGGAACACCCCTTTGGCATGCCCACCCTATCCCCAGACTCACCTGTCGTACGAGACGACAAGCCGTTAGAGGTCTGGGCTTCACTCGGCCACAGACCTCATTGACTAGGAGTGGGTTAGTTCCCAGCCGCCCGTTTAGGGTGAAGCAGGGGCAAAGAGGAGTGGCAACTGGCGACAACAACACCCAGGCCTCCAGAAACCTCAGCCTCCAGCATCCCCTTTTCCACCTTACGGGTCACCGCACACGGCAAACGTGCAGGCAGGTCTAGCTAACCAGCTCGGAAAAACAAAGAAAGGAACATGAAATGGAGAAGACAGGAAAGAAAACGAGAAACTAAAATCCGGAGCTGGCGCATAATCACAACCTCAGCAACCTACAACTGAGGCGGGTTCATGTCAAGTGAAAAACATAAAAAATGTGAAAATCATCACATATAGTACATGTTGGCTCGGGCCGTGGGGACGCCATCCCCATCAGCTGGATGAACAGCTGTCCCTTCGGTGATGTAATCGTTCAAGACGAAATGACAAAATGATCCGTCACAAGGTCGGCTCGCCGTGGGGGCGCCGCTCCCCCAAATAACTGGAAAACCAGTTATCCCCGTGCGGGGGAACTGCGAATGATTGACGTCAATTCCTGTACAATGAATGGTCAGAGGCCGTAAGTTATTAAATATGACACTTTTGTTCTGTCCAGACTGAAGTTTTTAGCAACTTCCCCAAATATTGTTACAAAAAGAGCCTTTAAACCCTTACATGAAGCAAAAGAAAATTAGAATCAACGACTTCTAATTATAGAATTTCAGCTTTGTGGCAATCTGAATCATTAAGTGCAACACTATCTGTGTTCTTCGATGATGTCCCGACAACTGTCCCTTTATTTACAAAAAGTTTACTATGGCTGGTAGAATGTACTACATTTGCTTTAGTAAAATGATTTTTTGTGCCATTGTGTTTTAAAAGATGGTCTTTCTGCCTATTCGCACATGAGAAGTATACATTACACAATGAGCAAAAGGCTTCAGTTTCATTTCTCCCCTTACTACACCACAAGTTCATAACATGGTTATTTCTGTCCAACTGAAGCAGCCACTCTTCACTAAAATGTGTTTCACGAGGCATTTCTCAGGATCTCAGGATAAATTCTAATTGGTTTTCCCCTGCAAAAACAACAAACAATTAGTATTAAAAATTAGTGTTATTATGAATTAAAAATAGTATTTCATTATATGAAACTATTATTTTTGAAGTGTAGCATATTATTTATGGGCTGCGTGAGAGGGAGAAAGACTTTTGTTAAAAGTATGAAAAAATAGGACAAAAACTTGAAAGTAGGACATTTCACCAAAAAGTAGGAAAAGTAAGACATTTTACAGTGGCGGCTCGTGGTAGGAAAAATAGGTTAAGAGCAATATGAAAAGGTATCTACTGTCTTCAATGAAAATCAGTTAATGAGAACTTACCTATTTTTTTATATATTAGATCAATTCTTCTTCCCTTTAAAAATGGAAATTTGTCGATTATGTCGTCAGAAATCGGGTGTTTCTTCGTGACATCAAGAAAATGTCTTTCTGAATAGAATAATGTGCCAAAGAAGCAAGTGGAGAAATAGTGTTTCTAGAGTAACTTTGTATTTTTTTAAGGCAAGAAAAACTTCTTTCCACTGAAACACTTGCAGATGCAATTGTTAAAATCAGGGAAACCAATTTATACGCTTCTGTAAAAATGCCTTTATCTCCATGAAGCACTCGAAGAAGTTCATGAGTTGATATATTCCTTAATTTTTCATCAGCATATACAAGACTCAGTTTATCTTTAAGGCGCTGGTGTTTAGTAAAAAAATTCCGTAAAAATATTGTAGATTTTAAAAAGCGTGAGAGGGAAAGCATGAATTAAATTGGTCGAATTTGGTTGTGTCAGCAAGCCAGGCAAATTGAAGTTTAAGTTTCTCACAGTCTTGAAATCTAATATCCATTTCCATAAGAATGTGGTACAAAATTTCAAAATACAATTGTTTATAATTTTGAAAAATTGTTTCTGGTGTAAGAGCAGCATATTCCCGTTTAGATCTGCTTATTTCTGTGATTTTGCTAGCTTTTCCAAACAGTGTTCCAAATACCTCATCGTTCCTTTTATGGCTCAAAATTTCATAAGTTGTTTTTAATTTGAGTAACACAGTAGTTTATGTCTATTGATTTTTTCTGCAAAATTTAGAACAATAGATCGGTGAGGTCAAATATTTCATTAAATATTCTTCCCAAAAATGTAAATTCAAAAGTGTTCATATCATTTAAAAAACCTTGGGCAAGTTGAATTGATTTTTTTTCTGACTGGTCACTATTTGTGAGAAATTCGAATACTTCCTTCAATTTGTCCCAATCTTCAACTATTACACATACTAACTTCGAAGTGGAGGACCATCGAGTTTCCGTTATGGTTTGCATGCATCTTGCGGTGTTGATGTGAGTGTATTGTTTTCTCACCACTCAGCGAAGTGATCTCTTCCCTGAGTGGTGAAAAAACAAAGGAATTACACTGAGGCTTGCAAAAAATATTCGACACTTGGAAATTTTAGAAAAACTCTGCTGTAATACAAGGTTCAAACGATGTACTAAGCAATAACAAAAACAGCTTGAGAAGCTTTATGCTTCATTTTTTCTGGAGCCCAGTCCAGTGTCCAGACATTACGTTTGCCCCATCGTAACATTATCCTGTTGACTTGTGTTGATAATCAAACTGTTCCAAAACTTTGTCTAGCATTTTGTATAACGCTTCTGACGTTCTGTCTTCACTCACACCATGGAAACCCAAAAATCGCTCAGCCCATACACCTTCCGAATCAACAGATCGTATTATTAAAGAGCACTCGGAAGTCTGGTTATGGCTTCCCATCTACTTGAATATAAAAGCATTGAACTTCATTTATTTCATTTTTGACGAGATCGTTTATATATTCAGAAATACATTCAATTAATTCGTTTTGAATAGTTTTTGAGTCACCTGTGAAGACATTTTTTATCGTTTCGTATTGATTTCGAATTTTTAAAGGAGTTCTTGATATCAACAGTGAAAGCAATTCCTTGAATTTCTACGATTTATCGAGTCAATGCCTTCGTCATGGTCCCGGAATGCTAGTTCTTGTTTACTCAAATACAATACTGCATCAATCATTGTCTGCAGGAAAAGTCTATTTAAACGAACGCTTTCGCTGAAATGTATTTTCAAAAGCCTAGCATTATCCCTCGGGGCATCGGCAATGGTATTCTGATTCTTTTCAAAATTATTTAGCATTAATTCGCATTTCAGGTGTTCGCTAGAATCCCCACGTTTGTGAAGTGACCGTTTTATATTTAAGAAATCTGAAAATTGTCTTTATTCCACGCCGAATTTTATTACCAAAAAATAAGCAGGGCCAACAAAATAGTTTTTGTAACACAGAAGGGCTACAAAGCCATTTATATTCAGCAAACCAACAATTTTTAAAATTAATATTGTAAGATTTGCCGCTCTTCTTGATTTCTTCCTTGGCGACAATTGTCAGTGAATCCGTCGGTCGTCGTTGAAGTAAAATGTCTCTTTTATTTTCATCTTTTCACCGATTGAACGGAGTTTGCAGGTAAATTACAGACAATGTCGTTCACAGGATACATACTGAAAACTAATACTATCACTGTCAGTTAAACTGTACACAAAACTAAAGTAACTAATGAAGTTTTTAACAAACAATCACAAAACACGAAAAAACAAATCTCTTTCGGAAAGTATGTACCGAAACTTTGCAAAGCCCTAGCGGATTGCCAAGGATTCCCGTTCCACTGCGATCTCTTCGGAAGGTCACGACTACAGGTGCAGAGGCTTGGCGTCTCAAGCTAAAACACTTCACTTGCCCGGCAGATAGGGGAGGGTGACGTCACAGTTACCATGGCAACTCGGACGAAAACTGCAGACCTCCGAGCATTCTGATTTCAGCTCTTCACTTGAACTGTTTTGCGTATAAGGACTTGTTTTCTGTATTGGACGCGCATTGTGAATTGATATCTAATAAATATTTTGGGTATTTTAGCACGCAATAAAGGCAAAAAAAAAAGAATATATTATACGAAATTATTAAATGAAACTATTTCAAATAAAATAGGTGAAGAGGCACTTCACCTACTTCACCTGAAAACCGCCACTGACATTTTATGAAAAAGTAGGAGCCCTGCATCAATCATATGTAGTCAGCCTGTTCTTCTGACTTAAACCCTATTGAGGATGCTTTAGGCAGAAATGTTGCAGCCCTTCAACCCCCCCCCAACCTGCAGGAGCTTTGGAGTGCCATGGAGCAATGGTCGCTATTGCTAGGACAGTTTGTGGACATTCATAATGAATATGAAACGTTGTATATACAAGGTATGACAATTGAATTCCCAGAGCGCACCTGTATAAAAATGTGTACATACCTGTGCACTAGCTGCTACTGTCACCTTTGAAGTAATTCCTTTCTGCAGCTATGCATTTCAAGGAGGTTATATTACTGGAGGTACCAATGGTATGGCTCTGCCGCCATAGGTCACAGCTAATCTGTGGTGTGACGTCACAAGCAGACAAAACCGAACTAAATTATACCGTTGATGAAACAGTAAGCTTGTGTATCATTGATAAAGATTATTGAATTACTCATTTTATCTGTTTATACGCTTAGAAGCTTTTGTTCCATTGGTTTCAAAGCAGCTTCTTTACTAAGGCTGCGTCGTGCCTGCTCATGACGTCATTTGCAGCATGGACGGTGACTTATGGAGGCCAATGCTGCGTGGATAGGTGTGGTGTTTCCAGTAATATAACCTCCTTGATGCATTTAGTAAATGCTGTTGCCATTGCTGGAAACGTACCTGTGTCTCTGTTTCTGGAATTCTCTTGAGTTCCTTTGTCACGTAATGCTGGATGTCAGAAATATCAGAAATCATTTTGTGACAGTTCTTAGTTTTGGAAAAAGCCATGAAATCTTTTTCTAAAACTAACTATTAATTTCTTAGCCAGGAAGTTGTTAACACTGAGCGCATTATAGCTTGGGGCATCGTTAGACCACAGTTCAGTTCTTTTCCTTCGAACACAATCCTGTAACGTTTTCAACACCTCTAAATAGCATTGTTGGTTGACCAATTGTCTCCGTTCAATGAATGCATGATGAATTATCCCCTTGAGATTAAATAAACACACAAGCATGGCCTTGAACTGTAAAGTGCAATGTGTGCTTTTTTCGGCTCTTACGCCACTCAAAGACACGTTACTTTTTCATAGCATCACCATATGCCACTTTCAAGAGCTCTAACATTTCACACATAATTGAACATTCTGCCCACATCGTCACAAGAGTGACACTACATGACCATTCCAGGAATTGTCTGACCTCAGAGGTGCTGTCTCATTGAACAGTCAACCCTTTGTATTAGCATTTTCATAGTAGTTAAAATTAACTTATGCGTCTTCAATTCTTCAGGATTACAAAACGTAATTGCTAATGGTTTTGCAGAATCAACAGCATTTTTATTACCAATAAAAGCCATGCATAGTGCGAGTCATATTCATTCGATTAACAGTCAACTCAATGAGTTGAATTCGAAGGGCATGACAAAAAATTGAGTTACTGAGAAAATATTATGCACATTAGACATGTGCAGGGAATTTTGCTTTAAATAGTATAACTATGTTAGTTATCCGAATATATTGGCGTAGAAAAAAACAAAGTTTCCAAGATTTCGCACATAAACCAGATGGCTTTTTCAAGGAAGTAGACAGCAAACTGCTGACCTCGTTGGCAGTTTGCCGTCTGCTTTCTTGAAAAAGCCATATGGTTTATGTGCGAAAGCTTGGGAACTTAATTTTTATCTACGCCAATAAATTCGGATAATTAGCATAGTTATACACTGCTGGACAATTACTAAGGACGGATCCTAAACGGCTATATAGCGCATGAAAAAGTAAGTGTGGTTGGATGCCAAGTGAAATAAAATGTCAGAATGCCAGGACATTACAAGAAAGACAATTTATTGTGATCTGAAATCCAGAAGGCTTTGGAACGTGTTCAAGGGACAAACAGGCCATTTTGTGCAGTATACGTAAACGTGAAAAAATGCAATTACCGTCCGCAGGCGTTCCGGCGTAAGATGTCAATACGGGATATGGCCACCATGGAGGGCGATGCAAGATTCCACACGTCGTGTCATGCTTTGCACAACATTATCAAGCAGCTGTTGGGGTAATTTATCCCATTCCTCTGTCAGTGCACGGATGAGGGTGTCCTTGTTTATTGGAGGGCATTGGCAACCAGCAAGACTCCTCCCCAAAGCATCCCACACATTTTCAATGGGATTCAGATCTGGATAACGTGCTGGCCATACGAGGCGTTGAATATCCTTGCTCTCAAGACACTCCTGGACAGCGACTGTTCGATGACATGTTGCGTTGTCGTCCATGAAAATGAATCTATCACCGACAGCACCACGGAACATGCGAACATGAGGTAGCAGAACATCATTAATGTATCGTTGGCCAGTCATAGTCCCAGTTGGAAGCACATAGAGGGACGTACGGCCATTGATCATGATGCCAGCCCATACCATGCCACTACATGTCGGATATCGGTCCCTTGCCTGTATGTTTGCTGGACAATATGCAGTACCACTATCACGCCAGATCAGTTATCGTCGACAATCAGACGATAGATTGTATCTACTCTCATCTGAGAAGAGGACAGCAGACCAGTCGTTAACAGTCCAATTGCGATGTTGATGGCACCACTGCAAACGGGTGGTACGGTGACGTCTGGGCAATGGGATGCACACAACAGGACACCGGGCGTATAGTCCTCCTTCATGCAAACGTCTGGCGACAGTTTTTCGGGAGATTCGCTTGCCAGTAGCAGCCATAAACTGATTTGCTACCTCACTAGCTGTGCTGCGCCGGTGCCTTTTTGTTGATAGCACTATGTACCGATCTTCTGCAGGTGTCGTACTGCGAACACGACCTCCCCCGTGACGTTTGCTACACTCTCCATTTATTTGAAATGATTTCCAAAGCCTTGAAACAACACTGTGGCTGACGTTGAACTCCCTGGCAACATCTGTTATTTTTCGCCCTTCTTCAATCTTGCCAATAATACGACCACGCATAAAATCATCTAGGTGATGTCGGGAAGACGTACTGAAAATTGCAAGTTCGTCAATTGATTCTTTCCCTTTCAACTTTGCGTTTGAACAACAACGGTCATCACGCGTCAAATCCTTTATATCTCTTATCAGCGCTATGACGTCACGAACAAGTTCCGCAATCCAAAATTTGCATACGCACAACACGTCTTACTGTATCCCGCACTTATGCTAATTTCCACATTTTCCTGCCTTCCATTTTATGGTTGCTATCGTTGCTATTGTCATCCGTCCTTAGCAATTGTCCGGCAGTGTAATATCTTATGTATAACTGGTGTACAGTTCCTTGCGTTATTATTTATAATTTTACTTTTTTCGAGTTATCAAAATTTCATCTTGTCGAAGTTTGAGAGTCGACTGTATATACATCCACTGCTCAAAATAATCAGCGATATTTCGGTAGCAACTGTACACACAGGCATGTGGTGGATTGGTATTGAAAACACAAACATGAAAGTCTGAGCTCATGGAATTTGAAAAAAACTGACTTAACACAAAAGCCATTTGAGCAAATTGATGACAATACTGTGGCGACACATGTGGTTGTGAAGCTGCTTATGGACAAGTAAGTGGTGGAAAGTGGTGCGTACTGACGTCTAGTACGGTTGGTTACCAGTGACCGGTAGAACACTGCATATCAGTGAAGCATCCAAAAGAATGAGATTACCCAACAGTTCTTGGATTCTCTGCCACTTCTCATTGAGGGCATGCTCCAGCTGCTGAAACATCATGGGAGGGAACTGGCCAGCTGCAACACTTCTTTCCATGCATGCTCAATGGGGTGTGATTTGGAGAGCACAAAGGCCTATCAATACACTCAATGCCCTCTCCCTGCAGTATGTTTTCCACCAGCTAGGCCTGATGTGGACATGCATTATCATTCATGAAGACTGTATCCCCAACTGCTGCTGCACAGGATACAAATAGAGGTTGCATGATATCTGACCACTGTCAGCAGTCCATTCCAGATGATACAGAGGTCTATACAACCACCAGTATCGATGCCTGCTCACACGAGAATGCTCTCACTGCCAAAGGCATATCTTTCCTTCACCAAGACTGGATTACCATATTTTCGCGCATGTAGTCCGCGGAATAACTGTGAATTTTCCCAGCATAAGAGGCAGGTGCGGACTGTTTTTTTTCATTTTTTTTTTTAGAAATACTGTATCATTAAGAAAAAAAAAGTGCCCTGAGCTGCCTGTCCTCAAAGGACTGCCATTTGTAATGTAACAGCTTAGTATGGTCACCATCTCCCCCACCCACCCACACACACTAACCTCCTCAGCATACTGGTACATGTTTGACAACCTGCTTCAGGGAATTAAGATTAGGAGTTTTACCCCCTATGTTCCTGACATTCATGATGAGTGTGATCTTTAAGTCTTTTGTTGAAATGCAAGATTTCCAGCCAATTTGTCAAAGGAATTAAAACTAAAGAAAACAGACGTATTTCCTAGGTTGGGCTTATCTCTCTTTGTGAAACAGGAAGAGATACCGCAAGCAATAAGACCGACCTTATTCTGTTATTCACCTGTGTTCTGTTGGCTACGGTAAATCTCTCGGTTCACAGGTATCTTACTATGGCTTCCAGCAGAAGTTTTACTGAATAATTCAAGCTTAAAGTGTGCGAGTACACTTCGAAAAACGGAAAGAGAGCAGCATCATGTGAGTTTTCAGTTGATGAGAAATCTATACGAAACTGGAGAAAACAGACGGATTTGCTCAAGAAAATGCCGCGCAATAAACGTGACGATCGTAAGGGTAAAGTAATGCATCCAGAGATGGAAGAAAATTTGGAAAAGTGGATTACTGCACAATGTGATGCTGGACGTGCAGTTTTAACGACGTTAATAAGACTGAAAGCAAAAACAGTGTGCAGAGAACTTGGCATCAATGATTTCAAAGGAGAGCCCAATTGGTGTTTTAAGTTTATGCGAAGGCACCAACTCTCAATTCCAGCCGCAACCACAATGGGGCAACAACTACCTGCCGACTGAAAGAAAAAAATTAATTTTTTCAGAAAATTTGTGGCGAATAAAATTGCTACAATGAATCTGACAACGATGTTACGAATATGGATGAAGTTCCGCTGACTTTAGATGCGCCGCAGTGTAGAACTGTGAATGAAATTGGCGACAAGACTGAATGTGTCCACTACAGGAAATGAAAACCTGCGATTTACCGTAGTTCTTGGTTGCACGAAAAATGATGGGAAGATAAAGCCGATGGTCATCTTCAAAAGAAAATCAGCTATAGAGGAAAATCTTAATTCAGGTATCTGTTAGGCACAATGAGAAAGGGTGGATGAACGAAGAGGAGATGCAAAATTATGTAGAGCACTGCTGGAGAGCTCGACAAGGAGCTTTTTTCTATCCAAAATCCCTTTTGATAGACAGCAGGTCGGCCCGTTTAAAGGATAACATCAAAACGTCTTTAAAGAAGATAGGCATTGAAATCGCAGTTATCCCCGGAGCACTCACAAAACGTTTGCAGTCATTGGAAATCAGTGTGAACCGTAGTTTTAAAGCTGCCATTAAAATAAAATGGGAAGAATGGATGCTCATTCCTACACACCAAGTGGTCGCAAGCGAAGGGCGATATATTCCAATGTGTGCAACTGGGTTGTGGATGCCTGGAATTCTGTCCCTACATCTGTCATCCAGAATGGATTCCTATGGGCCTTTGAAAGCGCCGTTCAAAGCGACAATGAAAATTCATCCCAAGCCGAAGAGCAGTCTGATGATGAAATTGATGGCTGGGAACCTTTGGCTGAGTATTCCAATATTTTTCACTGTGACAGAGATACAGAAATCGACGATTAAGAATCTCTCTCCCTCTTTTTTTTTTGCTGTCAGGCAATTCATTAATTGAAAAAAAAATATCTACCTATCGTTTTGTACATATTAAATTTGTAATTCGGAACTGCATGCTGTTTTTATTGGCTAAATTCTAAAGACAGATACGGTACCATATGTTTTGCCAAATTCTTTGCCAGTGCACAGCATTTTTACCAGCATTTATAGATTGAAGGTTGGTGAAATGGAAGAGAAAAACGGGTAGTCACAAATTTAAGTTACTTATTTTGTTTAAAGTTTGGAAGTGCGGACTATCTGGAAAATTTTGCCGTTTTCAATACGTACTTTTTTTCCTTGCGAATTATCTGTGGGGCGGATTATGCGCATGAAAATACGGTATTCTGTGTTCCTTGTTCACACCAGAGAAGGGTGTGACACTTATCAGATTGCAGGCTAAACATTGACTCATTCACGAAACAGTGGCGGCTTTTCAGGTGAAATGCTTCTTCACCTATTTTACTTAAAATAAAGTTTTATTCAGTAATTTGTATAATATATTCTTTTTTGTCTCTATTGTGTTACAAAATACTCAAAATTTTGATTAGATATCAATTCGCATAGCGCGTTCAATACGGAAAACAAGTCCTCATACGCAAAACAGTGCAAGTGAAAAGCCGAAATGAAAAGCCTTGGAAGTCTGCAGCTTTGCCGCCCCGGTGGCGCAGTGGTCTAAGGCGTTGGCCTCTGATCATTCGTCCGTAAGGGGTCCGGGTTCGAATCCCGGTCGGGCATGGATGTTGTGTTTGTCTTACGGCACTGGTTCTCTCCCTTCCCTGGAACCAGTGACCCTAAATTAGGGACGGGCGACTGCTTATAGCCCATTGAGTTGCTCACGGTGGTCGTTAAACCTCCAACTAAAAAAAAAAAAAGTCTGCAGCTTTCGACCGAGTTGCTATGGTAACCGTGACGTCAACCTCCCCTATCTGGCGCGCAAGTGAAGTGTTTTAGCTTTGGCACCGAAGTTCTGAAGATGGAATCGTGACCTTCGAAGGAGATCACGGTGAAACGGGACGGTTTACCCATGGTATCTTGCAATTCCCTAGGGCTTTTTTCTTGAGGTGTTGTGGTATATGCTTTCCGAAAGGGATTTGTTTTTTCGTGTTTTGTGATTATTTGTCAAGTTTTCGTGTACAGTTTAAGAGTTAGTGATAGTTTTAATTTTTTTTTTTTTTTTTTTGGTTGGAGGTTTAACGACCACCGTGAGCAACTCAATGGGCTATAAGCAGTCGCCCGTCCCTAATTTAGGGTCACTGGTTCCAGGGAAGGGAGAGAGCCAGTGCCGTAAGACAAACACAACATCCATGCCTCACCGGGATTCGAACCCGGACCCCTTCAGACGAATGATCAGAGGCCAACGCCTTAGACCACTGCGCCACCGGGGCGGCATAGTTTTAATTAAAGTATGTATCCTGTGAACATTGTTTGTAATTTATTACAAACTCCATTTAATCGGTGGAAAGACGAAGATAAAAGATACATTTTACTTCAACAATTGTTGAAGATAAAAGATACATTTTACTTCTGACAATTGTTGCCAAAAAAGAAATCAAGAAGAGCGGCAAATCTTAAAATATTAATTTTAAAAATTGCTGGTTTACTGAATAGTTCTTCTGTGTTACAAAAATTATTTTGCTGGCCCTGCTTACTTTTTGGTAATAAACATTCGGCGTGGAATAAAGACGGATTCTCAGATTTATTAAATATAACACGCTCACTTCATAAACATGGTGATTCTAGCGAACACGCGAGTTAATGCTAAGGAATTTTGAAAAAAATCAGAACACCCTTGCCAATGCCCTGAGGGAGAATGCTAGGCTTTTGAAAATGCATTTCAACAAAAACGTTCGTTTAAATAGACTTTTCCTGCAGACAGTGATTGATGCAGTATTATATTTGAGCAAACAAGAACTAGCATTCCGTGCCCATGACGAAAGCGTGTACTCGATAAACCGTGGAAATTTCAAGGAATTACTTTTCATTGTCGATATCAAGAAGTCTTTTAGAAATTCAAAATCAATAGGAAAAGATGAAAAATGTCTTCACAGGTGACTCAAAAACTATTCAAAATTAATTGAATGTATTTCTGAATATATAAACGATCACGTTAAAAATGAAATAAATGAAGTTCAATGCTTTTCTATTCAAGTAGATGACACCACAGACATAAATCAGACTTCTCAGTGCTCTTTATTAATATGATTTGTTGATTCGGAAGGTGTATTGGCTGAGCGATTTTTGGGTTTCCACGACGTGAGTGGAGATCGAATGTCAGAAGCTTTATACAAAATGCTAGACAAAATTTTGGAACAATTTGATTATTAACACAAATTAATAGGACAATGCTACGATGGGGCAAGTGCAATGTCTGGACACTTGAATGGGGTCCAGAAAAAAAAAATCAAGGATAAAGCTTCTCAAGCTGTTT
Organism: Macrothele yani; assembly: GCA_039090855.1. Classification (NCBI taxonomy): domain Eukaryota; kingdom Metazoa; phylum Arthropoda; class Arachnida; order Araneae; family Macrothelidae; genus Macrothele; species Macrothele yani. The sequence continues at coordinate 64,772,495 of CM077001.1, read as the reverse complement.
TTGTTCATTGTTTAGCACATCGTTTGAACCTTGTATTACAGCAGAGTTTTTCTAAAATTTCAAAGTGTCGTATATTTTATGCAAGCCTCACTGGAATTCCTTCGTTTTTTCACCACTCAGTGAAGCGATCTTATACACTCACATCTACAACCGCAAGACGCATACCAAACATAGCAGAAACTCGATGGTCCTCCACTTCGAAGTTAGTAAGTGTAATTGTTGAAGATTGGGATAAATTGAAGGAAGTATTCGAATTTCTGACAAATAGTGAGCAATCAGACAAAAAATTAAAACGATATGAACACTTTTGAATTTACATTTTTGGCAATAGTATTTAATGAAAATTTTTGCCCCACCGATCTATTATTCAAAATTTTGCAGAAAAAATCACTAGACATAAACTACTGTATAACTCGAATGAAAAAAACTCGTGAAATTTTGAGTCAAAAGGAACGATGAAGTATTTGAAACACTGCTTGGAAAAGCTATCAAAATCACAGAAATAAGCAGATTTAAACGGGAATATGCTGCTCTTACACAAGAAACAATTTTTCAAAATTATAAAAAATTGTATTTGAAATTTTAGACCACATTCTTATGGAAATGGATATAAGATTTCAAGACGGAAAACCTTCAATTTGTTTGTCTTGCTGACACAACCAAATTCGAACAATTTTAATTCAAGCTTTCCCTCACACGCTTTTGAAAATCTACAACATATTTACGGAAAAACATTTACTAAACTCCAGCGCCTTAAAAATGAACTGAGTTTTGTATACGCCAACGAAAAATTAAGGAATATATCGACTCAAGAACTTCTTCGAGTGCTTCATGAAGATAAAGACATTTTTACAGAAGCTTATAATAAAATTGGTTGCCCTTATTTTAACCATTCCATCTACAAGTGTGTCAGTGAAAAGAAGTTTTTCTTGCCTTAAAAGAATACAAACTTACTCAAGAAACACTATTTCTCAAGACAAACTTGCTTCTTTGGCAAATATTTCTATTCAGAAAAATATTTTATTGATGCTCACGAAGAAACAACCATTCTATGACGACATAATCGACAAATTTGCAGCTTTAAAAGAAAAAAGAATTGATCTAATATACAAAAAATAGGTCAGTCCTCATATAGTGATTTTCATTGAAGACAGATATCTTTTCATATTGCTCTTGTAGCTCTTCACCTATTTGTTTAACCACGAGCCGCCACTGCCATAAAAAGAACTGAACTGCGTTGCTCACAGTTTGAACCACGATAGTCTTCAACCCCACTATCTGGGCTACCTTGCCCTGGTCTTCATACTGTTCTAGTCTGGAATGCCTCCAATCAACAGATAACACTTTGAGACACCCCAAACACATCTGCCACTATCTTCTGTGTCTGGCCAGCTTCCTGCCTTCTGTTTGTTCTCTAAGATGTTGATTCTGGTAAATCACATTACTAAGTCATCTTCAATTAAAATACCCAGGCAACTACAACATCCTACTGTGTGAGAACGAATCATTGAGCACGATAATTATAACCAGTTTCCCTTGAATTTCTACAAAGTGTGCTAATGCATCAGTGCTGCTCTTTTGCATGTTCTGATCCCCTTCTTGTTTACATGTGCCACTCAGAGGTTGACCTTTCATCACAGATTTGCAGCTTCTTGATTCTTCCATCATTTCATGCTGACAGTTCAATATTCCTATCCTTTGATTATTTTAAAGCAGTGTTTATACTTTATAATACAACTGTTCGAGAATAAAATTTAGACCATAAGCCAAAAAAAGGACAAACGAAGATAAAAAGTCTTAATGTGCTGAAAGCTGCAGTAAACAAAACATTTAGTAAAAGGCTTTAAGCAGACAAAAAAATGTGTGCAGGAAATTTCTAAACAAGAAACTACTACAAACATGGAACAAACTTAATGAAAATCATATACACACAATTGCACACATTAATGATTCTAGGCAACAGAAATGTTTGCCATTAGGTGTAGAAATCTGATTATGGATTTAGTATTTCCAATTTTATAATTTTTTCAAATATTCTTTTGTATTTTACTTTTTATTTATTCTTTTTGCCTGTAGGTGGTGCTATCATTCAATAAGTTCTGCAGAGCTGGTGTCAGACATCTTGTTGAAATAGTAAATAAGTAACATAACATATTAATCCTGTTACAAAAAGTATATAACTAGTATGTTTTTATATTTTATTTTGGTTATGTAATTTGATCTAAAATAATTCATTTCTATTGTCCTATTTCTGTAATTAATGCTTTTATTTAGGAATATTTTTTATGTTTAGTTTGAGATCATAGTCCACCATATATTATTTGGTTTCTTTACATAAATGGATCAGTGATTGGGTTGGGAGTGTAAAAGCTCTTAATTCTAAATATTATTTAAATGTTTAAACAATTTCTAATTACTATGTAACAGTTAAAAATTGTTGATTAGTTTTAATTATAATATGAAAAAAGATAGCTAAAAATTAAATGAAAGTAACTGGATGTTTTTGATGGTTCTACTTAGTCATGCAGTGGAATGTTCGAGGGATGGTTCGATTGACTAAATTGTATTATTACTTACTTGGTGTGACATAACCATAGAACTATTCCACTTTGAATTCTCGTTATTATCACAATAGAAAACATAATTTATTAATAACATAACATGAAGACATGGTGAGCTCTTCGCTACACATTTTTACATGACCTCTCTTTACCGAGGCAAATCCCAGAATGTGATGCTGTTACTTCATGCACAGAGAGTCTGCAGTGCGTTGCGCATCTGGCACTACCTATTAATCAAAATTATATGTAAAAAACATTGAGAATTACAAAAATATGCACAACAAATCCCCCTAATACTCAATTTGTAGTCTCTTGCAACAGTTCTAAGAGTTCATAAAAGTTATATCACAGTTGAGTCTTAGGTAATTTTCAAGTTTCGATTTACTCAAAGTCTTAAAAGTAAGAAAGTCTGAAAGATTTTTATCTGTAGTCACATACTGAAGACAAAATGTATTATTTTTGAGTTTCTCATTAATAAAACTTACCCGTCTTACCATATTATTTCATTTATGTGACGTGTATGCACTGTTTCCTAGAAAAATTGCCGACTGGTTGCAGGGTGCCCACTCTTTTTCAGGGAAAAAATTCAAGGACATTCAAGGACTTTCAAGGACCTTCAGGAAGCAATTCAAGGATGAATTTTTCAATGTCCTAAACCGCAATGAATATATTATATATCAAGAATTATGTGTGTTGTATTATGATACTCATTAACAGCATTTGTAATTGGTAGCCAATTATAGAAAAAAATCTTAGCAACAATGCATCTCCAAATTTTGCAAAAAGTTCTTTGCAACTGAATGACAAACTTTCTTCAGGTGAAAATATTTAACAAATGAAAATACTGTAATCAATTTTTAAATAATTAGATTTTTTTCTACTCAAATGTCAGTACTTTTAACACAACATTAAATTTATCATTGTTAAAATATAATTAACAAGTATATTAAAAATTATTAAGCAAATGGGTGAATAATTTATTTTACAATTATTCACTAAATCCATTTTTTTCTTGAGTTCAAAATCTATTTCTTTTATCAATGATTGTCTGTCTTGAGCTGTCTTTCTAAAGCTATTTGATTTAACAATGCAGTTAAAATTATGAGTATCTTTTGCTTTTGTTGCCAAGTCATCAGCTGATTTTAATGAATCTAATACTTCATTTTCTACACGCTTTTCTTTTTTTCATACTTTCTATTTCATCCAGTATTTGTTTTCTCTTTTGGGCTACAGCAGAATTAGCCGAGTCCCGAGCTTTTTCTTCTAAATTTATTACATATCTTTGCCTAGCACATCTGACATTACTCAGAAGCAATTTTGAAAACTCGACCTTTTCCATGCCACCAATGTTACTTAGATGGTCATATATTATTCTTTGTGAAACAATAGAGTTTTCTTTCATATTGTCAATTATTAGTTCCTTATTAATGGATAATCCTCTCTCCACTGATGCTTGTCCATGCGAGAGCAACAGCAGCTTTTTAGTTACTTCCCACAACAAATCATAGTTTTTACTTGAGGATAAATGTTCATAAAATAACACATCTATTCTCAATTCCTCATTGTTATCAAAAAGTTTAAAATCTGAAGTTACTGCTGCAACACTACTTATAAAATCTTTTAACTGCAGCATAATAGTGTCAACACCACCAGGTTTCAGATGATTTGCATCCACGATAATTTCTAGAATAATCTTGAAACTTTTTAAGCAAGATTCCTTCTCAGCACTCATTAATTTAGGATCTAAACACTTCATGCGCCGCACAAGAGCATACTGCAGTGGACATTTAGTGAGCAATTTTTTGACAAGGTTTTGCAAAATTGATCTGTATTTCATACGAAATTCCATTATCTGCTTTTCACTTACATTTGATGGCGAAGTCTTCACTTCCTTTTTGGAATGGAATCCAATATCAATCATCCCATAGGTGGAATAATTTTAATTATCAGTTGGACCTATTTTTAGAAGTGCCGTAATGGTCTTTGTTTGTTTTAATACATCCATTTTAACAAAGCGACTCATCAGATTCCTTAACATTTTCTCTAAGTCTTTAGCCATGAATGGCAGCATTGGCTTATCTGCCTGATACTTTTTTTAAAAAGGGACTCAGTTGCTTTGCAATAGAATTTAAAAAATATAATTTGGCAAGTGCCAATGGATCCTTCACCCGTTTTTGGACAATATTAAAAGAAACTGTGCAAGGATTATTTACAATTTTCTGGGTTACCAAAGTTTCATACTTCAAAATAAAGGGCCCAATTTCTATAGCACGTTCACACACAGGAGAATTTTCAACCCACCTGTGTGAACAGAATTTAAGTGGCATTTTTACAGCATTATCCACATTTAAATAATCCTCACGCCGTGCCTGTGAATCTTTAAATAACCTGTATAGGCTTGAGAGAAATTTTTCTATTTCCCAATCACTCACAGTAGTAGCATGTCTCAATGCATTATGCACTATGTGCAATCCACAGGTACCAGTGTTTAAGAGAGATGCATTTGAATTGGTTGATAAATCATCTTGAAATAAAGAAAAAGCTTTAAATTCACATTCGGCTCATCCATAGAAAATTGAACTATATTTTTAAAAGGCAAATCCTTCAAAGATTGCTTAAGTTTGTCTAATAAAATTTCTGCACTTGCATCTAAAAACACAGAAGTCAGATACTGTGATGTTACTCTGTTCTTGTCCCAAAATCTTGTATGGATGCCCATTTGTTTTTGTTGAGAGTATTTATTTAAACTCTCATCAAATAAAACAACAAAATCTTTGCATTCATCAATCTGTTGCAACAAAAGTGATTTAAAATGGGGTGCCAAGCCAAAGCAGCAAATATATGAACATTTTGTTTGCCCACAAGAAAAGTTGAGAGCCGTTTCACTGTCTGGAAACATCAATCGAAACAACTTATCAATTCCAGCACATGATCTGTACTGATAATGGCTTTCTACCACTTTTAAAGCAAATAATATTTCGGCTTTTGTAGGATCTTTTCTGGGTAAACAACCTGCTGATAATGATGAAGATGGCTCTGGTGATGATGGTGTTTGTGATGCTGGTACTTTTTCAAACAGTCCATCTAAGGTGGAATTTCGACTTTTGTTTTCAGAACGGGTCACATGCTTTTTACTTTTCATGTGGCTTCGCAATGCAGACTCTCCCATGAACGAAATATCGATGTTCTTTAAGCATAACAAACATCTCGCAACATGATTATTGCCACAATCCTTACCAACTCATGTGGAATACTTGGGATTGTGCAACCAAAGATCCCTGAAATTGAACTTACGACTCATATTTATTAAACACAAAAATAAGAAAATTCTAATATCTAACAATTAGATGACAACTAGAGACATCTCAAAGCAAAACACTAAGCCAACAAAAACCAAAGATTTTTTTTTTTTTTCAGTCGCTACACGCACATCGCAAAGAACTTTCTGGAAAAGCAATGTAAGGAATTCCTACTCAGTAATGCCATGAGCATTGTGTGTAATACTATGCTATTGCCAGATACACAAGAGTTAATATAATACTCTGTGGCCAGAAAAAAAGTGCAACCAAAATACGGAAAATGAACCAAAACAAGCAAATAATTTCAACTTTTTGTTCTCATGGAACAACAGCAGCAAGCAGGACCTGTTGGCATGCACAATTTGTCAATCATGCCTACCATTTCATTCGCAGTCCCGTGGGCCACCTGTTGAACTGCCTCCTTCCCTAACTAACAATAAAAATGCAAAAAAAAAAAAAAAAAATTGAAATTTTCATTTAACAGAGCTGAATTTTTGACAGATACCACAACTTGGTCTTATAAGGTTACCCTGCAATTTTCGCCTGGATCCAATGAAAAGTTTTTAAATTACACACTTTTTTTTTTATTAACCCTCTGAGCGGTTTGAATGTGCTGTGCGCGTTCAAGGTCACCCCTTTCTAATACTGCTCGACCGTGGGGGAGGGGCGGGGGCTGGTGAATGCACCTATCAACAGCATCAAATGAGCCCACTTTCAAGCAGATAAAGAAGAAACAAGAAGGGGAAATCCCCGCCTTGCCGTAAGGAAAATGAAAGAAACGATACAATAGTTTTCCCCGTCGCAGAACAAGTGCTCTGGGGCAGCAAACACTGAACTCCTCTCGCAGCAGATGGGGGGGGGGGGGCAATCTTGACCTACTAAACTCCCCGCTAGACTGCAGTGCACCCTTTCTTCCAGTGATGCAGCTGCTTTGAAGTTTAGTTTTTTGACTTCCGATGTCAATCGGGGATTGCAGAAAAAAAGTGAAAAATAACAAAAGGAAAATGATTGGAAATTTCGATCGAAAATTTTTAGCTGTGGGATTTAAAAATTCAAGGACTTTCCAAGCTAATTAAAGAAATTCAAGGACATTCCAGGCCTTGAATTTTTTTTTTGAAATTCAAGGACTTTCCAGGTTTTCAAGGACACGTGGGCACCCTGTGGTTGTCACAATGTATAATCGAACTTTGGAATCTTTTTCCAGTGAGTTCTTCCACAAAAAATTGTAAAAATGTCCCAGTCTTCATGGCCTCGACGACTGCTGTTATTTCTGCATCACATGTTGAGAGTGAAACTGGTGTGAGTTCTTCAAGTCCAACTGATGAGATTTGATCCCAGTAGGTATAGGTACCCACTTACTGATCTTTGCCCATTTTGTTTCCCACATCTCCATGACACATCACTGTAGCATTCCAGTTTTGGATCAGCTTGGGTAAACACCAAACAGTAATGTTTTGTCTCTTTTAAGTATCTTAGAACATACTTGGGTGCTTGCATGTGTATTTCTCTTGGGTCCTTAGTAAATTTTGATAGAGCTGTTATTGGATAGGCTAAATCTGGTCTGGTTTTTGTAGCAAGGTACATAAGTGATCCTAAAAGTTCTTGGTATTTTTTAACATCACACTCTTTTGATTCTTCATATTTCTCCAAGTCTTGATTTAAGTCAAGTGGTGTAGTTTCAGGATCGCAACTTTCCATACTACATCTTTTCAGAATTTCTTCGATAAAGATTTGTTGTTTAATAGTGATTTGTCCTTCCTTCTAAATGATTTCCATCCCTAGAACATTACTAGCATCATCACTTTCTTTTAGCTTGAATCTTCTTCTGAATTTTTCAGTTACCTCTTTTAGTATTTCATTATCTGAACTAATGACAATCATCTCATCTACATCTAAACCTAAAAATAATTTTGAGTTGCCTTTATCATAGCTGAATGTACATTGGTCAGATTTGAAATTTTTAAATCCACATTTTACCAGATAGTTTCTGATAGTCTGGAACCATATTCTTCCACTTTGTTTTAGCCCATATAGTGCCTTGTTTAACTTGCACATTAGCCTTTTGTTTACCTGTGTATTTTCAAAGCCAGGAGGTTGTTCCATGTATATCCTATCCTCTAATTTTGCACACAAGAAAGCAGTTTCTACATCATAGTGGTGTATTTGCCATTGTTTCATAGCTGCAAAAGCAGTTAAGCATTGAAAACTGTCTGCTTTCATTACTGGTGAAAATGTTTCATTGTAGTCTTGCCCAAACCTTTGATAACATCCTAGTGCAACAAGCCTTGCCTTGTATATTTCGTTTCTTGATTGTTTCTTCTTTTTACTGAATACCCATTTACATCTCATAGGCTTTACACCTTCAGGTAACTTTACTATGTCCCATACTTCATGAGCTTTGAGAGAATGTATTTCTCTCTTCATTTCTTCTTTTCACTTGTCTGCATCAGGCATTTGTAAGGCCTCTTCAAATGATTTTAGTATGCAGTACTGACTTTCAACTTTAAGAATTTCAACATGAGGATTGTAATCCGGATCTTTTTCTGTGTCATCTCTGTCTGAAGATTCACAATAGTTTTTAAGCCTTGCTTGGGGCTCATTTGCTCATTAACTTCTATTTCCTCATCACCATCAAGCACCTCTTGAAAATTTTCTTCATTTCCACAGGTCTAACATTTCACAATCTTGGATTTAAAATTTTGCTGTTTCCACCATTTTGCCTCCTTTCTTGTCTTCTAAGAATTTTACGTCTCTAGATTCTACAATAGTATTTTTTATTGGATCATAGATACGGTATGCTTTCCTATTACTTGAGTAACCCATAAAAATTCCGGCTTTTGTTTTGGGTTCAAGTTTTCCTCTTTCATGCTTTGGAATTCAGTAGTAAGCTGTACATCCAAAGATTCGCATATGACCCACAGTAGGGGTTTTTCCTAATAAAATTTCTTCTGGAGTTACTGTGTCATTTTTCTTCGTAGGAGTCCTGTTTTTTATGTAGGTGAAAGTGTTAGTTGTCTCTGCCTAAAATTTTATTGGGAGTTTTGAGCCTATCAGTAATGCTCTGGTACCTTCAATTAGTGATCTGTTGGTTCTTTCACAAATGTCATTCTGTTGTGGTGTGTAGACTATAGTCAACTGATGTTCTATACACTTTGCCTTAAAATATTCTACAGCTTGTTTAGAAAGAAATTCTGAATCATTGTCAGATCTTATTCTTCTTACTTTTGTATTCATGGTGTTTTCAATTTGTTGAATAAAAGTAGAAAATTTCTCTAGTGTTTCATTTTTGTTCCTTTAAAAATGTGTAAAATTTTCTGGAATAATCATCTGCAATAGTTAATATATAACTTGCACCTCCAATTGACTTCCCACGAATTGGACCAATTAAATCAATATGTAAAAGATCAAGTGGTTTAGTTGATTGAATTTCTTGCTCACTTTTAAATGGCTTTCTGGAATATTTTGCTTGAATACAAGTTTCACAAGATCCAAGATTTGTAATTTTCCCATCAAGTTTGTGGACTATGGAATATGTTTTCATTTGTTTCATGTATATTTCATTTACATGTCCAAGTTGTTCATGCCAATTTTCCCATATAATTTCCCCTGCTTTCATAATTACAGATTTGTTACTCATATCATCTTCACAGTTAACCACAAAAAAGACGTCTACTCTACTCGCAATTAATAGGTTTTTCCCATTTTCCATAATATGGCCACCATTCGAGTTGAAAATTACTTTTTGGTTATCTTCGATTAATTTATTAACAGATATCAAGTTTCCTGAAAGCTGAGGAACATATAAGACATCTTTCATTAATAGGGTTTTATTGTTTTCAGTTTTTAATTCTACATTGCCCAGTCTGTGCATGTATAGTTGAATTGTCTGCCAGTTTTATTAACCTGTTATCTTTCCTTGCTTTGGTTATGCACTTTGAATTAGATGTCATATGTGATGTAGCCCCACTGTCCAGAATCCATTCATTTTCTGAATATTTTTCTGGTTTTTCTGTGTTGACTGTCAGAACTGTGTGCCTTTTATTTGTTATATCATTTTATTTGTTATATCATTTGTAACATTAACCTTTTGATACCTTGGATAAAACTTCACCCTCTGAGAATGTTGAACATTAGCTTCCCTTTTTTTACTTTCCTTCTTTTTGTTAGCTGGATTGTGCCAACACTCAGCAGCTTTATGATTAATTAGGCTTAGAGAAAATATGGCATATGATTTTCCTTAAATTTACATTTTGTTTGGGATAGTATGAAAGCTTTTCTCTATAATTTACTTTATATGCTGAGGAATCGTGTGCATTTAGGGTATGCTCATTTTTTTCACGGTGAGCCTAGAAAATTCTATATACGTCAGCCATTGTAGCACTTTCAAAATTATCAAATTGCATTGCTATTAGCAGGGCTTGAAAAATATATGAAAAGTTACATGCCCAGCTGGGCATGTGCAGAAAATATTTACTTGCCCAGAAGTAAAATCTACATGCCCAGAAAAATTTATCTTTTAAGATGATAAAACAGAAGCCTCATTTTTTTGAAAGTTAAAAATTATGATAAACTTTTTATACATTTTTTGCATCACCATTTTAAAGTGTCTGTATTCAAAATGCACAAAAGCATATATCTCAAGTTTTAAGAAAGGTAATCGATGGCATTTGAGAAATTTAGTGATGATGCCATGTTAAAGATTTTTTAATATATGTCCTGTGTTTTACAAAAAAATTAAATAATCATAGTTAACTGTATGACAGTTTAAGTAGTTTTTAACAACAATTTTGGATGTAAAAATGATTTACCTTTTTCTCTTGTACAAACAAAAGTAATTTTGTATCATAAAATCCCAAGAATTGTTGTTTAGAAACAAAGGCAAATCTTATGCTTTCGACTACTGTTATGTGCACTTAGTTATGAAACTATAATATATTATCACCTGACACCCCACATTGCTTGAAAAAATTACTGGTGGTATCAGCAATTTTAGGATGGATTTTGCAAACAGTGCACAACATAATAGTCTTGTCATTTGATTTTAGCCAATTAAATGTTTTTATCCAAAATTCTTCAACTGTGCAACAGCTTTTTTTTTGTACGCTTATCATAGTCCGCTTGCATAAGTTTCAGATTTGCCAATGATGTAGATTCCGATTCTGAAATTACGTCACTCAACAGTGTGGAAGATAAATCTGCAACTACCGCTGACAGATCGGGAATTTCACATAATTGCTTACTATGAGATATACTCTCATTGCTGGATTTTATTTTCCAAAAAAAAAAAAAAAAAAAAAAAAAAACATGGTATATCCATTACTAAATACAACTTATATCCACAGCTAACATGAACCGCAACTAACACGAAAACTGCTCTCTCAGATAAACTAAGTTATCGGCGTTAGTAATTTTCGCTCATCTCCCCGTTAAGTGGAACACATTATGCAGGCTCGTTCTTAAACGAAACTTAGTTTTTGTTTTAGTAGTTCCGCTGTCAGTTCATGTGTGTGGGCGCGCATGCGGCGGAATTTCCACTTTACCCTCTCTCACTTGACCAAGTTATGTCACAGACGTAACTCCACACGGGGCTGTGCAATAAATATTCCGTTGTCACTCCCTCCCATAAAGCACAGCTTTTTTGCTTATCAGTCTGCGTCCTACTGTTTCATGGCAGTTTATGCCTTTTGTCACTAAACATAATATTATAATTAAAGAAGCGCTATTCTCTTGGCCTTGGCACTTATTCCGTAACAATAATACAACTGCAGTAAAATGAAAAACATGTGACGACCGTCTTTTTTCTAGAGCAGAAAATTCATTTCAAACTTTTTTTATTTCTTTAAATCTAGTTGCCTGACTGGGCAACTCGGGCATGGTATTTTTTAAGCCCTGACTAGGTTATATTTGTTAGTTATTTTTAAATAAATAAAATCTATAATTGATGATAGCCTTTTATGTAACGCAGTAGGCCACTCACAGCTGCAGGAAGATCTATCCTTTAGTAATCACAGAAAAAATGGATTAAACACATATAAAACAATTGAATGACAACACAGTAATATTTATTGTACATCTCCACAAAAAGGTAATAACTCACTATTCCAACACACACACCCTCTATATATCACCGACATTGTTGTTGTTCAGTCAGAGATCAACCACTTAGATTTTTTTTTTTTTTTTGATTGGAGGTTTAACGACCACCATGAGCAACTCAATGGACTATAAACAGTCGCCCGTCCCTAATTTTGGGTCACTGGTTCCAGGGAAGGGAGAGAGCCAGTGCCGTAAGACAAACACAACAATCCATGCCTCGCCGGGATTCGAACCCGGACCCCTTTCGGACGAACGATCAGAGGCCATCGCTTAGACCACTGCACCACCGGGGTGGCCCACTTAGATTACTAACCGACGTGAGCAGCAAAAGGGGATCCAGGCAACGCTCGCTAGAGCAAACAAATAAAAAAAAGTTTCGAGCAGCGCCACCTGCAATTCTGTTAAATGTGCGCTGAAGCTTCTGGTTCAAATGTCGAGGAACTCTGACAGTCATATTTCTTATAATAATTTCTAACAATATTTACTTGGTAAACCCCTAATTAGTACATCAATAAATTCTTGGTCATCAATATCTGCCCCTAATATGTGTCGTTTCGAGCAGTTTTTCTGCTCTTAAGTAATCCTGCCAATTTTCATTCGCTCCCATTGTAATTCTAGAAACATCATTTCTAGCTTCTACTATCCTGCGCTTCGAATCGCCTTCGTAACGCATATGTAGATTGCCAAATTTGTTTACTAGTTTGACAAGTTAAAACTAAAGCAACTTGTGTATCAGACATAGAACATGTTATAATTCCTTTTGCCTGAGCGTCCCTCTTTTTCCATATAGCCTTTTCAGCTACGTCTTTTGGGGAATCTTCAGTTAAAACACTAAGTCCTTACTTTCCAGAATACATAACATTCTGTATTTCCATGATGTAAAATTTTTTTCATCAAATTTTGGAAGTATTGTGTTTTCCACTCAGTGAAAAAATTGTGACACTTTATTTTTTCCTTGGCAGAAAAAATACGTTCTTACCTTTTCAGTACGTTATCCTCGTTGCCTAAACCACTAGTAGCACTAAACATCATTAGCAGCACTCAATGACTTCCGAATCGAAAGCAAACATGGTGGAAAGTTGAGCTTCTTTTCGAAGAACAAGGTGAAAATGAAGCAGGCTTCACGTTCCGAATACTGTTTCCGCTTCTGGGTACCATAACCTTCTGATGGATCTATTTGGTTGTGCAGTGGAATGTTGAAGGGATGGTTCGATTGACTAAATTGTATTATTACTTACTTACTGTGACATAACCAAAGAACTATTCCACTTCTGGTACTCATTATAATCACAATAGAAAACATAACAATTTATTAATAACATGACATGAAGACACGGTGAGCTCTTCGCTACATATTTTTTCACAACCTCTTGATCGAGGCAAATTCCAGAAATGTGACGCTGTTACGTCATGCACAGAGAGTCTGCAGTGTGTTCTGCATCTGGCGCCATCTGTTAATCAAAATTATATGTAAAAATCATTGAGAATTACAAAAATATGTACAACAGTTTTGTCCCTATAAACGAATAATTGGGTTTTTACAAAAATAGGGCTTTTGTCAAAAGCCAATTTTCACGATTGCTTCCTTGTAAGAAGTGTGGCATTCCAAATGGACACTCCCTTGATAAGCACAATCTGAAATGCCTTGGTTGCAAGAAGTTCTTCGAATTTTGTGTGCATCTAATCTTACTGTAGTTCTTTTTTTTTTTTTTTGATTTGTAGTTTTTCTGAGGCTTGAGGCCTCGTTAAGCAGACATACTCACAGTGTGACTGATTAAGTTGTCCTGGTGGTCAGAGGCATACGTTTGTGGCTAGTCATCTGGATTCAAGATGACTAGCCAGAAACTTGTCTTATGGCACTGGCTCTCTTCCTTCCTTGTAACCAATGTGCCTAAATTAAGGATGGGCAACTGCTCATATTCCTTAGAATTGCTCACCCTCATAATTCCACTAGATACACAGCATGAACTTTTTCTCAAAATGTCCGCATTTGGGGGTAGGTAAAGCTGGTTTACCTTCATTCAACCAGTGTTGTGAAACATCAAAATGGCATCGTCTGCAAGCCTTTCAGATTTTGAACAGGTGCTCAGAGCGATGGTATATTTAGAAATGGTATATTATGTCTGCAAACTCCCAGTTCTTTTGACAATTTACAAGTGCTTGTTCATGAATTGTTTTCACCCCCACTTGTAGGGCGTCTGAATCAAAAGCAGTGGGCCCACCCGAACCTTTCTTTTCAAGCTCAAGTCACCAGCTGCATATTTCTTGTACCATGTGTGCGTGGTCCAAGTAACCACCAGGTGTTCACCTTCAGCTTCGTTAATTTTTCGGGCTGCTTCAGCAGCTTTAAACCTGTTTCTAGTAATGTCGCAATAGAACCAATATTGCAAACTTTGTAGCTATTGCAATTGACTGCAGTACAAGTTCAACACATGGGTTGCTAAATGTGCTTCACGCCTTGTCTTATTCTTCATAGTACATGCTTTCGGCAGGCGCAAGAAAATGGCCAGCAGAAAAGATGCGTATTTACGTCGCGGGACTTCATGCTGCCGAACGGACCTCCCTGCCAGAGGCGAAACTAATGCCCCTGCCCAATGGCGTACACTCACAGGGGCCATGGAGGAAGGGTGGTAAGTGTTGGTCCCACGGGGGCAGCAGATCCCTGCAGGACTCTGGAACGATCCTGTCTGGGTGAAGGACTACTGGATCCTGGCAGGAGGATTGCTCGTGCAATGCCGTCACTTTAAATCTTTGAGAGAGTTCCGCTTATTCCTACGGAGTCCGTATTTGGACGGTGCAGGTAATGGTCTTCAGTTAGCTTATGTCGTGGAACTGTCCTATTCAAAACCCTCCTTTTCTTTCAGACACCCCCATTGTTAATTGTTATCCGGTAGTGAATTTTTGAACATTTTTGAAAGTTCGAACATTTTTTTAAGTTTCCAGTTTTCTTCATGCTTGTGAGTAAATTTGAATATATTTATGAGAAAAAGATGATCTTTTTCCGGGGGAGAGGGGTGTTAATGACCACTGTGAGCAGCTCATTGGAATATATAATAGCAGTCATAGAATGTGTCCTTGATTTGAGGCCACTGGTTCCTGGGAAGGAAGAAAGCCAGTGCAGTAAAACAAGCATACCATCCAAGCCTCACCCGAGATTCAGGCCGGACACTTCTCAGGTGAATGATTGGTAGCCAGTGCCTCATACTACTCGGCCACCAGAGTGACTTCTTGTTTTCCTTAATCTTTCTTAATAATTGTTTCATTTCTCAGTAGATCTGAAAAATGCCTGTTGTATTGAATTCAGCATAAAATTATAACTGTTATATTACAGAATTTCTTCATATAATAAAATATGTTTAACACATACTTTCAAAAGTATGTCTTGAATATATCAATTTTAATTTTTGGTAACCAATGACTGATGTTAACTGATACATATAAATATCTTATTTCATAAATTCTAATTATAACATACAAGTTGTAACAAAGAGAAAGTTTCGATTGGGCATGCTGAGCATACCCCGATTTCTGCGGGGCATGCTTAAGCAACCGAGCATGCCCGTAGTTGGCGCCTGTGATTGCCATTACTTGTGATAGAAGTGGACAGTTTTTATATTTCCACTGAAATCCGAATCATACAGAATCCATTTTCTTTAACAATTTGTGCCGCCCATAGGAGTCGCCTGCTGCATAGGAACAGGTCTGGTGTATGGCAGTTTTTCAACAGATGCAAGCTTTCATGTCAGTGTCAGATTTACTGCAAGCTGACTTATCCAGTCTATATAACATCAGGTTTCCATTTCCCACTTACTCGAGGCAAGCATTTGTAAGTTATGTTGAATATTAAAAGGACAACATAAAATAAAATTTTCATTGTTTTTTATAATTATTTTGCTCATTTATTAACTTTAAATCTTGGTGCCCTAGGCAGCTGTCTAGTGGTTGAACCGGCCCTGATACAAACACAGCACTAATATTTGTTTCTTCATCACACTTTTATTTTTAATGTTATGGGTGCTGCTTATCCTTAAGTGTCACTTTAATGTATCTCAGTGATCTGACTTGGCATATGTGGTACATTCAAATATGACTGGACCTTGTATGCATATAAGGAAACACAGATTTGCTTGTTTTTCTTTATCTTATCAACACTGTAGTACTGATTTAAATAAATTGAAGCACAATTTCAGTTTTTTTTTTTTTTTGATTCAAGGTTTAACGACCACTGTGAGCAACTCAATGGGCTATAAGCAGTCGCCCGTCCCTAATTTAGGGTCACTGGTTCCAGGGAAGGGAGAGAGCCAGTGCCGTAAGACAAACACAACATCCATGCCTCACCGGGATTCGAACCCGGACCCCTCTCGGTCGAATGATCAAAGGCCATCACCTTAGACCACTGCGCACAATTTCAGTTTACATCAAGCTTTTGCACTGCAACATCAGTGCAATCCTTAAATTTTGAAAACAGTGCTTCACCATACTTCTAGAATATTTTCATATCAGGACTTCACCAGGAACATTTCTAGTAGAAAATCACATGACCGAAATTTCACTGAACTTTTCTATGGCAATAAACTATAATATTTACCTTAATGCAATTATTGAAATTAAAAAAAAAAACATACTTAAAAGTTATGTAAAACAAAAGTTTAAACAAGGGAGCTTTCAACTGATGATTTTTGTCTTTTTCAACTGAAGAAAGGATTGGACTTTGCTAAGTGGCTGCCAGATCCACAATGTTATATTCCATTAATATAAAAATCAATTTTAAAAGAAAAATAATCAACATTATAGATCTGGCGGGCACTCACCATCTAGATCCATAGTGTCATGTACCGTTAAATATACAGAAGTGAATTTTAAAAGAAAAATATTAAGTACAACATTATGGGTCTGGTAACCACTTACCATCATCCAACCCTTTCTTACATTTAAAACAACTGAAGTTATCAGTAAAAAGCTTCCTTATTTAAACAGCTTTTTTCTACGTACACTAGTAGCCAAAATTGTGGAAACCTTTTGGAAAAAGTGTATTTTTGAGGTTAGATGGCTTATAACACCACTTGTTTTTGGAGTAATACCATAGCATTATATATCAATGGGAAGATAATTTCATCAAGAATGTAATGCAATAAAGTTTGTTCAATTATCTGTATTCTATGAAAAGTTATAGCCAAATAACCATAAAAAGGAAGCACAGCTTGCTTAGGTTATGAAGTAGCCAATGAGCATCAATGTTTAGAGAGCCAATCAGGTGTCATCTTGTTTTGGCAATGAGCCAATCAGGTCACAGTAGGATTCAGCTATTGATGTCATGTATTGGGGCTGTGAGGAGGACATTTGTCAGGGTGTTATGTGATTGCTATCAAGTTGGTTGGTTTTTTTTTTTTGTGTTCTTTCATTTAGTGAGCTTGTAAAACATAATAAAATGAAAGAAATGGCACAACGAGTTGACCGGTCACCCACAAAGTGATGTAAAATAGTACTATTAAGTGAACAAGGTTTCAGTTATGAAGAAATTAGAAAAAAAAATGATGTAAACTTAACCAAATGTGACATTTCTAAATTTTTGAAGAGGTATAAGGAGACTCAGTCACTACAAAACCAGACTGGTAAAGGCTGGAAAAGGTGCACAACAGCAAGTGATGATAGAAGAATAAAGAGACTGTGCTCAGGTGACAGAAGAAAATCATCTGGGTGTATACAAGATGAAATGGTGCAATGCAAAGTGAAGTTGAGTGCAAGGACTGTTCGGCACAGACTGCAGAAATTTGGTCTAAAAGCTAGAATTCCACAAAAAAAGCCATTTTTGCCTCTCAAACAAAGGTTGAAAAGATTAAATTAGGCTAAAACCCATGTTAACTGGACAGCAGAACAATGGGACAATGTTATTTGGAGTGATGAGACCAAAATCTCCCTGTTTGGTAGTAATGGCATAAAACACGTAAGGAGAAGAATCGGAGAAGATTTGCATCCTGATTGCATTACATGTACCATGAAATACCTAGTTAGTGTTATGATCTAGAGTTGTATGACATCAAAAGGTGTGGGCAGAATTTGCTTGATTAATGGGAATATAAATGACCAAAAATACATTAATGAAATACTTGAGCCCAAACTGAAGCCTTCTGCACGTGATCTTTTCCAAGACAATGAAGCATTTATATTTCAACATGATTCAGCTCCATGTCATGATGCTGCTGTGTGCAAAAAGTGGTTTCAAGATAATCATATTCCACTGCTGGAATGACCTGGGAATAGCTCAGACCTTAAATCCATCGAAAATCTACGGAGCTGACTAAAGAAACTTGTTAGTCGGAAGCAACCCAGCAATAAAATCCAATAGAAGCAATAATTCAATCTTGGTTTCACATTATAACAGCTACAGAACTAAAATACTTGGTTCACTCCATGGGAAGGCGTTGTAAGGCCCTAATTAACGCTAAAGATTACCCAACTAAGTATTAACTGACATGGCGAGAATTTTTGTATATCTCATTTTTTTTGTGTTTCACTTTTCTTCTTTATAACTGCTGTTCTAATACAAAATCCTTCATAAAAGTTATAGCATTACATTCTTGATGAAATTATCTTTCCATTGATATATAATTGTATGGTAGTACTCCAACAAAAAATGGTGTTATGAGCCACCAAACCTTAAAAATACACTTATTATATTTGCACTTTTAAGGTATTAACCTCTTGCAAAGTGCGCATAGTTTACGTGCAATTCATAAATGAAAAAACCATGAGGAATAACCACTCACTCACCATAAAGATCATGGTAACCTCCAATGACCACACACTTCCAACACGTCATTCATCGTGATGTAACTGGGCTTCCACAGGTTTACAGACTTCTTGCTTACGCTTCTTATTTTCGGGTGTGAAACATCGTTTTTTTTTTTTTCCTTTGCCTTATAATATGTTACTATAATGCTTGTCAATTCGATAAAAATCACACATACAACTCATTCATACAATTCAAGTAAAAACTATGTACATAAACCTTACATTCACAGGTGATTAAACCTTAGTCAACTCTAATTATGGAACTCCTCCTTCTGTTTCACAACCTCTGCTACTCCCACTGCAAGTGTCACACCCATTCAGCCCCGCACATCCAATCCTCTAGTACTTTCGACAGGTCCCTGTCATCTTCAGGAGGCAGGTGTGTCTCATCCGCCCACCACAGCTCAAGTGAGCAGAGCCATCGAGGCCTGGGCTCCAGTCGCTATCTCTGAATCGTTGTGTCTCTGGCGCCATCTATTGTCCCTGCTGCTCTTTTTTCCCTCTTTCTTTTTACGCTGCTGTTCAATTTTTATTAGGGCTTTCCATTGTTCGTTTAGGTTACTTGGCTCATTAATGTTGCATAATCTTGATCTGTTTTTTCAATTAACACTGATTCTGCAATTCTTAACTGCTTTTCGTTTTTACAGCTCTTAATAATTTTAATATCTTCAAACCTTGGACATTTTTGATTTTCCATACAGTATTGGGTCAATGCTGTCTTAGCCTCTTTTTATTCCAATTATTAATATGCTGGTTCAATCTATACTTTAATTTATTCTTGGTGCTGCCTATATATGACACAGGTTGTTGCTGGTTTATTGGGATTTCATAAATTCCTGCTCTATCTAATTGGCTAATTTTTTCATTTTTAATCACTAAATTTTTTACAGTAAGTACCTGATTTCCTACCTGTATGCCATACTTGCCACAAACTTTATTAATTTCTGCTGAAACATTTTCTATATATGGTATTGCTCCCACATATTTTACAAGTTTTTTTATCAGTCTTGACCTTATTGTAACCTTGAGTTACTTCATAAATCCATTTTTTAATACCTGTTTAAGGTATCCAAAAGCATATGCAATTTTTTCAATATATTCAATTTCTTCCTTTCTATACTGTTCAATTGATGAATGTGTTAAACTTCTTTTAATTAGTGTTTTAACACTATTTCTTTTGTGTTAATGGATGTGATGACTGAAATGGTATAAGTACTGGGATATATGAAGATTTTCTATGCACTCTGAATTGTAAATTCTCCTCTGTTTTAATAATCAAAACGTCCAAAAATGCCAAAGTATTGTCATGTTCTTGTTCTACTGTCAGTTCTATAGATGGATAAATTTCACTATACTTTTTTGTCAAGTCCTCAAGTTCATCATTTTTTAGCCTGGATAACAGAAAAATGTCATCAACATATCTGCAGTATATCAGTGGTGGATCCTCGAGTTTACTTATTATTTTTTCCTCAATGTCACTCATTATAATTTCAGCAAATAAAGTTGACAGTGGTGACCCCATAGGTCCACCATGATTTTGTTTGTACATCTTGTTGTTAAACTTAAAAATGTTATTTTCATATATGTACAATAAAATTTCTCTTAACTCCTCTATTTGTATTGCATTCATTGTCTGTAGCACATACAATTTTTCAATAATTATTTCTATTGCCTGAGGTACTGGTGTGCTAGGAAAAAGAGCTCTCACATCCATACTAGCCATATGATATTCACTTAAATCTTGTTTAATTACTTTAATTTTCTCAATAAATTCGTATGTATTCTTCACAGTGAACCTTGTCTTCATGAACACAGGTGCCAAAAATTTGTAGATATTCTTTTCTAGTTTTATTAGTGGGGAATTCCTTTTTGATACAATCACTCTCATAGGTGTATCAGGCTTATGAGTTTTTATTTTTGCAAACATTTTTGGTATTCCAGTACCCATTGGTGGGTATGCTTTCTTTATTTCATCAGGCAAGGTGCTGTGATTTCTTATTCTAGCTAAGTACCTTACTTGAGATTCGGTTGGGTCTTTTGTTAGAATGCTGCAATTTAGTTCTTCTATAGCTCTATTCATTTTTAGATCATATTCAGTTGTGTTTAATATTACAATTTGCCCTGTTTTATCAGCTTCACAGAATTTAATTGTTGGGTCATCTCTTAATTTAATCAGTTGTTCTTTCTCATACTGAATTTTATCTATATGATATTTCTTTTTCTTACTTTTTTCATTAAATTCTTTCAAAACAATTCTATACAGTTTACTTCGAAAATTTTCACGTTCTTCTGCTGGTACACTGCGTGCCATTTCTTCTAAGTTGGGTATTAATTCCTCCGTCCTCGGCAGGCTCCGTGGAAACGCAAATTTTTTACCTCTCTGCAAAATAGCTCTTTGCGTGAAGCTCAAGGTCAAGTTGGAGTTATTCTGATATACCTCATACATATTCTCCCGTTGTTCTTGAGCTGGGATAGTTGAGGTGAGGGTTTGCAGTCGCTATCATACTCTGGGATTATGCGCTATAGGAATCAATTTCACAACTTCGAGATGAGAGATATTAAGGCGTTTAAAAAGGCTAAAATTAAATTAGTAAAGTCAGAAAATCAAGAAGAATTTTTGGTGACGTGCCGTGACCTAGAAATAACACCAAAGTATTTAAAAATATGGAATTGCCCAGTCACTGCTAAGGATAATAGAATAATCCAGGAGTGCCAAAAAAAGAGATTAAGAGCTGAAATTGTCAATAAAAGGAAACTGATTTTTAACTTGAATATGAAATGTTTACATTTAATCGATTTGATATGTTATAAAAAGTATAGAAAGTTCGACGGTAATTGGAGAGATGAGATTTTGGATGTAACCTTCAGAGAAATTTTTGACATCGTGGAATACGAAAAAAATGCTCAAGAGCAGTCATGGAAAAAAAGTTGCACGTGATGATTGACAGACAACGTGTACAAGAACAACAGGAGAATATGTATGAGGTATATCAGAATAACTCCAACTTGACCTTGAGCTTCACGCAAAGAGCTATTTTGCAGAGAGGTAAAAAATTTGCTTTTCCACGGAGCCTGCCGAGGACGGAGGAATTAATACCCAACTTAGAAGAAATGGCACGCAGTGTACCAGCAGAAGAACGTGAAAATTTTCGAAGTAAACTGTATAGAATTGTTTTGAAAGAATTTAATGAAAAAAGTAAGAAAAAGAAATATCATATAGATAAAATTCAGTATGAGAAAGAACAACTGATTAAATTAAGAGATGACCCAACA
This sequence comes from Macrothele yani, assembly GCA_039090855.1. Classification (NCBI taxonomy): domain Eukaryota; kingdom Metazoa; phylum Arthropoda; class Arachnida; order Araneae; family Macrothelidae; genus Macrothele; species Macrothele yani. The sequence continues at coordinate 64,750,474 of CM077001.1, read as the reverse complement.
ATTAAATTCTGTGAAGCTGATAAAACAGGGCAAATTGTAATATTAAACACAACTGAATATGATCTAAAAATGAATAGAGCTATAGAAGAACTAAATTGCAGCATTCTAACAAAAGACCCAACCGAATCTCAAGTAAGGTACTTAGCTAGAATAAGAAATCACAGCACCTTGCCTGATGAAATAAAGAAAGCATACCCACCAATGGGTACTGGAATACCAAAAATGTTTGCAAAAATAAAAACTCATAAGCCTGATACACCTATGAGAGTGATTGTATCAAAAAGGAATTCCCCACTAATAAAACTAGAAAAGAATATCTACAAATTTTTGGCACCTGTGTTCATGAAGACAAGGTTCACTGTGAAGAATACATACGAATTTATTGAGAAAATTAAAGTAATTAAACAAGATTTAAGTGAATATCATATGGCTAGTATGGATGTGAGAGCTCTTTTTCCTAGCACACCAGTACCTCAGGCAATAGAAATAATTATTGAAAAATTGTATGTGCTACAGACAATGAATGCAATACAAATAGAGGAGTTAAGAGAAATTTTATTGTATATATATGAAAATAACATTTTTAAGTTTAACAACAAGATGTACAAACAAAATCATGGTGGACCTATGGGGTCATAACTGTCAACTTTATTTGCTGAAATTATAATGAGTGACATTGAAGAAAAAATAATAAGTAAACTCGAGGATCCACCACTGATATACTGCAGATATGTTGATGACATTTTTCTGTTATCCAGGCTAAAAAATGATGAACTTGAGGACTTGACAAAAAAGTATAGTGAAATTTATCCATCAATAGAACTGACAGTAGAACAAGAACATGACAATACTTTGGCATTTTTGGACGTTTTGATTATTAAAACAGAGGAGAATTTACAATTCAGAGTGCATAGAAAATCTTCATATATCCCAGTACTTATACCATTTCAGTCATCACATCCATTAACACATAAAAGAAATAGTGTTAAAATACTAATTAAAAGAAGTTTAACACATTCATCAATTGAACAGTATAGAAAGGAAGAAATTGAATATATTGAAAAAATTGCATATGCTTTTGGATACCCTAAACAGGTATTAAAAAAATGGATTTATGAAGTAACTCAAGGTTACAATAAGGTCAAGACTGATAAAAAACTTGTAAAATATGTGGGAGCAATACCATATATAGAAAATGTTTCAGCAGAAATTAATAAAGTTTGTGGCAAGTATGGCATACAGGTAGGAAATCAGGTACTTACTGTAAAAAATTTAGTGATTAAAAATGAAAAAATTAGCCAATTAGATAGAGCAGGAATTTATGAAATCCCAATAAACCAGCAACCACCTGTGTCATATATAGGCAGCACCAAGAATAAATTAAAAGTATAGATTGAACCAGCATATTAATAATTGGAATAAAAAAGAGGCTAAGACAGCATTGACCCAATACTGTATGGAAAATCAAAAATGTCCAAGGTTTGAAGATATTAAAATTATTAAGAGCTGTAAAAACGAAAAGCAGTTAAGAATTGCAGAATCAGTGTTAATTGAAAAAAACAGATCAAGATTATGCAACATTAATGAGCCAAGTAACCTAAACGAACAATGGAAAGCCCTAATAAAAATTGAACAGCAGCGTAAAAAGAAAGAGGGAAAAAAGAGCAGCAGGGACAATAGATGGCGCCAGAGACACAACGATTCAGAGATAGTGACTGGAGCCCAGGCCTCGATGGCTCTGCTCACTTGAGCTGTGGTGGGCGGATGAGACACACCTGCCTCCTGAAGATGACAGGGACCTGTCGAAAGTACTAGAGGATTGGATGTGCGGGGCTGAATGGGTGTGACACTTGCAGTGGGAGTAGCAGAGGTTGTGAAACAGAAGGAGGAGTTCCATAATTAGAGTTGACTAAGGTTTAATCACCTGTGAATGTAAGGTTTATGTACATAGTTTTTACTTGAATTGTATGAATGAGTTGTATGTGTGATTTTTATCGAATTGACAAGCATTATAGTAACATATTATAAGGCAAAGGAAAAAAAAAAAAAAAAAAAAAAAACAAAAAAAAAACAACGATGTTTCACACCCGAAAATAAGAAGCGTAAGCAAGAAGTCTGTAAACCTGTGGAAGCCCAGTTACATCACGATGAATGACGTGTTGGAAGTGTGTGGTCATTGGAGGTTACCATGATCTTTATGGTGAAAGAGTGGTTATTCCTCATGGTTTTTTCATTTAAAAATACACTATTTCCAAAAGGTTTCCACAATTTTGGCCACTACTGTAACTTAAGCATGTTTAAAAGTTAATACTTGCTAATTTATGTTTACGTCCTTATGTCAAATGCATCATGTTATCTTAATAGATTAACAGTTAAAATGCTGTATTGATTCAGGTTAACTCTAAAGTGCATATCCAGGTTTTGGATATTTTTTTAAACAAAAGGAAGAAAAACAAGAAAAAATGGTATCAGTACTACACCGTGAAAGGATACAAAATAATAATTGTTTATTTAAACATATGCTTTGTACACAAGAAGAATGGTATCAATAACTACACTCTGACAGGATATGAAAGAATATCTGGTTATTTAAACCAAATGCTTTATACACATGTGTACGAATATACAAAAATTTTTTTACATGTGCATGAAATGTTACACTCTATAGTTATTTCAGTCCCTAATATTTCTTAGTTGCTCCTGATAAATCTCTCAATCTTGGTGCAAATGCACCCTTTACTATGCTGCGAATTCCATGAATAGCACGACCTTTGAATACATACCGAGTGGAACGTAACGCATTTTGTTCCTCTGATTCAGATCTCCTCCAGGTGATGCTTGTACCTGCAAAATAAAAGATTCACAAAAATCATTAGCATGATTATGTACATGTATTATACATATACAGTAAAATCTGTCTAAGAAAGAATGGCAGGGATTGGAAAAAATTTCATCTAATACAGATTCCTTTAAGATAAGCCTCAAAATGCAAATTTAAGATCTTTTGTAAGAAAATTATCTTAGAATTCTTATACATACATACAAACCATTAAGCTGTTCTCTGAGATTCAGAGGTTAGCTCCTCAAATAAAGACCGTCTGCCAAGTAAACGTTTAACTGATGGAACTAGAATTTACTTATTGTTGGTGTATCAAATTTCCCCATTTACAATTATCTCGACACACACTAGCTTCACTGCCATCCATCAAAAGTCACACTCAATCTTTTTCTCAAGCAGAAATTCCTGAATCTGGTCCTCCCATAATTTCCTTGGCCTTCCTTTCCTGCCACTTGGGCTGAAAAAATTATCTTAGTCATCACCTCACTAACTTTGAACAGATACCCGATATTGCTCAAAAATCAGAAGTCATATCTGGGGGCCTGCATAACCAACAATGGCTATTGTGAAGGCAAGATCAAAGGAGGATCGGAATGGCCAAATCTGCCCTTCCAGGGCAGATTTGCCCATTCCGATATGGAAGGAACACCACATTAGCAAAACCCATTCTGATCTGGAAGGATCGCCACATCAGCAAAACCACCAGGCTGAGGCTGGTCAGGGACCTCATGTTCCCCACTGCGACTTACGGTTCTGAAACAAGGACCTTAAATGCAGCATGTTGCAGGCAAATTGAGGTGTTTGAAATGATCTGCTACAAACACATACTGAGAATATCCGGGGTTGTGCATAAGACTAATGCATCAATCTTGAGAGAGCTCGACGCAGACACACATAAGCAACTTCCGACAATCCAGTGACATATACTAACCTTCTTTGGCCACATCATGGTTTAGAAAAACTTTGAATTCAGGGGAAAGTCAACAGCAAAAGAACGAGAGTATGTCCCTAGGGCAGATTCATCGATCAAATAAAAACTCTCACAAATCTATCAGTTGCAGAAATCATGAGAACTGTGGAGAATAGACAGGAATGGTGAACCTTGACTACCGACAGGATGTGAATTGGGTCGTCATGATACTCAAACCGAGCAACGAAGATTGAGACACCTTACAAATAATATTTTGCCTCACATTACACATATTCATTCCTCACATGATCAGAGCAGGTCTTGCCCCCCCCCCCGTAAGTAACACATCTCTCCAGCACACAAACTCCAATGCAGACCTACCAACTTTGAAGAACTTAAATCCGTAAAAAATTTTCAGTGAACATTTCATCGATATACTCGATTGACTGATGTATTGAGCATATATATCAAAATATCGATTAAAAGACAATTTATTGTGCACATTATTTAATCGATTTTATATGCCATAATTAAGATATTTGACACTACTTCACACTTACAGAAATTAAAAGGCAACTGATGTATAACTTTCATTAGTATGCTATCATTACACTGCGTGCGCGCACGCACAGATAAAAACTTTATTTGCATAATTTTTTTACTTTAGGGTCACCGTTTACTAGGAAAGGAGAGAGCCAATGCTGTAAGATAAACACAACATCCATGACTCACCTGGATTGGAACAGAGACCCATATCGGATGAATGGTCAGAAGCCAGTGCTTAGACCACTGCACCACCAAGATGGCACTGACATTTTGATCTTATATTTTTGTGCCAACAAGTTTAAGATACTCAATTTTAAGTTTTACATACGGTGGACATTTCACATTTTTCTTTCCTTTTCTCACTCTTTTAGGCAGTTACCGCCGATTCTAATCCTGCAACATTTTTACCAAGTCTTGACAGATAGGTTTAGAAATGCAGAAGTGGGTAAAAATGTGATCGTAATACACAGATATTAGGATCATTATCATCATCATAATTGTCAACCATTATATATCCACTGCTGGACTAAGGTCTCTCCAAGCCTCTTCCACAACGGTCTGTCTTGTGCCAGTCTCTTCCATGTTACTCCCCCATACTTTCGAATTTCCTCCACCCATGTGGTCTTTTTCTGGGTCTTTTCCTGTCCCTTGGAATCCAATCTAAAATTTCGACTGTCCATCGATGGTCTGTTCTTCTAGCAGTATGTTCAGTCTATTGCCATTTCAGGGATTTTACTCTGATCATGATGTCTTCCACTCTTGTCATTTTTCTGATCCACGAATTCCTCTTTCTATCACTCCTGGTTACACCAAGCATGCACCACTACATGCTTCTTTGAGTTGTCTGCAGTCTTTGTATGTCTCTTTTAGTTAAGGTCCACGTCTCTGCACCATACGTAAGCACTGGAAGGATGCATTGATCAAACACTTTTCTTTTAAGACATAATGGCATATTGCTCTTGAAAATTATGCTGTTTCTTCCAAAAGCTCTCCAGGCAAGTTTTAAACGCCGATTAATTTCATCATCAACGTGACCCTCACTTGATATCTGCTGCCCAAGATAAACGTACGCATCTGTTGTCTCCAGCTTTTCTCCATCAATCGATAAATCTTCATTTCTTGTAAAAGCATTGTACATCACCTTTGTCTTCTGAAAGTTAATCATTAATCCCACTTCTTTACTCTTGTCAGCAAGTTTCTGGATCATACTCTGCAGCTCTGATGGGGTAGTTGCAAAAATGACGTCATCAGCAAAACGAAGGTGAGTTAGATAATCTCCATTAATCTTTATCCCTTTGTTTTCCCAGTTCACTGATTGAAATACATTTTCCAATGTGGCATTAAAGAGCTTGGGAAATATGGTGTCACCTTGTCTCACTCCCTTTCCAATTTTTATGTGTGCTGTATTCTCAAACAGCCGAATCTTTGCACTTGCATTTTCATAGATGTTATTAGTAATATTAATGTATGCATCTTCAATACCGCAGGATTTCAGAGCCATTGTAACTGCTGATGGTTTCACTGAATCAAAGGCCTTTTCATGATTGATAAAAGCCATGCACAATGGAAGTTCATATTCCCTTGCTCTTTCAATTAGTTCTCTCAGTGCGTGGATATGATCTATTGTGCTGTAGCCACTCCTAAATCCAGCTTGTTCTCTTGGTTGAGCCATGTGCAGTGTTACCTTCAACCGGTGTGAAAGAACTTTAGTGAAGATTTTATAAACCACTGATAGGAAGCTGATAGGTCTGTAGTTCCTGAGATCCTCAATGTCACCTTTTTCATGTAGCAGGATCATTGTAGCATTGTTCCAATCCTCAGGAATCTTCCCTTCATTAGGCATCGAGTGAAAACTTGGGCAAGTACTGTGTCAATTTCTCCACTTGCTTCTTTGTATGATGTCTACAGTAATTCCTTTTCCCCACTCTATGTTCTTGATTGCATGTGATACTTCTGCTGAGAGGACTGGAAGAACTCTGGTACTGGTAACTTTCACGATGTCTGGAGTACTTGTATCATCCCTTTCATATAATTTGGAGTAGAAATCTTTCACTCTTGCCAAAATTTTGCCTCTATTTCTTGTTACAGAACCATCTTCTTTTCTCAGTGCCATAATCTGTTTTCTTCCTTTACTGAGATGTCCCTTTGCTATCTTTAGGCTTTGGTTGTTTTCAATTGCTTTCCTCACTAGTTCACAGTTGAATTTCCTTACATCTTCAGTGATGCTTTTTCGTACTGTCTTACATAGCTCTATATATTCCATTTTGGAAGTCATATCTTCTTTAGTTGTCCTCATCTCTTTTCTTTTTTGCATCAACATTTTGGTTTTCCCTGATAATTTGTTTACATGCAACTTGTCCTTAGATCCAGCTAATTTTGTTGCTGTTTCCATAAGAGCTTTGGTTACTTTTCTGTTAACTTCAGAGATGTCCACTTCTTCTGATGTTAGACCTTATAAAATAGAGAATCTATTCCTCAGTTCTAATTTGAAAGTATTATGATGCTTTTTAAGGTTGGTCACGTCAATACACTTTGTTTATTTTATGAGCTTGCCACGCTCAAGTTTAGCTATGGTCACTACCTGTGTTGAACTTGTTCAGCACACTGCAGTCTTCCATGACAAATTTCTTGTTACACATAATAAAATCAGTTTCACTTGTCCATCCATTAGATGCCTCCATGCCCATCTCCTTTACAGGTTTTTCTTGAAAAAGGAGTTCATGATGAAAAACCCTTCTGCCTCTGCAAACTCTACGAGAGTATTTCCACGCTGGTTTCCATTGCTGTGACCGAATTTGCCTAATGAAGTTTCATTCTGTTGCCATTGCCTTATTTTTGCATTAAAATCTCACATAATTATCTTCAAGTGCTGCTTGCCTTTATTATTTAGATGACGAATTTCCTCATAAAGTTCTTCAATTTTTTCTTTAGGATGATTTGTGGTGGGTGCATAAGTTTGAATAATCTGAGCCTGGTATCTTCTCGAGAGTTGGATAACGAGTCATGCAGCTCTGTCAGAGGAACCTTCAACTTCTACAACTTTATCCTTCAGTTTCTTGTTTATTATAAATCCAACACCACTAGTTCTGCCAGTATCTGTCCCAAGATAGTAGAACAGATGTCCACTTTTCAGTTCAATGAGATCTTCTCCTTTTCTCCTTACCTCACTTAGCCCGACGATGTCCCACTTGATCCTTTGTTGTAGTTCCTCTTCCAATTCAAGAAGCCTTGAATCAGAAGATAGGGAGCATCCATTGTAAGTAGCCAAGGTCAGCATCAAATGGCAGCCTAGTCCGATCCTCCAGTGATTCTTAGCACCCTCTGCCTTCATGTCGCACTGGCCGCTGCCTTGGCCAGGTACATTTGAGCTGCCGGAGACTGAGGGCAAAGATTTAAGTTGTGGAGTAATTTTGGAGGGATTTGGTCATAACTCACCACGCTGGCCAAGAGGGTTGGTGAGTGTAGAATAGCATTTCCTCTAACCCCGATGGTATAGTTATACCGCTATTGGCAGTCGTCAGAGCCCCTTTAGTGGGAACAGGATGCACCACGAGAAGGCGGGGTTGACATTTGTCAAGGAGAGGCTGTGATGTTGCACATCACCTGACCTTACATCCCATTAGGTATACACGTGATAATTATAATATATAAGTGCAGTGGTTCTTGTGGGCACTTAACCCACCCCCTTGAAACTGTACTAATCTGGTGGGCAGGGGAAATGTATGGAATTATGTAAAATATGTCGTCCATAAAATAACTGTAAAACAAGTAGAATTTCTATAGATTTTACAGGTAAACCATAAAACTTGGCAGGTATGCCTTTGTCTTTCCTGCAGTACCCAGATTTCACTTCCATACACCTCTTAGAATTCTTAATTACATGTATGTATCTTATATAATAAAGCAATATACTCAAAAACCTGAAATAAGAACATTGTGAAAAAAGTCTTCTGTTTTATAATTTTTTTGTAATAATTGAAAAATGCAAATTATCATCTTTAAGCCTAAAAAATTTCAGTGTTTTAATATACAGTGTTTTGCTTATAATTAATTGATGATAGTTATGGTTAAATTAGCATGTAAATATCAACAAAAAAGCTTGTAGTTAAGAAAATAAATACTTTTCTTTTACTTTTTTTAATAATGTACAAATTCTTTTTTTACATAATAGTATTCTTACAAATGCTTAAAACGGACATACCAGTTACTGAACACTACATTTTGGTTTCGGAAATACATGTTGAACTAACAATAATTGTACATTATTTTTTTTTTCTATGTTTGAAATAGAAGATAATATTTTTTATTTAGTAAACCCAATGATACAGAGTGCTTTAGAATTTTGAAATAGGTTGTTTGTAGAAATCTAAAATGACAGGTCTGTTCACCTGGCTTTTGAAGAACAACTTTTACAGTTGCACTCTGAGAGTCCTTTGCTATGGAAACTAAATCATCATGATTTTTCTGAATAAAAAAGTTTGCAAGCTCTTTTGTTGTGTCTAGAGCTTGTGCATACAAAGTAATGAAATTCTTATTTTCCTCATCAGTTGCACTTTCATCTTCATTTAAACTTCCTTCATTTTCAGCAGATGCTGTTCTACAATTAATCAGTTCATCAATGGAAAAAAGCAAGACAAGCATTTGTGCAAAGTTTGTTATCTGCCTCTACATACAAAGTCTTGAACCCTGGTTTCATTACAACCAAGTATTAGCTCATACCATTCATTTGAGCATCAAATTTGTCATCTGTAAAATCTGCTATTTCACTTTCAATGCCTTCTAACAGAACACCAGCTTCAATGAAACACTTCATAACAGTTTCCCATGAAACTTTTTTTAATGCTTTACTTCCATTTCATGGAATCTAACACAGTTATATTTTTAACTATTTCAGAAGCTTATTAAGAAGTGTTTGCAGAAATTTTTTAATTTCTGTCTGTAAGTACTCTGTTCCTCATGTTCATAAGTCATCACATGTTGGTGGTAACTACCTGCAGACATACGTCAAACCCCAAAATTATAATCAAGATTAAGTCATAAAGTATAGTATCAGAAGATTTCATATAATAAAAGTAATTGCTTACCACCCAACACAACTTCACTTGTTAAAAGGTTCTAATGCAACTTCTGAAGAGGCAGTTTGTGAGTCAATGGTTGTCAGAGTTTAAATGTGGGTGAAAAACATGAAAAACCATTCTTGGATAATTAGTTAAAAATTTATGATAGATGAAAAGATTAAAAATGACCAAGTTAAAGTGGAGTTGGTTCTGATTTTGTCCTGGTTAAAAGTTTATTTTCAAAGAATAAAATTGCAAAGAATAACACAATTTGGAAGAAACAGCTGAAATCCAGAAGTCGCATATGCAATTAAAATGATGTGCAACATCCTTTGAATAGACTTCAACATGATAACTGGATGCATTTCAACCCATATCATGCTGGGTTGTCCTTAGCAAATATCTGTTGCTATTGAGTGTAATTCATCATTTGCGGGTGGGTTCCACTGTATAGTATATATTGTAAGTAGATGCTTCACATGCCTTGATGTCATTGGTCACTATATGGTTCATATGTTGCAATTCCTCTTTTGCTTGTAAAGCATTAATTTTATTCAACTTGGAATAAATATTACACAGTGGAACCCACCTGCAAACGGCGATTCACACTCAATAACAACAGATATTTGCTGAGGACGGCCCAACATGATATGGGTTCAAATGTATCCAGTTATCATATTGAACTCTATTCAATGGACATCACAACATTTTAATCGCATGACTTCTGAATTTCAACTGAGGTTTTTACCAGATTGTATTATTCTTTGCAATTTTATCTTTTTTAAATACACTTTTAACCAAGACAAGAAATCAACTCAATTTCAACTTAACCAGTTTTAATCTTTCCATCTATCATCAATTTTTAACTAATCATCCAAGAATGGATTTATTTAATATTTTTCACCATTTAAAATCCGACAATCACTGACTCATGAACCACCGCTTCAAAAGTTATACTGGAACCTTTTAACAAGTGAAGTTGTAACCAGTGGTAAGCGATTACTTTTATTATACAAAATCATCTGATACTATATTTTATGATTTAATCTTGATTATAATTTTTGGGGTTTGCAGTATGTCTGCAGGTAGTCACTCAACATGTGATGACTTTATGAACACAAAAAACAGAGTATTTACAGAGATAAGTTGTAAAATTTCTCATCATCATTATATCATTAAGCTGTTCTCTGAGATTCAGAAGTTAGCTCCACAAAGAAATACAAACTACCAGATAATTTTAACTTACTGTTGCCTTATCAAACTTCTCCATTTACAGCGATATTGACATACAACTCGGGCTTCACTGACATCCATCACACACTGTACACAAGATCTTCAATACTTCATACTCATAATCTTTTTCTCATGCAGACACTCCTGAATCTTATCCTCCCATGACTTCCTTGGCCTTCCTCTGCCTTTCCTTCCTGCCACTTGGGCTAAAAAGGTTTTCTTAGTAAGCATCTCATCACTCATTCTTTCAATATAGCCAAACCACCAAAGCATCTCCACCTTGCTAACAACATTTTGCTTTACATTACACAACTGCAACACACCTTCATTCTTCACACAATCAGAACATGTCTTGCCACCCCACCCCCACCTCCGTAAGTAACACATTTCTCCAGCACACAAACAATTTCTATATTTCTGTAGTACCCAGGTTTCACTGCCATACATCAGAGTAGAAACAATTACACTTTCATACACAGCCATGTGGGACTCTCTTGGGAACCCATCATTCCTGTGAAAACCTCCGAAAGCAGCCATGACGTTCAATGAAGAATTCACTCTCTTACTAATTTCACTATCCAATTTGTTCTCGCTGTCAAGCATGCTTCCTAAATACAAAAACTCATTCACCTGGTCAACCATTGTGCCACTTAGATTTACATTATATTCAGTACTACCATTTCCTCTCTCAAAAACCATAACTTCGGTTTTTCCTTATTCATACTCAGTTTGAATTTCATGCAAACTTCGTACATCCAGGACAACATGATCTGCAACTTACTTTTGCTCTCTGCCAACAGGACAGTATCATCAGCATACAGCAATCTGAACACACGGATATCACCAAGCCATAAACCAGTATTATCTATTTTAGCAAAATGCATGCATGCATCCATAAACATATTAAACAGCCATGGTGACAATACACAACCTTGTCTGACTCCAGCACCAATAGAAAGCCATTTTGATAAAACACCATTTACTTGTACACAAGCCGTACTGCCAGCATACATGGCTTTTACACTGTTAAGTAGATTCCCAGTAACACCATATTCATTCCATAACCTTCCACAAAAGTGTCCTATTTACTTGGTCGTAAGCTTTCTCTAAATCTATGAAGGCAGCAAAAACTTTCTTACCAACAGCCAGATATTTTTTCAGTTGTCATGCGTAATGCAAAGCAAAAATTTGGTTAGTGCAGCCCTTACCATGCATAAAACCACTCTGAATATCCCACACTTTCTCTGATGTAAGACCCCATACTTTTTTCCAGTCAGTCTGATCACCTTTTCCCTTATACAAGGGAACAATGATAGCATCCTTCCAATCCCGAGGGACCATTCCTAACTCCCAGAACAACTGGCAAATTTCAGTTAACCAGTCAATTACAGAGTCACCACCATATTTCAACATCTTGGCATCCTTACCATTCTGAAGAGATTTTAGAGCTTTACATACCTCTTCTCTTAAAATCCCTCCTGTGCTTCCATCCTTCAATGTGACTGTGACATCTTCTTCTGCCTCAGACTCACCTTTTCTTTCATGATCTAATAACTCACAGAAGTATTCACCCATCTTTCACTTAACTCATTGGGCTACCAAAGCATTTCCCTGATCCTATTCTTCACACAACTTACAACTTTCTTTCCCCTATTTTTCCTGAGTTTCATGTACTTCCACCAAAGTCTTCCTATCTTTCCAAAAAGCTACTTCATGCCTTTCCACCTTCTCCTTCCTATCTTTTACCTTAGTCTGATGAATCAGCTTAGCGGCTTCACGCTTCTTACGGCGATACTCATCCACAGAAACTCTACCTTACAACATCCCCAAATAGGTTTCCTTCTTTTTCTTTACTGCCCCTTGAATCTCACCATTTGGACCAAGCATCACCTCTATTGTTACCCACTATTGTGGTGCCACAGACCTCTTCAGCAGCAGTAACAACACAGTTCTTAAAACATCCCGACTTCTTTTCTGCATCCCTCTCACAAGACTTCAGCTCCTTCAGTCGTTCTCTGAGTATGTCAAAATAATGCTGATGATCTTTAGGGAGCCTTTCAACCTTTATTCTTTCCATCCTGAGCCTCTTCCTATTCTGCAAATACTTAATTTGATTTGCTCCACAATTTAATTTGTGCGAAAATTAATGCAAACTGCATTGAAACCTTAAAAATCTAATATTTTTTTCATAAGTATTTTCTGCAATACTCATTACTGCTAAAAGTAACAGCAGAAATTTTATGTATTGCAATTTAACTGTGTAGATAATTGTCTTGATCTAATGGCTGGCTGACTTTTAGCAGTCATGTTACTAAACAGGAATATCAATTTTAGATCGGACAGCTCAATTTTTGGATGGCCTGCTGTGTTGCTTAAAAACAAAAGTATGTTCTCACTTGACTTTGCATTTTCAAATTAAAATTTTTTAACTATTCTTCCATTAGAATCTAGGTCACCCATGACCTTTTGTTAAACTTACAAGTTACAAGAACACTTCAGTTGTTGATAGTTTCTTAAAACACCTCGGTTTCTGCGCCTTGCAATAACTAGAGGCTTTTCATCCATGTTGCAGCACAAAACCATAATCAAGTCTTTCCTTGAGACGTTTACCACCTGAACACAATGTTTTTTTAGTCAATGTTCTTGTAGGCAGAGCTCTATAAAATAAACCACTTTTTGTCAAAGTTGCTAATATTAATAGGTTAGGAAGCTGTTGCTGTCATGAGGTTACTTTTTTGTCCTTTGATTCACCATAGATTTTTTTCATAGTTATTCCATGATGGGTTTTGAAACCAACCAGCATTCAACTAAATGCTTTGAAATCCTTTTTTTTAAGTCAGTAATTTTTTTGGTATCAGTGGTCTCTAACTTAACCAACTTCTCCCTTACTTTGCTCCTTTATTTCTTGACGGAATCTTCCAAAAGTGGCATGAATACAAACTTCAGAACAGAGGAATGAAACAACACACGGAAAAAATTGGAATAGAAAGCTTTTTTATCTCTTTTTAGCGCTCCATAGTAAACTCACTCTCAACGGCAGCGAACGCGAGCCGCCATGTTAAGTTCCCGCTGTCCGTAAGTTGCTTTCACCGCACAACCTGTCTAGTAGCGTCTGCTAGGAAGAACGGTGTCACGGAAGGGGAGTAAAATGACAAAACTTCCTGTGACGTCAAAACTTCCTGGCTGCTCGGTCGTGTTAGGTAAGTAGGTTTTTCTCGCGAAAATGTTGTTCCGGAAAGGAAGCAATATTGTGTGACGTATTTCCTAGTCTGATCGCGGCGGTTCCGTTAGATTTCATGATACTCTTCGTGTCTGTTTTGAGACTATCGTTTTCCCTCACAATGACAAAGCATTAAACAGCAATAAATACATTTGTGCTTTATCGATAAACACATTTGTGTGTACGAGTGTGTATTCATTTACTCATTTTATTTCTGAGTTATCAGCACGTGTCCCCTTAATTAATTGTTAGAATAATAAAAACCATACGTTGAAACCTTAAAGTTGCGTACTTTTTTTTTTTTTTTTAACTGAATGACATTACTAAAATAAATATGAGTGGGTCTCAGCAGCACCGATGCCAAATGTGGCAGCGCACTATTAGCGTAAATTATACTTCTATTGTATTCGTCTACTTAGAAGTAATTTTTAATCTCTCTAAAAATGGGGGTTCAAGCATTGAGCCCTGTATGCCAGTGCATAAATGAAGCCCTGCCTAAAGCTACAACTGAACATAAAAAAAAAAAAACAGGCTTCATTTCTCAAGGATGACGGGCAAAGTGAAGGGTCCCCTAAATTACTGATGCTCTGCTCGGGGCCCTGGTAACTCCAAATCTTGCACTGTACAGCACCAATGTCGAAAGTGAGAATCCACTGTTAGACTAAATTATACTTATATTTGTTCGTTTACTTAGAAGTAATTTTTAACTTCTCCGAAAACCGAAAACGGGGGCTCAAGGATTGGGCCCTCTAGGCCCGTGCATAAATTAAGCCCTGTCTAAAGCTAAAACTGAATTTAAAAAAAAAAAAAAAAAAAAAAAAAAAAGGCTTCATTTCTCAAGGATGACGGGCAAACTGAAGGGTCCCCTAAATTACTGATGATGTGCTCGGGGCCCTGGTAACTCCAAATCTTTCACTGTACAGCACCAATGTCGAAAGTGACAATCCACTGTTAGCCTAAATTATACTTATATTTGTTCGTTTACTTAGAAGTAATTTTTAACTTCTCCGAAAACGGGGGCTCAGGGATTGGGCCCTGTAGGCCAGTGCATAAATTAAGCCCTTTCTAAAGCTAAAACTGAACTTTAAAAACAAAAAGGCTTCATTTCTCAAGGATGTCGGGCAAAGTGAAGGGTCCCCTAAATTACTGATGCTGTGCTCGGGGCCCTGGTAACTCCAAATCTTTCACTGAACAGCACAAATGTCGAATGTGACAAACCACTATTAGCCTAAATTATACTTATATTTGTTCGTTTACTTAGAAGTAATTTTTAACTTCTCCGAAAACGGGGGCTCAGGGATTGGGCCCTGTATGTTCTTTATGATGCTTTTCGTGTGTGTATGTGTCGTTGGCTGTACGGAATACTTTCGTCACGTAACGATTTTATTAAAATATGAGTTGTTTTTTCCCCTAGACAATGCAATGAAACTTCGCCTTGGGCCCCGCAAAAGTACCATTAGGCCCTAACTAGTAAAGTTTAAAATGTTTCACTTTTACTCAGGCATTAGTTACATGAACAAAGTCCTGGGCCATATCAGCAATGTGTGACCCATGTTAGTAAGATTTATAAGTTAATAATGATGTCACACTTTTTCTCAGGAACAAAACATTAATAATAAAATGTGGGACTTCCCCAATTTTACAAGGTTACTGATATTAATAATGTTTGCATTGCATGGCTAGTTCATAATATTGCGCTTTTATTCAAGCACATATTAATTTATGGGTTATGCATTTTATGTTTAGTGCCACGATAAAAGCACAATCTTAGTAACTTGACGTGTCATGTAAACTTTATGAATTGAATAACGTTCGCCTTCCCGGTGGCGCAGTGGTCTAAGTGTTGGCTTGTGATCATTCGTCCGGGTTCGAATCCCGTGAGACATGGATGTTGTGTTTGTCTTACGGCACTGGCTCTTTCCCTTCCTTGGAACCAGTGGCCCTAAATTAGGGATGGGCGACTGCTTATAGCCCACTGAGTTAATTTATTATTATTTTTGCAGAACGACTTTGTTGTTATGAAATCGCAAAGTATCCAGCTTTCTAAACCATTAAAAGGTCAGATTTCTACCGTGTGAACGGTGAAACTAATTGGATTGCTAACATGCCCTGAAGACTAAGCATCTCATGTGTTCCACAATAGCTTTCTGTTGGAAGAAACCTTTGTATAACTTACCGACAGGCAAGGCATATTTTTGTAATCCTCCCGCACAGGCGGTGGAGGACAAACGTTTTGTTACAGAGCGGTTTTAAGCCCCAACATGTGGCATATATGTGTGACTAAGGATTAACTTCTGGAGTGCCTACTGTAAAAAGAAACATTTACAGCAGGCTCTGTGCTTTCGGAGGACGGGAACAACAATGAACATCCGGTCAGCAGATTAAACCGGCAAGTAGCCACACAAACTTCAGGGGCCGTAGAGTTTTTTTTTTTTTCTTGTTTTTTTTTTTTTTTTTTTGCCACATCACCTTTCTAACGGAATTATTGTGAAAATCTGACATGCGCAACAAAATACTATTGTCACTTGAAAATGAAAATTGAATTGGAAACTCCATCGACGTAAGTATTAATTGAATCCAGGTAAGAAAAGTCCAAGACTGTTGATAAACGCGGAAAAAAAGTCCGAGATGGGCGTTTTGATTGTCATCATGGGCATACTAATAAGTCGATTTGACATACTGTTTGAGTGTTGGGTGGTGGGAGTCGGGGGACATACTTTCATTATTTACCTAGTGTGGAGGGCGTGCAGGAAAACAGCCACACAGGAAAACTGCCACACGTTTTTCATTAAGGGGCTGGGCATAAATTGCTGTTCCTCCGAGGAACACTTTGAATGTGTGGCAGTTTTCGAAGTTTCCAAATGATGTGTGGCTCTTTTCCAAGGTGCCTAACAACGGGAAGGAGCTCTTTTGTTCGTCTGAATTTTCATGCCGGTTCATACTTCGGGCAACAAGCCACAGAAGTTCAAGGGAGGGGGGGGGGGATAAGGATTGCTGTTTCATGGCCTATACTGAGAATTGAATTGAAATGGAAACTCCAAACAAATTTCGGGAAAACGTTCTATGTAAGCCAAGCGAGAATTGTTGTGTTCAGAACCCTAAGGTGGGATTTTTAAATAATGCTGCACTTTTACTTATAGGCACTAAATATTTACATGTCAAGTTTGTAATATTTTTCTAGAGGCCATCGCTTAGACCACTGCGCCACCGGGGCGGCCCACGTTTTTCAGTCAGGGACCATGCACAAATTGCATTTGACACAAAATATAAAACGTGGGGGAGATTTCCGGGTCATCATTTCCATTTCCACGCTGTTTAAAACAAGATGCAGCCAAACAACTTGGGTGTAGGACAACTGGCCACAAAATTTTAAGGGGACGTATAAAAATTGCGTTTTTGACCGCTTCATGCCCACGACCCCCAGAGGTTGGTTATCTGAGTCATATAAAGTTTCCGTAATTTCGTCTTTTCTTAATTGCGATAATTAATGTAATTCTTTATTTAAAAAAATGTTTATGATCTACATCTCAGCAAAGGATTTCAAGGTTTTCAAACTACAAGTCTGCAAATTATCTCTCAGGGAAACCCGTCGGAGGGGGGTAACAAAAGTGCAAAATATAAAGCATTTATGTTCCGATCGGGAGTTTTCAGCATTTACAAGCTACGTACAACTCGACACATGACGGCATGATGTGCCTACTCAGCAAACCTATGGGGTGGGGGCGGGGGCGGGGGTCATACCAAAAGTGTAAAATATGAAGAATTTCTCGTCCGATCGGGAGATTTTCAGCATTTACAAGCTACAACTCGACACATTATCTGAGGGCATGTGCTAATGCAGCAAACCTGTGTGTGTGTGTAAGGGGTGGGGGTGGGGGGGAGCGCTTAACACTGAAAATATAAAGAATTTGTAGCCCAACCGGGAGATTTTCAGCGTTTACAAACTACAACTTAAATTTTTTTTCGGATACGTGCAAACTCAGGAAACCTATCGGGGGTGGATTATCGCCCGACAGCGGGTTTCCTGAGGCAGCACATGCCCTCAGATAATGTGTCGAGTTGTAGCTTGTAAATGCTGGAAATTTTCTAATCGGACGAAATCCTGCATATTTTACAGTTTGGGTATTAACCCCCTCACCCCACCCCGACAAGTTTCCTGGGTTTTCACATACCCGCAGGAAATTTGTTTAGCTGTAATTTGTAGACCTTGAAAAATATCGTAAATAAGAAAATACGAAACTGCGGAAATGTTATGGTGTCATATAACCAATCTCTGTCTTACGGCACTGGCTCTCTCCCTTCCCTGGAACCAGTGACCCTAAATTAGGGACGGGCGACTGCTTATAGCCCATTGAGTTGCTCACGGTGGTCGTTAAACGTCCTATAAAAAAAAATAAATAAATAAAATAACCAATCTCGGGAGACGTAACCACGGAGCAGTGCAGAGCGCAATTTTTATACGGCCCCTTAAAACTTTCGGGGCCAGTTCTCTGGTGGCCACTTGTCCTACACCAGCAAAACACATACAAATTGCGCAGAATATGGAAATACCACCCCCGGAAATTTCCGCACACTGTCAATCTGCTACTTCATTTGTAAGTCCATTTTTTGCTATAAACACTGGTGAATATTGAAATGTCAATCCCTGGAAATTCCCCCACCTCATCCTGCTAATTATAAGACCGTTTCATACTGTAAACTGCGGTGAAAGTAGAAATGCCAACAACAGAAATTTCCCGCACCCCGTCCTGCTAATTGTAAACCGATTTTTTTTTATAAACTGCGGATCTTCTGCTGGAACTTGGGAGATTATACTTTCTACCTCAGATATTAACTGTTTGATTTTAGGCTTCGACGGAGGGCAATATTTTGGCCCATGCTCCAAAACTCTCACTTGTTCATCCGTCATTCTAACTGTCGATTCCTTTATGAAGTCAACTTTGTAGTTATTAGTTCTAATCTGAGTTTATCGAAGAATCGATTTTAAGGTTTATTGTAAACCGACCGCAGTACCGAACCTTGTCCCTCCTGATTCGCCCTACCCAAAAGAGAAAAAAAACGTTCGCGTATAGAGCGCCTAAGGTATGCAAACCCGACTCGATAAATAATAAAGAAATTGATAATATTTATAGCAAAGGTTTAAAGGCTGGATATAAGAAGGATGACATAGACAGAGTACATAGGACTGTAAGAAATCGTATGTCAGCGGACAAGAGGTGACCCGCTGTCACGCGCAATAGCACTCCATACTATAATGACTGCCTGACGGGCGATGGGGCGGTCGTGAACTAAACCAGGATCCGTTTACTCACCAGAGTGTAGCCACACACGGATCCGTCGATCGTCAGCACCCAGACAGAAACGGTATTCATCACTAAAGACAACAGTAGTCCTTTTATGACCTTAGTACGCATGACTTTCACACCAAGCCAGACGAGCGCTGCTATGACTAGCCGTTAATGGCAGTTGACCTAACGGTTGCCTACTGCGCAGGTTTGCCACATGTAGCCTTCGGTTTACAATTTGGGCCGTTGTAGTGACGTCCATGGCCGATGACACAGCACGTCGAATATCGACTGCAATGCTTTTAGATGACGCACGAGCGTGTTGAACAATCCGCTTGTCCAGGCGTGCTGGCGTTTGTTGGACTGAACCACTGTCGCTCCGACGCACTACGAACCTTCCTGTAGCCACTGGTGCCTACAGCGTCCAACTGTTCGTGCATGCCGTTACACATGTTCTGAGATACGACGTGTAGACCAGCCCGCTTCACACAAGCCTACAAATTTTCTCTCTGAAACGCATCCAAATGGCGATAAACCTGCCGATGGCATGTAACCAGTATTTTTGGCCTTCCCTGAACAGCTTCCCAGCACAAACAACAAATCTGAGATGTCCGCGGGACTTCCACCTGCGACTACACATTACCACCCCTGTTGCTGCTTGCACTTTTGTTTCAAGAACGTGTGACATCATCGGCTCCAGTTTAACATCATTTGCATATCTCGAATAGCTAAACCCGCCCTGCGATATGCATGTTTGTAGCACACTTCCTTCTGGGTGGGGCACTTTCTATGTCTAGCAGTATATAACGTCTGCCAAAATACTTTGCGAGTCTTTCAACACATAACTTATGTTCTTTTAAAAATTTGGTACTTTATTTTTAAAAAGTTACTACCTTCTATTAACAATAGTTGCATTTATCATCAGTTTTTAGTTTTTGTTGATAGGTGGTGCTGAAAGGTAAGCATGATTATCAACATAGCTCAAATCAAGTTCCTGAAAAATTGCAAGGTAAATAACTTTATTCCAAATTCATTTAGACTTAGAAAACCATTTAAAGATTTACTTTCAGCCAACTTCGTAAGAAAAATAGAGCAAAAAACGTTAAAAAGAAGTATTGAAGCAAAATATAAAAATGTTGCTTATTATAAAAAAGTAAAAGTAGAAAATGAAAAGAAAATTTCTGGAATCTTAAGGGATACAGTAAAAGCAGAATTGGATGACTGGCTAAAAATTGGAGTAAGAAACAAAAATAAGAAATTTGTTAAAAAGCTGAACCTTAAAGAAGAGAAATTTTTGAAGAAAAACTATTCCAGTAAAAACAAAAAAACTGCAGTTCTTAGTCATGTGAAGGACAACACTGCTACTGGAGTTAGCCAAGAATTACTACAAGTGATAAATAAAGGAAGTAATTTCAATCTATCCAAAGAAAAAATAAATCCAGAAAAATTGGTAATTGAATTGGAAAGCATCTGCAGCACTTTAGAAAAAGAGGATCAAATTAAAGCAGACCTCCTCAGAAAAGATTACTACAATAGCCTTACAAAATTCCAGAAGCAAGTAAGGATACCTCAAAAAATTTTTGATAATAGTCAATTAAAAGCTCTTAAAGATTTCAGAAAAAATGAAAGTATAGTTGCTGTGAAAACAGACAAAAGTAAGTTGATTACTATTATGGATAAGAAAGATTATCTAGAAAAGATGGAAGAAGAACTAAAAAAAAAAACCTATGTATGAAGAAGTAAAAGAAAACCCACTACCGGATTTGATTAAAAAAGTCTCTAAGCTTATTTCACTTCAAAAAAAGAAAAACCAGCTTCCAGAAAACTATAAACAATTCTCAAAATTACAGTTCAGATTACCTCAAATATATGGAATAGTCAAACTGCATAAAGAACACCAACCAATTAGACCAATAATAGACTCAAAAAAACTCTATTCTTTCAAATCTAAACTATTTTTTAAAGTCACACCTTCAGAATCTTTTAAAAGAGCCACCTAACTTGATTAAAAACTCAATGCAGCTAAAAGAAAAACTAGAACTTCTTCCTAAATTAGATTCTCCTATTATGGGTAGTTTAGATATAGTGTCTATGTATACTCACATTAATATAGATCAACTTATAGACTTTATAGCGGAAGACTTGGCAGACCTAATAGTTTTTCACAACAAGGAGAAAAAAACATATTAGTAGGAATTTTTGAAATGCTTACTTTCTCTTTGCAGAACAACTACTTTCAATTTGGGAAAACTTTTTTCATTCAAAAATCGGGGCTAGCTATGGGCTCCCCACTCTCCCCACTCTTAGCTAACTATTATGTGGGAAAACTAGAAGAAAAGATACTAGTACAACCCACATACTTCTGCTTATATAGCAGATACATGGATGACATCTTATTTATAATAGATAGCTCAGAAATTGTTCCAGAAAGAATTCTAGACTCATTCAATGAATTAGATGATTCCCTTAAGTTCACTATTGAACTTCAAAAAGAAAGAAGAATTAACTTCTTAGATATTACTATCTATTATGCAGATGAAAAATTCCTCACTAGTTGGTATAGAAAACCAATGAATACTAAAAGACTACTGGATTTCAATTCGTATCATCCAGTTTCTATTAAGAAAAATGTGGCAAGTCAGTTTTTAGAAAAAATTAATAAAATAGTTTCTACTGCAGATAAAAAAGAAGCCCATAAAGAAGAGCTTAAAGTCATACTTGCAGAGAATAACTATCCTAAAGAAGAAATTGAGAAGCTTCTGAATTTTAATGGTACGAAGAACCCACAAAAGCAACAAGTAAAATTCACTAGAAAAATTTCTTATCACAAAGGTTTATTTGAGGCTTTAAAGAGAATTAGTAAAAAATACAATATTAGGCTAGCTCCAAGTTTAGAGAACAAAGTTAAAATTTTTTTCCCTAAAATAGTTCAAAGAGAAGAAGATACTTTAAAAATGCAAGGAGTAGTTTATGAAGTAAATTGTAGTTGTGGACTATCTTACATAGGTGAAACAGGTCGCAGACTAGAAACTCGTATAGCTGAGCATAAAACAGCTATAAAAAATTGCTCCAACAAGACTGGATTAGATAGGCATGTTAGAGAAACTGGGCACAGCATGGATTGGAATTCCCTTAAAGTAATCAGTTTCCAAAGCAATTTCCAAAAAAGAAAACTGAAAGAAGGAATAGAGATTGAGAAAAATCAAAATTCCATCATCAATGACTGCAAAGGATTTTCCCTGCCTAACATCTGGCAGGATTTGTTGAAAAATAACCTAAACCGTCAAGGTTAACTGTAACCGTCAAGGTAAACCGTAACCGTGATGGTGGCAAGTAAAAAGTGACAACAACAAGACAGCCTGAAGAAGGAGAAGAGTTTTCTCCGAAAATTTGCTATTAATGAAAAAAATTTCCTAGTAAATTCCCATAAGTTGCTTTAGATTATTAAACCTTTTTAAAATTTTCACGATTTCAACACACACACACACGTCAACTGTATACCTACGTTTAAAACACTTTCCAAAACTACAATCCGATTTTTGGCATAAATGTGACAAAGATGGTAAGTCAGATAATATCCGAAAACTTTAAAATTTTCATCGTCCTGAAGCAGGACTCAAACCCGCGTTTCCCAGATAGCGCTCGGGTATGCTAACCACTACACAACCCAGAGCCGCCAAGTTTCAAGTTTCCGATCAATTTGAATATAACCATCACAGGATTCGCTAGAATGCCAAAAATCGGTTTGTCACCTTCAAAATTTGTATTATACGGCGTAATCCCGTATTTCTTTCATGATTTACAACACTACAGTTTCAAGGTACGCCTGTTAACAATAAATCAACGTTGAAAAAAACACTTTACACCATCCGTGAACAAATAATCAACTATCCAAACCAAATTTCAACCACGAGAAAACCTTACTGTGCTATATGGGCGCGCAAATGTCGAATTGAACTGAACTGTTTGCCAGATGCAATTGAAAAATCGACGGATGTAGTTATTCTTATTCACAGTGACACCTAAGAAAACATACAAGTTTGTTAGATTATGAACAGAATGAGGGCTGGTTCGTTTGAAGAATCCTCTGAGTGATGTTCGATTTGTAATGTATGGCTATTACAGTAATGTTTCCGGTTGTTTTATTCCTTCTGCGTTATTTTCTTAAATAGTAAGCAGTCGCGTAAGGTGACCTAAAATTTTTCCAGGGCAAAATATTTTTTAAATTCCTCTCAACCTTCTCCCCTATTATGAAATATAATTTCAGTGGATTGTGAGATTTCCAAACGCCACCTGCTGAAATCATACTTAACCACATAGAATGAGGTAGACATTTTATTTACACACTCTACATAAAAAAAAATAGTTGCACCCAGAAGGAAGCAACCGACAGGAATGAAACTTGGTGAGTATGTTTGACATCGTGAGACATGCAAATGATTCAAGTATCACGCTCGGCCGCACATGTGACGCAAGCAAAGAGGGGTAGTAGCGCTGTGCCTGACCAGCTATATAAGGTCGTCCCGTTGTGCGTGCTTGCCATTCTGACTCGTGCTGTTGTGTTGGTTGCATCCTTTGCACGTAAAGTATGCCTCGGAGAAAAGTTCGGAACCAATTCCAGCAGTCAGAGGAATTCGAGAAGGGCCTTACCGTCGGGCTCAGGGAAGCGGGATGGTCTTGTCGCTGTATTGCGGGCCATACTGGTCGTGCGGATATTACCCTTGCGGCAGTGGACAGAACAAGGCACGCAGCAGTGACAGGAAGGGTCTGGGAGACCAGACGAATCACGGAGATGACCAACGGGTTGTCCGACATGCGCGGAGCGATTCAACTGCCACTATTGCGGATATACAGCGAGCAGTGGAGCTCTCCATGCATCGTCCGATAAGTGCCAGCACCATCGGCAGATGCTGCACGACGTAGGATTACACGCACGCAGACCGTTACGACGTCTGCCTTTAACACCGTTGCATCGCCGCCAAAGACTGCAATGGAGTCTTGCCGGATTGTCATGGAACCACTCAGACTGGCAGCGACTGATCTTCAGTGACGAGTCCCGCTCTGGTCTTGGAGGAGACAACCAACGAATCCGTGTGTGAAGGCACCGTGGTCAGCGCAAGGATGAGCGGTTTGTTGTCAAGCGTTACACGTCTAGGAGGCCTGGTGTCATGGTGTGAGGTGCAATTGTTTCCGATGCCAAACAACCTTTGGTACTTCGACAGCCCAAAGTTATGTTAATGATGTCCTGCAACCAGTGGCCCTACATTTCCTGAACGCTCTCTCCGGTGCGACTTTCCAACAGGACAATGCTCGTCCGCATACTGCAGCTGTCTCGAGAGCTTGCCTTCAAGGCACTGACACTCTGCCATGGCCAGCCTCATCGCCAGACCTATCGCCGATTGAAATGTGTGGAATGCTATTGGACGCGCTATCCACACTCCACCCCTACCACACAATTGGCAGGAACTACGTGAGAAGATTCAAGCTACATGGGATGGCTTATCGCAGGATACCATTAGGAACCTGTGCAACTCCATGCCGAAACGTCTGACACGCTGTGTCAGCAAACATGGCGGCCCAATGCCATACTGAGAGACACTACTTATTGGCATATAGCTTAATAAATATTGCCCATATCGGTCTCAATGCCTAATCATTTATTGTTCCTGGTAACATTTACCTTCTTCCCAAATAGCATTGCAACCCAACACGTCCTTACGGGTTCAACTTTTTTTTTTGACGTAGAGTGTTTATATGCAGTGCTGTATGACAAAAGTTTAGGTTTTAGACCTACCTAACTTATAAAGGAACTGAGTGCCGAAGCAAGTGATCTCCAATCTCTGGAGACAGTTCCAAGAAACCGGAACAATAACCAGATACCGGGACAAGGGCGCCCGCGCCACAACCAGTCAAGAAGACCATCAGTATTGCAGGGATCATAGCATACTTCTGGAAAATTTTAGGTAGGAATTTTAGGACTTTGTAGAAAAATTTTAGGAAAATTTTAGGAGTGTATTTCAATAAAAACTAGATGTATATTTGTATACATCTAGTAAAACAGCTTTGTATACATTGTAAAGAGTTTGCTTCACACCCTTCAACCATATATACTGATAGACTGCGCATGACATCAAATTTCTGGCTCCAACATATAATCACATGACAACAGTCAAAAAGATGGGTTACACCTGCTGTGCTTATGGTTGCTCTGAGCGATATAGTAAAGAAAGTTCTATGATTTTTCATGGGTAAGAAACGAATTAAATACCTAAGTCAATAAAGTTCAATTACTTAACCAGGAACTTGCAGCTATTGATATAAAAATATAGTAGCTTAAGAAAAAAAATGGAATGCATGTTCCAAATTCTTCGCAAATGTTCATCACATTATAAATCACAAAATGTAAACAACCTGATCATGCATGTATATAGCTCATAAATAAACTTACCTGAAGAGTTTTCATTATATATGAGGCGCATTCACACAATACACCGAAAACACTGAAGTTCTGCAGCGTAAATTAGTAATCATAACAGCATTTTTACACGAAATTTGGAGTCTGATGATGACGTGCTCAATGTCTGAGCCATGGCGGCTTTGATGCAGCTATTGCCAATGCGCAGTCCATTAGTATATGGTCAAAGTTCACACCCACATTTTTTGCATAACGTCTAATGTCTAAAGTTTAAGTATGATTTACTTCTAATGTTCAGTTCTTATCTTTTCACGTGTTATTATCATCATCATCATCATCATCATTGTCAACCATTATCAATCCACTGCTGGACGAAGGTCTCCCCAAGTTTCCTCCACAACGGTCTGTCTTGTGCCAGTCTCCTCCATGTCACTCCCGCATATTTACGAATTTCATCCACCCATCTCCCATGTGGTCTTTTTCTGGGTCTTTTCCTGTCCCTTGGAATCCAATCTAAAATTTCGGCTGTCCATCTATGGTCTGTCCTTCTGGCAGTATGTCCAGCCCATTGCCATTTCAGGGATTTAACTCTGATCATGATGTCTTCCACTCTCGTCATTTTTCGGATCCACGAGTTCCTCTTCTTATCTCTCCTGGTTATACCAAGCATGCACCTCTCCATGCTTCTTTGAGTTGTCTGCAGCTTTTGTATGTCTCTTTTAGTTAAGGTCCACGTCTCTGCACCATACGTAAGCACTGGAAGGATGCATTGATCAAACACTTTTCTTTTAAGACATAATGGCATATTGCTCTTGAAAATTATGCTGTTTCTTCCAAAAGCTCTCCAGGCAAGTTTTGTACGCCGATTAATTTCTTCATCAATGTGACCCTCACTTGATATCTGCTGTCCAAGATAAACATACGTATCTGTTATCTCCAGTTTTCTCCATCAATCGATAAATCTTCATTTCTTGTAAAAGCATTGAACATCACTTTTGTCTTCTGAAAGTTCATTTTTAATCCCACTTCTTTACTCTTGTCAGCAAGTTCCTGGATCATACTCTGCAGCTCTGATGGGGTAGTTGCAAAAATGACTACGTCATCAGCAAAACGAAGGTGGGTTAGATAATCTCCATTAATCTTTATCCCTTTGTTTTCCCAGTTCAGTGATTGAAAGACATTTTCCAATGTGGCATTAAAGAGCTTCGGAGATATGGTGTCACCTTGTCTCACTCCCTTTCCAATTTTTATGTGTGTTGTATTTTCAAACAGCCAAATCTTTGCACTTGCATTTTCATAGATGTTATTAATAATATTAATGTATGCATCTTCAATACCGCAGGATTTCAGAGCCGTGGTAACTGCTGATGGTTTCACCGAATCAAAGGCTTTTTCATAATCGATAAAAGCCATGCACAATGGAAGTTCATATTCCCTCGCTCTTTCAATCAGTTCTCTCAGTACGTGGATATGATCTATTGTGCTGTAGCCACTCCTGAATCCAGCTTGTTCTCTCGGTTGAGCCATGTCCAGTGTTACCTTCAAGCGGTGTGAAAGAACTTTAGTGAAGATTTTATAAACCACTGATAGGAGGCTGATAGGTCTGTAGTTCCTAAGATCCTCAATGTCACCTTTTTTATGTAGCAGGATCATTGTAGCATTGTTCCAATCCTCAGGAATCTTCCCTTCATTAAGGCATCGAGTGAAAATTTGGGCGAGTACTGTTTCAATTTCTCCACTTGCTTCTTGTATGATGTCTATAGTAATTCCATCTTCTCCTGGAGCTTTCCCTCGCTTCATGTTCTTGATTGCATGAGCAACTTCTGCTGGGAGGACTGGAAGAACTCTGGTACCTTTCATGATGTCTGGAGTACATGTATCATCCCTTTCATATAATTTGGAGTAGAAATCTTTCACTCTTGTCAAAATTTCGCCTCTATTTCTTGTTATAGAACCATCTTCTTTTCTCAGAGCCATAATCTGTTTTCTTCCCTTACTGAGATGTCCCTTTGCTATCTTAAGGCTTTGGTTGTTTTCAATTGCTTTCCTCACTAGCTCACAGTTGAATTTCCTTACGTCTTCAGTGATACTTTTTCGTGTTGTCTTGCATAGCTCTATATATTCCACTTTGGAAGTCACATCTACTTTAGTTGTCCTCATCTCTCTTCTTTTTTTTGCATCAACATTTTGGTTTTTCCTGATAATTTGTTCACATGCAACTTGTTCTTAGACCCAGCTAATTTTGTTGCTGTTTCCATTAGAGCTTTGGTTACTTTTCTGTTAACTTCCGAAATATCCACTTCTTCCGATGTTAGGCCTTCTAAAGCAGAGAATCTGTTCTTCAGTTCCAACTTGAAAGTATTATGGTGTTTTTTAAGGTTGGTTATGTCAATACATTTTGTTTGTCTTATGAGCTTGCCACGTTCCAGTTTAGTGTTGAGGTGCATCTTACATCTCACCAATCTATGGTCACTACCTGTGTTGAACTTGTTCAGCACACTGCAGTCTTCGATGACGAATTTTTTGTTACACATAATAAAATCAATTTCACTTGTCGTCCCAATTGGATGTCTCCATGTCCATTTCCTGTGTGGCTTTTTCTTGAAAAAGGAGTTCAAGATGAAAATCCTTCTGCCTCTGCAAACTCAACGAGAGTATTTCCACGCTGGTTTCTGTTGCCGTGACCGAATTTACCTACTGAAGTTTCATTCTGTTGCCGTTGCCCTATTTTTGCATTGAAATCTCCCATAATTATCTTCAAGTGCTGCTTACCTTTATTATTTAGATGACGAATTTCCTCATAAAATTCTTCAATTTCTTCTTCAGGATGACTTGTGGTGGGTGCATAAGTTTGAATAATCTGAGCCTGGTATCTTCTCGATAGTTGGATAACGAGTCGTGCAGCTCTGTCAGAGGAACTTTCAACTTCTACCACTTTATCCTTCAGTTTCTTGTTTATTATAAATCCAACACCACTAGTTCTGCCAGTATCTGTCCCACGATAATAGAAGAGATGTCCACTTTTCAGTTCAATGAGATCTTCTCCTTTTCTCCTTACCTCACTTAGCCCGACGATGTCCCACTTGATCCTTTGTAGTTCCTCTTCCAATTCAAGAAGCCTTGAATCAGAAGATAGGGAGCGTCCGTTATAGGTAGCCAAGGTCAGCATCAAATGGCAGCCTAGTCCGGTCCTCCGGGGATTCTTAGCACCCTCTGCCTTCATGTCGCATTGGCCGCTGCCTTGGCCAGGTACATTCCAGCTGCCGGAGACTGAGGGCCAAGATTTAAGTTGTAGAGTCATTTTGGAGGTGTTTGGCCATAACTCACCACGCTGGCCAAGCGGGTTGGTGAGTGTGGGATAGCATTTCCTCTGATCCCGATGGTATAGTTATACCGCTATTGGCGGTCGTCAGAGCCCCTTTAGTGGGAACAGGATGCACCACGAGAAGGCGGGGTTGACATTTGTCAAGGAGAGGCTGTGATGTTACGCATCACCTGACCTTACATCCCGTTATTATCATATTCAAGTATATTTACCACATTCAAGTTTCACTTTGAACATTAATATGCTGTTGAACCAGAAGCAATTCACGATTTTCACAGTAAAGTTTTCAGGTTTCACATTAAATTATAATATCCTAAAAAGGTAATTGAAAACCAAGAACTATGTACAATTGTTCACTGAATTACTTTTTTCATATTATTGTTTTAACCTTTTCCTGATTAGCCTATCTTTTTCTGCTTCCACCACAACTAATTTACTTTCAGTTTTCTTTATTTCAGCTGAACCTTGTATGATCAAGTTAGAGGCAACTGCTATTTCAACAGTATTTTATTTTTCAACAGCTTTTCTCATTCTTTCTGTTCCCTCTTGAATTACTGCTAGGGAGGCTTCTTTATCTTTTTTAAGCCTATTTATTTCTGCATCATTTTCTTTTATTCTGTCATCAAACTCAGCTTTTCTTTTTTTCTCTAGCTGCTTTTCCTTATTTTCCCTCTCTTTCTGCTTCCTTTCTTTTACATTTTTTGATTCTTCTTCCTTCAGCTTATCAACATACTCTTTATAAAATTTATGTGAATCACGAACACTATTTAACAAATTTCTTGTTATGGGAACTTTACTTACACATCCATAGTCTTTAATGGCCCCTTTAACTATTCTTAATGATGTTATAGTTGAGTCTTTTAAGTTAGGTTTGTCCTTCCTTAACAGAGCAGTGTTAACCGAAAATCCCCTTCTGCATCAGCATTACCATGAGGTAAAACTAATATTGACTTCATGAGTTTAGCAAGATTTGAGTATTTTTCTTTTCCGCTAGAGTCTTTAATACTAAATATATTACGTCAGTAATGATCAATCCGCACTGGAATATGCCCTTCCTCTGAAAATTTCACTAGTTCATCTAGAGTTGGCTTATCGCAATTTAAAAGTTTCCACTCTTCTCTTACTCTATCAATTTGTTCCTCAGAAAGATGAAAAACACTTGAAATTCTGGTTATTTCCGAAAGTCCTTCAGTGACTGAAAGTTGAGTTGACTCTTTCTTTGGTTCTTTTACCTTTAAAACTTTTATGTCTCTTAGCTTTTGATTGCAGAATGGCAAATTTGACTTTAAATATTTTGTGGTTGCAATTAGTGATGATCTTACATCTAAGAGAAATAATTTCTGCCTGGTCACCTGAACATTCCTGAGGAGATTTTTTGTCTTCATACCAACTTCTAACTCCCCTAGTTTTTTCCATGAATTTTTGTTTTCAAAATCTACATTCTTTAGGTCTTCTCCAAATTTCCCTGCAATAACATCATCTTGGATAAACTGAGCCATAACATTCCTCATTGAAGTATTTAAATCAGAATATAACTGGTGTATTTTTGGTTCTTCACTCTGATAACATAATGAAAACTTTTCAAAATTTTGGTGTGAAAATGAAATTAATGCTAAATAGCAAGGAGTTAGCTCATTTTTCAGGAAACAGTGAATTCTTTTATACCTTGCCGAATTGCGTAGTTGTTTTTCAAATATTTTTTGAGATGGCAAGAAGTTTAAAAAATATTCTGTAATATTTAGCCATTGATCCAAGAGCCTCTGGGCTACAGAACCAACGGTTAACCATCTGTTGCTGACATGACGCAAAAGAAATTTGGCTGTGACCAATGTTATATCCTCGACAGATTTATAATCCTCTCGTCTTGCAGCACTACTCTTTAAAAAGTAATGCATATCAGTAGCAAATTCGTCAAAATCTATATTTAAGCTTGTCAAAAAAATTTTAAATGCATTACTAACAACATGCAGGTTGCAAAAACCTAGTTCCAAAGATTTCTGGCCTGTTTCTTGTTTTACAACTTCATTGAATTTGCGTAAAAAGCACTTATTTACATTTGGGCTGTCCATGGATACACAAATAATTCTGTTCAACGAAATATTGAAGGATGATAACACATCAAGAATTTCTTTTAGCAAAATATCTGCTGTTGCATGACCCAGAAAAACGCTTGTTAGGTATCGGCAAGAAACTGAATTTATTTCTGAAGACCAGTACCTGAGATACACATCCAACTGCCGTTTCACTTGTGTATTTGTAGTTTCATCAAATGCTATAGTAACCTTTCCTGGGCTACTAGATGCAATGTCTTTTTTCAAATCCTCTTCAAAATATTTTGACAATCCATGTGATATCACATAAGCAACTTTTTTTTTCTTTAAGTTGCATTTTGGCTGCAATAGCAGAATCAGGAAACATTTCTTTGAAAAGTTCAACTGTTTCAGTGAATGAAACAAAAGACATATTGTTTTAGCAACTTTCATGGCCCATTATGCTTTGGCTTTAGCCAACTGTAAATCATGACTCAGTACTTCACTAATATTTGTTTTGGGCTGAAGATCCCGTCCTCCAAAGGCTTTCAGGATGGACTTATTTTGAAATTTACTTTGAAATTTCTGCAAATGTTTTTTTCCTTTATGATGCGCTTTTACTTGTGAAAAGCCACTATTAGAAATGTTAAAAATTTCTGAACACAATATACACTTAGCAGAAAATATTGTTTCAGTTGCAGAACACCATTCATTCAACTTCACTCCGTCCAATTCTTTGGCGAGCCACGCATCTTGAAATTTCGTTTTGGATTTAGGCATCTTAAACACTTGTATTACTAACCAGAAAATGAAAGGGAAGTACAAAAACACGTTCCAATATTGCAAAACCAGACAACTTCCCGAAATTTGGCTGCGAGGATGTCAGAAGATAGAAAAAAAAAGCAAGTCGCCACTAGAGAACTGAATCTGCACACAGCACAGAGAACACCATAAAAGACGCAAAACCAGAAACTATCATACGCATCTCACGCAAGTTCAGTCAAAGCGAGTCGGAGCCGAGATATATTGCGCATCGAAGGTCGCTGTCGCCGACGCACGATCGAAGGTCAATGATCACGTGCTCTACTGCCTGCCACGATAACACTCAGCTACCATCCCATCGTCATTACCGGAGGTTACGGAAGGAGACCACATGTTTCCTCTTTGCTTCCACCCACCTGCGGTTTACAATAACAAAACATCAGCAGAAAGAGGAGGTTCCACAAGGCGTGTACACAAATAAAGTACGATCTTCTGCGTGCCACGGAGTTCGTCTGCAAAGCGCAAACCAGGGTTGAAAATGACCCCTCCCCTTTTCCCTTAGATCTCTTGTTACTCTCGAAAACTGTCCGAAGGCAAAAAGTGGAGCGCCCGCCCCGAAGCAAGTGCATCTCGATGGTGTCATTTTCCCTCCCTTCAGCAGCACAGCATATAGGCTGTGTTTCTACAATAACAGGTCTTTTTACCTTACTGTAATGGTAAATTTATTGGCGTTAATAACGGTTGTATTTTTAATAAATAAGCTTACGAAAATTTTAGGAAGAATAGCAAATTTTAGGTATAATTTTAGGAATTTAAGGAGGGTCACAAAATATTAGGAATTTTAGGAATTTTAGGAGGAATGCGATCCCTGATATTGCTGTCCGGGTTGCGTATTTCGTAAGTAAATGTACGGAATTGCAATTAATACCATTTCCGCCACGCGATTGGTTCAGAGCTACTTTGGAGATTGCGAGTAGGCGGGGCCTATGAGGAGAATCATGTGATGGATACTTGTAGGCTTTGCTGCACTCGCCATAAGCCATTTTAATGTTCGGGTCACGGTGTATGGTTCGTCGGGTGTTTTCTTTGCGACAATGGTTACCTTCAGTTGTTTTACCCGTACAGTCGGAATGCGACAGGAGGTAAATAGAGAATGTACTTTATTGGTAAACGAACTTTTGAGTTTTTATATCAACATGACTTCATCGACTTGTGACTTATCTTCTGAAGCACCTTCACTCTATATAGTTCTCACAGGGCCGAGAGATGCCAGCGCTCACTCTTCCTATAGCTCCGGATTAGTACTGATGTGTTTTGTATGGAGAACCCACTAGTTGTTTAACATTTTTTTTAATTTTGGGGGAGAAGGGGGATTGAAATGCTTAATTGAAGGCATTTTTGATGAAGTTTGGAGGGACAAAAATATGAGGAATTTCCTAAATGTTAGAAAAATATGTATATGAAAGATCACTTACTATTTTATGAGACACAATATATGGCAAACAACATTCTGGAATATTTATTCAAACTGAGCTGTTTTATTTCAACAGAACACTGCCACTAGAGAACTGAATCTGCACACAGCACAGAGAACACCATAAAAGACGCAAAACCAGAAACTATCATACGCATCTCACGCAAGTTCAGTCAAAGCGAGTCGGAGCCGAGATATATTGCGCATCGAAGGTCGCTGTCGCCGACGCACGATCGAAGGTCAATGATCACGTGCTCTACTGCCTGCCACGATAACACTCAGCTACCATCCCATCGTCATTACCGGAGGTTACGGAAGGAGACCACATGTTTCCTCTTTGCTTCCACCCACCTGCGGTTTACAATAACAAAACATCAGCAGAAAGAGGAGGTTCCACAAGGCGTGTACACAAATAAAGTACGATCTTCTGCGTGCCACGGAGTTCGTCTGCAAAGCGCAAACCAGGGTTGAAAATGACCCCTCCCCTTTTCCCTTAGATCTCTTGTTACTCTCGAAAACTGTCCGAAGGCAAAAAAGTGGAGCGCCCGCCCGAAGCAAGTGCATCTCGATGGTGTCATTTTCCCTCCCTTCAGCAGCACAGCATATAGGCTGTGTTTCTACAATAACAGGTCTTTTTACCTTACTGTAATGGTAAATTTATTGGCGTTAATAACGGTTGTATTTTTAATAAATAAGCTTACGAAAATTTTAGGAAGAATAGCAAATTTTAGGTATAATTTTAGGAATTTAAGGAGGGTCACAAAATATTAGGAATTTTAGGAATTTTAGGAGGAATGCGATCCCTGGTATTGCTGTCCGGGTTGCGTATTTCACAAGTAAATGTACGGAATTGCAATTAATACCATTTCCGCCACGCGATTGGTTCAGAGCTACTTTGGAGATTGCGAGTAGGCGGGGCCTATGAGGAGAGTCATGTGATGGATACTTGTAGGCTTTGCTGCACTCGCCATAAGCCATTTTAATGTTCGGGTCACGGTGTATGGTTCGTCGGGTGTTTTCTTTGCGACAATGGTTACCTTCAGTTGTTTTACCCGTACAGTCGGAATGCGACAGGAGGTAAATAGAGAATGTACTTTATTGGTAAACGAACTTTTGAGTTTTTATATCAACATGACTTCATCGACTTGTGACTTATCTTCTGAAGCACCTTCACTCTATATAGTTCTCACAGGGCCGAGAGATGCCAGCGCTCACTCTTCCTATAGCTCCGGATTAGTACTGATGTGTTTTGTATGGAGAACCCACTAGTTGTTTAACATTTTTTTTTAATTTTGGGGGAGAAGGGGGATTGAAATGCTTAATTGAAGGCATTTTTGATGAAGTTTGGAGGGACAAAAATATGAGGAATTTCCTAAATGTTAGAAAAATATGTATATGAAAGATCACTTACTATTTTATGAGACACAATATATGGCAAACAACATTCTGGAATATTTATTCAAACTGAGCTGTTTTATTTCAACAGAACACTGTTTTGAGGTCTTACTTCGTATCATTAGGTAGTTCTTTGCTAATACAAAATCACTATTTGATTTTTTTTCTAGCTAGACCTCTTCACATTCATGAGGAAAAAAACTTTATCGTCAGAATAAATATTTCGGTGTGGAGACATACTTTTCATTGTTAAAGGTCCTTTCAAGGGTAATAGAAAGGACCTTTAAAAGGGTACTTTTAGTATCCTTATATACGCACTTTCACACAGCACAAATCGTAATGGGTACTAGGTTAACATGCTGCCATCTA
This sequence comes from Macrothele yani, assembly GCA_039090855.1. Lineage (NCBI taxonomy): Eukaryota > Metazoa > Arthropoda > Arachnida > Araneae > Macrothelidae > Macrothele > Macrothele yani. The sequence goes on along the minus strand of CM077001.1, from coordinate 64,715,614 downwards.
TTGGCTGATACGGAATATGGTAGCTATTTATTGAAGTCGTCCTCAATTTTTATATTAAGATAGATTTCGACTTCTATTCATCCGAGAAATTGTAGATATTCCTTATGATATCATGCACAAAATTACTTTACCGTATTATTCAATATGATTATTTGTCACATGTTAATTAACCTCACAGGGAATTTCTTAGGAAGCAGAACTTCCCACGATAAAACTTTGCGCGATATAATTCAATATGGTCATTTGTCACATATGTTAAGTAACCTCACAATGCATTTCTTAGCAAGCAGAACTTCCCCCAATAAAAGACAGTGTTCCTGTCACGTGACTCTCCACATAGGCCCCGAAATCTCCAAAGTAGCTCTGAACCAATCGTGTGGCGGAAATGGCATTAATCGCAATTCCGTACATTCACTTGGGAAATACGCGTCCGTGTTGCGCAGCGGTCTAAAGGCTGGATTATTATCATTCGTTCGAGATGAGCCCGGGTTCGAATCCCGGTTAGCATGGATGTTGTGTTTGTCTTACGGCACTGGCTGGCTCCCTTCTCTGGGACCAGTAACTCTAAATTAGGGACGGAAAACTGCTTATAGCACATTTAGTTGCTCACGGTGGTCGTTAAACCTGCGCCCATGTGCTCTGGCGTTTTGTGTTTCCCAGTGCGTTCTTCTTGTTCCTGGTTCCTGGCATTTATTGTGCAGTGTTCATGAATGTTCCGTGCATCTAATTATCCCGGAAAGTTGTCCGGTAAGCTTTTATTTTTGTTATAGTGAAGTGTTTAATTTCATGAAAGTGCTAACGCGACCGTTGGCAAAGAGCTGCAGCTGAGTTTTGCATGTGTTGAGCCCTAATTTCTACTACAAGCTTCTTACTGCATTTACTTGTTTAGCGGAGCTTCCTTTCTGTGGTTTTCCACCATAACTGCTTCTTGTGTGTGCTTCAAAGTGCTTCAGTGTGATAGAATTATCCTTAATATTGTTTGTTTACATTTGCTGTGAGACTTATCAGCTGCATGGTTGATTCGCCTGATCAGCAAGATGCTGCCCAGCTAGCGGGCATCCGCTCGCTGCCTGTTAAGCGTAAAGCGCCTTCCTCACTGCCTTCCCCTCACCATGTAGATATTGCTCGCACGGATTCTACGACGGATCTCATGGATACTTCTGCTAATGAGTTGATTTCATCCGATGGTGCTGTTTCATCATCCTCTACTCTCATTCCTGATCAGCTTGGTATTGCTTCGGTGCCTTCTTCGCAACCAACTTTGGTTAATGCCTTTAGTGATTATGCCCCCGCTACGTCTGGTTGTCGACGTACCGCCCTTACGTCTAATGCTGGGCTTTGATGTGGATTCTCGTCTTTCCTTCTCCCGAGCTAAGGATGTTATCAGTGTGATTGTTCCTGAGGACTATTCTCAAGGTAAGGATCTTTAGCTGCGTCAGCGTTTAGGGCTTTGTATTTGAGGCGCTTCCTAACACTCACCTTAAGTTATACTTCTGAGCATTAAAAGGCATCCTTCCTATGGGCGCAATTACTGATATGGCACGGTAACCACGGTCTGTGGTTGTTTACCTTGCTAAGATAGAGTATGTCGATTGTGTTAAATCAACGGTCATTGCTGTCCGTGATCGTACTCTGTTTGGTGTGCCCTTATCGCAGAGTCCTGTGCTGGTTACTTTGTATCCAGTAGCTCCCGAGATCTCTGACGTACTGCTCCGGAGTGCACTTTCACAGTGCTGTCGAGTTGTTGGCCCCATCATTTCTCTTTCAGCTGCACATGCTGACCAGGATGATAAGGGAATTTTGGGCCTCAACAGACAAGCACGCATAGTGTTTTCATCAGAGGATGCTGCATCAGATTGCCCTTCATTTCTTGAGTTCATTATTGGCAGTCAGCGATTTCGCATGGACGTCCTTACAGCTCTGCAATGCTTCCAGTGTTAAGGCCCTGGTCATGGTCGTTCCAGGTGTCCTCACCGTTTATCTGTTCCACCTCCTGTTCCCTCGCAACTTCTTACTGGTTCTTGATATTCAGATACTCAAACTTCAGCTTCATAGCTCTCTACGTCGATTCCCCTTAGTGCTGCAGATCCCTCGCCAAATGATACGTCTGTTGCAGTGCTTCCTGCTTCTCCAACCAGTGTTTCTTTAGCCTGGTATAATATTCCAGCGAAGCCGTGCCTCTCCATGTCAGTGCATATTGTTTCTCTTTCTCCCCTTGCTAGTTCTGTGCCAGCCAGCGCTCAACCATTTCCCTCACCTTCAGCTAGTGCGATCCAGTATTCATCTACAGTGTCTCCACTTGTTCCAGCTTTTGGATCTTCATCTGCTACTCCCGAGGCTGTGGGGATTCTTTCTCTTATCGGACTCGCTCCCGGAGTTTCTGGCTTGCCAGAAGCTCCGAATCCTCTTTCCTTACCACCACTTGCAGCGGAACTCCCCACATCTGACTTTATCCTTCTCCTTAGTGCCGTTTTCCGTCTGTGTTGGCAGGATCTTGTTGGTAGCCCTTACTCTTTTGAAGACCCTGAGGTCCGTAACGAAACCTGGGCTAACTTCGTTATAAGACGATATTGGAGGGTTCATCTACGTTCGCGACCTTTGTTATCTCGATGATGAAGATTATGAATTTTTCAATGATATTGACAAAGATCGTAGCTCTGCGTGCAAGAATTTTTTGAACTTTTTGTATATTTTCCGTAGATTGCGCTTATAGACTGCAGTTTGTGTGATTTTTCCTCCGCCTTGTTTCTTGTTGGTAGGTCTGGATACTAGGCTGTACTGTTAATGTCATTTAGCTCTGATTTCGACATACTTGTGCATCTACACTTGTTTATTTCAACGTGTTGTACCTACAAATTTGTATTTTTAAAATTTTCCCGCGTCGGGTATGGTGTACCCCTCCCGGATGTACATGTAAATTTTTAGTGTCAAATAATGAAAAATAAAATCTCCAATTTTAAAAAAAAAAAAAAACACACAAAAGAAAAACGACTGGTATTTGTGTCTAACTGCTCACCACCATGAGTAGTTGACAGCCAAGCAACTCTCACAGAAGTTCCACTCTGCTACGGGGACAGCGATATCGAGACAAACAGTTTACAGAAGGCTGTGGAGAGCGGTCTGCGTGCAAAAAGGTTAATGGTCTCCGAATCCCACTTGCCACATCGCGCAGAAGGGGTCGGTATGAACACAGCCCAACAGCATCACCCCTGTAGCTCTGATAAATGGGCCTGTGCTGTCTTCAGTGATGAGTCGAGTTCAGCCTAAACACGGATTCTCGACGTGTGTATATTTGGAAGAGAGTGCGGAAGCCGAAATCTTCTTCCCTCCAACATTAGGGAAATTGACCACTACGGTGGTGGTTTGGCTGGCATCATGTTGAATCGAACACAAGTTTCCAAGAGGCACCATTCTTGCTGCCCGGTATAGGGATCATTGGCTCCCAGTTCCTTTTTATGGACGATAACGCCCGAGCCCATAGTGCTCAGTTAGTCTGCGAATACTTCGAGAGTGATGATATTCACAGGATGGAATGGCCCGCAAGATCTCTGAACCTAAACCTGATAGACCATATCTGTGATACTCTGGAAAAGTTCCCCACCTTTTTCAGTCAGAGACCGTGCACAAATTGAAGTTTACACAAAATATCGAATGTGGGGGAGCTTTTCGGGGTCACCATTTCCATTTTCACGCTGTTTAAAATAAGACGCAGCCGCACAAAGAGCACAAACATGTGGGGGACATTTCCAGGGGTCGGCATTTCAAACTTTTACGGCAGTTTATAGTATAAATCGGTTTACAATTAGTAGGACAGGGTGAGGGAAATTTCCGGTGTCACCATTTCTATTTTCATGCAGTTCAACAAATTTTTTGGGGGTGGGGTGGGGGAGGGGTTCCGGGGTCGGCATTTCTACTTTTACGGCAGTTTATAGTAAAAAACTGTCTTGCAAGTAGCTAGATGAGGTGAGGGAAATTTCCGGGTTAATATTCGACTGTTACCGCGCTTTTTAATTAAAATCGATCTTACAATTAGCACTTAGCAGGCTGACAGCGTGAAGGGGAGTTCCGGTGTTGGCAATTCCATTATCACTGCAGTCTACAGAGAGTTGTGAAAAATGGGGGGAGGGGGTCGATTTCCACCGCAGTTTACAGTAAAAATTGGTCTTACACAAGATGAAGCCACACAAGTAGCACAAATATGCGGGGGAAATTTCCGGGATCGGTATTTTTTATTAGATCGTGCTCATGTTTATAACGTTTACGTAACATTTCAAATGATTAAGATTGCCATATTACTCAGACAGAAAATATCATTAGGTCTAACTCTAGGTCCTTCAAAAAGTTTTCATTCCGTCATTCCCATATTCCTAAAATTTACATAAAAAGAAATGTCGATAATATTGCGCTTCCACTTATGCACCATACATTAATTAATAGGCCGTAGGCCTAGGCCTTTTTAACACTTTTTTCTTCCCCTATGAGATATCCGTAAAGCTTACAAAAAAAGTCAAATTTTATTTTTGTAGGTGGGGGTGGTATTCAGGATGGACGGAAGAGTTCCCCCACATTCGGAAAAGTCCCCCACCTTTTCCAGCCAGGGACCATGCACAAATTGCATTTAACACAAAATAACGAACGTGGGGGAGATTTCCGGGGTCATCATTTCCTTTGCACGCTGTTAAAAACAAGATGCAACCGAACTGCGTGAACAAATATGTGGGTGAAATTCCCGGGGTCGGCATTTCAAACATTTGTCGCTCTTTACAGTACAAAAACTGTTTTGCAAGTAGCTGGATTAGGAGGGAGAAATTTCCGGGTTAGTACTTCGACTGTTGCCGCTGTTTTAAATGGAAAACGGTCTTACAATCAGCAGGCTGACAGAGTAGGGGGAAATTCCGGGGTCGGCATTTCGAACTTTTATCACAGCTTACAGTATCGTAAGTAGCTGGATGAGGTGGAGGAAAGTTCTGGGTTGGTATCTTGACGGTTACAGCGCCTTTTAGTGAAAAACGGTCTTACACTAATCAGGCTGACAGGGTGGGGGAAATTTCCGGTTTGTATTTTCACGGTTACCGCGGTTTTTAATGGAAAACGGTTTTAGAATCGGCAGGCTGGGAGAAAATTTTGTGGTCACCATTTCGAATTTCTACCGCAATTTTTTTTTATTGGAGGCTTAACGACCACCGTGAGCAACTCAGTGGGCTATTAGCAGTCGCCTGTCCCTAATTTAGGGCCACTGGTTCCAGTAAAGGGAGAGAGCCAGTGCCGTAAGACAAACACAACACCCATGTCTCACGGGATTCGAACTCGGACCCTCCTCGGACGAATGATCACAAGCCAACGCTTAGACCACGGCGCTACCGGGGAGGTGAACGTTATTCAATTCATAAAGTTTACATGACATGTCAAGTTACTAATATTGTGCATCAATAAAATTGCAATATTATGAACTAGCCATTGCAATGCAAACATTATTAATATCAGTAACCTTGTAAAGTTAGGGAAGTCCCACATTTTATTATTAATGTTTTGTTCCTGAGAAAAAGTGTGACATCATTATTAACTTATAAATCTTACTAACATGGGTCACACATTGCTGATATGGCCCAGGACTTTGTTCATGTAACTAATGCCTGAGTAAAAGTGAAACATTTTAAACTTTACTAGTTAGGGCCTAATGGTACTTTTGCGGGGCCCAAGGCGAAGTTTCATTGCATTGTCTAGGGGAAAAAACAACTCATATTTTAATAAAATCGTTACGTGACGAAAGTATTCCGTACAGCCAACGACACATACACACATGAAAAGCATCATAAAGAACATACAGGGCCCAATCCCTGAGCCCCCGTTTTCGGAGGAGTTAAAAATTACTTCTAAGTAAACGAACAAATATAAGTATAATTTAGGCTAATAGTGGTTTGTCACATTCGACATTTGTGCTGTTCAGTGAAAGATTTGGAGTTACCAGCGCCCCAAGCACAGCATCAGTAATTTAAGGGACCCTTCACTTTGCCCGCCATCCTTGAGAAATGAAGCCTTTTTGTTTTTTAAAGTTCAGTTTTAGCTTTAGACAGGGCTTAATTTATGCATGGGCCTAGAGGGCCCAATCCCTGAGCCCCCGTTTTCAGAGTAGTTAAAAATTACTTCTAAATAAACGAACAAATATAAGTATAATTTAGGCTAATAGTGAATTGTCACATTCGACATTTGTGCTGTTCAGTGAAAGATTTGGAGTTACAAGGTCCCCGACAAAAGCATCAGTAATTTAGGGGACCCTTCACTTTGCCCATCATCCTTGAGAAATGAAGCCTGTTTTTTTTTATGTTCAGTTGTAGCTTTAGGCAGGGCCTCATTTATACACTGTCATACAGGGCCCAATCCTTGAACCCCCATTTTTAGAGAGATTAAAAATGTCATCTAAGTAGACGAATACAATAGAAGTATAATTTACGCTAATAATGTGCTGTCACATTTGGCATCGGTGCTGCTGAGACCCACTCGTATTTATTTTAGTAAAGTCATTCAATTAAAAAAAAAAAAAAAAAGTACGCAACTTTAAGGTTTCAACGTATGGTTTTTATTATTCTAACAATTAATTAAGGGGACACATGCTGATAACTCAGAAATAAAATGAGTAAATGAATACACATCCGTACACACAAATGTGTTTATCGATAAAGCACAAATGTATTTATTGCTGTTTAATGCTTTGTCATCGTGAGGGAAAATGATAGTCTCGAAACAGACACAAAGAGTATCATGAAAACTAACGGAACCGCCGCGATCAGACAAGGAAATACGTCACACGATGTTGCTTCCTTTCCGGAACAACATTTTCACGAGAAAAACCTACTTACCTAACACGACCGAGCAGCCAGGAAGTTTTGACGTCACAGGAAGTTTCGTCATTTTACTCCCCCTTCTGTGACACCGTTCTTCCTAGCAGACGCCACTAGACAGGTTGTGCGGTGAAAGCAACTTACGGACAGCGAGAACTTAACATGGCGGCTCGCGTTCTCTGCCGTTGACAGTGAGTTTACTTTGGAGCGCTAAAAAGAGATAAAAAAGCTTTCTATTCCAATTTTTTTCGTGTGTTGTTTCATTCCTCTGTTCTGAAGTTTGTATCCATGCCACTTTTGGAAGATTCCATCAAGAAAATAAAGGAGCAAAGTAAGGGAGAAGTTGGTTAAGTTAGAGACCACTGATACCATTTTTTTTTCTCACTAAAGCTTCAGAAAGAGGCAAGTTTCTTGACCTTGCATTTAAAAACCACTTTTAAGTCAGTTAATTAATGTCTTCATTTTCTACAGTTCCTTTTCTTTTTCCAACTTGAATCTCCTTTTAGCACCATTCTGTTTGTAACTTTACTTTCTTTTTTTAAAGCATCCTGCATTAGTGTCTTTTCACATTTATATGTTTTGCAAATTTTCTTCAACATTACCCTCCCACCTATCAACTTTCATTTTATCTTAGAGAGATGTCAAATAAAAGAAACAATGTTTTACCTTAAAAATGTGGTGCCTTGACAGCTAAAAAAAAAAAAAAAAAAAAAGCCTCCCTGGTGAACAGTACTAAAACTCAATATGCAAAAGCATAAAAGCTGTTCACTCCAACAGTATAATATCCTGAGTGTGTGTGTGTGTGTGTGTGTGTGTGTGTGTGTGTGTGTGTGTGTGTGAGAGAGAGAGAGAGAGAGAGAGAGAGAGAGAGAGAGAGAGAGAGAGAGAGAGAGAGAGCGAGCAACTCGAGCACGTTGAGAAACAGCCCTTTCCTCCGCAAATAAGTGGGTACGATATATTTATAGATTCACTCTTCAAGAACGGGTGCAGCTGTCTGTTTTTCCACTTAAGTTGGTGCACAAAGTAATCATATCGGGAATGGACACCTGTGGCTTTAGATGGAACTGTGGCATCACAACTCGTCTTCAGCAGCTCGTTTTTTAAAGTTTGGTTGCTCTAAAAATGCACAATTTTCCATTGTTTAGGTACTTCTTGCTTATCATCAAATAAAATGGGCAAGTATTTTCCCTTTTGTTTACAAAAAGAAATCAAAGGTAGAAAATCAGGACTTCACTTTCCGCGCCGCACGCCGTCTTCCAATCCACGCAGAGTCGCGTTTCCTTTGCACGTGTGAAGTTGGCTTTAAACAAAATAAAAACTCTTGTCTACCCCTTAATACAGTAAAATGTTACTAAGGAATGGGTAAACACAAGTTTTTCAGCGAAATTATATATAAAAAATCAGTACTGTATTGTTCACTTTGCCGTGATAGTCATTTTTACGGGTCACGGAAAAGGCCGATTCCATCACTGGCGGAATAAGTACCGATTTTGAAATTTAATTTAGCTTTAAAAAAGCAGAAAAGAAAAAACGCTTTCCGAATTGATTGGTTTCGAAGAACAGGCGGCTAGAAATAACAAAAACTGCACTTCACTTAGAAAAAACTTTTAAAATACGAAATTGTTATTTTTCACTATTACTGAAGCTATTAAAAACGAGAAACATAATCAGAAAAAATATAACATAAGAACATAACCAGAAAGTGCATCTTGGGGTAAAAAAAATTTAAAATTTAGAAAACCATAGAACATTTTCATCCATGCTAAAACAATCATTTTCAGGTGACGAACGGCATGAAAGATGCTCAAATTATATCGGACAAATGTCGCGACATTAAAAACATCCAATAAACAGCCCCAAAAATGTTTGATGAATGTTAGAATTTTGAAAACATGAAAATAAACTTTGAACAAATGGTTGAATAACATTATTTCATAGATTTTTTTATTTCCGTAGTATATTTGATGTTTCCCGTATTCTGGAGCGATCAACGATTTCCGTAGTGACTGTGAAGAATTCGTAGCATTTGGAAGACCTAAGGAGGGCAAACAGGAAAAAATGACAGATCATTAAAATTTTACCAAAGCAACGTTTTGTGAAGGGGGAAAAACCGACAACCAGATTTTTTATTTCCGTAGTATATTCGACGTTTACCGTACTTTGCAGCGATCGACGATTTTCGTAGTGACTATGGGGAACCCGTAGTATTTGGAACGTCTGTGGTGGGCAAACAGGAAAAATGACAAATCATTAAAATTCTACCAAAACTGAACATTTTCCAGGGAAAAAAAAAAAGCTGACACTGGGTTCGAAAACCGGACAGAATCTGATGGAATCAGGATATTCTGCAAGCGTTCTTATTTCGTCATGACTATTTTTTCAACACCTGTGAAGGTTTATCAATGTTTTTAATGTAATATTTATTAGAACAACCCAGGAAATTACTGAATATTTTCTGTTAGTGGCCAGGAATGATTGCGAGTTTGTAAAATAAAGTGACCAGGTTGGTATCACATTTCTCCCAATCTCAGCTGTACCATAAAATGATTCTGCTAAAAGATATCAAATTCATTTTTGAAAGCTATACAGCCAGTTTTCAGTTTGACACCAAGAAGAACCTAACCAAAAATAAATGGAATGAAGAGAAAAATTTAGCAGAATGGAAGCAGCTTCGAAACATAATGTCTGAACATTTTTGAACATCAATAACTCAACTAAAAACTGCTAGAGAAACTAAAAACAAGCAATTTTTAGTACATGAGTCATAGCACAAATTATTGAAATACTCAATATTGCTGACTGTTATGCCAAGCAATGCAAAAGTTAAGAGAATGCAAGCATTGAGGGCAATGTACTTGATGACAAGACGATGCTCATGCAAAGAATGACCTTAGAAAATACAGCAAATTAAATAAAGTAAGCAAAAGTAAGTACTCCTTGAAAAATTTGACCCATCCACTGCTATCAATTTATGGTGGAGAGATTGAGATTTTTTTTTTGTGTGAACACAGCAAGAGACCAAATAAAAATGATTAAATTATCTTTCCAATAAAAACTGTCTTGAAAAGTTGGTTGATGTGGTTGAAGAAATATATAACTTTTAAGATTATATTTATTCATTTAATTGCACTGGACAAAGACAGTGTGCCCTTGTAACTATAAGCTTAAATTTAACTATGTCTAAATAAATGAAAGGTATTCAGTGCAGTGATAAAATGTGTACACACCGCGAAATAGCCGTAAGGAAAGTGACCACTAGATTTTGCCCACCGACTGGCCAATGGCCACTCGAAAAAATCACCAATTTTAATCTTTAGTGGGGGGTTGTATGATTATAATGTCTGCCATTATAGAAAAACAACACAGCTTTACTGCACAAATTATAATATAGTGTCATGTTACACATTCCAAAATTTTGAATTCAAGAAGCAGGCCCTGCATTAATAGTGGTCGAAGTGCAGACAACCCATTTTGGAGCAGCCTCTGGAGCAGGAAAATCTACATTTCAGAGCAGCTAATATAAACGGATACCCTGAGTGTCGTTTGGAGAGGTAATCCATATTTTTGAGCACCGATTAATACTTGGAAAGACACAGCAAAATTTCCAAGCATGATTACTCACAATCACACAATAATGGTAGTTCTAATTTCACATTATGTAAAATTACTAGCTTTCAAAAGTGAAAAATCTGAACATCACGGTCTTTTCATGAGTACATTGGTAAACTAATTTCGGAAATAATTAGCATATAACGAAAATGCTAAGATAAAAAATTAATTATACATTCTAAACCTTTTTCTCAAATTAAAACTATTCAATAACTACATGCTTACCAGTTAATTACAGCTTTGCTGTTTCATTTTGCATTGAATGAGATTCATATTTATAATCCTACATCACTGTGATTTAAAATTGTCAATTTTATGCTAGTAAATCTTCATGTCAAAGTCATATGATGAAGGTTGTGAAGGTTGGTGTATAGGAGAACTGAACTCATTATTTAAACAGGACTATATATATTGTTCACATGCAATTTGTTCTTAGACCCAGCTAATTTTGTTGCTGTCTCCATAAGAGCTTTGGTTACTTTTCTGTTAACTTCAGAAAGTTGATATTTCTGAAGTTAACAGAAAAGTAACCAAAGCTCTTATGGAAACAGCAACAAAATTAGCTGGGTCTAAGAACAAATTGCATGTGAACAAATTATCAGGAAAAACCAAAATGTTGATGCAAAAAAGAAGAGTGATGAGGACAACTAAAGAAGATGTGACTTCCAAAGTGGAATATATAGAGCTATGCAAGACAGTACGAAAAAGTATCACTGAAGACGTAAGGAAATTCAACTGTGAACTAGTAAGGAAAGCAATTGAAAACAACCAAAGCCTAAAGATAGCAAAGGGACATCTCAGTAAGGGAAAAAAACAGATTATGGCACTGAGAAAAGAAGATGGTTCTGTAACAAGAAATAGAGGCGAAATTTTGACAAGAGTGAAAGATTTCTACTCCAAATTATATGAAAGGGATGATACATGTACTCCAGACATCATGAAAGGTACCAGTACCAGAGTTCTTCCAGTCCTTCCAGCAGAAGTTGCACATGCAATCAAGAACATGAAGCGGGGAAAAGCTCCAGGAGAAGATGGAATTACTGTAGACATCATACAAGAAGCAAGTGGAGAAATCGAAACAGTACTCGCCCAAATTTTCACTCGATGCCTTAATGAAGGGAAAATTCCTGAGGATTGGAACAACGCTACAATGATCTTGCTACATAAAAAAGGTGACATTGAGGATCTCAGGAACTACAGACCTATCAGTGGTTTATAAAATCTTCACTAAAGTTCTTTCACACCGCTTGAAGGTGACTCTGGACATGGCTCAACCGAGAGAACAAGCTGGATTCAGGAGTGGCTACAGCACAATAGATCATATCCACGTACTGAGAGAACTAATTGAAAGAACGAGGGAATATGAACTTCCATTGTGCATGGCTTTTATCGATTATGAAAAAGCCTTTGATTCGGTGAAACCATCAGCAGTTGCAATGGCTCTGAAATCCTTGCGGTATTGAAGATGCATACATTAATATTATTAATAACATCTATGAAAATGCAAGTGCAAAGATTCGGCTGTTTGAAAATACAACACACATAAAAATTGGAAAAGGAGTGAGACAAGGTGACACCATATCTCCAAAGCTCTTTAATGCCACATTGGAAAATGTCTTTCAATCACTGAACTGGGAAAACAAAGGGATAAAGATTAATGGAGATTATCTAACCCACCTTGGTTTTGCTGATGACATAGTCATTTTTGCAACTACTCCATCAGAGCTACAGAGTATGATCCAGGAACTTGCTGACAAGAGTAAAGAAGTGGGATTAAAAATGAACTTTCAGAAGACAAAAGTGATGTACAATGCTTTTACAAGAAATGAAGATTTATCGATTGATGGAGAAAAGCTGGAGATAACAGACACGTACATTTATCTTGGACAGCAGATATCAAGTGAGGGTCACATTGATGAAGAAATTAATCGGCGTACAAAACTTGCCTGGAGAGCTTTTGGAAGAAACAGCATAATTTTCAAGAGCAATATGCCATTATGTCTTAAAAGAAAAGTGTTTGATCAATGCATCCTTCCAGTGCTTACGTATGGTGCAGAGACGTGGACCTTAGCTAAAAGAGACATACAAAGGCTGCAGAAAACTCAAAGTAGCATGCAGAGGTGCATGCTTGGTGTAACCAGGAGAGATAAGAAGAGGAACACGTGGATCCGAAAAATGACAAGAGTGGAAGACATCATGATCAGAGTTAAATCCCTGAAATGGCAATGGGCTGGACATACTGCCAGAAGGACAGACCATCGATGGACAGCCGAAATTTTAGATTGGATTCCAAGGGACAGGAAAAGACCCAGAAGAAGACCACATGGAAGATGGGTAGATGAAATTTGAAAGTATGCGGGAGTGACATGGAGGAGACTGGCACAAGACAGACCGTTGTGGAGGAAACTTGGGGAGACCTTCGTCCAACAGTGGATTGATAATGGTTGACAATGATGATGATGATGATTATGATATATACTATCCCTGAAATAGAATCTTTTTCAGGAGTCTGCAATGCAGAAAGGAAAAGCTAAAAACTGTCGGCAAGATAAAGAGAAGCCTAAATATTTTTCTAGAAACTTTATCATTCTGCACTGCAACAAAGCAAAATTTTAGAAAAATAGAAAATTTGTGATTTTGATAACAACTGTACAATTTAGTATTTAGTTGCAATCATCAAACTAGCTTTTCCCTGATAAGAAAAAAAGGAAAATTTTTATTTCATTCAGAATTTAAACATCATTCCTTAATAAGTGCTTTTGAATTTTTTAAAAATAATAAGGAAATATCATCATCATCATTGTCAACCATTATCAATCCACTGCTGGACGAAGGTCTCCCCAAGTTTCCTCTACAACGATCTGTCTTGTGCCAGTCTGCTCCATGTCACTCCTGCATACTTTTGAATTTCATCCACCCATCTCCCATGTGGTCTTCTTCTGGGTCTTTTCCTGTCCCTTGGAATCCAATCTAAAATTTCGGCTGTCCATCGATGGTCTGTCCTTCTGGCAGTATGTCCAGCCCATTGCCATTTCAGGGATTTAACTCTGATCATGATGTCTTCCACTCTTGTCATTTTTCGGATCCATGAGTTCCTCTTCTTATCTCTCCTGGTAACACCAAGCATGCACCTCTGCATGCTTCTTTGAGTTGTCTGCAGCCTTTGTATGTCTCTTTTAGTTAAGGTCCATGTCTCTGCACCATACGTAAGCACTGGAAGGATGCATTGATCAAACACTTTTCTTTTAAGACATAATGGCACATTGCTCTTGAAAATTATGCTGTTTCTTCCAAAAGCTCTCCAGGCAAGTTTTGTACGCCGATTAATTTCTTCATCAATGTGACCCTCACTTGATATCTGCTGTCCAAGATAAACGTACGTGTCTGTTATCTCCAGCTTTCCTCCATCAATCGATAAATCTTCATTTCGTGTAAAAGCATTGAACATCACTTTTGTCTTCTGAAAGTTCATTTTTAATCCCACTTCTTTACTCTCGTCAGCAATAAGGAAATATAAACAATAGTAAATATTTGGAAAATGAATTTTTTTTTTTGCATTTAGTTAATTGATTAAACTTTCAATTCCATCCTTTAAAGGATGTTCCACCTGATACAATTGTGCTCTTATTATTTCCTGCAGCAATTCTGTTGAATTGGAGGCCTCATCAGCTGCTGATTCAGACAGCTGTGTAAGTGCAATGATCATGTCAAGTGTGGAAATGATAGCAATCATATATGTTGTTTGGAATCTCTTTTGTGAATTGACTGCAGTTTTTGAGAAAAATTTAGTGAATTTGTTAAAATGTGGTGGGAGCATATTCACTGCTGTAATTAAACACCAAAATAATAAAATTAAAGTGAGAAATAAGGCAAGAATTCTGGTACAGCAAAAAAACTTTCCTTCATCAACCTGAAATGAAATTATTTGAAAGTAAATAAAAAAGAAAAAACTTATGATCCTCAGCTATTGGAATGCTGCGTAATACGACCGTGGAAATGCAACAAAAGACATTAAATATACGATTTTAAAAGGTAGAAATACGATTTTAGTAAAACACACACACATACACACACACACACACACACACACACACACACACACACACACAAAACTTTCACCTCAATCTACCCAAGATAAAGCTATCTCGAAGAATTAAAAAAAGTAAAAAAAAAAACCTGCGACTGTCAAACGCTAAAAAAAATATGGCTCTTCAAAAAAACGCACACACACACTTCTTCAATCTAACTGAAAAAAAGCTATCTGGAAGCTAAAAACAGAAAATTTGTGATCAACAACTTCCGGAATGCCGCATAATACGCCTGTGAAAACGGAGGAGTGATGATAAAAAATGCTTAAAAATATAATTTTTGGAAAGAAAAAAAAAAGAAAAAAGAAAGAAGAAGAAGCAGCTTCATAAATCTAACTGAGACAAAGCCATCTGGAAGAAAAAAATATAAAATTTGGACGTCAAGTTCTGGAACACAGACGGCCGCAAAAGCGGAGAGAAGAACGTTGAAAACGCTTTAAAAATATTGGTCTTGTAAAAAAATAAAATAAAAAAATAACATAAATCTAACAAATCAGATTACACGGACGCCCAAAAAAAAAAAAAAAAAAAAAAAAAAAAAAAAGGAAAATTGCAGCCATCAGCTCCAGGAATGCAGCGTAAGACGGACTTTGCGGAAACGGAAAAGCCATTAAAAGTGCGCAAAAGCATCTCTTCCTAGCTTTATTATTGATTGAAAGCAACATGTCTCGTCAACTTAAAGTTACCTGTTTGTAAAATAAGGAAGAAAGAAAATTAAAATAAAATGAAATACAATAATTGCAGGGATCATAGCATACTTCTGGAAAATTTTAGGTAGGAATTTTAGGACTTTGTAGAAAAATTTTAGAAAATTTTTAGGAGTGTATTTCAATAAAAACTAGATGTATATTTGTATACATCTAGTAAAACAACTTTGTATACATTGTAAAGAGTTTGCTTCACACCCTTCAACCATATATACTGATAGACTGCGCATGACATCAAAATTTCTGGCTCCAACATATAATCACATGACAACAGTCAAAAAGATGGGTTACACCTGCTGTGCTTATGGTTGCTCTGAGCGATATAGTAAAGAAAGTTCTATGATTTTTCATGGGTAAGAAACGAATTAAATACCTAAGTCAATAAAGTTCAATTACTTAACCAGGAACTTGCAGCTATTGATATAAAAATATAGTAGCTTAAGAAAAAAAAATGGAATGCATGTTCCAAATTCTTCGCAAATGTTCATCACATTATAAATCACAAAATGTAAACAACCTGATCATGCATGTATATAGCTCATAAATAAACTTACCTGAAGAGTTTTCATTATATATGAGGCGCATTCACATAATACACCGAAAACACTGAAGTTCTGCAGCGTAAATTCGTAATCATAACAGCATTTTTACACGAAATTTGGAGTCTGATGATGACGTGCTCAATGTTTGAGCCATGGCGGCTTTGATGCAGCTATTGCCAATGCGCAGTCCATTAGTATATATGGTCGAAGTTCACACCCAAATTTTTTGCATAACATCTAATGTCTAAAGTTTAAGTATGATTTACTTCTAATGTTCAGTTCTTATCTTTTCACGTGTTATCATATTAAAGTATATTTACCACATTCAAGTTTCACTTTGAACATTAATATGCTGTTGAACCAGAAGCAATTCACGATTTTCACAGTAAAGTTTTCAGGTTTCACATTAAATTATACACTGCTGGACAATTGCTAAGGACGGATCATAAATGGCTATATAGCGCATAAAAAAGTAAGTGTGGTTGGATGCCAAGTGAAATAAAATAATGTCAGAATGCCAGGACATTACAAGAAAGACAGTTTATTGTGCTCTGAAATCCAGAAGGCTTTGGAACGTGTTCAAGGGACAAACAGGCCATTTTGTGCAGAATACGTAAACGTGAAAAAAATGCAATTACCGTCCGCAGGCGTTCCGGCGTAAGATGTCAATACGGGATATGGCCACCATGGAGGGCGATGCAAGATTCCACACGTCGTGTCATGCTTTGCACAACATTATCAAGCAGCTGTTGGGGTAATTTATCCCATTCCTCTGTCAGTGCACAGATGAGGGTGTCCTTGTTTATTGGAGGGCATTGGCGACCAGCAAGACTCCTCCCCAAAGCATCCCACACATTTTCAATGGGATTCAGATCTGGAGAACGTGCTGGCCATACGAGGCGTTGAATATCCTCGCTCTCAAGACACTCCTGGACAGCGACTGTTCGATGACATGTTGCGTTGTCGTCCATGAAAATGAATCTATCACCGACAGCACCACGGAACATGCGAACATGAGGTAGCAGAACATCATTAATGTATCGTTGGCCAGTCATAGTCCCAGTTGGAAGCACATAGAGGGACGTACGGCCATTGATCATGATGCCAGCCCATACCATGACACTACATGTCGGATATCGGTCCCTTTCCTGTATGTTTGCTGAACAATATGCAGTACCACTATCACGCCAGATCAGTTGTCGTCGACAATCAGACGATAGACTGTATCTACTCTCATCTGAGAAGAGGACAGCAGACCAGTCGTTATCAGTCCAATTGCGATGTTGATGGCACCATTGCAAACGGGCGGTACGGTGACGTCTGGACAATGGGATGCACACAACAGGACGGCGGGCGTATAGTCCTCCTTCATGCAAACGTCTGGCGACAGTTTTTCGGGAGATCCGCTTGCCAGTAGCAGCCATAAACTGATTTGCTACCTCACTAGCTGTGCTGCGCCGGTGTCTTTTTGTTGATAGCACTATGTACCGATCTTCTGCAGGTGTCGTACTGCGAACACGACCTCCCCCTGACGTTTGCTACACTCTCCATTTGTTTGAAATGATTTCCAAAGCCTTGAAACAACACTGTGGCTGACGTCGAACTCCCTGGCAACATCTGTTATTTTTCGCCCTTCTTCAATCTTGCCAATAATACGGCCACGCGTAAAATCATCTAGGTGATGTCGGGAAGACATACTGAAAATTGCAAGTTCGTCAATTGATTCTTTCCCTTTCAACTTTGCGTTTGAACAACAACGGTCAATACGCGTCAAATCCTTTATATCTCTTATCAGCGCTATGGCGTCACGAACAAGTTCAGCAATACAAAATTTGCATACGCACAACACGTCTTACTGTATCCCGCACTTATGCTAATTTCCACATTTTCCTGCCTTCCATTTTATGGTTGCTATCGTTGCTATTGTCATCCGTCCTTAGCAATTGTCCGGCAGTGTAATATCCTAAAAAGGTAATTGAAAACCAACAACTATGTACAATTGTTCACTGAATTACTTTTTTCATATTATTGTTTTAACCTTTTCCTGATTAGCCTATCTTTTTCTGCTTCCACCACAACTAATTTACTTTCAGTTTTCTTTATTTCAGCTGAACCTTGTATGATCAAGTTAGAGGCAACTGCTATTTCAACAGTATTTTATTTTTCAACAGCTTTTCTCATTCTTTCTGTTCCCTCTTGAATTACTGCTAGGGAGGCTTCTTTATCTGTTTTAAGCCTATTTATTTCTGCATCATTTTCTTTTATTTTGTCATCAAACTCAGCTTTTCTTTTTTTCTCTAGCTGCTTTTCCTTATTTTCCCTCTCTTTCTGCTTCCTTTCTTTTACCTTTTTTTATTCTTCTTCCTTCAGCTTATCAACATACTCTTTATAAAATTTATGTGAATCACGAACACTATTTAACAAATTTCTTGTTATGGGAACTTTACTTACACATCCATAGTCTTTAATGGCCCCTTTAACTATTCTTAATGATGTTATAGTTGAGTCTTTTAAGTTAGGTTTGTCCTTCCTTAACAGAGCAGTGTTAACCGAAAATCCCCTTCTGCATCAGCATTACCATGAGGTAAAACTAATATTGACTTCATGAGTTTAGCAAGATTTGAGTATTTTTCTTTTCCGCTAGAGTCTTTAATACTAAATATATTACGTCAGTAATGATCAATCCGCACTGGAATATGCCCTTCCTCTGAAAATTTCACTAGTTCATCTAGAGTTGGCTTATCGCAATTTAAAAGTTTCCACTCTTCTCTTACTCTATCAATTTGTTCCTCAGAAAGATGAAAAACACTTGAAATTCTGGTTATTTCCGAAAGTCCTTCAGTGACTGAAAGTTGAGTTGACTCTTTCTTTGGTTCTTTTACCTTTAAAACTTTTATGTCTCTTAGCTTTTGATTGCAGAATGGCAAATTTGACTTTAAATATTTTGTGGTTGCAATTAGTGATGATCTTACATCTAAGAGAAATAATTTCTGCCTGGTCTCCTGAACATTCCTGAGGAGATTTTTTGTCTTCATACCAACTTCTAACTCCCCTAGTTTTTTCCATGAATTTTTGTTTTCAAAATCTACATTCTTTAGGTCTTCTCCAAATTTCCCTGCAATAACATCATCTTGGATAAACTGAGCCATAACATTCCTCATTGAAGTATTTAAATCAGAATATAACTGGTGTATTTTTGGTTCTTCACTCTGATAACATAATGAAAACTTTTCAAAATTTTGGTGTGAAAATGAAATTAATGCTAAATAGCAAGGAGTTAGCTCATTTTTCAGGAAACAGTGAATTCTTTTATACCTTGCCGAATTGCGTAGTTGTTTTTCAAATATTTTTTGAGATGGCAAGAAGTTTAAAAAATATTCTGTAATATTTAGCCATTGATCCAAGAGCCTCTGGGCTACAGAACCAACGGTTAACCATCTGTTGCTGACATGACGCAAAAGAAATTTGGCTGTGACCAATGTTATATCCTCGACAGATTTATAATCCTCTCGTCTTGCAGCACTACTCTTTAAAAAGTAATGCATATCAGTAGCAAATTCGTCAAAATCTATATTTAAGCTTGTCAAAAAATTTTTAAATGCATTACTAACAACATGCAGGTTGCAAAAACCTAGTTCCAAAGATTTCTGGCCTGTTTCTTGTTTTACAACTTCATTGAATTTGCGTAAAAAGCACTTATTTACATTTGGGCTGTCCATGGATACACAAATAATTCTGTTCAACGAAATATTGAAGGATGATAACACATCAAGAATTTCTTTTAGCAAAATATCTGCTGTTGCATGACCCAGAAAAACGCTTGTTAGGTATCGGCAAGAAACTGAATTTATTTCTGAAGACCAGTACCTGAGATACACATCCAACTGCCGTTTCACTTGTGTATTTGTAGTTTCATCAAATGCTATAGTAACCTTTCCTGGGCTACTAGATGCAATGTCTTTTTTCAAATCCTCTTCAAAATATTTTGACAATCCATGTGATATCACATAAGCAACTTTTTTTCTTTAAGTTGCATTTTGGCTGCAAGAGCAGAATCAGGAAACATTTCTTTGAAAAGTTCAACTGTTTCAGTGAATGAAACAAAAGACATATTGTCTTAGCAACTTTCATGGCCCATAATGCTTTGGCTTTAGCCAACTGTAAATCATGACTCAGTACTTCACTAATATTTGTTTTGGGCTGAAGATCCCGTCCTCCAAAGGCTTTCAGGATGGACTTATTTTGAAATGTACTTTGAAATTTCTGCAAATGTTTTTTTCCTTTATGATGCGCTTTTACTTGTGAAAAGCCACTATTAGAAATGTTAAAAATTTCTGAACACAATATACACTTAGCAGAAAATATTGTTTCAGTTGCAGAACACCATTCATTCAACTTCACTCCGTCCAATTCTTTGGCGAGCCACGCATCTTGAAATTTCGTTTTGGATTTAGGCATCTTAAACACTTGTATTACTAACCAGAAAATGAAAGGGAAGTACAAAAACACGTTCCAATATTGCAAAACCAGACAACTTCCCGAAATTTGGCTGCGAGGATGTCAGAAGATAGAAAAAAAAAAAAAAGCAAGTCGCCACTAGAGAACTGAATCTGCACACAGCACAGAGAACACCATAAAAGACGCAAAACCAGAAACTATCATACGCATCTCACGCAAGTTCAGTCAAAGCGAGTCGGAGCCGAGATATATTGCGCATCGAAGGTCGCTGTCGCCGACGCACGATCGAAGGTCAATGATCACGTGCTCTACTGCCTGCCACGATAACACTCAGCTACCATCCCATCGTCATTACCGGAGGTTACGGAAGGAGACCACATGTTTCCTCTTTGCTTCCACCCACCTGCGGTTTACAATAACAAAACATCAGCAGAAAGAGGAGGTTCCACAAGGCGTGTACACAAATAAAGTACGATCTTCTGCGTGCCACGGAGTTCGTCTGCAAAGCGCAAACCAGGGTTGAAAATGACCCCTCCCCTTTTCCCTTAGATCTCTTGTTACTCTCGAAAACTGTCCGAAGGCAAAAAAGTGGAGCGCCCGCCCCGAAGCAAGTGCATCTCAATGGTGTCATTTTCCCTCCCTTCAGCAGCACAGCATATAGGCTGTGTTTCTACAATAACAGGTCTTTTTACCTTACTGTAATGGTAAATTTATTGGCGTTAATAACGGTTGTATTTTTAATAAATAAGCTTACGAAAATTTTAGGAAGAATAGCAAATTTTAGGTATAATTTTAGGAATTTAAGGAGGGTCACAAAATATTAGGAATTTTAGGAGGAATGCGATCCCTGTAATTGTCTACGTGATCTGTCGATATAACTTCACGTCTGGAAGGGGGATACAATGTTAAAATCGACAAATGTATATAATAATTTATCAAAATGTTGAAGAAACAGTAAAAAAAAAAAAAAAAAAATGATCCGCGCACCTTTCCGAAAATCTGAGACGGATGTCATGGTGTTGGTACTGTTTTTGCTCCCATGGTGAGTTCAGCAAATAGTAAATAATTTTTTTTTTAATATATGAAATAAATAATATAAACTATTGAAACTTTCTAAAAGCAATCTGCAAGGGTTAAAGTAATCTCTGGTGCCCGCTGCACCGTTTCTGCTACTGGGCAGAAGTGTAAGGCAATCGCAATGCATTCTGGGGCCCTACTGGAGAGGCTAAAAATAGACGGTGAGAATGTAAGTAGGTGACAGTTTTATACAGAACAGAGCAGATGCAGGGGATTACCTTGAGGAAAAAAATCGCCAAATGTACAATCCTTTAATCACAGCCATTTTAAAATTGATTTGAGAGCTTTTTAAGATTTCAGGAAGTTAGGAAATTTATTTCTATATCAAAACATAGTTTTTTTTAAAAAACGTACCATATTTTGGCGCAATTGGATGAAAATTTTGAATTTCGGAGCAGCACGGCGCTGAAACTGAAAATTTGCGCACTTCGGCGCAACTCTTCCACCACTGCATTAGGTATTTTGCCAGTTTGCTAAATGTGATTTAAAAAAAACAAACAAACAAAAAAAAAAAAAAAAAAAACGGTGAACCAGAAATAATGCTGGATAAATTTCTTTTCTCTTCATGCCACTGGGGATATGCAAAGGAAGAAGAAAAGGAAGTTTACTCCTTAAGGCTCATTAAAATTTTTGATTTTACAAACAACCCAAGCGATCACAGAAGAAGCCTTATGAGTCACTGAATGCTGGAGCCCATGACTAAAGACTGCTGTAACAGAGCTTAATGACTGTTGGTCTTTGAAAGACAAATCCAATGTGTACCTCTCCCACAAAGCTAGCTGGTGCTTTTAAATGGTTAAATAACTGATCTCTTTTTACTTCCTACTTCCTGCCATCTCCTTTCCCAAATACTTACTCTCTGAACATGGTAATACTTACAGACACCCCAGTTCTCATCAACAAACATTTCATGCCATATGTCTCATTTTATATTTTCTCCTTACAGAAGAATGGAAATGGGATTTGAATGAAATTTTTTTAACCAACAGTCATAATTTCCATAAACTTTTACAGGAATGAGTTGAAATTAATCAGAAACCTGTATTTGTCCTTTAATTAAGTTTAATGTAAATATAGCTCATAAACTTTTAAGAATTCATTTTGAAATCTTAATTGTTTGGAGTAAAATTTTTTTGCTAACTGATAAAAAATTTGGCCACAACCCTGTCACTGATTTTCTTAAGGTTGCCATCTTTTTCTTCTCTTTCATAATCACATGAAATCACAGTATCTTTATGCAAATCTGATTAGGCAGACAGCATTCTAAAGACTCCTGTAATCATCTATAACAAAAAGTTATAAAGAATATTTTGCTTTACTTACCTGAGGCTGACACCAGAAATTCACCAGTGGGACTAAAAGCATTCAACTGAAACAATGAAAAAAAAAAAAAATCCATTAGAATTATGTGCCATAAAATGCAGTGCAAAAATATACCAACACCAAACACAGAAAACATATAAGTGCATTACATGTAGACTTTACTATATTAAACACAGAAATGGGGCTGAGAAAATATTAGTTGAAAAGAAAGATGCCAAACTAAAGGTAAATAAGAAACTAATAATGATAAACTTAACAAAACTTTTAAACATGCATCATCAGAGGTGATTGGGAGACACATTTTGAAACCCTGAAAATTTTTGCTGGGGTGGGGGTTTACACTATCACCAAACTATTATTTTGAATTATAATTTTATATTTTAATTTAAAATAAAAAATACTTTATTTAAAAAATTAATATAATTTTATAAAAACAAAAACAATTTTTATATAATTATATTTAAAAATTTGTTGGCTATCTAGGTCTTTTTATTTAATTGATGGTCAGTGGGTAGACATTTTAATCTATACTCATGTCCAAAAATTAAGGATCACTATATATTTTTGTAGCATACTTGTAATCCAACAGGATGTGGATGAAAATATTTTAATAAGAAGTAAACAAAGATGAAGAGGACATTCACACACAAAAATGAGCATGAATTTATGCTTTGTTCTTTTGTTGATTTTCTCTGTTATTATTTAATAGAGAACATCTATAAAAGAACAAAACATACCATTTTTTGACATTGGCCCACAATAACTAAAATTGACAGGAAAAATTAATAATTTTTCATGGATCATTTTAACAGGGTATGTGTATACCCCCTGACTGCAATGCATGATTGGCATCAGTGGGCCATGCTCTTCACGAGATTGTCCAGAAGATCCTGAGGGAGGTTTCTCCATTATTCTTTCAGCACCATCACCAGGCCTTTTTTGGTGCCAGGTGGGAGATTGCATTCAGCAATGTGTCTCCCCAGAGAGTCCCAAGCATTTTCGATTGGATTCAGGTCAGGGGAGTAAGCAAGCCACTCTTTTCAGTTAATCCCCTCATTCTCCAACAGTTCATCAACACAGGGTGATCGATGAGGAGGGGCATTATCGTCCATAAAAATGAAATGATATCCCACAGCACCCCAAATAGCCCTACTTGTTCTAAAATGACCTCCACACAATAACACTGGGCATTCATTGACCCTTTCTCTAACACTAGGAGCTCTGTACGGCCATTGATCATAATCCCAGATCAGATTATTACTCCACCACCCCTGTAATGGTCAATTTCTATTATGTTTCTGGCTGAAAAAGCAGTGCAGGGTTCTCGCAAGATGTGTTGCAGTCTAGTCGGACAATAAACAAATTCGGCTTGAGTCTGTGAGCAGAACAATGGCCCATTGCTCTTCACTATATGTGGAGTGTTCATGCCACCATCAACAGCAAGTTATTTTGCGTACTGGGGTCAATGGAACATGCTGTACAGGTTTTCAGGCGTACAATAAGAAATTATTCAAATGCCTTGACACAGTTTGATGCAATATCTTGGTACCTGTGATTGATTCCAACTACTTTGCTGACTTACCAGCAATTATTTGGCGAGATCTTTTAGACTGCAAGATAACGATCTTGTGGTGTGGTAGTTTTGCATGGTTGACCACTACTGAATTTTCTGATAGCTATTCCATGTTCAGAAAATTGTTTCCAGATCCCTGATACTACGCTCTGGGCAATTTCAAACTCCTTTGCCATGTGTCTCATAGTCCGCCCTTTCCAGTTTAAAAACAATTCACTCACAAGTAAAATCATCCATATGAGTTCTTTTAGATGTACTATAAGTTGCCATAACAACAAAAAAGGCAGATCCACACTTCAACAAATCCAAAACAAATGATTTCTTCTCACTTACAGTTCAGCTTTTATAGCCAATCAGCAGTGCAGAGCTGTCACATGATTCCTGAAAATCTGCATAAGACCAAACACTCTCTTATTGCTTGCTTTTATGTGTTTCGATGACATCAGAATACTTTGACTGCTAATCAATGACTTGTGAGTCCAAAATTTAGCCATCTGTCATTGATCCTTAATTTTTGAACATGAGTGCAGAAAATGACCTAGGTTTTTAAGATTTGCCTGTCATTATTGGTTTTAATTTTTCAGATCCATTTACGTTAGCTGCTAAAAGTAATGTTACATTTTTTTTTTAATTACCTGGTTTTCCATGGTACACTTTGCTCTCTGATGGAAAGCAGGTTTCACTGATTCTCAACTTAAGTAAAGCCCAAAGCAGTGCCAACTCCTATGTGGAGAAAACAATGCAAGAGTTATGCACATTGGTCGGAATTTCAGCCTTGTGACCTTACGCAAGTGGAGGCAGCAAGACTGGTGAAAACTGCCAAACGTACTACATAACACGTACTTTAGCAGCAAATTAATACGAAGAACAAAATCACGACTAACCGTGTTAAACAATTTACTATACAGTTTACAGGTGTTGACACAGTTTAAAAGCTGTAAAAAGGGAGAATCAGTTAAACCATACATAACAGTGATGATATTGTGTATTATAAGATAATCAGGGATCATAGCATACTTCTGGAAAATTTTAGGTAAGAATTTTAGGAATTTTAGGAATTTTTAGAAAAATTTTAGGAAAATTTTAGGAGTGTATTTCAAATAAAAACTAGATGTATATTTGTATACATCTAGTAAAACAACTTTGTATGCATTGTAAAGAGTTTGCTTCACACCCTTCAACCATATATACTGATAGACTGCGCATGACATCAAAATTTCTGGCTCCAACATAAAATCACATGACAACAGTCAAAAAGATGGGTTACACCTGCTGTGCTTATGGTTGCTCTGACCGATATAGTAAAGAAAGTTCTATGATTTTTCATGGGTAAGAGAACGAATTAAATACCTAAGTCAATAAAGTTCAATTACTTAACCAGAAACTTGCAGCTATTGATATAAAAATATAGTAACTTAAGAAAAAAAATGGAATGCATGTTCCAAATTCTTCGCAAATGTTCATCACATTATAAATCACAAAATGTAAACAACACGATCATGCATGTATATAGCTCATAAGTAAACTTACCTGAAGAGTTTTCATTATATATGAGGTGCATTCACATAATACACCGAAAACACTGAAGTTCTGCAGCGTAAATTAGTAATCATAACAGCATTTGTACACGAAATTTGGAGTCTGATGATGACGTGCCCAATGTTTGAGCCATGGCGGCTTTGATGCAGCTATTGCCAATGCGCAGTCCATTAGTATATGGTCAAAGTTCACACCCAAATTTTTTGCATAACGTCTAATGTCTAAAGTTTAAGTATGATTTACTTCTAATGTTCAGTTCTTATCTTTTCACGTGTTATTATCATATTCAAGTATATTTACCACATTCAAGTTTCACTTTGAACATTAATATGCTGTTGAACCAGAAGCAATTCACAATTTTCACAGTAAAGTTTTCAGGTTTCACATTAAACTATAATATCCTAAAAGGTAATTGAAAACCAAGAACTATGTACAATTGTTCACTGAATTACTTTTTTCATATTATTGTTTTAACCTTTTCCTGATTAGCCTATCTTTTTCTGCTTCCACCACAACTAATTTACTTTCAGTTTTCTTTATTTCAGCTGAAACTTGTATGATCAAGTTAGAGGCAACTGCTATTTCAACAGTATTTTGTTTTTCTACAGCTTTTCTCATTCTTTCTGTTCCCTCTTGAATTACTGCTAGGGAGGCTTCTTTATCTTTTTTAAGCCTATTTATTTCTGCATCATTTTCTTTTATTTTGTCATCAAACTCAGCTTTTCTTTTTTTCTCTAGCTGCTTTTCCTTATTTTCCCTCTCTTTCTTCGAAAATAAAAGCATAACAAACAGCGCGAAAACTAGCTCATAAATAGAATATTTGAAACACTCTCAATGTATGCACTCTCAATTATTAGGGATGGTAGAGGGGAAGGGAATAGAACTATCCAAAATTAGCATGTTTTCGTTGCGCTAGGGCGCTTAAGCACGGCTGAATTCCTTCAGATACCCCCAATGTTCAAATGATTGAAATGTGCTGATGTTCATGGAATGAAATGGTTGATCAGCTATGATGACCGCATAAAAGTTCGGGGTGGGGGGGGGGGGGGGGCTTTATTTTTTTTATTTTTTAGTTTATGCAACATTTTACATCTCTCCAGTATTTATCTTGTCATCATCAACAATCGCAATGCAACTACCGCTTACGATCGCGGATATCAGCAACCGAAAATCTGCCATATCTCTAAGTGATATAACACACAGTATCCTATTACAGTGTATTGTAATTGAAAAAAAAAGGATGTGGAAAAAGAAACTTTCAGAAATTAAGATCATCAAGTCATGCGTTTCAAAAATCCGTTTTCCTTTATAACGTTTGAAAACATGTTTTTGCTTTTTTACCTGTAGTGTAAATAAAAAAACTATGTTGATTTTTTTTTATGGAATCAGACGTCCGTATGTCTGATTGTCTTCATCTGAGTTCACACTTTAGCTACTGTGTACAAGTAGACCTATTTTTCAGCTCAAAAATATGTAGTTTTGTATATATTCACAGTATAAGTCATTCCTTATTCCCACAGAACTGAATTCAGCATATGCAAAATGAAGATCATCAAGACCCGCCCAACACTATGTTTCTGATTGTCTGCTGTTTATATTCAAGAAATGCAAACATGGATCAATGGTGAATGCAGCAACTATGATTTTTATTTATTACCAAGAAAAAAAAAAAAGAGCCGTGAAAGCTGTAAAGCTGAAACGGATATTTCTCTCGAACCCCCCCCCCCCCATGCACAAAAACATTCCAATTAAGATCAAGCAGCAGGAGGACGCGTCCACACAACACAACCTTTGGAATTACCTGATGGAATGGCTTCTTTTGATTTGGCACATCGCCATAAATCACCACCTGCAGCTCACTGAACTGTCAAGTTGCATCCTTCCTCCTTCACTTTAACTATAATAGAAACTGTAAAAAAAAAAATGCTCCCCAATTTTCGACAAAATTAAATTTACAAATTTACGTCATGATGTTGCAATTTACTAAAATACGTTTGTTTATCTGCTGAATATTGCTTAAATCCATTGAAAACTTTTTAATTATAGATGATTTTTTTATTAAAACAGTAACTCAGACGTCTGAATAAAAACGTGTTTGTAATTCAAATAGAGTCCATATCATCACAGAAAAAAAATTTAAGGATCACTCTGTTTAAATAAACCATGGCATCTAAAAAAAATAATTCACTTGCTTTTCCCGTAATTTATAATTACTGTTTCTTTTTTCAATCCGATTATGCAACGTTTTTTTTTTTTTTTTTTGCATCTGCTAAAGTTCCTAACGGAATTTGGCGAAATTTGCACTAGAACTTTATTGTGATGTATCTTAACTACTGTAAAAATTTTACTGTGTTATTTTCAAAATTCAGAAAAATGGATTTCTGAAAATATTCTCTTAGTCCTTTAGTGCTGTGGAAGTGATAAACAGGTGTTTGCTTTCTTCCCAACCAAGGGCTTCAGATCAGCGCTCCCAGCTGTCAATCAACCGTTGCTATGGTAACACCCTTTCTGCTGGAGGCTCACTCTGTCCAAAGAGGCACACATACTTGTCCATAATAAAAATTACCAATGCTAACTTTTAAAGTTTTAAACCGATTCAACTGGAATTTTGGAAGTGAGCTTCTGTAATCCAATTACAGTGAATGTAAAAATTTCAGCCACTTTCGTGAAAAATTCGCAAAGATAGTTTTCTTATTTTTTATCATAAGTAGTGGAAGTCTCTTGAGGGGAGGGAGGGTGGCATGCACATAAACAAGAAGATGATGAATGTGTTGTTCAGGCATACTCCTCACTGGTGGATGCCAGCTGACTTGGTACATACGCGACCCCCTGCAAATGCTAAATGCCTCTTCTTTCCCCTTCTGTTCTCAATTGTCGGACGGACATCAAGCTCCCCTTCGACCTACTAGTAATCATCCAATTTTATTGCACTGGAAGTAGTGCCTTTTTTTTTTCTTTTTTTTCCCCCAGCCAAATTAGGATTTGGTGCACATCGGAAACCGCTGCCGGTGGTTTCTTTGAGAACAGAGAAAAGGAACTTTAAAAACTGAAGGGGTAACAGTAACACGATTTCCTAAAAGGGCATAAAAGCACTAATTTCAAATTTCAAGGCTTTTCAAGACGGCATTAAAAAACACCGTTTTCCAGGATATTCCAGGCCTTGAAAACGTAATCATGATTTTCCAGGACTTTCCAGGTTTTCAAGCACGCGTGCGCACCCTGCGTAATGGTAAATTTATTGGCGTTAATAACGGTTGTGTTTTTAATAAATAAGCTTACGAAAATTTTAGGATGAATAGCAAATTTTAGGTCTAATTTTAGGAATTTAAGGAGGGTCACAAAATATTAGGAATTTTAGGAATTTTAGGAGGAATGCGATCCCTGGATAATACAACATCATTACTGTAAATGATGATGATAATAACAAAGAAATGTGAAGGAGCAATAAAGGAGATGGAAAAGTTACTAACATTGTGGATTGAAGATAACCTACAAAAATATATTCCGCTTAGTCTCATGATGATGCAGACAAATGCAAGCCTGTTTGATGACATTAAAGGAAAATTCCCTGAAAGAATGCAGACATTTGATGCAAGCAATGGTTGTTTTGTACAATTTAGAAAACTTGTAGGTTTTCATAATATAAAAATGACCGGAGAAGATGCAAGTGCAGATGTTGAGGCTGCAGCAAAATATCCTACATGGCTGCAAGAAGTATTAGATGAAGGTCAGTACTCACCAGAACAAGTTTTTAATGTGTATGAAACAGACCTCTTTTATCAGAAAATGACATCTTGAACCTATATTTCAATAGAAGAGAAAACAATGCCTGGACATAAAGCATCAAAGAATAGGGTAATGCTTTTATTAAGAGGAATTGCATCTGGAACACTAAAGCATTCATCAATCAGAAAATACAAGAGCATTAAAGGGTATTATGAAAGCAACACTGCCAGTACACAACTACTGGAATAAAAAAGCATGGATGACTGCAGCAATATTCCAAGATTGGTTTGTGAACCATTTCATTCCAGAAGTTGAAAAATATTGTAAAGAAAATAACATTCACTATAATATAATACTTTTAGTAGACAATGCTCCCTACCATCCACTGCATTTGGATGATTTTAATCCAAATGTTAAAGTTGTTTTCATTCCTCCAAACACTTCTTCGTTGCTGCAACCGATGGACCAGGGAGCGATTGCTAACTTCAAGGCATATTGTTTAAGGAGAACATTCACTGAAGCAATTGATGCACTGGATACTAAATTATCCCCAAACACTAAGAGATTTTTGGAAAACATACAGTATTTACCATGCAATAAAGAATATTGCAAAGGAATGGGATGAAGTAACAAACATGTCAATGAGAGGTGTTTGGAAGAAAATTTGTTCACAGTTCTTTCCTGATTTCACTGACTTCAACATTAATGATTTCACTGACTTCAACATTAATGATTTCACTGACTTCAACATTAATGAAGAATTTGAAGCAACGCCTGAAAAGATTGTGATGGTTGCTAAGAAGCTAGATCTTCAAGTGGATGAAGATGATGTTGAGGAGCTGATTCATTCTCATTCTGAACAGCTATCCAATGCAGAACTTATCAAGCTGGAAGCTGCAAAAGCAGCAGAAGAAGAAAATGCTGAAGCTTTGGAAGAGGAGCAGAAACCCAAATGATTCGCAACAAAAGAAATTTACGGAAATTAATTTGGCCGTGTCTCATTTTGAGCAAATAAGACAAGGTCGAATACCTCTCGTTCTTTAAAAATTTGAAGAACGGTAGAAGATGCTGTTGCTATTTATAAGGACATTTATAGAGAAAAAAAAAAGAGATGCTGTCCAAATCACTGTGGATAGATTTATGAAGAAAGTTGAAACACCTTTCACTAGTCATGCAGTCATGAATCAGCTGTACCCTTACCTGTTGCTGTTGCACAGCAAACATTTGAAGAGTTTGATACATATTGATGACCTCAATACTACCGTGATATAAATATGTGTTTAAATAAATATGCAATATTATGTAACATTTATTCAATTTTGAGGTAAGTTGTATTACCCTAAAAGTGTTCCCTGACACGCAAAATTCGAGTTACGTAATGAGTCTCGGAACCATCCACTTACCTAAGTTGGGTACTGCAACTTATCATATACATGGACATACCTAACTAAGCAAGAGGAAAAACAAAAAAGAGAAAATTGAAGAATAAAAAAAACATTATGAGCATTTCACAGGACTGGTCACGAAAAGAGGAAGCACAGCATGACAGGCGCAATGAAGATTCTGATGTGGAAGTGGAGCATGACTTAGCAAAAGTTCAATGGGGCAGTAATGACAGGGCAGTTACAGCAAACAGATTACCTACTGCTGATGAAGTCTGTGGCTTATGCACCTGAAATGTATTTGGAGTGAAGGGGAGGGTTCGTGTGTGAGCTTGACAAGCTTCAAGTTTTTTAGTGATCAGCAAGTTCTTTGTGTGCTATTATTTAAGTTTCATTCCATTTTCAAAGGTTTTTACTTCATTCATTTTAATCAATAGTTTTCATAGGTTCAGTGTAAGATACGACATATATCCAGTATACTTAATTCAAGTAGCAGCAAGTGGGATTTTCAACTTATGAAAAGGTTATACAGTTTATAATTATCAACTACAAAATACCATTGCTTAAAAGTAATAGATTGCATGCTACTTTCCTCAGTCAAGACATTAAAGTTATAATGTGTAAAACAGAAGTTTAAGAATAGCATATATAGTCGAAACCGTTTATAAGGAAGTTGAAGGGAGTTAAGAAAAAGTTGGTTATACGCAAACTTTGTTTTATCCGATTTTGCCTTAAATGTATCAGCAAACGAGCAAAAGTTATGTAAAAAAGCACATACAGTATACTACTATAGTACATATGTATTGGAAAGCAGAAGTACAATAATTGAAACATTTACCTTTAATTTTTCATTCACACTTCTGGAAGTAACTATCCAGAGTTGCCTGTTTTTGGGATTGAACAATTGCTGTAGACAGCTGTTTTTCTATTTGATCCAACAATGCTGAACAAAACAGATTTTTTGACGCAAAAAAAGCAAGCAAATTATCAAGGCTTTCAATTGCCACCGCATTTGATATTTTTTAAACTTCTGCGCATTCTTCCTCCTCATCAGTGGACGCGTCATACTGAGAGTTCAACACACCAACAACGGTGTCCTGATCTGTATTTTGAGAATCCGTTGAGATGCCATCGTCAGCCAGCAGATAATCTGGAAAAGATAAATCCGATGAAATGAGCCCTTTTGCACTCAGGTGATTCCATGTTTCGTCTTTAGTAGTAACCACTGTGTCTTCATTTACTACTGAAATACCGAAACCAGCATGTTTCCAACAATTTTTTATGGTTACATCAGTTATGGTAGTCCAAGCATTAGATAGCATATCACATGCCATTCGAACATCGATGACAGTTGGTTGTCTCTTTTCCACGTTAATAAGAATTTTTCTGAGTAAAATTTTGCAGTAATGAAGTTTTAGGTTTTTTTATAACACCCTGATCCATGGGCTGAAGTTTTGATGTAGTGTTTGGTGGAAACCGATGTACATTTGTAGACGTTAACACTATGTTAGACGAATGTGCTGCACAATTATTGATGAGCAGCAGAACTTTCCTATTTTTCTTTGTCATTTCATTGTCAAATTGTTTCAACCATTCTGTAAAGAGTTCCAATGTCATCCACACTTTCTTATTAGCTCTGTAACTTACTGGTAATTTTTCACCTTTCTTGAAGCATCTAGAATTTTTTGATTTCCACATCTGCATAAAGACCTTCCCTTTTATCGGATCCATCCATATTTACGCACAGCAATACAGTTAAACGGAGTTTTGAGTTTTTCCCACCAGAACATTTTTCACCTTTGAAAGCTAAGATTTCTGGCAATAACTGATAAAAAAAACACCAGTTTAATCAGCATTGTAAACATCGCAAGCTTCATACTGCGAAATTAAGGTTTCACTTGATTCCAGCCACTTTTGGGTTGTTTCATCATCCACGGAAGCACTCTCTCCGCAAATGGACTTAAATATGATTCCATGACGCTCTTCAAATCTTTGAAGCCAACCATTGCTTGGCTGAAAACCAGGTTTTCCTAGAAGTCAGGCAAAATCTAATGCTTTTTCCTTCAGCAAAGGGCCAGAGACTGCAACATTTTTGCTTCTCACTTCTTGGAACCACTTTAACAGCACTGCTTCCACATCTGCATAAAGACCTTCACGAAATTGTTTTCTAGCATGGCTAAAAGAACCTTCCGAGAACTTTCGCTTCAAGCCATCCTTATTTTTTAAAATTGTGGATAATGAATTTGCCGGAATGCCAAATGTTTTGGCTACGTCGCACTTCTTTTTCCCTTTCTCCACCAAATTGATTGCTTCAATTTTTTCACTTAAACTCAGTGTTTTTCGTTTAACAACTGACATAATTTGCCAGCTTGTGTTGATGCGTTCTAACGAACGAATTTGTGAGAAAAATTGCTGCTTCCAAAACTTTAAACCATCAGATGTGCCCGCTTAGGAATTGCAGAAGTGCGATTAAGACAAACATCTGCCTACCTGGTCCATCCAAACAATTTAACATACGTCCCAAAAACGAAGACGCTGACATTGGACACCCCTGGCATGATTCCCCAACACCCCACCCCCTGATCCTTTGTCGCATTCCCCCTCCTGTTCTCAAGCTGGGAAACAGATCATTTACCCTCTAAGCTCTTGGGGTGATGAAGTGGGGGTCCCTCCAGTGAAGGAGGATTAAGGAAAAGTGGGGGATTCCGACACCGCTTGGCTAGTCTTCGGGCATTTCACTGAGTCGGAGGTCTCAAGATATCCTGAAGAAGAAAAAAGAAAATGGCTACTCTCCCGCAGGAGAAATGTTGAATGAGGAAAAGGCAAAAACTTCGTTATATATGATTTTGGACAAAACTGCTGTTCGTAATATCCAGTTGAAATAACATTACAATGGCATTGAAAATTCAGGGAACTGCAAAGACATCGTTATATATGAACCTTCCTTATATCCGAGCTCATTATATGAGGGTTCAACAGTATTCTTCAACGATAGTACAAGTTGATTTTATTTTTCTGTACAACACCGTAAGGGCAATGTATTAAAAGGAACACACCTTGTGAGTTTATGAAAAATTGCCCATTGGCTGAACTGAGTCACCTGGTTTTTAGATGCTACACTGGAAGAAACAGACAATTTCTGGCATGTATCTGCATGTGTGCAGACACAGAATTAATGGTCTTTTTTTTTAACAAAAGTATGAAGTGAGTCCAAATTGCCATGTTACTTTTTAAACCAAAACTATAAGATGAGTTCAATTATTGTTTTGTAATTGTACAATTCCAGTTACAGCAAATTGTTTGTCCAAAATTTAGAAAAAAAAGTTACTTCTCATATTTTTATATAATTTAAAAATTTTAAAAATGTGCGTTGCCCGTTCTTTTAAAATTAATTTTTCTTTTTACTTTGGGGTTTGCACCAAAATAAGTGTTTCAAACTGTAAATTTATTTCATTTAATTTTACAATTTCTTTACAATAATTTTTTGGCACTGATATATTTTTTAAATCACTTGTGCCTTTTGTTTTTTCTTTGGAATAATGATGATGTGATCAAGAGATTGAGAAGAACAAGCTGTTCTTAAGTTCTGCAATAATGAAAGAAACATTTCTTCAACACACAAGGTTTGCTCTATGACATAATTTCTTCAATTACTAATCTAAAGCAACTATTATGGAAATTTTACTAGGAAATTTTTTCATTTAAATAGCAAATTTTCGGAGAAAACTCTTCTCCTTCTTCAGGCTGTCTTGTTGTTGTCACTTATTCCTGTCACTATCACGGTTACGGTTAACCTTGACGGTTTAGGTTATTTTTCAACAAATCCTGCCAGATGTTAGGCAGGGAAAATCCTTTACAGTCATTGATGATGGAAATTTGATTTTTCTCAATCTCTATTCCTTCTTTCAGCTTTCTTTTTTGAAAATTGCTTTGGAAACTAATGACTTTAAGGGAATTCCAATCCATGCTGTCCCAGTTTCTCTAACATGCCTATCTAATCCAGTCTTGTTGGAGCAATTTTTTACAGCTGCTTTATGCTCAGCTATATGAGTTTCTAGTCTGCGACTTGTTTCACCTATGCAAGATAGTCCACAACTACAATTTACTTCATAGACAACTCCTTGCATTTTTAAAATATCTTCTTCTCTTTGAACTATTTTAGGGAAATTTTTTTTAACTATGTTCTCTAAACTTGGAGCTAGCCTAATATTGTACTTCTTACTAATTCTCTTTAAAGACTCAAATAAACCTTTGTGATAAGAAATTTTTCTAGTGAATTTTACTTGTTGCTTTTGCGGGTTCTTCGTACCATTAAAATTCAGAAGCTTCTCAATTTCTTCTTTAGGATAGTTATTCTCTGCAAGTATGGCTTTAAGTTCTTCTTTATGGGCTTCTTTTTTATCTGCAGTAGAAACTATTTTATTAATTTTTTTCTAAAAACTGACTTGCTACATTTTTCTTAATAGAAACTGGATGATAGGAATTGAAATCCAGTAGTCTATTAGTTTTCATTGGTTTTTTATACCAACTAGTGAGGAATTTTTCATTTTCATAATAGATAGTAATATCTAAGAAGTTAATTCTTCTTTCTTTTTGAAGTTCAATAGTGAACTTAAGGGAATCATCTAATTTATTGAATGAGTCTAGAATTCTTTCTGGAACAATTTCTGAGCTATCTATTATAAATAAGATGTCATCCATGTAATTTCTTCTGTTTAATGCAGGAAAAAAAGTTACATTTCCAACCTATAGCATTTACATTCAGTCATGATTAGTGTCCTTCTCTTCACCATTCCATCACAACTTTAAGGGAAAAGTTGAAAGCTGTTGATTCTCAGTACTTTCAAACTTTGGTTTTCTCTCATATCCTTTCATAATATATGTTTTTTCTATAATTTTAAAATCTTA
Organism: Macrothele yani; assembly: GCA_039090855.1. Taxonomy (NCBI): domain Eukaryota; kingdom Metazoa; phylum Arthropoda; class Arachnida; order Araneae; family Macrothelidae; genus Macrothele; species Macrothele yani. The sequence goes on along the minus strand of CM077001.1, from coordinate 64,679,843 downwards.
TTAGGACTATTCTCATCCATCCTGGAACAGGCTTTCAGCTAATATTATTATTTAATCTATTTTTTGATTATCATGTACATTTCTTCAATTCTTCTTCACTTCCCAAAGCTCAGTTATGTGATGTGATATTTGATCAGTTTTATGTCATTAGTTTTTTTCTTCTGATGTTTCTCAGCAAAAGAGAAATTACATACCCAAGTTGAAAGGGAAGTTTGAAGAACCACTAAGACATTAGATCCTGTGGCATCACATGTAATTGAGCTGTGGCCAGTAAAGTGAAACATGCATTTGAAACTCTTACAAAAAGTTTAAAATAGGATTGTAGCATTACATCACAGCTATGTAGATATGAAGCAGACCTGAGTAATGACAGCGTGATGTCATGATCTGCAGCCAAAATATCAGATCATTGGCTAGCTCTGACTTCTCTCAGCAGAATCACTGAGAGGCAACCAATACTGGAAGAGACTTTGGCCTCATGAAAATATCACTCGTATTCTCTGATGTCATGCAACACAGCTGTCACCATTTATGTGAAACGTGTGATTGAAACTATTGCAGACAAACATCTTTAGTACTTTATAAAGAAATATTTTCAGAAAAAAAAAAAGAAAAAAAAAAGGATAAGTAAAGAATAATAATAATTACACAGGTCTACAAAATGTTATGTACTAAAACAGGGTTCATACTCCTTTTTGAAAATGGAAATTAAGGAGTTCTTAAGGACCTTCAGGCTATTTTTAAGGACCTTTAAACATTTTTTAAGGACTTCATAATTGCTGCATTCAAATATACACAATATACAAAATGTGAGTTAACTATTACAACATAAGTCATTTTAACACAATAAATCAATTTTGTTGAAACTAATGAATATTCCATTGCACAATTATATGAATTAAAATTAGTTCTACTAAAATAAACCTAAATACTCCAACAGAAAAACCAACTAACTTAAAAGTTCCTTATATACATTACTTACTGGTAATGCTGGATCCATTATTTGTCCTGAAGCATATCTTTGCATCTACAGAACCAACACTCTGCTTCTTCGTATTGTGGTGTGAAGCATAAAATTTATTTACTTTGGAATTTCAATTTTCAACAAATTTTCACCCATTAATTGTGATTATAGGCCCATCTTTGTGGTTTCGGAAACTTCTTAAATTTGCATTTGTTTTTCCTTCAAAGTTTATCCGAATTTATATTTTTTTATTAATTTACAAATTCATTTTAACAAAAACAGTATCACAAATACAGCTTAGAATTTCATATGGCTGTGATTGTCAGTCTTTAAAATTTTTGGTATCTTTACCTTTCTATTCAATAACTTAATTCCTTCCATTAGAATTACTTTTACAAATATGTACGGACACAGGCTAAGAAACTAAATGCATTAATTCTGTGGGTGGCATCACTACAAGTGCCGCAGCTGGAAAAATAACACTTTTATAAAAATGCAGCACAGCTTGTTAGACCTGTTTTAGGTTAATGAAGCAAGTAAACACACTACCTAAATCAAATCGAAACACACAAGTTCATCGTAACTTAAATCATATCATCGGAATTGAAAGCCCTAAGTTCAATAAAAATGCTTGCATAAATTTCAAAACTACATTGGCAGAATTCAAAGAATCAAAACTGAACAGTGAAGCATCACTTTCTTTTAAGTATTGATTAATTTATTTTTTATTTACTACACAGCTTCCGAATTCCCAAATCTGGAGAAAAATTTGGTTTTCGTAGATTTGGATGAATAACACATTTTTGCTTGTGTAACTGTTGCATTTTTATTTTTATTTTATTTTTAATTCTACAGCTGTAGCACTTGTAGTAACTTCTTCCATACACTTAATGCAGGTTGATTTTAAACATTTGGCAATAGTGTATAGGTGTAAAAGCTGAAACAAACTGCAGTAACAACAAGATACCTATGAAATTTCCTTCAGAATTTTTACTTCTATTATACATCTTTTTTTGCTCTTAAACTTACACAAGAAAGATGACACCGAATTTTCAGGTGTAATAAGCAAGCCTTTTCAATCCGTTTTGACGCAAATTAAATTTATCAAAGCTATTCAAAGTCAATGGAACCGGTATGGAAAACAATAGTATCTGACGGAAGAAAGAAGTTTTTCAATCGGGTTTTTAATCCCTCAGATATTGCTGTAAACGGAATCATGAGCTTACGAACAAACTCTTAGAAACAGAGATATCGACAAAAATAAGATGTGACTTTACGTCCCCTGGTGTGAAAACCATGCATTATTTTAGGAAGAAAGTACTCTCAAAAGGTTTATCCACATGAGAGGTATTGGTCCAAGAAAAAATAAATAAAATTAGTTGAGTTTTCAGGAGCCCAGATTTTAATTCAAATACACCAGAAGCAGAAATTAACACTTATGACCACTGGTGGTCAAACCATTCTTTACCAAACATTAGAAATTATGTAAAAAATATTTTCCATCAGGTCTTGTATGCGATACAGGAAGAATTTTTCAAATCGGAGTTTTAGAGCAGAAATTATCTTTGTGCACCCTAGCGGAAAAGTCTATGATTTACTTGAAAATTTTGAATTTATAGGGAAAACATTTCGCATCGGAAATACTATCCAACAAAGAAGGAATTTTTCAAATCGGTCTCCTAGAAGTAGAGATATTGACAAAAATAAGATACACATATACGCCCCCTGGCGTAGAAACCATGCATTATTTAAAGAAGAAAATGTTCCTAAAAGGTTTGTCGACATGAGTACCATCGGTCAACAAACGACTTTTTTTGCAATCGAGATTTTAGAAGCTTATATTTTGCTGCAAATACATCAGAAGCGGAAATTAAATCTTACGCCATCTGGTGGCCAAACCATGTTTTACAAAAATTAGAAATTATGTGCAAAGGATTTTCCATCAGGAGCTGTATTCAGTGCAGAAAGAATTTTTCAAATCTGAGGTTTAGAAACAGAGATATAGGGGGAAAGCAATTTCCCTTTACGCCCCTAGCAGAAAGCCTATGAATTACTTGAAAATTTTTAAATTATATGAAAAACATGTCACACTGAAAACACTATTCAACAAAGAAGGAATTTTTTAAATCGGACTCCTAGAAGTAGAGATATTCACAAAAATAAGATATACATCTATGCCCCTGGAGGAGAAACTGTGCAATATTTTAAAAAGAAAATGTTCTGAAAAGGTTTATCGATGTCAGTGGCATCAGTATACGAAACATTTTTTTCAAACGATATTTTAGAAGCTCAGATTTTATGGCAAACACATCAGAAGCAAAAATTAAACCTTACGCCCCCTGGTGGCCAAAGTATACTTTTCCAAAAATTAGAAATTATATACAAAAGATTTTCTATCCGGAGGTGTATCCGCTGAAGAAAAAAAAATTTCAAATCGGAGTTTTGGAAGAAGAATTATAGAGAAAATGTAATTTACTTTTACGCCCCCTAATGGGAAATCTATGCGTAATTTAAAAATGTAACTATGTCTAAAATACTTTTCGACATAAATAGAATTGAAAGATAAAAGAATTTTTTCAATCGGATGTTTAGAAGCAAATATGTAGAATAAAACGTATTTTTGAATTCGACATCATCTGCATTTACCCCTCCTCTAGCTGCAAAATTGCACATCATAAAAAAAAAAAAAAAGAAATAAAGGATCACCATTTGCATATTTCAAGCTTCCCAATTCAAAAAGAATTTTTTAAATCAGACTAATAGTTGCAGAGATTTCGTGGGTACACACGGACGGACAAACCAATAACATAAGCACAATCTTTTTTTACATAAGATGTGCTAAAAACAGTAATGCAATTTAACAATGACTGCAAAGAAATTATATAATGTACATATTCACTTTTTTGAGGTCAAACAAAGGATGTAGGCCTACAATGAAATCAATTTTCCAGCTCCTTTTTTGCAACTACTGACATGGTAATTTCTGCCAATTCTTTATTTTTTTCCTTATTAATTTTTGAAAACTATTTGATTGAAGGAAGCAGTTCATATCTCTCATCAATTCCCCTTGGGCGGCAAGGTCATCTGCACGTTTCCTCTAATTCAGCAATATTTTTTTCTACTTTCAGTTTTTTTGTACTAAGCATTTGCAATTCCTCCTCAATCAATTTACGTTTTCTCCCAGATGTTGCTCGGCAGGCACATTTTTTTTTTCGGCATCTAAATATTGAACACATTTCTGTCTAGCTGAAAAGACAAGCTCTAAGCTCTTTACGTAGTACAGTACAATTCCGAAAATCCACACAACTTGGTTCCAGAAGTTGTGCAGATTTTAAGATTTTGCAGATTTTAGAGAACCTGTATGTGTTTACTAGTACATATGTACTGTAAACACACACAGGTTCTCTTAAACTATATAATACTAATTCAAATAGGATGGTGTGTGTGTATTATAGGCTTTCATTTGTTTAATAATTAGTAAAATTAATTAGTAATATGTATTTAATACTGTAATTAATAGTATTTGAAATTTATGTAGATATATGTACAGTATTTAATAAGTAAAATATAGGGAACAAATTCATAATACAGTACTATATTAATTAATTGAATTTTTACTTACGAAATACTGTATATGTCAATCAAACATTCTGGCTGGCAAACATTCCATCAAAAAAAACAAAAACAAAAAAAAAACTAATGCTAAGTAAGCTTGAAGTGATGAACACAATTGCACAATGAAAGCGCTGATCGCTTGTTAAATCTAGCAGACGGCACATTTCTCTGTAGTTGAATTAATTTTATCATTGTTTTGACATTACAGTAAAGAGTAAAGTAATTGCATCGCAGTAAACATCATACGTACGCATATGACCCCCCCCCCCCATTTTTAATTTCACCAGCGTGTGGCACTGGGGTTTGAAGTGCGGGAATTATTTGATATTCATCAACCAGCACCCCGTCCCTGCGTGACATTCTGTCCATTGTTCACACGCCGTACATTTTTCTTTTGAACTATCGCACTTCTTGTACTACTGTAAATGACAAAATACTGTATCATACTCAAATGTTTCACATTAAAAAAGCATATTTTTATTTATTCAGTATTCAACAAATATCCATAGTGTAGCATACAAAGGAAAGAGCAGCTTATCATCTTTGAAACAAAACTTGTTTTGTCCGCTAAATTCAACAAGTGGGATGGTGGGGAAAGCAGTAGGGTTCCCCATCTCCCGTAACTGCATTACGTAAGAGCAGGGTTCCCTGTTTGCTACAAAGGTTTTGCCAGTAGACTGGATAAAAAAATAAGAAAACTCATCATTGTCAATTCTTTATGAAACTGACTGAAATTTTTACACACTCCATAATTAGCTAAAAGTAGTCAACTCTCAAAATTTTGCTTTAATTGGTTAAAAACGTTTTTAATTAGCCATGAACATTTTTATTAAGAGATTTACGAGGGACAGGCACACAGGAATGTTTAATTAAAATTTTCATGGCTAGTTAAAAGTTATTAAACAATTCAGGCGAAATTTTGCAGATCAATTCGTAACAAGGATTTATGGTGCTTATAGAAATTTCAGACAGTTGTCTGAAAAATTCGCGAAAATGCATTTTTCATTTAAGGTCAGCAATCATGTGAGCTGAAGAGGAAGTTTTTCCCTCTTGCTCTTGTCGCATTCTGCTGGCCCCACCCAATATCACCCTCCCCTTTTCTGCCATCTATCTCCCCCAGTTCACTAAAACACTTGAAAGCTGCCAACAAACGCGCGCACACACACACACACACACGCACACGCACGCACACACACACACACACACACACACCTCCCCTTATGTCGAACTCCTAGCAGTTAACAGAACTAAGTCATGGATTCTCAGTACGGAGACTGCGCGCGCGGGAGATGTAAGATTAAACGTTTGATTTTTATCCACATAAAAATAAAAATGAGCAAATTTCTTAATGGTAAAAAGGATTAAAAAACAAAAAAAAAAAAAACACAATTTTTAGCATTCGTTTTTTGACGATTCAAGTGAACTATTTTTTGGCGTATTGTGCTTGTCGCGATTTGGTGAAAAAGTGTTAGGCAGCTTAAGCACTGTCAGCTGGGCAGGCGCCCACCAAACAGTCTCTAGGGACACTATTACGTATATCATTAGCAATATTTTTCAAATAGAGAAAACACATAAAATATTTTAAAAACCTTTAAAAATATCTTAAACATTTTTTTTTTTTTTTGTCAGCTGGAAAATAAAAAATTTCGATTTCTGAAACCTTTTTTTTTAACCCGTCTATTAACTGTAACCGGTGTTCGAATCCACGCAAATTTGAGGCAATTGCAGATTTTCAGAATTGCACCACATTCTTTAATAAATAACAGAAGATAACGATCTGAACGGCACTGACCCCGCGCAAAGAAATCAAGAAGCCACAATAAATCTAATCTAAAACAAAGGGATTTGAAGGTAGCTGGTTGGCAAACTGCCAAAAGCAATACAGAACATGGGTAAACTTTTGTGACATGCGATCTAGTGACGTAAAACCATCATCAGTACGCTAATCAATGAAACCAGCTGGCCTGCGCAACGCATGCATTTCTTTGGTTAAAAAAAAATGTACGACCTTTTTAACGACCGAATATGATATAATTACGGTGTTTTCAAGGACTTTTTAAGAGCCTTTAAAAACAGAACAGAAATTAAGGAGTTCTTAAGGGCCCTTAAAAAAGGTAAATGGAAATTAAGATCTTAAAAAAGGTAAATGGAAATTAGTTCTTAAGGACTTTTTAAGGACCCTTAAAAAGGCAAATGAAAATTAAGGAGTTCTTAAGGACTTTTAAGGACCATACGAACCCTGTAAAAGTTGTTTGAGTTATTTTGGCAGATGTTCTACATATTTGTGGTGCTGATTGCAAATATGACTTTAAATTTTACCACATCAAGTAAGGTTTTCTCAGAATGATGTAAAATCTCGCACAGGGCATGCATAGAATAGTAGGCTATCATATGGAAGAAACACAGAAAAAAAAATTAATATTGAAAGTACACCTATAACATTTAATGCATTAATTAACATATATCTTTTATTTTTACATCTTAATAAGTTTCAGATTCCTCCTTGTAAAATATTCCTTTTCCCTTCGAAGTCATGCTTCTTACACTTCTGTTTATGTGTTTGTTGTGGTATCTCCCTGTGCAACATCTAACAGTAGTTGCCATTCCATTTGCCTTCGTACCTTCTCTTCGTCTCCTTTATGTTCTGGGGAAACCTTTCAAATTGCTCTCCACTCAAAGCTTCCATATTTTCTGGGAAGTATTAGGGGCATGCAAAAGTTTCAGCGGCCCCCGCTAGCAGGCACTGTAGGGATCTAACCGGCTGGTGACCCGTGCTGTCACTTTGTACATGAAGTCAAGCTTGGTGGTTGATAAAGTTCATTTGTGACACTGTTTGTTATTCATGTTTAATTTAGAGAAAAGTGTGAGTGAAGCATACGGTTCAATAAGTCAGGTGTACGGCGAAACAATTATGGGTGAGCGGATGTGTCGAGAATGATTTGCAGGTTTAAGAAAGGTGATCTAAGCTTGAAAGACAAGCCACGTGAAGGTAGACCGCGGGAACTCGCAGATGAGGAGCTGGAATCACTGTTGCAAGAGGATGCCACACAATCGACCACGCAACTGGCGAAATGTTTGAAAGTGGCTCAATCGACAGAGGTATATAAATTTTTAAATATAGATGATTTTTTTTATTAAAACAGTAACTCAGACATCTGAATAAAAATGTATGTTTGTAATTCAAATACGAGTCCATATCATCACGGAAAAAAAAAAAAAATTAAGGATCACTCTGTTTAAATAAACCATGGCATCTAAAAAAAAATAATTCACTTGCTTTTCCCGTAATTTAGAATTACTGTTTCTATTTTTTCAATCCGATTATGCAAGGAAGATTTTTTTTTTTTTTTTTTTGCATCTGCTAAAGTTTCTTACGGAATTTGGTGAAATTTGCACTAGAACTTTATTGTGATGTATCTTAACCACTGTAAAAAATTTACTGTTATTTTCAAAATTCGGGAAAATGGATTTATGAAAATTTTCTCCTAGTCCCTTTGAGCAGTGGAAGTGATAAACAGGTGTTTGCTTTCTTCCCAACCAAGGGCTTTGGATCAGCACTCCCAGCTGTCAATCAACCGTTGCTATGGTAACACCCTTTCTGCTCCAGGCTTACTCTGTCCAAAGAGGCACACATACTTGCCAATAATAAAAATTTCCAATGCTAACTTTTAAAGTTTTAAACCGATTCAATTGGAATTTTGGGAGTAAGCTTCTGTAATCCATTTATAGTGAATGTAAAAATTTCAGCCACTTTCGTGAAAAATTCGCAAAGATAGTTTTCTTACTTTTTATCATAAGTAGCGGATGTCTCTTGAGGGGAGGGTTGGAATGCACATAAACAACGAGCAGATGAATGTGTTGTTCAGGCATACTCCTCACTGGTGGATGCCAGCTGACTTGGTAAATATGCGACCCCCCTGCAAATGCTAAATGTTTCTTCTTACCCCTTCCGTTGTCCGACGACGGACATCAAGCTCCCCTTCCTAACAGACCTACTAGTAATCATCCAATTTTATTGCACTGGAAGTAGTGCTTTTTTTTTTTTTTTTTTTCCCCCAGCCAAATTAGGATTTGGTGCACGTCTGAAACATTTTTTTGAGAACAGAGGAAATAAACTTTAAAAAATGAAGGGGTGTAACACGATTTCCTAAAAGGGCATTTTTTTAAGCACTATTTTCAAATTTCAAGGCTTTTCAAGACAGCAGTAAAAAAACACCATTTTTCCAGGATATTCCAGGCCTTGAAAACGTAATCATGATTTTCCAGGACTTTCCAGGTTTTCAAGCACGCGTGCGCACCCTGTTGGTAAGTGTGTTCTGCATACTTTAACGGGGCATAATATTGATCAATGATTGGGCATCTGCATGTCGTTGCTGAAGAGGTTTCAAGGGAAGAATTTCTTGTGGAAGATTTTCATCGGGGGTGAAAAATGGGTCTACTGCGACAACCCCGTATGCAAGCAATCCTAGGTCAACCCAGGCCAGCCATCAACATCCACTGCAAAACAATATCCACAGAAAAAAGGTGCTGTTGTGTGTGTGATGGGATATGCATAGAATGCTGCACTTCGAACTGTTGAAACTGGGCAAAACAATCACTGCACAATGATATCACGATCAGTTGATGAAACTAAACACCGCAATCGAGCAAAAATGTCCATGGACAGATAAAGGACGCCGCCCAGTCATCCTGTTACACGATAATGCCAGACCACATGTCGGTGCTACCACGAAATCAACCCTTGAACAGTTACACTGGGAGGTTTTACCGTGCCGGGCTTACTCCCCAGACATTGCACCCTCAGACTTTCATCTGTTTCACTCTATGCAACATGCCCTAGCCTAACAGCGGTTCACCACAGTTCTAGAGGTGAAAAATTTCGTCACTGCGTTCTTCAGCTCAAAACCTGAGTTTTTCTATCACAGGGGCATTCATTTGTTGCCTGAAAAATGGCCAAAGGTCATTGATGCTAACGGCCAATATTTCGTTGAATAAATGTGTACTGGTTTCCTGATTGTTCCTGTCCCCTTCCTCCTTAGAACGGCGGAAACGTTCGCATACCCGTAATAGTTCAAATGAGCTTTACAGAAAATGTTCTTTAAGGCTCACATTAAAGGTATGCACAGGCCTAGGCTGAGTTTTTTTTTTTTTTTTTCAATCAGTTAAGTGAAAAATTTTTGAGCTCTACTCAAAGGTTTAGGATTTTGCTCCTGAATTCAAGAAAACTTTTCCACCCACAAAATGAAGACTGGCTTGTTAAGTAATCAGATAACAAAGATCAGTGAGTTAAACAAAGACATGACAGAGGATTGGCCACTGGATGCATTGATTAATTACAGCTGAAACTGACAAGCCAGGATGTAATATGAGAGTCTGAAATAGGCCAGTTTATTTCTTTAAAGGTTGTAATCAAATTCCATTTTCACTTTTTGTTGGCTTTCATTTCTGTTAATACTCTGGCCACTGCAGTGTGGCTGGGGTTTAAGTAACTGCCCCATGCACATTTTTTACATATGACATAGTTATTACATGCCTTAGTGGTTTTTTTTTTAAATTCATGTTTAGAAAGGAAACTCATTTATTTATATACAGTCCATACGACCTTTCGTATGCTTGGAGGAACCTGATCGAAACTGAGAAGAAATGGAATAGGGAGAGGAGAGGAAGAGAAAAAGGAAGAGTGAGAATGACGTAGATGAAGATAAAGTTGATGTGACCTGACACTAGATGGCATTGGCAATGGGTTAAATGGGGAACATGTGCACTGTGGACACGAGACTTTCAGATAGCAGACTTCGACAGAGGGTGTGAAGTCTCCATTGAAAACGCCAGGGTAGAGCCTAGGTGAAACGCGCGTCCGGTGATTGACACTGTGGATGGTATGAGGTAGTGTATATAACGATTTTAACTGGAACCTTTTAAAGCTTTTAAATTTTTTATGAACCTGACCAAACTTTGAAGACTTCCTCAGCATTTCCAAGAGAGTGCAGCATTGACGAGATAGCCCTAAAGGCCAAGTACGACGTGGAACTTCAAGTTGTATGTAAATAGTAACTCTTAACTCAAGAATCTTTAATTATTATCTGGAAACCTTAACCCATTCAATATGATGTCAACACAGCCAGAATGGAGCTAACCCTAACATCTGGACATATCCGAAGTAGGGTACAACTTATAACGAAATGGATCTCAAACTAACCCTAACAACTGACCATATTGAAGCAAGATACAACTTTGGACAGAGAAACTCAATAACTACTGACGTTGGACTGAACACGCACTTCCGTAAGTAACATCTTTAGGACTTCTAACCGATTTATATTTTAATTTAATGCACCACCACAGACTGTATCCACTTTACAGAACGTGTAAAACAGAATTTACAGACGTTAAAGCGTCTTCCTGAAGAACATTTATAACCACTCATACATAGAACTGCAGCAGTGGTCAGTTTGACTGCTATAAAGATTTCATGTAAAATGCAATAATTACCATTCACACAAAAAAACAGGGAACCTTAATGTATTCCGACAGTTGTCCAAACAGCATACAAAGTACCTAGAGGTTCCCACAATTCATTCACATGCAGCTGTTTTAAAAAAGTGACTTAGCCTACATGCACTTAATTTTACTTAGAACCAGTGCCCGAATTTCATAACTTTCATTCAGTTGCATAGAAAAGCCCACAGGAACTGAAGCAATACTTGAGTAGAAGAACTGTCTTAAGACTTCTTTTTGAAGAATCAATAAAAAGAGTCTCCACTCATCAACATTATTCTAATCACCAAATTTTTCCATTAAATCAATAAAATCTGTGTAGTAGACTAAATCACCTTCTTGAGTAAAATATGGAACAAATACTTTCTCCCAGGTCTGACAACAGGTGAATGATGTGCTAATAAAAGTTTTGATTTCAATCTGGAACCTAAAATCTGAAGAATCTTTTTAGCAAGGCCTAAGTTTCTCAGCAAATCATTATGCTCACTTTGTGAACACACCTGAAATTCTATGTTAATAGCTCTCCCATTGGTACTTCATGCCCTCATTAACACTGATCTCTTGTTCAGAGCTTACGGGAGCATCTTCAAGTGTTTCATGTGGCATTGGCCCTGATATGCCTAATCCATGAGGAAAAAGTCATATAAGCAGATGGAAGGTTTGGATACAAAATCTATTTTTTTTAGTGATGCATCCTTGTACACTACAAGAGCAAAAGTAGCAGTAATCATAGTGATTTTTTGGTTCCCTTCAGATCAGTGGCACACCAAAATGAATGGATTTCTTCTTACTTTTGTCCACTGCCTCAGTTCTTCAACACAAACAGCACATGCTTTAACATGGTGTCTACCAGATTTACAAAGTGGAATTTCTTGACTTTTTGGTGACCTATTTTTTTTTATTTTTTTTTCTTGACCTAACGATGATAGCTTCGAAAGCACTTTAACTTTATTCAAAGTTAGTTAACTTTTTTATGGGATTTATCTAAGTAACGTTACAAATTTTCTGCACATTTTTGGAGAAAACTCTTCTCCTTCGTCAGACAGTCTTTCAAACTTATATACACTGTCTTTGGTTACGGTTAACCTTGACAGTTATGGTGATTCTTGCTTAGAGTTTTCTCTGAAAATTTGCAGAAAATTTGTAACATTACCTAGATAAATCCCATAAAAAGTTAACTAAGTTTGAATATAGTAATATAGGAAGCCACTAAACAAAGATGACATAACTTTGTAACACACACACACACACACACACACACACACACACACACACACACACACACACACACACACACACACAAGGTACTTTGCTGACATATTCATTACATACAGTTTATTGTTATTATTCATTTGTGCTTACCTTTTTTTGCCCCTTTTGGTTGCGAAGAAAACTTAGGATATAGATGAGGTTTTAGAAACTGAAGAAAACTGCATGAAACAGGACATACACAGTAAGTCTAAATGCCAATTAATTTGGATCTGGTTTCAGTTTTATGTTTATGTTTCAAAAGCTTTCATTGTAGTTATATGAATTACCTTGAACAAAGGCTTTTAACTCTTCTCAATCAGTGCTTCATTGTTTAAATAAAAGTAAATTTTCCAGAAAAAGTTCAATGAGGTTCTTAGTGAGTTTTCACCTTAGATTATACAGCAATATCTTGATTATTTACAATTTATCATGCACACATTGTTCTTATGTGAACATTTTTTTTTACATAAGTTATATTCATGACCTTAAATTAAATAGACCACTCTTCAAACTTTAGCCAAGTTGTGAACTCTGGAAGTGGGAATCAATGTTTCAAGTCGAAAATCCATAAATGGAAACTTAAAAGAAAGGAGGAAAAGTAACAAAACAAAGGAAGTACATGGTTCAAAACAGTAATTTGTATTTTACTTATAATTTAAAGCAGTAAAGATAGCATAGTAGTATTTTGGTTGTCTGTGCTTCACTGTATCACTTTCGTCTCCAGTAACGGAAAAAAAAAATGCTTGACTGAAGAAATTTCAGAAATCTTGAAGCAGCATTGATGTTAAAAACAAAGTTTAAGAGGAAATAATAAAAAAAAGTAACTAAAAAATTATTTGAACAATGAAATAGAGTTAAAACTGCGGAACAAGTAATTTTTTTTAAAATGAACGATTCGGTGTCGACTTACAAAAACCGTAAACAACATAGGGCTCATTCTGTCCTTCTTCCTATGCATCTCCCCTGAATTCCAAGGGTCGTCCTCGGGGTCAGCAGTATTCATCGATAGACTGGTGTCTTTCCACACTGTAGTTCTTGCATGCTGTGAAAAAACTACAGCCTTTCACGTAGTGGTCATGCGTCATGATGTTTAAAACATTCGTTAATTCTGTGCTGCCCTCCATCTCTATATGTTCTCGTACAAGTATTTTTTATTGAATTTTTCAGTATTTTATTTCAAACTTTGTTTTTAATGTCCATGCTGTTTCAAGATTTTTAAAATTTCTTCAATCTACCATAGTTTTCCCTTTTTTCCTGTTACTGGAGGTAAAAGTGATACAGCAAAACACAGACAACCAAAGGAATGGTATGCTGTTTTTACTGCTCTAAATCGTACATAAAATAAAAATTACTGTTTTGTGTACCATATACTTCTTTTGCTTCATTACTTTTCCTTCCTTATTTAAGTTTCCACTTATGGATTTTTGACCCGAAACACTGATTCCCAGTTTGAAGAATGCTCTTTTTCATTTAAGATCCAGAATACAACTTATGTAAATAATGACAGCATGCTTTATAAACATCCATTTGAGGTTGTTATGCTTTCTGATTTTTTTAGTCCTTTCTTAGTTTCTTTTCAGCAGCTGCAATTTCGGCTTCAACAGCATTTTTTTCTTCTTTGGCAAGCACAATAAAGTTTACGTTTTTTCTCTTTCAAAATTCTAAGTTCTTCAAAAGTGGATTTCAGTCGCTTTGCCTCTTCATCCTGTGCCCTTTTTCTTAGCCGCAAGTGCATCTTTGTGTTTTGAAGATGACCTTCGTACAGCTGCAATAACATTTTTTGTTATAGCCATGTTTAAAATACCACCAGTTGATAAAATTTCCGAGTAAAAGAACTTCCCTGTAAGTTTTCCACTAAACATTCCCTATTGATAGATAATCCACGTTCTACTGTGGCATTTCCATGAAACATGGATAGTATCTTGTGTGAAAATTTTAGAAATGGAATATTAATTTCTTCAGTTCCTAAAATTTCAGTAAAAAACACATCTAGCCTTTGCTTTTCCCAATCAAAAGTTTTAAGACTCTCTACAACAGTTGGTTGGTCACATATTCTTAAATAACTCTTTTTACCCTACCTGCTTCTATTGCTGCCATGTGCTTTTTTGAAACCAAATGATCAAGAGCAGCAGACACCCTGGTGGTGCACAGGCTACTACTGTTCAACATTATTGAGGGTGAAAGGCAAGAAACACCATTCACCATCTGTTTTCTCAATGGGGATTTCACATTAAGCTTCAAGTACATTGCGATAAGGAAATCCCTACAGTCCCGCTTAAAGGGTATTGTCTTTGATTCATCAATACCATGGCATGCTGCAGCTGCTCCAAAGCCAATATCAACTTTTTAATATGCAACTGATTGTCCTTATTATTCACATCTATACCTAACAGCTGACTGGCATTTTTAACCTTAGCCATTATTTCTCGTTTCAAAATACGATTTGCAATGCTATGCATCATTGAATACAGTTCAGCATGTAAAAAAGGCAACAGTGGCTTATCTGATTGAAAACGAATTAGAAATGGCTCCAATTCCAAAGCTGCTGTTTGCATGAATGCGAGCTTGGCAGGGATAAGTTTATTTGAAACAAAGCATTTGACAATTTCAAAATTTCTTGTTGCTGGAGGCTTTGCCTTTACATCTTTGATATATAATTTTAGAGATGTTATTATTTTTAATGCTCTATTGATGACATGAGAGGTCTCTACCCAACTGATTGAGCACATTTTTTTGGGAAATAAGGAAGAACCAGAAGAGTTTCTGTACTCAGCACGTTGAGCAGGAAAGTCCTTGAAAAGGTAATAAAGGGCACGAAGGAAATTATTTAATTGCCATCCTGAGTTGCTATGGGAAGTTTTGTAGCTACCATGAATAATGTGCAAAGCACAAGTGCCAATGTCAATCAGTTGTGGATCATCCATATTTTGTTGTGTTCTCACAAGATACTGAAAATCATTCAAAAATTTTAAATTTATATTTGGACCATCCATTAAAATTTGTATAATATTTCTCATAGATAACCCTAGTTCAGCAAGTGTTGAAGAAAAAGCACTCAATAAATTTTCAGATGTGGAGTGGCCTAAAAAACTGTAGGTTAAATATCTGGTTGAAACTACATTTTTACCTGAATCCCAGTATCGGACAACTAAGTCCATCTGACTTTTTTGAGATATTTTGTTTAGGCTTTCATCTACTGATATGAAAAAATATTCACATTTCTTTACTTGCTGTGCAAGCTTTTCTTGATAATATGGACCAAGTCCATAAGTAATAATAATACATGCCAGTTTATCCTTGTGCATCTGGAATTTTTGAGCAATAAGGCTATCAGAAAAATTGCACGAAACAAATCACATGCATTTCCAGCATTTCTGTCAGATGAATGATGAAACACTTTGTTAAGAGCCCACAAAATTTCTGCTTTAGTTGCTTGATCTTTCACTAAGAAATTCTGTACTGTAGGTGATTCAACTGTTTTGCTTTGTTTTGGTTCAAAGTTCGGTATACATGGAGATGCTACTGATTGTGTCACAGCAGAGGAATTTTCTACACCACTGCCAGAAGAAACAGTTTCCCAAGCAATAGTAGTTTGTGTCCCTTGCAACAGTAATTTACAAGTTCTTTATGCTTTTTTCCTTTCTTGTGTGTTTTAACAGCATTAAAACCGCTGTGACTAATGTCAAATTTTGATTTGCAAAAAGTGCAATATGCCTTGTACTTATCATCCACCCCTTGATGCAGCTATTTTGAAATGTCTCTGTGTGATCATTTTTTATTCAACATCTGTATGTGATGTTCCTTTGTTATTTTTGAATAAAAGACTCCCCACAAATATAACAGACACTGTCTGCACAGTTAACATACCTTTGTGTATAGCCATTGTCACAAACACACTACCATTTTCTACATTAAAAGTAAACATCAGACAACTTGTTCAGTGCAGACGCACAACTCTAACTTGCAGCCTTCTGCATTACAGAGTTTCAGATGAATTTAAGTGCAAATTCTGATGTTTGAATCTTGTTTCCACTTTTTTTTTTTTTTTGCTACCACTAGCCCCTTCCCCCTTACCTTAGTACTTCTTTCTCCCCTCTCCAGGTGTTACCAGATTTATGTTTAGAACTGTTCACAATAAGTTTGATTGGCAATATTATTTTGCAAGTGATTGGACAGAATCAGTAACTTGTAGAGCCTTTAAAAAATTTCTTTTTGCTTCATGCAATAATTTGAAAATTTCATTTTGTAGGAAAACTATACATGATAAACAAATTTGAGCATAATTTTTTAGATCAGCATATTGAAATTAATATGAATAAAGTTATAAATCTCAAACAATAAAACTGTTGTGTTGTAGACCTGTGCTATTATCATTATCATTATGCCATTAAACATTCTCTCACTGAGGTCATGAAAATACCTGTTATTGAACATAATCCTATCAGTGATGCAATATATCAGAACATCTTTATCAGTTCCTAATTTAGAAAATAGTAACTATACTAGTGATTTGATTTATTGGCAATATATAAATAAGCATAAGTAGGAATATATACATAAGCATTCCCAAGCTTTCACACATCAACCAGATGGTTTTTTCAAGGAAATTAGACAGAAACTGCAAACTGAATAATATAACGCTTTAACAATTTGAATGTGGTGACTTAACTTGACAATAAAAAGATATGACATTATATTAATTTAAATATACGAGATATCATGTTGGTTGTGCACACAGTATCCCGATAGGGAGAAGGCGTTACTTGAAGAACTGGTTCCAAATTCGTGGACTGTTGGCGATGATCTCCAAGGTTTCCTGAATGGCTGTACATTTAGGGATAGAGTAGGTAGCTAATTTCTTTATATCATCCCACATAGGAGTAGTGGATTTAATTTGACTTCTCTGGATAGGGCCGTGGCTACTTTACCGTATCTTGTGTCTGTTTTATGCTCATTGACTCTGATTTCAAACGAACGCTCGGTCATTCAAATGTAGTATTGTCTAGATCCATCCAGATATTGTAGGGGGGTCGCAAAATACCTGCTTCGCTGGAAAGAGGTGGTTTTTCAGTATTTCTTTCAGCACAGTATATAAAGATGCAGGAGACCTTATGCCGACACTGTAGTTCATCTTCTAGAGGGTGTTCTTGAGTTGGTAAGACACATTTGGTACGTAGGGAATTGAGCCTATATAATGAAGCTGCGGCATAGGAAGATTAGAATGTTTGACCATGGCTTTTTGGATAAAGTTACATATCTGATTCAATGAATATCTTGCATCAGTGGCCAACTTGATGATGCTTTCAATTTCGTGTTGTCTAGAATGGGTATCAGAGGAGACGGCGAAGGCTCTTCTAATTCGGGAACTGAAGATAGCTGTTTTGTATTCTGCGGGACAGGAAGAGCTGCGGAACATCAGCTTGTGGACGGACGTGGGTTTATAGTAGACTCGTGTATCGAGACGATTGTCAGGCAATTTGCTCAAAAAAACATCTAGATAAGGTAAAACATTGTTGTGTTCAAGCTCCATCGTGAAACTGATCGTAGGATGCATATCACTGATTTTATCAAGGAAAAAGGAACACAAAATATGGTAAAAGAGCCACGGCCTTATCCAGAGAAGTCAAATTCAAGTTTGCAACTCCTATGTGGGATGATATAAAGAAATTAGCTACCTACTCTACCCCTAAATGCACAGCCATTCGGAAACCCTTGGAGATCATCAACAACAGTGATACTTGCAATGATAGCATCTCACTCGAGTTGCCATGAATTCGGAATCACTTCTTCAAATAACGCCTTCTCCCTACCAGGATACCATGTGCACAACCAACGTGAAACCTTGTATTTTTAAATGAATATAATGTTGTATCTTTTTATTGTCAAGTCTCCACGTTCAAATTGTTAAAGCGTTCTATAATTCAGTTTGCAGTTTCTGTCTAACTTCCTTGAAAAAGCCATCTGGTTGATGTGCGAAAGCTTGGAAATGCTAATGTATATATTCCTACTTATGCTCATGTATATATTGCCAATAAATCGGATTACTAGTATAGTTACTGTTTTCTACACAGTTGGTGTACTGTTCCTCGCTATCAATCAGTTCCTAATCATTTTACAGCACTGACGTGCGCTGTGATAATAGTAGCCCACATCATAATCGTGGCACTCTATGCCAAAACATGGCATGCTCAGTGTGCTTGACATGTAGTTAGGAGATAATTTCTTCATTACTCTGCATGATGAATGTATTTTTATCAATATTTAAAATATGACACAGTAACTTGGTTTCTGAAACAACATGATCATCTTTTATATGAATGGGAAATGAATCTCCCTGAAGAAATAATTCTTCACACACACACACGTGCGCACAGAAGGCAACACAAACATCACTGTCAGCATAAATGCGCCATATTTTCACTGTTTCCCACATGTAGCTATCTCTTCAAAAAACTTGAAAATAGTCATCCTGGGTAGTGCAGCAGTAGGCTTGAACAAAAATCGGGAGATGCAGGTTCGATTCCCATTCTAGGCAAATGTAATTTTCAAGTTTTCTGAAGAGATGTCTATGTGTGGAAAACAGTGAAGATACGGCACATTTGTGTCACCAATGACATCTGACACTACATGATTTCTTTGTTAAAGCTACCTTTTGAACAAAACAGTAATACTCAATAAGACACCTAATGTTACTTCTTCAACCATCAGTCCTGCCCCTGTTGTGTTTAACTTGAGTTTTTACACTTTTCTCTTGTAAGTTCATTTGTAATCCTGATTACTCTATTTTCTTTTTATTTCTTAGTTCGCATATTATGGTTTAAAATGAAACGTTAAACATGTTCTGTTATTCTCATGGAAGTGTTAAACATGTGTTTTACCTTCTTCAAGTTCATCTACTTGTACAATCCAATTCTTTCCTTTTTACAATTCTCACACTGTTGTAGATCATGCTTCAAACTCTTGAACCATTCATTATCTGCAGTTCTGAAGAACTATTTGTAAACAGTGTCATAAGAGCAAATCAAAGGTTAATGGAATGGTCTCACTTAATATTTTCATGAAACTGAAGAAAAAAATCTGCAATGTAACATTAAAAAGCTTGAAAAGATACTTCTATCCTACCTCATTCATTTTGTGATGAAGAGTAAAGAAGGAGAAAGACAGAGAGAAATCCACACAAGAAACAGAATTTGAAAACTCCTCATTCCAGGAAAAGCACTTCTCTCTCTTTAGTTTAGTACATACACACACAGTGGAACACTGATTACGCACTTACCAGTTGTACCATTTTATTTGTTATATGCTTTTTATAATTGGGACCATTACATAATTGTGTACACTCTGATTTTCACTTATACATTTTTTTAGTTTAGGTTCTTTGAAAAATAAACAATCAATGTCCCATTGTATTTAAAATTGTTACTTTTTTAAAACTCTAAATAAAGTCTATTCTTTCTGATATTTTTAAGTATGCAACTTAGCTGGCTGATTACTTATGATGATTTTTTTTATTAGGGATTTAGTAGCCCACATTATATTATTATTATTATTATTATTATTATTATTTTTTGGATTAGGGAATAGCAGATGCCCGTCCCTAATTTAGGGCCACTGGTTCCAGGGAAGGGAGAGAGCTAGCACCGTAAGACAAACACAACATCCATGCCTCACCCGGATTTGATTCCGGGCCCATCTCGGACGAATGATCAGGAGCCAGCGCTTTGACCACTGCACCACTGGGGTGGCTAAGATGGTTTGTGCAACATGAAAATAACATAAGTATGACCAGTACATGGTATAGTACAAATGGCTGAATAAGAAAATGAGGGATGGCTAATATGAAAAGACACAAGGTCAAGTCAAGCAGTGGCCGTAGTAACACTCTCCAAGCAACTGACATAATTATGTTTTCGTTATTATATATCTGTATGTAGAGCAGTGAATGCCTTATTTAACAGTAGATAACAACTTTTTATTTGTGTGTGTGTTTAATAGAATGGTAATGTTACTATTTCTGCTAACTAAAGATATTTGCCAAGTATGAGCTTAAGCTGTTTTACACTGAAGAGCAATTGAATTAGAGATACCTGTCTAGTAACGTGTAGCACCACCTTTCACCCTGATGACGGCGCCGATTTGTCTCGGCATAGACTCATCAAGACACCGGAAGTGTTGGGAAGCCATACGGATCCACGACCCCTAAACAAGCTCCCACAGTTCACGAAGATTTGATGGAGGGAGGTCAGAGCCTTGAACATCTCTCTCTCTCTCTTGATGGTATCCCAGATGTGCTCGATAGGACTGAGGTCAGGTGACCTAGCTGGCCAAGGAAGCGAGGTCACGTCGGTGGAGTGTTCATCCAACCATTCGGATACAATTCAGGAGCGATGGCATGGTGCATTGTCTTGTTGCAGGATGAGGTCCCCAGTGGGATGTCGAAGACACACAAATGGGAGCAAATGGTCGTCCAGGATATCCCGGTAATGTTGACCTGTGAGGGACGATGTCACACGTACCAGGGGTCCCATTTCAGTCCACGAAAACAATCCCCAGACGAGAATGCCACCCCCACCAGCTTGAAGAGTACCCTGCTGGCAAGAAGGATCCATCGCTTCATGTGGTTTGTGCCGTACTCGTATCCTGCCATCCGCATGTACCAACGTGAATCTAGACTCATCAGTCCAGGCAACATTTTCCCACATGTCTAGGGTCCAGTGGCGATGTTCCCACGCCCATGCTAATCTTTGCACCCTGTGATGTGCGGTCAGCAGCGGTACCCTCGTGGGATGATGGCTTCTCTACCCCATAGCGAGGAGATGGTTTTGGATGGTGTGGCTGCTTACACGTTTTTGTGCACCAGCGTTAAATTGCCGAGTGATTTCTTGCACTGTGGCCCGTCTATCCGCTGTTACAATGTGAGCTGGCCAATGATGACCCCGCTCACCCACACGCTGTTGTCCACGGTAGTTGGCCCTTGCAAGGATTGTTTTACCGGATTCGATGTACTCACGGTACACCCGTGACACAGTGGCTTGTGAAAATCCCAGGGCCTGCACGACTTCCGAGATGGAGCGACCAATTCGTCGGGCCCCAACAATTTGCCCACGATCAAATGCGCGTAGATCCTTCATCTTACCTATACTGCGTCCGACTCTTACTGATTCCCGTCGCATCACTCCTTATATTGTCAGATCACTGCATACTTCATTTCGTTTCCATTTACAGGGCCGTCCACAGCGCCACATTTGCATAACGCCAGCTGTCTCTAATTCAATTGCTCTTCAGTGTATATACTCCCAAAGGAGAGTATGTTCACGCATCTACAGAGTGAAAAAGTAGTAATTATGTGGGCTGGCGTTTTTTTATTTAGCATAATTCAACTGATGACATAAGTTCACTTTTTTTTCCCCCACAGGAGTATCAATGAAAATTTTTTACTTACATATTTCCAAAGTACAAAGGTTTTGGTGAATATTTATGCCTGAATCTAATCCAGGCAAAAGCTAATTCATTGTAACAATTTTCTTGTATATGCCCCATGAAAAGTAAATTAGTTTGACAAAGGGAGGAGGAGGAAGGAGAAAAATTATTAGTATCACCTTGAATTAGAAACTGTGCTACATCTGAAATGTAAAAGAAATATGGCAAAAGGAAAAAAAAAAAAAAAAAAGAAGTAAAGAAAACTTACTGAAGCAATAGTATTTGAACGAAACAGATGCTCCCTCTTTCCGGTGTGTGCATCATATATATCTATGCTGCGCAAGTCATCTTCACTGACTTTCTTATCAGGATATCTTCCAACAACAATCAAGTCTTCCAGGGTATGCCACTGTGCCTAAATAATAAACATCACAGTAATAAATATACCTATAATAATAAAATACAACATCTATCTGTCAGTGTGTGTCTATCTGTAGAAGCTATAACTCATATATTATATAGTATTGAAGTTGATAAAGCTTATGGAAATGAATTATTAAGTCTTGCCTGTCTGAAAAAAAAAAAACAGGTTACTATCCAAGATTGGGCTCGGGGTGTTTCTCTTGTGCGGACAACATCCCTGAAGCATAACTTCTACTGCAAAAAGAGTGTTGCAGAACCATAAGGTCAAGTTTATTCCATTCTTCACAACATACTTTCCAACTTCAAAGGTTATCAGAAACCAATGACCTGAACAAGGTCAATAGTTTCTGATACTTCCAGCAGTCTGTAAGTATTGCATCAAGTGATTTCACCAGAATGTCATTAAAAGGACGCAGCATGGATATTTATCTTTACCTCCATTTCTTGCATAATTACAGAAGTGGAACAAGGCATGTGACAAAGTGCTTTGTTCTGTTGAATCAAGATCTGGGTGGTAATATTATCAATGCAGGGATTTCTTCTGTGTATATTGGTTCAAAAGCCTCATACTGATAGCATACAGAGTTTATTTTAGTATTCGAAATTTCCCACACAGCTCAAGTTTTCCACTGCAGACAAAACTCATGTCCAAAACAACCCACATTCAAAACATTTGCTGCATTCATTGATACAAGTTGAGTAGGTTTTATTAATAGTAAATGGCTGGAATTTCAGTACAGTTAGAGTTTCGTTACTTTCTTGAGGGTGCCCATAAACTTCAGTGATCAGATATATTTAACAGAGCTTACTGAGTGATGGTTTTAGACTTTGCATTGTGATGTGGGGTAAACTTATTAGCATGAGCTTTGCATTTCTTTTCTACACCCGAATCTTGTGAGATAAAATTTTCTGTGGATTAAGATACCTACACAGGCTGTGGTGACACACTGTCTTGTCACATTCTTATCATTTGCCAAGAGTCGCACTTTCAAATAAAATTCTTCGTCTGTTATCGTACAGATTCATGCTTTTGAATCCATGGTCACCAGTATCTACCATACAATGATATGTCAAAACTTTTGTTCTTAAATTGCTACATTACTTTTGTGTAGCAATATTTTTCTCTGGAAATCATGGTTTCCATAAGCAGAGCCACTGTTTTGCTACAGTTCTTTCTAACCATCATGTACATGAATAAGGCTGCCTGAATGTTCGTAGTGCATGGATTTTGCATTCTCATAGCACATGTGCTCAAGCATGGCACCATATGCAAATATTTCTATAAGTCTGAGGCCACTGGCAGATCCTACATTTAATTTAGGGAAGGCAAACAGCAAATTAAGTTTTAAACGCAACTACAAAGCGAAAAATATAAGTTATTTCATCTCAAACTTTTGGTACATGAAGATAATTTCCTTACATTCATTTTACTTAATATTGCTGTATATATATATATATATATATATATATATATTTTTGATTGCAGGTTTAACGACCACCATGAGCAACTCAATGGGCTATGAGCAGTCACCCGTCCCTAATTTAGGATCACTGGTTCCAGGGAAGGGAGAGAGCCAGTGCTGTAAGACAAACACAAGATTCATGCCTCACCGGGATTGATTCGAACCCGGACCCCTTTCGGACGAATGATCAGAGGCCATCGCCTTAGACCACTGCGCCACCGGGGCGGCGTACATGAAGATCATTAATGTTTAATTGGATCTAGTAACTTTGAGTAAAAAATAAGTTTTCAGATCCAACCAAATAAGCAAACAGAAACCCTACCTCAACAGCATGGTAAAGGTGGCAGGCTCTCATGGGAAAAAGCCATAAAATTTGCACTTCTTGGTAAATAATAACACAGATAAAAATTTTAAAGATGAGAAACCGTTGTTTGGTGTAAATATGGCATGAATGGCAAGTCAAATAATATCTGAAAACTTGAAAATTTCTTCGCCCTGGAGCGGGAATCGAACCCGTGTCTCCCGGATAGTGCCCGAGTATGCTAACCACTACACAGCAGCCCAGAATGACGAAGTTTCAAGTTCCAGATTAATTTTAATATAATCATCGCAGGATTCGCTAGTCAAAGCAACCAGCATTCGTGTTTAGCAAATCTGGAGGTTAAGAATAAAAACTACTCTGAATAATCTGGAATAACACAGATTATTCAGAGTAGTTTTCGGGAGCAACATAAGGACGGATAAACACCTGCCATTTTTTTAAATTCTATTTCTTTACTAAATGCAGCACACATATCAATTTGGCAGCAGTAGGGGACTCTCTCATCATACTTGACAAAACTAGTGCTACAATAATGAAGAAAAAAATTCCACGCATGATTTATTACCTATTAAACATTAAGAATAGTAAACATCAGCCTTTTTCACACTAGTAGCAAACACTCTTGTGGTTGACATCATTTCTGTAGCTGCTGCCAGTAGAGATTTCCAAATAATTGGAATAATGAAGTGTGCGCCCAAATTACAAGAGTTTTTACTGACGAGAATTTCAATGCTTTTCCCTGAAATGTAATAAAATTTGTTTGAGAAAGGTGTAATCCTTCTGGTGCTGGTCCAGTTTGGAGAGGCAGAGGAATCTTCAATTGTCAGAAGAGAAAGCACATAAGTAGGAAGGCTTTTTCTGACATCCTTTTTATGTACCATAATTCTGCAGTTGATTGAACGAAAAAAGCTACCAACATAATATTTTTTTGTCTGAGGAAGTAGACACAGGGATGAGGTATAACCCAGGGCAGTCTAAAGGATCTCTGTCTTTAGATATTGATTAGATGGTAGTAGGATTGATTGAAAGCCTGTAACCTAAATTTTTGAAAATTTTGACAACTTTGTAAGTGAAAGAATAATGGTAGGGGACTGAATTAATAAAAGATAGGGACAGTTTCTGCAGAAGAGATAGATGGAGTATATATTGTTTGGCACCAAACTTTTCGAAAAGTTTGGTGACAATTCTGAGGGGAAACTGATGGTTTGTAGCTATCTCTTGGAAGATTGCATATTCTTTTTGTAATGAGCGGGGTCATTGCAAATGACACTGGCACAGTGAATGAGTGATTTTAGAGCTCCAAGCTTATAAGAAAGAGGTAAAATTGGAGTAAAATGGGATAATGTTTTTGATAGTGGTGGGGTTTCTGTAGACAGATGTATAGAGTTCGTTATTGATTCTAGTAATATGTACATCCAAGAAATTAATACAGTTATTGTTTTTATGATTGAAATAGAAATTATTAGAGGGGATTTTTCCAGAAATAGAAGAGGTGAGATTGTGCAAATCTTTTAAATCATGAAGTCAAATTATTAGGCGTGATCAAATGAAATCCCGTTCGAGTGGCTTTATTAAGACGAATGAAAAGATAAATCCACAGGCGAGGCAGAATTAAACAAAGCAATATATAAGGATCACACTGGTCATATTGTCAACAATCTGCAGCACAAACCACACATGCGAGGAGAATTAATTGCATGCTCTCTTGTTCACTGGTCTGTGCTTATCACGTGAGCTGTGACGTCATCATGCTCCCCATGCACCGGTCCATGTGATGTGGTACAAACGGGTTTCATTTGATCACACCTCATATAAAGATGTCATCCACACGATGTTGAAAGGAAGAAGATTTTACAACGTTATTTTCAATGTTTTGCATGAAATTTTTGTAAGAAGAGGGGAAAGAGGTGATCCCATGGGTACACCTTTGATTTGGTGGTAAAATTGTTCATTGTAAGTGAAACATTCATTTTCTGGTAAAACTTTTCTAATTCGGATGCACCCTTCATTAATCCAACTATTTGGAAATATCTACTGGCAACAGGTACAGAAATGATGCCAACCACATGAGTGCTTGCTGCTAGTTGAACAAGGTTGATATTTCAGTCGAAAGATCTTACTAAATTCTTTATGTTTAATACATAATAAATCATGCATACAAATTTTTCTTCATTATTGTTTTAATTGTATTATGTGAAATTGCCTTTCTACCAACGAAAACCACTGGTTTTTTGGTTTTTTTCTCGAGAGAAAGGTGCCGGAACTCTTAAACATAAGTTGTTGACCTAATAAAAAACAGCTCAATTTTTTTAATATTGTTCTTTAAGCTTTATGATTGTTTTATGGTACAAGCCACAAAACCATAATTTACATGCTTATGATTTGAATCAGGATTATATATGCAACTGCATATTTTAGCTATTTCTGACGTTAGTGCACATAAATACATAAAATGTGTAAATTACTCATAAAAATGCATATTTCAGGCAAAACAATTTTGCAGTTCATTTGACCTTTTTATGTACACTTGCTTAACAAAATTTACTTAAAGAAAACCAAAACAGGTTCTAATCTCCTGAAACTTGGAAAATTATGCAATAGCTCAAACTCATTGAACTTAAGGCGGATTCACCTGAAATGTATATGTTTCCAAAGGTAAAATCTTCCATGGACATTTCCTTTGCAATTAATGTATTCCCAATGTTGAAAATTTGCAGGTTGATAAAAATAACTTTATATTATAGTCTAGTACACTTAACCATAATTATATTAAAAATCAACAACTTTTCCTTTGTAGGGTTGAGGCCTACAAATAGATGGTGTCACGTGTACATGCGTCTTGCTATGTGCAACCATCTCACATTTTCTTCAATAATTTTATTAATTTTCATATTGAAATCAACACTTGAGTCTATCCATGAGATAATCTGTTATGTTCTTGAGCCACTTAGATTAAATTTTGAAACAATAATGTTAACAGAGCTGTAGGAACCGCTGATTTTTGATTCCAAAATAAACCAGCAACCTCACTTTGTGACATTGGAAGAGGCTACCTGCTTACTCTGACCCAGTCATCTGGTCATTATAATTTGGCCTTTGACAAACTTGTTTAAGTCAGCTGCCTTTCCTACCCGAAGAAGAGAATAACACTAATTAACAGAGCACAGTATTAGGTGTTATCTATACTGTTTCATGACCTTCACACACACCATCATTTACCTGCAAATGCTTTGATTTGCATGATGATTTATTTAATTATTTATTTGCAAGTACATCCCTACAGGTGATGCGTAACATCACAGCCTCTCCTTGACAAATGTCAACCCCGCCTTCTCGTGGTGCATCCTGTTCCCACTAAAGGGGCTCTGACGACCGCCAATAGCGCTATAACTTTACCATCGGGATTAGAGGAAATGCTATCCCACACTCACCAACCCGCTTGGCCAGCGTGGTGAGTTCTGGCGAAATCCCTCC
Source organism: Macrothele yani (assembly GCA_039090855.1). Lineage (NCBI taxonomy): Eukaryota > Metazoa > Arthropoda > Arachnida > Araneae > Macrothelidae > Macrothele > Macrothele yani. Next base: position 64,652,413 of record CM077001.1, on the reverse strand, counting down.
AAAATTATTCCACAACTTAAATCTTGGCCCTCAGTCTCCGGCAGCTGGAATGTACCTGGCCAAGGCAGCGGCCAGTGCGACATGAAGGCAGAGGGTGCTAAGAAACCCCGGAGGACTGGACTAGGCTGCCATCTGATGCTGACCTTGGCTACGTATAATGGATGCTCCCTATCTTCTGATTCAAGGCTTCTTGAATTGGAAGAGGAACTACAAAGGATCAAGTGGGACATCATCAGGCTAAGTGAGGTAAGGAGAAAAGGAGAAGATCTCATTGACCTGAAAAGTGGACATCTCTTTTACTATCGTGGAACAGATACTGGCAGAACTATTGGAGTTGGATTTATAATAAACAAGAAACTGAAGGATAAAGTTGTAGAAGTTGAAAGTTCCTCTGACAGAGCTGCACGATTCGTTATCCAACTCTCAAGAAGATACCAGGCTCAGATTATTCGAACTTATGCACCCACCACAAGTCATCCTGAAGAAGAAATTGAAGAATTTTATGAGGAAATTCGCCATCTAAATAATAAAGGTAAGCAGCACTTGAAGATAATTATGGGAGATTTCAATGCAAAAATAGGGCAACGGCAACAGAATGAAACTTCAGTAGGTAAATTCGGTCACAGCAACAGAAACCAGCGTGGAAATACTCTCGTTGAGTTTGCAGAGCCAGAAAGGTTTTTCATCTTGAAGTCCTTTTTCAAGAAAAAGCCGCACAGGAAATGGACATGGAGACATCCAAATGGGACGACAAGTGAAATTGATTTTATTATGTATAACAAAAAATTCGTCATAGAAGACTGCAGTGTGCTAAACAAGTTCAACACAGGTAGTGACCATAGATTGGTGAGATGTAAGATGCACCTCAACACTAAACTCGAACGTGGGAAGCTCATAAGACAAACAAAATGTATTGACATAACCAACCTTAAAAAACACCATAATGCCTTCAAGTTGGAACTGAAGAACAGATTCTCTGCTTTAGAAGGCCTAACATCGGAAGAAGTGGATATTTCTGAAGTTAACAGAAAAGTAACCAAAGCTCTTATGGAAACAGCAACAAAATTAGCTGTGTCTAAGAACAAGTTGCATGTGAACAAATTATCAGGAAAAACCAAAATGTTGATGCAAAAAAGTAGAGAGATGAGGACAACTAAAGAAGATGTGACTTTCAAAGTGGAATACATAGAGCTATGCAAGAAAGTACGAAAAAGTATCACTGAAGACGTAAGGAAATTCAACTGTGAACTAGTGAGGAAAGCAATTGAAAACAACCAAAGCCTAAAGATAGCAAAGGGACATCTCAGTAAGGGAAGAAAACAGATTATGGCACTGAGAAAAGAAGATGGTTATGTAACAAGAAATAGAGGCGAAATTTTGACAAGAGTGAAAGATTTCTACTCCAAGTTATATGAAAGGGATGATACATGCACTCCAGACATCATGAAAGATACCAGTACCAGAGTTCCTCCAGTCCTTCCAGCAGAAGTTGCACATGCAATCAAGAACATGAAGCGGGGAAAAGCTCCAGGAGAAGATGGAATTACTGTAGACATCATACAAGAAGCAAGTGGAGAAATCGAAACAGTACTCGCCCAAATTTTCACTCGATGCCTTAATGAAGGGAAGATTCCTGAGGATTGGAACAATGCTATAATGATCCTGCTACATAAAAAAGGTGACATTGAGGATCTCAGGAACTACAGACCTATCAGTGGTTTATAAAATCTTCACTAAAGTTCTTTCACACCGTTTGAAGGTAACACTGGACATGGCCCAACCGAGAGAATAAGCTGGATTCAGGAGTGGCTACAGCACAATAGATCATATCCACGTACTGAGAGAACTAATTGAAAGAGCAAGGGAATATGAACTTCCATTGTGCATGGCTTTTATCGATTATGAAAAAGCCTTTGATTCGGTGAAACCATCAGCAGTTACAATGGCTCTGAAATCCTGCGGTATTGAAGATGCATACATTAATATTATTAATAACATCTACGAAAATGCAAGTGCAAAGATTCGGCTGTTTGAAAATACAACACACATAAAACTTGGAAAGGGAGTGAGACAAGGTGACACCATATCTCCGAAGCTCTTCAATGCCACATTGGAAAATGTCTTTCAATCACTGAACTGGGAAAACAAAGGGATAAAGATTAATGGAGATTATCTAACCCACCTTCATTTTGCTGATGACATAGTCATTTTTGCAACTACCCCATCAGAGTTGCAGAGTATGATCCAAGAACTTGCTGACAAGAGTAAAGAAGTGGGATTAAAAATGAACTTTCAGAAGACAAAAGTGGTGTTCAATGCTTTTACACGAAATGAAGATTTATCAATTGATGGAGAAAAGCTGGAGATAACAGACACGTACGTTTATCTTGGACAGCAGATATCAAGTGAGGGTCACATTGATGAAGAAATTAATCGGCGTACAAAACTTGCCTGGAGTGCTTTTGGAAAAAACAGCATAATTTTCAAGAGCAATATGACATTATGTCTTAAAAGAAAAGTGTTTGATCAATGCATCCTTCCAGTGCTTACGTATGGTGCAGAGACGTGGACCTTAACTAAAAGAGACATACAAAGGCTGCAGACAACTCAAAGCAGCATGGAGAGGTGCATGCTTGGTCTAACCAGGAGAGATAAGAAGAGAAACTCGTGGATCCGAAAAAGGACAAGAGTGGAAGACATCATGATCAGAGTTAAATCCCTGAAATGGAAATAGGCTGGGCATACTGCCAGAAGGACAGACCATCAATGGACTGCCGGAATTTTAGATTGGATTCCAAGGGACAGAAAAAGACCCAGAAGAAGGCCACATGGGAGATGGGTGGGTGAAATTCGAAAGTATGCAGGAGTGACATGGAGGAGACTGGCACAAGACAGACCGTTGTGGAAGAAACTTGGGGAGACCTTCATCCAGCAGTGGATTGATAATGGTTCACAATGATAATGATGATGACATCCTTACAGACAGTAGGTCTAGTTACAGGAATCGCTATAACATCACAGTGCATTAAAAGTGATAATTACAATTTTGCAAAACATGATTCATGGAAAAAAAAATCATAACTTACATTAAAAAATACACATTCTTTGTTATGAAGTCTATACATTTTGCATAACAGAGAATTTTTCCCAGCAACAGTGCTGCAGAATGGCACTGCGAAGACCACATTTTGTACTTGGTGAATGCAGCACACAGAAACTTAATAGGTTTATACTGTGATGTGTAGGTGTTTTGGCTGTTTGGTGCATATGGGGTAAATCAGCCTTATAAAGAAACAGAGAGAGAGAGAGAGTGTGTGAGTGAGTGAGTGAGAGAGAGAGAGAGTGTGTGTGAGTGAGTGAGTGAGAGAGAGAGAGAGAGAGAGAGTGTGTGAGTGAGTGAGTGAGTGAGTGAGAGAGAGAGAGAGAGAGAGAGAGAGAGAGAGAGAGAGAGAGAGAGAGAGAGAGAGTGAGTGAGTGAGTGAGTGAGTGAGTGAGTGAGTGAGTGAGTGAGAGAGAGAGAGAGTGAGTGAGTGAGTGAGTGAGTGAGTGAGTGAGTGAGTGAGAGAGAGAGAGAGAGAGAGAGAGAGAGAGAGAGAGAGAGAGAGAGAGAGAGAGAGAGAGAGAGAGAGAGAGAGAGAGAGAGAGTGAGTGAGTGAGTGAGTGAGTGAGTGAGTGAGTGAGAGAGAGATTGTTTTAAATTATGATTACAATATGAAAATTCAAAATATTGACAACCCAAAAGCTACTAAAATTCATAATGAATATCATTTCAGATTTCACTCCAAATTTCAAAGTGACATCAGATTATGATGAAACCAAACTGGAAATGAATTAGTAGCTTCCTCAGCAATTCTTTCCTTGATCATAGTTCAGGTAAAATTACTTGAAAATAGGTGACTATGAAGAAAATAACAATGAAATGAGAGCAACTGAATTCTATCATTCTGATCAAATAGTAAGTCTGCCAAGTGATTAGAGACCTCCGTTGAAAAATCAATGAGAATTAAAAGAAATTTCAATATATTACATCAAGAGACAAACTGCAATGCTGTCGGTCTTTCCCTTTTAAGGTACACATAGCATGTCTGTGAATGCAAACCCAGAAGAACAGAGCATACCTAGCTTAAAACATTGTTGGCTTATGCTACTATTTCATGTTTGGTATGAAAAATTATTATAATTAATACATTAACCCAGTTAATGCATCACAAATGACACGTTGATAATGATAAAGAAAAAAATGCTTCATTGTTCTCCTAAAATAAACATTAGATATATTAAATAAATGTTCTCGATTTACAAAGAGAGAAAAATCAAACACTGTGTACCTTTATAGGAGTCATGTGCTGAAACTGTCGATGTGGATGTTCAATAAGAGTTTCTAATTCCCACAGAGGTGCAATGTACACTCTTATTTCTTTATTCTGATCTGTTGTAAGCAGTGATGTACCATTTGATGGGCTAAAATAAGCTGGAAAAGAAAATAATGCTTAAAATAAAATCCAGATAACTTCAAGCTATCATGGCAAAATGTCATATAGCTCGTAACAGCATAGTGAATAAATCATTTTTGCACATTCATACTCCCCTAAGTCCATTATAAAAAAAACAAAAACAAGAAAGATGACACTGAATTATCGGGTGTAATAAGCAAGTCTTTTGAACCCATTCTGACGCAAATTAAATTTATCAAAGCTATTCAAAGTCAATGGAACCGGTATGGAAAACAATAGTACCTGACGGAAGAAAGAAGTTTTTCAATCGGGTCTTTAATCCCTCAGATATTGCTGTAAACGGAATCGTGAGCTTATGCCTTCTGACTGCAGACTTGTGTGTTAAGAAAAACATGAATTTATATGAGAAACATTTCGTACCAGAAACGCTCTCCAACACACAAAGAATTTTTCAAATCGGACTCTTAGAAACAGAGATATCGACAAAAATAAGATGTGACTTTACGTCCCCTGGTGGGAAAACCATGCATTATTTTAGGAAGAAAGTATTCTCAAAAGGTTTTTCCACATGAGCGGTATCGGTAAAAAAAAAAAAAAAAAAAAAAAAATTTAGTTGAGTTTTCAGGAGCCACGATTTTGCTACAAATACATCAGAAGCAGAAATTAACACTTATGCCCCCTGGTGGCCAAACCATTCTTAACCAAACATTAGAAATTATGTGAAAAATATTTTCCATCAGGTCTTGTATGCGATACAGGAAGAATTTTTCAAATCGGAGTTTTAGAAGCAGAAATAAAGCAGAAAACACAATTTAAAAAAATTAACATTTTTTAAGTAATCCATGATTTACTTGAAAATTTTGAATTTATAGAAAAAACATTTTGCATCGGAAGCACTATCCGACAAAGAAGGAATTTTTCAAATTGGACTCCTAGAAGTAGAGATATTGACAAAAATAAGATATACATCTACGCCCCTGGCGTAGAAACCATGCATTATTTCAAGAAGAAAATGTTTCTAAAAGGTTTGTCGGCATGAGTAGTATCGGTCAACAAACGACTTTTTTTTCAATCGAGATTTTAGAAGCTCATATTTTGCTACAAATACATCAGAAGCTGAAGTTAAGACTTACGCCACCTGGTGGCCAAACCATTTTTTACAAAAATTAGAAATTATGTGCAAAGGATTTCCCATCCAGAGCTGTATCCAGTGCAGTAATAATTTTCAAAAGCGGAGATTTAGAAGCAGAAATACAGGGGGAAGGCAATTTACCTTTACACCCCCTAATGGAAAGTATGAATTACTTGAAATTATATGAAAAAAATGTCACACTGGAAACACTATCCAACAAAGAAGGAATTTTTCAAATCGGACCCCTAGAAGTAGAGATATTGACAAAAATAAAATATACATCTATGCTCCCTAGCGGAGAAACTGCGGAATATTTTAAGAAGAAAATATTCCAAAAAGGTTTATCAATATGAGTGGCATCAGTCCACGAAAGTATTTTCTTAATCGATATTTTAGAAGCTCAGATTTTATGGCAAATACATCAGAAGCAAAAATTAACACTTACGCCCCCTAGTGGCCAAAGTCTTATTTACCAAAAATTTGAATTTATATGCAAAAGATTTTCCATCAGGAGGTGTATCCGCTGAAGAAAAAGTTTTCAAATCAGAGTTTTAAAAGAAGTTATCGGAAAAAATGTAATTTACTTTTGCGCCCCTAGCGGAAAATCTATACGTAATTTGAAAAAGTAACTATATCTAAAATGCTTTTCGACATAAATGGAATCGAAAGATAAAAGAATTTTTTCATTAAAAAAAAAAAAAAAACTAAATGAAGGATCATCATTTGTATATTTAAAGCTTCCCAATGCAAAAAGAATTTTTCAAATCGGACTAATAGTTGCAGAGATATTGTGGGTACGGACAGCCGGACGGACAAACCGGTAACATAAGCACGATCTTTTTTTACAAAAGACGTGCTAAAAAAGAAGAAAAATATGTACTTAACATATACATACATACATACATACATACATACATACATACATACATACATACATACATACATACATACAGCTGTTCTCTGAGATTCAGAGGTTAGCTCCACAAAGAAATACAAGCTATTAGATAAATTGTTAACTGACTTTCTACTTACTGTTGCCATATCAAACTTATTCATTTACAGCGATCTTGACACACAACTCGGGCTTCGCTGACATCCGTCATACAGTGTACACAATACCTTCTAAATATCTACTTAACCAAATCACACAACACACACACACACAAAAAAAAAAAATAAAAAAAAAAAGTATACCTCAAAACTTTATAAAAAGTTTAGATAAGTAAACATACTAAACCACAGCAAAATTTCACAGACAATTACTACAGCAATCATCACCATATGACTCTCCCATTCTGTACCAAACTGATTTGTGACGGCTTATCTGGAAGAAGTTACTGAATCCTGTGCTGTGCACAGCACATGATTTGTCACACTCAAGCCTTAGGCTGCTTCTGATTGCTGTCTGGGATGTTGGCTGGTCTTGTGGAAAAACTTTTTTTTTTTTCCCCTGCCCAACAACATGTGTGGGTACACACATCCACATGAATGTGAATAAATAGCACAACACTTTTTCTACATTCATAATAACATTACAAAAAAGTATAAGCAATGAGAAAAATATTGACATTTCTCATTAGTTGGATATCGAGAGATCTGGGATTTGGTTCCCCAGTGGTGATCGAATAACAATTTTTCAGTTGCTGTGTGTTGCTAAAATGTGGAAAAGGCGATGTCTTTGTTTATTGACAACACAGATTTCAAAACACACCCACTTCTTTTTCAGAACAGTCTTCCATTCAACTGATTCTGTCTTTCACTGAACAGATGAGTAAATTACTCTTTTTTCTTAAAGGTACATTAATGGTACGAACAGGGTTCGTACACTTTTGGGGGAAAAAAATTCAAGGACTTTCCAGGCCTTTTCCAGGACATATACAAAAAAATTCCAGGATGATTATTACGCTCTACAGTATCATGTTCAAATTATTTTTTTAAAGTAATTTCAGTTTTAAGTAATAAAAATGATGAAAGATGCAAATGGATGAATGTGCTTTATGCAAATTGATCAAGTTTATCAAGCACAAGACCATAAAGAATAAATTCTGTTCTTATGCCCTGACCTTTGAATTCAAGTTGGATCATTTTCAACAAGGGTAGGTTTCTCCTCCCTGATAACATACCAAAACTTTGTTGCAATCAAACAGATTTTATGTGAGTTAACATTCCTAAGCTTGGAGAACAAATACTGCTCTTATGTCTTGGCCTTTAAATTTAATTTCGACCTTTTTCAAGAGGGTAGGTTTCCAGGTTGTACCCAACAGCATACTAAAATTTCGCCGAAATTCAACCGCTTTCATGTGAATTATCCTACAGACAAACCCAAAGCATAAACGTTTCTGCAACCATAGTTCAAAAGTGTTAGGAATTTCGAAAATAAATGCATAACGAACAGCGCGAAAACTAGCTCATAAATAGAATATTTGAAACTACAGTATGCACTCTCAATTATTAGGGATGGTAGAGGGGAAGGGAATAGAACTGTCCAAAATTAGCATGTTTTCGTTGCGCTAGGGCGCTTAAGCACGGCTGAATTCCTTCAGATACCCCCAATGTTCAAATGATTGAAATGTGCTGATGTTCATGGAATGAAATGGTTGATCAGCTATGATGACCGCATAAAAGTTCGGGAGGGGGGGGGGGCTTTTTTTTTTTTTTTTTAGTTTATGCAACATTTTACATCACTCCAGTATTTATCTTGTCATCATCAACAATCGCAATGCAACTACCGCTTACGATCGCGGATATCAGCAACCGAAAATCTGCCATATCACTAGGTGATATAACTCACAGTATCCTGTAACAGTGTATTGTAATTAAAAAAAAAAAGGATGTGGAAAAAAGAAACTTTCAGAAATTAAGATCATCAAGTCATGCGTTTCAAAAATCCGTTTTCCTTTATAACGTTTAAAAACATGTTTTTGCTTTTTTACCTGTAGTGTAAATAAAAAAACTATGTTGATTTTTTTTTTTATGGAATCAGACGTCCGTATGTGTGATTGTCTTCATCTGAGTTCACACGTTAGCTACTGTGTACAAGTAGACCTATTTTTTCAGCTCAAAAATATGTAGTTTTGTATATATTCACAGTATAAGTCATTCCTTATTCCCACAGAACTGAATTCAGCATATGCAAAATGAAGAACATCAAGACCCGCCCAACACTATATTTCTGATTGTCTGCTGTTTATATTCAAGAAATGCAAACATGGATCAATGGTGAATGCAGCAACTATGATTTTTATTTATTAACAAGAAAAAAAAAAAAAAAAAACCCATGAAAGCTGTAAAGCTGAAACGGATATTTCTCTCAACCCCCCACCCCCCATGCACAAAATCATTCCGATTAAGATCAAACAGCAGGAGGACGCGTCCACACACACACACATCCTTTGGAATGACCTGATGGAATGGCTTCTTTTCATTTGGCACATCGCCATAAATCACCACCTGCAGCTCACTGAACTGTCAAGTTGCACCCTTCCTCCTTCACTTTAACTATAATAGAAATTGTAAAAAAAAAATGCTCCCCAATTTTAGACAAAATTAAATTACCAAATTTACGTCATGACGTTGCAATTTACTAAAATACGTTTGTTTATCTGCTGAATATTGCTTAAATCCATTGAAAACTTTTTAATTATAGATGATTTTTTTATTAAAACAGTAACTCAGACGTCTGAATAAAAACGTATGTTTGTAATTCAAATAGAGTCCATATCATCACAGAAAAAAAAATTTAAGGATCACTCTGTTTAAATAAACCATGGCATCTAAAAAAAATAATTCACTTGCTTTTCCCGTAATTTATAATTACTGTTTCTTTTTTTTTCAATCCGATTATGCAACAGATTTTTTTTTTTTTTTTTTTTGCATCTGCTAAAGTTCCTAACGGAATTTGGCGAAATGTGCACTAGAACTTTATTGTGATGTATCTTAACTACTGTAAAAATTTTACTGTGTTATTTTCAAAATTCGGAAAAATGGATTTCTGAAAATATTCTCCTAGTCCTTTTGAGCCGTGGAAGTGATAAACAGGTGTTTGCTTTCTTCCCAACCAAGGGCTTCAGATCAGCGCTCCCAGCTGTCAATCAACCGTTGCTATGGTAACACCCTTTCTGCTGGAGGCACACTCTGTCCAAAGAGGCACACATACTTGTCCATAATAAAAATTACCAATGCTAACTTTTAAAGTTTTTAACCGATTCAATTAAAATTTTGGAAGTGAGCTTCTGTAATCCAATTACAGTGAATGTAAAAATTTCAGCCACTTTCGTGAAAAATTCGCAAAGATAGTTTTCTTATTTTTTATCATAAGTAGCGGAAGTCTCTTGAGGGAGGGAGGGTGGCATGCACATAAACAAGAAGAAGATGAATGTGTTGTTCAGGCATACTCCTCACTGGTGGATGCCAGCTGACTTGGTACATACGCGACCCCCTGCAAATGCTAAATGCCTCTTCTTTCCCTTTCCGTTCTCAGTTGTCGGACGGACATCAAGCTCCCCTTCGACCTACTAGTAATCATCCAATTTTATTGCACTGGAAGTAGTGCCTTTTTTTTTTTTTTTTTCCCCAGCCAAATTAGGATTTGGTGCATGTCGGAAACCGCTGCCGGTGGTTTCTTTGAGAACAGAGAAAAGGAACTTTAAAAAATGAAGGGGTAACAGTAACACGATTTCCTAAAAGGGCATTTTTTTTAAGCACTAATTTCAAATTTCAAGGCTTTTCAAGACATTAAAAAAACACCGTTTTTCCAGGATATTCCAGGCCTTGAAAACGTAATCATGATTTTCAAGGACTTTCCAGGTTTCCAAGCACGCGTGCGCACCCTGTACGAATGGCAGCAACAGTAGTCCCTATAAATCTGATCCAAAATTAAGCTTCAGAATGAAATATGTTGAGGTTTCAGCTTGTGCTGAGTGACATTGGTCAAAAGATTTCAACAAACTGGAATTTTTCCATAACTCTTAGTTTCAAGAATTATGGTTTTTTCCATAACTCTTGAAACTATTGGCTGTGAGGCTATTCTCTATACTAATGTAGTTTTTAAGATTTTGAAAACTCGGGGAAAAGAAAACAATTGAGAACATCACTAACATTAGTTCATGAGAATTCATGCCTGGATTGGAGTAGATATTCAACTCCAATCCAGAGTTGAATATCTACTCCAATCAGGGAAAGAAAAAAAAAAAAAAAGTATGATAAAAATGCCATTGAGTGGAAATTTAAAGGAGATTTGGTTCATGGTCTGGAAGTAAAAATTGGCTGCTCAGTGGGCTGATGAATTACATTGTCAGGACACCAAAACACTGAGAAAAATCTCAAATCTACCATCACAGGGTTACCACTTTTTTCTCCTACAAAAAAAAAAAAAAAAAAAAAAAAAGCACTTTTTAAGGACTTTTAAGCATCCCTGCCCCCTCAATTTTTTAAGGACCTTATTTCACTTTTGCATTTCTTACCAAATGCATATACAACAACTGTCAGCAAAAATATACTTTATACTTTTACACACTACTTAAGTATGCTGATGAAGTTTGCAATATTTTTCCATTATAGTTTAAGTTTGTGGATGTAATAATTAGAATTTATACAATTTAAAAGACAGCTTTGCTGGTCAAATCAGTTTTCCTATCTGAGAAAATAATCACATATGCAATAAAGTACATGTAAATTGTAAAACTGTAGTTAAAGTTATGAGTTCAAAATTTGAATTTTGCACATAATCATCTCATGGTTTAAACTGCAAAATTTGCAAAACCAAAATCAAAATTACTTGTTCAAGATTTCAATTTTGCACATAATGTTTTCATGGTATAATTGAATAATTGTTACTCGGATTTGCAAAAAGGAGAAATACAAAAGTGAAATATCAGTTTTCAATTTTGCACACAATGTTTTCATGGTATAATTGAATAATTGTTACTCGGATTTACAAAAAGGAGAAATACAAAAGTGAAATATCAGTGCCAAGAGATGGTGATGGGGCTTGTTGGGTGGAATCTGCTGAACATGTTTAATTTAGCCCACGATCCTTCACATTTTTCAGCAGATTACTTATCTCACATTGGTCTCCCATGGGCTTAAATGAGGAAAACTAAGTTCAAAATACAAACAGATCATAATATCTCAGTCTGGCATCATGAAAATGCCAGTGCAAATCCAAAACTTACATCATAGGCTTTGCAGTCATATAATCATGAACAGTCTATCACATTTCGTTTTGCTTTTAATGCAATGATCACATATTATACATTGCATTTTAGAAAAAAATCTATGTACATCAGTTATACTTTTATTAATTTGAATTGTGTTATGCCATTGTAATTGGAGATCATTGAAACTGTGCGGTAGACTATGTCAACCTTAAATATTGTTGTCTCTTGAGTTTTTCCTTCAGAATCTCCTGACAAAAAGCTTTCTGGAGGGAGAAGGAACTAGTAGCAACATCACTACAAGTAACATCTGCTATGATTGCTGACAGGAACTTTCAATGTGTGCAGGGATCATAGCATACTTCTGGAAAATTTTAGGTAGGAATTTTAGGACTTTTTAGAAAAATTTTAGGAAAATTTTAGGAGTGTATTTCAATAAAAACTAGATGTATATTTGTATACATCTAGTAAAACAACTTTGTATACATTGTAAAGAGTTTGCTTCACACCCTTCAACCATATATACTGATAGACTGCGCATGACATCAAAATTTCTGGCTCCAACATAAAATCACATGACAACAGTCAAAAAGATGGGTTACACATGCTGTGCTTATGGTTGCTCTGAGCGATATAGTAAAGAAAGTTCTATGATTTTTCATGGGTAAGAAACGAATTAAATACCTAAGTCAATAAAGTTCAATTACTTAACCAGAAACTTGCAACTATTGATATAAAAATATAGTAACTTAAGAAAAAAAAAATGGAATGCATGTTCCAAATTCTTCGCAAATGTTCATGACATTATAAAACACAAAATGTAAACAACCCAATCATGCATGTATATAGCTCATAAGTAAACTTACCTGAAGAGTTTTCATTATATATGAGGCGCATTCACATAATACACCGAAAACACTGAAGTTCTGCAGCGTAAATTAGTAATCATAACAGCATTTTTACACGAAATTTGGAGTCTGATGATGACGTGCCCAATGTTTGAGCCATGGCGGCTTTGATGCAGCTATTGCCAATGCGCAGTCCATTAGTATATATGGTCGAAGTTCACACCCAAATTTTTTGCATAACGTCTAAAGTTTAAGCATGATTTACTTCTAATGTTCAGTTCTTTTCACGTATTATTATCATATTCAAGTATATTTACCACATTCAAGTTTCACTTTGAACATTAATATGCTGTTGAACCAGAAGCAATCCACGATTTTCACAGTAAAGTTTTCAGGTTTCATATTAAATTATAATATCCTAAAAAGGTAATTGAAAACCAAAAACTATGTACAATTGTTCACTGAATTACTGTTTTCATATTATTGTTTTAACCTTTTCCTGATTAGCCTATCTTTTTCTGCTTCCACCACAACTAATTTACTTTCAGTTTTCTTTATTTCAGCTGAACCTTGTATGATCAAGTTAGAGGCAACTGCTATTTCAACAGTATTTTTTTTCTACAGCTTTTCTCATTCTTTCTGTTCCCTCTTGAATTACTGCTAGGGAGGCTTCTTTATCTTTTTTAAGCCTATTTATTTCTGCATCATTTTCTTTTATTTTGTCATCAAACTCAGCTTTTCTTTTTTTCTCTAGCTGCTTTTCCTTATTTTCCCTCTCTTTCTGCTTCCTTTCTTTTACCTTTTTTGATTCTTCTTCCTTCAGCTTATCAACATACTCTTTATAAAATTTATGTGAATCACGAACACTATTTAACAAATTTCTTGTTATGGGAACTTTACTTACACATCCATAGTGTTTAATGGCCCCTTTAACTATTCTTAATGATGTTATAGTTGAGTCTTTTAAGTTAGCCTTGTCCTTCCTTAACAGAGTAGTGTTAACCGAAAATCCCCTTTCTGCATCAGCATTACCATGAGGTAAAACTAATATTGACTTGATGAGTTTAGCAAGATTCGAGTATTTTTCTTTTCCGCTAGAGTCTTTAATACTAAATATATTACGCTAGTAATGCTCAATCCGCACGGGAATATGCCCTTCCTCTGAAAATTTCACTAGTTCATCTAGAGTTGGCTTATTGCAATTTAAAAGTTTCCACTCTTCTCTTACTCTATCAATTTGTTCCTCAGAAAGATGCAAAACACTTGAAATTCTGGTTATTTCCGAAAGTTCTTCAGTGACTGAAAGTTGAGTGGACTCTTTCTTTGGTTCTTTTACCTTTAAAACTTCTATGCCTCTTAGCTTTTGATTGCAGAATGGCAAATTTGACTTTAAATATTTTGTGGTTGCAATTAGGGATGATCTTACATCTAAGAGAAATAATTTCTGCCTGGTCTCCTGAACATTCCTGAGGAGATTTTTTGTCTTCATACCAACTTCTAACTCCCCTAGTTTTTTCCATGAATTTTTGTTTTCAAAATCTACATTCTTTAGGTCTTCTCCAAATTTCCCTGCAATAACATCATCTTGGATAAACTGAGCCATAACATTCCTCATTAAAGTATTTAAATCAGAATATAACTGGTGTATTTTTGGTTCTTCACTCTGATAACATAATGAAAACTTTTCAAAATTTTGGTGTGAAAATGAAATTAATGCTAAATAGCAAGGAGTTAGCTCATTTTTCAGGAAACAGTGAATTCTTTTATACCTTGCCGAATTGCGTAGTTGTTTTTCAAAAATTTTTTGAGATGGCAAGAAGTTTAAAAAATATTCTGTAATATTTAGCCATTGATCCAAGAGCCTCTGGGCTACAGAACCAACGGTTAACCATCTGTTGCTGACATGACGCAAAAGAAATTTGGCTGTGACCAATGTTATATCCTGGACAGATTTATAATCCTCTCATCTTGCAGCACTACTCTTTAAAAAGTAATGCATATCAGTAGCAAATTCGTCAAAATCTATATTTAAGCTTGTCAAAAAAATTTTAAATGCATTACTAACAACATGCAGGTTGCAAAAACCTAGTTCCAAAGATTTCTGGCCTGTTTCTTGTTTTACAACTTCATTGAATTTGCGTAAAAGCACTTATTTACATTTGGGCTGTCCATGGATACACAAATAATTCTGTTCAACGAAATATTGAAGGATGATAACACATCAAGAATTTCTTTTAGCAAAATATCTGCTGTTGCATGACCCAGAAAAACGCTTGTTAGGTATCGGCAAGAAACTGAATTTATTTCTGAAGACCAGTACCTGAGATACACATCCAACTGCCGTTTCACTTGTGTATTTGTAGTTTCATCAAATGCTATAGTAACCTTTCCTGGGCTACTAGATGCAATGTCTTTTTTCAAATCCTCTTCAAAATATTTTGACAATCCATGTGATATCACATAAGCAACTTTTTTTCTTTAAGTTGCATTTTGGCTGCAATAGCAGAATCAGGAAACATTTCTTTGAAAAGTTCAACTGTTTCAGTGCATGAAACAAAAGACATATTGTCCTTAGCAACTTTCATGGCCCATAATGCTTCGGCTTTAGCCAACTGTAAATCATGACTCAGTACTTCACTAATATTTGTTTTGGGCTGAAGATCCCGTCCTCCAAAGGCTTTCAGGATGGACTTATTTTGAAATGTACTTTGGAAATTTCTGCAAATGTTTTTTTCCTTTATGATGTGCATTTACTTGTGAAAAGCTACTATTAGAAATGTTGAAAATTTCTGAACACAATATACACTTAGCAGAAAATATTGTTTCAGTTGCAGAACACCATTCTTTCAACTTCACTCCGTCCAATTCTTTGGCGAGCCACGCATCTTGAAATTTCGTTTTGGATTTAGGCATCTTAAACACTTGTATTACTAACCAGAAAATGAAAGGGAAGTACAAAAACACGTTCCAATATTGCAAAACCAGACAACTTCCCGAAATTTGGCTGCGAGGATGTCAGAAGATATGAAAAAAAAAAAAAAAAAAAAAGCAGGTCACCACTAGAGAACTGAACCTGCACACAGCACAGAGAACACCATAAAAGACGCAAAACCAGAAACTATCATACGCATCTCACGCAAGTTCAGTCAAAGCGAGTCGGAGCCGAGATATATTGCGCATCGAAGGTCGCTGTCGCCGACGCATGATCGAAGGTCAATGATCACGTGCTCTACTGCCTGCCACGATAACACTCAGCTACCATCCCATCGTCATTACCGGAGGTTACGGAAGGAGACCACATGTTTCCTCTTTGCTTCCACCCACCTGCGGTTTACAATAACAAAACATCAGCAGAAAGAGGAGGTTCCACAAGGCATGTACAAAAATAAAGTACGAACTTCTGCGTGCCACGGAGTTCGTCTGCAAAGCGCAAACCAGGGGTGAAAATGACCCTCCCCTTTTCCCTTAGATCTCTTGTTACTCTCGAAAACTGTCTGAAGGCAAAAAAGTGGAGCGCCCGCCCCGAAGCAAGTGCATCTCGATAGCGTCATTTTTCCCTCCCTTCAGCAGCACAGCATATAGACTGTGTTTCTACAATAACAGGTCTTTTTACCTTACCGTAATGGTAAATTTATTGGCATTAATAACGGTTGTGTTTTTAATAAAAATAAGCTTACGAAAATTTTAGGATGAATAGCAAATTTTAGGTATAATTTTAGGAATTTAAGGAGGGTCACAAAATATTAGGAATTTTAGGAATTTTAGGAGGAATGCGATCCCTGTGTGTGCGAGTTGCCATGGATACAGGAGAGCTAAAGCCAACCAATGAAAAACATAGAAATAAATTATCAGCTGCTTGAGGAAGAAGAAAATTATTGTTGTGTGTGCACGTTGAGAAATGAATAAGTGGATAAATTTATGTTTTATATTACTTTTTAAAACAGAAGTTATTTGAACATCATAGAGGCTGTGACTAATAATGCTAAAACATTACAGCCTGTCAAATGGAGATTAAATGAAGTTTTTATGCAATCAGTGCAGGGGGCAAAGTAAGTGGACAGTAGTTTTATTTATTTCAAAACATTTATTAATGAATGAAAAGTGAACTTGAGTAAGTACGAGGGTTGTACCGAAAGTAATACAAAATTGGGCATAACTTTTTTATAAACTGACAAAGGTCGTTCGAATTGCACATGTTGGTAGAGTAATTTTTTCTCTATACAAAGGTACTACTCAACATAGTCTCCATCACAAGTGATGCATCTGCGCCATCGCTGAACCCAACTCTTGAATCCTCTTTGAAAAAATTTAGGTGAGGACTGTTGTACCCACTTTTTCACAGCCACTTTCACCTTGTCTGTGTCATAAAATCGTTGTCCCCAGAGACTGTCCTTCATCGCACTGAACAGGTGAAAGTCAGAGGGTGCCAGATCTGGGCTGTACCGTGGATGGGGGACCACCGACCAGCCTAATTTGCTGATCCATTTGTTGCCAAAAACGTGTGTGGTCTTGCATTGTCATGGTGAATGTGGATCCTTTTCAGATTCTTGTTCGGTCTCTTCCTCCTTATGGCTTCTCTAAGCTTCTTCAGTGTCTCAATGTACCGCTCGCTGGTCACGGTACAACCATGTTCCAGAAAATCAAGGAGAATGACATCCCTGTCATCCAAAAAAACCGTCACCACAACTTTTTGTGCTGATGGCTGGCTCTTGAACTTCTTAGGCCTTGGTGAAGAGGTGTGATGCCATTCCATGGATTGATTCTTCATTTCCGGATCGTAAAGATACACCAACATTTCATCCCGTCACCATATTATAGGGAAAAAGAAAAAGTGTCTTCATTGTCTTCAAACGCTTCCAGCAGATCAGAGCAGTGTTCCACCCGTCTCTCCTTCAAATCGGGTGTCAACTGCCGAGGTACCCACTTTGCACACACTTTCCGATACCCTAAATCTTCCACCATCTTCTGTATGGCATTGTGACCACAGCCTAGTTGTGCAACAAGCTCATGGATTGTGACTCGTCTTTCTGCGTGAATCAATTCATCCACTCATTGACAATTCGTGTCAGTGGTGGCACATGATGGTCTCTCACTGCGTGGTTTGTCTTCAATGCTGGTTTCCTCTTCTTTCAACTTCTTCACCCAAGTGTGCACATTGCTCTTGTCAATGGTGTCATCTCCGTAAACATTCTGTAGTCTTTTGTGGATGTCGGGGAGCCTACACCCTTCCTTTGTCAATAACTCAATGACGACATGTTCTTTCTGCTTGGAATCCATTATTTACCTACAATGAAGAAGAAGGGTTACTATAAAGAAAGAGTTACTCTACGAACATGTGCAATTTGAACGATCCCTGTCAGTTAATAAAAAGGTTATGCCCATTTTTGCATTACTTTCAGTACAACCCTCGTACAATGCACAGGTAGTTGCATTTACCATATTTAAGGGGGGTGAATGCAATGAAGCTATCAAAAATTTTAGTAAATGCTAAATAAAGAAAAAATCCTGCAATTGTTACGTTGATTTGGCTAAACAGGTTTTCCTCTGTTACACAATAGTAATGTTCTTGAAAAATAGAGTAAAAGCAAGTAACTTGAAAGCCACATAACTCTCAGTTCATACAGTTGAAAGTTGTATACATGAACAGAAACCCGAGAAATAAAAAATCATGCTGCATAAAGCTCGAAGTTATGTCAATGAAACTTTTAGCTCCATCATCTACTAGTAAATCCACCACCTAGTGCAAAATCCATGATGTTACATTTAAAATCAATTTGCCAATGTGGTCTGCTTCTTTTTGCCTGCTACACAAACCATTTAATAATACCATACATTATGGCATTAAATTTCAGTTCCTGGATATTTGCTAATTCTACAATTTCGTGAAGTTTCACTGTTGATTTACTGGCACCATGTTATCCACCTTCTCAGATACAGTTCTGTGTAAGTGAACAATATCAATTTCGAGCTGAATTAGAACTTGATTTCAACGTAAACGTTATCTTTACTGTACTTCACGTTATGTTCTGGTTCGATATATAGTTCTGATTGGCGTGACCTTATGTCTAACAAAATTGCATTATAAAAGAATTCATTATCCAACATTAACACTAAAATAAAATAAAATGGATACTCACAGTGTTTTTCATCTATTATATGAGTGGTTTCAAGCTCATATGCCACTTCCTGACCCATTGTTGAACATAATAAAACTCCTATGCAAAAACTTCTTGCGTCGTCAAATTATCAATAAAATATTTAAATGTAAATGTAATACCGGTTTCAATCCTGAGCTTGGATTAAGTCATATGCACAGGATGTCACGGATGATAAACATACTTGCAAACGAATGGCAGACATACATACCAACGGAAACCAAATGTATAGAAATCCCGGATAACAAAAAGTTGAAATCATAAAATTACAAAGACGATAAAAGAAAGAGGTAAAAGGCAAGAGCGCCGCCCCGGTGGCTCAGTGGTCTAAGCGATGGCCTCTGATCATTCGTCCGTAAGGGGTCCGGGTTCGAATCCCAGTGAGGCATGGATGTTGTGTTTGTCTTACGGCACTGGCTTTATCCCTTCCCTGAAACCAGTGACCCTAAATTATGGACGGGCGACTGCTTATAGCCCCTTGAGTTGCTCATGGTGGTCATTAAACCTCCAATCAAAAAAAAAAAAAAAAAAGGCAAGAGCCAGATCAACGCAGCTGAATTAGACAACCATACCGGTTTCAGCATTTTGTTTTAATGCCACCATCTGTGGTATCAGCATTACTCGTCTTGCTCGCCTGAATGCACCTACAACTATGCAGCATACATACATGACGCGCCGGCCACACCCTTCTGTAATAATATACTAAGCATCGGCCACATCCTTCTGTAATAATATACTAAGCATCATGGCGCCATCTAACATTTGCGAATGGCATTTTTGTTTTCTTACGCAATCAACTTTATCGTTTACTCTTTTCTTTTTTATATGGGAATTGTTTCTGTTTTTGTTTTTGTTCGACATCAATCAGGTACTTCCAAGCGAATGGTAATTCAATTGTGGCTGGTGAGGGATGGGTTTGCCTCCTCGGGGCGCTCCGTGGTAACAATGGCACACACAACAGCAACTAGGGCCTCTGTGAATTTTGGAGAGGTGCAAGCTAGTTCTGTGTGACATTGGCGAAAAGACCCCAACTCACTGGGTTTTGTTCCAGAATCCTTAGGTTGAATGACCAACTGGAACTGTCAGCTGTGGGCTAATCCCCCACACTGATGTACATACCTGATTAAAAAGACAAAAAGAAATATTAAGAATGACTCAAGTGTGGGATATGGTGGACCTACCACACTTGAGAATGACGGTCCACCACGGAATCGACCTGGACTTTCTAAACGGCGTATGAGAAAGAGATCTCGGCTGAGTGAATGTAACATTGGTGTATGGAATACTAGAGGTATAAATGGCAAGATGAGTGAGGTGACTGAGGAGATGAATAAGTATAGACTGGATGTGCTGTGTGTAAGCGAAACCAAAAAGAAGGAAATTGGGGTAGAAGTGAATGGCACGGTGAGTGTGTGGTCTGGAGTATTGGATATTATGAGAAGACAGGCGGGTGTAGGTGTGATTTTAAGTGAAAAGATGAAGAACAACTTGATTCACTATAGTTGCGTAAGTGAGAGAATTCTCTGGATTCGTTTGAAAGTGAAACTTCAGAGAATTGTAATTGTTGTAGTGTATGCTCCTTGTGACTCGGAACCTTTTGATAAGAGGGAAGATTTCTGGAATGAGCTAAAAGCTGTTTTGAGCCAGTTTGGTGCTAAAGAAAAAGTTATAATAGAAGGGGATTTCAATGTTAGAGTAGGTGTGCAGAATGCAATTTCTGACAATGTTCTGGGTATGTTTAATGATCCTTGTGTGAATGATAATGGTGAAAGATTAATTGAACTCTGCATTGAGAATGGTTTGTGTGTATCTAATACATTTTTCAACCACAAGTATATCCACACATATACTTGGGAAAATCGTACTCTTGGTCAAAAGAGTGTGATAGATTTTGTGGTCTACGATCAGAGTCTGAAGCACTTAGTTGTTGACACCCGTGTGATGAGAGGTGCGGATGTTGGTCCTGATCATTACTTGGTAGTGTCACGAGTGAAACTTAATGTTGGTTGGAGGAAAAGGAATAGGAAGAGACCCAGGATAGAAAGAATATAGGTTGATAGTCTCCTTGAAGATCATCAGCGGTATTCTGACTTACTCAGAGAACGACTGAAAGATCTGAAGTTTGGTGAGAGGGATGTAGAAAAGAAGTGGGAATGTTTTAAGAACTGTGTTGTCACTGCTGCTAAAGAGGTCTGTGGCACCACAAGAGTGGGTAACAATAGAGGTGATGCTTGGTGGAATAGTGAGATTGAACAGGCAGTAAAGAGAAAGAAGGAAGCCTATTTGGGGATGTTGCAAGGTAGAGTCTCTGTGGATGAATATCGCTGTAAGAAGCGTGAAGCTGCTAAGCTGGTTCGCCACAGTAAGGCAAAAGATAGGAAGGAGAAAGTGGAAAGGCATGAACTGGCTTTTCGGAAAGATAGGAAGTCCTTCTGGAAGTACATGAGACTCAGGAAAAATAGGGGAAACAAAGTTGTAAGTTGTGTGAAGAATGAGATTGGGGAAATGATATGGGAGCCCAATGAGTTAAGTGACAGATGGGGTGAATACTTCTGTGAGTTATTAGATCAGGAAAGCAAAGATGATTTTGAGACAGATGCAGATGATGTCACAATGAGGGATGAAAGCACGGGAGGGATCTCAAGAGAAGAAGTGTGTAAAGCTCTAAAATCTCTTCAGAATGGTAAGGCTCCGGGAGTTGATGGCATAACTGCCGAGATGTTGAAATACGGTGGTGACTCTATAATTGACTGGTTAACTGAAATTTGCCAGTTGTGCTGGGAATTAGGAATGGTCCCTCGGGATTGGAAGGATGCTATCATTGTTCCCTTGTATAATAGAAAAGGTGATCAGACTGAATGCAAGAACTATCGTGGTATTAGCCTACTGAGTGTGCCAGGGAAAGTGTTTGGTAAGGTTGTTATTGAAAAAGTACGGGGTCTTACATCATTGAAAGTGTGGGATGTTCAGAGTGGTTTTATGCCTGGTAAAGGCTGCACTAACCAGATATTTGCATTACGCACGATGATTGAAAAGTATCTGGCTGTTGGGAAGAAAGTTTTTACTGCCTTCATAGATTTAGAGAAAGCTTAAGACCGAGTGAATAGGACACTTTTGTGGAAGGTATTGAATGAATATGGTGTTACTGGGAATCTACTTAATAGTGTAAAAGCCATGTATGCTGGAAGTAGAGCTTGTGTACGAGTGAATGGTGTTTTATCAAAATGGTTTTCCATTGGTGCAGGAGTTAGACAAGGTTGTGTAATGTCACCATGGCTGTTTAATATATTTATGGACGCATGCATGCGTGAGGCCAAAATAGATAATAGTGGTTTATGTCTTGGTGATATCCGTGTGTGCAGATTGCTGTATGCTGATGACACTGTCCTGTTGGCTGAGAGCAAAAGTGAGTTGCAGAGTATGTTGACTCGGATGCACGAAGCTTGCATGAAATTCAAACTGAGTATAAATAAGGGAAAAACCAAAATTATGGTGTTTGAGAGAGGAACAGGTAGCACTGAATGTAATGTAAGTATAAATGGCACTGTGATTGACCAGGTGAGTGAGTTTGTGTATTTAGGAAGCATGTTTGACAGAGAGAACAAGTTGGATGGTGAAATCAGGAGGCGAGTGAATTCTTTTTTGAAAGTCATAGCTGCTCTGGGATGTTTTCACAGGAATGATGGGTTCTCTAGAGAGTCCTGCATGGCTGTGTATGAAACTGTAATTGTTTCTACTCTGATGTATGGCAGTGAAACCTGGGTACTGCAGAAGAAACATAGGAGTCGTTTGTGTGCTGGAGAAATGCGTTACTTACGTGGGGTTTGTGGCAAGACACAATATGATTGTGTGAGAAATGAAGATGTATTGCAGTTGTGTGATGTGAAGCAAAATGTTGTTAGCAAGGTGGAGACCAATATGCTTTGGTGGTTTGGTTATGTTGAAAGAATGAGTGATGAAATGCTTACTAAGAAAATCTTTTCAGCCCAAGTGGCAGGAAGGAAAGGCAGAGGAAGGCCAAGGAAGACATGGGTGGATCAGATTCAGGAGTGTCTGCATGAGAAAAAGATTATGAGTATGAAGTATAAAAGATCTTGTGTACGGCGTGTAATGGATATTAGTGAAGCACGAGTTGTAAATGGAGAGGTTTGATACGACAACAATAAGTAAAAATATCTGGTAGTTTGTATTTCTTTTGGAGCTAACCTCTGAATCTCAAAGAACAGCTTAGTGATATGTATGTATGTACTATTATAGTTCTTCTCTCTCGTCTTTTCAATGATGATAGCCTCGGAAATAAACTGTTGTTCGTGTTTTTTTATGAGACGTTATTAGTTTGGTGTTGACCAATCTGGTGTTAAATCATTCTCGAGGCAATACTGTATTAACGATGTCTTCTCTTTCTTGTGCCAGTTTGATAAATGTTCCTTCAGTCTAGATTGCAGTCGTCTCTTTGTGCTTCCCATATAGCACTTGAACTGATCTTCCTTCTTTACTGTAGGTATTGAGTACACTCCTGGTCTTTCTAGGATAGACATCTTATTATTATTAGTCAACAATTTCCCATTGCAATGTACAGTTTCAGCAAGCTCAATGTTGTGATTAGTACATTCCTTTTTAATTATATCACTCAACGGCGGTAAGTATGGGAATTTAATGAAGTGCCTATTTTCTTTTTCAATAGCCTGTTGTTGCTTATTTTGTAGTTTGTTTTTTATATTTACATACAGACTGTATTAACCGTTTATTGTAACCAAATTCTTGGGTCACCAATTTCACCCATTTAATCTCCTCTTCTTCTGCTTTTTTGGTAAATGATAGATTAATAGCTCTTCTTATGTAGAAAAAAAAAGCAGCTGTTTTGTAATGACACGGATGTACCAAATTAGATGGGATGATTGCCGGAACATATGTCGGTTTTCTTTATACAGATGTTTCAATACAATTTTTTTTTTTTGTGTGTGTTCCTAAATAAAGTGATGTCCAAAAAGTTGAGTCTGCAGTCCATTTCTTTTTCAGCTGTAACTTTTACTGTAGGGTAATAACTATTGTATTTGCCAACAAATTCTTCAAGTTTACCCTCAGGATGGTTCCAGAAGATAATGATGTCGTCTACGTATCTCAAGAACAACATAGGTAAGAATGTGCTATTAGAGGACAATAGGTCAATTTCAATCTCCTGCAGAACCACCTCTGCTAACAGTCCAGACAGTGGTGAACCCATTGGGGCAACAAATTGTTGTTTGAAGATATTTGTTTCATACTTAAAGTAGTTGTTTTTAGTTATGAAATATAATGCTGCAACAATACTATTCCTTTCCACTTTCTCTATATTCACTTGTCCCAATCTTTTGTTGATAAGTTCAATAGCTATGTCCGTAGGCATATTTTGGGAAGAGAGACAACGTCTAAACTCAACATAATAAAGTCCGATGTTTTTATCGTACTTATTTGTTTAATTACTTCTGTGGAAATTTTAACCATTTATTTATGTTTGATGAGCAAAGGCCACAGATACTTGAACATGGCACGTTCCATATGTATAGTAGGTGCCATGCATCTGTTAAATATCGGGTGTTTTGGGCTATCTTCCTTATGTGTTTTTAACTTGCCAAAAATGTATGGAGTAGTAGCGCCATTTGGTGCAGCTACTTCATACATTTATAACACCTGCATATTTTTGAATTATAACTTGCATAACTGTGAGGTCTTCATATTTTTCTCCAAATGGCTTATTATTATCCATTATATATAATTACACTGGGATTATCTAGGGGACAAATTCAGGCCATCAATACTACTGATGAGTGGATGTAACACACAGAGAACTTTTAATACATTAAGGCATGAGAATAACACGAGCACTTACCACAGTTAACTGCCTTTTCATGCAATAAAGTGTGAATGCTTTCATTCTTCTCAGCCTGACTAGAAAACATACGCAGATCCCAGATTTTGACAGTGTGGTCCAAGGATGCTGTTACAAAAGTATATGGATCTCTTGTAGAGAACTCTGCATGTGTAACTTTGCCTTTATGAAGTTTTGCCTTGGATTTCCAAACCTTCAAATATAAATATGCAGTAATGAGTTTCAACAAGAAAAACAACTATTTATATATATATATCATCATCATCATCATCATCATCATCATTGTCAACCATTATCAATCCACTGCTGGACGAAGGTCTCCCCAAGTTTCCTCCACAACGGTCTGTCTTGTGCCAGTCTCCTCCATGTCACCCCTGCATACTTTCGAATTTCATCCACCCATCTCCCATGTGGTCTTCTTCTGGGTCTTTTCCTGTCCCTTGGAATCCAATCTAAAATTTCGGCTGTCCATCGATGATCTGTTCTTCTGGCAGTATGTCCAGCCCATTGCCATTTCAGGGATTTAACTCTGATCATGATGTCTTCCACTCTTGTCATTTTTCGGATCCACGAGTTCCTCTTCTTATCTCTCCTGGTTACACGAAGCATGCACCTCTCCATGCTTCTTTGAGTTGTCTGCAGTCTTTGTATATCTCTTTTAGTTAAGGTCCACGTCTCTGCACCATACGTAAGCACTGGAAGGATGCATTAATCAAACACTTTTCTTTTAAGACATAATGGCATATTGCTCTTGAAAATTATGCTGTTTCTTCCAAAAGCTCTCCAGGCAAGTTTTGTACGCCGATTAATTTCTTCATAAATGTGACCCTCACTTGATATCTGGTGTCCAAGATAAACGTACGTGTCTGTTATCTCCAGCTTTTCTCCATCAATCAATAAATCTTCATTTCTTGTAAAAGCATTGAACATCACTTTTGTCTTCTGAAAGTTCATTTTTAATCCCACTTCTTTACTCTTGTCAGCAAGTTCCTGGATCATACTCTGCAGCTCTGATGGGATAGTTGCAAAAATGAACGTCATCAGCAAAACGAAGGTGGGTTAGATAATCTCCATTAATCTTTATCCCTTTGTTTTCCCAGTTCAGTGATTGAAAGACATTTTGCAATGTGGCATTAAAGAGCTTCGGAGATATGGTGTCACCTTGTCTCACTCCCTTTCCAATTTTTATGTGTGTTGTATTTTCAAACAGCCGAATCTTTGCACTTGCATTTTCATAGATGTTATTAATAATATTAATGTATGCATCTTCAATACCGCAGGTTTTCAGAGCCATTGTAACTGCTGATGGTTTCACTGAATCAAAGGCTTTTTCATAATCGATAAAAGCCATGCACAATGGAAGTTCATATTCCCTCGCTCTTTCAATTAGTTCTCTCAGTACGTGGATATGATCTATTGTGCTGTAGCCACTCCTGAATCCAGCTTGTTCTCTCGGTTGAGCCATGTCCAGTGTTACCTTCAAGCGGTGTGAAAGAACTTTAGTGAAGATTTTATAAACTACTGATAGGAGGCTGATAGGTCTGTAGTTTCCGAGATCCTCAATGTCACCTTTCTTATGTAGCAGGATCATTGTAGCGGTGTTCCAATCCTCAGGAATCTTTCCTTCATTAAGGCATCGAGTGAAAATTTGGGCGAGTACTGTTTCGATTTCTCCACTTGCTTCTTGTATGATGTCTACAGTAATTCCATCTTCTCCTGGAGCTTTTCCCCGCTTCATGTTCTTGATTGCATGTGCAACTTCTGCTGGAAGGACTGGAGGAACTCTGGTACTGGTATCTTTCATGATGTCTGGAGTGCATGTATCATCCCTTTCATATAATTTGGAGTAGAAATCTTTCACTCTTGTCAAAATTTCGCCTCTATTTCTTGTTACAGAACCATCTTCTTTTCTTAGTGCCATAATCTGTTTTCTTCCCTTACTGAGATGCCCCTTTGCTATCTTTAGGCTTTGGTTGTTTTCAATTGCTTTCCTCACTAGTTCACAGTTGAATTTTCTTACGTCTTCAGTGATACTTTTTCTTACTGTCTAGCATAGCTCTATATATTCCACTTTGGAAGTCACATCTTCTTTAGTTGTCCTCATCTCTCTTCTTTTTTGCATCAACATTTTCGTTTTTCCTGATAATTTATTTACATGCAACTTGTTCTTAGACCCAGCTAATTTTGTTGCTGTTTCCATAACAGCTTTGGTTACTTTTCTGTTAACTTCAGAGATGTCCACTTCTTCCGATGTTAGGCCTTCTAAAGCAGAGAACCTGTTCTTCAGTTCCAACTTGAAGGTATTATGGTGTTTTTTAAGGTTGGTTATGTCAATAGATTTTGTTTGTCTTATGAGCTTGCCACGTTCAAGTTTAGTGTTGAGGTGCATCTTACATCTCACCAATCTATGGTCACTACCTGTGTTGAACTTGTTTAGCACACTGCAGTCTTCTATGACGAATTTTTTGTTACACATAATAAAATCAATTTCACTTGTCGTCCCATTTGGATGTCTCCATGTCCATTTCCTGTGTGGCTTTTTCTTGAAGAATAAGTTCAAGATGAAAAACCCTTCTGCCTCTGCAAACTCAACGAGAGTATTTCCACGCTGGTTTCTGTTGCCGTGACCGAATTTACCTACTGAAGTTTCATTCTGTTGCCGTTGCCCTATTTTTGCATTGAAATCTCCCATAATTATTTTCAAGTGCTGCTTACCTTTATTATTTAGATGACAAATTTCCTCATAAAATTCTTCAATTTCTTCTTCAGGATGACTTGTGGTGGGTGCATAAGTTTGAATAATCTGAGCCTGGTATCTTTTCGAGAGTTGGATAACAAGTCGTGCAGCTCTGTCAGAGGAACTTTCAACTTCTACAACTTTATCCTTCAGTTTCTTGTTTATTATAAATCCAACACCACTAGTTCTATATATATATATATATAGAGAGAGAGAGAGAGAGAGAGCTTTTGGAAGAAACAGCATAATTTTCAAGAGCAATATGCCATTATGTCTTAAAAGAAAAGTGTTTGATCAATGCATCCTTCCAGTGCTTACGTATGGTGCAGAGACGTGGACCTTAACTAAAAGAGACATACAAAGGCTGCAGACAACTCAAAGCAGCATGGAGAGGTGCATGCTTGGTATAACCAGGAGAGATAAGAAGAGGAACTCGTGGATCCGAAAAATGACGAGAGTGGAAGACATCATGATCAGAGTTAAATCCCTGAAATGGCAATGGGCTGGACATACTGCCAGAAGGACAGACCATAGATGGACAGCCGAAATTTTAGATTGGATTCCAAGGGACAGGAAAAGACCCAGAAAAAGACCACATGGGAGATGGGTGGATGAAATTCGTAAATATGCGGGAGTGACATGGAGGAGACTGGCACAAGACAGACCGTTGTGGAGGAAACTTGGGGAGACCTTCGTCCAGCAGTGGATTGATAATGGTTGACAATGATGATGATGATATATAAAGAAATTTATTTCTTATATTTACATACAGACTGTATTAAGGGATGTGAGGTCAGGTGATGCATAACATCACAGCCTCTCCTTGACAAATGTCAACCCCGCCTTCTCGTGGTGCATCCTGTTCCCACTAAAGGGGCTCTGACGACCGCCAATAGCGGTATAACTATACCATCGGGATTAGAGGAAATGCTATCCCACACTCACCAACCCGCTTGGCCAGCGTGGTGAGTTATGGCCAAACCCCTCCAAAATGACTACACAACTTAAATCTTGGCCCTCAGTCTCCGGCAGCTGGAATGTACCTGGCCAAGGCAGCGGCCAGTGCGACATGAAGGCAGAAAGTGCAAGAATCCCCGGAGGACCGGACTAGGCTGCCATCTGATGCTGACCTTGGCTACGTATAACGGACGCTCCTTATCTTCTGATTCAAGGCTTCTTGAATTGGAAGAGGAACTACAAAGGATCAAGTGGGACATCGTCGGGCTAAGTGAGGTAAGGAGAAAAGGAGAACATCTCCTTGAAGTGAAAAGTGGACATCTGTTCTACTATCGTGGGACAGATACTGGCAGAACTAGTGGTGTTGGATTTATAATAAACAAGAAACTGAAGGATAAAGTGGTACAAGTTAAAAGTTTCTCTGACAGAGCTGCACGACTCGTTATCCAACTCTCGAAAAGATACCAGGCTCAGATTATTCGAACTTATGCACCCACCACAAGTCATCCTGAAGAAGAAATTGAAGAATTTTATGAGGAAATTCGTCATCTAAATAATAAAGGTAAGCAACACTTGAAGATAATTATGGGAGATTTCAATGCAAAAATAGGGCAACGGCAACAGAATGAAACTTCAGTAGGTAAATTCGGTCATGACAACAGAAACCAGCGTGGAAATACTCTCCTTGAGTTTGCAGAGGCAGAAGGGTTTTTCATCTTGAACTCCTTTTTCAAGAAAAAGCCGCACAGGAAATGGACATGGAGACATCCAAAAGGGAAGAAGACAAGTGAAATTGATTTTATTATGTGTAACAAAAAATTTGTCATAGAAGACTGCAGTGTACTAAACAAGTTCAACACAGGTAGTGACCATAGATTGGTGAGATGTAAGATGCACCTCAACACTTAACTCGAACGTCGCAAGCTCATAAGACAAACAAGATGTATTGACATAACCAACCTTAAAAAACACCACAATACCTTCAAGTTGGAACTGAAGAACAGATTCTCTGCTTTAGAAGGCCTAACATCGAAAAAAGTGGATATTTCTGAAGTTAACAAAAAAGTAACCAAAGCTCTTATGGAAACAGCAACAAAATTAGCTGTGTCTAAGAACAAGTTGCATGTGAACAAATTATCAGGAAAAACCAAAATGTTGATGCAAAAAAGAAGAGAGATGAGGACAACTAAAGAAGATGTGACTTCCAAAGTGGAATACATAGAGCTATGCAAGACAGTACGAAAAAGTATCTCTGAAGACGTAAGGAAATTCAACTGTGAACTAGTGAGGAAAGCAATTGAAAACAACCAAAGTCTAAAGACAGCAAAAGGACATCTCAGTAAGGGAAGAAAACAGATTATGGCACTGAGAAAAGAAGATGGTTATGTAACAAGAAATAGAGGTGAATTTTGACAAGAGTGAAAGATTTCTACTCCAAGTTATATGAAAGGGATGATACATGTACTCCAGACATCATGAAAGGTACCAGTACCAGAGTTCTTCCAGTCCTCCCTGCAGAAGTTGCACATGCAATCAAGAACATGAAGCGGGGAAAAGCTCCAGGAGAAGATGGAATTACTGTAGACATCATACAAAAAGCAAGTGGAGAAATCAAAACAGTACTCGCCCAAATTTTCACTCGATGCCTTAATGAAGGGAAGATTCCTGAGGATTGGAACACCGCTACAATGATCCTGCTACATAAGAAAGGTGACATTGAGGATCTCGGAAACTACAGACCTATCAGCCTCCTATCAGTGGTTTATAAAATCTTCACTAAAGTTCTTTCACACCGCTTGGAGGTGACACTGGACATGGCTCAACCGAGAGAACAAGCTGGATTCAGGAGTGGCTACAGCACAATAGATCATATCCACGTACTGAGAGAACTAATTGAAAGAGCGAGGGAATATGAACTTCCATTGTGCATGGCTTTTATCGATTATGAAAAAGCCTTTGATTCGGTGAAACCATCAGCAGTTGCAATGGCTCTGAAATCCTGTGGTATTGAAGATGCATACATTAACATTATTAATAACATCTATGAAAATGCAAGTGCAAAGATTCGGCTGTTTGAAAATACAACACACATAAAAATTGGAAAAGGAGTGAGACAAGATGACACCATATCTCCGAAGCTCTTTAACGCCACATTGGAAAATGTCTTTCAATCACTGAACTGGGAAAACAAAGGGATAAAGATTAAGGGAGATTATCTAACCCACCTTCATTTTGCTGATGACATAGTCATTTTTGCAACTACCCCATCAGAGCTGCAGAGTATGATCCAACAACTTGCTGACACGAGTAAAGAAGTGGGATTAAAAATTAACTTTCGGAAGACAAAAGTGATGTTCAATGCTTTTACACGAAATGAAGATTTATTGATTGATGGAGAAAAGCTGGAGATAACAGACACGTACGGCCCATTCCATCTCAATTCAGGCAGAGAATACCAGAATACCAACATGTGTCGTTGACCCCTTAGATTTTTTCCAAAAAATTACAGTACCTACTCCTACTACAGATATAAGATATTTCAAAGGGATTTGCTCCAAAAAAATTTATATCACTTGCTGCGCCATTTTGAAATTTGGTGAAAAACGTGTTTTTTGAGAGGAATGTCAAAAACGGCATATTTTAAAAATGTTATTGCGTTTAAACTATTTGGGCGATTCAGTTCATTTTTGTTTTGTTTTGTAGCTAATCAATTGATTTTTAACTTGACATACTTTAAATATGCATGTTATAATTATTAGTAATTAAAAAAATCCACATTTTAGGTACAAAATTTTGGTTTTTCTGAAATTTAATGATTTTTTTTCTTACACTAAGAAAAGTTTTTTTAAATAAATAAAGATGGCAATGTGTAGTCCACCAATGGTAGTTTTACAGCAAATTTTATTTATTGCCTAACAAATATACAGTCTATACAATTCAACTTCAAAATATGCAAAAGTAGGAAAATGCACTATTTTCAAGTAGCAATAACTCAAAATCCCCATTTTTTTTTAAATCTTAAAACTTGACCTTATGTTGTCCTATTAGTATATTATCAAGTGGTGGGGGCAGAATTGTGTGTTTTTGCCTCGTAAATTTTGAACGTTTTTTTGAAAATGACACTTCTCCAGCATTTGCGGGTCGCAAATAGAAACGATACAAAAACGTATACAATTGTTTTTTACAATGAAATTTTAAAGCCACCCTGATTTTTAAGCTCCACTGAACACTTTTATAAGTAAACTTAAGTTACTCATTTAGAAAAAAATAATGAAAAAAGAACAAAAAGAAAAACAGAAAATGTGGAAAACCGAGAACTCATTGAACTGTTTGTCTTTTTACAATTTTCTGATTTCTGTAACACTAAAACAAATAATTGTAAACAACTCCATGTTAGCTGAGATCTATAAACATTATACTAAAATAATTACAGAGTAAGTTTACATAAAGTTCAGACACTGCAGATCTGTTGGATCTGGTTCAGCTCCTTGGTATCGAGAATGTGGAGTCGAGCAGATTGTCCGCTGGGAGTGGGTTTCTTCACCTTTAGCACTACATTGTTTAATGGCACTGCACATACATCCTCTCTCTTTCCACATTCCTCTGGCCATTGGAACCCTTTAGCTGGGCCATGGGGATGCATAAACGACACAGTAATGTCTTCGAGCTCTTGAGATATGCTCTTTATCTGTCCTATCCACCAATAATCATTATATACACACCCAACAAATTGACCTACTATGAAATCACTCAAAGAGTACCTGTTTTTTACTTGGCTTGTTATTTCTACTTTCTGCACATTATGTTTAATTGTTCTTGCCATATAAGCTTCATTATTTTGCACCAACTAATAATGCTGAGATTGTAATCCTACAACAGGTTTTACAGTGATCCATTCTTTTTCTTTACAAGACCTGAATTTTTAAACAACTTCACTTTTGAGGTGTAGTATTTTCGTATTAAGTATAAGATTTGAAATTGTACAAACAAATGAAGCTGCGTCTCTTATGGCTTCCACAGATTCTTTTTGTAGATTAAATCTTGTAGCATAGTGCTTGCATATGCCACCTATACCATCGCATGCACTCTTACCATGCCCAGTAGCTGAAAGTATCCACTTTCTTTCTATAGTTGGATTACCCTTAGACAACTCATGAAGTTGATATCGATTTTTGTAATGTGCGGCAGCTCCATCTGAAACGTAAACTACTGAGGTCTTAGTTTCCAATGGATACGATTTTGAAATGTCATTTTTTATAAGACCTATGGCATAGAGAGCATGAGCTGTGTCATGGGTTATATCATCAGACACTACTGCAAAACTTTCTTTCACTTGACCAATTTGTGCAACACATGTAAACAATGAGATTTGTACATTTTGCCAGTGATAGCTTTGTATCTCATCAGGCAATATAACTGACGAGTTCTCTGCAAAATCAAAATGTAAAACACACACAGAACTCCCTTTCGCAGAGATTTTAGCTTTGGCTATTCCTTCTCTCTGGATTTTTCGGATATAATTCTGAGGAATTGCTTCATTAATCCAATGTCTAGCATCTTCGAGGAACCTTTCAGTAGGTACAGTTTTCTTTATAAGGTCATTACGTTCCCAAATAGCATATGTAACTTCTTCCTCATTCAACAAGCCAAGAGTATCAGCTGTTAGTGCATCTATACCGAGACAGTCACCACACATTTGGAGCCAACAATCTTCACTGTCTGTTTTGTTACACAAACACTTAAGTAAAAGAGCCTCTTCAGTATACTTTTCATTAGTTACATTTTGGAGAGCTATGCTTATTAGTGTAAGATTACTACAGTAAATGCAAGTACAAACTGCTTGTATAGGTTGAATTTTCACCCACTTTGGACATAGTGAATAAAATTTTGAAAGTTCAATTTTTATTCCTTCGTTTTCCTTTTTCAATATACTGTATGTCTCTTTGATTGATCTTGTCATAAATCTTTTTGCCTTTTTAACTTTCTCGCCATTACCATCTTTAGCACATATAACATCTTTTTTGTTTGGACTCTCTCTTGTGCAGTCTTTGCTGTCATCTAGGTAGTATGACAAAGCAATTGCCTTAGTATCTGCAGACAATGGATGTCCACTGTGGGGATCAGGTTTAGCATAAATTCCTTTTTCTTTTTTAACACTACGTGACTTATCTATGATGTACTTTGATACTGAAGGTAACTTTGCCTCCAGTTGCGTTTTAGTAAAAGTATGTGGTAACAGTGTCAACAATTGCACTTTTTTATTGTATTTAGAATTTTGAAGAGCTGTGTTAATGTTAAAAAACCACTGATTGCAAGTATAACAGTCAGGTTTTTCAGCAGAAGGTTCACTTGAAATGTCATCATTAACACTATACACTTCTTCTAATTTCTTCACAGATGCAGTTACTAGTACTTCCTCTAATTTCAACTTTTTTCTTTTTACATAACTTTGCCTCCTCTCAGGCCTAACTTGTGAAGGGGATTTCAATGGTGACATATTTACATCAAGAATGTTAATACTTTTGTTGACAGCATTTACAATCTCCTCACTTGCAATAAAAGGTTCATCAGATGAAATTTCTTGTTCAGGTTCATTTGTAAGTTCCCCAAATTTTTTTTTATAAAAAACAACACAATTACTACACAAACTGTCATTACTTTTTTACAATAACAGACCTACCTACAATCCTTTGAATTGAATCAGCTAAATCACCAACACCATATAACCTCACACTCTTACTTTTGTATACAGTTTTTTTGTGTCTTCTAATATAGTCCACACACTTAATTCGTTCAGAACTATGATAATCTGACATTATTAAATAGGCCTATTCAGCAAAAATGTAAATAACATATCTGAGAAATCACAAACACATATCAAGTGTTACTCTTCCAAACAAAAGAACAGACTGCACAGTAGTTATAGCACAGGTGGGTGTGGCCATGGAGGGGGATGGGTTAGTGAGACAGTTGATTAGCTGTGCAGTGAGCAAACACTGGTCATGCATGTGCATGTACGATCCTGTTGATTCAGCATTGCACAGGTGTAGAACAAGATTATTTGTTGTTTAAGCATTAAGACTAGGTCAGTTCATTTAACAACTGTAACTTTATTACAGAATTTATTATATAATAATTAAAATTATTTTATATTTTTTATTTACTAGATTAATATTTTAAATATTTTTCCTTTAAGTATTATAATTAGTCTACTAGCCTATATTTTAACTTTCAGAGCTAATTTAAAACAAAACTTTGTAGTGTTTTTCTGCGACCTGCAAATGCTAGAGAACTGTCATTTTCAAAAAACGTTCAAAATTTACGAGGCAAAAACACACAATTCTGCCCCCACCAATTGATAATATACTAATAGGACAACATAAAGACAAGTTTTAAGAATTTTAAAAAATGGGGTTTTTGAGTTATTGCTACTTGAAAATAGTGCATTTTTGTACTTTTGCATATTTTGAAGTTGAATTGTATAGACTGTATATATGTTAGGCAATAAATAAAATTTGCTGTAAAACTACCATTGGTGGACTACACATTGCCATCTTTATTTATTTAAAAAAACTTTTCTTAGTGTAAGAAAAAAATCGTTAAATGTCAGAAAAACCAAAATTTTGAACCTAAAAAGTGGATTTTTTATTACTAATAATTATAACATGCATATTTAAAGTATGTCAAGTTAAAAATCAATTCATTAGCTACAAAACAAAACAATAATGAACTGAATCGCCCTAATAGTTTAAACGCAATAACATTTTAAAAATATGCCGTTTTTGACATTCCTTTCAAAAAACGCGTTTTTCACCAAATTTCAAAATGGCGCAGCAAGTAATATAAATTTTTTTGGAGCAAATCCATTTGGAATATCTTATATCTGTAGTAGGAGTAGCTACTATAATTTTTTGGAACAAATCTAAGGGGGTCAACTGACATACTCTGCATGAATTGAGATGGAATGGGCCGTACGTTTATCTTGGACAGCAGATATCAAGTGAGGGTCACATTGATGAAGAAATTAATCGGCGTACAAAACTTGCCTAGAGAGCTTTTGGAAGAAACAGCATAATTTTCAAGAGCAATATGCCATTATGTCTTAAAAGAAAAGTGTTTGATCAATGCATCCTTCCAGTGCTTACGTATGGTGCAGAGACGTGGACCTTAACTAAAAGAGACATACAAAGGCTGCAGACAACTCAAAGCAGCATGGAGAGGTGCAGGCTTGGTGTAACCAGGAGAGATAAGAAGAGGAACTCATGGATCCGAAAAATGACAATAGTGGTAGACATCATGATCAGAGTTAAATCCCTGAAATGGCAATGGGCTGGGCATACTGCCAGAAGGACAGACCATCAATGGCCAGCCGAAATTTTAGATTGGATTCCAAGGGACAGGAAAAGACCAAGAAGAAGACCACATGGGAGATGGGGTACAAAACTTGCCTAGAGAGCTTTTGGAAGAAACAGCATAATTTTCAAGAGCAATATGCCATTATGTCTTAAAAGAAAAGTGTTTGATCAATGCATCCTTCCAGTGCTTACGTATGGTGCAGAGACGTGGACCTTAACTAAAAGAGACATACAAAGGCTGCAGACAACTCAAAGCAGCATGGAGAGGTGCAGGCTTGGTGTAACCAGGAGAGATAAGAAGAGGAACTCATGGATCCGAAAAATGACAATAGTGGTAGACATCATGATCAGAGTTAAATCCCTGAAATGGCAATGGGCTGGGCATACTGCCAGAAGGACAGACCATCAATGGCCAGCCGAAATTTTAGATTGGATTCCAAGGGACAGGAAAAGACCAAGAAGAAGACCACATGGGAGATGGGCGGATGAAATTCGAAAGTATGCAGGAGTGACATGGAGGAGACTGGCACAAGACAGACCATTGTGGAGGAAACTTGGGGAGACCTTCGTCCAGCAGTGGATTGATAATGGTTGACAATGATGATGAAAAAGAAATTAATCACACTTTTCACACAAAGTACAACATATTATACACTACTACTTTGTCACAGTTCCTTGTATGCTACATAAATATATTATTTACTGTAACTCAGAAATAACTAAAATGATGAAAAAGAAATTAATCACACTTTTCACACAAAGTACAACATATTATACACTACTACTTTGTCACAGTTCCTTGTATGCTACATAAATATATTATTTACTGTAACTCAGAAATAACTAAAATTATTGGTATATTGTTACCACAGAATGATGCACAAAAGACATGTTAGAGCTGAGGTGGGGAACTTTTTCACATTGGAAAACTGCTTTAAGTTAGCTGTAATCTAATAAGGCCACATTAAATAAACGTCAATTAGATATACTGTATATACTCGCGTATAAGTCGAGAAATCTGGGACAAAATGAGAGCTTCAAAGTAATGGGATCGACTTATACGCGGGGTCTAAAAAAATCGTAAGTCCAAAAGTTCTTCCCGTGAGGCAAAAGGTAATCCATCCCAAAAGAAATAAAAATGCCTATGCAGTATTAATTACGAAATCACAACCCTCCGAAAGAAAAAAAAAGAAAGAAAGAAAGAAAAAACACTGATGTGGTAGAATTACGAAATCGCGACCCTCCGAATTTCTCCGCGCTTTGAAAAGTCTCCTCTCTCCTGGCGTTGCGTATCCACAGCGCAGTCACAGCCGCGCATAGAAAGCTCCGCCCTTCCGACTATCAGTTGATTGCGCTGACCTTCGACGTAACGGAGCCATGCGACAGCCAGTGTTAGGTGTTGCTTGTTCTTAATCGCACATGTCTCGCTTCTCCTATTATGGGTGACACGGATTGTGTAAAGAAACGGATGTCCTATAACGCAGGATTCAAGTTAAAAGTGGTTTCTTTTGCAGAAAATACTAACAACTGTGCTGCTTCACGTCAATTTGGCATTAACGAAAAACTGATTCGAGATTGGCGTAAAAAAAAAAACGGACTTGGTGAAAATCGCAAAAGACGCTTGCGCCGTGGAACGACATCTTTCCCAGAGCTGGAAAGTGTCTTGAATGATTGGATTGTGGGCTGCAGACAAAATGGTTACATTGTAACGCGAACTGGTATACGTTTGCGAGCAATGAAGCTCGCAAAAGATTAAAAGTTTGCAGCCGCAAATAACACTGTTCGTGCCTCACCAGGTTGGTGCACAAGGTTCATGAACCGCTATGGGTTGTGTCTATGCCAGCGCACCAAAATTGCACAAAAGTTACCTCGTGACCTCGAAGCAAAGATAATGGAATTTCAAAAGTATGTAATTCAAAAGAGACTGCTTTTGAACTTTTCCAAATAGGGAACATGGATTAAACTGCCATGTGTTTCGACCTTCCTGGAAATAAGACGGTGAACCAAAAGGGCGAAAAAAATATCTTGATCAAAACGACTGGCCACGAAAAATCCAGTTTCACGGTTGTTCCTTCCTGTTTGGCCGACGGCAGTAAGCTACCTCCGGTAATTATTTTCAAGCGCAAAACTCTGCCGAAAAGCGTTCTCTTTCCGTCTGGTGTGCTCGTTCGTGCCCATGAAAAAGGATGGATGAACGAATCTGGAACAATTGACTGGTTAAAGAATGTGTGGAACAAAAGGCCAGGTGCACTTTTGAGGAAACCTTCTCTTTTGGTGTGGGATATGTTTGTTGCACACCGTTGTGCAGAAGTGAAAAGAACTGCAGAAAATTCAAAAACAACTCTTGCTGTCATCCCAGGTGGGTTGACATCTGTTCTTCAACCACTAGATGTCTGCCTTAATAAGCTCTTCCAGGACAATGTGTGGAGGAATTGGGCAGATTGGATAAGTTCCGATTTGCCGACTGAAACCAAGGGCAGAAATCTAAAGAAGCCGGACATCGTTTTGATTGCGTGATGGGTCAAGGATGCTTGGGATGTGATACCTGCGGAAATGGTCGTAAAATCATCAAGAAATGTTGCATTAGTAACAAACTTGATGGCACAGAGGATGATTTTTTTTTTTTTTTTTGATTGGAGGTTTAACGACCACCGTGAGCAACTCAATGGGCTATAAGCAGTCGCCCGTCCCTAATTTAGGGTCACTGGTTCCAGGGAAGGGAGAGAGCCAGTGCCGTAAGACAAACACAACATCCATGCCTGACCGGGATTCGAACCCGGACCCCTTACGGACGAATGATCAGAGGCCAACGCCTTAGACCACTGCACCACCGGGGCGGCTCACAGAGGATGATGAGATTTTTATGAGCGATGATGACAGTGATTCTGATGATTCAGACACAGATGGGAATACTGATGTTTATGATGACGCGCTGATGACGGAGAAAGACTTTTTGAACTGTTTGGCGAGTCTGACTCGGAATCGGATTTTGAAGGGTTCCGATGAAGTTTTTGGGTATGCAAATTAAATTTAGTGTTATATATATAATTTTTTTCATTTTCAAATGTTTTTGAATAAATTCATTGAAATTTTTTTTTCTCATTCCGGGATCGACTTATACGCGAGTATATACGGTACTTCAAAATGTACATTATTTTGTAAAAATCTAATTACCATGTACTAACTTCAAAAAATGAAAAAAAAAAAAAAAATTCTAAAGTTAACTAACCTATTAATGACTTTGTTGCAACTGCTTTTTGTTGGAAAGAAAGCACTTGAATATTTGATTGCAACATGGAGGTTTGCAGTTTTAGCTGATCTTTTAGATCTAGATGGGTATCCATCATTTGTGATCTTAAGGGCGTCTTGATTTGGGTTAGGTGGTTGAAAAGCAAGAAAGCATTTTTCATGCATGTTACCGAAGGCATGGGTATTCCATTGCATTTTTCCATATTTCAATTGTATCTTTCTCAGCATCAAATAAGGACTTTTTGAGTGTGATGCCATGATTTTCAAAGTCAGTGAACCTTTCATTTTTTTTCTCCAATTAATAAGTCTATAACACCTGCATATTCTTCAAATGGTTCGTATGAATCCTCCTGCTTATCAATGACTTTTGCTAACTGGAAATTTTTTTTATCTGAAATTTCCTTTTGAAGAAGAAGAGTTTTGAAGAAATGACAACTTTTTTCAAAAAGCTTGGATTTTTTTGCCACATATCATATATAGACTTAATTTTACCTTGCAAAGAAATATTCAATCTATAGAAAAAGGGTTGCCACTCATATTGGCTTTAAAAATTCCCTGAGTTTTCCTAGTTTTCCAGAAGATAATTTTGTAGGGAGTTTCAGGTGAAATATACTGATTATATATATAGCTCCATGATAATATACATACTAAATGCCACATTTATAATGCAATATATTCAATGCAAGAAGAACAAGAAAGATGACACCGAATAATTTACTTTTACACCCTCTTGCAGAAAATCTATGCGTAACTTGAAAAAGTAACTATACCTAAAATATTTTTGGACATAAATGGAATCGAAAGATAAAATAATATTTTCAATCAGATGTTTAGAAGCAAATATATGGAATAAAATGTATTTTGAATTTGACATAATTTGCATTTATGCCCTATAGTGGTGAAATTGTACTTTGTAACAAAAAAAAAAAGAAAATGAAATGAAGGATCATCATTCGCATATTTGAGGCTTTCCAATGCAAAAAAGAATTTTTCAAATCGGACTAATAGTTGCAGGGATATGGTGTCTATAAACGGACGGACGGACAAATTGATAACATAAGCACGATATATATATATATATTTTGTTTACGAAAGACGTGCTAAGAAAGTTATCATTGTACACTTCAATTAATTGCTGGCTGAAATTTTCGATTTCCATTGTATACTCGACGTTTTTCGTTGTCCGTAGCATACTCTATGCTTTCCATTGTCTGTAGCGGATAGACGATTTCCATAGTAACTACATAAAACCCTTAGTACTTGGAATCGCTAAATCTTTCTTCTCATTGCATGGTCTTACTCAACGTCATCAAGCGGAACTCATTGCACACAGAATATAGTGTGCCGAAGTACCGACGCTGACGACGGGGGCATGGCAGTTCTGGCGCGCGATGGTGCAAAATCTGCCTTTTGTAGAAAGATGGGGCAAGATTTTTGTTTTGGCGCACTCTGGCTGGTACCGAATTCCCAACCCTGGTAACTGCATACGCATAACGCAATTTTCCCTGACTTTTCCAGGTTTTTGCAAAAAAAAAATTATTTCTCCCTGAGTTTTCCTTGTTTTTTTATAAATTAATCTTTGTAGTTTAGTTGCCAAGATTTCATGCTATCCTGCCACCATAGTTTATCACATCTTCAGGGTCAAAATTATTCAATTTTATTCCTGATGTTTTAATCCTAATGTGACTTTCAAGTGTGTTCTTTTCATTAGAAGGCTTCTTTGACCTAATGTGTTTTTAACTGCTGACCAAAGACATTCCACACGAGCATTAAATGGCGGTACCATTAAAAGCACATTTACTAGATCTCTCATGATTTCAAAACGCTTTAGATTTCCTGAATTCTCTAATTTGTGTAACAAATTATTTGAAATACATGAAATTCTGTTAGGATTCACACTAACGAGAATCTTCTTGAGTTGAAGTCACTATTCCAAAGCATGATCAGGGTTAAACTTTAAAACTTTGCATATTTCAGTTATTGCATCATCATCATGATTGTTTAGGCCTTCAGAAGATTTTGGAAATAGCACCTCATCTAAAGAGCGGACACATATTTGCAAAAAACCGATTTTTGGACATTATTAAATCTTTTTCTCAAGTTTTTGTGCAACCCTTTTTCAATAAATCAATGCTATTTTCTGTAGAACCTAGTCCTATATCTTCATCATCTGCAACACATCGTTGATCACATGCCGTGCTGATTTGGTGACCTTAAAATGCTGTGGCATGTCATCATTTTGAGACAAAGATTCCTTAAAAAAGGACAAATTTGCCCCTTCATCTGCATATTAAAAAACAGCCAGCTCCAGTTCAGTCACATAGTGCAAAACACTACTGATGTCCACATCAGTTTTTTCCAGCTTCCTGGAACATTCAGCAACACATGAAATTATGTCAAAAAACCTATTGATCCTCTGAATGGATTATATAACCAAAAGTTGATTTAAGAAAATTGAGCTAGAAATTGGAATTCCCAAAAATGATCATGTAAGAAATTTTATGGGTTTCATTCACGCTTTTTTTTTTTTAATGTGCTACTGCCTGTTTTGCGGTTTAGAAGTTTTTAACTGTGTCTAAGAAACTATCAGATTCAAATTATTTTTACCACAAGTATGTATTTTGGTAAAAAACCTATGTATTTTAACATGAATCTGTTTCACATTTTTCAAAAAGGATTTTGAAAAATGTGAAGAATGTTAAAAAAGTGAATATTGGCATTATGTTCCAACATAGAAACTTTATCTTTCACAGAAATTAGGAAGTGGGGTGTTTATCTTGAGGTACTATTAAAAAGCACACTGATTACAGTAAAAAGTACTTTGGAAGGCAGATAATATGAAAAAAAAGTCTTTGATTTTTGCTGACCGTGATAAGTCATAGATATAAATCAGGAAAAATATCCAGATTATTGGTTATTTGGGGTTATCACTTATTTTTCCAAATTAAATTTCCCGATTTTTCTCATCTGCAGACAATAGTATTTTTAAAAGCCACACAAACTGTATTTGAACAAAATCATCTGCTGACGGTAAGGTGAAAAAAAAAAGCAGTCTAATACACAAAAAGAAAAATCTTCGCCGACCTTGTAAACATGAGAACTGGTGTAAAAAAAAAAAAAAGTACTTATGCACAGGAATACCATACCTGCCAACATTGGCAAGAGCCCTGTCAGTGGTAAACAGTATTATTGTGTGGCATACATAGACGCTTTTTTACGAAACTATGCATCTCTTTGTGAAAAAGAAATATGCACCACAACAAAACATTATAACAAACAAGGACACTAATGAAACTTACACGTGCGAAACACAAAGTTGATTCCCCTGGCAAGGGCATGATAGGTAACACTGCGAGATTTATGTTAAAAACTTCCACTAGTAAAAATCAGTCAGATGCGTTCTACATCCCACAACGCTTGACAGACAGGAAATCCAAGCAAGTGAACCCGCAGTGCATGAACCTCTACTTACCATATGATCATACTGCCTCTAAAATTGTAGTTTATGTCAAGATGAGAAAAAAGAAGGAAAAAAAAGCTGAACGTTTTAACTGGGCGAAAAATCAAAACACACAGCAAGAATGCGGACTACGGTCAGTTTGTCTTTTGTTGACTTTGCAGCTGCACAGCATTCATTGCTTAATTTTTCTTTCTGCTGATATCTTTCTCTTCCTATTTCTTTGATGCTTTTCTTTCCTTTCTTTTTTCTGTCCTCTGATAACAATAACTTCATCCATCATGCTGAAAGAACTTTCAGCCTGAGGACCATGAGTGCATGATATCAAAGCTTTAACTATTTTAGATAAATGGTGTAACTTTGAGAATATCAATACTTTTGAACACCATGAATCAATTTTTACGAATTTTTCAACTTTGTCACTTCCATTTTCATGAATTTCCCCTTCCTTATCAAGCTTAAATGCAAAAACTTATGGAATGGGGGATATTTAACAATGCAGGAGAGTGGGAAAATCGCGGGGTGGGGGCTGGAATTACGGGAGAAATCTCTGCACCGTCCCACTTCCAGTTTTGGAAATTTTCCCGCTATTTTCAAGCCGAAAGACAAATATTTATGCAGTAAAATGTTATTTAACAATAATACTGGGCAGAGGCAACATCGCGAGAAAAAAGGAATTACGATTGTGGAAAAATCTGAACTCCATCGACCTTCCGTTTTTGAAATTTTCATAAAGATAGATTCCGTCCTCCGCCAACCCCCCCCTACCTCCCCCAAATTATGTCCGTGCGTTGATCTCGTGAATGACCAAAATAATAACGAAAAAGGTGGAATTCCTACATTTCAAGGAAGAACCTGATGCCTGAAGATTATGGGGAAAATTTTTGCGGGGTCCAACCTCCGTTTTTGCAAATTATTGCCTACAGTTTCAAGTTGAAATAAAAACATTTATGCAATAAAATCATA
This sequence comes from Macrothele yani, assembly GCA_039090855.1. Classification (NCBI taxonomy): domain Eukaryota; kingdom Metazoa; phylum Arthropoda; class Arachnida; order Araneae; family Macrothelidae; genus Macrothele; species Macrothele yani. The sequence continues at coordinate 64,609,079 of CM077001.1, read as the reverse complement.
TTTAATAAGAAAACTGAACACAAAGGCAACATGGGGAGAGAGAAATTACGATTACGGTAATGTTTTTACTCCGTTTAACTACCGTTTTCGAAAGTTTTGAAACACGAAATACCGTCTACAGATGGAAAACACACCACCCCTTGCAATTGTCTTCAGTTTTACACTGATCCTTAAAATGATCTAATGATGACAAAAAACGCGAAATTACGCGAATCTGCTTAAGAATCTCATGTATATGATAAAACAATAGCAAAATTAAAAAGAAAATAAACAAAATGAAAATTCATGGGATCCGTAGTTTCGACAGCAAAGTCCATAGTTCCGTAGTCAGGCAACTAAATCCATAGAAACTACGAACATTCCGCAGTAGTTGGCAAGTATGGGAATACTATTATTTTAGTACAACCTCAAAAATATGGAATTGTCCGGACTTGGTTGCTTCCAGATTTTAGGAATTTCCGGATTATAGAGAATTTGGTTAAAATTCAAACTTAGTATTAACTAAATACACTATAAAACACTACTTTTGGTAAAAATAATGACAAAAAGTCAAATTAAACAATACTTTTTTTTTTTTTTTAAATTGAACACAGAAAGCGGATGGAAAACTCGGTCAGGATTAATTCATAAAATAAATTGTTTCTTTTTAGACGGCCGCTCTGCGATGCTCAAAAGCCCGCAGGTGCACACTAAATTCGACACGGGAGACGGCAGCGAGAGAGAGAGTAAGCACTATGCAGGCTTTCAGCGAACATTCATAAAAAATAAAAAGAAATGCCTAACTTATACAGTCTTAATCGGATCTTGACAAAATTTTACATGGGAGTTTATTTTGACGTGTCTTGGTTGCTGAAAAATTTGCATGAATTTTTTTTTATAAAAATTTCTCCCAGTATGACTTCCCCAATGCAGGCAGGCAAGAAAGTTATTCATTGTCAAAGGGAAGAAGCTTCCATCGCTCCACAACCTTGCAAACCTTGTTCCCCCACGGTGACCCATCACCCTTGACGCATTCTTTGTGATCAAAACCCGATGCGACGCCCTCGCCTTTTTATAACTCCCCCCTCCTTCTACTTTCTGCTGTTCAAGCAGAAAAAAAAACTTCTGTACAACTCCAATTTCGTGCTATTTCTTGTGATTTCCGTACATTTGGAGTAAAATCTTTCAAAAACGTGCAAGTTAAATAAAATTAAATAAATTATTCTTTTTTACGTACAGTACAAGTTCATTTTTTTTTACCGTACTGGTACAGGTAGCCAGAATTGGCAATTTAATCAAACATTTTTAGTCGCCACGACGATGAAGTTTATTGCCAGTGGCGACCTTGAGTCTGGATCTTTAATAATAAGGCTTCAGATATATACAGTCGAACTTGGTTAAGACGAGCTCGGATATAACGAGGTCCCGGCTATAGCGAGTAAATGCCAGAAGAAGTTTGGTTTCGTATGCAATTAGTGTTAAATTATCCCGCTTGTTACGAGTATCAACTCTGTTATAGTGAGCAAATTTGCAAGACTTTCAGATTTTTTTAGACCCAGTAAAGGTAGCGCAGCATTAAAAGGTGGCGTCAATTAGCCACCTGCTACCCAAAAAGACCGTCTGTGTGTCACCTGCTCCGAGAGAAAAGCGGGAAGTGTTTTATGACGTCTTGCATTTCAGCCCAAGGGTAGGCGGGGGCGGCATTTTATGGGGGAAAGCTTCCCAGCCTTTCCTTTGCCACTGTTTACGAGAGGGTTCCTGGAATTTGCTTTCTCTCATTGGCTGCTATGGACTAACCCCAAGCATGTTTTCTTAGTGCATTCAGTATTTCAACTTCGCACGGGACATATCGTAACCTTTTTTAATCAGAAAGTCGCACGCAGCCCTACTCTTGCGATATCAGTTATGCTTTCCTTCCCCCTTTTATTAAGTGTGATGTTGTGAGCAAAATTGATGGTGTTAAAAGAAAGGTTCTCTCCATCAGAGAGGAAATGGATATTATTCAGGAACTACAAGACGGCGAGAAAAATTCAGCTGTTTGCAAAAAGTAGGGGCTTTCATCATTTACGGTATCTACATTGTGGAAGGACAAAGATGCAGTTTTGTCAGCATTTGAAAACAATCTTACAGATTGCAAAAAAAGAAAAAAGTGTGAAAAAATGATATTGATAAATCTTTATTTTGTTGGTTTGAAGTTCAACGTGATACTGGTTTTCCTATGAATGGACCGATTTTAAAAGTGCAAGCAGAAAAATTTGCAGTACAGTTCGGTCATGATAATTTTATATGCAGTAATGGGTGGCTTGATCGCTTCAAGAACAGACACAATATTATTTACGCAAAAATGTCAGGGGAATCAATGTCTTCGGATACGGAATCTGTAAGTCAATGGCTAAAAAGCATTTGGCCCAGCTTCATTTCTGAATTCAGTGAGCAGAACATATTCAGTGCTGATGAAACGGGCATTTTTTACAAGGTAACCCCTGACGTCATGATTTTAACCTTTGAAGGCGAGAAAAGCATTGGAGGTAAATTGGCAAAGGATCGGCTAACTGTTCTATTTTGTGCGAACATGGCAGGAAATGAAAAAAAGAAAATTATTGGTGATTGGCAAATCGTTAAAGCCTCGATGTTTTAATAATGTTCAGCATCTCCCGGTTGATTATAAAGCAAATAGAAAGACGTGAATGACATCAGATATCGTTACGGGAGAACTTCATAAATGGGATCGTGAACTACGAAAGAAAAACAGAAACATTTTGCTGTTAATAGAAAACTGCCCAGCACATCCCAAAGTAGAAAACTTGACAAATATCAAACTTGTGTTCCTATCACCAAACACAACATCAATTCTACAGCCTATGGACCAAGGGATTATTAGGAGATTTAAGTGCCATTTTCGACAATTTCTAACTGTACAATTAATCAAGAAAATAGAGAAGAAGGTAGAAATTAAGATTTCCATATTGGATGTTGTTCGTCTTATGAGAGAAGCTTGGGATAGTGTCACTTCGACAGCCATTAAAAATTATTATAGGAAGGCTGGTCTTCTAAAGGAGAATTTAGTAGAAAGCATTGAAGTGATTGATGACGATTATCTCCCCTTGTCAGAATGGTTAAAAAGTAGAGATTTAAGCACCTTTAATAATTGCAGTTCTCTTGATGATTTTATCGACATTGACGCTGCGGCCCTAACAACTAGAATTTTAACGGAGGAAGAAATTTGTGCAAAAAGTCATTGCGGTGAATGAAGAAACTGAAACCGACAGTGAAGGCGAAAGCATTACAGAAACACAAGAAGTTGTGACTTACAATCAAACACAAGATGCCTTGGATGTTTTGACTAGATTTTATTAAACTAATTCTGGCAATGAGTGTGCGTTCAGGGCATATCAGTTGTTAAGCCTAATCTGATGGATTTTCGGTTGAAGTCAAGGATAACGCAGCTAAAATTAACCAAATTTTTTCATACGAAATAAAAAGGATATGTGCTTTGGGCAGATAGTACTGTACCTGTGCTTAGTTTTATCTTAGTACTCATGGTACAAAAATTATAATACTGTATAGTACATATTGTATTTCATTCGGTACGTATGTAGTTTACATGTCAGTTATTCAAGAATTTCAACTTAATCTGCATCATATTGTACGTACTTACATATGTATGTACTACAGTATGTATAATGGTACGTATAGTTCTGTGTGTACGTAGTACTGTACGAACGCGTTTTTCAAGAATTCCACAACTAACCGAAATATTGTACGATAATTTCAACTAAACGTAAGAACTATGTATTTCTCAACATTAAACATTGTATGTACTATATTTGATAACGAAATTTATTTTTTGAATGATTTCCTTGATATTTTGGGTCTTTCCCGGATTATACGAGTAACGGCTATAACGAGCAATTTGTTCGATCCCGAACAGCTCGTCTTAACAGAGTTCGACTGTACTTGAGAAAATCATACTCTTGGTCAAAAGAGTGTGATAGATTTTGTTATCTACGATGAGCGTCTGAAAATTTTAGTTGTTGACACTCGTGTGATGAGAAGTGCGGATGTTGGTTCTGATCATTACTTGGTAGTGTTAAGAGTGACAGTGAACGATGGTCGGAAAAAAGGAATAGGAAGAGGCCCAGGATGGAAAGAATAAAGGTTGAAAGGCGGTGGAATAGTGAGATTGAAGAGGCAGTAAAAAGAAAGAAGGAAGCCTATTTGGGGATGCTGAAAGGTAGAGTTTCTGTGGATGAATATCGCTGTAAAAAGCGTGAAGTTGCTAAGCTGGTTTGCCAGAGTAAAGCAAAAGATAGGAAGAAGAAGGTGGAAAGGCATCAATTGGCATTTTGGAAAGACAGGAGGACATTTTGGAAGCACATAAGACTCGGGAAAAATAGGGGAAACAAAGTTGTAAGCTGTGTAAATTATAGGATCGGGGAAATTATATGGGAGCCCAATGAGTTAAGTGAAAGATGGGGTGAATACTTCTGTGAGTTATTAGATCAGGAAAGCAAAGGTGATTCAGAGGCAGAAGCAGATGATGTGACAGTGAAGGATGGAAGCACAGGAGGGATCTCAAGAGAAGAGGTGTGAAAAGCTCTAAAATCTCTTCAGAATAATAAGGCTCCAGGAGTTGATGGCATAACTGTTGAGATGTTGAAATATGGTGGTGACCCTGTAATTGACTGGTTAACTGAAATTTAACAGTTGTGCTGGGAGTTAGAAATGATCCCTCGGGATTGGAAGGGTGCTATCATTGTTGTCTTGTATAAGGGAAAAGGTGATCAGACTGACTGCATGAACTATCGTGGTATTAGCCTACTGAGTGTGCCAGGGAAAGTGTTTGGTACGGTCGTTATTAAAAAAGCACGGGGTCTTACATCAGAGAAAGTGTGGGATGTTCAGAGTGGTTTTCTGCCTGGTAAAGGCTACACTAACAAAAATTTTGCATTACACATGATGATTGAAAAGTATCTGGCTGTTGGTAAGAAAGTTTTTGCTGCCTTCAAAGATTTAGAGAAACCTTACGACCGAGTAAATAAGACACTTTTGTGGAAGGTACTGAATGAATATGGTGTTACTGGGAATCTACTTAAGAGTGTAAAAGCCATGTATGCTGGCAGTAGAGCTTTGTGTATGAATGAATGGTGTTTCATCAAAATGGTTTTCTATTGGTGCAGGAATCGGACAAGATTTTATAATGTCACCATGGCTGTTTAATATATTTATGGATGCATGCATGAGTGATGCCAAAATAGATAATACTGGTTTATGTCTTGGTGATATCCGTGTGTGCAGATTGCTGTATGCTGATGACACTGTCCTGTTGGCAGAGAGCAAAAGTGAGTTGCAGAGTATGTTGTCCCGGATGTACGCAGTTTGCATGAAATTCAAACTGAGTATAAATAAGGGAAAAACCAAAGTTGTGGTTTTTGAGAGAGAAATTGGTAGCACTGAATGTAATGTAAGTCTAAATGGCACAGTGATTGACCAGGTGAATGAGTTTGTGTATTTAGGAAGCATGTCTGACAGAGAGAACAAATTGGATGGTAAAATTAGTAGGCGAGTGAATTCTTTGAAAGTCATGGCTGCTTTGGGATGTTTCCACAGGAATTTATGGGTTCTCAAGAGAGTCCTGCATGGCTGCGTATGAAAATGTAATTTTTCCTACTCTGATATATGGCTGTGAAACCTGGGCACTACAGAAGAAACATAGATGTCGTTTGTGTGCTGGATAAATGCGTTACTTATGGGGGGTTTGTGGCAAGACATGTTCTGATTGTGTGAGGAATGAAGATATGTTGCAGTTGCGTGATGTGAAGCAAAATGTTGTTAGCAAGGTGGAGACCAATATGCTTTGGTGGTTTGGCCATGTTGAAAGAATGAGTAATGAGATGCTTACTAAGAAAATCTCTTTAGCCCAAGTTGCAGGAAGGAAAGGCAGAGGAAGGCCGAGAAAGTCATGGGAGGATCAGATTCGGGAGCGTCTGCATGAGAAAAAGATTATGAATATGAAGTATAGAAGATCTTGTGTACGGCGTGCAATGGATGTCAAGAAATCCCGGGTTGTATGCGAAGATCGCTGTAAATGGAGAAGTTTGATACGGCAACAGTAAGTAAAAATTATTTGGTAGTTGTTTTTTTTTTTTTTTTTTTTTTGAGCTAACCTCTGAATCTCAGAGAACAGCTTAATGATATGTATGTATGTACAAATGCATTTTTCAAATCAATGAGCTTTTACAAATAAGGGAGAAAAGAAATAGTTTCAAATTCAAAAAATTCCACAACAAACTTGAAAATCATTTTAATTTTAATTTATAAAGTAATCAAGGTAGTTGCCTTCGATGCACAATCTTGACAAGAAGAATCCCACACAATATGAATTCAAATTCACCAGCTGAATTTAAAGATTGTATTGTATATGGTTTGAGGTATAAGAACTTTCAGGTTTCCCTAGAACCCATCGTCAGCTGCATACACAACAGAAGAAAAAAGGGAATACATTTAAATAGAAAATGTTATGTGACATGATGTTGACACAAGGTATAATATATGATATAGCGTCACATGGTTTATATCAAAACAAAGTGGTAAGTATCATGAAAGAGAGAATATAAAATGTAGGAATACATACAATACGGCATTGTAATAAATAATAGAAAAAGTAGTTTGAAATTAAATTAATTTGTGTTGTTATCAGTTTGCTGGATATATCTTCATCTGGAGATACAACAAGGAACGCCATATTAGTAATTGAGATTTATAGCATCCTTAATTTGCCGGGTGTTACAATAAGGGGTGGTGTCCTCATGAATAGCATAAGTCGTTTCACATTGACTTCGTCCACAGTCTGCCGCATATTCGGAACAGTAAAATGTTTCCAGATTGTCGGTATAGATACAGGAGTATTGTCATTACAGCATAAATGTCTTTGAGAAGCAATTACAAGGCTCTCAGTGAATAGCAATGAAGAGACAGCAGTAGGTAGGTAGGTAGATTTTAATGGCGCAAGGGCCATGGTTGGCCAAAGAGCGCCAAACAAAAGACATTAAAACAAAACATAATCAATAAAAAACGTACACAAGGTTAAAAACAGGCTGATGTGGTAAAAATGAAACATGAGAGTGAACAAGGTAAAATCTAGATGAGTTTAAAAAAGTCAATTTCTCATAAAAACGAAAACACTGCTTTTATGTCGCAGGCTTCGCCAATAATGACTTGCAGCGTAGCTGCTCCTTCGTCCAACAGATGAGAGTGAAAATGACGAAAATGATGATTACAAAACCGAACACAAGTACACAAAACATGAAGGACAGTGAGATGACAGTTGCACGCCTCACACATCGGGACACTCTCGCCACACAGCAAAAAGCGGTGAGTAAAACGACAGTGCCCAATGCGGAGACGTGCTAGAACAACTTCCTCACGACGGTTCTTCCGCAAACTAGACTTCCAAAGTCCGATCTGTGGTTTGATAGAATGCAGCTTATTGCTGCCCTGCTGAGACCACAGGGACTGCCACTCGTCCAGGAGAAATGTCCGGATCAAAGGTCTAAAATCGCGGAAAGACAGTGGCAGCCGAGCTGGCGACATGGAGGAAACAGACCTGGCAGAGAGATCTGCCAGCTCGTTACCCCGGATCCCAACATGGCCAGGAACCCAACAGAATCGGACCAGGAAGCCATCACCTCCAATGTTCCAAGAAGACGACGGACATCATGGATGACAGGTGAGTCCGTGTCCTCCGGAGAAGATAAAACCTGGAAGACGGACTGGGAATCAGAGCAAACCATAGCGCGACGATGTGATCGAGACTGTATGTGGCACAAAGCGAGGTGTACCGCACGCATCTCTGCCGAAAAGACGGTGGATTCAGGCGGAAGCCTCTCAGCATGTGAGGCATCGCCACACACAAAAGCGGATCCAACGACATTCCCGGATTTCGAGCCATCGGTGAACACAGACACGAAATCCGGGTAGAGAGACAGTTTTTCAGCAAAGAGCTGCTGGTACGCCAGAGCAGGAGTGGACGACTTTGGCCACACACAAAGAGATAGGCGGATGCATAACGGCGGCACATGAGCCTCCGCACACAGGCTATGTACGAGAGAGGTACGGAAAGCACCAGTACATAGCCGCAATGCCTGGTGATGGACGGGGTCCAAAGGCCTTAAAACTGATGGACGTGCTGAACCGTACGTAATGCATCCGAAGTCTAACTTTGACCGAATGAGAGAGTGGTAAATGCGAAGCATTGAGCACCTGTCAGCCCCCAAGATGTTCGAGAGAGGACCTTCAGGATACTCAATGACTTCGTGCACTTCACCTTCAAAGACTGAATGTGAGGCCGGAAGGTGAGCGCTCGGTCAAAAGTTAGCCCAAGGAACTTGGCTTCTGACACCACGGGGATGGTAGAACACCCCAGACGGAGGCTGGGGTCTGGGTGAAGACCCCGTTTGCGGCAAAAATGCATGCAAACGGTCTTCTGCGTCAAGAAGCCAAACCCATTTTGGGAAGTCCAGTGAGAGATCTTGGTAATGGCAGACTGGAGCTGTCTCTCGGTGGTGCGCATGTTAACAGAGGCGCAAGAGATCTGCAGATCATCCACGTACATGGTTCCACGAACCGTCGGAGGAAGCAGTTGGAAAATATGGTTGACACGAAGGATGAACAATGTAACGGAAAGAACGGAGCCCTGAGGAACACCCTGTTCTTGTGGGTACATCGCAGAGAGCGTCGACCCGACGCGCACACGGAAACTCCGGTCCTGGAGAAATCCGGCGATGAAAGATGGTAAGTTTTCCCGCAATCCGCACTCGTGCAGATCACGGAGAATGCCGTATCTCCAGGTGCGGTCATACGCTTTCTCCATGTCAAAGAACACGGAGACCATGTGCTGACGCCGGACAAACGCCTCCCGGACAGATGTCTCAAGGCGAAGATGATGATCGGTGGTGGATCGATATTTGCGAAATCCACTCTGATGAGGCGAAAAAATGTGATGAAACTCCAAATAAAAAATGAGACGAAGATTAATGATGCGCTCGAGTACTTTGCAAAGGCAGCTCGTCATAGAAATTGGCCGGTAGTTCAACGGGATGGTGGGATCTTTACCAGGTTTGGGAACAGGAACGACAATGGCTGTGCGCCAAGACTCGGGAAAGGCATTCTCTTGCCAAATCCTGTTAAACAGGATTAGCAGACATTCAAGAGAGGACGGAGAAAGGTGCTTCAGCATTTCGTAATGGATGTTATCTGGTCCGACAGATGTCCGGCCGGACCGATTCAGAACGGTCTTCAGCTCCACGGCAGTCAGCGGGCTGTTATAATCTGCGGAAGAAAACGGTCCAAAAGAAATCTTGGACCGTTCAAGCCGCGGCTGTAACTGCCGGAACGAAGCAGGGTAATTGCTGCTGCTGGACACCGAAGAAAAAGCGGCGCCCAGACAGTCAGCAATACCCTGAGCGTCAGCAACCGTTCCTCCATCACTCTCAAGAATGGAGATTTCCCCAGATGGGTACCGTCCCGGATTCTTTCGGATCCTGTCCCAAACGATCCTAGGGCTAGTATTGGTGTTAATCCCGGATACATATTGTATCCAGGACTCCCGTTGACTACGCCTACAAACCAAACGCGCGTAGGACTTGGCTTTCTTGAAAGCAAGTAGGTTCGCGTCGGTGGGGTACCGACGAAACCTACCCCAAGCCCGATGTTGTGCCTAACGAGCTGCCATGCAAGTGGAATTCCTCCAAGGTCTCGGGCAACGTGGAAGTTTAGTCGACGTCCTGGGGATGGTAAGTTCTGCCGCTTGCACAATACAATCCATTACCGCCGCAACAGCGTCATTGACCGTTCCTGAGGTCACCATAGCTGGAGTAATAATTGCTGAAGCCGTGAATGTGTCCCACTTGGCTCGATCAATATTCCATCTAGCAGGGCGAGTAGGGTAACGGTACCCGCCACTCGCTAGACGGAGAAAGATGGGAAAATGATCACTGCCAAGGGGATCATCAGACACGCTCCAGGACCAGTCAGGATATAACGATGGCGAACTAAAGGACAGATCAATGGCTGAGTACGAGCGGGTGGGTTCATGAAAATAAGTGACTGCCCCGGTGTTGTGGAGACAGAGGGACGTGTTGGAGAGAAGGGACTCAACAACACGGCCCCTGGAGTCATGAGTGGTAGAACCCCACAACGGATTGTGTGCTTTAAAATCCCCTAAGATGAAGAAAGGAGGTGGCAGTTGGTCGACCAAATCTTCCAGATCCGAAAGGCTCACAGCTTCATCTGGTGGTATGTAGACAGAACACACCGTGAACAGAGTGTTCACAGATAATCTCACTGCCACTGCCTGCAAAGTCATCCGAAGGGCAACTGCAGTGACAGGAACACCATGAGGAACAACGACGGCCACTCCTCCGCAGGCGATAACGCCATCCTGGTGATCTTTGCGGAAAAGGGAATGTCTCCGCAGCGAAGGAGTGTCCGTCGTGCGAAGCTTTGTCTCCTGGAGACAAACGCACACAGGTGTGTGCGAAGACAGTAAGCCTTTCAAATCATCAATGCGTGATCGCAGACCTCGGCAATTCCACTGAATGAGCGTGGCCATAATGAAAAATGAAATGAAAGAATGAAGACAGAAGACTAGAAAGTCTCCATGTCGTCAGTCACCTCTAATCCATCAGCAGTGTCTGGAGGTAACACAGGGCTGTGTTTACCCCCTGTGTTGAGAGGTGGTTTTTGCCTGCTCCGTTTTGGGGAGGATGAGCCTGGTTTCAACTTCTCCGGCTTCTTCTTTGCAGTGCCCTGGGTCCCTGTGATGGCAGAAGATGTTTTCGGCATAGAGGAAGGTTTAGGCGACGATGTTGATGTCGCCTTGGATGCAATGCGGCGAGACTTCAGTGCCTCCAATCCAGCAGCAACGATGTCCTCAAAATCATAAGGACACCGCGCTGGGATGGTCACCTCAGTCTGGACCGCCACTGAAGCCTTCTGCACCACAACTGAAGCATATGACCGCCGGCCTGGTTGTAAAGGGGCGATCCGCCGTCTAGCTTCGGGATACGAGAGATGCTCAGTTGTCTTCAGGCGTTGGATTGTCTGTTCCTCTATCCACTTTGGACACTGCTTAGAAGATGCAGGATGAGTCCCTTCACAGTTGACACAATGATCAGACTCTGCAGAGCAATCCGCCAAAGAGTGTTCTGTGGAACCACAGCGACCACACTTTGCAACATTACGGCAAGACTGCTGGGAGTGACCGTAATGCTGGCACCGGAAACATTGCAAGGGGTATGGGATATACGGCCGAACATCAGGCTGTAAATAACCTGCCTTGATGGAAGTAGGCAGGGTTGGGGAGTCAAAAGTTAGGATGATGTTACGGAAGGGAATAGATTTCCCATCCCGCCTAAAAAGAATCCGTCGAACCCCAATGACATGCTGTTCACCAAGTTCCTCCAGCAATTCCTCATCGCTGCACTCAAGCAGGTCGCGGGAGTTGACTACACCGCGAGAGGAATTGAGGTAACCATGGGGAGAAACCTGAACAGGAATGCCAAGCAAAACGGTCGTTTTCAGCAAGGTGGCACTGTGGCGTGGATTAGAGGTTTCCACGAGAAGATCCCCGGAAGGGAGCTTCTTGACACTCTTTGGAGAGCCAGCAACGGCCTGCAAAGCCTTGTTGATCCAGAAAGGACTCTTGCTACTAAGGGACTGTGAAGTCACCAGATTTGATTAACAGAAACAGAGCATTGCAAGTAGTTGAGATAAGTTTCTTTGTTCAGGAAGGTGTGCCTTCCTCCACAGGGCGCTTTAAGTTGTTAGCATGGGAAACACTTTGGTTAGCCATGAAAAAGAGAAAAGATTCGTCCGCCGACCTCCCCACCCACTACCGAGAACAACGAGGGAGAGCCGGAGGTCCGCAAGCCCAAGAGGACGCAGGACACGGCTCTAGGGATAGTCAGCGGATATAGCAAGTTGGTAGGGCAGACACACGCTCGGCGTGCACCCAGACTTTCCCGTGCCCGGAAAACACCCCTTTGGCATGCCCACCCTACCCCTAAACTCACCCAGCCGAACAGAACGACAAGCCGCTAGAAGTCTGGACGCCACTCGGCCACAGACTTCCGGACTAGGAGTGGGTTAGCTCCCAGCCTCCCGTTTAGGGTGAAGCAGAGGGCAAAGAGGAGTGTTGGCATCTGGAGACACTACAACCCGGCCCCCAAATACCTCAGCCTCCAGCATCCTCATTTCCACCTGTACGGGTCACCGCACACGGCAAACATGCAGGTAGGTCTAAGCTAACCAGCTCCGAAAAAACAGAAATAGTAACATAAAAAAGAAAAGACAGGGAAGGGAACGAGGAACAAAACCCGGAGCTGACGCCTCATCACAACCTCAGCAGCCTACAACTGAGGCGGGTACATGTCAATAAATAAACTAAAGACGAAAAAGCAAAATGATAAGAGAAAATCGGCACGGGTCGTGGGGACGCCATCCCCCATCAGCTGGATGAACAGCTGTCCCTTCGGTTATGCAATCGTTAAAGCTGCAGAGGCAAGAGAAACCGTCACAAGGTTAGCTCGGGCCGTGGGGGCGCCGCTCCCCAAATAACTGGAAAACCAGTTATCCCCGTGCGGGGTACAGCAGTAGGTGTTACGATAGAGAAAACATAATTCCAAATTGGGTAAAGCAAGTCATTGTTCACAAATTGGGGCAGTGCAGAAAATGTAAGTCCATTCTTTACTGCATATTTATGTTCATTTATTCTTGTTGCCCGTGTACGTTTTGTAGATCCTATATATTTACTATCAAGAGTGTCAACGTCAATGGTTTTTAAGGGGATGCAGTACACATCAAATTTATTTAGGCTCCACTTGGTCTCGGTCTTTTTTGAGTAACTTGAAAATGTTTGTAGTACATATTCCAAAGTCCAGGTGAATGCTTCTGCAAATGGCTTTGAGAACAGGTGTTATGGTTGAATAATAATCTATTGTACTTACATATCTACGAAGTTGTTGGTCCCTCTGGAGAGTAGTTGAGTTTTCTTGGTGGAGCTTCTTAACAGCTTTTTTATCATAAAGTTAGGAAAGCCATAGTTAAGGGTGATGTTGAATATTTTGTTAATTTCATATTTACGTCTGCTGAAACTAGATGAACGCGTGATGGCTCGGTGCAGAAGGAAGTTGATTGAGGAGATTTTGTAGCTTTTTGGGTGTGCTGAAGAAACTGGGATCAATGTAGATGCAGAAGTGGGTTTTCTATATACAGAGTGTTGCAAGGTGTAGGTCACCACATCCTGTTCAAGCATAAAATCCAGGACTGGTAATTTACCCTCACTTTTCAGTTCAATGGAGAATTTTATGGTTGGGATTTGAGATGATAAGTGTTCAGCAAAAGTTCGTAGGTTGGCTGGGTAATGAACCCAGAAGAGAAGTACATCATTGACATATCTTATGTAGAAGCACGGAGTTTTTTGATATTCGTGTAGTACTTTATTTTCTATGTGTTCAGTTAGAATCAGAGATAGTAGTGATCCCATTGAGGCGCCTTCAGTTTGACCATAGATAGTGTTGTCGAGTTGAAAGTATGATTTGTTCTGCACTAGTTTTAAGGCTGTAAGGATGAAATGAATTGTTTCTGGTTCATACCCAAGTTATAGTAGTTTTTGTCTGAATGATGTTATGTACAGTTGAGATCAGAACATAAGGGAACAAAGAAATGACATGAAGTGAAGCCAGAATAAAGGTTGAATTATTTGCATTAAAAGATTTGATCTTATTAAGAGCTTATACTGTGCATTTCACAGAGTAGAGTGAATTATTGGCGAGTGGTTGAAGGAAAGTAGCAAGTGCTCTATAGGTCTGATAGATGCTGCAAAACCAGAAACTAGCGGGAGTTGTGGCATCATGTCACGTAACATTTTCTATTTAAATGTATTCCCTTTTTTCTTCTGTTGTTTATGTATCTAACGATGGGTTCTAGGAAAACCTGAAAGTTCTTATACCTCAAACCACATACAATAAAATCTTTAGATTCAGCTGGTGAATTTGAATTGTGTGGGATTCTTCTAGTCAAGATCATGCATCGAAGGCAACTACCTTGATTACTTTATGACTATTTCTGCACAAATTTTGATATCCTAATTTTAATTTATGCGCAGACATAAAATTTAACAGCTTTTTTTTTCGTCTTTCGACTTATTTTCATTCAATGTTACTGCCACACAGAAACATTATACACAGTTGAGCCGCATTACTGAGACCACCTCCTACTTGACTACGCCTACAAAGCCAATGAAAGAGCGAATCAACAATACAAGCCAATCAACAGTGCATAGCCAATGAAAGAAGGCACGTGTTTTCAGCTGGCTTGGAGGCATATTAGGTGTGCTGTAGGCAATCTGAAAACATATCACTCGTTGCTGTTGTGGATAAAAGGAGCAATTTATCAGATTTGCAAAAAGGGATGATTATCGACTTTCAGGCCAAGGGTGGTAGTATTTCTGAAACAGCGCAATTTGTGAACTATTCACGTGCTGCTGTCATGGTTCATACACTTTTTCAATAACACAATTCCAGGACTTTTCGATTTTTTCAACAACATATGATCCAAATGCTCTTACTTAAAATATAGTGAAACCATAGGTCTGTTCAACCTGTAACCTACAACAAACAACTTCCTACATGCTTGGGCAAACTTAATACAGACTGCAGAATGTTCAAAATGATGTCTGCTGCAGCTAATCAAACTTAAAATCACAGATAAATGTTGAAAAACCAAAACTGTCACTGAAAATGTGACCAGGTTTAATATCTACTAAATATTTTTATATACAGTATATACTACACTGATTTTGAGAAAAATTAATTTTTCTACTTTGGCTTTAGTTCAATTATTTAAGCAAATTACAGAAAAAACAACAACAACATAAAACTCAAAAATGCAAATGAAATGCTTTTACATACCACATGTCAACACATAAAATACTATTTATATTTAATCATTTTTGAAATAATTGTTTTTAGTGATTATGAGAAAACCACTAAAAACAATTATTTCAAAATAATGAAATATAAATAGTATTTATTTAAGGGTAAGGAAAGGTGAAATATTTGGAACTTCTTCAAAGGACCATTGAGGTTGTTATTTCTTAAACACATAATCATGGGAGCAAGTATTTGTATTACATTTTATTTAGGGTAGGAATTTTCAACATAATATTGATGCTGTAGCTATGTTTTTAATTTGTACTCGCCAGCAAACAAAGTACACACAATTTTTCTTCTAACGTGACGTGAAAGAGAATAACGGGAAAACCTTAAATCCAAGGGATGTGTACAACTGCATTCATTAGCGATCAAGGCAATTTAACTAGGCATGATTAGAAAACTAATTATAGAAGATGCAAAGTGATTACTTAGCTCAGAAAATACTAAGAAACAACTAGATGTAAGTTTCTGATATTAGAAAGCAATCTGATTTTATGGCAAATTTTTATATAAAGCATTCATTAACATATTTCAGTACAGGTCAAAGTAACTAAAAAAAAAAAAATCAGCTACTTATAAAAACACCAGCTACTTACTTCCACCAGTGGCTAAAAAGTATGTTACAAAAATTAACAAATGGTGCAAAAATAGTTTCCCATAGCAGAAGAAAGGTATTAGAGAGAGACAAAAAGATTTTCAAATTGAACAGTTAAAAGAAGAGATATAAAAGGAAACATGATATAGCTCTATGCCTTTTAGCAGAAGAATTTTGCATAATGGAAAAGTTGAAAACAGGCGAAAAGTACTCTTCATAGCAAAAGCTATGCTAAAGAAAAAGTACTTTTCAAATACGTCTCCTGGAAGCAGAGATAGCAAGAAAAAGTTTTGACCTTTGCAACCCCTAGGAGGAAAGTTGTACATTATTTGAACAGGATCTTCTTATTGTAGCAAAAAAAAATTTCACTCTCCATCTTTATTATAGTGAACGGCATACATTAAAAAAAGAAATTTCTCAATAGGGTTTTTAGAGGCACAGATAGACTGCAAATGGAAGTACACAAACACCACCTAGCAGCAGAATTGTGAACCACAAACCTCCTCAAATACAAACCTAAAGTGTTCCATAAGGTAAATGGTATCTGGCATTGAAAGAATTTTTAAATCAGACATTTAGAAGTACAGATATTGAGAAAAATAGATTAAATATTTGTGCTCCCTAGTGGCAAAATTGTGCATTATTTGGGAAGAAAATACACACAAGGAGTTTTCATAGTTAGTAGTATCGGATCGAAAGAGAATATTTTTCAATCAGGTTTTTAGTCCCGCAGATATTGCTGTAAACAGAAATGTGAACACACCCTCTTGTGCATTAAGAAATATTTGTAGTTGTATGAGAAACATTACGCACCGAAAATGTTCTCTAACAAAGAAATAATTTTTCAAATCGGACTCCTAGAAACAGAGATATGGACAAAAATAAGATATATGTGTACGCCCCTGGTAGAAAAATTATGCACTATTTTAAACAGGAGGTATTCTCAAAAAGTTTTCCGAGGTGAGCAGTGTTGGTCCATGGAAGATTTTTTTCAATTGAGTTTCCAGCTCAGATTTTGTTGCAAATACATCAGAAGCAAAAATAAACACTTACGCCCCCTGGAAGCCAAACTATTCTTTACCAAAAATGAAAAATTATACGCAAAACATTTCCACTCAAGAGCTGTATCCCACGCAGGGAGAATTTTTGAAATTGAACTTTAAGAAGTGGAGATATTGGGAAAATCAGAATTTACCTTTACATCCCCTAGCAGAAAATTTATGCATTATTGAAAAAGGGACTAACTAAAATAGTCTCCAATATAAATGTCATCGAAAGGAAAAATAATTTTTTAAATTGGATATTTAGAAGCAAACGTGAAATAAAATGCATTTTAAATTCGATACGATCTCCATTTGTGCACTCTAGCGGCAAAGTTGTGCAACATTAAAAAAACAGAACGCATGGATCATCATTCTCACATTTTAAGCTTCCCAATAAAAAAAAAAGAATTTTACAAATCAAACTAATAATTGCAGAGATATGGATGGTCTCCTCGGTCAGACAGACAAAGTGATAACATTAGCATAATGCAAAAGATGCTAATAACGCAGCTTCAGTCCTCCTAACAGACGAGAGAATCAACAGCCCCCCCCCCCCACATTTTGCAGGGGTGGGGAGAGAAATTTGTCAGACATAAGTTGTCAGTAGGAAACCCCTCAACTACAAAACATCGCACAGGGACAAGAAGGCATAAATGAGTAAAATTCCAGGACACGTAATGGAAGTTTTGGAGATTTCCAGGACTTTTCCAGGACATGTACAAGCCACCTGCTGTGGTTAAAGTGTATCGTGATTGGAGAAGAAATGACACCATTGTGAATAAGCAACATGGAAACTGCGGAGCACCACGTGCCACTGATGTGAGAGGTGAACATCGGCTTCGAAGGTGTGTGAGGACCAATTGATGCGCTACAGTGGAGCAATTCACTGGCCGAATGAAACAGGGGGCTACCAGATGTGTTTAAAACGACAGTTCAGCAAACCTTGCTGCGTATGGGGCTCCGATGCAGACGGATGGTCACTGCACCAATGCTAACGAAGGTGCATTGGCAGAAAAGGGTTACATTTGCATGGCAGTATTAGAATTGGGCCTCCGCTGATTGGCAAAGGATTGCTTTCTCCGATGAATCATGTTTTCTTCTTCATCGAATGGATGGACGTTGGTGTATAAGGCGAGAAACACCGAAGAACAAACACTCTTTAACCATTGCTGGAAGAACACAAGCCGGTAGGGGCAGTGTTATGGTCTGGGGAATATTTTTGTGGCATTTTCTGGGTCCACTCATAGCTGTGGAAGGCACTATGAACCAAATTCGTTATGAATCCATCCTTGCAGACCATGTACACCCATTCATGCTGATTGTCTTCCCTGGGGCACATGGGATCTTCCAGCATGACAATGCGACGTGTCACACAACTAGAAATGTCAGAGTGGTTGGAAGAGCACGATGAAGATTTCAAAGTACTTCGCTGGCCCCCTAATTCCCCAGATTTAAACCCAATTAAGCATCTGTGGGACCACCTCGATCGTGTTGTTCGCTCTATGGATCCTCCACCACGCACCCTCGAGCAGATGTCAGATGCACTGCAGTCAGGATGGCTCCACATACCTGTGAACACCTTCCAGCACCGTACTGAGTCATTCCCAGACCGTCTAGCTGTTGTCCGCGCTGCACATGGCGGTTACACTGGATATTAGCTGGTGGTCACAATGATGTGACTCGACCGTGTATATGCAAATAAAAACTGAAAAATCTTAGCCATGTTTATCTCTGCAGGTTCTCATAGAAATATATATTTTCTTGAGAAAGGAGATGAAATGAAATATAAACATGAGCGAACATTAAATATAAACAAAAATAATGGGAAAATAAAAATATGGAAACGTGAAAATCTACTGGTTTCAAATTTACCTTTATCCAATTTAAAAAAAAACAACATTTTCTCTGATTTATCCTTTAGAAATAGATTTTATGGCAATACAATACAATTTTTTTACACTATCTATTAATAGCATAACAATTATGTAACAAGATAAACAGGAAATACCCCAATAATCTAAGCTATGTAATTTGGTTTACCACAAAAAGAACTTGTTCTGTGTGACTTCTAAAAGCAGATATATTGCACACATTCATATTAAAGGAATGACAAACAATGCAATAAAATAAGCACATTTTTGGCATACATAAACACATCAAATTATGCATTATAAAAAAAAGTACCAATTTAGTTTTTAATTATTCAGAATTTTTCATATCTTAACATTGTGCTGACATTTTTGGTCAAAATAAAAAGGCAATTTTCACAGTCTGGGAAGAACTATTCTAATTACTGATTATTATTAGTAGAAGTGATGTTCATACAAAGTCGTCTAGTGCAAACATTCATAAACCTACACAAAATCAATTATCTGAAATGCAAGTAAATGTGGTGTTTTTATTCTTTAATCATCAATTACTACTGCTTTTATTGTATACATTTTTGACATAGAATTTCTGCTGCAATACAAAAACAGTCACCATTAATTAAAAATAGCATCTTCAGAAAAATGAAAAACTTAAATAGCACAGCACAAAATACTTCCAACATATACAAAAAGACACACACACAAGCAGAAACATTACATACCTTTCTTCCTTCAAAATCTGAAAAATGCAAAAATCCCTGAGTATCACCTGCTAGAATGATTTTCTGAGACACTGATGTATCCATAGAACAAAACCATACACTGGGGGTGAAAGAACAAAAAAGAAAAAAAAGTAAGAGATTTATAAAGAACTCAGAAAAGTGTAAGATGTCATACCAGAAAACTCAGCTTCAATTTAATTACAACAAGTGAAACTGCCATGATACAGTAAGCAAACTAAAGAAATGTCTAGAACCAAGTGAAGTGAATTTAGAAATAAAACTAAAAATTTCATACTAAAATAGAAAACTAAGAATGTGAGTGTGATGTAATTTGTGATTTTGCATCTCTACCTGATATATGTCATCTTTAAATTTTGTAAATCAAGTGTTGAAGATATTCTTAAAGTATCTTTCACAATAACCTACTTCTGAGTTACAACATTTTCATAGTGATGAATTGAAGCGAATGTCAAAACTATTACTAAATTTAGACTTTGAATTCTCCCATTTGTACATCATGTCACAGTATACTCACTGCTCTGAGTAATACACCCCTGATATTTCTTTTTTACTATGTGAGTGAATCCTACCAAGATTGGGAATCAGCAGCAAAGCCCCCCCCCCCCACACACACACACCACCTTTTGTGAGTCAGGTGTTATGAAGTCAATGCCTTCCCCATCAGAGTTTGAAATCAAACTGCAACTTTGCATTCTTTAGCAGTTGGGCAGATGATCTTTAAGGTGTTAGACAAAGAGGCCATGGCTCTTAGGCGCTGAGTTTTCTCCGAGGACATCTACATATTCTTTGATGTACAATAATGATCAGAAACAAAGAAGCATTTTGAATTATTGGAGTGACAGCAAATTGCCAGAATTTAAAGACAAATATATGGCTAGTGAAATTAAAATCTGAATGCATTTTTCAATCCCAATAATCTATGCAAATTAAAGGATTAGATGGCTCTTACAGTAATGTTGTGTATTTGGTGTGTGATAGAACCCACATGCTCATATGAAATAACCAGGGCTGTGCACCAAAAAGTATTAACATGCAAACATATATATATATTTTCTGCAAAATATGTACAGGTACTCCTCACTTATTGACCTATCTCTTTAACGACCGCTTGGACTTACGACCAGCTCACCAGCATGGGGAATCCCCTTTCTCAGTCTGAGAAAGATAAAAGTAGTAATCACAATAACAGGTGGGTGAGTGAACTTAATACTGGCATTAATTTGCTGAGTTTCAGAATGATGGCACTTCACCAAAGATTTATTGGTAATAGTTATAAAAAACAACAACAGCTTCATTTTGCTTGTTGAGACATTTTTGTTTGTGTCCAGCTGCACACACATGCTTTCACTGAGACAGTGAAGTTGAAAGAGTCTCCCACTCAAAAGCAGGTCACCGGTGTTTTTCTTGATGACAATGAGCGCACTCAGTTCTTCTCTAAGAGCGGAACCGTGAGATCTTCCAACAGCCTCATTCCCGCAGTCAGTCAGTGCTGCATTCACTACATAAAGCGTTCGCAATCTCCAAGACTACATATTTAATTTATAAATTTGTACCTTTATTGTGCACCCCATAGTACAATACACTGGCAAAAAGGAAGAGCATGACTTCACCTGGAGGAAGCGCCAAGAATTGAAGGAAGGCTATCGATCTTGAGATGAAAATGAAGATCATAAACAACTATGAAGCAGGAAAAAAAGTTAAAGCAACAACATGTGACTTGGAGCTGAGGCATTGGACCATTTTGACAATCTTGAAGGAGAGAGAGAGAGGGGGGGGATTTAAAGTCGTAATAATTAAGCAGCAGAAAGGCCTCATTCATGAAAAGGAGAAATTACTGGCGATCTGGTTTGATGACCAGATACAAAAAGAATGCTGATGAGACTTTTAATAATACAAGCCAAGACACGCAGTATCTTTGAGACTTTGAAAGAGCGTGAAGGCAAAGAATTGACAGAAACATTTACGGCAAGCCATGGATGGTTTCAATGGTTCCATCAGAAATTCTACCTGCATAATCAGAGTATCAGCAGTGAGGTGGCAAGCGCAGACATAGGAGCAGTGGAACAATTTGATGAAATTATCGAGAAAGGCAGCTACCACCTGGAATTCAATGTGGATGAAACCTGACTTTTTAGTAAAAAAATGCCCGAAAGGCCGTACATATACAAAGAGGCTAAAACAATGCCCAGTTTCAAGGCTTTTAAGGACAGGGTCACGTTGTTGGGAGGAAATGTCACTGGGTTAAGTTAAAGCCTTTACTCATATATCGCTCCGAGAACCCATGCGCACTGAAGCAGGTTAGTAAGCACATGCTGCCTGTTTACAATTGTGCAAATAACAAGGCATGGATGGCGCAAGTTTTATTTGAGAATTGGTTCATCTACTGCTTCTTACCAAGCATTATTGCCTGGAAAAGGGTCCTTTAGAATTGCTCCTGCTTGATAATGCCACAGGCCACCCTCAGCATCTTGATGATCCACACCCAGATGTAAAGGTAGTGTATTTGCCTAAAAACACGACTGTTACCCTACGTTCAAAGCGTACTATTTGCACACAACTTTTTCCAAAGCTGTAGTAGCAACAGAAAGTGATGAAGTAACCCTTCGTGATTTTTGGAAATCATACAACATTTTACACTGCATAAAGAACATTGAATCAGCTAGGGAAGGAGTGACAGAAATGTGTATGCAAGGCATTTGAAAAAAAATGCCTAAAACGTTTTGTGAATAACTTCAAAGGGTTTGACCAAGATAAGCATATTGGTGTCATACATAAAACAACTGTGGAACTTATTAACATGCTTAATTTAGATGTTGAAGTGGAAGATATCGAAGAATTAGTGGAATATGTCAAGGGAGAGCTAACTAACGAAGATTTAATAGAGTTGGAAGAAGAAGAAGAGGAAAGAATGGAAGAAGTACCAAAGAAGTTCACTGTAAAGGAGTTACCTGGTGTGTTCTTGAAAGTGAATACAGTTATATTAGAACTAGAGGGTATGGATCCGAATGTTGAATGGTTCACGAAAGTGGAATGGCAAATGAATGAACTTTTATGATGCTATTGTGAAATTTATGAAGAAAAAAAGGAACTTACAAAGCAGATCACACTAACAAGATTCTTCTCAAAAGCTACACCCAGGACTCCTATCCCTACAAGTACTTCCATTTCCTCACCATCATATCCCTTATTCAGGCCCTCTACAGCTCCTGATAACCCTTCTGACAACCTCGAACCACTACCACACTTCGAAGGATTCGATGACTAAAATAGTAATTTGAATGTCTTTTTTATGAATAAACTTTTTTTTTAGTACATAATTTTTATAATTTTTGCTGATTGTATTTTTATGTTCTGTAATTTCCTTTAGACCTTTTCTTTATTCAGAATAAATAAAAATGATTAAGCACCTCATTTATTGACCAATTTGCTTAACGATCTAGTCGTAGGAATAGAATTCAGTCAAAGTGAGGAGTGCCTGTACTTACAGTAAAATGTACATACTATAGAGTCCTGATTACTCAACTTAAACTGGACTAATAGGTGGTTGGATTATCTGACAAAAATGAGAGGGGGGGGGTAAAATGGAATGTCAGATAATTGA
Organism: Macrothele yani; assembly: GCA_039090855.1. Lineage (NCBI taxonomy): Eukaryota > Metazoa > Arthropoda > Arachnida > Araneae > Macrothelidae > Macrothele > Macrothele yani. Next base: position 64,586,254 of record CM077001.1, on the reverse strand, counting down.
GACTCTGCTGTACCTGAGAATGCATAGATAACCAGAAAAAGACATATGAACACATAGTTATTAACTTATTAAACATATTTTAAATCATTTTAGGATACATAAAATTAAGAAAAACAAGTTTTTTGGAAGCAGTAAGAAACAAAAGTTTAAGTTCTCAAAAAGTAACATATGTAAAAACTTATTACATGTGTTTTGAAAAAACATTGCATGTACTGAATATATCTATTTTAAGGGAAAATGGCTCACACTAACTATTGATGACTAAGGAAAAGTTTTGAGTTCAACCTTTCCCATATTCATTAATAGTTATTTAATGTCAAATTTAGATTTGCATATTTTTACTTTGAACCAATTGATGTTTTAACTTAATGTTTTTTAGTTATATTTGAAGAAGACGGAGGTTACTTTGGTATTTAGTATTTTGGTCTTAACATGCAAATACTGGTTTTATACTAGGATGGGGTTAAAAATTCAAAGATAAAAAAGATACTACATATATGTATCATGAATTAGGAGAGTACTAGTACAAATCTATCAGTTGCAGAAATCATGAGAACTGTGGAGAACAGACAGGAATGGCGAACTTTGACTTCCAAAAGGATGTGAATTGAATCACAACGCTCGAACCGAGCAATGAAAAGATAGAGTACTAACCTTAAATACTATAACATTTTTGAAAGTATGCTGATAAATAATGAGTATTCAATATATTTGGCTCATTATGGTTCTTATAGCTTTAGCCATCTGTCTTCAGAAATCCTTACCTTCTTTAACGTTATTCAACTGATCAATCCAGGTGCATCTTAATCACTTTTCCGGTCTTTCAATAGCATGACAATTGACTTCACTTTTCAAATTTGCAAAAATAACTTTTTACTACTGTCCAGTTTGGACCACCATATATTTAAATTTTCATAAAATGAATCCACCTTTATTGTACCAGAGCCTTTTACTGATGCAGACTGCTTGCTATAACTTTTAAATAAATGCTATATGGTTTAACTAAATGTTTTCGTGTTCCTAAATAGCCAAACTGGGAGCAGTTGTATTAACAAGGCTAAGACCTCAGCAGCCTCTGACTGATTTTTTTATATCATCATCATTGTCAACCATTATCGATCCAGTGCTGGACGAAGGTCTCCCCAAGTTTCCTCCACAGTGGTCTGTCTTGTGCCAGTCTACTCCATGTAACTCCCGCATACTTTCGAATTTCATACACTCATTGCCCATGTGGTCTTCTTCTGGGTCTTTTCCTGTCCCTTGGAATCCAATCTAAAATTTCGGCTGTCCATCGATGGTCTGTCCTTCTGGCAGTATGTCCAGCCCATTGCCATTTCAGGGATTTAACTCTGACCATGATGTCTTCCACTCTTGTCATTTTTCTGATCCACAAGTTCCTCTTCTTATCTTTCCTGGTTACACCAAGCATGCACCTCTCCATTTATCTTTGAGTTGTCTGCAGTCTTTGTATGTCTCTTTTTGTTAAGGTCCACGTCTCTGCACCATAAGTAAGCACTGGAAGGATGCATTGATCAAACACTTTTCTTTTAAGACATAATGGCATATTGCTCTTGAAAATTATGCTGTTTCTTCCAAAAGCTCTCCAGGCAAGTTTTAAACGCCGATTAATTTCTTCATCAATGTGACCCTCACTTGATATCTGCTGTCCAAGATAAACGTACGTGTCTGTTATCTCCAGCTTTTCTCCATCAATCGATAAATCTTCATTTCTTGTAAAAGCATTGAACATCACTTTTGTCTTCTGAAAGTTCATTTTTAATCCCACTTCTTTACTCTTGTCAGCAAGTTCCTGGACCATACTCTGCAGCTCTGATGGGGTGGTTGCAAAAATGACTACGTCATCAGCAAAACGAAGGTGGGTTAGATAATCTCCATTAATTTTTATCCCTTGTTTTCCCAGTTCAGTGATTGAAAGACATTTTCCAATGTGGCGTTAAAGAGCTTCGGAGATATGGTGTCACCTTGTCTCACTCCCTTTCCAATTTTTATGTGTGTTGTATTTTCAAACAGCCGAATCTTTGCCTCTGTGAATCTTGGAAGGCTCCCTGAAAATCATCAGCATTATTCTGATGTACTCAGAGAATGACTGAAGGAGCTGAAGTCTTGTGAGAGGGATGTAGAACAGAAGTGGGAATGTTTTAAGAACTGTGTGGTCATAGCTGCTGAAGAGGTCTGTGGCACCACAATAGTGGGTAACAATAGAGGCGATGCTTGGTGGAATGGTGAGATTGAAGAGGCAGTAAAGAGAAAGAAGGAAACCTATTTGGGGATGTTGCAAGGTAGAGTTTCTGTGGTGAATATCGCTGAAAGAAGCGTGAAGCCGCTAAACTGGTTCGCCAGAGTAAAGCAAAAGATAGGAAGGAGAAGGTGGAAAGGCATGAATTGGCTTTTTGGAAAGATAGGAAGTCTCTCTGGAAGTACGCGAGACTCAAGAAAAATAGGGGAAACAAAGTGTTAAGTTGTGTGAAGAATAGAGTTGGGGAAATGATATGGGAGCCCAACGAGTTAAGTAAAAGATGGGGCGAATATTTCTGTGAGTTATCTATCAGGAAAGCAAAGATGATTCTGAGACAGATGCAGATGATGGCACAGTGAAGGATGAAAAGGGATCGCAAGAGAAAGAAGTGTGTGAAGCTCTAAAATCTATTCAAAATGGTAAGGCTCTGGGAGTTGGTGGCATAGCTGCCGAGATGTAGAAATATGGTGGTGACTCTGTAATTAATGGGTTAACTGAAATTTGCGAGTTGCACTGGGAATTAGGAATGGCCACTCGGGATTGGAAGGATGCTATCATAACTCCCTTATATAAGAGAAAAGGTGATCAGACCGACTGCAAAAACTATCGTGGTATTAGCCTATTAAGTGTGCCAGGGAAAGTGTTTGGGAAGGTCGTTATTTAAAAAGTACGGGGTCTTACATCAGAGAAAGTGTGGGATATTCAGAGTGGTTTTATGCCTGGTAAAGGCTGCACTAACCAAATTTTTGCAATATGCAAGATGATTGAAAAGCATCTGGCTGTTGGCAAGAAAGTTTTTGCTGCCTTCATAGATTTAAAGAAAGCTTACGACAGAGTAAATAGGACACTTTTGTGGAAGGTATTGAATGAATATGGTGTTACTGGGAATCTACTTAATAGTGTAAAAGCCATGTATGCTGACAGTAGAGCTTGTGTACGAGCGACTGGTGTTTTATCAAAATGGTTTTCTATTGGTGCAGGAGTCAGGCAAGGTTGTGTTTTGTCTGCATGGCTGTTTAATATATTTATGGATGCATGCATGCATGATGCCAAAATAGATAATAGTGGTTTATGTTTTGGTGATATCTGTGTGTGCAGATTGCTATATTCTAACAACACTGTCCTGTTGTCAGAGAGCAAAAGTGAGTTGCAGTGTGTGTTGTCCCAGATATACGAGGTTTGCATGAAATTCAAACTGAGTATAAATAAGGGAAACACCAAAGTTATGGCTTTTGAGAGAGGAACTGGTAGCACTGAATGTAATATAAGTGTAAATGGCACAATGATTGACCAGGTGAGTGAGTTTGTGTATTTAGGAAGCATGTTTGACAGAGAGAACAAATTGGATGGTGAAATCAGTAGGCAAGTGAATTCTTCATTGAAAGCCATGGCTGCTCTGGGAGGGATTCACAGGAATGATGGGTTCTCAAGAGAGTCGCGCATGGCTGTGTACAAGAGTGTAATTGTTCCTACTCTGATGTATGGCAGTGAAACCTGAGTACTGCAGAAAAAACATAGGAGTCGTTTGTGTGCTGGAGAAATGCGTTACTTATAAGGGGGTTTGTGGCAAGACACGTTCTGATTGTGTGAGGAATGAAGATGTGTTGCAGTTGTGTGATGTGTAGCAAAATGTTGTTAGCAAGGTGGAGACTAATGAAAGTAAAAGAAGGGTACTTAATAACAAAATAACAAAGTTTTGAGCGGCAGCACACTCCAAAAAGTACGAAGTTGGGTCTTTTTACTCAGTACTGTGACACAGAAATTGTGAGACATGTTTTCAAACTTAATGCACAACAACCAAAATTTAAAAGTAACTAAAGTATTCTACTACAAAAATTCCAGATAAGCACATCAGAATGAAGCTTCAAATAATTTTGTGAAGTGATACTAAAATTATTCCAAAGTTTCAACACATATAATTATGTATTAACAAAATCTGAAACTTTACTTGATATTCTGTGCATCAAAAAAAGTTATCTGCTCTTGTCCCAAGACATCTTGCTGCATGACTATTCCTGTCAAACTTGCTGTGTACACAATGTTAGGTAGTTCAGGATGAAATTTCAAAGCTAAAATTGATCCTCCTGGACCTACCTACAAATAAAAAGGTTTTATTGTACTAAACCTGCATAAAATATCATTTAACAAAAAAAAAAAAAAAAAAAAAAGGATGCTACCAAATTCTTTTGTGTAGTGAGCACATCCTTTGACAAGAAGTCTTGAATTTTGTTTTCTACAGGTATTTGCAAGATTTTTATGCATGTAATCATTTAACAGTTATCTAACATCCACTGATTACATACACACATGAAAATACATTCATAAATTCATTACTATTTCATTTGTTTTTCTTTTTTTCCCCTCCAGAGTTTAACTACCACTGTGAACAACTAAGGGCTATAAGCAGTCACCCAATCCTAATTTGGGGCCACTAGTTCCAGGGAAGGGACACAGCCACAGTGCCTTCAGATGAATTATACCACCTATGCCTCAACTGGAACTCAACCCCAAGCCCATCTCAGGCAAATGGTTAGAAAACCTGCACCTGTGACCACTTGGCCACTCATGGCACATGCTAAAATACACTTATATCACATCATTTAGTATAAAATCTGGACATCAGGGAAATCAAAGAATACGTCAATAATTTTTGTTATGTATATAAGATCGCTGTATGACTCACACACGTGTAAATTATTTTCCAATCAAACTTCTACAACTGGAAATGTCATGCCAAATGCAAAAAAACAAGGGTCATTGTAAATTCAATGTCAATGATTTTTTTTTTCTTTCAAATAAATGCAAGATGAAAAATGTGCAAATGAAGAGCTATTATCTCTTGGTGCTGATGAGTACATAGTGCTGTGACTGGCCAAGCGAACAAAAATGTACAATATATTAAAAGGACATTAAATTTTAGTATATGTTCTTTCAATATTTCACGAAATTTTCTTTTTCTTTTTTACAAAACTGATCACTTCATGAAGCTTAAAAGTAAAGGTTTGTGTGGAAAGATTATATCAGTTCCATCTGTCCATCATAATGCTAATCATAGTGGTGACTGAGGTCATGTGATCACATGAACTCAACAGTGCCCTGTTTAAATTATCATGTGGGATGAAAATATGTAAGTCAGGCATTTGAATCACAATGCTTAACATGCACAAATAAACAATATGCAATTCCAATTTTGATTCTAACTACCACATCAAATACACCCAAGACTGATGAATACGGGAAACAGGAAAGCAGAGCACTCTCTTCTTTATTTTTTTCACTTCCTATTCTCTTTTGTCTGCTTATTTTGTGAGTGAGTGAGTGAGTGAGTGAGTGAGTGTGTGTGTGTGTGTGTGTGTGTGTGTGTGTGTGTGTGTGTGTGTGTGTGTGTGTGTGTGAGTGAGTGAGAGAGAGAGAGAGAGAGAGAGAGAGAGAAATATACACTCTACGTCAAAAAAATAGTTGCACCCAGAAGGACGTGTCGGATTGCAATGCTATTCGGGAGGAAGGTAAAGGTTACCAGGAATAATAAATGATTAAACATTGAAACTGATATGGACAATATTTATTGAGCTACACGGCAATAAGTAGTGTCTCTGAGTATGGCATTGGGCCACCATGTTTGCTCACACAGCATGCCAAACGTCTCGACATGGAGTTCTACAGGTTCTTAATGCTGTCCTGCGATAAGCCATCCCATGCAGCTTGATCTTCTTACGCGGTTCCTGCAGATTGAGCGGTAGGGGCAGAGTCTGGATAACGTGTACAATAGCATGATCAAACACACTTTCTATTGGCGATAGGTCTGGTGATGCAGCTGGCCATGGCAGAGTGTCCGTGGCTTGAAGGTAAGTTCTCAAGACAGCAGCAGTACACGGATGAGCATTGTCCTCTTGGAAAATCGCACAGGAGTGAGTATTCAGAAAAGGTAGGACCACTGGTTGCAGGACCTCATTAACATAACATTGGGCTGTCAAAGTGCCTGTAATGAACACCAAAGGTGATCTGACATCGTAGGCAATTGCACCCCACACCATGACACCAGGCCTTCTGGATGTGCGATGAACGACAACAAACCATCTTGGCACTGACCATGGTGCCTCCACACACGGATTCGTTGGTCGTCTCCTCCAAGACAAAAGCGGGACTCATCACTGAAGATGCTATTCTGAGTGGCTTCACGACAGTCTGGCACGACACCATTGCAGTCTTTGCCAACGATGCAATGGTGTTAAGGACAGTTGTTGTAACTATCTGTGTGTGTGTAGCCCTACGTCATGCAGCTGTCTGCCAATGGTGCTGGCACTAATCGGACGATGCATGGAGGGCACAAGTGTTCCTGGAATATCCTCAATCAAGGCTGTTGGGTCACTTCACGCATGTTGGACAACCCGTCAGTCCTCTCTCTCAGTGGTTCGTTTAGGTCTCCCAGACCCTTCCTGTTGCAGCTGTGTGCCTTGTTCTATCCACTGCCACCAACAGCAAGCTACAGTGATATCCACACAACTGGTATGGTGTGCAATATTTCAATAATTCCATCCCGCTTACCAGAGCCTGACAATGCGCCCCTCTTGAACTCCTCCAACTGCTCGTATTGCTTCTGAACTTTTCTCTAAGGCATACTTCACTTGCAAAGGATGCAACCAACACAACAACATGAGTCGGAATGGCAAGCATGTACCACGGGATGACCTTACATAGACGGTCAAGTAAAGATTTAAATTAGCAGTCGCCACTAGCCACGTGGCGACTGGATAAAATAAAATGTCCAGTAGAAAAAGTAACTTTAGTCGCCACGCTCGAAAATTTGCCTTTTTTTTTTTTATTGCTAAGGAATTCATTTGCATTTTTAAAATGCTCCTGTTACAGGAAATGCATTTTCAAATCATCCAACTCAAGCGCGGTGAAAAACAGCCCTTTTCTCCGCATATAAGTGGGTACGATCTTTTTATAGTTTCACTCTTCAAGAGCGGGGGTGGCTGTTTGTTTTTCCACTTAAGTTGGTACACAAAGTAACCATATCGGGAATGGACACCTGTGGCTTTAGATGGAACTGTGGCACCACAACTCGTATTCAGCAGCTCGTTTTTTAAAGTTTGGTTTCTCTGAAAATGCACGATTTTCCATTGCTTAGGCACATCTTGCTTATCGTCAAACAAAATGGGCAAGCATTTTCCCTTTTGTTTACAAAAAGAAATCAAAGGTAGAAAATTGGGACTTCACTTTCCGCAACCGTGCACAGTCTTTCTTTCCACGCAGAGTCGCGTTTCCTTTTACGTGTGAAGCTGGCTTTAAACAAAATAAAAAAATCTCTTGTCTGCCCCTTAATACAATAAAATGTTACTAAAGAATTGGTAAACACAAGTTTTTCAGCAAAATTATATATAAAAAATCAGTACTGTATTGTTCACTCTGCAGTGATAGTCATTTTACTGGTCACGAAAAAGGCCAATAACATCATGGGCGGAATAAATACGAATTTTGAAATTTAATTTAGCTTTAAAAAAGAGGAAAAGAAAAAACACTTTCTGTACTGATTGGTTTTGAAGAACAAGCTGTTAGAAATAACAAAAACTGCTCTTCACTAGAAAATACTTTTAAAATACGAAGTTGTTCTTTTTCACTATTACTGAAGCTATTAAAAACGAGAAACATAATCAGAAAAACTATAACATAAGAATATAACCAGAAAGTTATAACATAAGAATATAACCAAAAAGTTATAACATAAGAATATAACCAGAAAGTGAAAAGAAAGTGCATCTTGGGATAAGAAAAATTTGAAATTTAGAAAACTATGGAACATTTTCTTCCGTGCTAAAACAATCATTTTCAGGCGATGAACGGCATGAAGATGCTCAAATTATATCGAACAAATGTCGCAACATTAAAAACATCCAATAAACAGTCCCAAAAATGTTTGATGAATGTTAGAATTTTGAAAACATGAAAATAAACTTTGAACAAATGATTGAATAACTTTATTTTATAGATTTTTTTATTTTCGTAGTATATTTGATGTTTCCTGTATTCCGCAGCGATCGGCGATTTCCGTTGCGACTGTGGAGAATTTGTAGCATTTGGAAGATCTGAGGTGCACAAACAGGAAAAAAATGACAAATCATTAAAATTCTACCAAAACAACGTTTTCTGAAGGGAAAAAAACGACAACCAGATTTTTTATTTTCGTAGTATATTCGATGTTTCCCGTACTCCGCAGCAATCAACGATTTTCGTAGTGACTATGAGGAATTCGTAGTATTTGGAAGGTCTGTGGTGGGCAAACAGGAAAAATGACAAATCATTAAAATTCTACCAAAACTGAACGTTTTCTGAAAAAACAAACTAACACACACCTGACATTGGGTTCGAAAACTGGACAGAATCCGATGGAATCAGGATACTCTGCAAGTGTTCTTATTTCGTCATGACTATTTTTTCAACACCTGTGAAGGTTTATCAATGTTTTCAATGTAATATTTATTAGAACAACCCAGGAAATTACTGAATATTTTCTGTTAGTGGTCAGGAATCATTGCGAGTCTGCAAAATAAAGTGACCAGGTTGGTATCACATTTCTCCCAATGTCAGCTGTACCACAAAATGATTCTGCTATAAGATATGAAATTCATTTTTGAAAGCTATACAGCCAGTTTTCATTTTGACACCAAGAAGAACCTAACCAAAAATAAATGGAATGAAGAGAAAAATTTAGCAGAATGGAAGCAGCTTCGAAACATAATGTCTGAACATTTTTGACCATCACTAACTCACTAAAAACTGCTAGAGAAACTAAAAACAAGCAATTTTTAGTGCATGAAGGTCATAGCACATATTGTTGAAATACTCAATACTGTCTAGAAAATTTGGTTGATGTGGTTGAAGAAAAATATAACTTTTAAGATTATATTTACTCATTTAATTGCACTGAACAATAGACAGTGGAAACTTGTAACTACTAAGCTTAAATTTAATTATGTCTAAATAAATGAAAGGTATCAGTGCAGTGATCAAATGTGTATACAACACGAGATAGCCATAAGGAAAGTGGTCACTAGATTTTGTCCACCCACTGGCCAATGGCCACTTGAAAAAATCCCCAATTTTAATCTTTATGGTCAGGCACAGCTCTACGACTCCTTGCTTGCATCACATGCGCAGCCGAGCGTGATACTTGAATCATTGGCATGTCTCACGATGTCAAACCTACCCACCAAGTTTCATTCTCGTCGATTGCTTCCTTCTGGGTGCAACTATTTTTTTGACGTTGTGTGTGTGTGTGTGTGTGTCATCATTGTCAACCATTATCAATCCACTGCTGGACGAAGGTCTTCCCAAGTTTCTTCCACAACGGTCTGTCTTGTGCCAGTCTCTTTCATGTTACTCCAGTATACTTTCGAATTTCATCCGCCCATCTCCCATGTGGTCTTCTTCTGGGTCTTTTCCTGTCCCTCGGAATCCAGTCTAAAATTTCAGCTGTCCATTGATGGTCTGTCCTTCAGGCAATATGTCCAGCTCATTGCCATTTTAGGGATTTTACTTTGATCATGATGTCTTCTAGTCTTGTCATTTTTCGGATCCACGAGTTCCTCTTCTTATCTCTCCTGGTTACACCAAGCATGCATCTCTCCATGCTTCTTTCAGTTGTCTGCAGTCTTTCTATGTCTCGTTTAGTTAAGGTCCAAGTCTCTGCACCATATGTAAGCACTAGAAGGATGCATTGATCACACTTTTCTTTTAAGACATAATGGCATATTGCTCTTGAAAATTATACTATTTCTTCCGAACGCTCTCCAGGCAAGTTTTATATGGCGATTAATTTCTTCATCAATGTGACCCTCACTTGATATCTGCTGCCGAGATAAATGTAAGTATTGGTTATCTCCAGCTTTTCCCCATGAATCGATAAATTTTCATTACATCACTTTTGTCTTCTGAAAGTTCATTTTTAATCCCATTTCTTTACTCTTGTCAGCAAGTTCCTGGAACATACCTGCAGCTCTGATGGGGTAGTTGCAAAAATGACGCCATCAGCAAAACGAAGGTGAGTTAGATAATCTCCATTAATCTTTATCCCTTTGTTTTCCCAGTTCAGTGATTGAAAGACATTTTCCAAAGTGGCATCAAAGAGTTTGGGAGATCTCGTGTCACCTTGTCTCACTCCCTTTCCAATTTTTATGGGTGCTGTATTCTCAAATAGCCAAATCTTTGCACTTGCATTTTCATAGATGTTATGAATAATATTAATGTATGCATCTTCAATAACACAGGATTTCAAAGCCATTGTAACTGCTGATGGTTTTACCGAATCAAAGGCCTTTTCATAATCGATAAAAGCCATGCATAATGGAAGTTCGTATTCCCTCGCTCTTTCAATTAGTTCTCTCAGTATGTGGATATGATCTATAATGCTGTAGCCACTCCTGAATCTAGCTTGTTCTCTTGGTTGAGCCATGTTCATTGTCACCTCCAAGCGGTGTGAAAGAACTTTAGTGAAAATTTTATAAACCACTGATAGGTCTGCAGTTCCTGAGATCCTCAATGTCACCTTTTTTATGTAGCAGGATCATTGTAGCTCTGTTCCAATCCTCAGGAATCTTCCCTTCATTAAGGCATCGAGTGAAAACTTGGGCGAGTACTGTTTCAATTTCTCCACTTGCTTCTTGTATGATGTCTATGGTAATTCCATTTTCTCCTGGAGATTTTCCCCGTTTCACATTCTTGATTGCATGTACAACTTCTGCTGGGAGGACTGGAGGAACTCTGGTACCTTTTGTAATGTCTGGAGTATATGTATCATCCCTTTCATACAGTTTTGAGTAGAAATCTTTCACTCATGTCAAAATTTCACCTCTATTTCTTGTTACAGAACCATCTTTTTTCAGAGCCATAATCTGTTTTCTTCCCTTTCTTAGATGTCCCTTTGCTATCTTTAGGCTTTGGTTGTTTTCAATTGCTTTCCTCACTAGTTCACAGTTGAATTTCCTTACGTCTTCAGTGATACTTTTTCGTACTGTCTTGCATAGCTCTATATATTCCACTTTGGAAGTCACATCTCCTTTAGTTGTCCTCATCTCTCTTCCTTTTTGTATCAGAATTTTGGTTTTTCCTGATAATTTGTTTGTATGCAACTTGTTCTTAGTACCAGCTATTTTTGTTGCTGTTTCCATAAGAGCTTTGGTTACTTTTCTGTTAACTTCAGAGATGTCCACTTCTTCTGACTAACGTTAGACTTACCAGAGCAGAGAATCTGTTCCTCAGTTCCAATTTGAAGGTATTATGATGTTTTTTAAGGTTGGTCGTGTCAATACACTTGGTTTGTTTTATGAGCTTGCCACGCTCGAGTTTAGCATTGAGGTGCATCTTATCATTCTATGATCACTACCTGTGTTGAACTTATTTAGCACACTGCAATCTTCCATGACAAATTTCTTGTTACACATAATAAAATCAATTTCACTTGTCAATCCATTGGGGTGCCTCCATGTCTATTTCCTTTGCAGCTTTTTCTTGAAAAAGGAGTTCATGATGAAAAACCCTTCTGCCTCTGCAAATTCTACAAGAGTATTCCATGCTGGTTTCTGTTGCAGTGACCGAATTTACCTACTGAAGTTTCATTCTGTTGCCGTTGCCCTATTTTTGCATTGAAATCTCCCATAATGATCTTCAAAGTGCTGCTTGCCTTTATTATTTAGATGACGAATTTCCTCATAAAATTCTTCAATCTCTTCTTTAGGATGACTTGTAGTGGGTGCATAAGCTTGAATAATCTGAGCCTGGTATCTTCTCGAGAGTTGGATAACAAGTCATGCAGCTCTGTCAGAGGAACTTTCAACTTCTACAACTTTATCCTTCAGTTTCTTGTTTATTATAAATTCAACACCACTAGTTCTGCCAGTATCTGTCCCACGATAGTAGAAGAGATGTCCACTTTTCAGTTCAATGAGATCTTCTCCTTTTCTCCTTACCTCACTTAGCCCGACGATGTCCCACTTGATCCTTTGTAGTTCTTCTTCCAATTCAAGGAGCCTTGAATCAGAAGATAGGGAGAGTCCTTTATACGTAGCCAAGATCAGCATCAGATGGCAGCCTAGTATGGTCTTCCGGTGATTCTTAGCACCCTGTGCCTTCATGTCACACTGGCCGCTGCCTTGGCCAGGTACATTCCAGCTGCCGGAGACGGAGGGCCAAGATTTAAGTTGTGGAGTCATTTTGGAGGGGTTTGGCCATAACTCACCACTCTGGCCAAGCGGGTTGGTGAGTGTGGGATAGCATTTCCTCTAATCCCGATGGTATAGTTGTACCGCTATTGGTGATTGTCAGAGCCCCTTTAGTGGGAACAGGATGAACCACGAGAAGGCAGGGTTGACATTTGTCAAGGAGAGGCTATTGCGCATCACCTGACCTTTCATCCCTATATGCTGGGTATATATATATATATATATAACTATTTTTAGAATGATCCCGCAATTACAATGAAATGAGTTTAGAGCAATTTTGATGACACTCAGGTATAGTCTAGCTATCCCTCAATGTTTCCCTTCAGTTATTAGAACAAAATGATTCTGCATGATATTTTCAACATGCTGTTGTGCATGTAAGTGAAGATAAAAATTGGTGATTTTTCCAAGTGGCCACTGGCTAGAGGATGGTCGAAATCTAGTGGCCACTTTGCTCAGGGATATTTTGTGTTGTATACACATCTTATCACTGCATTGGATGCTTTCATACATTTAGACATAGGTAAGTTTATTTTATAAACATCTAACAGCTTAGTAGTTACAAGGGCACATTGTCTTAGGGCTTAAAATTCAAATTTGAAATGGGAGAGTCCCCCCACCTGTTTTAGTAAATGGAGGGGATTGAAAATTTTGGGTGGGGAGTTTCGAATATGTGACTTAATAACATTAAAAGACTCTGGGAAAACAGTAGTAATTTTTTAAACCATATAAGCCATACTTGGTTTTTAAAACAAACAGGTGAATTAGGTAAAAAAATGTACAGTACTACATACAATCTAATACAAAGTACCATGATTAATTTTACAAAAACAGAGTTGTTTGTTTTGAAGCACACTGGTATTATAAAATTGTGCCTAAATTATTTGTGTCTGTCTTTTATTTCTTGCCACAGTTAGCAAGAGCTTTGATCAGCTGTATTTTTTTTCTGAGGGTTTATCTGGCCTAATTTCAGAAATATGCATTCAGATTTTGGTTGCTCAATGAATCTCTGAATTTTGTCTTAATTCTGTTTTCTGTGCTAAAGCTAAGTTCACATGGTACCTTTGTTTAACACAAGACCTAATTGCAGAAGAACCTTAACACTAATGGAAATGTGTGCTGATGGTTGCTCATAAAACTCTAAAAAAACTTTAGAAATTGGCACATATACTATTCATTATTTACAGCTATGTTTGAATAGTGATTATTCCATAACTTAATCTTCATTAATTTTTGAAAAAAAAAAAAAAAAAAAAAAAAACCTGGTCTGTGATGTTTTTGAAAGACAGTACCGAAACCTGTGTTGTGTGTGTGTGGGAAATTTCACTGTCACGTATGGGACATTTGTACACACTCTGCATTAACAATAACACCATATTTACTCGAATCTAATGCACACTTTTTGTCCAAAAAACTTTGTTATAAAAACAAGGTACGCGTTAGAATCAAGTACAAGCATCTGCAAACATGCAAGGTTGATGCGCCTTTTCATTACTCCAAGTATGCAGCACAAATGTATCACGACAGGTGCATGGGGTGGAGGGGCCAAAAACAGGAGAAAGCAGAAGCAGATGACCTTGAGTCTACGCGCACATTAATCCCTCATTGCTCCTCCCACCACTTTCAACCCCGTTTTAACTCAGACCTTAGGATATGCGCATCTTTCTTCTCAGAATCCAAGGGAATCTTTCTTCTTGATCTCTTTAGCAGTCATTCTTTCCGAGTCAACATGCACAGAAAGATTTCTTCAAAAAGACAGCATTACACAACAAAGTTGAAACTCAAAGTCATTGCTTTCGGGGAAGAAAATAGCAATCGGGCATGTAAATCGAAATTTGGAGTTCCTGAAATGAATGTGCGTTTGTGGCGCAAATAAAAAGAATGATTAAAGATGTGATCGACAACCAGACAAGCTTTTACTGGCCCTAAAAAGGGGAAATTTCCCGAAATTGACGAACAGTTAAGCATATTCATAAAAGAACAGTGGGCAGGCCGATTACCGTTAACAACAGAAATCCTTAAAGTGAAAGCTAAAGAAATTCATCGTCAGCTACAGCAGCAACAGGGAAAATTTGAAACATCCCAAGGTTGGATAATGCAGTTCATGAAGAAAAAGGGATTTTCTCTTAGATAGAGGACATCCATTTGCCAAGCGCTTCCAGCTGACTTTAAAGAAAAGTTGAATGCTTTCCAAAAACATTTGATTGCTATTCGACAGCAAGGGCAACACGACTTGGGGCAGATTGGCAATGCTGATCAGACGCCGATCTATTTCGATATGCCTTCAAACTGCACAGTGGACAATGTTGGAGCAAAAAAAAAAAAACTAATTGCTGACAACAAGTAGCGATAAAATCAGAATGACAGTAATGCTCTGTTACTGCAGATAGAAATAAACTTCCACCCTATGTCGTTTTCAAGAGGAAAACTTTTCCCAAAAAGACAACTTTTCCAATAGGAATCTATGTTGCAGCGCAGGAAAATGGTTGGATGTCTGCAAATTTGGTTTTAGACTGGCTAAGTAAAGTTTGACTATGACGACCTCAAGGTCTACTGAAGTTGCGATCACTGCTAGTGCTAGACGCATTAAATGACAATTAGTAGATGCAGTAAAGAAAAAAATGAAAGAAAACCACAGCGATTTCATCATTATTCTTGAAGAGATGACATCACAAAATTTAAAAACAGAATTTACAGAACTTAAAAACTTAAGTTGCTTTCCAAAAACATTTTATCGCTATTTGACAGCAAGGGCAACACGACTTGGGGCAGATCAGCAGCAATGCTGATTAGACGCCGATCTATTTTGATATGCCTTTAAACTGCACATTGGACAATGTTGGAGCAAAAAAAAAAATTAATTACTGACAACGAGTGGCGATAAAATCAAATGACAGTACAGTAGTAGTGGACCAGCAATTTGGAATCCCGAAATCTTCTTCAAACTTTTTTTTTTTTCAGATTTATTTTGGGGAGGGGGGGAATTTTTAAATACTGTATTTTTGGACACTTATTTTACAGTTTTTAGCATTTTTCGTTTATTTATATTCACCATTTTAATGAAACAACAACAACAAAAAATTGCATCACAAGTCTGTTCACATGCAAACCACAAATCCCAGATTACCTTGACATTTGAATATCTACTGTATACTAGAAGTGAAATGCTTTAAAGCAAGCTTGTGTAAATAAGGTATGTATTGTTACCTTAATATGGGAGGTTAGCAAGGGTTTTATGTATTCTTTCTAAAGACTGGTGCCAATGTTAAAAGCCCTAATAGCTTCCAGCTGTGAAGGAACTCAGTTAAACCATCATGCTTATTTGAAAGGAAGAAAATGAGCTTAAAAGGGGAGACCCCCCTTTAGCCTGTGTGTCTTTTTGTAGTCAGTAGCAAAGACTGGTTCCATCTCACCAAGGGGGAAAAAGAAGGATCCTGCTGTGTTATCTCCCTATCCTTCTTAAATTCCCTGCCTCTGCTGGGGGAAGGGGTGCCACACTGCAAAACCTCTTCCTGTCCAACTCGTTCCTCCATCCACCATTAAGATGCCTCAAATCAAATTACAGTAACATACATACCTATCTCTCCCCTCCAACTTGGTCCCTGAGCAGGGAAAACAAGAAGTCCTGTTTGTCATCACTTCCAACATTTCTTTCTTCTAAATGCTGGCAATGACTGGTTAGCTTCTTAAGGTGGTTAGTGTCTGAATGATTATTTTAACCTTGGTTTTTTATTCAATTTTTCACACATGTCAAAAAGGGCAGCAACTACAACATATACATATGCACATACAGTACTTTGATGCACGAGGACCCAAAATACAGAAAATCCCGAAATCCAGAAATCGTTTGGTTCCAAGCTTTCTGGATTTGGGGTCCCTCCCATACTGTAATGCCCTGTGTTACTGCAGATGGAAATAAACTTCCACCCTATGTCATTTTCAAAAGGAAAACTTTTCCCAAAAAAGCAACTTTTCCAATAGGAATCTATGTTGCAGTGCAGGAAAATGGCTGAATGTCTGCACATTTGGTTTTGGACTGGCTAAGTAAGTTTGGCTATGACGACCTCGAGGTCTACTGAAGTTGCGATCCCTGCTACTGCTAGACGCATTTAAAAGACATATGTAGCAGATGCAGTAAAGAAAAAAAATGAAAGAAAACTGCAGTGATCTCATCATTATTCCTGGAAAGATGACATCACAAATCCAGCCTCTTGATGTTTGTATCAACCACCCATTTAAGGCTGCAATTAGTCAACTTTATAATGCCTGGCTTTTATTGGAAGAAACATAACTAACAAAGACTGGCCACATTAAAAGAGCACCCCTGTCGACTGTGTGCGAATGGATTATTGCTGCTTGGGAATCCATTCAAAATGAATCTGTGCAGAAATTCATTTAGAGTCGAATTCTTAAATCAATTGTTTCGAATTCTTTGGGTGGAACAGAAGATGACGCATTGCAGAAGTGAGCTCGGACAATGAACAATCAGAAGTAGAAAGCCTTGTAAGTGACAGTGGCTGATCTTTTTTTCTGCAGTTATATGTATTGGATCTAGTATGTATCGGAAATAAGGTAAATATACCTATGTGTTAGTATTTTTTGTATATTTTCTTTCTTACATGAGTATGTGTGTATATTTTTTCTGATTCCTAAAAACGCAGCCTGGAGTTGGGGGTGCGCTTTAAATTTGAGTAAATACGGTATTTTTAATTATTGGGGTTTAAAACGGGCAGTTTTAGTGAGAAATGGGTTTGCCTCAACGGGGCGCTCCGTGGGAACAATGACACACAGAACAGCAACAAGGGCCTTTGTGAATCTTGGAAAGGTGAAAGCTAGTTCTGTGCGACATTGGCGAAAAGATCCCAACTCACTGGGTTTTGTACCAGAATCCTTAGGTTGAATGACCAACTGGAACCGTCAGCTGTGGGCTAATCCCCCACACTGATGTACTTACCTGATTAAAAAGACACAAAGATATAATTATCCACACACTAGTGTGGGATATGGTGGACCTACCACACTTGAGAAGGATGGTCCACCAAGGAATCAACCTGGAACTGGAAAAAGGAAAATCAGAAAGAGATCTCTGCTGAGTGAGTGTAAGATTGGTGTATGGAATACTAGAGGTGTAAATGGCAAGATGAATGAGGTGATTGAAGAGATGAATAAGTATAGATTGGATGTGCTGTGTGCAAGTGAAACTAAAAGAAGGAAATTGGGATAGAAGTGAATAGAATGGTGAGTGTGTGGTCTGGAGTATTGGATAATGCGAGAGGACAGGCTGGTGTAGGTGTGATTTTAAGTGAAAAGATGAAGAACAACTTGATTCACAATATCTGCATAAGTGAGAGAATTCTTTGGATTCCTTTGAAAGTGAAACTTCAGAAAATAGTAATTGTTGTTGTGTATGCTCCTTGTGACTCGGAATCTTCTGATAGGAAGGAACATTTCTGGAATGAGCTAAAAGCTATTAGGAGAATTCAAATTCGTGCAGAAATTGTCCAAAGTAATTGAGGTAGTTGCCTTCAATGCACAATCTTAAAAACAAGAGTCACTCACAATACAAATTTAAATTTGTTGGCTGAATTTAAAGATTTTATTGTATAAGAACTTTCGGGTTTCCCTAGAACCCATCATCAGATACAGGAGAAGGAATAAATTTAAATAAAGTGTTACGTGAACATAATATAGATATCAGATATGAATATGACATAATGTCACGTGGCATCAAATTGTCAAACGATGTGGCATGTATCATGAAATAAAGAAAATAAAGGAAATAGAATGCAGGTATACATAGAATACTGCATTGTAAAAATAAAGGAAGGTTAGTAGGTATAAATTGTGTTGTTCTCATCAGGAGACACAACAAAGAGCACTATAGCAGAAATCGAGATTAAGTGATTTCGTCCTCAGTTTGCCTCGTATTCGGAACTGTAAATAGTTTCCAGATTGTAGGTACAGATACTGGAACATTGTCATTACAGCATAAATGTCTCTGAGTAGCAATTACAAGGCTCTCAGTGAACAGCAATGAAGAGACAGCACTAGGTGTTACGATGATGGAAGCATCATTCCAAATTGGATAGTGCAGGCCATCGCACACGAGTCGAGACAATGCAGAATTTTTAAGTCCATTCTTTACGGCGTATTTATGTTCATTCAGTCTTGCTGCTAGTGTACGTTTTGTAGATCCTATATATTTACTATCTGGAGTGTCAGCATCAATACTTTTTAAGGGGATGCTGTAAACGCCAAATTTGTTTAGCTTTGTTACCTGGTCTCGATCTTTTTTAATTAACTGGAAAATGTTTGTAGTACGTATTCCGAATTCCAGGTGCAAGTTTCTGCAAATGGCTTTGAGAACAGGTGTTATGGTTGAATAATAATCTATGGAACCTATATATCTACGAGGTTGTTGGTCCCTTTGGAGAGTAGTTGAGTTTTCTTGGTGGAGCTTCTTAAGAGCTTTTTTTATGATAAAGGTGGGGAAGCCATGGTTGAGGGTTATGTTGAATATTTTGTTAATTTCACATTTTCATCTGCTGAAACTAGATGAATGCGTGGTGGCTCTGTGTAGAAGGAAAGAGATTGAAGAGAGTTTATAGCTTTTTGGATGTGCTGAAGAAGCCAGGATCAATGTAGGTACAGAAGTGGGTTTCCTATATACAGAGTGTTGCAAAGTGCAAGTGACAGCATCTCGTTCAAGCATAAAATCCAGGAATGGCAATTTACCTTCACTTTCCAGTTCAATGGAGAATTTTATGGTCGGGATAGGGATGATAAGTGTTCAGCAAAAGTCCGTAGGTAAGAAGATCCTATGACTACAAAGAAGATCCTATGACTCATACCTGCCACTAGCTGGTGTTAGCCATGCTATTCACTTTAATAAATACCTCACAGTACTTAACGGCTATTATCGAATCTGAAGTTAAGCAAGCCCAGAAAAGGCACATCCATAAACTACGTAATCTTGTGGACCAGGACGTTGTTGAGAGGAACCGTACCTCGTGTACACATAGGCCTAACCAGAATGAATCACAACCTTCAACTAACTTCATCAATTACAGTGATTATCTCCTAAACCAAATCCAAATATCAGCACTAAATAAAGGCCTAAAATTCGCCTTTCCGAACGCCAGGATTAATAGGTTGAAACTCATTCTGCAAGCAGAAGCCATCATTTCTCATCTACCGTTAAGAAAACAAAACAAAGCACGACATCGAATAATCAATTTGATTAGGAAATTTCATGTTCAAAGACACAACACGGATTTGACTCGTCTTACAGAAGAGAAAAAGCAACTTTTAGTATTACGCAACAATCCCAATATATCGATCATATTCGCCGATAAAACCTCGCAAATTATTATTCTGAACAAAATAGACTATCGGAAGAAAATGCTAGAGGCAATTGATACTATCCCGCACGTCACTCTTAGTTTGAACCCTATTAATGCTACCCTAGCGGCCATACATAAATTAAAGAAAATCTCAAGCCTCCCAACGGCCATTTCACAATGCTTATACTGCCCTCCAGGTGCAAGAGTTCCTGAACTTTTTGGTAAACTAAAGACTCATAAACCCAGACACCCATTACGCCCGCTAGTATCTGGATTTGCAGCACCAACCAGACCTATAGAGAAGGCACTAACTAATTTCCTTCAACCACTAGTTAATAATTCACTCTACTCTGTTAAAGGCACAGTACAAGCTATTAACAAGATCAAATCCTTTAATGCAAATAACTCAACCTTTATTAAGGCTTCTCTCGATGTCATTTCTTTGTTCCCTAATGTTCCGATCAAAACTGTACATGACATCATTCAGACAAAACTACTTGAACTTAAATACGAACCAGAAACGATCCAATCCATCATTACAACCTTAAAACTAGTTCAAAACAGATCATAGTTTCAATTCGACAACATTATTTATCGCCAAACTGAGGGCGCCCCAATGGGATTACCACTATCTCCGATTCTAGCGGAAATTCTACTACAACACATAGAAAAAAAGTGCTACAAGAATATCAACGCAGAGCCATTACGCATTCATCTAGTTTTAGCAGACGAAAATATGAAATTAGCAAAATATTCAACATCACCCTCAACCATGGCTTCCCCACCTTTATCATAAAAAAAGCTCTTAAGAAGCTTCACCAAGAAAACTCAACTACTCTCCAAACAACCTCGTAGGTATATAGGTTCCATAGATTATTATTCAACCATAACACCTGTTTTCAAAGCCATTTGCAGAAACTTTCACCTGGAATTTGGAATACGTACTACAAACATTTTCCAGTCAATTAAAAAAGATCGAGACCAGGTAACAAAGCTAAACAAATTTGGCATTTACAGCATCCCCTTAAAAAGTATTGATGCTGACACTCCAAATAGTAAATATATAGGATCTACAAAACGTACACTAGCAACAAGACTGAATGAACATAAATACGCCGTAAAGAATGGACTTAAAAATTCTGCATTGTCTCGACTCCTGTGCGATGGCCTGCACTATTCAATTTGGAATGATGCTTCCATCATCGTAACACCTAGTGCTGTCTCTTCATTGCTGTTCACTGAGAGCCTTGTAATTGCTACTCAGAGACATTTATGCTGTAATGACAATGTTCCAGTATCTGTACCTACAATCTGGAAACTATTTACAGTTCCAAATACGAGGCAAATTGAGGATGAAATCACTTAATCTCGATTTTTGCTACAGTGCTCTTTGTTGTGTCTCCTGATGAGAACAACACAATTTATACCTACTAACCTTCCTTTATTTTTACAATGCAGTATTCTATGTATACCTGCATTCTATTTCCTTTATTTTCTTTATTTCATGATACATGCCATGTCGTTTGACAATTTGATGCCACGTGACATTATGTCATATTCATATCTGATATCTATATTATGTTCACGTAACACTTTATTTAAATTTATTCCTTCTCCTGTATCTGATGATGGGTTCTAGGGAAAATCGAAAGTTCTTATACAATAAAATCTTTAAATTCAGCCAACAAATTTAAATTTGTATTGTGAGTGACTGTTGTTTTTAAGATCGTGCATTGAAGGCAACTACCTCGATTACTTCTTTGGAGCTAAAAGCTGTTTTGAGCCAGTTTG
Source organism: Macrothele yani (assembly GCA_039090855.1). Lineage (NCBI taxonomy): Eukaryota > Metazoa > Arthropoda > Arachnida > Araneae > Macrothelidae > Macrothele > Macrothele yani. Next base: position 64,564,646 of record CM077001.1, on the reverse strand, counting down.
GTGCTAAAGAGAAAGTTATAATAGTAAGGGATTTCAATGCTAGAATAGGTGTGCAGAATGCAATTTCTGACAATGTTCTGGGTAAATTTAATGATCCTTGTGTGAATGATAATGGTGAAAGATTAATTGAACTCTGCATTGAGAATGGTTTGTGTGTATCTAATAGATTCTTCCACCATAAGTATATCCACTCATATACTTGGGAAAATTGTACTCTCGGTCAAAAGAGTGTGGTAGATTTTGTTGTCTACAATCAGCATCTGAAACACTTAGTTGTTGACACTCGTGTGATGAGAGGTGCAGATGTTGGTTCTGATCTTTACTTGGTAGTGTCATGAGTGAAACTGAATGTTGGTTGGAGGAAAAGTAATAGGAAGAGGCCTGCGATGAAAATAATAAAGATTGAAAGGATCCCTGAAGATCATCAGTGTTATTCTGACTTACTCAGAGAACGACTGAAGGAGCTGAAGTCTGGTGAGAGGGATGTAGAAAAGAAGTGGGAATGTTTTAAGAACTGTGTTGTCACTGCTGCTAAAGAGGTCTACGGCACCACAATAGTGGGTAACAACAGAGGTGATGCTTGGTGGAATAGTGAGATTGAAGAGGCAGTAAAGAGAAAGAAGGAAGCCTATTTGAGGATGCTGCAAGGTATATCGCTGTAAAAGAAGGAAGCCTATTTGAGGATGTGCATGAATATCGCTGTAACAAACGAGAAGTAGCTAAGCTGGTTCACCAGAGTAAGGCAAAAGATAGGAAGCAGAAGGTAGAAAGGCATGAATTGGCTTTTTGGAAAGATAGGAAGACTTTCTAAAAGTACATAAGACTCAGGAAAAATAGGGGAAACAAAGTTGTAAGTTGCGTGAAGAATAGAATCGAAATGAGATGGAAGCTCAATGAGTTACGTGAAAGATGGGGTGAATACTTCTGTGAGTTATTAGATCAAGAAAGTAAAGGTGATTCTGAGGCAGAAGCAAATGATGTCACAGTGAAGGATGGTAGCACAGGAGGGATCTCAAGAGAAGAGGTGTGTAAAGCTCTAAAATCTCTTCAGAATGATAAGGCTCCAGGAGTTGATGGCATAACTGCCGAGATGTTGAAATATGGTGGTGACCCTGTAATTGACTGGTTAACTGAAATTTGCCAGTTGTACTGGGAGTTAGGAATGGTCCCTCGGGATTGGAAGGATGCTATCATTGTTCTCTTGTATAAGATAAAAGGTGATCAGACTGACTGCAAGAACTATCATGGTATTAGCCTACCGAGTGCGCCAGGGAAAGTGTTTGGTAAGGTTGCTATTAGAAAAGTATGGGGTCTTACATCAGAGAAAGTGTGGGATGTTCAGACTGGTTTTATGCCTGGTAAGGCTGCACTGACCAAATTTTTGCATTACGCATGATGATTGAATAGTATCTGACTGTTGGTAAGAAAGTTTTTGCTGCCTTCATAGATTCAGAGAAAGTTTATGACCGAGTAAATAGGACACTTTTGTGGAAGGTATTGAATGAATATGTTGTTACTGGGAATCTACTTAATAGTGTAAAAGCCATGTATGCTGGCAGTAGAGCTTGTGTACAAGTGAATGATGTTTTATCAAAATAGTTTTCTATGTTTTCTATTGGTGCAGGAGTCAGACAAGGTTGTGTAATGTCACAATGGCTGTTTAATATATTTATGGATGCATGCATGGGTGATGCCAAAATAGATAATACTGGTTTATGTCTTGGTGATACCCGTGTGTGCATATTGCTGTATGCTAATGACGCTGTCTTGTTGGCAGAGAGCTAAAGTGAGTTGCAGAGTATGTTGTCCCGGATGTACGAAGTTTGCATGAAATTTAAACTAAGTATAAGTAAGGGAAAAACCAAAGTTATGGTTTTTGAGAGAGGAACTGGCAGTACCGAATGTAATACAGTTGTGCCCCGTTTGTAACGAAGTCGTTAATAACGAATTTACAGTTATAGCGTAGGAAAGGCCATTCCCCTTGATTTAGGTAGAGAAACACATGGTAAATTATTTATTTATAATGAAGTCAAAATTCCCAGTTACGGATTTAACGAAGTGTTGCATATCCTTTAACGTGCTACCCAAAATTGAAAATAAACTGACGAATGCCTTAAAAACAAAACAGATTTTTGCAAAAAGACATTAAAAGAAGATTACATACAAAAACAAAAATGTAGCGTGGTTTTCCCATGCTTTATGAGTCTCTCTCTAACTAACGACACCAAAGAAACAACCAATCAACAGCAGGAGCAGAGAAGCTGGGGTCGAAGTTCAACAATCCTAGCGGTGGCTACTTCTTATTGGTCGTGACCTTCAGCTTCCCCACAAGGAATGATACGTTTCCTGAGGCCGCTGTAATAGAAATCTGGCTCCGCTGGCTACATTGACTTGGAGTACAGCATAGCGTGTGCGAAATTTTGGGATGTCTCAAAAGCGTAAAGTGCTAACTTTGGAGGCGAAAGGGGACATAATAAGGAAATGTGATGGAGGCCAAAAGAAAACGGAGGTGGCCAAAGAATATGGGATAGCACAAAAAATTTTTATCCACAATTTTAAAGAACCGACAAAACGTTTTTAGCAGAGTTAGCAAAATCTGAAGGTGCCGCAAATCGGAAGGTACGCCCGGCTTTCTACCCGGATGTAGAAGATGCCCTATTTCACTGGTTTACAGCTGCCAGGTCCCAAAACTTGCCAGTGAGTGGTCTAATATTCCAAGGAAAAGCTAGAGATCTGGGCTTGGCTTTGGGGTATGATAACTTTTTTCTGGGAACTGGCTGGTTACGAAGATTTAAAAACCGTCACAACATTACTTGCAAAACTGTGATCGGAGAGTCAGTAGCCGCAATGAATGACTGGATAACAAATAAGATGGACCACATACTTACAGATTATGCAAGGTCATACATTTACAATGCTGATGAAACAGGACTTTTTTTATCAGATGCTGCCATCTAAGACAATGGACATTCGTGGAAACAAGTGCGAAGGTGGAAAGGCAAGTAAACAACGTATCACAGTGATGCTTTGTGTTAACATAGATGGTAGTGACAAACGAAAACCTTTGATTATAAGCGTCTGTCAAGCCAAGATGTTTTAAAGGAGTGGATATGTCATCACTTCCTATCATGTACCGCAACAACAGAAAAGCTTGGATGACCCAAACATTGTTTCGTGAGTGGCTTGTCGCGTTTGACAGCGATATGGCAGCAAAGCATCGGAAAATCTTGTTGCTAGTGGACAATTGTTCAGCACACAATGTAGCACATGCATTGATAGCAGTGAAATTAGTATTTTTACCTCCCAATACAACATCCAAATTGCAGCCTCTGGACGAAGGCATAATTGCAAATTTTAAAAGCATTTACAGGCAGTTTATCGTTGAACGTCTCCTCTTAAATTTAGACAAAGGGTTCGATATGAAAATCGATATACAAATGGCTACTGACTTTGTTCGCCGTGCATGGAATATGGTAACCCCCCTGACGATGCAAAATTGCTTCCGAAAAGCAGGCTTTTCCCCAAGAGCTAATAACAATGAAGAAATAGCTACGGCAGGAAACAGATCCTGTACTCATTCAAATGTGGGAAGACATTGTGGAGAAAGGACTAAACGATGGAGCAACACTCCAGGATTTTTGTACTGCTGACGATGACGTTGTTGTAAGCCAACTTCTAACAGATGCTGAGATCCTGGATCAAATTCAAGGAAAGTTAACTGACATTTCGTGCTCTGACACTGAGGAAGAGGATGCAACTACCGAACAGACAGTATCGGCTGCATCAGCAGTATCTTCATTGGACAATGTAGCTAGATTTTTGATGTCACATAACAGGTACACTAGTAGTGAAGCAGAAAAACTAGACTAAATAGAAAAATTAATAATGTCATGTGCTGAAAAGAAGAAGCAAAGTTCTTTAGATTCATCAACATATTAAAAAGTAAGTCCCTACAATAAGTTTTCTTGTATTTATGAACTATGTACATACACACTTCATATTATATATATGTATAATAGTTACTGCATATACGTACAGCACTTTTTTTATAACGAAGTTACGGGTATAACGAAGTTTTCTCCAGGTTCCTTGGACTTCGTTATAAATTAGCGTGGCTGTATAAGTCTAAATGGCACAGTGACTGACCAGGTGAATGAGTTTGTGTATTTAGGAAGCATGTTTGACAGCGAGAACAAATTGGATGGTGAAATTAATAGGCAAGTGAATTCTTCATAGAAAGTCATGGCTGCTTTGGGAGGTTTTCACAGGAATGATGGGTTCTCAAGACAGTCCCACATGGTTGTGTATGAAAGCAATGTTAGAATTAGAAATGAATCTTCTACAGGCCCAGTGGACCACTAGATTTTGCAAACCACTGGTCCTTAAAAAATAAAAAAATTAATGACATTTAGAATATATGTAAAAAATAACATATTATTTCAATGGAATTATCTCCAATATTTGTTTTTAAACCTATCATTAGTTTGCAGCCTAAAAAGAAAACCATGAAGCAAGGTAAAAGAAATAGAAATTCATTTTTTAACGTGTGACAAATTAGAAAAAACAAAAAAAAAAAAAAAACTCCCTGGCCATCTGGGCCAGTAAAATGAATAGTTCAGTGGTCCGACAAAAGTTTTACTGGCCAATGGCCAGCGGACCACTGGGTAATTCGAACACTGTGAAAGTGTAATTTTTCCTACTCTGATGTATGGCAGTGAAACCTGCGTACCACAGAAGAAACATAGGAGTTGTTTGTGTGCTGGAGAAACGCATTACTTATGGGGGGTTTGTGGCAAGACACATTCTGATTGTGTGAGGAATGAAGATGTGTTGCAGTTGTGTAAAGTGAAGCAAAATAATGTTAGCAAGGTGGAGACTAATATGCTTCGGTGGTTTGGCCATGTTGAAAGAATTAGTGATGAGATGCTTACTAAAAAATCTTTTTAGCCCAAGTGGCAGGAAGGAAAGGCAGAGGAAGGCCAAGGAAGTCACGGGAAGATCAGATTCAGAAGTGTGTGCATGAGAAAAAGATTATGAATATGTAGTATAGAAGATCTTGTGTATGGCATGTGATGGATGTCAGTGAAGCCCGAGTTGTATGTCAAGATTGCTGTAAATGGAGAAGTTCGATACAGCAACAGTAAGTAAAAATTACCTGGTAGTTTGTATTTCTTTGTGGAGCTAACCTCTGAATCTCAGAGAACAGTTTAGATGATGATTGGTTTTTCATTTAAAAATGATGATGATTGGTTTTTCATTTTTTTTGTTTTAAAGTAAACTTTCTGTGTACATATTATTAATAAACCTTTATTATTGCTTGAACACCAAATTTTGGATTCTTACAGAAATTATAGTTCTGTATATTAATTGAAGATTACCTGTCACGTACGGGACAGTGCTTGTCTACCATGAGTATGAAAGTTCTAGTCTCTCTCTAAAGTTTAGCAAATACAGGTGTCCCATAATGAAAACATATTTTTTTCCTTCATCTAGGAATCTTAAGCTATGATATAGATGAACAAAATGTCCAGATTATGTTGCCAATTAATTGCAGAAATATTTTAGATGACTGTCACATGTGGGACTTGTACAAATAGTGAAAGTCAGATAAAGTAAATCATTGCAAAAAAAAAAAATTCATTACTCCTTAAAATTATATTTACTGAGCATTTACATTTGCAAAAAAAGGTCATAGCAATATCAATGGCCATGAATACCTAAGTCATGTAGCCTGGAACTGTAAATAAAGAAACACTTATGCAAAAAAGATGAATTGAACTTATGGGAAATTTTTACTCGTGGACGTTGAAATAATTTTGTAAAACATAAATACCTTTATTGGCATAGTTCCTTGAACTTAAAAAGACCTTTGTTGTTTGCCACCTCAGGAGGAGAAATTTTCTGACAAATATCTTCAATATTATAACAGACAAAGTCTGGTAATTTTGGCCACTTATAATAATCTTTACGAACTTCCATCATAACCGAAACTTCAATATCTGTAGTCGTGTGAATTCTTACAATTTCACCTGGGTAAATAAGTCTGTCATATCGAGCAACCACCCAGTACCCTTCAGAAAGCTGCAGTTAGCAGAATCCACATAATAATTCATCTTGTCAGCCAAAGCATGTAATTTCAGATGTGTGTCCCAACTTCATCACAACCAACCACATAACACCGAGAAATCCTTGGAACAGCTGGTACTACATCCCATGGTTTATCTATGAGAAGCTGGTTCTTGATTTGTTCTGCAACAAACAGAACAGATGTTGATGGAACTAACTTGGCTGCTAACTGAGCAAAGTTCTCTGCCGACTGAATAATTGATCCTGCTCCTCCTTGACTCATGATTTTCTGCCTCACGTCTTTTGACATTACCAACTATTTCATCAACCACACCTTTTCCATGAACTGTTGCAAAGTACTTCGAGCTAAATTTTCTTGAATACTTCTTACATAGCAGCTGAAGTGTCTTAACCATATAGCGATTTTTAAATTCAGATGATGGGCCATTGCTCCAAATAACTTTAAGTTTGTTCGATATACTTCCCTCAGACTCAAAAATTTTTTCATACAATTTATTAAGAAAGACATATATCATGTCTCTATCTTTTTGTTTGGTGTCTCAGCAAATTAAGAATGTCTAGCATTTTCCATTGGAAAATAAAGCAGCTGTAAATAAACTCACGTTGGAGTATGCCCATAGAGCACTCTGTATTTCTGACTGATATACACAGCTGAATGACATTGCAAAGTCAATTTGGAGAGCTCTGGACATTTTATACATCTCAAATTCTTGAGCTTGAATTCGTTTTACATTTACAGGGATGGAAACCAAACCTAAGACTAAAATTACTGACTTACTGACCATTTTGATTACAAAAACTGACTTTACTGATTTGGACATTAAAAAAAAAAAAAACAGACTAAATACTGACTCAAATTTCTCATTAGGAAAGAAGGGTCAAAAGCATTTTTTTTTAATCTGGCCTCCACCATCCCCTGAATGATAATTACAAAGTGAGCCTTTCCCTCAAACACATTCACCACAGCATCTCTTACAGTCAAATGAGCATCCAATGTTCTTTCACACATATTTGCGGTGTCTTCATTCAAGATGTTCCCCGACAATGAGAATCCCCTTTCTACATCCACATTGCCATGCGAAAGTGCAAGTGCAGCCTTCACAATTTCCGTAACAGTAGGGTATTTCTTTTTTCCAGAGGTATATGTCTTCTCAAAAAAATGACTCCAGTAAACGTCCACTGGGTTCTTGTTACTACCTGATTTTTCTTCTTTTAACGTCAATAGTTTCCATTCATCAACTAGTGCATATTCACTGTACTCAATTGGAAGAACTGCAGCTAATTTCACTATGTTTTTGTATGATCCTTCTTTCACCCTCTTTGCAGGATGCAAACATCGAAGATACCACAACACAGATTTATCCAAAAAGACTTTTCCAAAATATGTGTACAAGCAGACACATAGTGCTTTCTAGCTTTCATGGAAATATAGCATCTTTCTTGTGCGCTTAGCTTCTTGAGATATTCACTTTCTCTAGTGTCGAACACTATATTTTTCAATGGCAAGTAATACTTATCACAAAATGCTTCCAGACTCAATGGAGCAACACTAACACAAAATCGATTCACGAGTGTTCTGACGAGGTTTGTGAGCTCATTATAGATTAGATGCATTGAAGGATCTCTCTTCTGAAGGAAACCAGTGAATCTTGAACATGTATGAGCACTTGCACAAGCAAACATAATTTCTGCTTTGGTAGTTTTGTCTTTTAATAGTTTAACAATATTCCTGTATTTCAAAGAACTCATCAACTTGCTTTTGTGCTGGGGTATGAACTGAAGAAAGTATTTTTCAACAGCTGACCATTGTTCTTAAAGTCTCTCTCCAGCTGGTTCTAATGTCAGCCATCTAGAGGAAACATGTTTCATAAACCGATGACCCGGAAGTTTCATATCTGATTGTATTTTTTCAAAATCTTCCCAACGAGATGTTTGGCCATCAAAATAATTATAGAGAAACAAGATCATGTCCGAAGCATTTTCACCAAAGTCTTTTAATCTTTTTTGGAATGCATTATGGATGACGTGTATGTTATGTGTGCCAACATTGATCAACTGTTTTCTTCTTAACAGGATCAGAGAATCATTCATAAGACGATTCACCGTTTTGTTAACATTGGGTCCATCACAACCTAGCATCAATAGCTTTGAATGAGAAAGCTGGGCATTACCCAAGGCTTCATATAACTTGGAGTAAATATCACTAGTAGTGGCTTTACCAATGAAGAAAGTCTGTAGATGTTGTGTCATAATCATTTGTTTGGAATCAGACCAGTATTTAACTACAGTTTGAAGCTCTTTCTTTGAAGCTGCATTCACAGTTTCATCAAAACAAAGAAAGAAATGTGCTCCTCCAATATCATCCACCACCTGCTTTTTAAAATATGGAGCTAAAGCATCACATACTAAATATCTTGCCTTTGTCCTTGAAAGGGTGAACTCAGAAGGAACACTTCCAGGAAACATTGCCTCAAAGGTTTCTTTGACATCTTCACAAGCTGGCTGAACAGCAAAGTTCCCTCCAATCATTTTCAAACACCAGATTAACTCTGCCCTTGAAGCAGCTTGTCTAGCAGAATAAAGCTGAATTGTTGGTGTAGCTCCGGGTGATGAAATTACACCATCACTACTACATCCAGGACAGGCTGAAGACAATTGTAGTTGTGAAGAACTCAGTTTCACTTTACATTGTTCTCTGTGCTTCTTTTTTTTTTTTTTTTTTTTTTTTGTTTGGAGGTTTAACGACCGCTGTGAGCAACTCAATGGGCTATAAGCAGTCGCCCGTCCCTAATTTAGGGTCACTGGTTCCAGGGAAGGGAGAGAGCCAGTGCTGTAAGACAAACACAACATCCATGCCTGACAGGATTCGAACCCGGACCCCTTACGGACGAATGATCAGAGGCCAACGCCTTAGACCACTGCACCACCGGGGCGGCTCTCTGTGCTTCCGAGTAGAAGCATGCTGCTCTATAGCACTAAAGCCCCAAGAAACTGAAAATGTTTGTGCGCACAACATACAAAAAACTTCACTGTCACTTTTTTTCTGTCCGCATTCAGAAACCATGAAACCATTGCTGTCCTTTCTTTGGAACCATTCTGATTTTACAGTACATTTTCCCATACTTTTGTTACTAAGTAATTCAGTTAATCAAAAAACGTATGATTTTATAAAGACAGCTGCATTACCTGAAACAACAAATAAAAAAAATTAGGATTACTATTAATTACAGTATAATGAAGTGAAGAAAAAACACATATGTACAGACAGACGATAGATAGATAGATAGATAGATAGATAGATAGATAGATAGATAGATAGATAGACAGATAGATAGATAGATAGATAGATAGATAGATAGATAGATAGATAGATAGATAGATAGATAGATAGATAGATAGATAGATAGATAGATAGATAGATAGATAGATAGATAGATAGATAGATAGATAGATAGATAGATAGATAGATAGATAGATAGATAGATAGATAGATAGATAGATAGATAGATAGATAGATAGATAGATAGATAGATAGATAGATAGATAGATAGATAGATAGATAGATAGATAGATAGATAGATAGATAGATAGATAGATAGATAGATAGATAGATAGATAGATAGATAGATAGATAGATAGATAGATAGATAGATAGATAGATAGATAGATAGATAGATAGATAGATAGATAGATAGATAGATAGATAGATAGATAGATAGATAGATAGATAGATAGATAGATAGATAGATAGATAGATAGATAGATAGATAGATAGATAGATAGATAGATAGATAGATAGATAGATAGATAGATAGATAGATAGATAGATAGATAGATAGATAGATAGATAGATAGATAGATAGATAGATAGATAGATAGATAGATAGATAGATAGATAGATAGATAGATAGATAGATAGATAGATAGATAGATAGATAGATAGATAGATAGATAGATAGATAGATAGATAGATAGATAGATAGATAGATAGATAGATAGATAGATAGATAGATAGATAGATAGATAGATAGATAGATAGATAGATAGATAGATAGATAGATAGATAGATAGATAGATAGATAGATAGATAGATAGATAGATAGATAGATAGATAGATAGATAGATAGATAGATAGATAGATAGATAGATAGATAGATAGATAGATAGATAGATAGATAGATAGATAGATAGATAGATAGATAGATAGATAGATAGATAGATAGATAGATAGATAGATAGATAGATAGATAGATAGATAGATAGATAGATAGATAGATAGATAGATAGATAGATAGATAGATAGATAGATAGATAGATAGATAGATAGATAGATAGATAGATAGATAGATAGATAGATAGATAGATAGATAGATAGATAGATAGATAGATAGATAGATAGATAGATAAATTTTTAAGCAGGGTGTCTATTAAATTCCTATAGTAAAATTTGCTGAGTATTCCCAGGTTATGATTTTCGTGCCAGTATAGGGTCCCACCCCACCCTACATAGTGGTGAACTACCAGGACACTACAATGTCCAAATTTCACCTCCGTATTATTATTTTCAGAGAAATTAAAAAAAATCAGCAATGATTAGTTAAAAAAAACTTCACAATTAACGAGATAATTATGTAGTTATGGTGGACACAAACTACAGACACACAAACAGACTGACACACATAAACCACTTTGAAAATAGTGAAATCGTGTTCGGGGACCCCAAAACATGTATTTCCGTTGAAATCTCGAATTCGAATTTTTGCACGATTACAATACTTCCTCATACTAATGTATGAGAAAGTAATAAGAAAATTTATAGGAAATACAGTACAAAGGCTCAAAATATAGGAAATATAAGAGCATTGTTTGCGTATATGCGCACACACAACTCTTCCCCAAACCAAAATAATACATCTGGCGAGGAAAGTTAACCGAAATTTACTTTTTTGCACTTAGATAACATTCCCAATATAGAGATCAAAAATCACTCTCTAGTGCACAAGGTTGTTAACAAAGTTATAACTCAGAGCCTTCTCAATGGCATTTTCTAATTTTTCAATCCATCTGCCACATAAAACATTACTTTACCGAATACAAACTTTTTTTCATATCACGTAAATCTTTTTAAAAAAGCCATGGTATAAAACTGACTTTACAGACCAAAATTAAAAAATACAGACTAAAACTGACCAATCTGAAAAATACTGACTTTTACTGATTTTACTGACCATTTTCCATCCCTGTATTTACATGCTGCTGCATTTCATGGGAATCTAAAATAATTCGTTCATGTAGATCTGCAATGCAAGTGTCTTGATGATGATGGGCAAAACATGTAACAATATTAACAAATAAAGGTTACCTTTATTTGCAAGTGTCTTTAAGAGATATCTGAGGTCGTCTCTCACAATTTGTTTCCCACAACTTCCATGTTACATCATCTGCAAAATTACTTGGCAGCAACAGGTTTTGATCATTGCAACAGTTCTCACAAATATTTTGCCAACAGTGTGAATTTAAGGTGTCATTACATAAAAGGCCCTTTCAGAAATCCTTTGAATAATTTATTTCCAAGGCTTTCAGCTTCAAAGCAAAATTTTCATGGATTCTACATTTACACTGATCAGCTGGTTATCTTTGACAGAACATTCTTGGGTCTTAAACAACAGAACTTGGAGAATCCGATTTTAATGTTTTGGTTGTCTTCTTTAAAAGCTTAAAAGGCTTTCCTTAAAAACACTGTTAAATAATGCTTCTGTAAAACCTGTTTTTTCCCCATTTTCCCAAACTACCATACAGTTCTTTATTCCAGGACAGGTGTAGACAATATCAGGTCGAAAAAGGAAATTGTGGACACTATCAGAATGACAAGCAGGATTCTTACCATCTTCAGTCTGGGTTACACCTTCCATTTCTCTGACCATACCAATTCCTATGCGATTTGCACCACTGCATTCTTCTTCCTTGGAGATTTCGGTAGAGTCCGTAATGATTTCAGAATTACTTTGCTGAATGTTTGCTTACAATTGTATGGTGATTCGAAGTTTTTGCAAGATGAAAAGTATTTGGAAATACAGCGGCATTGCTAGTGGCCTTTTTTACTCCCTGTATTCATTTTCTTTCTGTCTCTTTCATATTTCCTTAGGCTAGCTTTTTTTTTTTTTTTTTTTGTCTGTCATTGTTTCTTTCTTTTTATGTTGTAATTCTTTGCATTCTTCTCTTTCTGAAAATCAGGGTTTTCAGCTTTCAGCTTTTGTCTCATTTTTTATATCCTGCTTGCACTGGTTGATTTCTGCTTTTGATAATCCATCATTAAATTTAAAGTTATAACATAGATAACAGATGCCAAGATAAGGGGGAATATACTCTTTTGTACTGGTCACTAGTATAAAATTCAAGAGCAGACGATGTTAGCACACAAAGCAGAGGCAGTGATATTGAACCAGTGTTGCCACTTAAGAAATAAGAAAATAGAAATGTTTTTCTTGAAATATGTTTTTAAAAGTTCTGAAATTGGGAGCAGGACAGCATTTTTGACCAGAAAATATTATTTTTTGTGCATGTTTCAATAACTGGATTTAATAAAAATCACTGAAAGAGATATTTATTATATTTTTTTATTTAAATAAATAGAAAACATTTACTTTTATGCATGTTTTAATAATTGGATTTCATAAAACCACTGAAACAATAATTATATTTCTTTTTGATTAAAAAAAAAAGATAACCTGATGAGATTAACAACTGTTGGTCAAATTTATAAAAAGTCATGCATGGCACCAGCCATGTGTGGGACAATACTAATTCATTAATAGAAATTGGGAGCCCAAACTGTAGTCATATGTTATTGCCAACCACCCTGATTTAGTGCAATAGTTTTAAGATTTTGTGTTTTGTGTTGTGTGTGTGTGTGTGTCTTCACAGATTCAGGTTCTACACACTCAAACTTCAAAAAGAGTTCCATTGTGGAGGAAGGAAATCTGCAGTCCATCTCACTCACAAATGATGAAATAAACCTTACTTGACATTGAGAAGTGCAAGTTTTAGCATGACAAGCAGAGGCGTAACTAGGAGGGGCAGATAGGGCACTTGCCCTGGGCGCAGTTGAATAGAGGGCTCGCAATATTTACCACTTACAATCTGCTTAAAATTGGAATTGAAACTTTTGCGGCAGTTTTTGGAACTGATTTTTCACTCCTCCTTTGTCATTTGCCCATCTACACAATTAGCTCTTTTGCCAGTTTGGTAGCCTTGATAGCTTAAAATTCTCCTTCCTTCTTCAAAACGTTCAATGTGTATTAGTTGCTCACATTCAGAAATGAAGGCGCAATTGTAAGGTGTGTCGCATAAATATACAGACAGCTGACTTTGCACCGTGAACGCAACGCGAATATAGGTAGGAAGCTGAAGTGGTACCTAATTAGACATAACCCTACAACAAACGTTTCGATCCGTCGAGATGACCGGATTGTGTGAAAACAAAACCACAAAGTGAAATAGAGTAATTTTAGGTGTCTCATAAATATAAAGACAACTATGTAAAGTAGTCACATGCAAATGAGATGTACAAATTAGCATGTTGTACGCATGCGCATGGGTCGTAATACGGTCCAGCCTGCAAAAGACAGCGGACCTGCCGTCAGACATTCATTTGCCGAAATGCCATGCAACAGCCAACTTTCTTGTGAGGAGGTGCAGAAGATTTGGAGACTGAGAGCAAATGGATAGCCTGTAGCAAAAAATTTGTAAAGCCATGGGGAGGAGTAAGGCAGTCATTTATAAGATTTTATCGAAACGCGGTGTGTTAACTGCCAGAAAACGGCCTGGAAGGCCTCCAATAACAACCAAACGAGATGACCGTGCCATCATGCATTTAATTTCATCCCAAAGGTTATCACTATGTCAGTAGCGGCTCGTCCATAAGAGCACAAAAGCACGTGAACCCCCTATAAAAAATAGAAAAAGAATTATACGATATAAATAATACATCTTTATTGACGCAGTACTAAATGACTTATCTTCAGTAAGTTTAAAAGAGCGGACAATGAAAAACAGCGTAGAGCGCGCAAAGTGAGGTTAAGTGTTATGGCGCGCCAGTGCTTAGGAGCGGACTGAATGTGCCGCTCTTGATACTGGAAAAATTCCTTGGCTTTGTGGTTCTGAACAAACAAACAAAATATTTTGTTTTCCTTGTTTGTTATTTTCCTGTGAAAATGGCGATCCTACTTGGGTGAAAAACGGCGTTTGTGACTTAGCTCATTTGACACAAAAAATTAAAAAACATGCAAGTTCTCATGGACACAAAGGTGCTACATTGGATTTCAATTTGCTGGGAAAGGTTGACGTTCATCTGCAGCTTGACAGTGCTTATCAACAAAATATTAAAAAAAGCACAATGAACAAGTGACTAAAAATAGATATGTCCTTTCTAAGCTTATAGACTGTATTAAATTTTGCGGTGCATTTGAGTTGGCCCTTCGAGGTCATTGTGAGGATGACGATTCCTTAAATCCTGGCATATTTAAAGGGCTTGTAAACTTTTCTGCAGAACTTGACTCATCTTTGAAATAACACTTTAGTACCGCTACTGTCTTTAAAGGTACCTCAAAAGAAATTCAAAATGAATTGTTAGATTGTATGCTTTTTGTATGTCAAGAAAACATAATAGAAGAAATAAAAACTGCACAGTATGTTTCTTTGATTGCGGACGAAACATCAGACGTCTCGTCTGTATTTCAGTTAGTTATAGTTTTCCGATATGTTTTAGCTAATGGCCAACCAGTTGAAAGATTTTGGAAATTTGATAACCCTGAAGGGCACGATGCAGAATCTATAGCCAAATGTATTTGTGCCAGTTTAGATTATGTTTTGCAAAATCCAGAAAAACTCGCATCTCAAAGCTTTGACGGTGTGAATGCAATGAGTGGGCACCATGCTGGCGTGCAGACCATAGTGCAACAAACCTATAAACATGCTTTTTTCGTTCACTGTTAGGCCCATCAGTTGAACTTGATTGTAGCTCAAGTAACAAGCCAAAACCAAGATGTCAGAATTTTTTTTTCAGATTTAAGTGATATAACAAATTTTTTTTCGAATTCCCCTCAGAGAGTGTCTGTTTTGGACAAGATAGTAGGCAAACGAATACATCGGGTGTCAGCTACAAGGTGAAATTTTAAGAGCAGAACTGTTAATACTGTTTTTGAGTACAAAGAGAAATTAATTGAATGTATTGAGGAAATCGAATCAACCTCTAAGCAACCAACCACCATAATTAAAGCTGGTGCTCTAGCTCGTCTCCTTAGAGATAATAAGTTCATATTTTGGCTTTCTGTTTTTCACAGATTAATGCCACATGTGGATATTTTGTACAACCAAGTACAGCTAACTTACACTGATGCTGTGAGAACTAAAGCCAATGTTGACCACTTCGTCAAAGCCATTGATAAGGAAAGAGGTAACATGGACAAAGTGACAGAGCTGGTTAATCAGTACCCAGAAAATGTACCTAAACGATCGAGGCATGAAGAAGATTTTTACTTAAGTAGAACAGTGGCTGCCAAGGAAAACTGTGACATTATTACAACACAAATAAAAACAAGATTCTAATTCACAACATCTTGCTCAGCTGTATCTCTTTTTGAATCACAAAAGTTTGAAGAGTTTGAACAGAAATTCCCCGAAAAATTGCTTGAAGATACAGTAAATGTGTATTCATTTCTTGAAAAAAATCGCCTCAAGACAGAGCTTGAAATCATTTACAAAAGAACTGATTTCAGAAACATGCATGGTGCTACAAATTTTGAAGAAGACAATCCGAGTTTTTGGCGTAAATGTGACAAGGATGGTAGGTCAGATAATATCCGAAAACTTGAAAATTTTCATCGTCCTGGAGCGGGACTCGAACCCACGTCTCCCAGAAAACGCCCGGGTATGCTAACCACTACACCACCCAGAACGACCATGATTTCTTTCATGATTTCTTTCATGATGCATGGTGCTGTTAGTCTTTTACAGTTTTTTATTGAAAACAACTTATTGTCATCATTTTCTGAAAGTTATAAACTGTTATTAATTATTGCAACAATACCAATGACGACTACTGAAGCTGAAAGGTGTTTTTCAACCCTAAAACGGATAAAGACATTTTTGCGGTCTACGATGTGTCAAGAGAGGCTTACAGCTTTAGCCATGCTTGCAATCGAGAAGGAAATAATTTCTAACATCCATAATTTCAATGAAAGAGTTATTGATGTTTTTGTGTCCAGAAAAGATAGAAGGATGGACTTTGTTCACAAAAACTGTACTTAAAGAAAATATTTGTGTAAGCTACCATCCAAGTAAATTTGTGTAAGTAAATACTAGACCTTACCATCATATGCAGCAGCTTTGATTATTTTCCTTTTTCTGTGTGTTTAATAATCTAATCTAATAATTGAGAGCATGAGGCCTTATGACTAACTATCTAAATATTTAACACTTAAAACAAGCTTTCTGTTTTGCATTTATTTTACTACTTTAAAATTAAATGAAAATAATTGTTTCAGTAAAAAAGAACAATTAGCATATTGTAACAAGTATGATCAATAAAGTAATCCTTTATTATTAAGTTGTGAAACAGTAAAAGTACAGTAATATCTATAATAACATTTCGTTTCAAAATTAATATATTACATCAAGGTATAGCAGCGCCTAAATTATATGAATATTGCAAGCAACACACAAGTGTGTATGTCTGAAAAACTGCAAATTAATAATTGTGAACCCCCTGTAGATGTACTCACGAGCCGCCACTGCACTACGTCAAGTTTCTCGGACTGTTGGTGTCACCGTATCAAAGGACTCAGTTCATCGACAAATCAAGGAAAGTCGCAACATTGAGCTCCGTAAAATGTGCCGTCTGCCACACCTCACGCGGTGCCATGAGGAAGCTAGATTGTTATGGGCAAGCAGCCACATGCACTGGACAGACGAGTGGATCACAACTATTTTATCCGATGAGAAAAAGTTCAACCTGGACGGCCCTGACGGTTGGAACTGCTATTGGCATGATTTACAATGTGAGCCACGCACCTTCTTCAGCAGACAGAAAGGAGGGGGATCTGTGATGGTCTGGGGAGCTTTTGCATTCAATGGGACAATGGATATCACTTTCCTGCAAGGCAGGCAAAACTCTGAAATGTATCAGGACATACTCAGCAGCCGCCACCTTCTACCGTTTGCCGAAACTCTAGCGGGTGCTGATTATCTGTTCCAGCAAGACAATGCCTCTATCCATCGGTCTGCATCAACGAAAAGCTGGTTTAACACTCATCATGTGACCGTAATGGATTGGCCAGCACCCAGTCCAGATCTGAACCCTATCGAGAACCTCTGGGGTATCCTAGCTTGTGATGTGTATGCGAATGTATGGCAGTTCTCAAGTGTGGTGGCATTGAAAGAGCAGATTGAACAAAGCTGGTACGCACTCCGTTCAGAACACTTACATCACTTGGTGAACAGCATGCCCAATCGGGTTTTCAGTGTTATTCGGAACAACAGCTCCACTATTTGTACCGGAGGTGCTCATAACTAGCAAGTCTTTATATTTTTGAGACAGCGTATTTCTGTTTTTTTCTTATACTTGGCGTTGGAATTGTTATGTTTCCGTCAAACTATTGTGCAGCTGCGTGTCCTATGCTATAAATATGAGGTTTACATTTCAGCTCGTTGTTGTTTCCTTTTTATTCGAGAATTTGTTCTGCCTCTATATTTATGTGACGTACTATATGTACAGTGCAAGATAAAGATGTTCACACTGTTAAAGAATCTCTTGGGGCTATTCTATCATTATTGCGGCTGCGAGCCACGACCACTACCAGCATTCGGTTTCCTTGATGTGATTTGGAAGTTCTGAATTGTGAAGCGGTTCGGAAAAACTGCGCATACAGTCACAGTTTGATTGTTACAGTCCTGTTTGTTTGGGGTTTAACAACCACCGTGAGTAAAACTCAGTAGGGTGTAAGCAGTAGTCTGCCCATAATTTCGGCCCACTGGATCAAGTGAGGGGGAGAGTGCCAATGCTGTAAAACACATCATTCACGCCTCACCTGGCATTCAAACAGATGGGTATTCATATATAACCCATCTCAGATGAATGGTCAGAAGCCAGTGCTTAGGCCACTGGCCCTTCGGGGCGGCACAGTCTGATTGTGCTCCTTGCATACGAATACAATTGGGGTATGTCATTAATTTTGTTTCATTGAGCAGTCTCTCCCTGTATGTATATAAGATAGAAAGATAGATAGATTTCGACTGTTCGTCAAGTGGAACTCGGTTCAAGTCTAGAGTGAGGCACGGGTGGTGTGTTTGTCTTACATCACTCTTTTCACTCCCTGGAACCAGGAGCCCTAAATTAAGAACAGGCAACAAATTATAGCCCCAAAGAGTTGCTCATAATGGTCGTTAACACCCCCCCCCGACAGATGGGGTGCAATATTTAGTGGTTGGCCTCGGGTACAGAAATGTCTAGTTACGCCTCTGATTACAAGGGCCAACTAATTTATTATTTTTGAACATGTATCTCTTCAGCTCTGAAAAAAAAAATATTTTCTTGAATGCTATGAGATGTTTGTAGTTCAAATACTCGAAACTTGTTTGATTCAACCATTCTTCTGATATGAGGAATGTCCAGTTTTTCACTTTGCAACTGTTTATGGGGGTAAAATAATATTTAACAATAATACTGGACAGTGGGAACATCGCGAAAAAAAATTATAATTACAGAAAAATCTTTGATCCATCCGACTTCCGTTTTCGGAAAATTTTCCTCTATTTTCAAGCTGAAACACAATCTGTTATTGAACAAAATTATATTTTACAATAATACTGAGCAGAGGGAATATCGCGAGAAAAAAATTACGATTACGGATAATCTGTAGTTCGCCTAACTTTCGTTTTTGAAAGTTTTGAAAGATGAAATTCTGTCCCCAGCCGAAAAACATCCCCAACCCCTTTCACCCCCCCCAATTCACTTCATTTTTGCATTGTTCTCGAGAATGATGCAAACAATGACAATAAAAGCGGAATTCCTCGAATCCACGGAAAAAACTCGTACCTAAAGTTTACGAGAAAATTTTTGCTCCGTTGAACTTCCATTATCGGAAATAGTTGTCTACACTTTCAAGCTATAATACAAACATTTATACAATAAATTGATATTTAGTAACAATACTGGACAGAGAAATTTTTTTAAATTACAATTACAGGAAAATTTTTTTACTCCGTTTAACTTTCGTTTTCAGAAGTTTCGAAAAATGGAATACCTTTCCCAGATGGAATGACCCCCCCACCCCACCCCACACTAACCCTCCAAAAATAAACCATTATCTTCAGTTTTGCATCAATTTCAAGTATACCCAAAATGATTGCAATAAAAGTGGAATTCCACAATTCTAAGGAAGAATCGCATGCCTGATTCATAGCTGTCCGCGATATGCAAAATGAACTTCTCATTTGGCTACATACGGAAGCTGATTCACGTGTCCATAGCTGATTATATTCCTGACATGAACGACGTATTCGATTGCCAATTTTCAGAAATCTGAAGGGTCTGTTTCTAAAGCACATAATTTTATGAAGCATACCATTTTAAAGCTTGAATTTTGTGAGTGGTCCAAAAATCAGACCCAAGGTTTTACATTTATGTATATTTTTTCTTAAAATTTCGTAAGGCAGGTACCTTCCTCAGCTAACAACTTTATTTTGGCGGAAATCTCGCCATCCTGCCCTGAATTTTAAGCCATGTGTCTATGGTTCACACAATACAATTAAATACTTAAGTATATATTAAAAGTTATGTGTTTTTCTTCAATAACATCAACTAAGTATAAACCAAAAAGCACAAGACTTTATGGGAAAAGATCCAGGTGTTTACATATACACTGGTATATTATAAAGACCAAGATCTTTTCCCATAAAGTCTTGTACTTTTTGGTTTATTCTTATCTACAGTGTATCCACAGTGTTTTGTTCTAACATCAACTAAATTTTCTAGACAAGTAATTTTTATTGAAAAAATAATTTAATCAATTTTATTCAGTCTCTCTCTACATCCATGAATAAAATTTGTCCACCATTAATTAATAGCAGTGGATGAGTCAAAATTTTCAAGCAATACTTTGGCTTATTTTATTTGCTGTCAATCTTCTAAAGGAATTTTTTGTATTTATTTTGCATGAGCATTGTCTTGTCATCAAGAAGCCCATGCTACCCCATATTCTCTTAACTTCTGCACTGCTTGCTATATTAGTGAACAGTATTTCAACAATTTGTGCTATGACCTGCATGCATACCTGCCAACATTGGCAAGAGTCTTATCAGTAGTACCTAGCATTATTGTGCAGCATACATAAGATGCTTTTTCATGAAAGTATCCATCTCTTTGTGAAAAAGAAATACAACAAAATGGTACAACAAACAAGGACTCTAATGAAACAAACTTAACATGTGTGAATCACAAAGTTGATTCCCCTGGTGAGGGCATGGTAGGTAAGAGTGCAAGATTTAAGTTCAAAACTTCCACCAGTAAAAATCAGTCACATGCCTTTAGAATTCCACAATGCTTGACGGATGGGAAATCCAAGCAAGTAAATGTGCAGTGCGTGAACCTCTACTTACCATATGATCATACTGCCTCAAAAATTGCAGTTTCTGACAAGATGAGACCAAAGAAGGGGGGGGAGCTGAACATTTTTAACTGGGTGAAAATCAAAACACACAGCAAGAATGCAGACTACTGTCAGCTTTTCTTTTGTTGTCTGCAGCTGCACGGCATCCATTGCTTAATTTTTTTTTCTGCTGATATCTTTCTCTCCCTATTTCTTCATTGTCACTTTCCTTTCTTCCTTTTTTTTTTTTATGCCCTGTGATAACAATAATTTCATCCATCATGCTGAAAGTATCAAAGCTTCAACTATTTTAGATGAATGGTGTAACTTTGAAGATATCAATACTTTGGTAAATGCAAAAACTTATGGGACGGGGGATATTTAACAACGCAGGAGAATGGGGACATTGTGGCGAGGAGGGGGTTGAGATTACGGGGAAAAACCTTTGCTCCATCCGGCCTCCAGTGTTGGGAATTTTCCTCCTATTTTCAAGCTAAAATATGAGTACAATATTTATGCAGTAAAATGTTATTTAACAATAATATCGGACAGAGGCAACATCATGAGAAAAAAAGATATTACGATTACGGGAAATTTTTTTAACTCCATCGACCTTCCTTTATTTTTCAAGTTTCATAAAAAGATGGAATTCCGTCCTCCGACGAATACCCCCCCCCCCCCCACCAAGCCTCCAAAACTTTCTGTTTACTTGTGCATTGATCTTGTAAATAACCAAAATAATAACACAAAAAAAGGCAGAATTCCTTAAATTCGCTGAAGAATCTGAAGCCTAAAGATTATGGGGAAATTTTTGCGGCATCTGACTTCTGTTTTCACAAATTATTACCTACAGCTTCAAGTTGAAGTACAAGCATTTATGCAATAAAATGATATTTAACAAGAATACTGGACACAAAGGCAACATCAGGAGAAAACAAAGTTACGATTACGGCAAGTGTTCTACTCCGTTAACTACCGCTTTTAAAAGTTTTGAAACACAAAATACTGTCCCCAGACAGAAAATGACCCCCCCCCTTCTCTTCAGTTTTGTATCGATCTTGAAAATGAAGTGAATGATGACAAAAAAAAACAAGTGCGGAATTCTGCGAATTGAATGACGTGTATACATACATATCATTAGAGTGTTCTCTGAGATTCAGAGGTTAGCTCCTCAAAGAAAGACAAAAAAAAAAAAAAAAAAAGTGCAGAATTCTTCAAATTGAATGACATGTATACATACATATCATTAGGGTGTTCTCTGAGATTCAGAGATTAGCTCCTCAAAGAAAGACCATCTGCCAAATAAACATTTAACTAGTACATACACTGGCGTGCAAAACTTAAGGACGGACACTAGTGCTGCAGTTTATAGCCGCACAGTGAAACACACAAGCTTGTGGCGATTTGCATAACACAAGCAGATCAGTAGTAAGACGATGCATACACAAATTTCCAAAATGTGATGTCGCAGGTCACATGACAGTGCTGAAACGGATATAAGGAGCATCTCACAGCAAGGCAGGAAATGGACAGCAAAAGTGTGTGGCGTTGTAAAGAGGTTTGAGTGGTTTGTTAGTGTGTCGCAGACAAGAAAATGTCCACGCGGAGACATTTATATGACTTTACACATGGTCGAATAATTAAGAAAGCTGGAGGAGGGGCGAACCATAACGAGTGTCACCGACAAGTTCGGTGTGACCCATAGCATTGTTTTATGTGCATGGATGACCTTCCAAAACACAGGAACAGCTGTTCGAAAGGTCGGTGGTGATCGGCCATTGAAAACAACAGCAAGAGATGACCCATATACGGTCTTACAGGCCAAACATGATCGACGCCAGACAGCGAGCAATATCGCGAAACAACTGCAGATGACCACAGGATGCGTCATACAGCGGTTCATCGTTGCCAAACATCTACATAAAGATGGACTATTTGCCCAATGACCTGAATGTTGCACCCCATTAAAGACTACCCATCGGTGACATTGATTAAAATGGTGTAAGAACCACAAGGATTGGACCATAGAGCAATGAGGTACAGTACTCTTCATGGACGAGAGTTGTTTCAGTACCACAAGCGATTCTGGACGTCAGCTGATCTGGAGAGAGGTGGGAACACGTTATTGACTGGCTAACATTACCAAAAGATATTGGTATGGCGGTATTGGTGTGCTTGTCTGGGGAGGCATTACGCTGAATGGTCGTACTGAGCTCCACATTTCTTAAGGAGGTTCCGTAATTGCAAATCGCTACTGCGATGAGGTGCTCCTTGCCCATGTACGCCTATTCCGAAGTGCCATTGGTTCCGAGTTCATGTTTATGAACGATAACGTGAGACCCCATCGTATACGTGCAGTAGATGAGCTATTGGAAAGTGAAAATATCACTTGTATGGATTGGCCTGCGTACCTCCCGGACCTAAATCCCATAGAACATGGGTGGGATGCTCAGGAAAGATGTCTTGCGGCACGCCCACTTCCGCTGGAAAATGTTCATCAGTTGAAACGTGCACTGCAAGAGGAATAACCAAAGTTGCCTTAAGAACTCATCACCTGCCTTGTGTTAAATATGGCCAGACGCTGCAACACAGCCATTGCTGTTAGGGGACATCATTTTCCTTACTGACGACCACCACTTTGATTTCTGATATGATATTTGTGTGAATGACAATGGTGAAAAATTAATTGAACTCTGCATTGAAAATGGATTGTGGGTATCTAATATGTTTTTCAACCACAAGTACATACCACAAGTACATCCACACATACACTTGGGGAAATCATACTCTTGGATTAAAGAGTGTAAGAGATTTTGTTGTTTATGATCAGCGTCTGAAACACTTAGTTGTTGATACCCATGTAGGTGCAGATGTTGGCTCTGATCATCACCTGTTAGTGTCACGGGTGAAACTGAATGTTGGTTGGAGAAGAAGGTATAAGAAGATGCCTGTGGTGAAAAGGATAAAGATTGAAAGGCTGTTTGAAAAACATCGGTATTATTCTGATTTACTCAGTGAACGTCTGAATGAGTTGAAGGTGTGCGAGAAGCATGTAGAAAAGAAGTGATCTACATGCTTCTAGAGATCTGTGGTACAGCAACAGTGGATAATTTTAAAGGTGATGCTTGGTGGAACAATAAGGTTAAAGAAACAGTAAAGAAGGAATAATATTTGGGGATGTTGCAAGGTAGAGTCTGAGAGGATGAATATCCCTGCAAGAAGCGTGAAGCAGCAAAGCTGGTTCACCAGAGTAAGGCAAAAGATAGAAAGGAAAAGGAGGAAAGGTACGATTTGGCTTCTTGGAAAGACAGATAAGCATTCTAGAGGTACATAAGACATAGGAAAAATTAGGGAATTAAAATTCTAGGTTGTGTAAAGAATAGGGTTGGAGAAATGATATGGGAACCCAATGAGCTAAGTGAAAGATGGAGTGAGTACTTCTGTGATTTATTAGGACATGAAAGCAAAGATGATTCTGAGGCAGAAGCAGATGATGTCATAGTGAGAAATGGAAGCACTGGTGGGATCTCAGGAGAAGAGGTGTGTAAAGCTATTTGTATCTTAGTAATATGCATGTGTGCAGGTTGCTATATGCTGATGACATAGTCCTGTTGGCAGAGAGCAAAAGTGCATTGCAGAATATGTTGTCCTGGATGTAAAGTTTGAATGAAATTCAAACTGAGTATAAATAAGGGAAAAACCAAAGTTATGGTTTTTCAGCGAGGAACTGTTCGTACTGAATGCAAGATACGCATTAATGGCACAGAGATTGGCCAGATGAATGAGTTTGTATATTTAGGAAGTATGTTTGACAGAGAACAATCTGTAAATCAAACTCATCTTTGTTATGTGGCTTCCTAGATTACTACATTCAAGCTATAGTTAACTTTTTTATGGGATTTATCTAGGTAAAGTCTTAAAATTCCTGCAAATTTTCGGAGAGATCTCCTCTCCTTCGTCAGCCAGTCATTCGTTTAATCTCTGTCACTTTCTTCGGTTATGGTCAGTGGTGGCTCCTCTATTGGTGCCCATGAACCCCCAAAACAGAAAACGAAAGAAATTAAAATATAACAAGTTAAATGAAATAAAACAGTAAACACATTTCCAGGTTTTGCCAATTTCGGTATGAGCCCCCCTAAATACCCTGGCAAGACGCGACTGTAATGGTATAAAATTCGCAAGTTAGCAGCACAGATCAGCCGGCCTTACTCGATCGCACGTGCGATAGAAGAAACTACTTGAAAACCAGTTTGTCTGGTGGGAAGAGGAGGCACGTGCGTGAGGAATAAGCGCCGCTCATAAGCTTTCAATTCGCACAGTCTTCAGTGTGCAGGAGCTCATGCAGATGGATCGGCAGTTTGTTATTCACCCAGATTTTCCCTTGGTTTGCGGCAACAAGTGCTTAGTGCAGTTTTTCAGTTATTAATCTGTTTATTAGTTTTTATAGGTTAGTTTTATTGTTGTGTGTAAGAACATGTGTAAACAGTTAAGATGGCACTTAGTAAAATCAGTGTTTCGGAGCTAAAGCAATTACAATTTTCAACGTTACCGCTGGAAAGAAAATTTGAAATTAAAATGCTCAGGCCAACACCTAGGCTTAAGCTGATCCAGGTGACAAAATGTAAAACTAGAGATTTCAAAAGGGAATTCAAACCCGACTTATATGAGAAATATCCATGGATCTGTGGATGCGAATTAACTAAAGGCTCTTTTGTTTTGACTGTTTCCTGTTTGCAAAACCAAGTGGTGATTCAAGTTGGGTGAGTTACAGTGTTGCTGATTTATCACATCTAACTCAAAAAATAAATAAATATCACTGCTCCCAATCACATTTTAACTCCACATTAGAGTTTAGTTTGTTGGGAAAGGTTGATATTCGAAAACAGCTTGACAGTGCATTTCGTTTGAATGTTAAAAAACACAATGAGCAAGTAACCAAAAATCGTTATGCTCTTTCCAAAATTATTGACTGTATTCTGTTTTGCAGCACATTTGAGCTCACACTTCGAGGACACTATGAACGCGATGATTCCTTAAATCCAGGCGTTTTCAGAGATCTTATAAACTTCTCAGCAGAACATGATGCATCTCTAAAAGACCATCTCACTAACGCCACTGTTTTTAAAGGAACATCAAAAGAAATTCAAAACGATTTATTATACTGTATGCTCACTGTTTGCCAGAACCACATAAAAAAAAAAGAAATCTCAAAAGCAAGTTTTGTAGCAGTGATAGCAAACAAAACTACTGATGTTTCATCTGCATCTCAGTTGGTTGTCGTTTTTAGATACATTTTAGGTAACGGATAACCAGTTGAGAGATTCTGGGAATTCACTAATCCACCTGGACATGATGCAGAATCTATCGCTGGATGTATTCACGCTAGTTTGGAAAAAGTTGTAGACAAAGCCGAGAAATTGATATCCCAGAGCTACGACGGTACAAACGTGATGAGTGGTCACCACGCAGGTGTTCAGGCTATTATTAAACATACCTATAAGAATGCAAATTTTGTGCATGGAGCAAATCTTTATTGACAGTGTTGCGTTAAATGAAAAATACAATGACATACAACTTACACATGTGGACAATGAGATGTTCAAAAATGATAAGGAAGCCATGATAGATAACGGAGTGAAATTTCTGGAAGAATGTTTTATTGAGCATCCAGACTGCAATCTTCTTGCAAATATGTCAGTTTTTGACACTTTTTGCTGGCCATCTGGTCAAAAATTAGAGAAATTTGGCAATGATGAGCTACTTTCTGAACAGCAAAAATTTTCTAAACACTTACCAGTCCTTGAAAAAGGTACAACCATACTCAATGAATGGTTCCAAATTAAAGTTCTTGGTCAGTGTTTGGATTTTCAAGAACTTCTGCAAGCATCATTATTAAAAAAGAATAGATTCCCCAAATTAAGTAAACTGCTGCATATAGTTTCGGTATTGCCAGCATCAACAGTGTGCTGTGAAAGATGATTCAGTACAATGAATGTCATTAAGAATAAATTCCGCTCAAGATTGGACTGTAACACGTTATGTGACCTGATGATGATAAACATGAATGGTCCTTCTGTACGTGACTTTCAGCCAGCAAATGCAGTGGACCATTGGTATTTTTCTTCAAAAGGTACTTGGCATGTTCAAGGACATCACAGAAACAGTGCACCTGTGTATGAAACTGATACTGTCCTTCAGAAACAGAAGAATTAAATTAACTTCAGCATTTATGTAAATAGTTTTGTATTAAAAGATGTAATTAATAAAAGTTTTGTTATGTAAATAGTTTTTCTGTTAAACATATTTTTGAGAAATGATTTGTTGGTAATATTCACAATTTCTCAGATTTTGTCTGATTTTCTTCAAATCAAATACAAATATTGAAGTCAATACTGTTTCTTTTATTAGTACATTAATGCTTATTAATACAAATTTCTGTGTACAAGTTTAATTTTTATTATAGCAGAACTGCTGATAATTAGCAAAAAATCAATCTTCTGTATTGTAGGAATTATCAGGAGAGAACAACAGTCAAACATTATGTAAACTTTATTAATCCTTTATCAGTAGAACAATTTACAAATATATAATTATTATATACCTTTCATCCTAGAAAAATGTTTGACAAAATATATCACAGATTTATAGAAAAATGTTTGACAAAATATATCACAGATTTATGTAGAAGTCTGTTTCATTTTTATTCATTATTACATTAGCATATCACTGCATTTTTTTTATTCACTTAAATTTTAAACCTCCTGAGCCATGTCAGATCAATCACCTTCTTGACCTCACCATTTCTGATTTTGATGAAATTTGGTATGAAGCACACATATAACAAGGTAAGTAATTCTGCCAATTTTCAGATTTTTATTTTGAAAATTGTCCAAGATACACACATAATAAAAATCGAAATTTTCGTAAAAAATGACAAACTCGCACACTTATAAATGGCTGTAAATTTTTTCCTAATTGTAGTAGAGTGACAATTCAAACACAGTTGCAAAGCTAAAGGATTGAGCTTTCTATAGATACCATACATGACCTTCTTACAACAGATTAAAGTTTCAAGGTCATCCACTGTGACCTTTGACCTTGAATATCTCAAAACATACCATCTTAAAAAATTACGAAAAAAATATATTTTATTGCTACAACATTCTTCTACCCATGTGCCAGATATTAGGCTGGCACCGCTATGGCAAGGCAGTGTAGGATTAATAGGAGTGTCATGCTGCACCCTTCTGTATGTAAGGCACAGAGACATATCATGCAATAAATATTTCTTACGTTGAGGATTTGTGTTTATTATACATGAAATGTGTATATATTATAACAGATCAACAGATTTATCAGAAATATGCTATGTGACAGCAATTTTACTTGATAGACACAATTTTCAGCAGTAAATAATGTCAACAAATCTTTGAGATCAGAGATTGAAACTCCACCCATTTTAGCCAATGGCAGGGCTTCTTCTTAGCCAATGACAAAGCTTCTTATTAGAGCCAATGACAGGGTTTCTTATTAAAGCCAATGGCAAGGCTTCTTATTACAGCCAATGAGAAATCTTACTGGTACACCATTTTACATTTGCTGTTATTTCAATTCTGAGCTTGTGAGTGTGTGGTTATCAATTTATCTGTAACATTGTTAACTGTTTAATTGTTATTTTATTTTATCTTTATTGTTATCTTTATTTAATCAATTTCTTTTTATCAAACTATATTTATTTATCATTTTTTTTTTTTTTTTTTTTTTTTGCAGGTGCAGTTTCATTAACCAAAATGGACTTTAAAAGTCAAATTTTTTGTTGCAATCCTCTGGGTAAAAGTGGACACACAAGGTTTAGAAAGAACCTGAGAAAAGTACAGCCTTGGATGGTTCAGAAATGTCCAAATATAACATTAGAACAGAAAATATGTAGTTCATGCAGAAAATCTATTTCTGAAATGCCAGGTCCTTCATGTATAATTGAAACAGATGCAGAGGCAGAACAACCTCGGTTAAGTGAAGATAATTCAGAAGGAGTGGTGAAGAGTGAAATATGGACTGACAGACACACAACTTTGGATAGTCTGAATGATACGTTACTTTCTCTAGGCGAATCTCCTGTGAAAAAAAAAGATTAGGTGTTGGACAGTACAGTAAGAAGAAATATCAGAAAATTGGTGAAGTGATAAAAGACTACATAGGTGTTCCAGAATGTGATAATCCTGTGACAGTGTCTGATAAATCGGTCATGATTTCACAATTGAAAGAAAAATTTCAAAAAACAGACTCTAGCAGTGTTAAAGTCCAAATACTAACAATATTACCTAGAACCTGGAGTATTCGTAAAATTCAGGAAGAATTTGGTGTAACATATTACATGACACGAAAGTCTAAAAATCTTGTGGAAGAGCAGGGTATTTTAGCAACTCCATATCCTAGGCCTGGGAAAACTCTCAGTGACAGCACAGTTGAAAACGTTATTGCATACTATAATAGTGATGAAGTGAGCCGTTGTTTACTAGGAAAAAAGATTTTGTTACAATGATGGAATCAGGATCAAAAGTACAAAAACAGAAACGTCTTATTCTAGGAAATTTGAAAGAGATATTTCAAGGATTTAAAGACAAGAATCCTAATGTCAAAGTAGGGTTTTCAAAGTTCTGTGGTTTACGCCCAAAGAATTGTGTGCTGGCTGGTGCAAGTGGAACACACTGTGTCTGTGTGTGTTGTGCTCATGAAAATGTAAAACTTATGCTAGCAGGGTGCAAATTGCAAGACTTAACTCGTAATGATGAATTATCAGTTAGGACATACAAAGATTGTCTTGCAAGAATAACTTGTAACCCTCCTCTTCCAGAATGCTTCTTCTTCAAGTGTGATTCTTGTCCTGGTATAGCACACTTACTAGAGCAAATAAGTAGCTTATTCACCATGAATGGGATTGATGAAATTGTATATAAATCGTGGACTACAACTGATCGCACAACACTTATGACAGTCAGTAACACTGTAGAAGAATTCCTTGAGACCTTTGAATCAAAAGTGAAATTGCTATTGCCACATTCTTTTATAGCTATTCAGCAGTCATACTTTCTGTCAAATCTGAAAGAAAACCTTGATGATAATCAGTGTGTTGTGTTGTTCGATTTTGCTGAGAATTATTCCTTCACACTGCAGGATGCAGTCCAAGGATACCACTGGAACAATTCCCAAGCTACTATTCACCCTTTCGTCGTGTACTACAAAAGATCACACACACTTCAGTTGGATCCTGTTTCTTTTGTTGTCATCTCTCAGAATGTCTTAAGCATGACACTATCAGTGTCGTTCACCTTTTCCAGAGCCAATTGTTGCAGTTTATATCATCACATTTTGACAAGAAAGCAGAACACATCTATTACTTTTCAGACGGTGCAGCCTCACAGTATAAGAACAGGAAGAATTTTGTCAATCTGTGCCATCATGATGTAGATTTTGGTATCACAGCTGAGTGGCATTTCTTTGCCACCTCACATGGAAAGGGGCCATGTGATGGCGTGGCAGGCACCATTAAGAGTTTAGCTGCACGTGCCAGCCTTCAGTGTTCATACAATGACCAAATTATGACACCGCGACAACTGTATGATTGGGCTTCCAGAAATATTCCTTCGTGCCATTTTAAATACAGTACGGACAAGGACTATGAGAACCACAAGGAGTTCCTCGAGATACGTCATGCTAGTGCTCGACCAATTCCTGGTACTCCAAAACTTTACTGTGTAATACCAGTAAGCCGCACAGCTATTAAAACCAAGATGTATTCAAACTCAACTGAATACAAGGTTGAGTCAGTATTCCTAAATCCAATAGAACTGGATCTGGAGGATATTCATGGCTATGTTATTGTTGAGTATGATAACCAGTGGTGGGTTGGTTGTGTTTTGGATGTGAACATTCATACAGAACAAGTTAAGATAAGTTTTCTGCACCCACATGGACCTTCAGTGTCTTTCACATACCCACAGAAGCCAGATATATTAGAAGTGGATAAAACAGCGGTCATTACGAAGGTTGACCTATGAACAGCAACAGGTCGGACATATTTTATGGAGAGAAGTGAAATAGAGATGGTCACTAGCAAGATGGCATCACATTCTTTTGGTTTGCAACCTTATTAACCAAGCGGTTCACTTGTATGTGTACACCACTAATATAATCTGTAACACATTGTGAAATTAATACATACATGCATCTGGAAAACAGTTATTGTACATTTGTCCGAACCTAACCTGGAG
The DNA here is from genome assembly GCA_039090855.1 of Macrothele yani. Classification (NCBI taxonomy): domain Eukaryota; kingdom Metazoa; phylum Arthropoda; class Arachnida; order Araneae; family Macrothelidae; genus Macrothele; species Macrothele yani. The sequence continues at coordinate 64,533,643 of CM077001.1, read as the reverse complement.
GACATATACTCCTATTAATCCTACACTGCCTTGCCAGTGCCAGCCTAATATCTGGCACATGGGTAGAAGAATGTTGTAGCAATAAAATATATATTTTTCGTAATTTTTTTAAGATGGCATGTTTTGAGATATTCAAGGTCAAAGGTCACAGTGGATGACCTTGAAACTTTAATCTGTTGTAAGAAGGTCATGTATGGTATCTATAGAAAGCTCAATGTTTTAGCTTTGCAGCTGTGTTTCAATTGTCACTGTACTACAATTAGGAAAACAGTTACAGCCATTTATAAGTGTGTGAGTTTGTCATTTTTTTCGAAAATTTCGATTTTTATTATGTGTGTATCTTGGACAATTTTCAAAATAAAAATCTGAAAATTGGCAGAATTACTTACCTTGTCATCATTCGTAAATATGCGGGAGTGACATGGAGGAGACTGGCACAAGACAGACCGTTGTGGAGGAAACTTGGGGAGACCTTTGTCCAGCAGTGGATTGATAATGGTTGACAATGATGATGATGATGATGATGTGTGCTTCATACCAAATTTCATCAAAATCAGAAATGGTGAGGTCAAAAACTTATTTTTTTTTATTGATCTGACGTGGAATGTCCCTCCTGGCATTTGGGGATCCCAAATATGTGTGTGTTTCCCAAAAAAAACAGATTTATAATTTCAGTGCTTTGGAAAATGTGTAAAATACTACTCATGTCCATCCTATTATATTTCTAGGTTTGGCTATATATTTCATGCTCAATTATTGCTTAGATCCAAAAAATGCATATATAACAATTTACGGTGGCATTTCTTTATACCTGAAAAGTTGTTTTCGCATTTTTGGTTCTACATCGATTTTCAGGAACGCGTACTTTATTTCGGGTGAGGGGCTGGCTCCTGATATTTTCAGTTGGGTCATAAATTTCAAAATATTTTTCAACCCCTGCTCGTGGTTCAACCACCAGGTGGAATTTCAAGAGTCGAACCATCAATATAGTGTATGAATACAGATAACAGTTAACTGAATGCATGGAAAAAATAGAGTCATAATCGAAACAAGCTGTAGCAATAAATCAAGCAGGGGCTATTCGGCGTATGTTGGAATACTCAGTATTTGTGTTTTGGCTTACAGTTTTTCACAATATTATGCCACATTGAACGTGTTATACAACCAGCTTCAGAAAACACTAAATGATGCAGCACTTGTTCAAAAGCATGTAAACACTTTCTAACAGTCAATGGAAAAAAGAAAGTAAAAGAATGGACACGGTGACCATGAAGATATCTAAAACAGAGGAAACATCAAAGAAAAGGAAGAGAGAAAATATTCACATAAATAAAACTGTGGCAGCTAAAGAGATATGTGATGTTATCACGAATCAAGTAAAAGATAGATTTTCTTTTATAACTCACTACTCTGCTGTTTCTCTCCTCCAAGCTGAAAATTTCAGGAGGATGAGGAAAAGTTTCCAAATCAGCTTGTTGAGCAAACAACAGATGCTTATCCCATGTTACAGAAGGATTGCCTGAAAACTGAACTAGGAGTAATTTACAGAAGACCATATTTCAGAAATATGAATGGTGCCATTAATCTTCTACAGTTCGTTACAGAAAATAACTTGCACACTATGTTCACGGAGACCTACAAACTGTTGCTAATTATTTCTACTATTCCAATGACAACTGCTGAGGCTGAGAGATGCTTCTCAACTTTAAAATGAGTTAAGACATTTTTAAGAAGCATCATGAGTGAGAACAGACTGAGATCTCTAGCCATGCTCTCAATTGAAAAAAAACATGATAAATGACATACCTAAATTCAATGGAAATGTTATTGATTTGTTTGCCTCAAAAAGAGACAGGCGGAATGTCTTAATTTACAAAAATTGCACTTGAGTAATCAACATTCCTTTTGAATGTTTATTTTTGAAGTAAACTGTAACCACTATTGTAGTAGAATGTTCCTTTGTCGAATGTTACAGTTTTTCTATGTATGAGTGCTTGTTTTTTTCTTTAAGTTGCATTGCTTTTTTTTTTTTACTTGTAGAAACAGAAACGTATTATAAACCTGTACGTTATGTCGTAACTGAAAATTTAATTTTTACAATTTATGTATTGTGAACACCCATTTGAATAACCCACGAGCCGCCACTGGTTACGGTGATTCTGCAAGATATCTTGCCAGATGTTAGGCAGCGAAAATCCCTTAGTCATTAATGATGAAGTTCTGGTATTTTCCAATTTCAAGTCCCAATACCAGAACTTCATCATTAATGACTGTAAGGGATTTTCGCTGCCTAACATCTGGCAAGATATCTTGAAGAATCACCATAACCGTCAAGGTTAACCGTAACCGAAGAAAGTGATGGAGATTGAATGAATGACTGCCTGACGAAGGAGAGGAGTTCTCTCCAAAAATTTGCAGGAATTTTGAGACTTTACCAAGATAAATCCAATAAAAAAAAGTTAATTAGAGAGAACAAATTAGATGGCAAAATTAATAGGCGGGTGAATTTTTCATTGAAAGTCATAGCTGCCTTAGGAGGATTTCACAGGAATGATGGGTTCTCAAGGAAGTCTCGAATTGCTGGGTATGAAAGTGTAATTGTTCCTACTTTGATGTACGGCAGTGAAACCTGGGTACTGCAGAAAAGACGAGTCACTTGTGTGCTGGGGAGATGAGTTATTTATGGAAGGTGAGCGGTAAGACATGCGCTGGTCATGTGAGGAATGACGATGTGTTGTAGATGTGTAATGTGAGGCAAAATGTTGTTCGTAAGGTGGAGACTAATATTCTTAGGTGGTTTGGCCATGATGAAAGAATGAGTGATGATTCTGCAAGATATCTTGCCAGATGTTAGGCAGTGAAAATACCTTACAGTCATTAATGATGAAGTTCTGGTATTTTCCAATTTTTCAAGTCCCAATACCAGAACTTCATCATTAATGACTGTAAGGGATATATTATCATCATTAATGACTGTAAGGATATTACTAAGATAATTTTTTCAGCCGAAGTGGCAGGAAAGAAAGGTACAGGAAGACCAAGGAAATCATGGGAGAACCAGATTCAGGAATACTTGCTTGAGAAAAAGATTATGAGTATGAAGTACAAAAGGTCTTGTGTGCGGCGTGTGATGGATGTTAATGAAGCTCGAGTGGTGTGCAGTGATCGACACAAATGGATACATTTGATACACCAACAGTAAGTAAATTCTAGTTCTGTCAGTTAAATGTGCACTTGGCACATGGTCTTTCTTTGAGAAGCTAACCTCTGAATCTCAGAGAACAACTTAATGATATGTATGCATGTATGGTTCCAGGAGTGGGAGTGAACCAATGCCATAAGACAAACATATCTCCCAAGCCTCACGCAGGACTCAAAAACAGGCTCACTCGGATGAACAGACAGAAGCCAGAGCTTTGGCCACTGTACCAGCAGAGTGGCAATGTAGTTTTAGCAGGAGCTAGCTACTCTTAAAAAGTAGCTTTCCAATCACTGAAAAGAAGTATACTGCTGTTTTTAATTTAGTATGAATTAATGAATACACACATAAAATAATGACTGAATTAGCAAAGCATAACTGCAGTAATGAAAGTTGGTGAAAAATATGAAACATTTTACTAACCCCTGGAATTTTTTTCAGATCATGGTTCTGTGCTCCCATATTCCAAAGAATTACCTCACCACCTTTAGATCCAGCTGCCAGAATAGATGGATATTTAGGATGATAAGTTAAAGCAGTGACTCTTCGTTCAAATGGACGAGAAAATGCACAACTTTCCATGGTACTTATGCGATTTACAATACACCTCCTTTTAGCCTGAAAAATAATAATAATAATTAACATTAAATTTTACATCACAATGAAATACTTGACTGAACAATTCAGTCAAATTGTGGTTTTAATATACAATAAAAAAACAATCAGCTAAAACTTCATAGTACAACAGGTCACTCATGGAAAATCACCCAGTCAGTAGCAGTTGCTGACCCATTTTTTTTAATTAAATTTTTGGCCATCTGTAAAGTTATATTTTGAGAGTTCAAATGTGAACTTCATTTTTTTAGACATCCACTACTTTGAATTTACAAGCCAAAAAGGATGTTGCAACATAGAAAAATCACACCCAGATAGCCTTTTTGCTCTTTTTAACTGCACAAAATCTAAATAAGGCATGAAGCTCCAACTGGTTTCATTTTAAAGAGCACATGTATACCTATAAAGGGAATATATAAATATTTACTAAAAATTAATGTAAGAAGGAGAAATCCTTTGTAGTTTCACACATAAAGTGGTATAACAAGACCAAGGACATGGCAGATAGAAGATGAGCAGTAAGCCGTACACATGACCCAGCAGATGAAGAGAAGTCAATCATTTGGTAAAACTTTAGGTCATATACTGATTTCTTGAATTGTTTGTATGCCAAAGAATGGTGATAGACAGTGCCACATCAGCCATGCAGCAAGAATGACCATCCGAGTCAACGACAACTCTGCCAATTAGGTAATTGGTGGCAAGATGATGTTAACATCACAGGCTTTCCACCAGTGCACCTACACCAGTGGCTGATGGAGAATGAGTGATATTTCTCTAAGATGTCAACAATATCAGTACCACAAAAGGGCTTCTCCTTTGCAGTATGGCATATTGCAAATCACAGAATAATTCCCAATAAGAAAAAGGATCGCATTACTAACCTTAGGTCATGAGCATCTGCAGCGAGGGTCAAGTGACCCCCTGGAAATTGGAATCTCCCTAAAATAAAATTTAAATAAAAAAATAAAGGCAGAACATAGAAAGCAAGAATTTCATTATTTTTTTATTAGACTAGAGGCTGTGCTTTTTGCTCACTATGGCAACCACTGCTATTTGGTATCCCAGTGGACCTGTTCACCGCAGGAACCCATTTTCTCTCTCTCAATCTCTCTCACACACACAGCATGGCCAAACAAGTGCATACATCTAATGCAGAATATTATTGGTTGGTCAAAGATATTTCAGTAATGTATGGCATGTATCTTGATCATTGATATGCAGAATCAAGGTTATGGCTCCATGTTTAGAAAGACAAGTTGGTAGCAGAAACAGAAAAGATTTCCCTTTCAGAAAGTATGCAAGAAGCAGAGAAATTGTACTCTGTAGCTTCAAGGGCAATGCAAACCACTGCCACACCCCACAACAAGTACCATTGGAAGATCTTAAAGCACCCTATGTAGGATGAAGTCTTGGGTGATATCAACCATGACTGAGGAGAGACTAGGTGCTCTGTGTATAACTGTCCATCAAAAGTGGGTGTACGGAAAAGCAGATTTTATAAGAAAAGTTGTCAACCAATTTGGGCAAATCAATAGAAGGCAGCAGTCTTTATTTTCTTCCAACCAGGAGTGACACAATCATAATCCAGTTTAATTATCATAAGTTGTTCTTTGCTAGCTAAATACAACTATATGGCAACATTTATTCAATTAATTTTTACTTAAACTCTTATTAAATGTACTTTGTAACAGTGTTTTCTCTCGTCTTAGGAAATAAAGATATTCCTCTTAACATAGCAAGACTGAGACTGTATTTCTGTCATTTATACTGAAGGACTTAAGAGCTCAGAGAGGTCTTGTGTGCTGGAACTTTGCTTTGAACCTTCTTGGACCATAATTACAAGCCCCTTCCTGCCACCCTGGTGAAGCAGTGGTCTAAGCAATGGCTTCTGATCATTCGTCCGAAAGGGGTCCGGGTTCAAATCCCTGTGAGGCATGGATGTTGTGTTTGTCTTACGACACTGGCTCTCTCCCTTTCCTGGAACCAGTTGCCCTAAATTAGGGACAGGTGACTGCTTATAGCCCATTGAGTTGCTCACGGTAGCCGTTAAACCTCCAATAAAAAAACAATAAAAAAAACCTCCCCCGCTTGTGTTTTTTTTTCAAGATCTAAAGCTGAGAATTCCAGATGGCACCTACACAAATTTTTAAACAGAAGATTTAAACAAAAAAAATGTAAGACACATTTTATGACTTTATGAAGAAAAAACATTCTTTTATATTTTTAAAAAACAACTTTAATTTGCCAAAGGTGCATTACTATTCTATGCAGCAAAAAGGAAAAAGTTGTGGTACATGTTTGAAATATGTGACTTTCAAAATATTTATTATTTCTGAAACTCAAATAATGATTACTAGTTAACTGGCATAATATACTGCATTTAATTTTTGTGTAGAAGACAAATATTTAAAAACATATGCATATGTTTTTTTGTTTTTTTTTTTTTGCTGTAAATACCTACTAAATAATTTAGGATATTAAATTACATTTTACCAATTCCTAAACCAGTGTTGAGACAGGCCGAGCCCGACCCCAAAAACCTCGGGCCCGAACCGTGCTCAAACTGTACAATATTCAATACAGTTCGGGCTCGGAGACACAGAGCAATAGAGAAGTATAATTTATTTTTTAAATATAATTTTTTTATGTTTTAACATACGAGACTTTTCTTACATGTTCTAGTTAATAAAGAAAATTCTTTGGCAACTGGGTCCGGGAGGGAAGTGAGAACTCAGGAGGGCTATTGATTCTGTGCATGGGTAGAAAAATGTCATAGGCAAAGTATTAGTGAGTTTCTGCGTAGAAGGAAAAACTTCCTCAAGTAGATAGCACGCCAAAGAAATTTTGCTCCCTACCTCCATGCTGCAGCTCCCTGCTTATTCTATTGAGCAAAGTACGTAGTTTTCAGCGCTTCCTGATCTTTCCGGATGCCCAGCTGCCCTAAAACATTTCGGGAAGAAACAAATGGTAAAAAAGTTGCGCAACCATATTATAGAAACAGATAGAGTTCTCTACTTCTCAGTTGAGAAACACATTGGTTAAATGCAGGGAGAAGAGAGTGGAAGTCTGGAAGAGGAGATTTCTTCATTAATGCCTAAACAAGTTAAGTTAATCATAGTTTTTAGACTCGTTCTGGTCCGGGCTCTATCTTTCAATATAAAATTTGGGCTTGGACGGCCTCGGATTCTTAAAACTAAGTCTGAACTCAGCTCTGTCCTAAACAATTTATGCAGCTTCTCCCTTGGAGTCATGCCACATATTCAGATATATAAAGTGTTTCACTCGTAGGAGGTCCCGACTTATCATTTACTACAGACATAATATACAAACAAGATGCCTGCAAATACATGAGTACTGACATGGATAGAGACATGTTTAAATGTAACACGACTCTCTTGCCTGTATGGTGCTGCATTGCAGTCACCATAGGAACCGTCGCCAACTTCCAACATTGAATTTCTCCACACCAGTGGTGGAAGTACAGACTACCCCTTTTGGAGTGCAGCCTCTGGAGCAGGAAAATCTACATTTCGGAGCAGCTATAATAAAATGATACTCTCAGCACCGTTTGGAGGGGGAAATCTATACACTGGAACCTCTATATTGGTAGTCCCTATATTTATCAAATCCAATATTCATCACACCTTTTTTGGCAAAAAAAATGTTCCGATATTTGTCCAAAAATCCAATATTCGTCACGAAAAGTCACCCACCACATGGCCATCCTAGCCTTGTGCAATTGTCCACACAGTCAGACAGCCAGCCCCGTGTGATAGCCTAGCAGTCTGCCTTGTGAGAAAGTTCCAGGGTTGGACTGGATAAGACTAATCAACCCGCGCGATCCAATCCAGATCCCTTCCCCTCCCCCCACACACACAGTAGTGGCCAAATTTGTGGAAACCTTTTGGAAAAAGTATATTTTTGAGGTTTGATGGCTCATAACACCACTTTATTTTGGAGTAATACCATAAAATTATATATCAATGGAAAGATAATTTCATCAAGAATGTAATGCAACAAAGTTTGTTCAATTATCTGTATTCTATGAAATTTTGTACTCAAATAACCAGAAAAAGGAAGCAAACTTGCTTAGGTTGATATGAAATAGCTTTCCTTCATTTGAATGTAGCCATTGAGCATGAGTGTTTAAAGAGCCAATCAGGTGTCATCCTGTTTTGGCAATGAGCCAATCAGATCACAGTGGGATTCAGCTATTGATATCATGCATTGGAGCTGAGAGGAGGACATTTGCCAGTGTGTTTGTGATTGCTATCAAGTCGGTTGGGTTTTTTGTTGTTGTTGTTTCATTTAGTGAGCTTGTAAAACCTAATAAAATTAAAGAAATGGCACAAAGAGTTGACTGGTCACCCAGAAAATTATGTAAAATAGTACTATTAAGTGAACAAGGCTTCAGTTATGAAGAAATTAGAAGAAAAATTGGTGAAAACTTAACCAAAGGTGGCATTTCTATATTTTTGAAGAGGTATAAGGAGACTCGGTCACTACAAAACCAGACTGGTAAAGGCAGGAAAAGGTGCACAACAGCAAGTGATGATAGAAGAATTAAGAGACTGTGCCTAGGTGACAGAAGAAAATCATCTGTGTGTATACAAGACGAAATGGTGCAATGCAATGTGAAGTTGAGTGCAAGGACTGATCGGCACATACTGCAGGAATTTGGTCTAAAAGCTAGAATTCCATAAAAAATGCCATTTTTCTCTCTCCAACAAAGGTTGAAAAGATTAGACTGGGCTAAAACCCATGTTAACTGGACAGCGGAACATGGGACAGTGTCATTTGGAGTGATGAGACCAAAATCTCCCTGTTTGGTAGTGATGGCATAAAATACGTAAGGAGAAGAATCGGAGAAAATTTGCATCCTGATTGCATTACATGTACCGTGAGACACCCAGTTAGTGTTATGATTTGGGGTTGTATGACATCAAAAGGTGTGGGCATAATTTGCGTGATTAATTGGAATATAAATGGCCAAAAATACATTAATGAAATACTTGAGCCCAAACTGAAGCCTTCTGCACGTGATCTTTTCCAAGATAATGAAGCATTTATATTTCAACAGGATTCAGCTCCATGTCATGTTACTGCTGTGTGCAAAAAGTGGTTTCAAGATAATCATATTCCACTGCTGGAATGGACTGGGAATAGCCCAGACCTTAACCCCATCGAAAATCTATGGAGCTGACTAAAGAAACTTGTTAGTCAGAAGCAACTGAGCAATAAAACCCAATTAATAGAAGCAATAATTCAATCTTGGTTTCACATTATAACAGCTACAGAACTAAAACACTTGGTTCACTCCATGGGAAGGCATTGTAAGGCCGTAATTAATGCTAAAGGTTACCCAACTAAGTATTAACTGACACGGTGAGAATTTTTGTATATCTCCTTTTTTCTATGTGTTTCACTTTTCTTCTTTATAACTGCTGTTCTAATACAAAATCCTTCATAAAAGTTATTGCATTACTTTCTTGATGAAATTATCTTTCTATTGATATACAATTTCATGGTATTACTCAAAAAAAAAAAAAAAAATAGTAGTGTTATGAGCCATCAAACCTCACAAATACACTATTTCCAAAAGGTTTCCACAATTTTGGCCACTACTGTATATATTATTAATTATGTTAATATAGACAATAATATATTTTTACTTTAAATATATTATCATATATTAATAATTACAGGGATCATAGCATACTTCTGGAAAATTTTAGGTTGGAATTTTAGGAATTTTAGGAATTTTTAGAAAAATTTTAGGAAAATTTTAGGAGTGTATTTCAATAAAAACTAGATGTATATTTGTATACATCTAGTAAAACAACTTTGTATACATTGTAAAGAGTTTGCTTCACACCCTTCAACCATATATACTGATAGACTGCGCATGACATCAAAATTTCTGGCTCCAACATAAAATCACATGACAACAGTCAAAAAGATGGGTTACACCTGCTGTGCTTATGGTTGCTCTGAGCGATATAGTAAAGAAAGTTCTATGATTTTTCATGGGTAAGAAACGAATTAAATACCTAAGTCAATAAAGTTCAATTACTTAACCAGAAACTTGCAGCTATTGATATAAAAATATAGTAACTTAAGAAAAAAAATGGAATGCATGTTCCAAATTCTTCGCAAATGTTCATCACATTATAAATCACAAAATGTAAACAACCCGTTCATGCATGTATATAGCTCATAAGTAAACTTACCTGAAGAGTTTTCATTATATATGAGGCGCATTCACATAATACACCGAAAACACTGAAGTTCTGCAATGTAAATTAGTAATCATAACAGCATTTTTACACGAAATTTGGAGTCTGATGATGACGTGCCCAATGTTTGAGCCATGGCGGCTTTGATGCAGCTATTGCCAATGCGCAGTCCATTAGTATATATGGTCGAAGTTCACACCCAAATTTTTTGCATAACGTCTAATGTCTAAAGTTTAAGTATGATTTACTTCTAATGTTCAGTTCTTATCTTTTCACGTGTTATTATCATATTCAAGTATATTTACCACATTCAAGTTTCACTTTGAACATTAATATGCTGTTTAACCAGAAGCAATTCACGATTTTCACAGAAAGTTTTCAGGTTTCACATTAAATTATAATATCCTAAAAAGGTAATTGAAAACCAAGAACTATGTACAATTGTTCACTGAATTACTTTTTTCATATTATTGTTTTAACCTTTTCCTGATACGCCTATCTTTTTCTGCTTCCACCACAACTAATTTACTTTGTTTTCTTTATTTCAGCTGAACCTTGTATGATCAAGTTAGAGGCAACTGCTATTTCAACAGTATTTTGTTTTTCTACAGCTTTTCGCATTCTTTCTGTTCCCTCTTGAATTACTGCTAGGGAGGCTTCTTTATCTTTTTTAAGCCTATTTATTTCTGCATCATTTTCTTTTATTTTGTCATCAAACTCAGCTTTTCTTTTTTCTCTAGCTGCTTTTCCTTATTTTTCCCTCTCTTTCTGCTTCCTTTCTTTTACCTTTTTTGATTGTTCTTCCTTCAGCTTATCAACATACTCTTTATAAAATTTATGTGAATCACGAACACTATTTAACAAATTTATTGTTATGGGAATTTCTTGTTATGGGAACTTTTTTTCTTTATGATGCGCTTTTACTTGTGAAAAGCCACTATTAGAAATATTGAAAATTTCTGAACACAATATACACTTAGCAGAAAATATTGTTTCAGTTGCAGAACACCATTCTTTCAACTTCACTCCGTCCAATTCTTTGGCGAGCCACGCATCTTGAAATTTCGTTTTGGATTTAGGCATCTTAAACACTTGTATTACTAACCAGAAAATGAAAGGGAAGTACAAAAACACGTTCCAATATTGCAAAACCAGACAACTTCCCGAAATTTGGCTGCGAGGATGTCAAAAGATATGAAAAAAAAAAAAAAAAAAAAGCAGGTCACCACTAGAGAACTGAACCTGCACAGAGAACACCATAAAAGACGTAAAACCAGAAACTATCATACGCATCTCACGCAAGTTCAGTCAAAGCGAGTCGGAGCCGAGATATATTGCGCATCGAAGGTCGCTGTCGCCGACGCATGATCGAAGGTCAATGATCACGTGCTCTACTGCCTGCCAAGATAACTCAGCTACCATCCCATCGTCATTACCGGAGGTTACGGAAGAAGACCACATGTTTCCTCTTTGCTTCCACCCACCTGCGGTTTACAATAACAAAACATCAGCAGAAAGAGGAGGTTCCACAAGGCATGTACAAAAATAAAGTACGATCTTCTGCGTGCCACGGAGTTCGTCTGCAAAGCGCAAACCAGGGGTGAAAATGACCCCTCCCCTTTCCCCTTAGATCTCTTGTTACTCTCGAAAACTGTTCGAAGGCAAAAAATGGAACGCCCGCCCCGAAGCAAGTGCATCAAGTGCATCTCGATGGCGTCATTTTTCCCTCCTTCAGCAGCACAGCATATAGGCTGTGTTTCTACAATAACAGGTCTTTTTACCTTACCGTAATGGTAAATTTATTGGCGTTAATAACGGTTGTTTTTAATAAAAATAAGCTTACGAAAATTTTAGGATGAATAGCAAATTTTAGGTCTAATTTTAGGAATTTAAGGAGGGTCACAAAATATTAGGAATTTTAGGAATTTTAGGACGAATGCGATCCCTGTAATTATGTTAATGTAGGATAAAAATAAGCATCTAAAGTTTGCGAGAAAAGTAAATAAATTCAAATCTAGAACGTCAGACCCATGTGAATATCATCTGCGTGACCAACTCTAAATTTGTTCCAGAAAGAATTCTAGACTCATTCAATGAATTAGATGATTCCCTTAAGTTCACTATTGAACTTCAAAAAGAAAGAAGAATTAACTTCTTAGATATTACTATCTATTATGAAGATGAAAAATTCCTCACTAGTTGGTATAAAAAACCAATGAAAACTAATAGACTACTGGATTTCAATTCCTATCATCCAGTTTCTATTAAGAAAAATGTAGCAAGTCGTTTTTAGAAAAAAATTAATAAAATAGTTTCTACAGCAGATAAGAAAGAAGCCCATAAAGAAGAACTTTAAGTCATACTTGCAGAAAATAACTATCCTAAAGAAGAAACTGAGAAGCTTCTGAATTTTACTGGTACGAAAAACCCACAAAAGCAAAAAGTAAAATTCACTAAAAAAAATTCTTATCATAAAGGTTTATTTGAGTCTTTAAAGAGAATTAGTAAGAAGTACAATATTAGGCTAGCTCCAAGTTTAGAGAACAAAGTTAAAACATTTTTCTCTAAAATAGTTCAAAGAGAAGAATATATTTTTAAAATGCAAGGTGTAGTCTATGAAGTAAAATGTAGTTGTGGACTATCTTACATAGGTGAAACAGGTCGCAGACTAGAAACTCGTATAGCAGAGCATAAAGCTGCTATAAAAAATTGCTCCAACAAGACTGGTTTAGATAGGCATGTTAGAGAAACTAGTCACAGCATGGATTGGAATTCCCTTAAAGTCATCAGGTTCCAAAGCAATTTTCAAAAAAGAAAGCTAAAAGAAGGAATAGAGATTGAGAAAAATCAAAATTCTATCATTAATGACTGCAAGGGATTTTCCCTGCCTAACATCTGGCAGGATTTGATGATAAATAACTGTATTCTTCAAGGTTAACTGTAACCGCGATGGTGACATGAATAAGTGACAACAAAAAGATAACCTGAAAAAGGAGAAGTTTTATTCAAATAAATCTTTAGTTGGCATATTATCATTTCAAGAGATGTCAGCCTGAAAAACTTTCACCAACGGTCTGAAACCACACACACATACACAAATTTATGAGAAAATGTATTGCTTACCAAATTCAAATAACGTGACTTTAAAAAAAAAATGCTCCAACAGCGGCCCATCGCGTGGTCGCGCGACTGGCCAATCCAACCCTGGATAGTTTAGTATGTATCACCTGTTATCTCTTTGAATGTGTTTTTTAATTTTGCAATTTTTTGCAGTTATCTTTGTTAAAAGTAGTGACCATGGCCCCAAAAAGTGTAGTGAAGAAAAATAATCAAAAAGGAAAGTTATGAGAACCACAATTGAGGTGAAAAAAAAAAAAAATCATTGCTAAGTTTGAAAGTGGAACACGTATTTCCAACTTAGTGTTAAAATTTAACATACAGAAAACTATGGTAAGCAGCATAATTAATTTCAATTAAAGCGTCTGAAGTGGAAAAAGGTGTAAAAATTCTTGCTGCTAAAATATCACAAATGTATGAAGACATGGAAAATCTTTTGTATGGATTAAAAAGTATAGATTACAGAAAAGCAAATGGCTGGTGATAGTATTTCAGCTCAGGCCATCATTGCTCTTCAGTAAAGGTAAAGTTCTGGTTAAATTTTTATTTACAATATTTATGTATGAGATTCAGGGCTGGGAACAGATTATGGATTATTTTAATTTTAGTTAATTCCTAGGGGGAAAATTGATTCTATATTCATCCAATTCAGTATTCGTCTGTCCCTCAAGAATGGATTAATGACAAATATAGAGGCTCCACTGTATTTTAGAGCACCAATTAATACTTGGAAAGACACAGCAAAATTTCCAAGCATGATTATTCATAATCACACAATGATGGTAGTTCTAATTTTACATTATGTAAAATCAAGTGAAGAATCCGAACTATACCAGTCTGTTTATGAACACATGGTAAGCTAATTTAGGAAATAATTAGCATATAACCAAACTGTGAAGATAAAAAATTATACATTCTAAACCATTTTCACAAATAAAAATTATTTAACAACTAAATGCTTACCTGTTAATTACAGCTTAGCTGTTTAATTTTCCATTGAATGAGATTCAAATTTATAATCCTACATCACTGTGCTACTAAATGTGATATAAAATTGTCAGTTTTATGCTAGTAAATTTTCACATTAGTCATATGATGAAGGTTGGTATGCATTATGAGATCTAAACTCATTATTTAAACAGGGATATACTGTATATATGCTGAAGTTTATATACAGAAGCCCATATACACAAAACAAATATCTACATAAGTAACTTGAAGAATTATTTAGCAATTTTTAGCTTTTTTGCCACTTGTTTCCTAATTACTTTCTGCTGTTCTTCTTGTTTCTGTTATTTTTCATGGAAATGAGTACATCATTTGAATCCATTCTGATGCAAACAAAATTTATCAGAACTATTCAAAGTCAATGGAACCAGTTAGGAAAACGATCAACCAGTTTTTTACAATTGATAAAACACCACAAATAGAAACATCTACTAAGTTCCACTAGCAGCTAAAAAGCATGAAACGAAAATTAACAAATGGTGCACACTAAGTTTATCATAGCACAAGGAAGGTATCAGACACAAAGAGATTTTCAAATCAAACAGTTAAAAGAAAAAAATATAGAAAAGGAAACATGAAATATGTCTGTGTATGACAGCAGAAGAATTTTGCATAATGGAAGTTAAAATAGGTGAAAAATATTATTCATGGAAAAAAGCTATGCTAAGGAAAAAGAACTTTGCAAATACATCTCTCTGAAGCAGAGATAGAGGGAAAAAAAAGTTTTGATCTTTAAGCACCTACCAGGAAATCTTTACATTACTTAAAAAGGACAATGCTCCACATCTCTGCTGTAGCGAATAGCATACATTAAAGAAAAAATTCTCAATAGTGTTTTTAGAAGCTGCAATACAGCTGCAAACTCAAGTACACAAACATCCCCTATCGACAGAAATGTGAACTACAAAATTTCTTGTATACTAGCCTAAAGTGTTCTACCAAGTACATGGCACCTGTTGTTGGAAGATTTTTTTTTAAATCGGACACATAGAAGCACAGATAACGTAATTATAAATACACCACACTCTGAACACTCAAGAGACGCGTCATCATCATCAACATTGTCAACCATTATCAATCCACTGCTGGACAAAGGTCTCCCCAAATTTCTTTAACAACGGTCTGTCTTGTGCCAGTCTCCACCATGTTACTCCCGCATACTTTCGAATTTCATCCACCCATCTCTCATGTGGTCTTCTTCTGAGTCTTTTCCTGTCCCTTGGAATCCAGTCTAGAATTTTGGCTGTCCATCGATGGTCTGTTCTTCAGGCAATATGTCCAGCACATTGACATTTCAAGGATTTAACTCTGATCATGATGTTTTCCACTCTTGTCATTTTTCGGATCCACGAGTTCCTCTTCTTATCTCTCCTGGTTACACCAAGCATGCACCTCTCCATACTTCTTTGAGTTGTCTGCAGTCTTTATATGTCTCTTTTAGTTAAGGTCCTCTGCACCATACGTAAGCACTGGAAGGATGCATTGATCAAACACTTTTCTTTTAAGACATAATGGCATATTGCTCTTGAAAATTATACTGTTTCTTTCAAAAGCTCTCCATTCAAGTTTCATATGCCGATTAATTTCTTCATCAATGTGACCCTCACTTGATATCTGCTATCCAAGATAAATGTAGGTATTGGTTATCTCCAGCTTTTCCCCATCAATCCATAAATCTTCATTTCTTGTTAAAGCATTGTACATCACTTTTGTTTTCTGAAAGTTCATTTTTAATATCACTTCTTTACTCTTGTCAGCAAGTTTCTGGATCGTACTCTGCAGCTCTGATGGGGTAGTTGCAAAAATGACTACGTCATCAGCAAAATGAAGGTAAGTTAGATAATCTCCATTAATCTTTATCCCTTTGTTTTCTCAGTGCAGTGATTGAAAGACATTTTCCAAAGTGGCATTAAAGAGTTTAGGAGATATAGTGTTGCCTTGTCACACTCCCTTTCCAATTTTTATGTGCGCTGTATTCTCAAAGAGCCGAATCTTTGCACTTGCATTTTTATCGATGCTGCTAATAATATTAATGTATACATCTTCAATACTGCAGGATTTCAAAGCCATTGTTTTGTAACTACTGATGGTTTCACCGAATCAAAGGCCTTTTCATAATTGATAAAAGCCATGCATAACGGAAGTTCATATTCCCTCGCTCTTTAAATTAGTTCTCTCAGTACGTGGATATGATCTATAGTGCTGTAGCCACTCCTGAATCCAGCTTGTTCTCTCAGTTGAGCCATGTCCAGTGTCACCTTCAAGCAATGTGAAAGAACTTTAGTGAAGATTTTATAAACCACTGATAGGAAGCTGATAGGTCTGTAGTTCCCGAGATCCTCAATGTCACCTTTTTATGTAGCAGGATCATTGTAGCATTGTTCCAATCCTAAGGAATCTTCCCTTCATTAAGGCATCAAGTGAAAACTTGGGCGAGTACTGTTTCAATTTCTTCACTTGCTTCTTGTATGATGTCTACAGTAATTCCATCTTTTCCTGGAGCTTTTCCCAGCTTCATGTTCTTGATTGCATGGGCAACTTCTGCTGGGAGGACTGGAAGAACTCTGGTACTGGTACCTTTCGTAATGTCTGGAGTACATGTATCATCCCTTTCATATAGTTTTGAGTAGAAATCTTTCCCTCTTGTCAAAATTTTGCCTCTATTTCTTGTTACAAAACCATCTTCTTTTTCAGACCCATAATCTGTTTTCTTCCCTTACTCAGACATCCCTTTGCTCTCTTCAGGCTTTGGTTGTTTTCAATTGCTTTCTTCAATAGTTCACAGTTGAATTTCCTTACATCTTCAGTGATGCTTTTTGTACTGTCTTGCATAGCTCTATATATTCCACTTTCGAAGTCACATCTTTTTTAGTTGTCTTTCATCTCTCTTCTTTTCTGCATCAGAATTTTGGTTTTTCTTGATAATTTGTTCATATGCAACTTGTTCTTAGTACTAGCTATTTTTGTTGCTGTTTCCGTACGAGCCTTGGTTAGTTTTCTGTTAACAGGGTGGCTACAAAATCATGAAGAAGACATTCCCTGACTTTTCCCGGTTTTCCCAGTGAAAATGCACTTTTTCCCCTGACCACTGCATACAAACCAGAAAAGTTAATGAATACACGGGAAAATAATAAAAAAACCTTTTTTTACTTCAATGTTTACAAACAAGTACAGTCAATTGTTGATAACTCTAACTTTGATAACACGAAATTTCTGATAACTCAAAAAAAGGTAAAATTCCTTGCGAATGCCCTAGGCACATAATGAAGTTATGGTCTTGATAAGTCGAAAATATTTTATTGGCCAACGTGATAACTCAAAATATTCTTGTTTAAAAATAAAAATAAAATAGCCCATAAAATGCAAACAAGGAATTGATGCACAACTCATTCATAACAATAGACAACAAAAGCAAACATTCCATGCTGACCACCTTAACCTTGAAAAGTAACCTCCCTTTGAATTAATTCTGCCACCACTCAGCCAGGGACAGACTGCAACTACACTCCTTGCAACACATCTTTAATTTTTAGCAATAAGTAATCAAACAGTCATCTTTAACATTAAAAAAGAATTTCAGACTGGCCTCTTACCATTCGACCTCATAGGCAGATGGTGTTCAATAGCACTTTTAGTTAAGTTTGTGTTGCATATTGTTGTTCTGAACAAATTCAAGCTATGTTTGATAAAATTAGTTTTTCTAAACTTGTGGCTTCAAATCACAAGTTGAACACTTGGTCCTTTGCTGATAAAAGTCAAAGTTATTAAACATGTTGAAGCAAAAAAAAAAAAAAAAAATATGCACCGCATTTTGTAATATTGGGAAGCACAATGTCTACAATTCTAAAGAACTAAAGAGAATAAAGAAGCGATTTCTTCTTTTTTTTTAAGGAAGCCACAGCAAAAAGAAAAAAAAGTAATGTGCAGAGTATTGGAATATTTGAGGGATGCTTAATGGAAATAAAGTATTCAGTGTAGAGATAAAAATGTGCAACTGGGAGAATCTATCATGAAAGAGGAAGCTAAAGTCGAAAAGCAACTAGGTTAAATGATTTCTGGTTTCAGAAATTATCACAATATCAGACATCATAAGCTTTGAGGTGAAAACGTAACCATGGATGAAGAGATCTGCTCCAAAGGGAAGGGTTGAAGAAACTGCCAACTATTTTAAAAGAGGATGACCAAAGATCCTATGATGACAAAATGAGACTGTTTTTAAAGTGTCTTCCTGACAACACTATATATCTTTGAAAGGTAAAAACTACTCATGGTGTCAAAAGCACAGCAAAGATCGTGTATTGTTACTTTAACATGATTGAGTGGACCTAAGAAACTTAAGCCAATAATGATAAGCAAATCTAAGAAAACCTAGATATTTTCTGCAGTAAAATCTTGACTCACTGACAATCAATCAAATAAAGACACCCGAATAACTAACAGAATTTTTTAAAACTGTCTGAAAATGTTCTATAAAAAAATGGTGCTGCAGATGTGTAAAGGATTCTCATCATTAATAACTGTGCTGTGCATGAATGCATTTCTGAAATTCAATCCATAAACATACAATTTTTACTAGCTGATACATCATCGAAATTGCTAACATAAGACAATGGTGAAGAAACTTGAAGATCTGGTGGGACATAAACTTGATGAAGAATGAAACCTAGTTTTGCAAAATTTAAAATTAGATAAAAAGGAAACATTTTGAGCATATGAAAATATCGACACTGAAATAGAGGTCTGAGTAGATTTAAGAGTAGGGGATGAAGACATAGCCCAATTAAATCCTCAACTTGTCAATGAAGATGAGTCGGTGTGCCCAAACCTCTACTGTTGGGGAACAAAGCCCTAGCAGCAACAAACATTTTGCAAAACTTATTTGAAGCCACAATTGAAACAAGTGATGGCATTTTTAATGCAACTGTGCACTTGAAATTTCTGTTGAAGGTGAAAGGCCAATAAAAATGGAAAACTCTATTAACAGATTTCTTCAAACAGTAAGTAGCCAGGTAATTCAGTACATTAAGTTGTTGTTGTTTTTTATTCTATTTTCATTGTAATGTCATTTACACTTAAACAGTTTGAAAACATAAAAAATATTTACACTTTAAAAATATGCAGTTTTAATGCAAAATGCAAATTTAAAGATGTAGCTAAATATGTAATTGAGTTTGCATAACTTTCAGTTGACGACTAGAATTTTTTTCTCACTCCTCTTTGGATTTGTCTTTTGAAAAGTTGACTGTACTTTCAGAAAGTATGTAAGCCACAAAGATTAATTTTTTGCTGGAAATTTAATTATTTTGCCAATAACATTTGCACTGTCTTTTGCATTGTGAATTTTTGCTTTCTTGACCTGTAGCTGCTGTACCATCATTGAAACCTTCCTTTTTTCACTCTGTGCTTTCTTTTTCTCATCATCTTCACTTTGAGCAGCCTTCACAAGTTTAGCATTTTTAGATCAAGAATTTTGGGCTGTCAGTAATATAAGTTTTGTTACCTTTATGTTTTGGATACCACCAATTTGTGTTGTTGCATCATACACAGTCCTGTATGCAACCAATGTTGCCTCCTTCATGTTATCAATAAGGCTCCCAGAATTAACAGAGAAACCCCTTTCACATGAGCTTTGCCACGAGACAAGATAATTTTAACAACTGAATACAGTTCTTGTTATTCATGTTTTAAAAACATTTTTGTCCAAAAGTGATCAATGCATTCATGTGATCGAGAAAAATGTTGACATTCTTGAACTGAAAGAGTAGATGTGAGTTTCTTAAAACTAACTGATACTCTATCAGCTTGTGGACAATCTATCCAGTTGTGTTCAACCAAAGTAGTCAGCAAACTTGAAAACTGTTTAGGGCTAATATTTTGATTGTGTGCAACATTAGGATTAAGAGAGGATAGAGTCTTAGTAAATTCAAAAGTCAATAATGATCGATCTAATAATTTGGTAACAGCGCTTTGGTACATAGATCTGCATTCATTTCTGAATTTTAAAATTTCAATGTCCGCTACTGGCTGACACCTTTTAATTGCTGCATTTGTAGCAAAACCAATCTTAATGCCTTTCACTGACAGTAAATTCTTTTTGCTAACATCAGCGTCTGAGTATGTCAATGGCTTCCTAATAACCTCAGATTTCACAAAGCCCTCCATGATACTTTCAATTATTTGAACCAAGGATCTGTACAAAAATGGTGAGTATGGAGCATTTGTTTGAAAATCTCTTAGAAAAAGGGTCAAGTTTTGAAGACAGACACACATAAAATGCTAATTTCACCAGTAGCAACTTGTCATTTAAATGCAATGAAAAACTGTACTAAAACTCCCACATTTTGGAGTCTTTTTTTTCTGTTCAATAATTCCATTCACATATTCTGCAATGGATGGAATCAACTCTATGGCTCTTTCGGCAACCTTCCTATTTTCCAGCCACTGAACAGCACAGAACTATAATGGAAAAGTGCTTGAACCTGATAACCTTGGAAAATCAGTGCAACGAGCAGGAACACCTTTCAATAAGTTATAAAGAGCTTGAATATAATACTCCACCCTGCTTGTTTTATTTCAGCTTTGAATGCATAGTGCATGGTATATAAACCACAAGATCCAAACTCTAATACTATGGTATTCATGGCACACTCTTTCACACGAGCTTTCCAGTCCCTTAAAAACTTTATATATTGACATTTGGTCCATCCATTTTATCCATTTTTAGTAATTCAGATATTGCTGTAAACAGAAACGTGAACTTATGCCCTCTGGTGGCAGACTTGTGCATTAAGAACAATTCAAAATCATATGAGAAACATGTAGTAGTGGAAACATTCTCCAACAAAAGGAATTTTTCAAATCGGACTCTTAGAAGCAGAGATATTGACAAAAATAAAATATACATCTACGCCCCCTGGCAGAGAAACCATGCATTATTTTAAAAACATATTCCAAAACGGTTTATCGACGTGAGTGGTATCGATCCACGAACGGATTTTTTCAATCTAGTTTTCAAGAGCTCAGATTTTGCTGCAAATACATCAGACACAGAAATTAACACTTACCCCCATGGTGGCAGAACCATTCTTTATCAAATATTAGAAACTATAAGCAAAAGATTTCCCATCAGAAGCTGTATCCGGTGCAGAAAGAATTTTTTAAATCGGAGTTTTAGAAGCAGAGATATCAGGGAAAACTAAATTGACCTTTACGTCCCTAAGCGGAAAGTCAATGAATTGCTTAATTTTTTTTTAAATTATATGTAAAAATGTGGCACCGCAAACTATCCAACAAAGAAGGAATTTTTCAAATCAGACTCTTAGAAGCAGAGATATTGACAAAAATGAAATATGCATCTACGCCCCCTGGCGGAAAGTCAATGAATTGCTTAATTTTTTTTTAAATTATATGTAAAAATGTGGCACCGCAAACTATCCAACAAAGAAGGAATTTTTCAAATCAGACTCTTAGAAGCAGAGATATTGACAAAAATGAAATATGCATCTACGCCCCCTGGCGGAAAACCATGCACTATTTTAAGAAAATATTTTGAAAAGGTTTATAGACGTGAGTAGTATCGGTCCACGAAAAAAAAATTTCAATCTAGATTTTAGAAGCTCAGATTTTGCTGCAAATACAACAGAAGCATAAATTAACACTTATGCCCCCTGGTGGCCAAACCATTTTATATCAAAAATTATAAATTATATGCAAACAATTTCCCATCAGGAGCTGTATTCGCTGCAGAATTTATTTTTTTTTAAATCGGAGTTTTAGAAGCAGAAATATCAGGAGAAACACAATTTACTTTTACGCCCCTAACGAAAAATCTATGCGTAACTTGAAAAGTTACTACAGCTAAAATAATCTTTGACATGAATGGAATCAAAAGGTAAAAAAAATTTTGGAATCGGATGTTTAGAAGCCAATATATAGAATAAAATGTGTTTTGAATCCGATATCATCTGAATATACGCCCTCTAGTGGCAAAATCGTGCATCGTAAAAAAAAAAAGCAAATAAAGGATCAACATTCGCACATTTCAAGCTTCCCAAGGCAAAAAGAATTTTTCAAATCGGACTAATAGTTGCAGAGACATGGTGTCCACAGGCGGACGGAGAGACAGACAGACAAACCGATAACATAAGCACAATCTTTTTTTACAAAACACCTGCTAAAAAGGCAATGCGTGCAAAATTTGCTGAAAACCCATCTGGTCTTGTGTAACGGATGTCCTCTTAAGGTCACACCTAAAGCTGAACGAGAACAAATGCGAAGCGTGTGTACATTGCATTTTGTACCCAAAGAGAAAGAAAAAGAAATAATGCACACAACTGGCATCCGTCCGATGCAAAAGGAACTTCAAAGCACTCAAAGTAAATAATTTATACTATTACGCTTCGTAAATAATAAAAGAGAAAACAATACCTATAAATATGAATTAAAAACAATCGGATTCAAAAATTGTTTTCTTCCCTTTTTTTAAGGCATTATTAAATCTCTTTCCATGAATTTTTTTAATAGTGTGCACACACATAATTCAATCTGAATTATGTATATTTACAACAACATGAAGCCATTCCAGAAATACTGTGCTGACATTAGAAACAGATGCAGAATCGTGGATTGATTGAACAAGGGTGCGTTGGAGGAGCCCGAGTAAAAAACAACATGGCTATTTTGACGATAAAACTACATCATTTTAATGCAATAGTTTGCAGACATAAAGCTAGCAAATATATTTTGCTAAAACAACATTCAATTCTTTGAATAAAGCTCATGTTGAGAAATGGCTTCCTAGTTTCTTAATTCAATTACTAATCAAAAACAATTATTATGGGAATTTTACTATGAATCTTTTTATTTAAACTGCAAATTTTTGAGAAAACTCTTCTCTTTCTTCAGGCTGTCTTTTTGTTGTCACTTATATAAACTAAAATAAGTGACAACAAAAAGACAGCCTGAAGAAAGAGAAGAGTTTTCTCCAAAAATTTGCAATTTAAATAAAAAATTTCCTAGTAAAATTCCCATAATAGTTGATTTTGATTAGCAACATTCAGTTGATTCAGGCTTTGCTCATTGATTCTGACATTCCTGCCAATGATATTGCTTTCATAATGAATGCTCTTCATCTCATTAAAAAGCGTTCATTTTTCAAATTTCAGAACATATTTTACCAACAAACCGACGGGACAGCCATGGGTTCACCTTTATCCGCAGTCTTAGCAGAAATTCTTCTACAGCATATTGAAAATAAAGTCATACAAGAATTCCCACAAAAACCTAGTCTCTATATCCGTTACGTTGATGACATCTTGGTAATTTGGCCATATACTATAAATCAGTTACATCAGTTTGTCAACGCTATGTCTGCTCAATACCCCTCCATCAAACTCACGATAGAACTTGAAAATAATTTTGTCTTACCTTATCTTGACTTTCAAATTACTCGTACCCCTTCTGACAATTCCCTGTCTTTTGCCGTTTATCGAAAACCTACTTCCACACCCACTCTAATTCCGTACAATTCTGCTCACATTTTTCAGCATAAAATTTCTGCTCTGCACTTCCTATTTAGAAGAGCATATTCACATTCTTCTAGCCATTTCGCCAGAGCTCAAGAACTACAATGGATATCATCCCTCGCTAAAAACCATGGTTACCCGGACAACGTTGTTAAGGGAGTGCACAATAAAGTACGGTTTTCTATGTCAACTGCTTTAATTAGTGAGCAAGTGCCTAAAAAGTATGTTGGATCTGTTGATTTTAATCCACATATTGTAAACCTCCTTACCAACATATGTTCTCGTCATAAAATACAATTTGGAATACGATCATGCAATCTATATACCATTATCCGCAACGATCGTGACAAAATTGACAAAGGGAAAAAATGGGGTGTGTATGTTATTCCTATGCTCGACACTATCTCTGGTGAACTAAATAATCATTATGTGGGTTCTACCAAAAGAAATTTGGATTTGAGATTAAATGAACACAGATATGATCTAAAAATGAATCACCAAAGCACCTCTTTTGCAAGAACCATAAGTGCTGGAAATGTGACACCGAAAGTGCTCATGTGTTTTTAAACTGTATATAGACTTCATTTTTTAGCTGAATAAATATCATCGTGCAACAAGACGGATTTCTTTTAATACTAACATTCAATGTCTTATTATTTTATTGCTGGCAAGACGAGCTAGGACGACGGAAATAAAAATCCCTGACTTAGTTCGATTTGCCGCAAATTTCCCTGACTTTTCCCAATTTTCCATATATTCCAGGTCTGTCGCCACCCTGGTTAACTTCAGAGATTAGTGTTCTCCCTAGTGTCTTTTTACTGGGTGGCCCGCTCAGCTAACTTTCTCTGCCACCCAGCTAAATTTCCTTTAATGAACATTTTCACAATGCACATAATAGTGAGAGTGGAAAACTTATTCCCATATACAGCATAAATACTGATAAAAACTGGCTGAAATCTGTGTCAAATACGATTTATTAGTAAGTACTCATTTTTTTTTTCAGGTGATGCGTAACATCACAGCCTCTCCTTGACAAATGTCAACCCCGCCTTCTCGTGGTGCATCCTGTTCCCACTAAAGGGGCTCTGACGACCGCCAATAGCGGTATAACTATACCATCGGGATTAGAGGAAATGCTATCCCACACTCACCAACCCGCTTGGCCAGCGTGGTGAGTTATGGCCAAACACCTCCAAAATGACTCTACAACTTAAATCTTGGCCCTCAGTCTCCGGCAGCTGGAATGTACCTGGCCAAGGCAGCGGCCAGTGCGACATGAAGGCAGAGGGTGCTAAGAATCCCCGGAGGACCGGACTAGGCTGCCATTTGATGCTGACCTTGGCTACCTACAACGGACGCTCCCTATCTTCTGATTCAAGGCTTCTTGAATTGGAAGAGGAACTACAAAGGATCAAGTGGGACATCGTCGGGCTAAGTGAGGTAAGGAGAAAAGGAGAAGATCTCATTGAACTGAAAAGTGGACATCTCTTCTATTATCGTGGGACAGATACTGGTAGAACTAGTGGTGTTGGATTTATAATAAACAAGAAACTGAAGGATAAAGTGGTAGAAGTTGAAAGTTCCTCTGACAGAGCTGCACGACTCGTTATCCAACTATCAAGAAGATACCAGGCTCAGATTATTCAAACTTATGCACCCACCACAAGTCATCCTGAAGAAGAAATTGAAGAATTTTATGAGGAAATTCGTCATCTAAATAATAAAGGTAAGCAGCACTTGAAGATAATTATGGGAGATTTCAATGCAAAAATAGGGCAACGGCAACAGAATGAAACTTCAGTAGGTAAATTCGGTCACGGCAACAGAAACCTGCGTGGAAATACTCTCGTTGAGTTTGCAGAGGCAGAAGGATTTTTCATCTTGAATTCCTTTTTCAAGAAAAAGCCACACAGGAAATGGACATGGAGACATCCAATTGGGACGACAAGTGAAATTGATTTTATTATGTGTAACGAAAAATTCGTCATCGAAGACTGCAGTGTGCTGAACAAGTTCAACACAGGTAGTGACCATAGATTGGTGAGATGTAAGATGCACCTCAACACTAAACTGGAACGTGGCAAGCTCATAAGACAAACAAAATGTGTTGACATAACCAACCTTAAAAAACACCATAATACTTTCAAGTTGGAACTGAAGAACAGATTCTCTGCTTTAGAAGGCCTAACATCGGAAGAAGTGGATATTTCGGAAGTTAACAGAAAAGTAACCAAAGCTCTTATGGAAACAGCAACAAAATTAGCTGGGTCTAAGAACAAGTTGCATGTGAACAAATTATCAGAAAAAACCAAAATGTTGATGCAAAAAGAAGAGAGATGAGGACAACTAAAGAAGATGTGACTTCCAAAGTGGAATATATAGAGCTATGCAAGACAGCACGAAAAAGCATCACTGAAGACGTAAGGAAATTCAACTGTGAGCTAGTGAGGAAAGCAATTGAAAACAACCAAAGCCTAAAGATAGCAAAGGGACATCTCAGTAAGGGAAGAAAACAGATTATGGCTCTGAGAAAAGAAGATGGTTCTATAACAAGAAATAGAGGCGAAATTTTGACAAGAGTGAAAGATTTCTACTCCAAATTATATGAAAGGGATGATACATGTACTCCAGACACCATGAAAGGTACCAGTACCAGAGTTCTTCCAGTCCTTCCAGCAGAAGTTGCACATGCAATCAAGAACATGAAGAGGGGAAAAGCTCCAGGAGAAGATGGAATTACTGTAGACATCATACAAGAAGCAAGTGGAGAAATCGAAACAGTACTCGCCCAAATTTTCACTCGATGCCTTAATGAAGGGAAAATTCCTGAGGATTGGAACAATGCTACAATGATCCTGCTACATAAAAAAGGTGACATTGAGGATCTCAGGAACTACAGACCTATCAGCCTCCTATCAGTGGTTTATAAAATCTTCACTAAAGTTCTTTCACACCGCTTGAAGGTAACACTGGACATGGCTCAACCGAGAGAACAAGCTGGATTCAGGAGTGGCTACAGCACAATAGATCATATCCACATACTGAGAGAACTAATTGAAAGAGCGAGGGAATATGAACTTCCATTGTGCATGGCTTTTATCGATTATGAAAAAGCCTTTGATTCGGTGAAACCATCAGCAGTTACCACGGCTCTGAAATCCTGCGGTATTGAAGATGCATACATTAATATTATTAATAACATCTATGAAAATGCAAGTGCAAAGATTCGGCTGTTTGAAAATACAACACACATAAAAATTGGAAAGGGAGTGAGACAAGGTGACACCATATCTCCGAAGCTCTTTAATGCCACATTGGAAAATGTCTTTCAATCACTGAACTGGGAAAACAAAGGGATAAAGATTAATGGAGATTATCTAACCCACCTTCGTTTTGCTGATGACGTAGTCATTTTTGCAACTACCCCATCAGAGCTGCAGAGTATGATCCAGGAACTTGCTGACAAGAGTAAAGAAGTGGGATTAAAAATGAACTTTCAGAAGACAAAAGTGATGTTCAATGCTTTTACAAGAAATGAAGATTTATCGATTGATGGAGAAAAACTGGAGATAACAGATACGTATGTTTATCTTGGACAGCAGATATCAAGTGAGGGTCACATTGATGAAGAAATTAATCGGCGTACAAAACTTGCCTGGAGAGCTTTTGGAAGAAACAGCATAATTTTCAAGAGCAATATGCCATTATGTCTTAAAAGAAAAGTGTTTGATCAATGCATCCTTCCAGTGCTTACGTATGGTGCAGAGACGTGGACCTTAACTAAAAGAGACATACAAAGGCTGCAGACAACTCAAAAAAGCATGGAGAGGTGCATGCTTGGTATAACCAGGAGAGATAAGAAGAGGAACTCGTGGATCCGAAAAATGACGAGAGTGGAAGACATCATGATCAGAGTTAAATCCCTGAAATGGCAATGGGCTGGACATACTGCCAGAAGGACAGACCATAGATGGACAGCCGAAATTTTAGATTGGATTCCAAGGGACAGGAAAAGACCCAGAAAAAGACCACATGGGAGATGGGTGGATGAAATTCGTAAATATGCGGGAGTGACATGGAGGAGACTGGCACAAGACAGACCGTTGTGGAGGAAACTTGGGGAGACCTTCGTCCAGCAGTGGATTGATAATGGTTGACAATGATGATGACTCATTTTTTTTATCATCTATATATAATTTTCTAGTGTTGTTTAACATGTCTTGTTACATTTAATGCCTATCACACTGCTAAAGATATTTAATAAATATAATAATGTTAAGCAAAACAACATCTTTTTTTCTTGATTGGGGAAGGGGTCATTAAAAAGTATCATCCAGTAAAAATTTCTTGCCACCCAGCTGTAAAAAAATCTAGGGAGAACACTAGAGATGTCCACTTCTTTTGGCGTTAGACCTTTTAGAGCAGAGAATCTGTTCCTCGGTTCCAATTTGAGGGAATTATGATGTTTTTTAAGGTTGGTCATGTCAATACACTTTGTCTGTTTTATGAGCTTGCCATGCTAGAGTTTAGCATTGAGGTGCATCTTACATCTAACCATTCTACATGGTCACTATCTGTGTTGAACTTGTTCAGCACACTGCAGTCTTACATGACAAATTTCTTGTTACACATAATAAAATCAATTTCACTTGTCAACCCATTGGACCCCCATGTAAATTTCCCTTGCGGCTTTTTCTTGAAAAAGGAGATCATGATGAAAAACCCTTCTGCTCTGCAAACTCTACGAGAGTATTTCCAAGCTGGTTTCTGTTGCCGTGACCGAATTTACCTACTGAAGTTTCGTTCTGTTGTTGTTGCCCTATTTTCGCATTGAAATCTTTCATAATTATCTTCAAGTGCTGCTTGCCTTTTTTATTTAGATGACGAATTTCCTCATAAAATTCTTCAATCTCTTCTTTAGGATGACTTGTGGTTGGTGCATAAGCTTGAATAATCTGAGACTGGTGTCTTCTCAAGAGTTGGATAACAAGTTGTGCAGCTCTGTCAGAGGAACTTTCAACTTCTACAACTTTATCCTTCAGTTTCTTGTTTATTATAAATCCAACACCACTAGTTCTGCCAGTATCTGTTTCACGATAGTAGAAGAGACGTCCACTTTTCAGTTCAATGAGATCTTCTCCTTTTCTCCTTACCTCACTTAGCCCGACGATGTCCTACTAGATCCTTTGTAGTTTGTTTCATGTGGGGTTATGGGAAGGATCATGTCTATCAGATGCCTTGTACTGATTTGCAGGAACTGAAGCAGTGTATCACAGCTGCTATTAATTCCATGACTCCTCAGATGCTTGGCAATACATGGCATGAAATCAAGTATCGCTTGGTTAGTTAGTTAGTTAGTTAGTTAGTTAATTAATTGATTTTAGTGGCGCAAGAGCCAGGCTTGGCCAAAGAGCGCCAGACACAGAACTATCAGTTAAAGATTTTTAAAAGCGGGGTGAAATGATTAAGAGCAGACAGGCTTGGTAAAAGTTAGAAAAGAGAATGATGAAAGTTGTGAAGACTAGTTAGTTAATTAGGTTTATATATAAATTTATTAATTTATTATTATAATTATTATAACCTTTTTTTTTTTTTTAAAATAAGTTTTAAAACGTTAATCTGTTTTAAAAAGGAAAATACTGCGAAAGTGTTGCAGTGGTCGCCCAAAAGCTTTTGAAGCGTAGCTGCGCCTTCGTCCAGCAGATGAGACTGAAAATAGTGAAACCGATGATAACGAAAACGAACACAACTGCACAAAACATGAGAGACGGTGAGTAAACAGTCGCACGTCTCACACACCGGGGCAGTGTCGCCACACAGCAAATAGCTATGCGTGAAGCGACAATGCCCAATGCGGAGACGCGCAAGAACAACTTCTTCCCTACGGTTCCGGCGACACGATGATTTCCAGACTCCAAGGTTAGGTTTTATATGGTGCAGTTTATTATCCACCTGTTGGTCCCACAGACCCTGCCACGTTCGCCTGATATGATCGTGAACAAGAAAGCGAAAATCACGGTGAAACAGTGGCAAGGGTGTGACGACCAAAGAGGAGGCAGATCTAGCAGCAGCATCGGCAGACTCGTTCCCTGGGATCCCAACGTGCCCAGGAATCCAGCAGAATCGTATCTGAACATCGGCCTCGAGCAAAGAACGAAGAAGTCTCTGTACGGTAAAAAGAAGGGGGTGGCCAGAGAAATCCAAAGATGACAATGATTGCACAACACTCAACGAATCAGTGTACACAATAGCACGCTGATGATAGCTCGACTGCACGTGAACAAGTGCAAGATACACAGCATGCATCTCCGCCGAAAACACTGTGGCCTCGGCAGGAATGCGGGCAACAGAAACTTCGTCAATGCAGAAGGCGGCGGATCCAACAACACCAGCCACCTTAGATCCATCGGTGAAAACAGGAATAAAGTCTGCATTGACGTAACGGTGTTCAGCGAAGAGCTGCTGGTACACTGACGCAGGGGTTAAGGACTTATCAAAAGATGTAAAGGTGGTATCAACCATGACACCAAGAGGGTGCCATGGGGGATCCTCAAAGCCCCTGGTCTCTCCAACGAGTGACAAGTCGAGCCCAGCATCACGAGCTACGGCCGCCATACGAAGACCGAAGGTTCGAATGCACGAGGGACGGATCTCAAACAAACGAGCATGCTGGGGATGAAAAACTGCATTGTATAAAGGATGGTCTGAGAGAGATTTGAGTTTCAGGTAAAATTGAAGAGACAGCTGCAGGCGGCGTAAATGAAGCGACGGTTCGTTCGCGTCGGCATAAAGGCTGGGAATGGGTGATGTGCGAAATGCTCCCGTACAAAGACGCAGCGCTTGATGGTGGATGGTATCTAACGGCCGGAGAACGGAAGGACGCGCAGAGCTATGCACCACACAGCTATAATCCAGATTAGACCGAATGAGAGAATGGTAAATACGGAACAAGGAAGTCCTGTCTGCACCCCAGGAGACTGAGGCATGGATCTTAAGGATTGACAAAGCTCTCAGACAGGAAGTCCTTAGCCGTTGAACGTGCGAGCGGAAGGTGAGCACACGGTCAACGGTTAAACCAAGGAACTTGGTTTCTGGCAAAACTGGAATGGCTGCACGGTCCAAATAGAGCTCTGGATCGAGATGGAGGCCACGCCTCCGGCAGAAATGGACACAGGCTGTCTTGTCGGGAGAAAGAACAAACCCATTATTGTTAGCCGCTTTAATAATCTGGGTAATTGCAGACTGCAGCTGCCTTTCAATGAAATGCATGCTGGATGACGAACAGAAGATGTGAAGGTCGTCAACATAAATGGTAGCTGAAACCGCTGGAGGAAGATTTTTGAGCAGACAGTTTATGCGGAGGATGAACAGAGTCACCGAAAGAATGCTGCCTTGAGGGACACCTTGTTCTTGATGGAAAAAGGCAGAGAGCGTCGTACCTTTGCCATAAATATTATCAATTTTCTTATTATTTAGGTAGTCGGGTTTGCATAAGTCACACACTCTATAGCAGAGGTTCCCAATACAGGGTACCATTTTCAGGAGACTCAATTTCTTGATCTTTCTTGACCTTTCCTTGACTTTTACGGAACATTTCTTGACCCTAAAGCTAAGTTTTCTTGACTATTCTTTCTGTCAACAGTGTAGGAGTTTGGCTATTTTAATTAATTAAATATAAAATCTGATTAAGTAATTAAGAAATTAAAAGGGTAAATTGAGTATATAAAATGATTTCTAAAAAATTAAAATAAATAGCAATTTTTTTACCAATAAGCTTGCATTTAGTGAAAAACTCAAAATATCACACTATAATTACTTGTAACCGGGAAACCTGCACATTACACAAAAGTATGTTAAGAGTGTAGAAAGTACGTTATAAAGGTTCAGACTGTTATCAACAATTAAAATTAATAGCAATTTCTTTCAATTTTTGATAACATTATTTACTCAGCAAATAAATGCTATTCAAAACAAACTTCACACTCTTGCACAAAGTATCCAAACATAAGCACAACTGAAGAACTGCACTCAATATCAGGGTCACACTTATCAGTTTTATGTACAAGCTGTTCTATGATTTTGAAAGTTTTATCGAAAATGTTTCTAAATGTACAGTTTCTTTGGTAATTTATTCAACTGAGTCTTCTAATGAGTCACTTTCCCTGACCATGTCTCCAGTTCAATCAAGCCCTCAGTGCTGTCTTTTACTGTGTGAGGCTAACAATTCTTTCACATCATCAGTTTCCAAATCAAGCTTTTCAGGTAGCTAGAGAATTTCTTGAACAATATTATTAATCTAACATTTGATTCAAATCCTTCCAAATCAGTCGCAAATTGTGGACAAAAAGTTTATGTCAAAGTCCAACCATGCATTACTGTGTCATCATTTTTCATGCACTATCAAAATTCCTGTGATACTGCATACAAAATATTATAATCATGACTAAACTGTTTAACAGTTGCCTTGTCCTTACTATGATTACTAAAATAAGCTGTCTTCAGATCACGATGCGATAAATAATATGATTCAAAAGTGGCAATAGTTCCCTGTTCCATAGGTTGAACTTAAGGTGGGTTTGTTACCTAGCAAAAGAAAAAAAAAATCACATAAGGGTATGGTCTGTAGAATATGTGGGGTGGCTAGGACCATTTCATAGAGTTTGAAAGTTTAGTTATTAACTCACCAGCCTCATATTTATTATGTCCACTTTTTCTTGTAATTTAATGGATTTCTGTGGCATTTTACCAATATTTCACTTTCAACACCACTTTTTCTTTTATTGGAAAACATTTTTACAAGAATGCCCTTAGTAAATCAATAAAAAAGCAAAACCAATGCGAATTCCTCTTCCTCCGATCAGAGAAGCCAGAAATAAGTGTACCGTAAACAAAGATTTCTAGACTTCAAAGTATGTAGCCTCCAATTGGTGGAAATTTTCAGTGTGATGTTAATAAATTATGTCGAGAATGGGTAAAAATGTTGCACATATGTTATAGTTAATATGCATTAAGTAGACAATAATCTAGACACGTAAGGCTCAGAGTTGTATAATAATAAAATCTATCTGCGTACACAATAAAGATCCAGACTCCCGGTCGCCACTGGCAATAAACTTCATCATCGTGGCGACCAAAAGTGTTTGATTAAATTGCCAATTCTGGTGACCTGTACAGGGAAAACATTTATTTTATTTAACTTGTATTGTACCGAAATTTTTTTTAACTTGTACGGAACTCACACGTTTTTGAAAAATGTTACTCCAAATGTACGGAAATCGCACGAAACGGCACAAAATTTGAGTTGTACAGAAGTCGGCCATCACCTTTTTCATTCTGCTTGAACAGCAGAAAAGAAAAAAAAGTTTATAAAAAGGCGAGGGCGTCGGTTTTTGATCACAAAGAATGCACCAAGGCTGATGGTTCATCGTAGGGGAACGAGGTTGCGGTGGGGATGAAAGCTGGTGGTCAAAAGCCTAACTGTCTGCGTCGGAAAAGTCCAACTGGGAGAAATTTTTATTTAAAAAAATTCTTCAATTTTTTAAATAACTGAATGCAAATTTAACAGTAACCAAGACACGTCAAAATAAACTCCCATGTGAAATTTCATCAAAATCCGATTAAAACTTTAGAAGTTAGGCATTTTCTTTTTATTATTTTTAATGCATGTTCACTGAAAGCCTGCATATTCCAAAGGAAAATTCTAAAATTTGGAATCGGCAAAGTCCGGAACCCCGGACGATTCCGGATTTTCGAGGTTGTACTGTAATAATATTTCCATACCTGCGAACTACTACGGAATGTCCATAGTTTCTACAGATTTTGTTGGCTGACTACGGACCTTGCTGTCGAAACTACGGATTCTACGAATTTTAATTTTTTTCTTTTAATTTTATTGTTTTATGATATGCACAAGATTCTTAAACGGACTCACGAAATTCCGCGTTTTTTTGTTGTTTTTTTTGTTGTTGTTTTTTGTCATTATTTAGATCGTTCTCAGGATCAGCGTAAAACTGGAGTTCCGTCTGGAGACGGTATTTCATGTCTCAAAACTTTTGAAAACATTAGTTGAATGGAATTACAGTAATCGTAATTTTTTTCTTACGATGTTGCCTTAGTGTAAAGTTTTATTGTTAAATATGATTTTATTGCATAAAAGTATTTCAGCTTGAAACTCTAGGCAACAATGTGCGAAAACGGAGGTTAGGCGCAGCAAAAATTTCCCCATAATCTCAGACATCAGATTCTTCCGCGAAATCGAGGAACTCTGCCTTTTTCGTCATTATTTTGGTCATTCGCGAGATCAATGAACCAGTGAACACAAT
Organism: Macrothele yani; assembly: GCA_039090855.1. Lineage (NCBI taxonomy): Eukaryota > Metazoa > Arthropoda > Arachnida > Araneae > Macrothelidae > Macrothele > Macrothele yani. The sequence continues at coordinate 64,499,619 of CM077001.1, read as the reverse complement.
AGGGGGGTGACAGGGGATGTTTGGCGGAGGACGGAATTCCATCTTTACAAAAATTTTAAAAACGGAAGGTCAACAGAGTTCCGATTTTTTCCGCAATCGTAAATTCCTTTTTTCCCGCGATGTTGCCTCTGCCCAGTATTATTGTTAAGTAATATTTAACTGCATAAATATTTGTATTTCAGTTTGAAAATACCGGGAAAAGTTCCAAAACCGGAAGTTGGACGGTGCAAAGATTTCTCCCGTAAGCAAACTCCCCTCCCCACGCGATGTTCCCACTCTCCTGCATTGTTTTATTACTTCAATTTCAACTTTTAAGAATACTATAACTGAAATATGCAAAATAAAACATACTGATATTATACTAAGCAATTTTATAAAAATAATGTAGTATGAAATTCACAATTTGATTTTTTTTTTCAAAGTTTGGCCACTGAGTTTTTTTTTATGGCCACTAACAATTTTGGTCTTGGTGGCCAATGTCTACTAGCAAAATTTGTAAGTCTGGATCTTTAGTACACAACCATTAAAACAGAAAACTTGCTGCAAACCCGCAAATCACGATAACAATAGAATAAAATAATTTAAAGAAGAATTAATATAACAATAAATAATTATTAGAACATTACAGATTCCAGAGAGGACAAAAGTACATTACGACTGAATGCGTAGAAATGTGTGTAAAATGACCTTAAGGCCAAAAGTTAAAAATATTGAGCTATGAACCTCATAAAAACAAGATACTAATTAAAGAAAATTTTAATATCTAGAAAAGCAGTTCCGTTAATGAACCTTCAAAAATTATAAATAGCATTTTCAACAACTTAATTTAAAAATAGTAGACTTATAAAATACAAAAGGAAAAGATTTTAATTTTATAAGTGGCAACTGCAAGAGAAACCTGGCAATAAAATTTAAATTCTTTCTGTGTAAACGGAACTTTTGTTACAGTTCCTATATATTGAGAACAGGCCTTGATAAAATCAAGAGGCCAGAAACGTCTGTAAAAACAAAGAACTCACTATCGGAAGATGTGAAAAATAGTTGAACATTCTCACATTAAGAAAGAATTAAATATATTTATCAGAGTAAAGCCTTGAGTAAGTGTTTTAACTGCTGCAAATAACATTTTTATTTCTTTAATCTACAAGCCAAAACTATCTGCAAAATCTGCTAATAATTTGGAAACCATCCGCGTATGGCGTACACGTGTGCGTCTATATTCTGCGACTCTGGTAAGGCTCAGTATTACTGTGCATACACAAAACTAAAAAAAGTTATCTAAATCAAACACTTCCTCATTGGATAACATTTAGCCCTCAGGTCACTAATGAAGAGCTTTAACAATCCAAATGTAATGTATGACATAGCTTTAACTTTGCAGTTTGTTTCTATGTGTATGCTGCTTTAACTTCTGCTTCTGTTGCATTATTCTTCAGCCTGTTCCAACAACTTTTTCTTTCTTTCAATTTTTTAATTCTTTCCACAGCACATCTGATTTCCTTTTCTTTCTCTGCTTGCTGACTTTTCTGTTTTCTTAGTGCTTCTTTACATTTTGATGCAGCATTTAGTTTTATTATTTTGAATATATGTTGAATATGTGGCCTGATTATTATTTTTTTGTAATATAATGCTATTCTGTCCATCTACTTTACGCTTAGTGCATTTGTAGATTTTTCGGGTGAAGCTTCATCAGAAAGTACCCAAACCTATGGTTAGGCCTTTGTTTTTATTTATTTATTTTTCTTCTTTTTTTTTTTCTCTTTTTTGTGCCTAGCCTAGGATTATTAAAAATTTTGAAAGTGTGATATTTTTGTGTCTGTCTACTCAACATGCAGTGCATTTATAACTATTTTCATGGAGAAATTCCATCAGAAAGTATCCAAATCTGCAGTCAGGCCTTTTTTTTTCTTTTTTTTTTGCCTAGCCTAGGTCTTACTAAAAATTTTGAAAGTGTAATATTTTTGTGTCTGTCTACTCAATGTGCAGTGCATTTATACCAATTTTTATGGCACAATTCCATCGGGAAGTACCGAAATCTGCAGTTAGGCTTCTTTTTTTTTTTTTTTCTACCTAGCCTAGGCCTAATTAAATATTTTGAAAATGTCGGAAAAAAAAAATTCTCCGAAAGTGTGGAAGTGCACTGACCGGCATTCGGAAAAATATACAGATGTAATTTTAAATGCCTATACATCTTTATACTGTTTTGCTAAAACGTGAACAAAAAAGAAAACAAGAAAGATCACACTGAATTTAACGTTGTAATGAGCACGTCTTGAATCTTTTCTGATGTGAATCAAATTTATCAAAGTTATTCAAAGCCAATGCAACCGGTTAGAAAAACATCAACCAGATTTCTCTAATTGAAAAAACATCCAGAAATAGAAACAGCTACTTACTTTCACCAGCAGCTAAAAAGTATTTAATGACAATTAACAAATTGTGCATATAAAGTTTCTCACAGCAGAAGGAAGGCATCAGAGACAGATTTTCAAATCGAACTGTTAAAAGAGAGAAATAAAGAAAGAAACATGATATAACTATACGCCTAATGGGAAAGTAAAAAAGTATTCATGGAAAAAAATATGCTAAATATGTATCCCAGAAGAAGAGACAGTGAGGAAAAGGTATTAACCTTTATGAAACCTAGCGGGAATTATGTGCATTGTTTAAAGAGGATAATGCACCACATCTCTATTGTGGAGAATGGCATACAGTAAAAATAAGAAATTTTGCAATAGGATTTTTAGAAGCAGAGATACAGCTGCAAGAGTACACAAACACCACCTAGTGGTATAACTGTGAACTATAAACTCATCAAATACTAACCTAAAGTGTTCCACAAGGTGCATGGCATCCGGTGATGAAAGAATTTCTTAAATCGTGCATTTAGAAGCAGAGATATTAATAAAAATAGATTGAACGTTGGAGCCCCCTAGCGGCGAAATTGGGCATTATTTTGGGAAGAAAATACACACAGAGTTTTCATAGTTAGTAGTATCAGATCAAGGAAGAATCTTTTATATCGGGTTTTTAGTCCTGCAGATATTGTTGTAAACGGAAATATGAGCTTACGCTCTGTAGTGGCAGACTTGTGCATTAAGAACAATTTAAATTATATGAGAAACATTTCACAGCTGAAACACCCCCAAAAAGAAAGAATTTTCAAATCAGATGCTTAGAAGTAGGGCTATTGACAAAAATAAAATATACGCCCCGTGGTGGGAAAAACTATGAGCTATTTTAAGCATGGGGTGTTTCTTCTCAAAACGTTTTCCGAGGTGAGCGGTATCGGTCTATGAAAGAATTTTTTCAGTCGACTTTTTCAGGAGCTCGGATTTTGCTGCAAATACATCAGAAGTAGAAATAAACACTTACGCCTCCTGGTGGTCAACCCATACTTCATCAAAGTTTAGAAATTATATGCAAAACATTTCTCATCAGGAGCAGTATCCAACGCAGAAAGAATTTTTCAAATCAGAGTTTTAGAAGCAGAGATATCGGAGAAACAAGTTACTTTTGCGCCCACTAGTGGAAAATCAATGCATTACTTGAAAAACTTGAAACTATATGAGAAACATTTCGCACCAGAAACGCTCTCCAACAAAGAAAGAATTTTTCAAATCATACTCTTGGAAGCAGAGATATCAACAAAAATAAGATATACATCTACGCCCCCTGGCGGGAAACATGCTATTTTGAGCATATATGAGGTGTTCTCAAAACGTCTTCCGAGGTGAGCTGTATTGGTGGTCTACGAAAGAATTTTCTCAGTCGACTTTTTCAGAAGCTTGGATTTTGCTGCAAATAGATCAGAAGTAGAAATAAACGCTTACACCTCCTGGTGGCCAAACCATACTTTATCAAAATTTTGAAATTACATGAAAAACATTTCTCATTAGGAGCAGTATCTGATGCAGAAAGCATTTTTCAAATCGGAGTTTTAGAAGTAGAGATATCGGGGTAAACGCAAGTTACCTTTACACCCACTAGTGGAAAATCTATGCATTACTTGAAAAAGAAACTGCATCTAAAACAGTCTTCGTTATAATTGGCATCCAAAGGAAGAAAGAATTTTTTTCAATCAGATATTTAGAAGCAAATAATGCAATAAAATGCATTTTAAATTCGATATCATCTGCATTTACACCCTCTAGTGGCGAAGTTGTGCATCCGAAAAACTCGGAATGCCAGCCAGCATCATCAATTCTCACATTTTATGCTTCCCAATGAAAAATGAATTTTTCACATCGGACTAACAGTTGCAGAGATATGGTGTCCACGGACGGACAAACCAATTTGTATGCACGATCTTTTTTACAAAAGACGTGTTAATTACCCGCCAACTACTTCCTAGACTGCAGTAAATTCCCGAGATCCCGGATTTTGCAGTCACGGCATACAAACATGCAGCAGCGTTTATTATGACTTGGAACGATTTACAGTTTTGGAATCGTACTGATCAAAACCTGTTCGAACATAATTTCTGCTGGCAGATAGCAGCACATGCGCATTTGCCGATTTATTGCATCATCGACACGCGGCGGCCCGATGAGAACCAGTTTAAACATTGTGCTCGCTTCGTGATGGATTTCCATCATTCGTGAAGAAGCTACGATGTCTGATGTCTGCGACGCCATCGTGTAATTTCATCAACATCGTACTTCACCATACATCGCATCACGATATCGCGAAGGATGACACATCGTAGTACCGTTAGCTAAAAAATCGGAGCCTCGATGTAAAACTTAAACTGGTTTTTCATGATATACCGGTACATCGCCCAGCCCGAATGACCCGTGATGAATTTTTCTGAGAAGCAAACAAGCAGGTTATTGGTTACTTTCGACAAAAAGACCTTGTACTGTCAGCTCACAGTTGAAGAACCGAGGTTGGCAAGAATTAATGAACGCTGAAGGGGAGAATGGTATCACGGTGTATCCCTTCAGAACTTGTCTGACAGAAGGAAATGACGTCATCACCATTGGCAAAGACCTTCTTTTTAGCTCAAAGCTGAAATTTGGTTTTTACAGAGTAAGGCACAAAGGGGGGGGGGGGGATGAAAAATTGACTATGACCTACGACCTTAAGTCCATGACCTTTCCTTGACTTCTGTGACCGTTTTCTCATTTTGTGACCTTTCGGTGACTTCCGTGACCTGGTAAACACCCTGCAATATGTGCGTTGTGATGCCCTAGCCTCTAGGGCATCGCCGGTCTTGGTCCGGGGCGTCGCAGGAGAAAACTAAAACTTATAATTTATAGTGAAACGCAACATGCAAATTTTCAAGACGTGTACATATTTTAAAGAATGAATTGTAAGATAAAATGTAAAAAAAAAACACATTATTTTTCTTGTTGTGAAAGTGCCTTTCGCCCGAGTTCAATACGAAATCAGGTGATTTTGAATGTTTTCCCTACTTTACACAAGTGCATACAAGAAAATGAGATGCTACTAAGTGCGAAATTGAAATCTGTGATTTTGGAGCATCTATCTCAACACAACGTTTAATTTGACAAATATTTTTCTCCACACACAAATGAACACAGGTGGGTTACAGTCCCGTTTACAGCAGATCCATCATCAACCTTTACTACTGCTGAGCAGGAACAATTAATAGACATTTCTTCAGACTCCACACCGAAAATAACAGTCTCTTCCGGAACTCTGCCACAGTTTTGGAACAGTGTGGCAAAAGAGTAGACAGAATTTAGTAAGAAAGCCGTAAAAGTAACTCCTCCTTTTGCCACACCCTACCTTTGCGTGGCAGGTTTTTCAGCTCTGACGATAACAAAATCCCGACGTAGAAGAAAAATTAACATTGAGAAATCCACGTAGCTGGATCGAACATTGTTCCCAGATTCGATATTTTGTGTGACAAGAAACAAGCTCCCCCTCTCCATTAAGGCCCAAATACCTCCGTTAGGTAGTTTCTAAAATTACTATAAAAATGTGAAAGCCAAATGAAGAGTGTTACCATTGTGAAAATATGCCAATCTCATCAATTTCTTCTTATTCAGTTCTGTAATATTATTCTAATTTTGTATTTTTGCATTAAAAAGAATACAAGGTAGTAATGTAAATTAGTACTATTTTCTTTTAAAAAAATGCCAGAAACTCGAATTTCGGCAATTTGTTTTTTAATTTTGGATGCAGGGGCGTCGCATGGAAAATGTGGCATCTGAAGGGCGTCACAGTCTCAAAAAGTTTGGGAACCCCTGCTCTATAGAATCATGCTCTAAACACAGACAGTTTGTACTCTTTTGGGCGGTGCAAATCAGTGTGTAATATTTTCGTGATGTCATCAACGTTATTTTCAAAAATCAACTTTGTTCCTTACATGCAATTCCCTGCATTTTTATGTCTACCCATTGCCTTGAAACAGTCTCCCAGTGGAGTGTGAAAGCTTGACGAATCTTTGTGCTTACTACACCATAGAAATAAACGGATTTAATATGCTATATGCATCTCGAGTGTAGAAGCAGAGATATTGAGAAAAACAGATTAGGCTTTTGTGCCCCCCTAGTGACGAAACTGAACATTATTTCGGGAAGAAAATAAGCACACAGAGTTTGCTTAGTTAGTAGTATCTGACCAGGGAAAAACAAATTTTCAATCGGATTTTTAGTCCCGAAGATATCGCTATGAACAAAAACGCGAACTTACATCCTCTGGTGGTATTTGAAATTATATGAGAAACATTTTTCTGCGGAAACGATTTCCAACAAAGAAAGAAAAAAATTTTCAAATCGGAATCTTAGAAGCAGAGCTATGGACAAAAAATAAGTTATAGATCTACGCCCCCTGGTAGAAAAACATGCATTATTTTAAGAAGAAAGTATTCTCAAAAGGTTTTTCAACGTGAGCGGTATCGGTCCACAAAATAAATTTTTCAATCAAATTTTTAAGAGCTCAGATTTTGCTGCAAATATGCATTAGAAGCAGAAATAAACAGTTATGCCCCTGGTGGTAAACCATTTTTTTACCAAATATTAAAAATTATATGAAAAATATTTTCTATCAGAAGCTGTATCCCATACAGAATTTTTTTCAAATTGGAGTTTCATAAGCAGAGATATCGGGGAAAACGCAATTTACATTCATGCCCCCTAGCGGAAAGTCTATGAATTGCTTGAAAATTTTGGAATTATATGAAAAACATTTCCCACTGGAAACCCTATCAAACAAAGAAGGAATTTTTCAAATCAGACTCTTAGAAGCAGAGATATTGACAAAAAATAAGATATACATCTACGACCTCTGGTGGAGAAACCACGCATTATTTTAAGAAGGAAATATTCTGAAAAAGTTTATTGACGTGAGTGGTATCAGTCCACGAAGAAAAAATTTCACTCAAGATTTTAGAAACTCAGACCTTGCTGCAAATGAATCAGAAGCAGAAATTAACACTTACGCCCCTGGTGGCCAAACCATTTTCACCAAAAATTAGAAATTATATGCAAACAATTTCATATCAGGAGCTGCATCCATTGCGAAAAGGATTTTTCAAATCTGAGTTTTTTATTTTTTTGTTGGAGGTTTAACGACCACCATGAGCAACTCAATGTGCTATAAGCAGTCGCCCGTCCCTAATTTAGGGTCACTGGTTCCAGGGAAGGGAGAGAGCCAGTGCCGTAAGACAAACACAACATCCATGAATCATTGGGATTCGAACCCGGACCCCTTTCGGACGAATGATCAGAGGCCATCGCTTAGACCACTGAGCCACCGGGGCGGCAATCTGAGTTTTAGAAGCATTGATATCAGGGAAAGCGTAATTTACCTTTATGCCCCCTAGCAGAAAATTTATGCGTGATTTGAAAAAGTGACTATACCTAAAACAGTCTTCGACATAAATGGAATCGAAAGGTAAAAGAATTTTTTCAATTAAATGTTTAGAAGCAAATATATGGAATAAAATATATTTTGAATTTGACATCATCTGCATTTATGCCCTGTAGCAGTGAAATTATACATTGTATAAAAAAACAAATTAAAGGGCCATCATTTGCACATTTCACGCTTGCCAATGCAAAAAGAATTTTTGAAATCAAACTAATAGTTGCAGACATATAGTGTCCACAGACGAACAGACAAAGAGACAGACAACCCAATAACATAAGCACAATTTTTTCAATTGGATGTTTCGAAGCAAATATATGAAATAAAATGTATTTTGAAATTTGACATCATCTGCATTTATGCCCTGTAGCAGTGAAATTATACATCGTATAAAAAAACTAATTAAAGGATCATCATTTGCACATTTCATGCTTGCCAATGCAAAAAGAATTTTTGAAATCGAACTAATAGTTGTAGAGATATGGTGTCCACAGATGGACAGACAGACAGACAACCCAATAACATAAGCACAATCTTTTTACAAAAGAAAAAATTAAAAAATAGGTGACAATGTAAGTAGGTGACAGTTTTATGCAGAACAAAGCAGATGCATAAGGATTCTCCTGGGAAAAAAATCTACAAATAAATAATCAGTTAATCACAGGAATTAAAAAAAAAAATTAAACTTGCTATATTTTGGCGCAATTCGGTGAAAATTATGCATTTCGGAGCAGCATGGCGCAGAACTTAAAAATATGCACACTTCGGCGCAATTGATGCACCTCTTCCACCACTGCCCTAATAAGCTCAGTTCGCAGCTAGTCTCGGTGTGGTGAACATGTACATGACTGTGCTGAAAATGTTCTTGATCAAATCACATTGAACTACGGGTTCATTCAAGGTTATGCACTCAAATTTTAGAAAAAGGTTTGATGTTGCAAAGCCATCAGAAAGTGTGTTACAAACAGGGCTCGACAAATATGTTCCAGATCTAGGAGCCAGCTCCCAATATTTAGAAGCCAGGTGAAACGAAGTCAAAAAATGAATGAAAAGTGATAAAGTATATTTGTTGTCACATACACACACTTTTCTTTTTACCCGAACAAACGACTTATATAAAAAAAAAAAAATCCAATTTGCTCCATTTTTACTTCCCGATCTCCAATTAAATTTTTATATTTTATTAAAACCCAATTTATGGAAGTCAAATTTTGTACATATTAATTCATAGTACCATATTTTCCTTCGTATAATCTACAAACCATAAAGTTCAGAAAAAAAAAATTCCTTCGTAAGATACACGGTGGTGTGTAATCCATAGACCGTGGACAAGTTTAATAATCTGATGCATAATTCGTGGCGGCGTATAATAGCTGTAGATCGTGAATTTCTGAGAAACACAGTTTTTCACTTCGTATAATCCTCGGCGATGGGTCCGCAGAGCATGAAATTCCGAAGAAAACAGATTGTCGTACAATCTGCTACAGTAGTGTTAATCTGAACCGTAATTTCTGACACAAAAAAGCTCTGCGATTCACAGGATGGCCGACCGAGCAGTCCAAAGAAGTAAGAAAAAACGATCGTTTTATTAAAACAGCAACTGTCATTTTAAAGTATTTTTCGGTTACTTTTAAGTAAATAAAGAATTAAAATCCCTGACTTTTGCAGCATTACCGTAGTTATTAGTTAGACCTAGAAAATCCATAGAAATTACGGCAATACGTAGCTCGTATTTGTCTCTTTTCTGAATATGTTTCAACTGAATAGCGAACAAAAACCATAACTAATATGATTAGCACAGCAAAACTAAAAATTAATGCGGTTTGCAAGATGATTACGTGCTTGGAGAGTTCTGCAGGCTTCTCACAGCATGTAGGCTTCCACGAACGCAAATATCAATAGTACTACCTTCGTTGCATCATATTTTCTCTCGGAATGTTCGTAAGTAAAAAAACAAAACAAATAAAACATTCAATCTTTTTGCGGTCCTCTATCTCCGAGTCGCGTTACATTTTTTTCTGTTTTCGCATTTTCGGTATTTTTTCAACAACACCAAGTCGCCTGACAATTACCACACAGATTTTTTAAAACCGAAGTAATGTTGTTGTTTTGTCATTACAGGTGTAGTATCCGCACAACCAAAATTTATAATTTTTAACAGTTAATTCGCGGATTACACGACAGAAATTACGGCATTCATCGAGACAAAATTCATCAACCAAAATTTATAATTTTTAACAGTTAATTCGCGGATTACACGACAGAAATTACGGCATTTATCGAGACTTACGATATTTGGAAAAAAAAAAAAAAATTCGTGTGCCAGTGCTAGTTTTCTAGGCGCCAGGAATTTGTCAAGCCCTGGTTACAGAAGATGGTAAAAAAACTGGAGACAACAGGCACGTTGGTAAATTCGCCCATGTGGCGGCTGTTTTGCAATGACCGAGGAATCAGTGAAAGATGTGCATAACAGGTTGCTTAACTTACAGCAACTGTCCCAAGAAATTGGTTTGTCACCTTCAACTTGCCACAGAGCAGCAAAAAAAGGGAGTATTAGCCAGTATCCATAGTGCAGGAACTGAAGCGACTTGCTTTCACAAAAAGGATGTCACACAGCAACTGGCTTCATACCTTTGTGGCTGAAAACGAAGACATCCTAGACATAACATTTTTCTTAGACAAAGCATGGTTCCACCTGTCTGGGTAAGTGAATTTGTAGAATATGCGCTTGTGGGCTGAAGCGAATACACATGATTCACAAACATTCACTGCACGACTTTTGTGTTCCATAACTCTGCATAAAAGGGATGTCATAAAAAGTCTTCCTACTTCTGCTATTTCTCTTTTGATAATTCAAGATACCCCTGCCTCTCCATACCGGACCAGCACCAAAAGGATCGTGCACACTGTTCTCAAGCAAAACTTACATTGCAGAGAGAACATCAAAATTTCCTTCAGTAAAACCTCTTGCAATTCGGATGCAACTTTCACCATTCTGATTATTTGGAAATATCTACTGGCAACAGTTACAGAAGTGACGTCTACCACATGAATACTTGCTACTAGTGTGAACAAGGCCGATGTTTCAGCTGAAAGATCTTACTAATCTTTGATGTTAAATGAGTACATAATAAATCGTAGTACGAAAACTTTTTCTTCATTACTGTATTCATTATATTACGTGAAATGCCCTTTCTGCTGAAGTAGCACAAAAGTTAACTGTTTTTAAAATTGAAATCATCCTGATATGCTAATTAAAATAACAGAGAAAACAATATTTCAAAAAGGTACAGCAAAAATAAACCCTTTTTTTTTTTACAACATTTATGTTGTAAAATTATATTGCAGATGGCAAATAGGTCTTTAGGATTAATGTTGCCTAACTGAATCCAACAGGTAATGTTTTGTATATTACTAGACTCAAGGTAGAGCACTAATATATTCAGTTAGTTTTCTGTTAGCTAGTTACGTATCAGAGTGTAAATGTCCTTACAGTGAAGCAACTACAACTTAAAATAAAGTGGCAATTACACAAATAAATTGATGTTCAGGGTTCCCGACAGCGTGCGCAGAAGCGCATTTCGCGCAAGAAAAATAAAGTGATGCGCGAAATGGCCGCGCGCGCAGAAAGATTTCAATCGTGAGCTATTAGCATGGAAAATCTATACGAAGGTGATGCCGTTTCAAATCACGTGTGCTGATTTCACGACGTCCCGGTACAATCCCAGTATTTCCCGTCCAGTCGTACAATAAACGGATTACGTGATAATCCGCATAGAGTGCAACGAGACAAAAGCCCATGCATGCACTGCTAAGGGTGCCAACAATTACGGTTTCGGCCACGATTACCGAATTACGGACAGGTTGGAAGAATTGCGGATTTCAATGTATTTCGTAAAAGTTCTGAATTTTGTGTCCTTTTTTGTTAAAATCACGGTTTAAACTGCGATCGCATTATGCGAATATATTCATAGTTTTTTTCGCGCAAAAGCGAAAACTATTAATGGTCCCGTTTCTAAGCAAGCGCCTTTGAAATTCAGATATTGGATACATCGGCAAAGCCAATATCGGACGGATATGGGTTGAAGAACGGCAAGAGCATATTGGATGCATTGGCAAAGCCGATATCGGGTTCGGGTGAAGAACGGCAAGGTGATATTACATAATATGTCGGAAAAGCCGATATCGGTCCGCATACCTGCCAAGTATTCCGGATTTCCCGAAAGTTTTACGGAGTTTTGGGTAGTTTTATGGTCGGAAGATAGTTTCTTCTGGATTTTCGCTAAAATGGCTCGTAATTTTTTTTACTGATGGAACCTGATATCGTTGTTATTGTCGCCTAGTGTAAACTCCTGCTTTTGTTTTATTATGATCTCATAGTGATTGATCCTTATGTTATCTCATGTTTCTAGCTGGGAGCGATCGCACACACCCCCTCCCGCCTATCCTTCCAAACTTGCTCTCCCTCTGGAATAGCTGCGCTAATTGCGCCAAAGTACAATTTTTTTTTTTAATTCTGCGCCATACAGAGTTCACCAAAATGCGTAATTACGTGCCTAGTATGCATCAAAAAGTGTGTTTACCAACGCGTAAAAATACGCATCGGGGCGGTATTTCGTCTTTCAAAAACAGAAGTAAACGAAATAAAGATTTCCATAATCTTAATTTCATTTCCTGCGATGTTGCCTCTGTCCACTATTGCTGTTATACATCACTTTATTCCAAAATTATTTGTATTTCAGTTGGAAAATGTAGGGGAAATTTCTGAAAACAGAAATTCGACGGCGCAAAAATTTCCCTGTAATCTTCAGGCATGAGCGTGCAACAGCTTCGAGAAATTTCTACCTTCCCCTCATAATTGGAGTTTTCCTCGAGATCGATGCATAACTGAACAGAAATTTTGGGGCAATTGGTAGCGGAGGAGAATGTTTTTCGCTGGAAACTTGCGAAAACGGAAGTTTCGTCTTTCAAAATTTTCGAAAACGGAAGTTAGACGCAGTGAGGATTTCTCTCATAATCGTAATTTCATTTTTCACGCGATGTTTCCTCTGCCTAGTATTGTTGTTAAATATCATTTTATTTTATAAATATTTGCATTTCAACTTGAAAATGGAGGGAAACTGTTTGAAAACGAAAATTGGACGTAGCAAAGATTTCTCCCGTAATTGTGTCCCCCCCCCCAATGATGTTCTGAACATGTATCCTGTATTCTTAAATATTCTCTCACCCCCCAAAATAAGGTTTGCATTTCAGCTCGACAAAGAGGGGGATGTGAATAAAGATTTTTCCCCTTATCGTAATTATTTTTCCTGAAAACGAAAGTGAAGAAGCTGAAAATTTGTAAGAATTGATGCATGGTGTTCAAAAGTATTCATATACTCAAAGTTACACTATTCATCCTTTATCTAAAATAGCGCTATCGTGCATTCGTGATGGATAAAATTGCCATCCAAGTGCATTAAACAAACAAGTCACTGTCTTGTCATTGCTCAAACAAAGTCAAGTTATTTCTAAAATTGTATCATTCAATTTAAAAAAAAATTCAAAACCTTGAAAATCATCACAATTTCTGAACTCCATCTATGAGTGACTGATACAGAAAACTAATTGAATACAAGAATCATCAAACATACTGCTAGCACATCCCATACATTACCGCTCTCCCCTAATAATAGATAATCATAAATGAACAGTTCTGGTACTGTCTCAAATCTTCTTGATTTTTGCAAGCAATCTTCTTGATTTAGGAATTTTTTATGGGGGGGGGCACTTGTGGTAACATACTTTGATAATCATTGCAAGCGAGTGAGAGGCATGCTGTTCCCTTTGCCATGACTAGAAACCAGTTCAACAGGCGAAAATATTGTCAAACTTGTGTCTGAAGAATTTCAGTATCTTGGTATTCCGTGGATGAACTGTCTTGTCTTATGTGATAAGACTTCTGTTATTGTGAGGAGAAAAATTGGTGACTCTCTGAAAAAAATAGTGTCTCACTTTCTAAAAATGAAACTCATTAACAAGGTTTGTTAATCTTATTTTATACTTAAATACAATTTTTTTTAAATATTTCTTTATTTGTATTAAATAATTAACTGTAATTAAAAAAAATAGAGAAACCTATAATATATAATTTTATTATTTATAAAGTCTAAATACACGCGTTGATGTCCCAGGTTTTGATTTTGAAAAGTTGGCAGCTATGATATTTGTTCTTATTATAACAATGGAAAAGTTCCTCATTAGAAAGAAGAAGCATTCTACTGACGATTCTGCAAGTTCAGCATCGAGTGCTACGATTTTAAACAGTGAAATATTGCCTGAGAAATGTAGTGAGGCTGTTCCTGCTGTACCTCAAACTAAATTTTTTAAAATCTTAACTTTCAAGAGAAATGGCGCAAAATGTACGACTGGCTTGAAGTCGAAACCGACGAAAATGATAGTGTTAAATCATAGTGTTAAAGTGATTTTTTGTTTTCAACGTTGTAAAGGTCCCTATGTTTATTTTATTATTCATTGTTGTGAAAGGAGCCAATTCGCTCAGACGCTTTTAGGATGGGAAGTAAATATCCCCATCGGTGTCATACAAATTTGTTTTTAAGTTGTTAGACCACTTCAAAGATTTGGAAGATTTGAAATGCCTGTTGGGTGAATATCCATATATATTTATTCTGCTAAAAAATAACTATGCTAGTTTTAAATTTGCAGATGTTGCAGAACTTTTCATCTGCAGGTATAAAGATGTGTATCCAAGCACAGTGTTGTTGTATGAAATTGCTTTGGTTGTGTTGATAAGTTCTGCATTAGCAGACCATTCTTTTAGCACACAAAATAAAATAAAAAATACATTTCGCAACAGACTGGAAGAATAAACTTTAAAAAATTTGATTCGAATATCAGCAGCAAATGCAACACCAGAAAGCTTTCCATTTCACAAAGTTGCTGAAATATTTAATAACTAAATTAGAAGATATGTATAAAATATTTATATTATTTTTGTGTTTGTTCGTTTTTTACCCCCATAATGTAGTATTTTTCTCTAAGTTTACGATTGTTTAAAATTCGCCCGATTTTTCAAAATCACCCCCAGAAAAAAAACCTGGGGGACATTTTCACCCCTGATCCTAGAACCCTGGATGTTATTAACTTACAGCTTAAACTAGAACTTTGGTATAACAGGAAAATCCACTTAAAATTTAACGTAAAATGATTGTTCCTTTAAAAGCTCAACCAAAGAATAAGCAAAATGCTTAACAATATGAATGCACAAACATTTGTTTTTTTTTTTTTTTTTTTTTTTTTTGGTTAGAGGTTTAACGACCACCGTGAGCAACTCAATGGGCTATAAGCAGTCGCCCGTCCCTAATTTAGGGTCACTGGTTCCAGGGAAGGGAGAGAGCCAGTGCCGTAATACAAACACAACATCCATGCCTCACCGGGATTCGAACCCGGACCCCGTTCGGACGAATGATCAGAGGCCATCGCTTAGACCACTGCGCCACCGGGCCGGCGCACAAACATTTGTATTTGCACCTCCCATGAAATACTTTCTCACCTGTTTAAGAGTAACACTGCAGACAGATCCTTGAGAAACCATATTAACATACTGAAGTATGTTATGGCTTTTAGACACCAAACTTTCGTGAGTTGCTAAATGATCCACTTCTATTTGCGAAGTTGACAGGCGACGAGTGAATTTAAATTCCATATCTGCTTTTTGTTTCAATACCTTAAATTCCGATTTTTTTACAGCTGTAGTCGCCGATTTTCCACTAGTGCTGCAAGATTCACCGGTTCCGCTACAGCAAGGAATTTGTTCATCTGAACGCTGAATGACTTCATCTTTCATTTTTTTGGCACATAGGAAAATCTAGATTCAAGTTCTTCTTTTTCCAGTTTTTCACGAAGTCGTTTCCGACCCGCCAGCTCTCCACTTGATCCATTACAAGTTTCCTCATCGGTGACATTTTTTTGGACAGCTTTCCTTTTCGATCGAGTAGTCCTGTTGACCAAAGACCCAGATGCAGCTGGGGGGACCAATTCTTCAGATTTCTTGGAAGCACAATCTTCTACCATGATTAAAACTACAAAACGATTTACTTGAAAATTTTACAACTACGCACTAGAGCTATCCTTTGACTAAAACATGAAATTATAAACCAAGCTGTAGGGCCTACAATACTTTGAATATGACAAAAAATAAGTCCCACGGGCTTTAAAGAACATAAACAAACACGACATGGTAACAAAATAAAACTAAATCGCGGTCAAAATCATGGTTGTCAAATCAGGGTTGCCAGGTTCTCAGCACGTGCAAAGAATATAAACGCGTCGCGTGAAGAAGCTCAACTCTCGTAGAGATAACGTAAAACAGGCGACAGCAGCGCCACGATGTAATGCGGCCGTAGATGCTCTGCGGGAAAGTTAACATTCAGGCGCAAAAAGCGTAGGGACACGGGACGCCAAGCCTATTTCACGGAAAGGAAGCGAAGCTTTGATCTGCGATTGTTTACTTCGGTCTCATTGGGTCTACAAAAGCATTTGTTTTTGTTGTTCTTTTCTGAGTATCCCTCCTGTCACTTCTTTTGGTGAAACAAATATATACATTAGAAATTAATATTATTTTAAGGAAATTTTAGCAGTTTTATTCTCACTTTAAGCACCATAGTAATACCAGGTTGCTTGGCATGAATTTCATATTTACAATATACCTTAAATGTCAAAAATGCTGAGGCTGGTTTTGAATTTCCATGGGATTCATGGTACTTCGTATTAAAAATTGTTTGCATGAAATTCTCAGTAGCAAAACAAAGGAATGGGTTCCCACAAAACGTAAACATTAGGTACCCAGCAGAAACAGTCTTGCTGGGCCAGCACTGTCCGCCAATTTCCCAGTAGTAGCCATAATAATAAAAAAGAAAAGAAAAACCAAAGACAACCGCAGTTTCCCAAAGCTACAATTTTTTTCTACCCTTACTAAGCTTGTAAATTAAACGCACTGCGCTGGGGAAATTTTCTCAACAGATCGGAAAAACACCGGTTTGTATCTGAGTAGATTTGAACCTGGGCCACTCGCGTGATAACTCAGCTCTCCTACCGACCGGACTAATTCGTCAAGGGAGAGCGTTCGCTTAAAGCTGTCTATTTGGTATCGAATGTGTAATTGAATGCTTCCCTCTTTCATTTTACAATATTGCAAGGTATTTTTGATAAAAGTCAGTTTCATATAATTGATAAATTAATTTTTTCAACGTAACGATAGTTTTTTTTTTTTTTTTTTTTAACCTTAAGGGAACTTCACTCATTTTCAAGGCGTGTACATACTTAGAGTCACTTTCCAAAGTTTTGTACTGTTCTTGCCGTCTTGAAAAGAGATTGTTGAATTAATATATATTTACCCGGGTTCATGTCACATTCTTTTACATTTTTAACGTTGTGTCTTTATTTTCCGTTGTCAGAAGCTACATTTGTTTTAAAGAGTAAAAGATATTTTATTTTACTTCTCGTTATTTTCCGTTGTCAGAAGCTACATTTGTTTTAAAGAGTAAAAGATATTTTATTTTACTTCTCGTTATTTTTAGAAGCGAATTCCTCCCAGTCTTGTGTATTCAACCCATGGATGAGTACACCACATAGCGTTACTTTTTTTTCAAATAATTAATAAATTTTGTACGCGTATAATTCTTTTTTTTTTTCAACAAACGTTGTTTTAATGGTTTTCCAGGATATTTGTTTCAAGCGGTTTCAAATTTTTTCTTGTTATTCATCCACTCCATTCCCTGAATTGTTATTCATCGGAATGGAGTGGGTGTATTTCATGGCTGTAATATAAACGCAGATCTAGATGAGAACAACAAAACCTTTGAACAAAACGCCAACACAAACAAGCGTTTATATCAGTGGCGGCCAGTCAGATGAGGCAAGTGAAGCGCCGCCTCACCTGAAATTCCGCAGAATGAGAAGTGAAAAAAAAAAATTCTGTCAGTAACAAAGATATAAGAACTTTGCAGGATAAATGAAACACTGAAATTCACATTGTGATTCATGAATTAGGTTAAAGAAAGGCTTTCAAGAAGAGGATGAATCATTATTTTTGCAAAGCAGCTGCATGTTTTAAGCGCTTAGAGGCGACCGGCTGAATCGTCTCGATGAGAAGCCGGTTTTGGGAACTGGGGATCAGAGAAGAGCCCTACAGAGTGACCCCCTCCTCCCCCACACACACACACACACACACACGGTCCGAGGTCTACAAAAGGAGGTGCCGGACTTCCAGTAAGAGAAAGGAAATTTCTGAGGCGACCCTTTATTTCGCTTAAACTGGAATCGCATCTCTGCTGTTATTGGAGAACCCAAGGATTGTGTATCCAATGGGCGCGCGAAAATGAGCAGGTGACCTTGGTAAAAAGTGGTTTTACAGGCGATGACGCCGTTCGCCTCTATACGCTTTCGAGTGCGATGATTTCTACGTAGCTCAGAGTGTATTTGAGTCTAACTTTTTGTAGTGTGTTTTCAATCCTCTCTTCTGCGGGTGTTGGCTAGTTCATAGTAATGTTGAGTTTTTCTTCTTTTTTATTTTGTTATTGTTACTAAACAGCATATTTTGATTTTGGTTGGAAAATATGAATGGCCCAACAAACGACGTGATTTGTGTTCTGGAAGAAATTCCTTTTAACACTGGAAAGATTATGATAAAAGGGATGTTCTCATATCTGGAAGACCGACACCTATAATAAGTTCAATATCTAAAGACAAGAAGTGCGGCAAATAGTTTTTTAGGTCTTTCAATAAATCATGGTACGAGATTTTTCCCTGGTTTTCTAGTAGCTATTACAAGCAAACTCTCTTTTGCTGGCCATGTTTACTTTTGAGCAATAAGAAAAATGTGTGGAATACAACGGGTTATTTTGATCTGAAAAACTTTTCTCGTAGTGCAAAATTGCACGAAAGCTCGAAAGAGCATATAACTAACCACGTAGGTCTAAAACGAATAAAAAAACATAAACACTATTTCTGATATGCTCAAAGAAAATGCTGCTCTTCATTAAGTCTAGTTTAATGAAAAGGTCAAACTAAATAGGCTTTTTATGGAACATATTATCGATTTAGTTGTCGTTCTAAGCAAGCAAGAACTGCCTTTTAGATGACATTATGAATCCATTTCCTCATTAAATAAAGGTAATTTCAAGGAGATGTTCCATTTGTTACTTCGTAGAAGCACCCCAGAATTAAAAGCATATTTTGAAGAAATACAAAGCTTATTTTCTGGACAATCTAAAACGATGCAGAAGGATTTAATGGAGTGTATTCATGAATATATAAACGAATGTGTTAAAAGCGAAATTAATGCGTCAGAAATTTTTTCAGTGCAAGTTGATAATACAACTGATATTACTCAAAAATCACAGTGTTCAATAATTGTCAGATACATATTGGACTCAAATTGTGAAGTAGTTGAGCGCTTCCTTGGTTTTTATGATATCAGCACTGACAGTACTGCTGTGGCACTGTATGATCTGCTAGCATCGGTTTTGGAGGAGTTTGATTTTAAATCAAAGTTAGTAGGCCAGTGTTATGATGGTGCAAGCGTTATGGCTGGAGAGTTGAGCGGTCTGCAGAAAAGAGTCAAGCCCCGCAAGCCTTGTTTACCCACTGTTTCGCCCACCACCTTAAAATCAATGGTATATTGGCGATACCTACTGAAAAACCAAGAAACAAGATTGGATACAGTTGCGAAATATATGCGACATTTTACAATACTTTTGCACCCCTGTTGTAGGACAAGAAATAACCTTGTCCTACAACAGGGGTGCAAAAGTACTGCTGAAAAGTACTGCGATACCTACTGAAAATACCTACTGGAGGTGTGTCTTAATTCTCTGACCGCACGACATTATTTTTGTATATTCCTATGTGGAAAAAGTTCAGTCTTTTTCTGCCATCACCACTTTCATGCCCAGGGCTATTTTAAAAGTGAAATAATTTTTTACATGCCTACTGCGGGGCTGCTGCCTGCTGCCCATTATTTTTTTCTTTTTTTTTTAATTGGAAGTTTAACGACCACCGTGGGCAACTCGTGGGCTATAAGCAGTCGCCCTTCCCTAATTTAGGGTCACTGGCTGCAGGGAAGGGAGAGAACCAGTGCCGTAAGACAAACACAACATCCATGTCTTACGGGATTCGAACCCGGACCCTTTTCGGACGAATGATCAGAGGCCATCGCTTAGACCGCTGCGCCACAGGGGCGGCGCTGCCTATTATGGTAACAGTGAACACTTTTTGTTTCATATTCATCTGGAGGAATAATATATATATATTATATAGTTTTAACTGCAATTTCAGACATTTTTTATAACAGCTAAAAACAATGATGTAGTCTTTGAAAACATTCTCCCACGATCGTTCATTCCTGTTACCAAAGTTATGGACTGAAAACAAAAAAAAACATACGGAATCCGCAGATTGATTTTCAGATTAAAAAAACGGGAGCTACAACCGCGTAATAATATTATTTATCAATCTTTTAATAAAAAGAATATGTTAAGCATTTGCGAGGCTGTAGCTCCCGTCTTTTAAATATGTCACATTTGTGATGTAATTTTTCACTGTAATACCGTAATTCTAAAACAACGATCGTGAAAATGCTCCGATTCCGAAACATTCTCCCACGATTGTTCTTTCCTGTTACTAACGCTATTGACTGGGAAAAAAAAAAAGAACTTACAGAATTCGCGCAGATTGATTTTGAAATGTAACAAACGGAAGCTACAACTTCGTAATAATTTTTATATCTCATTCTTTTAATAAAAAGAATGAGAAATAAAGCGATATGTCACATTTGTGATGCACATTTTCACTGTAATACTAAAAACAACGATCGTGACCATCGGAAAATGCTCAGATTCCGAAACATTCTCCCATGATCGTTCATTCCTGTCACTAAAGTTATTGACTGAAAAAAAAAGAACATACAGAATCAGCAGATTGATTTTGAGATTTAAAAGACGGGAGCTACAGCCTCGTAATAATTTTTATTTCTCATTCTTTTTAATAAAAGACGACGTTAAGCATTTGTAGCGATATGTCACATTTGTGATGCAATTTTTCACTGGAAGATCCACCGCCAGTGACGTCACAAACCTGTGCGACTGCTTTCCGGGGGCCGCGTCACGGCTGGTCACCGTCCGATTTTTGGCGGGTACACGTGCCAAAGAATATCTAACTGATAATAAGGTAAGACTCAGCGATACGTAACTAGCACCACTATATTATGCGGCAAAGAATTACTGCACAGAAGCCAACATTACAGGCTGATGCCGCAGGATGCGGGACCAGACTGAGTTGGACTGAGCATGCGTGTTTGTGTTCAAAGAATATAAACCAGTGGCGGCTCGTTATGTAAAATGCTGGTGGGGCGAACGGTCTTGATGTAAATGTAAAACAGTAAAACATATGTTATTGAAAAATATATAAATTCGTATAACGTTATACGATTATATATATATATATCAGTGGCGTAGCCTGGGGGTGGGTGGGGGGTCATGGTTTGCACCCCCTTCGTAGGCGAGACAGTTAGCTTTTTCTAAGTACGTTTTATAGATAATTTCCCTATTTAAATTCATTGATTTCAACATAACTCGGAAAGCAATGACATTTCTTGATAATAGAAGAGAAAGTAAAGCAAAGCGGCCAAAGAAGTTGCTTTATTAAATTTTTATTAAAACAACTATAATTTATTGCATTTTCTTCATTTTATTAAATTAGCTTCGTTTTGTATTAATGTTCAAGATGTGTGTACGTACCAATAGAAAAATATTTGTCGAAGCGCGCCCTCCCCAAATTTTTTATATGTACTTATACTCAGTTATACAGCAGAAGTGCAAACCCCCCCTCCCCCTTCAAAAAGTTTCATGTAAAAGGCAGTATCACCCATTGTATATCTTTGAAGTCCTGGTTTCGAGTCGGCTGAATCATTAAAATTCGCTGAGATTCGGAAGTCTCGTTAAGCCATTGGTCCCGGGTAGGCGCCTTGTTATAAACAGCTGTAAACCCCATCCCTTAGGGCTTCAGCCCATGCCCTTTAGCCCTTATATACAAATATTATTCAACAGTAATGGAATAAAATTATAGAAATATATGAAACACGGCGTGGGGAGTCTTTCTTCACAAAAAAATCCAAACATTTTAGTGGAAAAATGTACATATATCTATATATATATATGTGTGTGTGTGTGTGTAATATACGCTACTTTTGCAACAATATTTTTATGAAAACAATTATTCGATAATTTTACAACAAAGAAAAAAATATTTCACCTGTATTCTTTTATGTAATACACGAGCGAAAATACGCAATTTGCGCGGTTTCTTTAGCTAGTCAATGCATCACTCACATCCCAAAGCCAGTCGGAGATCCACTTCTTAAATAATTCAAAGTAAATCATTTGAATAGAATTTTTTCTCACGACGTGTTTCTTGAGCTTGAATAAACGTCACAGTTCGATTGGCATGTTGGTGAAGGTGCATTTAGCACGGGTCACAAACTGAAGTCCAGGCTCGTGATAACTATGTACAGGAGAAGTCAAGCTAAGGAAGCACATTTCTATATAAAAAAAGTATTAGGTAATTTAAACCTGGAATTAAAAACAGAGGAATACGATATTAATTTGCTTTGGTCTCGAACAGAATGCTTTCAGTTTATGTTTTATAAATAAGTTCAATTCTGCGATCCTTTTTGGGAGCAAATTTGACTATGATCAGATCATAAAATGGTTGAGTGGACATTAGATGGTTCAGCAATTCTTTCCCGATTGAAATTTTAGCGGGTGAAGACAAACGATCTTATGCCGTTGTATTACGGAGGTGTGTCTTAATTCTCTTCAAACAAGAAAAACTCCTTTCAGCAGAAGAACTTGTTGACGCCAGTGTCAATACAAGAGAAAATAATTTGTAGGCTTCTGGTAACACATCTTTCAGCTCTTTTTCTTTCATTGTTTTCAAGGTTTTCTGAACACTGAGTTCCCTGAAGTTGTGATCATTATATAAAAAATCTAATTCGTTTTTTAGTCGTTATGTGTCTGTAAAAATGTTTGGATAATTTTTTTTGAGAGTGTTAAGGGCACTGATAGAAATGACTCTGAATAACTATGGTATTTTGAGCTGTCAACTAGCTGCAGAAACTCGAGCTTTCTCATATCTTCAAATCTGGTTTTTATTTGGATTATTATGCTGTCAACGATTTCGTAAAACAAAATTTTGTAATAGTTTTCCACTTCTTCTTCACTCAAATGTTTCTTTTGGCGACATTTAGGACCTCCAATCAAACTAATTGCTTCACTGAAATGTTTCAAGTAAGTGGTGTTACATTCCTTTTCTTATTTATTCGTTCGCAACATTATTTAATTTGTCTTTGGCAGTAACTGATATCTAAAGTCTTTTTTTGCAAAACATCAAACAGTACATCCGTAATTCCAAAAATGTCATCGACGCCCCGGTGGCGCAGTGGTCTAAGGCGCTGGCCTCTGATCATTCGTCCGTAAGGGGCCCGGGTTCGAATCCCGGTCAGGCATGGATGTTGTGTTTGTCTTACGGCACTGGCTCTCTCCCTTCACTGGAACCAGTGACCCTAAATTAGGGACGGGCGACTGCTTATAGCCCATTGAGTTGCTCACAGTGGTCGTTAAATCTCCAATAAAAAAAAATGTCATCAAAAATCAGTGATAAAAAAGCAAACTCAAAATCAGTGAAATTTTTCAAATATCCTATGTTGACTGATTCTGCCGTTGATTCCGGGTCATTCATTATATCTTCAAACACATTCTTTAGTTTGCCCCATTCGCTCACAATTAAACGCAAAATTTGCGAACGTGATGCCCAACGTGTTTCCGCTATTTGAGGAATCCGTTTCCCAACAACTGAATCTGCTACGTGGGTTCTCTTGGCAGACTTATGAAAAAATGAGGGCATGCTGGATACAGTTGCGCAATATATGCGACATTTTACAATACTTTTGCACCCCTGTTGTAGGACAAGGTTATTTCTTGTCCTACAAAACAATGAAAGAAAAAGAGCTGAAAGATGTGTTACCAGAAGCCTACAAATTATTTTCTCTTGTATTGACACTGGCGTCAACAAGTTCTTCTGCTGAAAGGAGTTTTTCTTGTTTGAAGAGAATTAAGACACACCTCCGTAATACAACGGCATAAGATCGTTTGTCTTCACCCGCTAAAATTTCAATCGGGAAAGAATTGCTGAACCATCTAATGTCCACTCAACCATTTTATGATCTGATCATAGTCAAATTTGCAGCCAAAAAGGATCGCAGAATTGAACTTATTTATAAAACATAAACTGAAAGCATTCTGTTCGAGACCAAAGCAAATTAATATCGTATTCCTCTGTTTTTAATTCCAGGTTTAAATTACCTAATACTTTTTTATATAGAAATGTGCTTCCTTAGCTTGACTTCTCCTGTACATAGTTATCACGAGCCTGGACTTCAGTTTGTGACCCGTGCTAAATGCACCTTCACCAACATGCCAATCGAACTGTGACGTTTATTCAAGCTCAAGAAACACGTCGTGAGAAAAAAATTCTATTCAAATGATTTACTTTGAATTATTTAAGAAGTGGATCTCCGACTGGCTTTGGGATGTGAGTGATACATTGACTAGCTAAAGAAACCGCGCAAATTGCGTATTTTCGC
Source organism: Macrothele yani (assembly GCA_039090855.1). Classification (NCBI taxonomy): domain Eukaryota; kingdom Metazoa; phylum Arthropoda; class Arachnida; order Araneae; family Macrothelidae; genus Macrothele; species Macrothele yani. The sequence goes on along the minus strand of CM077001.1, from coordinate 64,475,081 downwards.
TCGTGTATTACATAAAAGAATACAGGTGAAATATTTTTTCTTTGTTGTAAAATTATCGAATAATTGTTTTCATAAAAATATTGTTGCAAAAGTAGCGTATATTACACACACACACACACATATATATATATAGATATATGTACATTTTTCCACTAAAATGTTTGGATTTTTTTGTGAAGAAAGACTCCCACGCCGTGTTTCATATATTTCTATAATTTTATTCCATTACCGTTGAATAATATTTGTATATAAGGGCTAAAGGGCATGGGCTGAAGCCCTAAGGGATGGGGTTTACAGCTGTTTATAACAAGGCGCCTACCCGGGACCAATGGCTTAACGAGACTTCCGAATCTCAGCGAATTTTAATGATTCAGCCGACTCGAAACCAGGACTTCAAAGATATACAATGGGTGATACTGCCTTTTACATGAAACTTTTTGAAGGGGGAGAGGGGGGTTCTGCACTTCTGGTGTATAACTGAGTATAAGTACATATAAAAAATTTGGGGGAGGGCGCGCTTCGACAAATATTTTTCTATTGGTACGTACACACATCTTGAACATTAATACAAAACGAAGCTAATTTAATAAAATGAAGAAAATGCAATAAATTATAGTTGTTTTAATAAAAATTTAATAAAGCAACTTCTTTGGCCGCTTTGCTTTACTTTCTCTTCTATTATCAAGAAATGTCATTGCTTTCCGAGTTATGTTGAAATCAATGAATTTAAATAGGGAAATTATCTATAAAACGTACTTAGAAAAAGCTAACTGTCTCGCCTACGAAGGGGGTGCAAACCATGACCCCCCACCCACCCCCAGGCTACGCCACTGATATATATATATAATCGTATAACGTTATACGAATTTATATATTTTTCAATAACATATGTTTTACTGTTTTACATTTACATCAAGACCGTTCGCCCCACCAGCATTTTACATAACGAGCCGCCACTGGTTTATATTCTTTGAACACAAACACGCATGCTCAGTCCAACTCAGTCTGGTCCCGCATCCTGCGGCATCAGCCTGTAATGTTGGCTTCTGTGCAGTAATTCTTTGCCGCATAATATAGTGGTGCTAGTTACGTATCGCGTGAGTCTTACCTTATTATCAGTTAGATATTCTTTGGCACGTGTACCCGCCAAAAATCGGACGGTGACCAGCCGTGACGCGGCCCCCGGAAAGCAGTCGCACAGGTTTGTGACGTCACTGGCGGTGGATCTTCCAGTGAAAAATTGCATCACAAATGTGACATATCGCTACAAATGCTTAACGTCGTCTTTTATTAAAAAGAATGAGAAATAAAAATTATTACGAGGATGTAGCTCCCGTCTTTTAAATCTCAAAATCAATCTGCTGATTCTGTATGTTCTTTTTTTTTTTTTCAGTCAATAACTTTAGTGACAGGAATGAACGATCATGGGAGAATGTTTCGGAATCTGAGCATTTTCCGATGGTCACGATCGTTGTTTTTAGTATTACAGTGAAAATGTGCATCACAAATGTGACATATCGCTTTATTTCTCATTCTTTTTATTAAAAGAATGAGATATAAAAATTATTACGAAGTTGTAGCTTCCGTTTGTTACATTTCAAAATCAATCTGCGCGAATTCTGTAAGTTCTTTTTTTTTTTTTTTCCCAGTCAATAGCGTTAGTAACAGGAAAGAACAATCGTGGGAGAATGTTTCGGAATCGGAGCATTTTCACGATCGTTGTTTTAGAATTACGGTATTACAGTGAAAAATTACATCACAAATGTGACATATTTAAAAGACGGGAGCTACAGCCTCGCAAATGCTTAACATATTCTTTTTATTAAAAGATTGATAAATAATATTATTACGCGGTTGTAGCTCCCGTTTTTTTAATCTGAAAATCAATCTGCGGATTCCGTATGTTTTTTTTGTTTTCAGTCCATAACTTTGGTAACAGGAATGAACGATCGTGGGAGAATGTTTTCAAAGACTACATCATTGTTTTTAGCTGTTATAAAAAATGTCTGAAATTGCAGTTAAAACTATATAATATATATATATTATTCCTCCAGATGAATATGAAACAAAAAGTGTTCACTGTTACCATAATAGGCAGCGCCGCCCCTGTGGCGCAGCGGTCTAAGCGATGGCCTCTGATCATTCGTCCGAAAAGGGTCCGGGTTCGAATCCCGTAAGACATGGATGTTGTGTTTGTCTTACGGCACTGGCTCTCTCCCTTCCCTGCAGCCAGTGACCCTAAATTAGGGAAGGGCGACTGCTTATAGCCCACGAGTTGCCCACGGTGGTCGTTAAACTTCCAATTAAAAAAAAAAAGAAAAAAATAATGGGCAGCAGGCAGCAGCACCGCAGTAGGCATGTAAAAAATTATTTCACTTTTAAAATAGCCCTGGGCATGAAAGTGGTGATGGCAGAAAAAGACTGAACTTTTTCCACATAGGAATATACAAAAATAATGTCGTGCGGTCAAGACATCGCGGTACCATAACATCGCAGTATTAAAACATCGCAGGTCAAAACATCGCGGCACCAAAACATCGCAGGCCGAAACATCGCGGCACCATAACATCGCAGGGCAAAATGTCGTGGTACCATAGCATCGCAAGTCATAACATCGCAGTAATCCCTAAATAAATTGCGTTACATAGATTTTGATGAATTGAAAAATATATATATTTAAGGGGGAGGGTGACTTCATAGAAATTGATGTCCTGATTAAATTTTATTAGAAATCGGGGTTCCCGCGCGTACCGCTTTTCCGACAGTGCCCAGGCCCGTGGTCCAGGGACACTCATTCAAAATTATCGTAAAATCTACAGTTTTGAATTCAAAACCACCAAATTTGGTGTACTACCTCATGGTGCTCTAACTTAGAAGGTGACGGTTCTGGCGAGGCTGACGAGAAAGACAGGCTTCGGTGCGAAAGGGCATCGGCGAGATCACGTGACCAACTTAGTGCTGTTGCCTCGCTTGGGCCGCCGAGAGCAAACGGTGACCGAGTAGAGAGCTATTTTCTCCAAAACGCAGCGAATAAAAGGTGGCACATCTAATCATTGCATATTAATTTCAAACTATTAGAGAATTTTTTTTAAAAGGAACATTATTAAAATGTGAGTTCTACTGAACTTAATCGTTTAACACTACTGAATTAATTTTTTTTCGTTTTCCGTGGGGTGTGGATTTTCGCGCTTAGCAGTTCCTTTAGCAAAGTCGCATCAAGAGACATATTCGAAAGTTTTGTTGCTCGATTTAATGAAATTAACTACATTTTCTTCGTTGTCCGTGTAGTTCTTTTTATATCTTTTTGCATTCATGATTTTCTAGCAACACTGAAAAGCAAATTCGTTTAATAAATAGCGTACAGAATATTAATAGCAAACGGAAAACGTCAAGCGAAATCATATTGAGGTCGAAGAAAAAGTGTTCCCTCATATACATAACTCTGGCTAAAACGCTTCTTACTAAATTAAAAAAAGTTATATTTTTTTCTTGTTCTGGAAAAAATTATTTTTGTGATATTATTGCATGTATTTTGTATTTTAATGGGGTTATTTCTAGAACAATGCTTCTGTAGACTAAAAGTACATAATTTGGAAATAATTCCTTCTTTAAAAAAATGCTTACGATCCCTTTTAATACAAATCATCTCTGTGCATTAGAGTTTATTTTACTTATTTCTACTTGGGGTAAGAAATTTTTTTTATCCTTATCTGTATATATTTCAACACTTTAAAATTATGTAACAACACATTCTGGCACAAGCTATTTTCTTGGTAATTGAAAAATAAGTCGAATGAAGGACACTGTCGCAAAAAATGTTCTCATTGTTTTGTGAAAAATTAATGCAAGAACTTTTTTCATAAAATTATTCATTTTTGTCACTATTAAATTTTCCTTTCACTTGTATTTGTAAATTTACAATTACTATAATTGAACACTGTTTGGTAAGCCAAAAATTGAAAAAACTATTTCCATACTAGAATTTAATTCAAACTATAGCTCAATAAACAGAATTCTTTCTCACCATTAACAGAAATTTAATTGCATTATGAGCCAATAAGCAATATGAAATTGCAGATTTAGTGCTACTGACTAACTCTTTCACACCAAAAAACTTGAAAAATTCATCGCCGTGGAGCAGGAAGCGAACCTGCATTTCCCGATTTCCATTCGAGCATGCTACCGTTACACCATCCAAGATGAGGAAGCTCTAAACATCCGAGTGATTTAATCTGAATAATCTCAGATTTTCGCCAGTCAAGGCGAGCCTTGCTTCATCGTAGCTCAGCTATTTAGAGTCAGGTCGATGTTTAGCAAATTCCCAGGTATTCAGGTAAACATTGGGGAAGAAATATTTCTTCACGTGGGAAATATATCTCTATAAGCAATCCGAAATCACATATTTACTGTTACGTAACTGAAATGAAACGATCGTCCATGGAATGGAAACATGTCACCTTTCCAACAAGGAAGACGTGAAAAGTCCAACTGTCTCTGTCTACGGGAGAGGTAATGGCGACTGTGAATCTGTTGTTTACACAGAATTTCTGTCAAAAGGGACGACCATCAATAATGACTGATATTGCCAAACACTATTAAATTTGCGAAATTCAATTAAAGACAGATGCCGGGGTAAGTTGCGCGAAGGTGTCACTCTGCTGCCCAACAACGGTACACAGCACGGAAAACAAAGGGAATTGCTGCAGTCATTCAAGTCGGAGGTGTGGCAACATCCACCTTACAGCCCCAACTTATACCCATGCGGCTACCATTTGTTCAGTAAAATGAAACAGGATCTTCGTGGACAACGATTCCCAACCGATGTGGCTGTGAAAAGTGCGGTCCTTAACTAGTTGCACCAAATTGGACTTTTTCTGTACAGGTATGGGAAAGTTAATCGCACATTCCGATAAATGTTTATAGTCCTTAGGCGACTATGTCGAAAAATGAATTAATGTTGTATCTTTGAACCAACATACATCCCCTGAGTATATCTTTGTTTTTTGTTTTTTATTCAACAGTGTAACTAACTTTTTGATCCACCCTCATATAATTAAAGCACTTTGCTGCAATTCTGAAATCAAATTTTTAGTTTGCTTTAAAAATTAGCATAAATACTACATTTGGAAAAAGTATCAACTTACCTATTGACTATCAATTTGTCTAGTATCTTCAAGCGGAACGAAGTAAAAAATAGTATTAAAAATAAACAAATGGGTCCATTTTTTTTACATAAATGTACCTCAAATGTCTGTTTCAAATAGTTTGAAGGAAGGAAGTCATCACAAGCTGCAACTGTATTCAGCTTCAGATTGTTTACCCCAACTTTCTTTATGTGATAGCATCTGCAACAAAGTTATAGATACACACAACAAAATAAATAAAGAATTCTTGCTAACCAATGGCAGAAATTAAGACATCTGTTTCAAATAGTTTGAATCATCACAAGTTACATAAAAATTATCTCAGCTTTAGATCCTCCAGTATGTGTTACAATCTGAATATTTTATGTATGAGTTGTGTCCATTATTTTCTTTACCTAAAATCTACTTTTGTAATGTTCATACCTAACTGTGATCTACTTTTTTATAAAACATATTTGATATCACATTTTGGATTAGACAACATTTCAACGGTATAAATAATTATTTCCCACACATTTCTAAAGGAATTAAGCACAATTGGTTTGTAGTTTTTCATAACACTAGGGAATTTATGCATTTTACTAACATTCTTTACTAGAAGCCAAATTTGCTCATTATGGTAAAATTAAATTTTTACTTTCAATATACCTACTATAAATGTCAAGCTAAGCACTAGTACACACACACACACACACACACACACACACCAGTGCTGAGACGGGCCGAGCCCGAACCGGGTGCTGGTTGCGTAATACTTACTGGAGTTCGGGCTAGGAGAGAGGGGAAGAATTTTCTTCCTTTTTCTTTTAATGTGATTTTATATGATTTAGCATTCAAGGCTTTTTTTACCCTTTCTAGTTGTTAAAGAGAATTCTTCAGCAACTGGGTATGAATGGGGAGTAGGAATTCTGCAGGGCTATTCATTCCGGGCTTGGATAACAAAATACCATAGGCCATGAATTACAGGATTTCTGCCAAGGATAAGTTTTAAGAAGTATAGATAGTAGATAGCAAGCTGACGGAATTTTGCTCCCTACCTCAAAGGGGCAGCTCCCTGCTAATTCTATTGAGCAACATATGACGTAGTTTGTTGTGCCACCAGATGTTTCCTGATACCCCCCCCCACCCCCACCAAAAAAAACATTTCAGGAAGAAATGAATGGTTAAAGAAACTATAGAAATAGATAGACATCCCTTCCCCACTCCGCAGTTGAGAAAGATCTCGGTTATTTGCATGGGTAGGAAGGAGTGGAAGTTTGGAAGACTTTTTTAATGCCTATACAGGTTAATCATAGTTTTCGGGCTCGTTCGGGCTGACATACTTCAGGCTCGGGCTCTTAAAATTGAGCCCGTACTCAACTCTGGCACACACACAGTAACACTTCAGTTAATTTCTCACAGGTGTTTTTATCAAAAATTTTATGGCAATGAAGTCATAGTGGCAAGTATGAAAAATAAGAGAAATTTCCTGGAATTTTTTAGTACAGTATTGAAACGTAAACAAAAATGCTACAATAATACTGCTAACATTTATTAATCTGGAAATAAGTGACATGGAACTCGTGCAGGTATGGTGTCGTTGAGGGACTAGCCAGACCCCATGACGCGAAGGAGTACAGCTTCATCTTCCACGGAAAGAAAATAGTACATAGATTTTCAAATGAATTTGGACTGATGAAATCAAAACTGCTATTAAAATGAGGACCTCTGGCCCATTTTGCTGTGGAACGGTTTGGCAAATTAAGATCAGTGGCGGCTCGTGGTTTAAAAAATAGGTGAAGAGCTACAAGAGCAATATGAAAAGATATCTACTGTCTTCAATGAAAATCACTATATGAGGACTGACCTATTTTTTTGTTTATTAGATCAATTCTTCTTTCTTTTAAAGCTGTAAATTTGTCGATTATGTCGTCATAGAATGGTTGATTCTTCGTGAGCATTAATAAAATATCTTTCTGAATAGAAATATTTGCCAAAGAAGCAACTCTGTCTTGAGAAATAGTCACTATAACATCATTTCATGCTGTGCGTAACGTATAAAAACATAGACCTAAGTCATTGCACGATCCAATTTCATGTAAAAAATATCCTCAAGTGCTATACTGAACAATATTTATTTACATGAGGTTAAAATCTATATACAATAGATTAAAACTTGCCAATTTCCATTGTTCGTTATATGCACCCACCCCTGGCTCCCATGTGCCGGATTTGTTTGGTAGGGTTAAGCTGCATAAGCCAGGACATCCTATTAGACCTTTAGTGTCCAGTTCTTCTAACCCTTGTCGTACTCTAGAAAGGGCTATGGCAGATTTTTTGGCTCCATTGATTTCCGACTCACAATTTTCTATTAAAAGCTCAAAGCAGGCCTTGGATAGAATTCGCTCTTTTAACTCTGGAGGTAATGATTTTATTATGGCATCTCTTGACGTAAGTTCTTTGTTGCCCAGTGTTTCTGCTCCCGATGTTATTGATATTATTGACTCCAGGCTCCTTTCGTTTGGATTATGCCAATCCGTGGAAGCCTTAGCCGTTGTGCAAGTTTTGAAATTTATTCACCAACGTTCCTATTTCAAATTCAATGGCGTTATTTACCAACTATTAGAAGGTACGTATATGGGTTTGCCCCTGTCTGGAGTTTTGGCGGAAATCGCCTTGCAATCTTTGGAAGAGCGTGTGTTTAGTCAATGTCTCTTGCGTCCCGCATTATATTTAAGATACATTGATGATATTCGTATTTTTTGGACTTACTCTCTCGATGAACTTATGGTTTTCTTCGAACTTATGTCAGCTCAGTTTTCATCTATCAATTTTACAGTTGAGTTTGAGAATTCTTGCTCCCTCCCATTTCTGGATATTTTGTTACAGCGTGACCCAGTATCCCATCGTTTAACTACTTCTGTTTACCGTAAGCCTTCTGCTATTTCTTGTATTATCCCTGCTAACTCGGCTCATCCTTTCCGTTATAAACTTTCGGCACTATATTATTTTATTTGTCGCGCGTTCACGCACTCTTCCACTTCTCGTTTACGCCAACGGGAATTCAGTGTCATTGGGGACATTGCTCTTAGCCATGGGTATACCCAGAGTTGCATCTCCCGTATAACTGCTCATGTATCGAGGTTGAGATTTACTACCCTTGCACGCCCGTCTCGTGAAATAAGATTTGTGGGTTCGCTGGATTCCCTACCTAGTGTTTGCTCTGGTTTGAGTAGTCTGTGCCGAGGTTGTCATTTGGCCTTCGGTCTAAAGACTAGGTCGTTATTTTCTTTTATTCGTAAAGATCGGGACCTTCTTCACAAATTTTCCAGACATGGGGTGTATTGTGTTCCACTTAGGTCGGTTGTTCCTGATGTACCTGATAGTAGATACATAGGTTCGACTTTTAGAAATTTTGGTATCAGGTTGGCTGAACATCAGTATAATGTCAAGCGTAAATCTACTGATGCCGCCCCGGTGGCGCAGTGGTCTAAGCGATGGCCTCTGATCATTCGTCCGAACGGGGTCCGGGTTCGAATCCCGGTGAGGCATGGATGTTGTGTGTGTCTTACGGCACTGGTTCTCTCCCTTCCCTGGAACCAGTGACCCCAAATTAGGGACGGGCGACTGCTTATAGCCCATTGAGTTGCTCACGGTGGTCGTTAAACCTCCAATCAAAAAAAAAAATAAAAAAAAATAAATCTACTGATACTTCTCTCTCACGCCTGGTCAGTGCTGGTACCTACATTTCTGACGGGAATGCTTCGCATCTGTTGACTTACGGCCCAAAGGACAAAGTTTCTTTATTGTATATGGAAAGCATGTTTATTCACCAGTTCGGTGATAAATGTTGCAATGATGATATGCCGTACCATATTCCTCGGGCCTGGAAGAACTTGTTAAATGGACTACCATTACCTTTATAATTACTATTCTGAGTTTTTTTTCAGAGGGCGTTACGAATGTATTTCAATGATGCATGTCATTACTATACCGTCAGGCGGCGCTTTATAGTTCCTTCAATACCATCATATTAAAACTATTTAAGAACTCTGGTTTCTTATGCTATGTGTCACCCGATGATGCGGTAGCTGCTACTGCGAAAGATCTTGTGTTTTAATCTATTGTATATAGCTTTTAACCTCATGTAAATAAATATTGTTCAGTATAGCACTTGAGGATATTTTTTACATGAATTTGGATCGTGCAATGACTTAGGTCTATATTTTTATAAGTTGAGAAATAGTGTTTCTTCAGTAAGTTTGTATTTTTTTTAAGGCAAGAAAAACTTCTTTCCACTGACACACTTGTACATGGAATGGTTAAAATGAGGGCAACCAACTTATAAGCTCCTGTAAAAATGTCTTTATCTTCATGAAGCACTCGAAGAAGTTCTTGAGTCGATATATTTTATTAATTTTTCGTTGGCATATGCAAGACTCAGTTCATTTTTAAGGCGCTGGAGTTTAGTAAATATTTTTCCGTAAAAATGTTGTAAATTTTCAAAAACGTGAGAGGGAAAGCTTGAATTAAATTGTTCAAATTTGGTTGTGTCAGCAAGACAAACAAATTGAAGTCTTTCACAGTCTTGAAATCTTATATCGATTTCCATAAGAATGTGGTCTAAAATTTCAAAATACATTTGTTTATAATTTTGAAAAATTGTTTCTTGTGTAAGAGCAGCATATTCCCGTTTAGATCGGATTATTTCTGTGATTTTGCTAGCTTTTCCAAACAGTGTTTCAAATATTTCATCGTTCCTTTTATGACTCAAAATTTCACGAGTTTTTTTTAATTTGAGTTACACAGTAATTTATGTCTAGTGATTTTTTTCTGCAAAATTTCGAATAATACATCGTTGGTGCCAAAAATTTTAATAAATGCTATTGCCAAAAATGTAAATTCAAAAGTGTTCATATCGTTTAAAAACCTCTTGGCAAGTTGAATTGATTTTTTGTCTGATTGCTCACTATTTGTCAGAAATTCGAATACTTCCTTCAATTTATCCCAATCTTCAACAATTACACTTACTAACTTCGAAGTTGAAGACCATCGTGTTTCTGCTATGGTTGGTATGCGTCTTGCGGTTGTAGATGTGAGTGTATAAGATCGCTTCACTGAGTTGTGAAGAAACGAAGGAATTCCAGTGAGGCTTGCGTAAAATATACGACAGTTTGAAATTTTAGAAAAACTCTGCTGTAATAGAAGGTTCAAACGATGTGCTAAGCAATGAACAAAAACAGCTTGAGAAGCTTTATCCTTGATTTTTTCTGGAGCCCATTCAAATGTACAGATACTACACTTGCCCCATCGTAACTTTGTCCTATTAATTTGTGTTGATAATCGAATTGTTCCAAAATTTTGTCTAGCATTTTGTATGTAGCTTCTGACGTTCGATCTCCACTCACGTCGTGGAAACCCAAAAATCGCTCAGCCAATACACCTTCCGAATCAACAAATCTTATTAATAAAGAGCACTGAGAAGTCTGATTTATGTCTGTGGTGTCATCTACTTGAATAGAAAAGCATTGAACTTCATTTATTTCATTTTTAACGTGATCGTTTATATATTCAGAAATACATTCAATTAATTCATTTTGAATTGTTTTTGAGTCACCTGTGAAGATATTTTTATCTTTTTATATTGATTTTGAATTTCTAAAGGACTTCTTGATATCAACAATGAAAGTAATTCCTTGAAATTTCCACGATTTATCGAGTCCATGCTTTCGTCATGGCCACGGAACGCCAGTTCTTGTTTGCTCAAATAATCAATCACTGTCTGCAGGAAAAGTCTATTTAAACGAACGATTTCGCTGAAATGCATTTTCAAAAGCCTAGAATTCTCCCTCAGGGCATCGGCAATGGTGTTCTGATTTTTTCAAAATTCCTTAGCGTTAACTCGCATTTCAGGTGTTCGCTAGAATCACCATGTTTATGAAGTGAACGTGTTATATTTGATAAATCTGCGAATCCGTCTTTATTCCACGCCGAATGTTTATTACTAAAAAGTAAGCAGGGCCAACAAAATAATTTTTGTAACACAGAAGTACTACAAAGCCATTTATATTCAGTAAACCAACAATTTTTAAAATTAATATTGTAAAATTTACCGCTCTTCTTGATTTCTTTTTTGGCAACAATTGTCAGTGAATCCGTCGGTCGTCCTTGACGTAAAATGTCTCTTTTATCTTCATCTTTCCACCGATTAAATGGAGTTCGTAATAAATTACAAACAATGTCATTCACAAGATGCATACTTTAATTAAAACTATCACTAACTGTTAAACTGTACACGCAACTACAGTAACAGCTATACTTTTTGACAAATAATCACAAAGCACGAAAAACAAATCCCTTTCGGAAAGCATGTACCACAACACTGCAAGATACCCTGGGTAAACCGTTTCACCGAGATCTCCTTCGAAGGTCACGAATCCATCAGCAGAGCTTCGGCGCCGAAAGATAAAACACTTCACTTGCGTGCCAGATAGGGTAGGTTGACGTCACGGTTACCATAGCAACTCGGTAGAAAGCTGCAGACTTCCAAGGGTTTTCATTTCGGCTCTTCACTTGAACTGTTTTGCGTATGAGGACTTGTTTTCCGTATTGAACGCGCTATGTAAATTGATATCTAATAAATTTTTTGAGTATTTTGTAACACAATAGAGACAAAAAAGAATATATTATACAAATTATTGAATAAAATTTTATTTTAAGTAAAATAGGTGAAGAGGCACTTCACCTACTTCACCTGAAAAGCCGCCACTGATTAAGATGCATACTTGGGATAGGTTGATATAAAAAAGGTATACCACAGGCACATTGTGTAAGACGGGCAACCACTGAACAAACAGTATTAGTTCCAATTTGAAAAAAAGAAAAAGACACCACGAAAAATTAAATACAAATCTTCAGTACATAATGCCACCACCACTCAGCATCACTATGTGAATAATATCCCAGCAAAACACAAGTGCTGGGAAACTGCTGGCCACCAGCTGGCAGTGATGGGTCACTGCTGGCTGAAATCTGCCGCCCACGGCCCGGTAGTGGTCCGTTGGTGGCAGCGCTATCAGTTGGCGAGCCATTGATGGCCCTGCATCATCGCCGTGAATTGTGGGCCTCCAAGCAAGTGCCACTAGTGGCCCGTTGCTGGCAACCAATGCAACCCCCCAACAGCAGGTTGAAGCAACAGGACTGCGCATGCGCAGAAGCAACACTTGCTGTGTCTCTCATGGTACCAGTTAGTTGAAGACGACGCTATCGCCATCGTGTTAATTTAGTGGATGTTAAGAAAAAATCCATATGTGGAGAGACGAATTAATATCCTAATGAAATTTTACGTCGACGAAGATATCAGATTAAGCCGTGAAATACTTGATTACAGCCATGAAATACACCCACTCCATTCGCATGAATAACAATTCATGGAATGGTGTGGATGAATAACAAGAAAAAATTTGAAACCGCTTGAAACAAATATCCTGGAAAACCATTAAAACAACGTTTGTTGGAAAAAAAAAAGAATTATAAGCGTACAAAATTTATTAATTATTTGAAAGAAAAAAAAAGGAACGCTATGTGGTGTACTCATCCATGGGTTGAATACACAAGACTGGGAGGAATTCGCTTCTAAAAATAACGAGAAGTAAAATAAAATACCTTTTACTCTTTAAAACAAATGTAGCTTCTGACAACGGAAAGGAAAGACACAACGTTAAAAATGTAAGAGAATGTGACATGAACCCGGGTAAATATATATTAATTCAACAATCTCTTTTCAAGACGGCAAGGGCAGCCCCGGTGGCGCAGTGGTCTAAGGCGCTGGCCTCTTCTCATTCGTCCGTAAGGGGTCCGGGTTCGAATCCCGGTGAGGCATGGATGTTGTGTTTGTCTTACGGCACTGGCTCTCCCTTCCCTGGAACCAGTGACCCTAAATTAGGGACGGGCGACTGCTTATAGCCCATTGAGTTGCTCACGGTGGTCGTTAAACCTCCAATCAAAAAAAAAAAAAAAAAAAGACGGCAAGGACAGTACAAAACTTTGGAAAGCGACACTAAGTATGTACACGCCTTGAAAATAAGTGAAGTTCCCTTAAGGTAAAAAAAAAAAAACTATCGTTACGTTGAAAAAATTAATTTATCAATTATATGAAACTGACTTTTATGAAAAATACCTTGCAATATTGTAAAATGAAAGAGGGAAGCATTCAATTACACATTCGATACCAAATAGACAGCTTTAAGCAAACGCTCGCCCTTGACGAATTAGTCCGGTCGGTAGGAGAGCTGAGTTATCACGCGAGTGGCCCAGGTTCAAATCTACTCAGATGCAGACCGGTGTTTTTCCGATCTGTTGAGAAAATTTCCACAGCGCAGTGCGTTAGTTCACAAGCTTCATAAGGGTAGGAAAAAAATTGTCACTTTGGGAAACTGCGGTTATATTTGCTTTTTATTTTTTTATTATTATTATTATGGCTACTACTGGGAAATTGGCGGACGAGATTCGGCAAGCCACCAGTTACGTCACGTGGTTGCCGGCTGCCACTTACGGCACACTAGCGGACCACATTAGGCTAGCCATCATTTCTGGCACGTGCTTGCAGGGTCACTGAAGGGCCACTTGTGGCAGCTACTGCCTGTGATGGACCACTGATGGCCCTTCTGTGGCATGTGGCAACTGATGGGGTGCCAACTGTTGGCCAGCTGTTGGCCTGAACTGCTGGCCCTTCTGTTGGCCGTCCGGACATTTTATTGACGGTTCGGCAGCGGCAACATAGTGCTGGGCCAGCAAGACTGTTTTTGCTGGGATGCGATGAAGCAGAAGAAAGATCGGAAATGTTACGAGACGCTAACTGAATTACTACTTCCTGGTATACAAGTTTTAAATAAAATGAAACCAAATATGATGGATCTTTACTTTCCAGTTTCAAAGATAACTTTTCAGAAATGTTATCTTCATTTACTACAGAAGAAAAAATACATTTCAATGCTTTAACCAACCTGGCTATACACTTTACATGCATATAAAATATTTGATAAGTTTGAACTCTTTTTCCTATCTCCAGACTTACTCTGTGCACACTATGCACTAAGGAGAGGCACACAAAACTAAGCTTTCAGACTTTCATTTTTCTTTCACGTGATTTCAAATCATTTCGGTTAGCATGTTTGGCTTTTACTAAGTTGTTCAAGAGTATTTTGCAGCTGAGGGGAGTTATGTTTTCCTATTTAGTTTTCAAGCTACTCATACACAAACATTCAACAGAAAATGAACAAGGAAATCTAAAATCAGAACTTTGTCTGTTTAAATGTATGCAGCAGATTTTGTATAAGACAAAGTTTGTCTTATACAAAATCTGCTGCATACATTACTTTGGTATGGCAAAAGTTGTAACAGTCTCCTTTTGACTTCTATAATTTGACTTGCAGCCACTAACACTGCAAATCGTGGCATGGCAATTCCTGTAAAAATAATTATGCCTTTTAATACAGGTGAAGAACTAGATATGAAATTTTTTAATCGAAATTAGTTCCCTATGTATTGTACAGTTAGAATAAAGTTGATCATGCGTTTTTCAACATAATCTGTCCACACTGTTCAGACAGCTTTAGTAAATTCAATCAGACAAATGCTACTAGTATATCACAGTTGCATTAAGTTACGAAATTAAAATATGTCTTCTTTAATTCAGACACATTACAATGCAACAGTTCAAGCATTAATTTCGTAAAGGGCTAACGATTGTTGGAGATGCAAATGTTATACAAATTACGAAGGCTAATTTCCTGAAAAGTTGCCCTGATTTCTGGTAATATTCAAGCTTTATGTGAATCGGCATTGGCAAAATATATTAATTATTCTATTTGAAATAAGAATTCAACACCACAGAATAACTCACTTCTTTATACTTCACTATTCACGAGACATGAACTGATTTCAACACGTGTGAAACTAAGATCTACTCATTAAACCTATAATTATCACTAAAACTAAATAAAACGTTTACTAAGAATTAACCTTATCTTAGAAATATAAAAATACCTACCTCACAAAACTATACGTGTATCCAAATGACAATAAACGGAGCACTCAATGCAAATAACTGTGAACCAACGATGCAATGGCTTTTCAACCGATTGACTTGGCGACAGCACTAAGTCGCGCACGTGCCTATTTCGCACCGTAGCCTGTCTTTTCCGTCAGCCTCGGTTTTGGGCACGGGTGGAGGCCCGGTCCGAAGGGGCTTTCTTCAAAACTTTCGTAAAATCTACAGTTTTTCAATTTAAAACCACCAAATTTGGTGTACTACCTCATGGTGCTCTAACTTAGACGGTAGACGTTTTTTGGAACCGGTCGGGGTCCGGGGCCCCTCATTCAAAATTATCGTAAAATATACAGTTTTCAATATACAACCACCATATTTAGTATCCTATCTCATGGTGCTCTAACTTAGACGGTAGACGGTTTTTGGAACGGGTCGGGGCCCGGGCTTTAGAGGCCCCATAGAAAATTTTCATAAAATCTACAGTTTTCAATTTAAAACCACCAAATTTGGTATACTATCTCATGGTACTCTAACTTAGTCCGTAGACGGTGTTTGGAACGGGTCGGGGTCCAGGGTCAAGCGGCCACCTTACAAAATTTTCGTAAAATCTACAGTTTTGAATTTAGAACCACCAAATATGGAATACTTTCTCACGGTACTGTAACTTAGACAGTTAAAACTGATAAAAGGCATGGTACTCTAACTTAGATAGTTTTTGGAACGGGTCGGGGCCCGCGATCAAGGTTTCAAAATCGCTTTATTCTAATTTATCATAAGAAAACATAAGAGGGAGACGTACAGTATTGGGCGTCTCACTGGGAAAAAATACAAAACTGTTAAAAACATGATGGTATATACACTGCAATGACAATGGGGATGAATAACAAATGCTGCAAGCAAAGCTTATTGAATAAAAATTGCAGAAGTGACAAAGAGAAACACATCGTGTCACATGACATTGGCTGGGCATGATTTACAGGATAACACAGGCGAAACAATAGTACACAATTAGAAAAAGAACAGCACAAACATCGCCGTGAAGGTACAACATTACATACATGAGATAAAAACACAGCGTGCACAATTGTGCAAGTTATTTAACGAGGGCACCAGAGCAACACAATACAGGCGGGGTGAAAGTAAGTAATGTACACGAGTAAGCATGAAAATACACTGAGATGGCATTAGCATTCACAATTCAACGGTAATGTGGATTGCACGAGTCGTAGAGTGGAGGAGGGCCACCAGGGTGCCACGGAACTCAACAAAGGAGGTGTAGAATGTCCTAGGGTACTGATAGGTGTAGCAGTCCAGAATCAATCGCAAACCATGGAGCGGTCGGCGCCCAGGTAGCATAGAAGGTGGCTTCTCGACGACTGGAAGAAGCCGACTGGTACTCCAGGCGGAGTCGAGAAAGCAATCGATCTTGAAAATGGCACAAAAGTGCTGCGCTGGCCTGGTGTAAAGAGACCGGCGAGGAAATGCTGCGGAGTTGTTGAAGGTATACGTAAATAACGTGTTTAACCAGCACGAAAAGATAGGCACATACTGAAGGAAGAGTTGTAGGTGGATGAGCCCGCAGAAGAAGATGTCTGTAGGCAGTGAACGGAAGATCTTGAGAACAAGAGCGACTGGCAATCCGGAAAGCCTGGTGGAGGAGAGGCATCAGGATGGGACAGTAAAGGTAGACGTGAGAAACGTCTGCCTCCTGTGCGCAGAAGGAGCAGAGAGGGGAGGAGAGAAGAGACATGCGAAAGAGAAAATACGGAACAGGGAGGCGATTATGCAAAAAGAGCCAGTGGGTATTAATTTCAAGAGGGGCAGATAAGGGTGAGCGGGCAGCGGCCCAGACAAGAGGAAGAGAAGCAGGGGGAACCTCCAGAATAGAAAGCGGTGAAGGGGTGGCAAGGTGCACTAGAAAACGATAAAGAGATTTAGAGGAGAGAGAGGAGAGAGGAAGAACTGAGTTTGTGAGTCGGAGGAAAAACGGCAGCGGAAGAGGGGCAGAAAAGACAGAGACGAGACCGGTGGGGGAGACAAGATCAGGGAAAAGCGAAAGAAGTGCAGTTAGCAGAGAGTCATAGACCAAATGGGCGGATGGGAACGAGAGAATAGCAGGGGGAGGCCAGAGAGAGGGCGCCAGGATAGATCCGAGTTAGTGAGGTCTTGTACAGTTACTACACCTGCTCGGAGTCAAGAGGGGAATGAAAAACAGGGGAGATGGGGGGGATGAACAAGGGAGTTGAAGAAGAGGGGTTCAGAAAGAAGCTCTAGAGTTGAAGAGGGAGTGGAGCGAATGAGGGAGAGAGCGAAGGTGAATGAGGGCTTCAGAATATGCAGGTGGGAGTTTGGAGGGGGGAAAGGACAGCAATCCATGAGAACTAAAGAAAGAAAGGAAAAATGTGGGTTACGCAAGGAGGCAAGAACGTCACGTACCTGAACTGCGGAAGCCACTGGAGCCGTGAAGAGGTGAATGAAGTTGATCACTCGGCTTGCTTTGTAGCACAGCGGGACATCAGGTAGGCCAGCACCACCATAGGAGGGAGGAGCACAGAGCTTGTGGACGTTAATCCAGTGATGACCCGCCCACATTACTCGAGTAAGGCAGCGTGTAACCTCCTGGAGACAGAAAAGCGGGGTCGTAGATGCAATCCAAGAATGCTTGCAGATGGACAGAAGGTATGTCCTGGTGAGATTTGCACGCTGGTAGTAGGACGTACAGAACTACGCACGACACCAGAATGCAGCTGTGCGGAGGAGGCGAGGATGGAGTTCCGAGCGAGTTGCACTGGATGTAGCTTGTGGTGCGCCTAAGTGCACACCCAGGAAGCGTTGGGTAGTGGATGACCATGTGGCCCCCCATGGAGCATCCAAGCGATTGGACCACGACCCGCACCACAATCCAGTGCTCTTAGACGTATTCAGTTCAGCTGCAGAACATGAAGCATATGCGGAGAACAAACGACGAAGCAGTTGGAACTGTGAGTCGCTACGAATGCAGACGGTGATGTCATCTGCATAAGCAGAGTAAATGACTGAGTGATGCCGTGAGCTGGCAACTGGTGGTGGAAGTTGTGCTAGAAGAGATGTTTGCAGAGAGCGTAGAAAAGGCTCGACGGCAATCGCAAACAGTTGACCAGAAAGCGGGCAGCCCTGACGAACTCCCCGCTTGAAGGGAACATGTGCTGTGAGAAAAGATGCCGTCTTGACATGGAAAACGGCGTCCCGGTAGAGGGAGAGAAGAACGGAGACAAATTGTGGAGGAAAGCCAAAGTGTAGCAGGGTTTGTGTTAAATAGGCGTGTGAGATATTATCGAAAGCGGAACGGAGGTCTAAGGAAAAGGAGAGCAAGAGGTTCAGAATGAGTCTTGGCAAGATGAATGAGATCGCGAAGAAGTTGAACATTGGAGGAAAGAGAACGGCCAGGAATAGTATAGGTTTGAGAGTCAGCAAGGATGTGAGGGAGGATAGAGTTTAGTCGACGGGAAAGAAGCTTAGTATAGAGTTTATAATCTTGATTGAGAAGAGAAATGGGGCGCCAATTTCCCAAGTCAAGAGGGTCACCCTTCTTGGGAAATAGGACCACATGTGCGTCCGTGAAACTCCTCGGGAGGGGGAGCAGTTAAATGCAGCAGAAAAAGCGGAGAGGAGAAAAGGCAACAAAAGAGGCAAGAACGCACGGTAAAAAGGAAAAGAGAGGCCGTCCGGACCCGGAGCGGCATGGGGGTTAAGGGAAGAGAAGGTGTCGGACACCTCCGTGGATGTGGGTGCAAGAGACAGGGTGTGAGGCCTCCATACAAAATTTTCGTAAAAAGTTCCATTTTTTAGTCTTAAGATCTGCAACACAATTCAGCACTCCAATACCGGACCTACGGTCTAAGTGTGAGACCGTAGATAACAATAAAGTGCAAAAATATCCGGTTAATAGTGTATTAAAATCACAAATTAATAAACGTTAGCTTTCACCACCAACGGGCGGCTTATCAGACAGAAATGCAATGTAATGTCAATAGAGAGTTCCAGATATTCACAATTTAAAACGGTAAGAAAAAGATGATCAATGCCAATGTCAAGTCGCATGCACGCGACATCACACAGGTGCATTGCAATTCAGTGTCGTGGTTTCTCAGAAGCACACGCCAGATGTACGGTAGTTCTATAGATGTCGCCTCGGAGATGAGTATTTCCATTCCTATTCCTTTCTTTTTTGTTTCATAAAATTAAATTAACTAAATAAAAAAATTAAAGATAAGTTTGCTGGAAAAGTACAGGAATATATTTTTCATTCATCAACATTCACCCGCTGAACTTAGTGATTCCACAGATAGTAATATTTACCCGGGAAATACCACCCTGCTAGTACAAATTACATTAATGATTTCTTTGCATCCAGTTCGATTAGTATGTCCATAAGAGCGTTTGGGGCCTTATGAAAAATGCATGGTTGATTTCAACGTGAGCCGCTCCGGTGGCGCAGTGGTCTATGCGCTGGCTTTTGATCACTAGTCCGAGAAGGGTCCGGGTTCGAATCTCGGTGAGTCATGGACGTTGTGTTTGACTTCTGGCACTGGCTCTCCCCCTTCCCTGGAACCAGTGACCCCAAATTAGGAACTGCTGACTGTTTACAGCCCACTGAATTGATCACGGTGGTCGTTAAATCTCCCAACTAAAAAGAAAAAAGATTGCGACGTGTCCATTGTTATTTGTTATGGAGCCGTTAAATCTTTCAACTAAAAGAAAGGTGGCCGTTAAATCTCCCAACTAAAAAGAAAAAAGATTGCGACGTGTCCATTGCTCTTTGTTATGGAGCCGTGTGAAAAGTTCGTTTTTGACATCAACGTGTCCTCTTCCATGTGGGCAGGCCACAAAATTTTAAGGGACCGTACAAAATCGCACTTTTGTTTCACCGTGTCCGCGCTTCGGTATATGGTTGAGGTATACGTATATATAGCAAGGAGGTTAGAAGAAGGAGGAGGTGGCAACAGCGCCTCTCCGTGGGTTGTTGACGTGACGCCACTTTTTTTCAGATGACCACGCCAATGCTCCCAACCCTAGAATCTCCTGCACATCTCTATGGGGAAATCGCGATTTTGAACGGGTTTTTCGGACCCTTATTCTACCCATACAGTCATGAAAAAAATTGAGGTTGAAATATTCACTCCCACGATTAAAAAAATCCAGAAAAAATAAACAAAATATCTTTTGGTATTTCTTTAAAAAAATGAACAAAATAAAGATTTTTTTAAGCGGAAGTGCATACTGTTCATGGCTATTTGCATGCTGCGCTTGTGCAAGTAGCCATGTTTAAAATATTACCAAAACTCTAATGTTGAGAAATACGAAGTCCGAAATATTCCTTGTTTGTATCCTTGTTTCGCATGGTTTGCATGCGCTAAGCGTAACCGATTCAGGCACAGGAAGTGGCGTCACGGTGCCGACCTCCCGCAAACTCATACTACCTCAGAGAGATTATCAAAACAGCTGATCTGTTTCGGCTTCACTCAAAACGGGTCCTTTCACCTCCTCTTCTTCTAACTTCCTTGATATATAGTTAGGCCATTTCAGCACGTAGTATGTTTATATAGAAAATAAAGATAATGTTACACTTTTACTCTGCTACAACACATTAATCCCAAAGGCGATTTCTTGAAATTTTTAATCCGTCGTGCTCATATTCACAACGTTAACATAACATGTCAAGTTATTAATGTTGAACTTTTACTCTGTCACACAACCTTAATTACAAGACCTTAGGTCTAGCCTTTTTTTAGGAATTTTTAGTCCGACGTATTCATAAGGTTTCGATAACATGCCAAGGTTATGGTACTGCGTTTTTACATAGCCACAAAAATTAGTAAACAGGCCTTAAGCCTTTTTATCAGTTTTCAATCAACCCTAACCGTGCTCATATGCATAAAATTTTCACAGAAAGTCAAGTTTATTGTGTTGCGTTTTTACTCGAGTACAAACTTTTAAATATCCCCCAACTAGGGGCGGACAACCGCACAGGCGCAGGAAGCGCGCGCTTGGTGCCTCGGAATCGCAGGGGCCTCAAAATACCAAAAAGAAAACTTAAATTTTATTTTTTTATTTCCGTTGTTTTGTTAATTGATAAAAATATAAAAAAAATAATAACGATAATATAGGCACATTATCGCGTGTTCTGTGACGCTATTTTCTTAGAGGGTACCAGTTTCTTGCTACGAAAAGAACCGCGTCCAGCGTCTTGTTATTCCTGGCCGTGGCTGTCGTTTCTAGGTCCAGTGTTTTGTAAGTGAAATATCCATTAGTAGAATTTAAGAACATCCAAAACATCGGGGAGGCCAAAACTCGAATGTTCACTATTCCCAGGAGCAATGTTACAAGGTCACACAGGATGTACCCTGTGTCTAAACTATTGCGCCCACCCCCGTTAGTTTTAGCTCTACGGGAAAGGAATAGGGCTGATCAACAACGAAACCTTGAACTGTTCCCATCTGCTCTAATCAGTCCTTCATCAAAGCCCTAAATTTGATCCACAGTACAGAGCAAAGCCGGCTGGACCATAAGGGCAACTGGAGCTTTCGCCCCGGGCCCCATGCCTTCAAGGGTCCCCGCAGTTTAGGAAAAAAATCATTTTTGGTAGAATTTTTAACAATTATTTTTTGTGTGTGTAAGTTTTGGGGTGCGAAGCCCTTAAGAAGTTCTTTTTTAAAAGGTTTTTTTTTTTTGTTTACAATCCCTCCATTTTCGAATAGGCTATCGTCTTTCGTACAAATACTGAAATTTGGGGATTTTAAGTGATTATTGAAACTACGTTTCTATTTTCCGCATTGATAAATAGCAAATTAAATTTCATCATTTTGTGGCCCTTACTTTTTATGTATTTAACAATTTGCGTGCAAACCAGATACTTAAATTTAAAGAAATAAAAAGAACAATATCAAAGTTGATTTCGGGTTATGTATAGAGGCCATTTATTCAGTGACTTTAAAAGCATTACTGGAAATTAAAAAAAAAATCATACATGAGCGCGTATAAAAGTTTAAAACGTCGTTAATTTGTCACTTGCTCCACTTTGCATTAAACATCAATCACTAAAACCTTGTATCAGGGGAAAAACAACTATTTGTACAAATTTATTTTAGAAGAATCCTTACTATTTCCTACACTAAAATATTCGCAATTCAAAAATTTTCGCTATGCAGGTATTTTTGTCATTTTGTAAGGAAGTTTTTACAAGAGTCATAATACAATCTCAACCCCATCTCCCCGGAAAGAAAATCGTAGATTTAAACACTTTTTACTCTCTCTCTCTCTCCCTCTTCTCTCTCTCCCTTCCTCTTTTCTCTCTCTCTCTCCCTCCCCCTCTCCCTCCCCCTCTCTCTCTCCCTCCCTCCCTCTCTCTCTCTCTCTGTCTCTCTCTCCCTCTCTCCCTCCTCTCTCTCTCTCTCTCTCTCTCCCTCCCTCTTTTTTCTCTCTCTCCCTCCCTCTTTTCTCTCTCTCTATCTCTGAACTTTCAATCATATTAGGGTCTTTTTCTTAAGCTTAAAGCAAATATTTCTTTGACATAATCATTTCGTCTTATGACAGTTTGCTTTATGACATACTACAGAGGTGAAGCACGTGTCAAGATGGAGAAGTTGCAACAATAAATTCTTTCGGTGTAGCTTAATTGGTAAAGCACTCGGCTCTGGAGTAGATAGATGAGGATTCGTTGTCACCGTCAAAATTTGTGAATTTCACATCGTGCGGGTTCTTTGAGGACATTTTTCACGTAACGACTTTATTAAAATATGAGATTTATTTCCTAGTGCCAGCAATTAATTTTTGGTCCGGGCCTCGCAATAAAATTTCACCCTGGGCCCTGTAAAAGCTCCGGCCATCCGGCTCTAGTTCAGAGGGAAGAGGTTGTGTGCAGAATATTTTCTTTCAATATCTGATCACATATTCGATGTATTGCAGCTAGAATCAAATATTGATTATACCTATTACCGGCAAAGTAAGTCTATTATTCTTGAGTAGAATTTTATATGTTTTAACAAACTTGATATAAAATTTCCCTATCAATCACAACCCCACAACGGGTACGGAGAAGTGGCCACCGGAGAACTGGCCACACGGAGAACTGGACACATTGGAATTTCAGTGCCATAAAATTGTTCTGCATAAACAAATTTCGTGTGGCTATATTTTGCACTACTTGAGCAACTATTGTTCATAATTTTTTTTTTTAATATTTCATTTTCAGTAAGAAATTTAGACATTTCCATGATTTTCGGGCAAAAGACAAAGCGGAGAGCTGGCCACCGGAGAACTGACCACCGAAGAAGTGGCCGCACGAAGAACTGGCCATACAAAATTTAAGGGGCCGTATAAATATTGCGTTCTAGACTGCTCCGTAGCTACGTCTCCCGAGATATTTGACACACATATAATTTACATAATTTCGTATTTTCTTACTTACGATATTTTTCTAGGTCTGTAGACTACAGCTAAACAAATTCTCTGCTGGTATGTGCAAACCCAGGAAACTGAAACTTGTCGGGGGGGGGGGGGGGGGGGGTTGCTGGGAGATGTTCAGCGTTTACAAGCTTCAACTCGACAAATTATCTGAGTGCATGTGTCTACCCGGGAAACATGTCGGGGAGGAGGGGGGGATAATACCAAAAGTGTAAATTGTAAAATATAAGGAATTTCTCGTCCGATCGGGAAAATTTTCCATTTACAACCAGAAATACTTTGTTTTATATTTTAGGTATTAATGCCCCCCCCCCTCCCGACAGGTTTCTTGAGTCAGCACATGCCCTCACATAATTTGTTGAGATGTAGGTTGTAAATGTTGAAAATCTCCCGACCGGATCAGAAGTTCTTTATTTTTTTACTTTTAGTGTTACCCCCACTCCCTCCTGACAGGTTTCCTGAGTCAGCACATGCCCTCACAGAATTTGTTGAGATGTAGGTTGTAAATGTTGAAAATCTCCCGACCGGATAAGAAGTTCTTTATATTTTTTACTTTTAGTGTTACCCCCCCCCCCTCTCCCGACAGGCTTGAGGCAGCACATGCACTCAGATAATTTGTTGATTTGTAAGCTCTAAATGCTGAAAACCTCCTGATCGAACCAGAAATTCTTTAAATTTATTTACACTTTTGGAATTTACTGCCCCCCCTGACAGGTTTGCTGAGTAGGCACATGCCCTTAGATAATGTGTCGAGTTGTAGCTTGTAATTACTGAAAATTTCCCGATCGGACCAAAAATTCTTTATATTTTACACTTTGGGTATCCCCCTCCCCCCAGGTTTCCTGAGTCAGCACTCAGCACATGCCCTGAGATAATTTGCAGACTTGTGCGTACTTTGTAAACCTTGAAATCTTTTGTTGAGTTGTAGATCATAAACATTTTTATAAAGAATTACATTAATTATCGCAATTAAGAAAAGACGAAATTACGGAAACTTTATATGACTCAGATAACCAACCTCTGGGGATCGTGGCCACGAAGCGGTCAAAAAACGCAATTTTTATAAGGCCCCTTAAATTTTTTGTGGCCAGTTCTCCGGTGGGCACTTCTCCGGTGGTCAGTTCTCTGCTGGGCACTTCTCCGGGTGGCCAGTTCTCCTACACCTGAATCACAACGGATCTTGTAAACGCTTTGTTCCGATATATAAAAGTACTTTACCTGGGTTAATCACATGTTACCAAGAGCTCAGTGGCGTATTCCGGATTTCTTTAAGGGGTATCCCAACATATTGAAGATGCAAACGAAAATACCCCGAAGAAAATACCTCCCAAACTAATGCGAACAAATGAAAATATATTCGACATATTAAAGGTCATTTCCAATTATGGTTAAATATATATTTTAAAATTTCAACAAATATGTTAAAAATAAGCACACCTATAACAAAGTGATACCTCATGTGGGTGGGCCCTGGTATCTGGGTCACACTTCTGAGTGCGCCATTGCAAGAATTCACCCTTCCAAATCTACATCTGATTCCCGATCATGGGAGTCTCATAAACCTTCTACAGGGTGTCCACAATGTCTTGTTACCCCCCCCCTAATAAGAAATGTAAGTGAGCTATGTATCTGTTGTATGATGTATACGTTGAGTTATGGTCTGTATTGTGTTTATTTACAGATTAGGTACCGGAACCACGTGTGATACCAGCGAATACATCCTGGAACAACGGATTGTTGTCAGTGTCTGTGTACATGAACGTACACACACAGGGAAGACAATGTGTGACGTGCGTGCAGATTTCCAACAACGATTCGACGAAGAGGCTCCTGCAAAACAGACTCTTCTGCGGTGGGAACATAAACTCTTCGAAGCAGGCAACGTCAAGGATAAACCACGAACGGGAAGACCATCAACCAGAGTGCAGCAGTGTCAAGCAGTCGAGGAATCAGTTATCAGGTTACCGACGAAGTCGCTCCGCAAACAATCAGCGGAGCTTGGAATACCACGATCGACACTGCATAAGCACATGAAGAATGACCTGAATTTGCACGCATATCGCCCTATGTTAGTTCAGGAGTTACCAGACATCGATTTAAACCGCAGACGGGATGCATGTGCAATGATGCTTCAGACATTTGCCACAATCCCAAAACGTGGAAAGGTCATTTTCAGTGATGAATGTGCGATATACCGCAGCTGTCGATCACGGAACGTTGTGTTCTGGTCCAAGGAAAACCCACATTATGTCGAAGAATTGGAACATCATCCTCCGCATGTCATGATATGGGCTGCAATGAATAGTCGACATCTTTTGGACCGTATTTCTTTGATGGTCCAGTGAATCAGACAACTTATCTGGACATGCTGCAAACCTGGTTTGTGCCACAACTTGGAAACTTGGCATTCTGAATGACGTATGGTTCCACCAGGATGGGGCACCCGCCCATTACGCAATCGCTGTTCGGGAATATTTTGGTGAGGTCTATCGGGATCGTTGGATCGGCCGAGGTTCGGTAGTGCTGCCCGCTCCACTTGAATGTCCACCTCGAAACCCAGATATCTCAACGTGTGATAATGCCCTTTGGGGTTTCATAAAGGAGGTTGCTGCACAGCAGCGCTACCAAACCACTGATGAACTTAAATAAGCAATAAGACGTGCTTTCTCTCGTATCACCCCGCAACTGCTTCGGAAAATGTCCCACAGAACATGGCGTAAAATTATTCTCTGTCACGAGCTGACGAAGCCCAAACGGATCCACTGGATGTTTAAGGATGCCTCAACATATAACTCAACATATACATCATACAACAGATACATAGCTCACTTATATTTCTTATTACAGGGGGTTAACAAGACATTGTGGACACCCTGTAGAATCTCTATATAAAACAAAATAGGAAAATGTGAGTGTTTCCGTAAGCAAATTGTTCGACCACATCTAAATGACCTAGAGATCTGAACATTTGTATGCTGATAGGTCTTAATGTACGTATACCTAGAAAAGTCCAAAAACAAACAAAACAAAAAATCAAAATAGCGGCTTTGGAACATTGTGCGCTTGAACGTTTCGCAAATTGTTCGACCACTTCTAAATGAACCAGAGATCTGAAAATTGGCATGCTGAGAAGTCAAGGTCCTGATACCCAGGAAAGTCAGGGAAAAGAAAATCAAAATTGCGGCTTTGGAATATTGTCTGCTTGAATTTTGTTGTCACTTCTACAACTACAAAACTCTGGAAAACAAAAAAATCAAAAGTGAGGCTTAGCTTTACTATTCAAAATGCTGTTAGGTTTAAAATACCATTATACCAGAAACTTTGAAATGTAAAAATTCCATGAAATTTTGATTTCAAATTAAGGACTGCCAAAACCTGCTCCATTTTACGTCAAACCATATGCATTGACATCACGAACCCTGTTCTAAATCGTGAAACAATTACGGATCTTAAATTACTTTGCTGTCCCTTAATTACTTTCGTCTTTCTCTAATTTTATGTTCAAATTTTTTCCCTCAGAGGACTTTTAAAAATTCCAAAATAACAGGCACCAATAACTGTTTTTCCTTGTGGAACAGTAAGGTCATACACTATTCCCTTTATGTCGAAGGGAATATATCTTCTCTGTACTTGCATGAACCTTTGCTTTCTTGGATCGAAGACTGTGTGTGTGTTTCCATTGGGTACTCTGTTGTTTTGTTTCTGGATCGAAATGATGAAAAACGTTTTCACCACATGTGACGACTCGATCCAAATAGTGTGGCTCACGTCGTACCTGACACTTCCATTGACAAGTGATAACAATATCTGCCTTGTGTTTATCCGTGAGCAAGTGGGAAATTCACTTTGCATCGACTTTTCGGAACCCCAACCGGTTTTTCAGTGTCATCAACGGACATTTGCACCGCATTAGTAACCTTCTCAATGGTCATTCGGCGGTCTTCGCACCGGAATATCTTGATGGTACTGATATTAAGCACCGTGGTCAATGTCGAAGGCCTACCGGAGCTTGGCGCATCTTCCAGACACTCTTCACCGTATTCACAAATTTCTTGTGGCACTCAAAACCTCTTGCACGGGACAACGCATCTTCCTTACAGCCTGTTGTCCTCATTTCGTGTTTTTCTGTGGCAGTTTTACTCAAACGCACGCAAAATTTTATAGCTGCTCTTTGCTTCAATTTTAAATCCTTACTGGGTTACAGAAACACGTCTGAACTCTACGCTGTCTACTACAGGAATGAACTAGAGGAGCGCTGTGACCACATGTCGACACGTGACTGATCTTGCAGATGTTCCGACACAGGCAGCTGCATTTTTCTGCGTGGGTTTGTTTTGGCACTATTTTTTAAAATAGATATTTCTTCGAGCAAGCCTAAGAAATGTTTTCTATAGACTAACAATAGAAAAACGAACCTTGATAGCGTAAACCTCCACTTTTTGAATATCAAGATTAATGGAATAGTTGGCGAACGGTTTGTGACCGAGATCTACGACAAAAGGAGAGACTTCGGGTTTAACATCATTTGTTATACTCACTGGAACTCAAACATCTCAAATAATGTACATAGCAATATAATAATTTCACAGTCTTGGTGTATCTGTAGAATCTGCAGTGAATTGTCTTCTATTAATAGGAACCTCGGGTCGCATGGGTGGCGAAGGTAGGGGACGCGGGGGTCCGGACCCCTCTGGAATTTCATGGTCCCCCTCACTGAGGGAGTCCACCCAGGAAAAGCCCTAAAAATATGTGGTTCACATATAATTTATAGTTTTTTTTTTTTTTTTTTTTTTTTACGATTTCCTGAATACCGTCACCATGATTCGCAGTTCCCTGGAAAACACTTAAAGTACAATTTTGAAAATTGATTTCACACAAATACTCTGAAAATCCAGGTCTTTCTTGATGTTTTATCATATAGCATATAAACGAACCTGGACGAATGTGCGTGCTTTTTGCTGCGAGAACAGCTATTGTCGAAATAAGGGAATCGAAATCGCTTGCTTCTCACATTCCGTGGCGTTCTGGATGGTGTTTTTGCCGAGTGTAGAAATAATCTACCGGCGTTTCCTTGATGTTTATTGCTTCACTCGTCTTCTTTATGCACAATGCCTGTATGTTTTAGAGAAAAACTCAAGAGATTTGTTTAGGCACTAGGCTTGATGTGAATTTCAAAGAGCGCGAATAAGAACTGGCTTCTGCCACTTCAACAACAGACTTATTCGTTTAACCGAAGAGATATGTAATTGCAATACTAAATGGTTGTTGTCATCTCAGATACAATTAGGCGTTCATGTATAACTATAATTTATCGGATCTTGACGTTCGTTAGCTATAGTTAACATCCGAAAAATTCAGACATCCTTTTTAATACATTTATGACATTCACTGACAGTCGGATGATAAAAGGATTTTGGCTTGCTTTACACCTTACACCTTTACACGTTTCGTGTTTCACAGGATGGAACGGGGGGAGGGGGATTTCACAATCGCCACACCTCTTTAAAATTTTTGCCGTAAGAGTTTATAGGTTGGAATATGTGAACATACAGGAAGTAAAAGAGTGATACATGGGCTACGTACCCGCTACACATAGCCACCTTGTCGGTTCAAGCAAGTGTCCCAGCCAGCACTGCACTAGGTTGTGGATACCCTGAGCGAAGAACGTCAGTGGTTGGCTGTGGAAGCAGTCTTCAACGGCGTCCCTGACCTCAGCGTTGTTAGCGAACCGGCGGGCCATGAGAGCTTTTTTCAGTGGACCGAAGATGTGGTAGCCGCAGGGCGGCAGATCAGGGCTATACGGGGGATGGTCGGGTCCTCCCAGCGGAAGCTCCGCAGCAAATCATGGCACACTGTTGCCACATGCTAGCGTGAGTTGTCGTGCAGCAGAATAATCCCATTTGACAACATACCGAATTGCTTACGCATGGTGGCCGTTTTGAGGTTGCATAACGTATTGCAGTATGTGGTTGCCTGGACCATACTACCTGCTACCAGCCAAGCCAACAGCAATGGGCCAGTCTCATCGAAGAAAACCGTGTGCATCATTTTTCCAGCTTTTGAGGAGGAATGAACTTTTGGGGAGCGTGGAGAGTTGGGATGCCGCCATTCCATACTCATCCGTTTTGTGGCCGGATCAAAGTGGTGGCACCAAGTTTTATCTGTGGCCACAATTTTGGAAACAAACTGTCCCCCCTCTGCGTGGTAACGATGCAGATGCTCCAGGCAAGCACCCATTCGCCGAGTCTTTTGCTCCTCCTGGAGATGCTTGGGGACCCATTGTGCGCAAACCTTGCTGTATTCAAATCGGCGATGGAGAATGGTGTTAACAGTTCCTTGCTCACTGACAATGTTGCCGCAAGCTCGCGGCTGGTAATTCGGCGATTCTCCTTTACAAGTTGTCCACGGCAACAATCGATTCCATGGTGATGACCACGTGTGCTTGCCCAGGTCTCGGCATGTCCTCCGTGCTCACACGTCCTTTACGAAATTCACTACACGAGCGGAACACTGTACACCGCTATTGACACTCATTCACATACACATCTTTCATACGACGATAAATTTCGGCTCCACTGACACCTTTTGCCGTCAAAAATTGCATAATTGCCCGCTGGGACTGTTTGAACGAATCCATGTCAAAACCCTACGTAGTCAAACTGTCGCCGCACATGCGAACAGCACATTGACACGTGTCGTCGATAACAGCGTGTTTCATGACATGAAACGTCATCTACCAGCGCAAATGCACGGCTCTGTGTAATTATACAACGACTCTTACGAGAGTTTGACTTCCATCTTGGCCACCCTTATATTTGTTTTCAGTCCAGCTCTCAAAGAAGGAAAGATTCATGACGACTGGAACACTGCTTCTTTGATCCTGCCACATAAAAAATTGGGCCTTGATAATCTCAGGAACGGCAGACCCATCAGCCTCTTATCAGTTGTTCACTACATTTTCAGAAAGGCACTGTCGCATCATTTGAAAGAAAATTTGGACTTGGCTTAACTAAAATAACAAGCTGTATTCAGGAGCGGCAGCTGAATTATTAATCATATACACGTACTGAGAGAGCTAATTGAAAGGAAGAATGAATATGAAATCCTGGGTTTTACTGATTATTAAAAGGCTTTTGATTCTGTGAAATATTCAGCAGTTTTGATGTGTTCGAAATCCTGCGGTACTGAAGATGAATACATAACCATCATTAATAACATCTATGAAAATACAAGCACAAAGGTTCGACTGTCTGAAGACAGAACACTTATGTAAAAATTTGAAAGTGAGTGAGACAAGGTGACAGCATATCTCTCAAACTCTTCTATGACATTATTTGCAGAATGGGTTTCAATCATTGAACTGGGAGGACAAGGGAGAAAATATTAATGTAGATTATTTAACCCACTTTCCCTTTGCTGACGATATAGTCATTTTTTGGGAGTAGGGCCTACCCTCTTGGAGCTAGAGTGCATGATCCAGGAGCTTGCTGACAAGAGCAAAGAAGGGGGTTTACGAATGAACTTACATTTGACAAATTCATGTACAATGCTTTTACAAAAACTGATGACTAGAAAGTTGATGGGAAAATCTGGATGTGACCAATACCTACATTTATCTTGCACAACGGATATCAAGCAAGGTCTACATAGAGAAGAAATGCGAAGGTGAGTCAAAAGTTCGTCCAGTTTGCACCTAAAAAGTTGAATGATGCAAGATAACCATACACGCTCACCTCATTCTGCGAAGTACAGGGCATCGTTTCCTACAGTTCTTTGCCAACGTTCCACCAGAGGCGCATTCCCACGGCGGTACAAATCTGCAGGTTTAGAGGACAGAAACTATCTCATGTCATATTCCACATCCACCAATGAAGCGAGATGCCTTCCTCGTAGGAAATAGTCCACGGAGCGAAACAGGTGGTATTCGGATGGTGCCAAGCCAGAGTTGTATGGAAGATGGGGTAGTATCACAACTTCTTCCAATTCCTATAGTTTCGGGCTAACCATTCTGTAGGTGTGCCCCAGTGGTATTATCCACGGGCGCTTTCTATTGACGAGTGCTGGGTAGCGGCGGTTGTTTCGCATAGAGATTCCATCCGGAGCCTGAATATCTGGTGCAAGTTCTCAATGTAGGGGACCCTCAGAATTCCGCCAAATGAACAGCATGACTTTCCACTCGTGGTTCCCTCTTTTTGCCACTGGCCGTGCTTCTTGGTGCGTCCTCAGACACTGGTGCCCAGTGGTAGGATAACGTAGGATTATACAATTTTCATCGCCTGTGGCGAAAGGACACCAAAACCTATCGTCCTGTGGATTTGACAGCAATCTTCAACAGAGAGAAACACCTTGTTTCGCCTTCTGGGGTGTCATTGCATGGGGAACCATTCGATGGCACCTGGAGGAGAAAACAAGCTTGTGCAGGTGACGAACAAAAATGGATTGGAAAGACACCACCTCTGCTGTCATGTGTCGTGTATTGATACCGAGGTTCGCTGTCACAGCTTCCGCCATGGTTTTGGTGAGACTTACTGACCTCAACTTGTGTTCGAGACTGATATCCGCAGCACTGAAACGCCGGAACCGTTTTCCTGCAGTGCTGCTATCCACTGCTTTCTCGCCTTCAAGTGCAGAAATCAGTCTCGCTGCTGCCGCGTTTCACCTTTTTTTTTCAATAATGGCGTAGGTGTACTAAAACAGTGCGTTTATCGACCCGCATGCTTTGCTCACCTGAAAACGCAATGTGGCTTCGTGCCAAACGCACGTCATTAGCCTTTTGTGTTTCAAGGCATCGCTGCACGCAGTCGACGGCAAGCAGGTTCTAACCTCCTTGGTCGACGGTAGAGCGCGTTTCGCACAGGAACGGTGGCCCGACATTGTGCAGAGCTAAAAATGGGACGAACTTTTGACTCGCCCAGGTAAATGGGCGTACAAAACTTCGTTGGAGAGCATTTGGAAGAAAGAGTACATTTTTCAAGAGAAGTTTGCCATTATGTTTTAAAAGAAAAGCGTTGAATCAATGCATCCTTCCAGTTCTTACATATGGAGCATTCTTACATATGAACTGAAAAAAAGATACAGAGGATGAAGCCAACTCAGAAAGACTTGGAAAGGTGCATAGTTGGTGTAATCAAGAAAGATAGGAAGAGGAACACATGGATTAGGGAAAGGAAAAAGTTTGATGACGTCGTGATGAGAGTGAAGACGATCAAGTGACAATCGGCTGTGCATATAGCTAGAAAAACTGGCCCTACTTGAGCAACTGAAATATTAGATATAATACCAAGGGGGCAGGAGAAGATGCAAAACAAAACCACGGGGGAGATGGGTGGGTGAAATACGAAAGCCAGCTGAAGTGACTTGGAAGAGACAGGTTCAAGACAGAAAGTTGGGAAATACTTGGGGAGACCTTCATCCAGCAGTGGGTTTATATTGGTTGACGATGATGATGATATGTACGAGTATATACTCATCTACCCTATGTTGTTTTGTTTCTCTCTCTCCTTACTTTTTTTCAAATTGTTTTCGCTCTCGGAGAAGTCGGACCCCTCCTGAAAATATTAGGTTCCGCCGCCCATACTCGGGTGGTTATTTAAACAACTATTGGCAAATTGTTTTTCTTTTTGTTTCGTATACAAATACTTCAAACAGCTGATTTTGAAATTTAATTCCACCAAGACTTACGATTTACTAAGTGCCGTTTGATGGGTCTCTAACGGCTTAAGTATTTGACTAACACAAGCATAGTTTGCACGTAGCAATCCCA
Organism: Macrothele yani; assembly: GCA_039090855.1. Taxonomy (NCBI): domain Eukaryota; kingdom Metazoa; phylum Arthropoda; class Arachnida; order Araneae; family Macrothelidae; genus Macrothele; species Macrothele yani. Next base: position 64,441,702 of record CM077001.1, on the reverse strand, counting down.
TGACATTCCTTCTACGAAAATTACCAGTCTTGCTCTCTATAGTTTGCTGTTTGTGTTAACCATGGCCGTTTGCTTCACCTTTCACCTTTGGAGCGCAGGTATGTGTATGTTGGGTTTGTTCACCAAGTCGTCTCTGGCATGTCGTTTTAGCATTTCCTATGGTCTCGTGGCTTCGAGAACGCATTCAGCGAGGCTTTTGGCTCTGGCCAGCTAATTTTGCTGACACAGAAAAGCCACTTCGCCCAACCAACGTTCTCCTAAAGATAGTGAATAGTTGGGATTTGTTACATATTATTCAGGCCTCGTGTCGACTATACTTTTAAATGTTTAAATACATTTGTTTATGAAAAGTTATTGCATGTTGTTGCATTTTCCTGGGTTATTTTACTGCTTGTGTAGTACGAGTTTGGAGCTCGATGGTACATTACTTATGTGGATTTCAGGGTTATTTATGCCATTTTCTGGTATACTTTTTTTAATTTAAAGGTTTAACGACTACCGTGAGCACCTCAATGGGTTATAAGCAGTCGCCCGTCCCTAATTTAGGGTCACTGGTTCCAGGAAAGAGAGAGAGAGAGAGCCAGTGCCGTTAGACAAACACAACATACATGCCTCACCGGGATTCGAACCCGGATCCCTTTCGGAAGAATGATCAGAGGCCATCGCTTAGACCACTGCGCCACCGGGGCGGCATTTTCTGGAATACAACTCATATATGGGTTATATATGTGTGTATACACACACACACACACACACACATCGAGTGAAAACTGAATTATGACCTCCCCTATCAAAAATGGATGCGGCCTGTTGCCACGTGATTTCCGAGAGAGCGTGATTAGTATACCGACGTAGCATTTATAAGGTGTAAGTAATAAGCAAGAAAATAAAGAGGAATGTCATGGATTTATCGGACTTTGAGAAAGTACAGATTGGGGGAGCTCGAAGAGAGGGTACCTCGATTCTCCAAACGGCTGAACTGGTGGGTTGTTCGTGATCCGCCGTATAGTTAAAGTGTATCAGGACTGGGGTGAGATTGGTCAAACAATGACTGAGAGGTAAAATTTCTCAGGACAGCGAAAGGTTGTTGAATGTGAGAGCAGGGCCGACCCGGTATATTGTTCATGCGTGGGCGAGTTGAAGATCTGGCCGCCTTTAGATGAAATTAAACTATTGTGTTACACACATACCCCCCCCCCCCCTACACACTTTTCTTGAGGCACGCAGTACACATAATGATAGCATTATTTATGGAATAATCTTCTAAAAATTGAATAAAAACCTGCATAAATTGCCAGTTTGTATTTCGTGGGAGAATCCTGTATAAGAATAAACATCAGGAAAAAATACTTCCTATGGGAATACTTCCAGAAACTTTCAGAACAGGCAACAGAAAAATGAAATATTGAAAACCGACTGTGGAATGTATATCAGAAATGACGACGGGGTATATATCCTTCATACAGCCCGGGAGGGGGGGGGGTCAAACTAACTTACATGGAAAATTCCCAAATACTGATTTTACACTTTAAAGTTCTGAGGAAATTTATTTTACCCTTTCGATTAAAACATTAAGTTGGAGTCCCTTGATTAATGCTAGGCTCGTGACCAACCCATTAAGATAGCACTGTATGTACGAAGGCATCTAAAGAAAACCAGGGATTGAGAAGTAACCTGCATTTCGTTGTGTACGCATTTTTATTCAGTTTCTCTTTTTATTATATTAGCAATCTGGATTTAATTATCAATCTACAATGTATATACACTGACGTGCAAAAATTTAGGACGAGACGGTTTTTCTAATGTAACGTCGTGCAGAAGTGCTCCACTTCGACTAAAATCATACCGCATAAGATCCCCAAGATGTAAGAATATGGGACAAGTGAGCAAAACCGTCCAAACAAGGAATCCAAAGGATACAAAGGCACTTTATTGAAAAGGTAGCTTCGAGCACAACTGGACAGAAGACAGAAACGTCCATGTGACAGGCGGCCGCCAAGAAAAATCCAGTCTTTAGTAGGGGATATGATCATCCCTGACTGCGTTGCAGGATTTACAACGTCTGTCCATGCTGAGGACGAGGTTGTCAAGGAGCTGTTGAGGCATCACGGCTCATTCCTCTTGTAGCGCCAATCGCAGCTGCGGAATCGTTGCTGGCGGCTGGTGACGTACTGTCAAGCGTCTCCCGAGAAGGTCCCACATGTGTTCTATTGGATTTAGGTCCGGGGACCTTGCGGGCCAATCCATGCGTTGAATATCTTTACTCCCCAACAGCTGTGCGACAGCCACTGTACGATGAGGTGTAGCGTTGTCGTCCATGAAGAGGAACTCAGGACCTACAGCACCTTTAAACAAACGCACGTGAGGCAGGAGAACCTCCGTACAATAGCGGACACCAGTGACTGAACCTCCTTGGAAGATGTGGAGGTCAGTACGGCTACCAAGCATGATACCACCCCAAACAAGAACTCCGCCACCTCCAAACCGGTCACTTTCGATGATGTTGGAGGTGTGATTGCGTGTTCCATGCTCTCTCCAGATGTGTATACGTCCAGAATCGCTCGTCAGACTAAATCGGCTCTCATCCGTAAAGCGAACTCGACCATTGCTGATGAGTCCAGTTCTTGTGTTCCTGGCACCACAGAAACCGCCGTCTCCGATGAGCAGGCGTTAATGACACACACCATACTGGTCGTCGTGCAAATAGACCACCTTTGTGCAGCCTCCTGGCCACGGTATAACGCGATAACGGACGTCCAGTTGTCTGTTGCATGCGCCTTGCGATTTCTCGAGCTGTCTGCCGTCTGTCTCTTCTCGCCTGTAGGACAATATACCGGTCGTACTGGATTGCCTGTTGGCCATATCACACGGTGGCAGCAACTCGACGTCGTTCAAACCGATGTACACTGTGCAATAGTTTTCACCGAATTGCTGAGCGTACACAGCCTGTGTGCTTTATACCCTTCTGACCCCCCTACGTCATGCTGCATATATGCGCATGCCCTACCGTACCGGACCCTACTGTACCTCTTGAGTGGTCTTTCGGTCCGTTCTGCCTGCTCGTTTCGCTGTTATGCTAATTTCTCCTCTTCGTCTTTAATTTTTGCACACCAGTGTATTAATTCTATAAGGTTTTTACTGTGAGTCCTATTTTGGGAGAACGGCTGAACGTAAAGATATGGTCGAGGTATCAAAATGAAGGTCTTACCATATAGATGTGCCAGACGAAGATAAAAATGAGACTTGGGCAACGGTTCGGTCCTTGTGGGTGGCAAAGTTCCCATGTAAAGTCTATGGACAGGGCCGGATGGAGCTCTTGCGGGACCCTGGGCGAAATTTCATTGCGGGGCCCAGAGCAAAATTTCATTGTGGGCACTAAAAAATAAATCTCATATTTTAATAAAGTCGTTTCTGAAAATTATCGTTTGTGAGGAAGACACACGAACACTACCGTAAAGACAAAAGGATTATCTCAAAGAAGTATTTGCTTTAAGCCTAAGAAAAATACCATAATACGGACTGAAAGTTGAGAGAGGGAGAGAGAAAACGAGAGAGGGAGAGAGAAAACGAGAGAGAGGAAGAGAGATAAAGAAAGAGAGAAAATGAGAGGGAGAGAGAGAAAGAGAGAGAGAGAAAGAGAGAGAGAGAGAGAGAGAGAGAGAGAGAGAGAGAGAGAGAGAGAGAGAGAGAGAGAGAGAGAGAGAGAGAGAGAGAGAGAGAGAGAGAGAGAGAGAGAGTAAAAAGTGTTAAAATCTACGATTTTCTTTCCCGGGAGAAGAGGCTTAGGTTGCATTGTGACTCTTATGACAGCTTATTCACAAAATGATAAAAAGATACCTGCTTAGCGAATATTTTTATATAGGAAATATAATAAGGATCCCTCTAAAATAAATTGGTATAAACAGTTTTTTCTCCTGATACATGTTTAGTGATTGATTTTTAATGCACAGGGGAGTAACTGACAAATTAGTGACATTCTAAACTTTTATACGCGTTCATATATATGAAAGACGCCTTTTTTTTTTTTTTTTTTTTTTTTTTTTCAATTTCTTGTAATGTTGGAAAAGTGGCCTCCATATGTAGTCTGAAAGTAACCTGGATATTGTTCTTTTTATTTCCGTAAATTTAAGTATCAGGTTTTCTCACAAATCGTTGGATACATAAAAGTAGGGTACCACAAAATGATGAAATTTAATTTGCTATTTCATGAATGCGGAAAAGATTAAGGTGGTTACAAAAATCATTTCGAATCTGCAAATCTCAGTTTCCGTACGACGAACATTGGGGGGATAATGTATTCAAAAATGGGTAGATTGGAAACAAACAAAAAACTTCAAAAATATATTTTCAAAGGCCTTGCGCCCCAAAAGTTACAAAAAAAAATGTAGGTTTTTTTTTTACCGAAAATTATTTTGTTTTCTAAACTGTGGGCCACCCTAATGGCGCGGGCCCCCTAATGGCGCGGGGGCCCCTAAAGGCGCGGTGCCTGGGGCGACCGCCCTGGTTGCCCCTATGGTCCAGCCGGCCCTGTCTATGGGAGAAGCGTTCGGTTGACATTCTTACGCCTGCGGTTGACTCACGCGCTGTTGAAAGCGGAAGCATGGAGGGACTGAGGTAGTCCAAAGTCCGAAGTCTCTTTTCTGATCTAACCAGTGCGCAAAGCAACGCTAGCAGGATTCGTATCAAAGCTCTCATTGGAACAGCGAACACTCTCGAAGACCTGATTGCGTTATGCCGTTGGACTGTGTGATGTATATATGTAATTTAATATTCATTCGATCCAGTTCATTCACGCAGGGCGTAGGCAAGACGTTTCCCATTATGTAAAGATGTAAATAAACATTCCGTTGACCATTGTTAGTGAAAATATTTAGAATGTGCATGCGCCATCTACATCTTCATTCTATAAGGTTTTTTATTGTGCGACCTATTTTGAGAAAACGGCTGAACGTAAAAATATGGTTCAGGTATCAAAATAAAGGTCTTACCCTGTAGATGTGCCAGTCGAAGAGAAAACTGAGATTACGGCAACGCTTCGGGCGTGGCAGGGCTGCAAAGTTCCCATGTAAAGTCTATAGGAGAAGCTTGCGGCCCTTATCTACATCAGGCGCTCAGTTCAGTGTCAGACTTGTGTGCATGGTGTCCTATGATCAGTCCTAAAGTAAGTAAATACTTTATTGCATAATTACCCTTAACAGAATGTCTTTCCCGCAGAAACAAAAAAACAAACAAACGTAAGAGCCTTACTGGAAGGAGTGGGTGATCAATGGGTCGCAACTATATGTCTCAGACAAGAGAGAATGAAGAGTATTCGCAACGCGAATCTCATTCCAACAACATTTACAAACACAGTTGTGACTGAAGATCAGAGTGAAAGAGTGCGCTATCCAGTTGAATTTTCGCACACGGTCGAGATGAGTGGAATTCGCCCTGACATTTTACGACTGAAAAGAGGTGCAGTCGTGATGCTCATCACGAACCTGACCGTCCCGATGGTGCAGTGGTTCAAGCGCTGGATTATGATGATTCGTTCGTAAGGGTCCGGGTTCGAATCCCGCGAGGCATGGATGTTGGGTTTGTCTTACGGCACTGGCTCTCTCCCTTCCCTGGAACCAGTGACCCTAAATTAGGGACGGGCGACCGCTTATAGCCCATTGAGTTGCTCACGGTGGGTTAGTCGTGTTTTTCTGTGTTCCTCAAGTTTTCGTCGGTGTGTGTTATTTTTCTTCGTTGTCAGTGTTCTATTTCGTGTGTGTGTTGTGTGTGAAGGTCCCGTGTTTCTTTTTATATGCCTGCCGAGCTGGTAAGTGCTTATTTTGATTAGTTATCCTTATTTTTCTGCCTTGGCCAAGCTGGCTAAGGGCTAAGCTTCTCCTCGCCATTGCAAATGGCGGCTTCCGGGGAGAATGACGTCCTAACACTTGCTACCGGAAATGATGATCTCCCGATAACAGCTTCTCTAAATACTACTACCAATGACGTGTCTATCTCGATAAACCACTCCTCCTTGCAGCCTTCTGTTGCTGCCTTACCATCGGATATCGCCTCTTCTTCCAAGTCTCCCAGCGGTGATACGATGTCCTCTCTGAAAGCTAATGATGACGCCATGGATGTTTTGCACTCCATGCCGGAATCATCTCCAAAGCAACGTACATCTACCCTCTCATATGCTGACGTAACCGCATCTAAGTTAAGGACCTTCCCAGTCTTCTTTTTCTCCTGGACAATATGTGATGACGCATAATGCTGAAGTCATTGAGGTTGTCCTTAAAGAAGATACCCCTTCTGGGCTGAAATTCCTTCAAACTATGGAGAATGGTGTTGTGTTTCCGAGCCTGAGAAATACAAAACTCACTGCATATACTGCTGCTCTTCGAGAGATTGTTCCTGCATCAGCCATAACTCATGTGGGCAGGAAGCCTTACAAAGTAGTTGTTTACTTCTCTACTCCTGCCCATTCCCTACATGTACTGACCAAGGGCATCTCAATTGGTGATCGTCACATCCATGCCGAACCTGTTTCACAGAGTTCCGTTGTTGTAAGTTTCTCACCAGTTCCACCTGAAGTTTCAGATGATCTCTTGATTGCCGCTCTTCTTCCTTATGGCCGGATCATTGGAGGTGTAACTACCTACTCTTCGTTTCCAGAGATGCCAGAAGACAGATACCTACTCGGGTTTCGCCGCAATGTTCGTGTGGTCTTCCCTTCAGAGGAGCACATGCTGCGTATTCCACCCACTTTACGTGTACGCTGCTACACGCACATTAGAGAGATATTCATCACAGTAGGCTCCGTCTGTCCGAATTGTAAAGGCACGGGACATCCCCGCGCTCTATGCCCTCATAATGCGAACACTCTTTCCAAGTCAACAGCACGACCTTCTTCCTCTTTGTCACTTCAATCGGCTTCCTCTTCTGGTGCTAAAGACCAGCAACAGCAGACTTTCTCAAAAAGTAGGGATGCAGCAGTTGGTCAACCGACGTCTACAAAAAGTAGTGAGACAACCGTTGGTCGACCAACGTCTACCAGAAGTAGTGAGACAGCCGTTGGTCAACCGACGTCTACCATAAGTAGTGAGACAGCCGTTGGTCGGCCGACGTCTACCAGATGTAGTGAGACAGCCGTTGGTCAGCCAACATCTACCAGAAGTAGTGAGACAGCCGTTGGTCAACCGACGTCTACGGGTAAACCCTCGACCTCGGGTGATGCATTGGCGCCCCCATCATCTCTTCAGTCGAAAGAGGCATCAATTGTTAATCCCAAGTCTCCTATAGAGATGGTTGATGACGATTCTGGTCATACTGCTACACCGACCGTTGAGGTTGTTTCTTCAGCTCCTTTTAAATTGCCGGAAGTTCCAATTCCGGTTACAGCACAAAGTCGTGGACGGGCAAAGCGACGTAGAACTTCACGCGCCCAGAATAAGAAGTTTAGAATGACAACCACCCTTAGGGCAGGACGTGATCCTTCTAGTAGTCAGATGCTCACGTCTGAAGGCTCTATGGAATCTGATACAGATGATGGAACAATTATTCCGATCTCCTGTGAAAACTTTTTACATATTCTAGAGGCATCCTCTCTTCCACAGACACCTGTGTCGGGAGAGAAGGTGTATGCGTTCCTAATAAGTCCCCGTAGAGACAAGCTGTCTCGCAATTTTTTGGAAGGTTACTCCCACTGTCTGTCTGATACCATGAATCAAATGTTGGCGATACATTCTCATTTACGCACCGTTCCGGGCAGAGATCTGGGTGGTCCCTACTGGGCAAAGAAGTTCCGTAGCCGTCTGGCCAAGTTACAGAACGCAGCCGACAACATCCTCCAACCATCATCAGACTATTCTGTTCAAGACAGTCTCACTGAATAGTAGGGGTATGTGTACCCCTTTGGCTAATGCTTTAGCGTATGAAGACGTCCACCACCTCAAAGCAGATCTCCTACTTTTGCAAGAGACAAATTGTCTCTCCACTTCACCCTTCCATCGCTGGAGGAGATGGGACTATCAGTTTCATCACGCGTATAGGCTCTCTCTTCGTGGAGGTTTAGCGATTGGTGTACATAATAGATTTCGTCAAGCACTCTCCTCTGTTAAAGTTCATAACCTGTGCCGAGATTTATTGCAGCGACTCACTTTCGTCCTAGATGGACAACGATATTTAGTTTTCAACATATATATTCCATGTTCATCTACACATCTAACGTTGTTATTTTCGTCGCTCCGCACTGCACTTCAGTCAGCATTACCATCAGATCATGTGCTCATTGGAGAAGACTTTAACTGTACACTTCAACCAGAGCTCGATCGCGCTCCTTCGAGGATTGAACATCGTTCACGTCTTGTAGAGCAATTGCGATCATTAGTGTCTGATTTTGATTTACATGACGTGTTCCGACGATTGCATCCGACATCCATTTCACATACCTGGAGAGCTGCATCTGCATCCTCCTCTCTTTCTGCCAGGCTGGATCGATTTTACGCTTCTGCTCCGTTATTGCTCATTACAACGGATTGTATGCACTCTCCTACAGCTTCATCGGATCATTGTGCCATCACTATCTCCTGTAACTCTTCATCTCGTCTGCATGTTAGGTCTCGGTCATGGACACTAGACACTTCTCTCCTAGCTGATGAGAATATATGCACCGAGATCAGAGATCTTCTTGATCATATGCGAGAGGGCTTGTCCACTGCACCTTGTGCCATCAATTACTGGCTCGAGGTAAAATCTTACCTAATTTATCTTCTTAGACGTCATTCCTTCTCCGAAGGCACGAAGCGCTCCATGGAAGAGCAAAATCTCCGAAACATCCTGTTACAGCTTGGTGCGAGTCATCCCATATATACAGCTTACCAAGCGGATCTTACAGCGCTTCTTGAGCCTCGTGCACGTCAGGTAATTCTTCGTCTCCGTCTACAACATCTATCACCAGAGGACTGCTCCTTTGAGTTTCTATCCGCGTTAGAAGAAAAACGCCGCTCGTCGCATCAGCTTCGACTACTTCGGCGGCCTGATAGTGAAATCACCTCTGATCCGGATGCAGTTTGCTCTCAGGTTCGTCGATATTTTACTATCAAATACAGTGAAACTCCTCAGCCTTCTGTTTCTGCTTCTGCTACTTTACTCTCTGCTCTTCCCCAAGTTCCTTCCAATCTCTCTGATTCCCTTTTACAACCTATTTCGCAGACTGAACTTCGGACCATTCTAGTCTCTCTAAATTCCCGTGCTGTCCCAGGTCCAGACGGCCTTCCGCTCCTTTTCTACCGTACTTTTCTCCCTTCGTTGCTTCCATTTCTTCTCGCCGCTTTCAATGCTGCTCTTTCTTCCTCTTTTCTTCCGAGGGGTTTCACATAGTCTCATATGGTGTTATTTCCCAAGAAAGGCGATCTGCTTGACTTGGGAAACTGGCGTCCTATCTCGCTACTAAACATTGACTATAAACTCTTCACTAAACTCCTTTCCAGTCGACTCAACCAAGTTCTTAAATTTCTTCTTTCTCCCGACCAGACCTACACGGTTCCTGGTCGGTCCATCACTTCTAATCTCAATCTCCTTCGAGATCTCCTACATCTGGCTCGTACTAACTCTGAACCACTTGCCCTCTTTAATCTTGACCAAAGAGCAGCTTTCGACAATATCTCACATTCGTATCTTTCTGCTGTTCTTATTGCTTTCGGCTTTCCTTTTGCTTTTGTTACCTCTATTCTTGCCCTTTATCAGGATGCTGCTTTCCATGTCAAGACGGCCGCCCTACTTGACTGCACCTATTCCTTTTCGGCGAGGCATTCGGCAGGGTTGCCCACTTTCTGGGCAGCTCTTTGCCATTGCTTTTGAGCCGTTTCTTCGGTATGTCCATCGAGCCTTTATAGATGCACTGCCACCGCCTACTGCAAGTACTAGGCACTTTTCTGTGACATACTCTGCATATGCCGATGACGCGACCTTTTGTGTAAGGACAGACGCTCAATTCGACATCTTGCTCCAGATTTACGATCAATATTCTTCATGTTCAGCGGCATCACTTAATACATCCAAGAGTGCAGGCCTATGGAGCGGAGCGTGGGCCTCTAGGACTGACACCCCGTGGGGCGCCTCATGGACTGCTTCATCCCAAAAATTCCTTGGGGTCCATCTCGGAGTCCGTCTTTCTGCTCAAAATGAAATATGGAATGCTCTCAGAACACGCCTTACTCGAACTGCTGCATTCTGGCGAGGCTCCCAGTTTTGTACTTCTTACTTATCAAGAGCTAGAATAGCTCAGACTAATATTCTTTCACCATGCCTATATGCATGGTCAGCAGAACGTATGCCCATTTATCACCTCAATGAAATCACTCGAATCATCTCAACGATAATATGGAACAGGTACCATTGGATCCAGGTCTCCACTCTCTGTCGTCGAGTCACTGATGGAGGTATTTCACTGCTGGAAGTTCGCACCTACTATAAAGCACATAAAGTGGTTTCTTTCCTGCGGCTACTAAGTGCACCAGAGTCGCCAGTTACGCTCGTTAGAGATGTCATGATATCGCCTAGGAATCCCCGAATCACTTTCATCACGTATCTTCTAATGGATCAATCTCCTTTTTTCATTCTAAACTTTCCCCTTTCTACAAAGAGGTCCTTTCCTTTCTCCGTTCTCTACCCCTCTTCCGTGCTCCACCGGCTTCCACCACTGAACTATTAGCTGAGCCCCTGTTCTTTTCTTCCATCCTTCATATCCCTAATGCTCCCTACTTTACTGACCTTTCCTGGCTCCCCGCCGGAATAGTATCTGTTCAGGATCTAATTTCTCCAGATCTTTCTTGGAAACCCTTCTCTGATCTGTCCCCCCACATCTCCCCTACCTCTTCCTCTCTTTCGCTGTATGATTCCTTCCGTTCTTCAATCATTACCCTCTTCCCTAACCTTGCCTCTCAAGCTGGGTTAACTCTTGTTCCCTCTGCCTCTCTTCTTCTTCCCTTTTTCCTTTCCGTTCGGGGCCCATCACTTCCTCTCTCCAGTTTTTCTGTCTCGTCTCTTTACCGTTGTCTCATTGATCCACTTTATGCTACACCATTGATGATTCCAGATGTTCCGAATGTCGCCCTTTCACAAGTGTGGTCCATGTCTAATTCGCCACTATCTATTCCAGCAGAAAGAAACATCCAATGGTTGTTTCTTCATCGGCGGTTACCAGTTCCTACCAAATTATTCAAGATGACGCTTGTTGATTCGCCTAACTGCATGTTTTGCTCTACGATTGCGGATGTAGATCATGTGTATCAACATTGCACAGTGCTTCTTCCCTTGCTACATCTGACCTTCACTACTGCACAGTGCCTTAGTACTAATGATCTCTCCTTCTCAGCCTATAGCACGCTACTCAGTTCAAGTACTCCGCCTATTCCTATATCAGAGTCATGTGCTTATGTATTCATATTAGCAAAACATGTGATTTTTTTGCTACTATCAACAGCTACGTTCTACCCCTATACAGCCTACCATCTTTCAGGCGGGAGCTGCGATGTGCAGTCAGTTCCGGAACAGAATGATTTCACGCTTGAGGCTTGCTTTCACTGTTGCTAAGGCTGCGAATCGAATCCCACACTTTATGTCAGTGTGGTCACCTTTTCGTCAATGGTTTTCTGGTCCATCAGAAGACCTTAGACTTTGTTCTGACGTCTGTGAAATTGTTTGGACTAATTGAAGTATAGTTTTGTGATTATCGTGTTCTTAGGTGCCCTTGTCATAATCGCTTCTTAATGTTTCTGCACGTTTGCATGTTTCTCACCAACAAGGTCCTGTAGGTTAGTTTCTTGTTATACCACAGGCACTTAGAATAAGTTTAAAGTTTTTTTTTTTCGGCACTTTCCTTATGTCTGCCGGGCTTTATAATATATGGTTTTTGCTCACGGTGCTAAGCAACTGTTTGATAGTGTTTAAATTGTCTTATTGATTTTGCACAGTGTGGTTTCTGATCATGTTACATGTACATAAAAGGATATGATCAGTCGATTACACCATGTTCTGCAAGGTTTAGCACTTTTGTAGTGCAGGGGATAATTATTCATCATTCGGTTATTTGTACTGTACCTGAAGTATAGTTGCTATGCCAAAAGCTCAGTTTTGTATATACTAATGTACTTTCCTAATTGCACTGTAAAATTTATGCTTGGCACATTTCGCATGTTGGGTCACGATTACATGTCTTAAGTTTTATGCTCATGGTGCGGAGCAAACGCTTTAATAGTATTTCAATTATATGTTAATGTTACACAGTGTGGTTTTTCTCATGTCACATGTGCCTAATAGGAAATAATCAGTCTATTAGATAATGTTCTGCGCTGTATTGCATATTTGCTGTACAAAGAGTCAGTTTCATATTTTCATTATTTGTATTGTACTCGAAGTATAAATTTTCTGTAAAACGCAAGTTCTGTTTGTACTAATATACTTTACTCTTTGCACTGTGAAATTTACAGTTGTACCATGGAATTGTAATTCCTTATTAGTGTCTTCCCTATGCCGTTGCATCTTGTGTACATATGTTGTTGTTCATTACAAGTTAATCTATAGCACTGTGATTGAGGCACTTGTTTAAGCCTAAGTAATAGTTCTTTTTGTAATTTGACAGCGTTTCACAAGAGAGATATTGCATTCAATTTGTATAGAGTTCACACCATCATTGTGGATAGATCATTTATTCGCTTATCTTTCAGATACTGAAAAGTATAAACCTTCTGCTCTTTTCTTCTTTTTTTCAAGATTGCTCAAAATATACATGTTTGTTTTTGCACTGTAAAATTTATAGTTATACCTTGTACTGGTGTTCACCTATTAGAGATGGCACTCTGCTGATGCACATTGCGAACATATGTTGTACATAGAGTAAGTCAACCCATCAGTCCAGTATTGTCAGTGTTATGAATTTGCTTACATTGTATATAGTGCATACACATAATGTAAATATCTCATTGTAAATAGGTCATCCACTTGTTTGTAAATATCTCATTGTAAATAGGTCATCCACTTGTCATTGTAAATAGGTCATCCACTTGTTTATCTTTTGGTAACTGTTAAGCACAGGCCATCTGTATCTTCCTGTCCATGTTTGCTCCAAATTAAAATTGTTGAAGCTCACGGTGGTCGTTAAACCTTCAGTCAAAAAAAAAAATCACGAACCTGGACTGATGTCTTTACTAAAGTGGTTGAATGAATTTGTCAATCAAATAAAGTTTACATTTATTGTTTCATACGAGTCGATTCTTTAAAAAAACCCAACTTAACCGTCGATTTCGACGGGTTTCTTGTAGTAAATACTTCGAAAATGAAAAACAAAAACAAAACGCATTTCCTTCTTTCACTGAAATCCCAGTTTTCTTTTTTTCTCTAAATGATAAGAGTATTTTTCCTGTATTCAGTCTCTTCACCTCATACGGGTAAAATGAGAATTGCTAAATCACATGGTGTACCAACCAACCAAACATGCCGATTTCCTACTGGGTCCTAGGAAGAAAAATATTCACTCTGAAAACAAATATTCCCATCTTAGCGGTCATACCGTCCTCCCTTTTATGGTGCAATTAGTTTAAATTGCGGATGCGGTCACTTTGAAAATGATACCGTGCTATAGTGGTAGGGTAACGGAGAGAGCGCCTAGGGTTGTTTCCCTCCTGTTCCTGCTGGCCTTCTGCTTTGCAAAACAAGGGGTTGGTCAAGAAGCGGGTGACAATCGTATATACACTGCCGGACAATTGCTAAGGACGGATGACAATAGCAGCGATTACAACCATAAAATGGAAGGCAGGAAAATGTGGAAATTAGCATAAGTGCGGGATACAGTAAGACGTGTTGTGCGTATGCAAATCAGATGTTGCCAGGGAGTTCGACGTCAGCCACAGTGTTGTTTCAAGGCTTTGGAAATCATTTCAAACAAATGGAGAGTGTAGCAAACGTCACGGGGGAGGCCGTGTTCGCAGTACGATACCTGCAGAAGATCAGTACATAGTGCTATCAACAAAAAGACATCGGCGCAGCACAGCTAGTGAGGTGGCAAATCAGTTTATAGCTGCTACTGGCAAGCGGATCTCCCGAAAAACTGTCGCCAGACGTTTGCATGAAGGAGGACTATACGCCCGCCGTCCTGTTGTGTGCATCCCATTGTCCAGACGTCACCGTACCACCCGTTTGCAATGGTGCCATCAACATCGCAATTGGACTGATAACGACTGGTCTGCTGTCCTCTTCTCAGATGAGAGTAGATACAGTCTATCGTCTGATTGTCGACGACAACTGATCTGGCGTGATAGTGGTACTGCATATTGTCCAGCAAACATACAGGAAAGGGACCGATATCCGACATGTAGTGTCATGGTATGGGCTGGCATCATGATCAATGGCCGTACGTCCCTCTATGTGCTTCCAACTGGGACTATGACTTGCCAACGATACATTATAATGATGTTCTGCTACCTCATGTTCGCATATTCCGTGGTGCTGTCGGTGATAGATTCATTTTCATGGACGACAACGCAACATGTCATCGAACAGTCGCTGTCCAGGAGTATCTTGAGAGCGAGGATATTCAACACCTCGTATGGCCAGCACGTTATCCAGATCTGAATCCCATTGAAAATGTGTGGAATGCTTTGGGGAGGAGTCTTGCTGGTTGCCAATGCCCTCCAATAAACAAGGACACCGTCATCAGTGCACTGACAGAGGAATGGGATAAATTACCCCAACAGCTGCTTGATAATGTTGTGCAAAGCTTGACACGACGTGTGGAATCTTGCATCGCCCTCCATGGTGGCCATATCCCGTATTGACATCTTACGCCGGAACGCCTGCGGACGGTAATTGCATTTTTTTCACGTTTACGTATTCTGCACAAAATGGCCTGTTTGTCCCTTGAACACGTTCCAAAGCCTTCTGGATTTCAGAGCACAATAAATTGTCTTTCTTGTAATGTCGTGGCATTCTGACATTATTTTATTTCACTTGGCATCCAACCACACTTACTTTTTTATGCGCTATATAGCCGTTTATGATCCGTCCTTAGCAATTGTCCAGCAGTGTACTTTGGAGACAGTTTCATGACTGTAGCCTAAGGCGAGTAATGTCTCAGGTCCAGGAAGAGACACAAAGATACGACTTCAAAAATAGAAAAGCTAAATATACTGGCTTAGAAGAACGGCAGAAACAGAGAAAACATTTTGATTATTTTTTAATAATTGTAGATTCGACTCCCGATATCCCCCACACGGTTCAATTCACTTTAATCTTAAGTCTTTTTTGAAAAAGAAGGAGATATAAAATAAATGTTTTTGGTTTTCTTCAAATCGAGAATCATGATTCCGCATATTTAGAAGAGATTGTATGGAATCATTAAAGGATCTATCTATTGGAATCAAAACTGTGCAGACCAAACATACGATAATGCTGCAAACTTTTCGGATAAATACAGTGGATTACACTCGACAACGTATTGAAAAAGCAACCTATGTACCATGTGCTACTTGTTGTTTTTTAACAAGCGTTTCATTATTTTAACTTTATTCAGAATTTATAAGTATATTTCTCTTTGTTTTCTTGATGATGGAATATTCTCATAAATGGTTTGCCGGACTCTAAATCCAAACATACGAAGAGAATAGGCTACACCAAATGGGCAGCAAAAGCTGACAGCAGTTTCAGCTTTAAGATGAAATTACAAGAACGTCAACGAAGCATTAATTCAAATTAGTATGAAAAGCAATGCAAAACGAATGGGTCAATTAGAGGCACAAAAATTATCACAATATTTTAACGAATATGAAATAGCTTTATTAACAGTTTTATGGGACACAGGCCTGACGACAGGTGGTGGGGGAGGTGCAGCACCGGGGCTCGGGCCCTTAAGGGGCTCAGAGCCCGTTTGTAAAGTAATTTTTTTTCAAATTATTATTTTATGGTGTCCGATTATTTTTCAAGCTATACCGTCACCAGGGTTGGGAAATTACTCGTAAAAAAATTTTCTACGTGACAAATACGCGTAAAAATGCGTAATTTATGTCATTCACGTAAAAAATGTAATAAATTCAAAACTTGCTTTAAATACAATAAAAAAACCCCGAAGTGTTACAATGTGACTCGAGTTCCCTGGCTAACTGCAACACGTGCGTGGATTACCTGCGGCAAATCAAACGAGCTCTCCATATTACGTTTTCCATCTCTTCTTTCCTTTCCAACGACACGCCTGCACCTCACATTGGGTCTCTGCACTGTAAAAAATTGCCGTGAATTCTCGGTGTTTCAACTGTATTAAAACGGTTTACAGACCGTAAACTGTTTTAACCATTGCGTTATAATACCTGCTTTTTTACGTGCTGTCGAATGGCAACGGGCTGGTCGCGGACGCCATGTTGGTACGAAGCGATGGAGGTCTCACTATACACAAAATAAGGATTCTATGTTACCAAATAATTGAAGCACCGCAGCATTTATTTTCGGTAAGTATTTTTTTGTTTTGTGTAAGTCACAGTGCATCATGATGAGAATGTTAGTATTAAGTGGTTTTGGTAACAATTGAAACAAGTTTGATGTTTTATTTCATGTATTTCGTTCAAATTATTTGTTAGGCCGAACAAGTTCAGTAAACGAATGCAGTTGCTAACTAATTTTCCTCGCTTGTCCTGTGACTAGGTGACAACTAGTTTTGGAGAACGAGGTACAAATTGTATAATGGTCAATTTCACCCAGACCACGTGGGTGCCAGGAAATTTTTATTTAGCATTCGCAAGTGCTAAAAATTCTAACACTATGCTCCTGCTTCCTACATTTTTTTTTCAGTGCCAGACAGCTTTTTTTGGAATCTGGGCTACTGAAGATTTTGTGGCCCCTATTTCTGGTCACAAGTGCTTGTAAAATACGAATGTCCTATTGACTATACGATAGATATGTATGTCTTGTACATATGTTGGATACCTATTTCCTTTATATATGTAAAGGCTTTGTAAAATACATCTTATGTGTTTGCAGACATAAGAAAATGTATTATTTTTAATATTTATTCCTAAAGAAATGCAAACATTGAATCAAGTATAGATAACAAAAATTTGAAATGAATGCACAAAAACAGAAGTTCACACATAGTTCAGGAGTTTGTCTTTAAAATGTCTGTTTAAAGATGCTGAAACATTTTTTTCTGCAAACTAACACATTGAAGAAATCTCATGTGAGCAGTGTGTATACCTCATCTGTGGTAAGATAGAAATTTATCAGAACCATTCAATTTCTTAAAAATTAGTTGAAATATATCAATACACAGGTATTTGTGTAGTAATAACTGCCAGTGTTTTCTGTAAAATTATAAAAAAATGACAGAAATATGACTCAACTCATGCCCAACGCACAACTCGAGGCGCGTCGCGTAAACTTAATAGCAGTACCAATATCTGTTTGTTTTATTTATAAAATGAGTACCCCAAAAGGTGTATTTCAATGCAAACACAATTGCACGTAGAAAGTTTTACAAACAGGTCACTTATGCTAGGCAGTAATTACATTAGAACTGCTTCGTGAGCTAAGAAAAACCCCTCAAAAAAATCACTTCAGGTGTACTGTGCAAGAAATAAACATTGCTAGTATACCCCAACATCTTAAGTGTCCACATATCTTACAAAAAATTTTATACTAAAGAAAATTCAAACATTGAATCAAGTGTAGACAACATAAATGAAAAATGAATGCACAAAAACAAAAGTTTGCCGCCCCGGTTGTGCAGTGGTCTAAGCGATGACCTCTGATCATTCGTCCGAAAGAGGTCTATCGAATCCCGGTGAGGCATGGATGCTGTGTTTGTCTTACGGCACTGGCTCTCTCCCTTCCCTGGAACCAGTGACCCTAAATTAGGGACGGGCGACCGCTTATAGCCCATTGAGTTGCTCACGGTGGTCGTTAAACCTCCAATAAGGCCGCCCCGGTGGCGCAGTGGTCTAAGCAATGGCCTCTGATCATTCGTCCGGAAGGGGTCCGGGTTCGAATGACGGCGAGGCATGGATATTGTGTTTGTCTTACAGCACTGGCTCTTTCCCTTCCCTGGAACCAGTGACCCTAAATTAGCGACGGGCGACTGCTTATAGCCCATTGAGTTGCTCACGGTGGTCGTTAAACCTCCAATCAAAAAAAAACCTCCAATAAAAAAAAGTTCAGGCGTTCGTCTTTAAAATGTCTTTTCTTGCTTTGAGGTTTGTGAAGAAGTGCACAACATCGTCAAACTAACTGCTGAGCAATATCATGCTCTAATGACATGATAGCAAGACTGTTAAGCCTTTGTTGAAGCATTGTCAATCACAAGTTATTTTTTACCAAGTGTAGTTTTAATACGGTGAATGTACATTTGGGAAAATATCATATATATATATATATATATATATGTGTGTGTGTGTGTGTGTTTTGCAATGTCTTGACAAGAACATTTTTTTTTGTGCAGTAGCTACATTCACACTTGATAAAGTCATAGAACTGTGAAATTTTACTATGTAAAGATTCATCCAAATCCTCACTGTAAAAATCTAAACAGTTATTTAGAGAAATTTAGTTGGCAGTTAACTAAGAACTTAAATGGAAATTGAATTTTTTTATAAGCTAACAGACATTTGTTATCCAACTGATCAATAATCACATTAAATGTTTCTACTTCACATTTTTTCTGTCCTTGAAGAATAGTTTCATTACGGTTATTGCCATATGCATATTTTTTAATTGTGATTAGACAAAACTTCCAGGAGATTTTTCACTTAATGTTTTATCTATTTCTTCATATTTTTCAAAATTATTTCTTTCATTGGCAATGAAATGGGATAATGACAGAAGGTTACGTCCAGTTAACAAATCTAGTGATGGCTTTTGTAATTTAGTATCAACTTTATCACATCTTTCTAAAATGCATCATAACTTGCGTAATTATGGTTCGATTTCAGTGAAATTTTAGTATGTAGTAGGGGACCACTGGGGACGAACCCTATTGGAAATGGGGTCAAAGGTCACAACATAGGAGCAGGATGCATTCCATTGCCATTATGCGTCATAACTTGCGTAAATATGGTTCGATTTCGATGAAATTTTAGTATGTCATAGGGGATCACCTGGGGACGAGCCCTATTGAAAATGGGTGCCAAATAGCACACATGAAAATAGATTCAAATTTATGAGAGAAACTTGAAGAAAAAACATCCAATCTCTGTAGGTAGAAGAAAAGATTTAGGATTTCTAGACAATGGAAGTCCTAAATTTAATATGAATAATGCAAATTATTTCTTCAATTTGCGCTTTTCGGAACTTTTTTACCCACACAAAGTTTTCAGTCCTCAGTAAAACAGGTGTGGGCTCTACTAGTTTTGTTGGGGACCAAAAAGTTCCAAATACTCCAACCTCCTTTAGCCCACCAAACACCCCTGCTCTGACAACTGGTTTTGGAGAACGAGGCACAAGTCGTGGAATGATCAATTTCACCTGCAAACCACATGGGCGCCAGAAAATTATTTAGCTAGCACTGTTACAATTGTAGGTGATTTAACAAGAATTCTGACACCATACTCCTGCCTCCTATATCTTTCCTGTCCCAGCTGCTAATCATTCATCAACTTAATCCATTAAGAATTTCATTTGCTGATTTTTGTGTTAAAATTTGTGCTTTCATCCTAATTTCTTTACATAGTCTGTGACGGGTTTAAAATTTATTACATGACAGGATGCTAGATAATATTTTTTAATCGCCGGGATGCGGCCCAACTTCGAACACTTTATTTCTATGGGTGGTCAAATTTTATTTCTGTAAAAACACATAAGTTGTTACTCAGAGTTAAAGTTGATGCCATTGTTTTCCAGCCAATAGCTATCTCAAATAGCCTGGCAAATCCCTCTTTTTTCCAGGTAGAGTTGCCATTATGTTCCAAGCTTAAATCTAAGAAATTCCTTAGTCAAACTCTGCATTAGCACCAATGCTAAACATCATTGTTACCCCCCCCTCCCGTTAGCTTAAAATACACTGCTCAAAACTATTGGGAGATATCGTGGTTTAGATATGAACTACTGACATCAACTGTTTGTATGCTAAGAGAAATTGAAGGAAAGTTATTACAATGAAACTTTTGCATACTTCCAAACACCTCAGTATGCAAAATTGATTGTGGGACGTTAAAAAGGGTATGTTTCTGTCAACGAATGAAAAGTGAATTGTATCTTATGATCGTTTAGTCCAGGATAAAAATGACTCGTGCTTTGAATGTGATGTCCGAACAGGATTTACCCGAATCTGTAGCCTGAGGGCTATCGGTCACTTAGAAGCTGGTCAAACCCAATCGCAAGTAGCGGACGCCATTGGAGTGTCTCGAAGCATGATTTCCAGATTTTGGAATTGGTTTTCAGATACCGAAAATTTAAGGCAAAGACCAGGGCAAGGTCACAGGAAAGCAACGTCAAGAAATGAGGATCGTTTTTTTTATCACTGACTGCCAGGAGAAACCGGAGTATGAGCGCCCCTCTTCTGCAATGCAAACTCCATACGGCTACTGACACAAATGTTTCTACTCAAACTGTTCGCACCCGACTACACAGTGTTGGTCTGTATGTTCGACAACCTATGGTATGTGTTTCTTTAACCGCATGCCACCGTGCTGCCTGCAGATTTTGAGCACATGACCCTGCTGATTAGAGAAGAAATTAATGGAGCAACGTTCTCTTCTCAGACGTGTCTTGCTTTACTGTACATCCTGATTATTTTGAGGGAACAAGGTATTTGTAACAACCAGAGGTAGAAAAATATTCTGAAATCTGGTGGCCAGCTAAATTTTTTAGTGGCCAGACATTGAACCTGCGGGGAGGAGGGGGCTATATATAATGTCAAAGTCGTACACTTCTGTCCAAAAATGTTCTGCCCTCAGCCCTGGCAAAAAAAAAAAAAAGGTACTCCTTTTTTTGTTTTGTTTTTCATCTGGGGCTCGCAAATTCCTGAATTATCATAATTTTCATCGTTTATCCTCAGACCCTGGAAATCGCACTTTTTTTTTATTTTCGTATAATCTGTGCCGGCGTATAATTCACAGATTGTGACATTCAGAAGAAAAAGAAAAAAATAGCCATATGATCTTGTATATCACAAATGTTGATCCAGAAGCGGAATTTTCGACAGAAAAGTTAGGCACATAAAGACCCCGGAGTCCGAAGAAATGAAACAAAGACTTTGGTCAAACTGGCAAAGGACAAACTAAAATACAAGGCACAGTGTACACGAGATTCAGAACATAGAACTTTGAAATGAAGCGTTCATGTTTAGGTTCCTGCAGCAAGCACTGTGCATACATTTTTATTGGCCAATTCATGAGGAGAGGGCACAAGCACAGTCAGCATTTTGTCTTTCCCGACAATACAAAGACAAAATAACTGCCGCCGCCCCTTTCTACAGCTTTCCCGGTCTTTCATTATGACATCCCTTTTCCGTCCTCTTCACTTCGTGCAAATCCTAGACTGAAATTTTTTTTTCCGAGAGAGTTCCTTTTCCAATTATATAGCCCCTCTCCAGCACAATTACCCTGCAGATTATTTTTCAAATTGAACGGCAGCAAAAACTTTTTTTTATTTTATTTTTTTTTAAATCGTTTATTCGTGGCGTATACAATGCAAATTGCCGTACATGTTTTTCAGTGAGAAATTTACCTTTATTTTCATTTTTACGATATGATCATAAATATGCCTTTGTACATTTGTCTCCCCGAAAATTATTAAATTTAAATTTACTAATTGTTTTGGCCATATTTTTCTTTTTGCATAGCATACTAAGTGAATGTAGTTCCTATTCCAACCTCTAAAGTTTTCTGTCACTCAGTTTTAATACAAAACTACGATATTCCCTATTCCCTAATTGTTTTTAGCTGTATATATATAGTAATAAAGTCAACCACAGATAAATTGTAATCCTAATACAGAACCCAAAATAACATCCTGAATTCCTGATAAGATAATTTTTTCCAAAGACCAAACCTCCCCCCCCCCCCCGCCGCATTAAAAAAGGCAAAATCCAATAAAAAAAATTTGCAGCGTGTTAGTGAAAACACCAAATATAAATATAATCATCTGGTAATTTCTAAACCTTACTTTACCATGGACTTCAATCAAGATGGCTGATGCCATATTTGATATATCTCAAGGGGCCTCTCTGTCCCTCATTGTCAGTTTGTCACTATAAATGAATTGAAACAAATCTCCGAGAATGTACATCATAAAAGGGTGAATCGGTGAAAATTTTAATCACAATGTAACATTCAGGCCTCTTGTGTCGCCATTCTGATTGAATATCAGCAATGAAGTCACATCACCAGTGAAGCATTATCTCCATGAGTGCTAAATAAATGAGGTTGGAGACAATTTTCTAGAAATGAAAATCTTATTTTTTTAAAAAACTGGAAAAATAAGAGGTACATACAAGTACCGGATTTATTTAAAAATAGAAAGTAGTCATGACTACTCTTTTTTGTGCAAAGTACATCACAACTTGCATTTCCTTTGACATCTTGGAGTCGAATTTTTCATGATTACAATACTTTCTCATGCTAATGTATGAGAAAGGAAAAAGTCTTTTTCACATAAAAAAAAAGAACTAGGAACTCTCATAAAATTGCAGATCCTGTTAATGTGGTGCTCCACAGAGCTGCACACATAAAATCTTTACTGTTTCTACCGGTTTTCAAAATCTTTTGGATTCAAAAGTCTTAGTTTCTTATTTCCTTCTCAACAAATAAAATTCTTGTTTTTATTCTGTTGCATTTATTTGCTACAAAAATGTATATATACAGGGTGTCCGAGAATTATTGGACACATAACAAAATTATATAAAACAAAACATTAAACAGACAGAAATAAACTGACTGTATTAACTTACAATGTAACTGCACAAGTTAATAAATTTCGATGTGAGATCCCTTGGTTGCTCGTAGTACGTCTAAGCGATACTCAATTTCATGCCATGTATTGGCAAGCATCTGAGGAGTTATGGAATTAAATAGCAGCTGTGATACGCTACTTTAGTTCCTGCAAATCAGTACAAGGCGTCTTATAGACACGATCCTAATCCCACATGAAATAATCCAATGAAGTTAGATCTGGAGAGCGAGGAGGCCACAGAATGGGACCACCACGGCCAATCTATCTGTTGGGGAAAAGGCTCATTTAGGCACTTATGTATACATGTTGACCAATGCGCAGTCGTACCGTCTTGTTGGAAAATGACATCATATCTTTTGATCTGGGTATA
Organism: Macrothele yani; assembly: GCA_039090855.1. NCBI lineage: Eukaryota > Metazoa > Arthropoda > Arachnida > Araneae > Macrothelidae > Macrothele > Macrothele yani. Next base: position 64,418,433 of record CM077001.1, on the reverse strand, counting down.
ACGAAAGTTTCTATCGTATCCAAGTAAATGTCATCATTTGTTTTTTTTGCAGAAGGAAGGGCCAATCACTTCTCTTTTTGATAGGGTGCACCACATGTTAACTTTTGGAGAATCACGTTCCAGTTCATTAGCAGCATGAGGCAGTTCACTACCCCATATCCTACAGTTGTGACAATTCACAATACATGAAATGTGGATTCATCACTGAAAATGACAGTACTGAGAAAGTTTTCGTTGTTTTTCACTCAATTTAGCATAACCACAGCGAAATCGTTTCGCTGAGTGTGATCATTTACATGCATCTTTTTCACTATTTGGATTTTATAAGCATAAAACTTTAATTTCTTGTGCAAGATATCGTGAACTGTCGATTTCGGAATGCACAGTTCTCTGCTTGCTTTACGAACGGATTTCCTGGAGCTTCGTCGGAAACTTCCATTAACTTGGTCAATCGTCTCACCGCTGATGCTAGGCCAACCGGCTCCTCCACGAGGTTCCACATTGCCAGAACTGTTTTATCCATTGCTTAATTGAATTCATTGATGGAGGATTACAACCATACTCTAAACGGTATCCTATTTTAACTTTAATGACAAACTTTAATTTCGCAAGCCATAACACACACATCGCCTTGTGCTGTACGGATGACATTACTACCGATTGCGCATTTCTCATACATTCCTCATCAGGCCACACCTAGTGCCATCTATCGGATTCTGGGAATAACAATTCTGCAAAACAAAAATATAGAAACCGTGTTTGTAATACGTGACATAGAAAAACCGACAATGCTCAGTTGTTTTTTTTTACATAATTTTGTAATGTATCCAATATTTCTGGGACACCCTGTATATTGCTTAAGACAACAGTGCTGACAATTACGGAGGATCTTTTTGCGGACATATTTTTTGTATTGTAAATAATTTTGGTAATGAATCTTTGTTCTGCATGCTAAATTGGTTGAATTTTTAAAAAATATGTAAAAGAATTTGGTTTCAGATGAATCAAAGCCTTTGGCAATAAGTGTCAGTTATTGTTTATTTTTGATACATGAAATTTTACATTCAATACATAAAAAAGTGATTCCTTCTGTTTTTCTTAGGAATATCTCATATTATAAAACATTTTGCATAAAAGTGCATTCTTAATACTTAACATCATGTATGAGTGTGTCAATTGCAACTATGTTTCTTTATCTTTAAAGAAATATGTTCACCACATGAGCATTCATAGAAATGTAAATAATTTTAGATTTCAGTGTGGGGTGGGTGGTTGCTCCAAGGCATTTGGCTCTTACTATGGCTTTAATACTCATGTCTCGCGATACCACCGTGGATTGCGTGGTTTACAACTTTGCAATTCAGAAGTGGATTTAAAGTGCAACCAAAGATTGTGTCATAAGGCATTTAATAGAGTTTCTGATTTAATATCGCACATTAAGTCACATCTAACCTCCGGGGGCTTTATTAGATGCTGTTTTAAGGGGTGTGCCAAAACATTTAAAGTCAGATCTTCATTTTCATCCCATTTATCTAGATATCATCTGAACCACAGTACAAAATTCCTATCTCCACAGTTTCTTAATTCTGAGCCAGTTGCCCTGACCTTGAGAGTTGACAGTACTGTGGAACTAGTCACTTCTGACGTAAGTGAACAACTTAATCAGTCAGACAGCCATATCTCTGAAGAACTCACACTGAAAAATATTGCTCTTTTTGCTTGCTTTTGGAATCAAAATGCCTAATCCCATGTAAAACAATACAGTTGATAACAGAAGAGATAAATTATTTACTGATTCAGGAGGATTCCTTTTTCACACAGAGTTTCACTGCTAAATTGAGTGAATTAGTAAATATATCTGAAGATGAAAAAAAATTGTAAAATATGTCCATGACTCAAAGTTTTTAAAATCTGCATTCGATACTGAATCGGGACTTCTTAAATCTATCTATTTAAGACAACAATATTTTGAAAAAAGCATGAAATTTGTCAAACCCATTGAAATTTGCATGGGTCGTGATGAGGTAAATTGCTTGCGTTACTGCCACTACATTCCAATTAAAAAAACTCTTGTTAATCTGCTCCACGATAAGTCTGTAAAGGATCAAGTAGATCATCTACTGAAAAATGAAGTAGCAGATCGAATGAGTGATTTTACTGACGGTAGCGTGTTTCAGCAATGCCAAGCAGATGGATCAATAAAAATCCTTCAGCTTATCCTTTTTCAGGATGTGTTTGAGGTTGTTAACCCGTTAGGTTCTTCACGAAATAAACATAAAATTCTCGGATTTTATTTCACATTAGGAAACATATACCCTCAGTATAGGTCATCAGTTCACCAAATGCAGCTTCGTTTACTGTGCTGTGAAAAAGATTTAAAATTGTTTGGCCAAAAAGTAGTATTTAGGCAATTGATTGGTGACCTTAAAGAAATTGAGAATGGATTTAATGTGGATGGTGTATGTTATGTAGGGAGGGTTTTTTGTATTACTGCTGACAATTTAGGAGCACATTTTATTGGTGGATTTAACCAGAATTTCTCAACTTCAGAATATATGTGCCGTTATTGTCTAATGCAAAGAGATACTTGGAAGAGTATCCATATTTGAGTGCTTCATCACGAACTGTTGAAAATTATGATGCATCTGCTTTGCAATTAGCCATGGGTAGAAAAGGAATCATTTTCCCCGTCTCTGTTCAATGAGTTGCAGTACTTTCATGTTTGTCTTCCTGGGCTCCCTCCTTGTGTTGGTCATGACTTGTTTGAAGGGGTTTGTGACTATGATTTGTCACTTTACCTAAATTATTTTGTTCAGAAAGGCTGGCTTACGTATACTTTATTAAATGATCTAATACGTAGCTTTTCATTTTTGAGCATGATGCTTCTTGCAGGCCTGCTGTGTTTCACCCAAAAAGCAAAAGGTTAAATGGCAGTGCTTGTCAGAACTGGGCCTTACTTCACTTTTGCCAATCCTTCTGTACTCTAAGATAGATACTGATGATTCTGTACGGAAACTACGTAGTTGTTACACTCAGAGAAATTGTGGAATTTGCCTGTGCACCTAGCATAAGTCATTCACAAATTGCATATTTCAAAATCATAATTGAAGAGTACTTGGAGGGAAGGAAGGTTGCTTTTGCAGATGTGCCTCTTCGACCAAAGCACCACTTCCTTCTGCACTATCCTGAGTTAACGATGAAATTTGGACCACTTATTCGTCTTTGGACATTGCGCTTTGAGAGTAAACATTCATATTTCAAAAGAGTTGCCCGAAGATGTCAGAACTTCAAAAACCTCACTGATACACTGTCAAACAAACATAAGTTATTGCAAGCTTATCTTCTAAATGGCTCACTTTTTGCTGAAAGGGTTCGGTTTGAAGACAGCCAAACTTTCATTATCGAGTTGTACTCCATTCAAATACAAAGGGCAATAAAAGAATCAGAATATCAACCTCTGCACATTTCAAACAAAGTGAAAATTTTTGGTACTCTCTATACTGTAGGCCAGTTTTTGAACGTAAAGAACAAAGATAATGATTGTGTCTTTGGAGAAATACTGTTCATATTAGAAGATAAAAACAAGGAAATATTTTTTATTGTTAATGTGTGGGAGGGTCGTTGGTGCTCAGATAGTGGTTTGCACATTTATAAAAGTACAGACAGAGTTTTGTGTGTGAATGACAAATAATTAGGTGATTTCTACCCTTTATCATGCTACAGTTGTTTTAATAAAAAAGTTATTGCTTTGAAACATAAGTTTTTTAATGGTTTAGCAACAGCAATAGAGCACTAGATAATGCATATTTTATCAGCTATTTGTACACTGCCATTATTGCTACTGACACAGCTAGCTGAATATTGGTTCCAGGAGTGCAAAATGGTCAGTAGAAGTAAATTATTTTCATCTTGTTCAGTAATTTTTTTTTAATTAGTCAGTAAAGTTCTCCCATGGGGCATTTAAATTCCTAAAAGACAGTGAGAAATGCTGCTGTGGATATGTGTGGAAGAATCTTTATCTAAAAATTATGATTCAATTCACAAATGAAAAATTGTGGTTATAACTGGAAGAATCCACGACAGAAACTGAACTGATATTTTTTTTTTATATGTTAACTTAGATTAATTATATTCTTTAAATAAAACATGATTATTGTGTTGCTTTTTAAGAAATGGAGCAAGTTCGTGAATTTGTCACAAAAACACTACAACTGGATGAAAGCAAGACTAAAGAAGTTATTCTGGCACTAACTGATGCTGGAGTTTCGAAGTATAAGGACATTGAATATGTTGAAGAATCAGATTTAAAAGAATGTTTGAAGCCAGTACAGTCAAGAAAACTACTGAGAGCATTTAAAAAAAACTGGTAAGAATTTATTTTTGCCCTATTTCACTTTTCATGAGGTTTATATATACACTATGGTGCAAAGGTTAAGTTACAAATAAAAAAAAATGTGATATTTCAAAAACAGTTGGATGTATTGTAATATAAAAGTTTGTACAAATGTAACCTGTAAAACAACACATAATACAGGGCTGGAAAAATAAGCTCCAGATTTAGGAACCAGCTCCAAAATTTAGGAGTCAGGTGAAACAAAAGCAAATTTCAGGGTATTCATGCACAAGCATAATTCATGGTGATGATGTGGGAACAAAGACTAATAATAATAATACAGTATAAGTGTATTGAGCACTGCCTATTACCCAAACTACTTATTGCTAAATGAAATTCGAATTTAGTCTGTAAATCTCAGGGTTCTATAGTTTTGATAAAAATCTAAACATAAACCAGTAGTCCACTGAAGCTGATAAATCAAATTTATCCAGTGGTGGTCCATTCATGCGGATCATCATTAGGTTATACAAACTGTTAATTTCCATATTTGATCTGAATCTGTTTTTTTTTTTATTAAATTCGTCAAACTGAGCCCTTGTTTGCAGCACACTGTCTATGGCCATCAGCTTTGGAAAAAAAAAACGGAAATCGCTCCTTGTGGGTCAGAATTTTTTCTAGCAGCTTGTGAAATTTCATTCCTTGCCTGATAACCTTAATTGAATTCTTACCACTCACCTAGCAGACTGAGTCACTACTCAGTCTTCCAAGAAGATTCATGAGATCCAAGCTGTTTATGGAAGTGTTTACCCAGTGTTGTAATGTTCTCCTTCCTAAAGTTTTTTTAAGTTATTTCCTGTTGGACACTAAAATGTGTCAAAGACCTTTGTACACCTGTGAATGCTTCTAGACAGTCCTAGGAACCATTCCTCTAGCAGCTGCACTTCTTGATGTATTCCTGTAAGTGTGTTATTATTAACAAAATTATTTTCATGAGTGCCAGATGCATCCTTCATTATCTGAGGTGTTGAAATTGCATTATTAACTTGAAGTTCCACTGCACTAATGATGAGTTCTTCCTTTTGAAATATGAGGGACAAATTCTTAAATACAGGCAGAACCCCCAAACCAAGTCTCAGAGGAGAATTGGTGAGGGTCGTTGCAGATGACGTATTTCAGTACACTACAAACCCCTCCAAAAAAATAGTCCAGGAGTTTGCAAAATCATGTGTACAGACGTACAATGCCTCTTTAGCCGACAATATCAATGGGATCATTCTCGGATCTGGCTGATTCCCTAGCTCAGCAACTTCTGAACAGGGTTGAGAACATGTGCAGGCTACATAAAAAAATGCCAGTTAGGAAAAGGAAGGTCTCTTGTAATGAAGAGGAAGGAAACACACCTGGTTCCCTTCCTAGCCCAAAGATAGATAGTTATGGATGCATCAACTGGGCACCTAACTGGCCTCACAATGAGACTACAGAGTCCCTTCAGTTTAAAAAAACCCAGCTCAGCCAGCTCACTGAGGGAGATGAAAAACTAATTGAGCTAATCAGTGACACCTTTTACTTACAGCGCCTTGACATAAATAGTGGAACAAGCCTGGTGAAATTAGTTGAAGACTGGCCACAGTTGTTTTCGGGTGTTGGCCTTTTGCAACACTTTCGATTACTAACAGGCATTGATATATACAGCCAATTCTGCAAGTCGGTTGAAGATCGAAAGGCCGAACTTTTGACTTATTTTCGTGCTCAGAAAAAGACAAATTTACTGCAGCAATTTGCAGAAGCCGATGTGTGAAATGGCAATCAAGTCATTTTGCTAATTGCAGCAGTTGCTGCATATTTTGATGAAGATGTAAAATTTCTTCTGGCAGTTTCTGATGTAATTTTGAATTTATTCTATTGATTTCTTTAAACTTTATAAATCATAATGATCATTGCAATTACAACCAACATAATTGTATGAAATTTTAGCTTTTTTACAGAGAAACCAAATATTTGGAATATTTTCTTTAGTAGAGAAATGTAGTGTAAATTTTATAATTGATGATCAGTATATCTCTGAATATTGGCATTACCCTCATATCTACTTGAATATTGTGATTTCAATAATTTGGATATTGTCAGCTGGTATACTATCACTATGTTTTAACAACCATTTCATTGATAATCGGCTACACATCAAATGATACTGTTGTATAAGTATGAAGATCTACTAGCAGATTTTCAATAGTTTAATGTGCTATATCAGTAAGATGGGTCATTTGAGGGGTGGGGAGTGCGTCTCAAAAAAGTTTTGAAAGGGTGAAACAGTCTGTAGTACACTTATCTATTATTTTTCAAACATTGACCTACTTACACCAAATATATGAATTTCTGCTAACATCTATTTTTTGAAGAGTGCCCCACATCTATTTGGATATTACTTTTACAGATGTCTGGTGTGGATTTTTTTATGGACCTACGGATAAAATATGTTGGTCCACAATTGTTGTTTTTTAACTCTCTTGTAGACTTAAGTGGGTTTCCATTTACATGTGTGCACGTTGTGGAGATTTCCAACAAATTTGTTGCCCACCCTTTCATCTACAGATATCTCCCACCTTTATTTTGGGAAATACTGACCCTTGGATGCAGGAGTAACAGAAGGTGCCTTTGCGGGTAAGAAGTGGATCTAAAATTAAAATCTGACCTTTTGTTATCTGTGATCACAGATCATAATTTTTCGCCTACAACCGTGTTCTCTTCATAAGAGTTACTGGAGGTGTTTTTGGCATAAATTAGCTTATTCAATGCAAATAGCCTTGAGGGTGGGTGGTGTAATTCAGGGAGCAGGATCATGGAAAACCTTACCTGATTCGCTTGCAAATTCAGCCAACATAGAAGGCAACACGCAGCATTTTTTAATGTTAAATTATGCGTTTTCTTGGCCGTTACAGTTTTATCACTAGTGAAAGGAAGTTAAAAAAAATATCAGCTAGCTTAACTTTCTGATTGCTGGTATTCTGATCTAATGTTGGCAAAGGGATAAAGATATGGGAAGCTGTAGAGTGAAGGGCTGGGTACAACACAATATTCTTTGGCTGATAAGTCATATTAATGTTTTTAATTTACAAATAATTGGCAAAAATATTAATTTCTCCCAAGTTTTGAAGGTTTATCGTGGCAAACGCAAGGGTGAGGGTGCAGCCACCTATACTATATATATATAAACAGTCTAGATGGAATAATATGCGCAAAATGAGCATGCTTCACCCCCCCCCCCAAGCTACATCAGCCCTCAACATGCTGTATGTTTTAATGTTGGTTCCTTTTCTTATTTGTAGAATTTTAGAGCATCACTAAAATGAAGTGCAACAGTATTTTATCAGTATCTTGATTTTGTGATTCAAAAGTAATTGATTTTTTTTCAGGTGCTCAATCCTCACTGTCCTCCTAATGAAGCAGTAACATCTCCATTTCTAGCTGTAAAAGGTAACACTATGATTTCCCTCTTGAATGTTTTGAATTTTATTCAAACTGCGTATGGTTTTATCATACCATAAAATTTTGTTTTCTTAGAATATGATGACACCACACGTCATATTCAGGGTATTGGCAAACAAGCACTTCCAGTTTGTATGTTAAGGGAAATGCACAGTGGCCTAAAAAAAGCCTCATCTGCAATAACCCACGTTTTCTATATCATAGTTTAGCAATTATTGTACATTTTCATACTGTTGTGTATTAGAAGAATAAACTGTCTTTTAATGGCATTAACTCATAAATTTTGAAGTAAATTACCTGCACTATTTTTAAATGTTTTGATTGCTGTGGTGAATAGCTATGTACTTTCCCCTTTGTAGAGAGGTGAGAACAATTATGTAGACATAAAGCTTGTTAAATGAGTTTTCTTTTCCCTGTGCATCAACCTTTAAGTCGTTGCTTTCGCAAGGGAAACCAGCTGTGAAAGCTGGTGTTGACTTTACCACTGTGGTACTTCCGAGTTTCAACTTCCAATCTTTGTTCCTCTTTTGGGCGGAGGATTAACTTGGAACAGACTATTGACTAAGATTAACTAGTCCAGTAGTTTGCTGCTAAAGAAAATGGATTGCAAATAAAAGGTATTCATGATGAAAAAGTAAAGGAACTATAAAGTTGTTAAATACATGAATTTCCATCAATATAGGCTAATACATTGTTATTCTCTAAAATTTTCTGGAAGAACTAGCAAATGTTCCTAATTTTCTATTGGAACTCCTTACATATGTAAAGAAATTAAGAAAATGTTTTGTGTAAGATCGTGATTTTTATTTCTAAGATTTTTTTTTTTTTTTTCATTTTCCGCCAACAATAAATTATTGATATGAAGATCTCCTTTGTGCTGATTCATAAAAGTGAAGTGTTTGGCAATCAGTGACATATTGAAAAAGTTCTGCACGATTTTAACCTTTATATCTTATTGTGGGTCTATATTTCAGTGTATTCTGTCCATTTGTTGCATGTGGGGAAAATCGGAAGGGTAACTCTCGATATTTGCTTCGGAGTGTGCTTCCGCATAGAGAAAACATGTGGAAGCACACTTCCAAACTATCTAATGTTTTGTCCTTTGAGTGTATGTACACACTGTGTGTGTGAGAGAGATGTGCTGTTAAAATAGATACCTTTCTAGTAACCATGCTGAGCCACCTGTCTTAATAATGCATACATTTTTTTCACCTTTTGGCTGAATTCAGCCTTTTTTAACATTGTTTTGGTTATTTTTTATATTGTTACAAAACTGAAGTTGTTCTTTTTTTTGGCGGGGGGGGGGGGGGTTAGTTACCCTGTTATAAAAGCAATTGAACTGTGTACGTACAACTTGAAACCAAAGAGAACTAATTTTTGTTTTCTTTAAAGAAAAAGTTTTTCTGAATCATCCTCTTTCCTACTATTGTATTACAGTATTAATTTATTGCACTTTTCTGAAAATCAGGCTCTTATAAGAATCACTTCAAAATTTTTAGTAATTTGGACTTCTTGATGCTGCTATATAGCTCTCTGAAAACATCAAGAAACTTTTTTTTTATTCTGACAATGTGTGACTGCTCAACCTACTGACAATGTGTGACTGCTCAACCTACTGAAAATGTGATTTTGATTTTTCTGCTACAGTCCTGTGGCAGTGTCATTGTTGGACTTATTATTATAAGGTTGTCTGATATAATAATTCCCCAAGAAGCATTTTCAGTGTGTCTTGCCAAATCTGATGTTGCACTGGTTATTTAATTGCTCTAACAAAGTTCCAACAGCCTGTGAGACACCACAGTGTGACTTGGTCAGGAAAAAAGTTAATTTTTTTGTAGTTGTAATTAATAAAATTATTTTATATTGGCTTATACTGGATGATTGCATATTCTGATGTGCTTAGTAATTATAATGTTCAATGCTTTTTTTTCCCTCGCATCGCTAAAAAATTCAGCCTTTATTTTTTCATTGGTCAGTCTCGTGTCTGTTTCATGCGGCAAAATGCCGAACATTTTCAAAGCTTGTGAAAATATTCTTCAAGTATTGCCAGCCATACCACCTCCAAAATTGTCCAAATTTTGCTCAGGTTCATGGCCAAATGGACCCGTGCATTTTCAAAGCTTGAAAATGCACGGATCTTTTAGAGAAATAAAAAGCTGCAGTTCTAAGAATGACATACTTCTTCACTTATCATTGTTTGCTGAATGTTTCTGCTTTGAAAGTTTGTGCCATGCTTTTGTTAAAATTCTGCCTAACCAATTGTTAGTATCATATTTGGTTTTCACACTCTTAAGAGTACAATGTTTTGATTTTTTAAGTATTTGCTTTATTTCACTTGTATGTATATTGTCCTCTGCATTTTTTTTATAATACTGTATTTTTTTAATTATTGTATTCTTACATTTATGCAAGTAAAAATGTCATATCCAAACATGCCAACCTTCAAAATCTGAAAATCGGGAGATTATTACAGCTCGTAAAATCACATGAGCTCTATTTTTATCGATATTTTCCAGAAGTATTATTGGTCCACTAAAAGTTCTGGAGAACAAAACAAAAATAAAACTAAAAGCAATACCCATTTTATTGCATTGTTAGTTTTTGTATTGTAAATGTATACACCCCAGATATTTTTTTCCTAACTTAGATAAAGATCATGTAATCTCGGTGTCCATTACGTATAGTTATTGGGGGGTGGGGGTGGGGGTGCAGTTTAAAAACATTCAAGCTCTTCGTATTCCTAAGGGTTGTGGTCTGTTTTTGGTTTTGGAAATTACACTCTTCATTATGCTCCTCCCTTCCACGGATCATCCAACTCCCTACTGAAATAGGTTTTTTGGGTACGTAGATTCTGCAAGATAATAAAAACGTAAAATGGCCCGCGTGCTATAGTTTTCTTTAGGTTGTGCGCGACGGCAAAAACAACAAAAAGCATCGTACTAACATCGCCTTTCGTTACAAGGCAAGGCCAAATTTTGTCGTTAAGTGAATTCGCCGGATTTCTTGAGGCGAAGGGTTGAAAGACTGAACTGCAAAAAGGCAAGCTGCCATCTGTCAATTAATTATGGACCCTCCCCGGCATTCCTACTGCCAGAGCAGGTCAGCTCTTTGCTGAAGGTGTCATATGACAATCGGGCTAGGGGAAAAATTTTTAAAGCAAATTTTTGGTCGGAAGCTAGCGCTTAGACCGCTGCGCCACCTGGGAAGCTTTCTTTTTTGCAGATAGGAGGAGAGGACAAATACAAAACTGATGACTGCAGTTGTCGCCTTGCTTTGACGCAGAAAGAGAAAATTATTTCACAGGCGATTCAAAATCATGGTGGTCATTGATGGAATGCTGACCATCCTAATGGCTAATTCTCGGTGAAAATCAGGAGAATTTGACATTCATCCGGAGAGTTGACACATCTGCATACCCCATATGAACTGAATTCAACTTGATATGATTTTAAATTTCCATGCCTGAGCACTCTCAGGCAGTAATTTTTGCAAAGTTATTGCTATTATCAGGGGTGAAAGAGTTCCGCCTTTTTGGAAGTCATTTGGGAGTTCCCAAGATCGGCAGTTAATAAATGGGTAGTGAATTAATTATTTTGCAGATGGTTGGTTGAGTTTGACTTAACCAGCCACTTCGGAGATTTATAAAAATGAAAAGTTTTTTTTTTTTACATGTCTATGATTTGACCCTTTTTTCCCCCACTACTTAAGTCTATCTTATTTTGTTCTGAAGTTGTTGGAAGCGAGCCCTGCTTCTGCAGTGAGTGTTAGCATTATTAAAGTTACAAGCAAAAATCTTAACTAAATTTGATGACAGTAATACAAAGATCCTGATGTCTAACAGGATAGGGGTATCTTGGTTACACCATTTTATAACTGCTGTTTGATGCAGTACAAAAGTTAAAACTGCATAATTACCATTGTTAAATTTGTTAATTTTACATAAAATTTTAGGAATTTAATATATATATATATTATTTTTTTAGGTTCCTCTGTTCTAAACCCAGAGAACTTCATGTTAATAATTGACAGAATGTGTGTCAATAGTGTGCAAAATCCAATAAAAGCAGTGTGCATGCTGTTTTCTGCCTATTTTGTGTTTAATATTCACTACCCCTTTGAGGCAAAAGTGACATTGGAATTTTTGCAAAGGTTAGTATAGGAACTTTTGGATAAAACTTTGATTTTATTGAAGTTCTTTTCTCTCAACAATGTTAACAAAGTGTATAAAATATATTTTGTACATCTATAATTGTGTATGTATTGCATGATATACGAAAATAGTGACATGTCCTTTATTGAGAATATAAACCTATTTTTTAAACAAAGTATAATACTAAAATAATTTTGGTCTTTTCATCTGTTCTAACCCTAAGCCTCCACTTTACCGAGGAAAATAAGTAGTCTCTCTCTTTCTTGAGGACTGGGTGTAAAAATAAATTGTGTCCACCTATTTACTAGAAGGGGTCTGCTGCTTTTCCTGGATTTTTGTAGTTGGTATCAGTCTCAGAATATAGACGTGCATGCGTATGCCATGCACGGATAGTTTTCAAATTATTAGCAGCTTTTGCAGATAGTTTTTGCTTGTAGATTTAAAAATGTTATTTACAGCAATTAAAACACTTAAGGCTTTACTCAGATTAATATATTTACTTCTATCTCAACGAGAAATTTTCACATCTTCCGATAGGGACTTCTTTTGGTTTTACAGACTTTTCTGGCCTCTTGATTTTATCAAGGCCTGTTCTCAATATATAGGAACTGTAACAAAAGTTTCATTTACACAGAAAGATTATAAATTATATTGCCAGGTTCCTCTTGCAGTTGCTAGTTATGAAATTAAAGTCTTTTCCTTATGTATTTTATAAGTCTACTATTTTTGAATTAAGTTGAAAATGCTATTTATAATTTTTGAAAGTTCATTAACGGAACTGCTTTTCTAGTTATAAAAACTTTAATTAGTCTTGTTTTTATGAGGCTCATAGCGTTCTGGCCTTAAGGTCCATTTTACACACATTTATGCGCATTCAGTCTTGATATACTTTTGTCCTCTCTAGAATCTGTAATGTTCTAATAATTATTTATTGTCATATTAATTTTTCTTTAAATTATCTTATTCTATTGTTATGATTCATGGGTTTTCAGCAAGTTTTCTGTTTCAATGGTTGTGTATGCAGATACATTTAATTTTTATACAACTCTGCTAGGTATTAGGAATCTGCTCAGTCCATGAAGGCATCAGTCTTTTATTTTCAGTTGCCCTCTAGTAATTCCACCTGCCTTGCTAATTTTCAGACCTGGCCATTGTGACAATTTTTTTTGGTGGTCTTCATTTTCTTGAGTTGACTGCAAATTTTTACCACTACACTTGCCAAATATTATGAACATTGTATTGTATAACCAGTATTCTTATTGTGAGATAAAAATAGTATTCAAATTGATCAAATCTTTTCCATTATTGATGGTCTTCAGGATTTCTCACTACACAAATAATTTAGTTTTTGTAATAATTTAAAATCAAACTAGTAGTGTGCTGTAAAGATACATATTATTTTTGTATATATATTGTTACTTTTTTAGAAGCCAGAATTTTTATGATGTATTTCATTGTGTTAATTTCTCACTTTAATCACAGGTGCTTTGTGGGTATAAATCCTGTATGTGGATCAAAGGAAGAAAGGGAAGAAGCTTTATTCTGAAGTCAATCCAAAAATTGCAAAGTTATGGCACAAAGTAAAAGACCACAACAGTTGGCTAAAAGATATCAGACAATAAGTGGCACATAATAAAAAAAAAAAACATTGTCTATGATATTAGTTGATCTGTATATATATTGTTACACCAATTAAGTTTGGTTTTTTTTAATAAAAAAAATGCAATCCAGTTGATTCAGTACTTTTCCTGTGTATCTAAGCTTCAATTATATATCAGTATTTTGGTAATGGTAGTCCTAAATCTATGAAACAATAAATTACTTTTTGCCTGAGCACATTGGAAAATATCTGTTGGTAATTTGTTTCTAGTTCTTTGCATATGCAACATTTATTTTTTTTAAATACTACTGATTCCCCGGTGTCTTCAAGCCAACTGCTATACACCATTATCTCTGTAGTTTTGACATCTGATTGTTATACTTGCAAACAACGTGCACTTTGGCTTTCTGACTCCTTCCAATTTAAACACCTACAGTGAACTGCAATTGTCACACCAGAAGTTGTAGGGACACAAATGAAAAATGTGTTACTTTGTGCTGTCATGTAGAAATTAACTGTTTTTAGTAGTCCTTTGGAAAAATCCGAGGAAGCTGTAACAATTTGCTCATCTAGATTTTCAATGTCATAAATATTTTGCACAGGACTTACAAGTTAAGTCATTCACCCCAGTGATCTACGTCAGTAAAACTGCATAATGCATATTGTTTCTTAGATGAAAATGATTCGACAGTACTCATTATAAGCAAGTTTGGTGGTATTTGTATTTTGACCATTACGGTAGACTAAGAGTGGCATTCTAGGGTTGACCACATTTTTGAAATCTTTACATAAATGTACACTGATCAGCCACAACATTAAAACTACCTTTTCGTGACTGTATTCCCTATAGTGGAGATGTCACCTTTCAACAAGACTTGAAATAAAGGATGTAATCCATGTCACACTGCAAAGAAAGTTCAGCAATGGTTCCAAGAACATAACTGGAATTCCCTTTAATGCCATAGGCCCCAAATTCACTGGACATGAATCCTATTGAGCATTTGTGGTTTCAGTTGGAGGAAGGGGTATGAGCAGCATCACCCGCGTAATTTGCAGGAAGTGTGGGATCTGTTGCAGTCATGATACCAAGAGATGACTACCAACATCTCATTGAATCTGTCTCATCAGGTGAAGACACATTGTATTAGGTAGGTGGTTTTAATGTTTTGGCTGATTGGTGTATATATTATACGGTATTTTTGAGAGTTTTACGAATTATGAAAACAAAAGCTCAAACACATTATAGATCGTGAAAAACACATGCAATTTTGCAAACATTTTTGTAAAAAAAAACTGCACCATATTTATTTAATGGGCTTTGCCGTGTTTTTTCTTAAAACTGCGGTTCAAGTCCGCCCCAAAAATTGGCTGAAGCCCTAATTAGACCAAAAAAACATATTAAGAAAAGGTCATTAAACCAAATCTAAAAAATAGTGGCTAAACATTTTTGAAAAAAAACAAAAAAACTTTGCACCGTGTTTATTTAACAGGCTTTGCCATGTTTTTCTTTCAAATATGGTTTATCTACCGTATGAAATTTACAGTTGCTCTACCGTGTTAGGCCACATTTTCTGGTAGTTTGACCGTTTTTTATTTCCCGGTCATTAGACCGTTAATGAACATTACAGTATGGTACTGTAAAATTACAGTACTGTAAAGAAAAAACGGTCTTTACACCGTATTTATTTAACAGGCTTTGCCATGTTTTTTTCTTTCAAATACGGTTTATCTACCGTATTAAATTTACGGTTGATCTACTGTGTTAGGCCACATTTTCTGGTAGTTTGACCGTTTTTTATTTCCCGGTCATTAGACCGTTAATGAACATATCGGTACGGTACTGTACAATTACGGTTTATTGACCGGCCACTCAGCTGCCGGTGTATCTACCGTAATTTGACCATGAAATTTTTTACAGTGTGTGTTGCTTTGCTACTCTCCGACACAGATGTTATTGCTAGTCCTCAAAGGTTGCAGACAATTTTCATCATGTGGATTTTGTCACTTTGTGTTTCCCACCAGAAGCCGGCGTCTTTTGTCTTTTTATTTTATGCTCAACTCATTATTTTCGCATTAATTGCGGCAATTTTTATAAATGAATATAGTGTCTTTTTGCGTAATTCCGACTTCGTTTATTTTCAATTATTCCGATGACCGATGAAGTCGTCCTGTTCACAGCGGCAACTTAAAAGAGAAAACATAAAATTTATTGTTTACTTATGAGAACTCTTCATGGATACTTTCCCAGAGGCTGCATCTTTAGAAATATATATCTTTATATATATTTCACTCTAAAAATGAAAGGTGAGAAATGTGATGATTATGAAAAAGTACTAAGAAAAATAAGAATGGCTGTCGGTAGATGGCGTTCAAGAGTTTTCTTAGAAAACTCCTTTCTCGAAAGGGAGGGTTCGAGGGTTTGGTAACGGAGGGGAGAATATGAAAAATTATCCACCCCAAAAAAGAGATTGAAGAGTTGCAACCGGTCAGTTTGTCGGCAAGTAGGGGAATGGTGGGTGGGGGATAGGTGAGGAGACGGAAATATGGATTATGTGGTTAGTAGAGGAGTCGAGGTGGGTGGGGGGAAGAGAGATTTTACTGTACTGGGGCCCGAGCTCGCTCTCCCCGGCTCTGATGGGACAAACTGTTACAACGCATAAACGGTCAGAGCACATCGTTACAAGATGCACAGTCCAATTTAATACAAGGAACAACTGTTCTCAGATCTCTTTCTGAATTCATTATGGATGTCAGAAACAACTTATAAGATATTGAGAACGATGCAAATTTGCTTACAGAAAATCGGAACTGCAAAGAAAGCAAAATGAAGACAAGGGGGAAAATGAATGAAAAAATAAAATTGCTTTCCACAATACTGTTTTGTAACGCTAACGGTGAACCTTCATTTTTTGTACTTAAGCGGGTTAATTATTATTTACGTAATTCAGTAAATCAGTTCCACTTCTACCATTTGGCACTTATGTTTATGGAAAACGATGCTCTTTATCATAAGATTATGAATAAATTATATTGACAAATTCGCAAAATTAAAATCGAAAGAAGTTTGACTTTAATATGACTGTTATGTATAAATGTATACAAAATAACTAAGATATTTCATTAATTTTTGTTCAAAACAAGAACCGATTCTGTTTATATACATGCTCATTACTTATTATTTAATGTTACTGAATGGAATGTGCAGTGTGATTTTTTCTATTGTACGAATATACAATTTTTCATGTATGCGTTTTTGTTTAATTGAGAACAACAAATTCTGTATTTCTCAATTCACGCATGCATTTTGGTATAACATCCTTAAAAAACATACATTTTTTGAGGGTGGCCTCAAAATCAGATTGCGCTTGGGGCCTCCAAAACTCTTAATCCGCCACAGCCTATGGCCACGAAAAAGAAGATTTTGATTTGACAAAAATAGTGTTACGTCTAAAAGGTGGTGCACTATACCCCCCCCCCCCCCCCATTTCTTTTTATCCTTTTCTACAGTTTCTCGATGGGCGTGGTTAATACTTTTGTTTAGCTTTAACCATGCTGCTAAAGTTTTCCATTTTTCAAGGGAGCGGGATGCTGTTCCGAACCCTCATTCAATCTCCCCAATTCTGGAATCATGTAATAAATCTGGATGTCACTGGTCCTTTGTCATAGGTATAGCAAACTATCTGCAGCAAAAACAGTATACGCTTGTTTTACGGGGGAGAATATAACATCCATTTCCTCAGGACTTTCGCACCATTTAGCATCTCTCTATAAAACCATGCAGTTGTCAATTGAAGATTTACTATTAGAGCCGCGGATGGCTTAGTGGTTAGTGTTTCAGACTGTCGATGCTTGGTCCCCAGGTTCAAGCCTGGGCTGATCTTTCAGAGATGGTGTGATTTTCTAACAATCGCTGAATATCCGCCGTGCATCGGACGAGCACGTTAAGTGACGGCCCTGGACCCACTGGTTAAATGGGTTAATTAAATGGTAAATTCTTATACCCCACCTGAAATTCTCTCACCCCTCTATGTGCAATGTCGTACTTGTACGGTGGCGCCATCTACTGTACTCTAATCTCACTACAAACTGTTCTGTCAAAGTCGCTAGACTTGCTCTCATTCCTTCCGTTTCTGTGTCCTGCCCAAAAGGCGATCTCGCTGTAGGTGGCTGGGACCTAAACTCTACTCCCTGTGGACGGAAGTCCTACAAGAAAATGACTCTGATCGAAGATTTATTCGTTTGGTTTTGTTCCCAGGTCTCTGGTTCAAATAAATGGTCCGTCCATGTTTTGGAAAAGTTCACTTCCTCTCTTAATCAGGTTAACTCTCAATAAATCTGGCACAGGGATAGGCCAATCACTAACATCAGCATAAGAGGGGGTTCAATTTATTTCTTCCTCTATATGAAGCACTTTTTCTTGTTCTGGGGTTGTGCCAGCTTCCTCTTTGTTTTCATCACTCTGCAGCATGGTTTTATCCTCAAATTCTTGTTGAATATCATCAAATTCTTCTTGTGAAGTAGATGCTGGTAATTCCTAAAATTTTAACAACTGGTCAATAGAATGTAGCTCTTACTGCACTTAGCACGCTGTATTGTACTGCAACCTAATATATTTGTTTTAAACAACCAAGACATTGTATAACAAGTTTATTAATGCGGAATTCATTTTTTAACAAAAATTATAAAATAAAAAATAAATACACATCACATTTACCTAATTTTCAGTTTCTCTAATTATGTGTAAATTCGTCTATTATTTAATTCTAAGTAAATGACAAACTGGCACCCTCTTCAAAGTGGTACTCGGGGTGACCCCGGGTACCACTTTGAAGAGGGTTAGTTTGAAAGAATGAAAACAAAAACAACAAATATCCCAGATTTGTTGTTTTTGTTTTCATTCTTTGAGTTAACAGAGCGAAAATATCAGAACTGCGCTGTTTCAGTTGGAAATATTTGTTTACTTTAGCAACAGGGCTTCATGTATAATTGCAAAATCCTTTGTTAGAATAGACATACCACATAAGGAATTTATATGAGAAAATGGAGTAGCAATAAGGAAAACATTCTAAAACTAAGAAAAGAAAGGGCGGAGCCGAAAAAGCTAGATAGAGGAAACAGAAAGCTTTGAGAAAAAGTTCGTATTTAAAGAAACCTGTAATCGCTTAATGAGTAAGTGGTATAAATCAATACAAAAGCATGTACTGTATTTGAAAAAAATTGTACGGAAGTACCCAGCAAAAACATAAATGTTGGGAAACTGCTGGCCACCAGCAGGCAGTAATGGTTCACTGCTGGCTGAAATCTGCCGCTCACGGCCCGGTAGCGGTCCGTTGGTGGCAGCGCTATCAGTTGGTGAGCCATTGATGGCCCTGCAGCATCGCCGTGAATTGTGGGCCTCCAAGCAAGTGCCACCAGTAGCCCGTTGCTGGCAACCGATGCAACCCCAACTGCAGGTGAAAGCAACGGGACTGCGCATGCGCAGAAGCAACACTTGCTGTGTCACTCATGGTACCAGTTAGTTGAAGACGACGTTATCGCCATCGTGTTATTTAGTGGATGTTAAGAAAAAAAGTCCATATGTAGAGAGGCGAGTTAATTTCCTAATGAAATTCCACATCGACGAAGATATCAGATTAAGCCTTGAAATACTAGATTACAGCCATGAAATACACCCACTCCATTCTCATGAATAACAATTCATGGAATGGAGTGAGTGAATAACAAGAAAAATTTTGAAACCGCTTGAAACAAATGTTCTGGAAGACCATTAAAAAACGTTTGTTGGAAAAAAAAAAAAAAGAATTATACGCGTACAAAATTTATTAATTATTTGACAAAAAAAAGCAACGCTATGTGGATATAATGTACTCATCCAGGGGTTGAATACACAAGACTGGGAGGAATTCGCTTCTAAAAATAACGAGAAGTAAAATAAAATATCTTTCCTCTTTAAAGCAAATGTAGCTTCGGACAACGGAAAGGAAAGATACAACGTTAAAAATGTAACAGAATGTGACATGGGCCCGGGTAAATATATATTAATTCAACAATCGCCTTTCAAGACGACAAGGACAGTACAAAACTTTGGAAAGCGACTTTAAGTTGGTACACTCCTTGAAAATGAGTGAAGTTTCCTTAAGGTAAAAAGAAACTATCGTTACGTTGAAAAAATAAATTTATGAATTATATGAAACTGACTTATGAAAAATACCTCGCAATATTGAAAAATGAAAGAGAGAACCATGCGATTACACATTCCGCACCAAACAGAAAGCTTCAAGCACACGTTCGTGCGTGCCAAATTAATCCGGTCGGCAGAGAGCTCACCTCCCACGCCGACGGCCCTGGTTCGTATCCACCCAGATCCAAACTGGCGTTTTTCCGGTCTGTTGAGAAAATTTCCCCAGCGCAGTGCTATAATTCACAAGTTTCGTAAGGGGAGAGAAAAAAAAGTTGTAGCTTTGGGAAAAGTGCGGTTGTCCTTGCCTTTTTTTTTAAGGCTACTACTGGGAAATTGGCGGAAAAGATTCGGCAAGCCATCAGTTACATCAGGTGGTTGCCGGCTGCCACTACCGGCAAACTAGCGGACCACATTAGGCTAGCCATCATTTCTGGCACGTGCTTGCATGGCCGCTGAAGGGCCACTTGTGGCAGCTACTGCCTGTGATGGATAACTGATGGCCCTGTTGTGGCATATGACAACTGATGTGGTGCCAACTGTTGGTCTGAACTTCTGGCCCTTCTGTTAGCCGCCCGGACATTGTATTGACGGTTCGGCAGCGGCTTAGTGATTTTTTTTTTATAGGTTTAACGACCACCGTGAGCGACTCAATGGGCTATAAGCAGTCGCCCGTCCCTAATTTAGGACACTGGTTCCAGGGAAGGGAGAGAGCCAGTGCCGTAAGACAAACACAACATCCATGCCTCACCGGGATTCGAACCCGGACCCCTTTCGGACGAATGATCAGAGGCCATCGCCTTAGACCACTGCGCCACCGGTGCGGCAGTGGCTTAGAGATAGGCCATTGCTGGCAGTGCTGGCTGCCAGCAATGGCCCAATGCTGGCCCAGCAAGACTGTTTTTGCTGGGTAGGCATTGTGACTGCCCACAGTTTCCTTTTTTGATCCCGTCGACATTACAACCACCACAGAAAATAAAATAACCAAAACATAACAAAAATATACATTCAAAATAAAATGCCCAAAACGTAAAAAAAAAGTAGCCACACAAAATAAAATGCCCAAATCATGGTAAGAAATTCTGTTAAAAGCACAATGAAGATAAAAAATAAGTAGAAATATAAATATTTTCAAAACTTAATACAAGTGTCAAAACTGAATTAGAAAAAAGGTAAAAGAAATACTCCAAATTTCATTGTTACTTTAGATATTTTTTTGATTGAAGGTTTAACGACCACCGTGAGCAACTCAATGGGCTATAAGCAGTCGCCCGTCCCTAATTTAGGGTCACTGGTTCCAGGGAAGGGAGAAAGCCAGTGCCGTAAGACAAACACAACATCCATGCCTCACCGGGATTCGAACCCTGACCCCTTTCGGACGAATGATCAGAGGCCAACGCCTTAGACCACTGCGCCACCGGGGCGGGCTTTAGATATTTTAACCTATCGACATTTCGTACATTGCACTTGCACTCTGTCAAAAAATTTTACTTACAAGGACTCTTTAGTAACTTTTAATCGCTGTGCTCATATTCAGGGGCAGATATCCCACTAGGCGCGCGCCTAGGGCCTCAGAGCTTGAGGGGCCCCGAAAACGTATAATTGGATTACCAGTTTTGCTTTGCTTTTAACGGACCGAAATAAATAAATCCTTAAAGTGACCACTTTATTGTCAAATGATAATTTATTTTCTCATTTTAAATTTTCGAATTGTTGTCGATGTACTTGTGTTGAAAGAAACTGTTAAAATAACATAGCCTTCCTTTTAGTGGTAGGTCACGGTGTATGATAGTAAGGTGATACGACTGTGGAAACAAAAATCACCCGTTAATTTCACTTGTCACTAAATGGCGCGACGAACGTGTGGGCCGATGATTTGATACAACCCATGCTTTCTTATGGGAGGAAACGGCAGAAAAATTCGTATTTTACGATTTTTTTTTATTGGAGGTTTAAGACCACCATGAGCAACTTATTGGGCTATAAGCAGTCGCCCGTCCCTAATTTAGGGTCACTGGTTCTAGGGAAGGGAGAGAGCCAGTGCCGTAAGACAAACACAACATCCATGCCTCACCGGGATTCGAACTCGGACCCCGTTCGGACGAATGATCAGAGGCCATCGCTTAGACCACTGCGCCACCGGGGCGGCTATTTTACGATTGCTATTTTGCTTGGAATTCAAAAAACAATATTCTGGAACGCTTCGTAAACATGCACTTTTGTGCCTATCACATGGAATTCCTCAAATAAGCTTTATGTATATATATATAGCCACAGAGTGAGTACCCTAACCAGTGTTTCTTTCAGGCATACATCCAGGGGGCGAAGCCCTCCCGGAAACGACCATTTGCCCCCCCCCCGAGACATTTTAGGTTACCGAGCCAAATTTTAATAAATTCAGGCTATGATGAAAAAGGAAGTTTCGTTTCTTTTTATGCTACAAATATTTCTCCAATTATATTTTTTTAAATATTTGTTCAAATGGTACTAGTTATAGTTTATTTTATTAAAAAGTGTATTACGACGCGTGGTATTCTTCAAAACATATTAAGTAAACGAATCATAAATAATTGTCTAGGAATCGTGATTCCGGATCAAGAGTGCGTTGAATGCATTTTAATAGATGAAAATTTTCGTGGGGTCCGGACGGTTCTTCAGCTGTAGGCTGAAGAAGCGTATGTGCTCAGCTTTGGTCGTTTAAAAATACGTATATTATTTAAAAAAAAAAAAAAAAAAAAAAAAAAAAAAAGGAAAGAAAAACACTGTGGCGCAATGGTCTAAGCGCTGGGTTCGAATCCCGCTGAGGCATGGATGTTGTGTTTGTCTTACGGCACTGGCTCTCTCCCTTCCCTGGAACTCGTGGCCCTAAATTAGGGACGGGCAACTGCTTATATCCCATTGAGTTGCTCACGGTGGTCGTTAAACCTCAATAAAAAAATCATATCAAGTGAATTGCATTGCGCTTTTACTTAGGCACTAAGTATCAATTCATAGGCCCTACGACTAGGCCTTTTAAACAATTTTTATTCTACCAATGCAATATTCACAACGTTTACACAGCAAATCATGTAAATAATATTGGGCGTTTACTTAGGCACGAAATATTAAATCATAGGCCCTAGGACTAGACCTTTTGGATATTTTTTAATCCGTCGACTTCATGTTCATAACGTTTACGTATCAACTCAAGTTAATTTTTTTATTGGAGGTTTAACGACCACTGTGAGCAACTCAATGGGCTATAAGCAGTCGCCCGTCCCTAATTTAGCGTCACTGGTTCCAGGGAAGGGAGAGAGCCAGTGCCGTAAGACAAACACAACATCCATGCCTCACGGGATTCGAACCCGGACCCCTTACGGAGGAATGATCAGAGGCCAGCGCCTTAGACCACTGCGCCACCGGGGCGGCCAAGTTAATATCATTACACATTTACTTAGGGAGTAAATATTAATTAAGTCATGGGCCCTAGGCCATGGCCTTTTTAACAGCTTTAATTCTAACGATGTTATATTCATAACGCTTACGCATGAACTGACGTTAATCAAATTGTACTTTTAATGAGACACTAATTATTAGTTCACTGGCCCAAGGCCTAGTAATTAATATTGTATTCCTAAGTAAAAGCGCAAAGCTATTACTTGACTTTTTTGAAAACTTTTCGAATATCGCATAGGCGAAGAAAAAAGTGTTGAAAAGCCTTAGGCCTACTGCCTATTAATTATTGTATGGTGCTTAAGTAGAAGCGCAATATTATTGACATTACTTGTTATGTAAATTTTAGGAATGTGGGAATGACGGAATGAAAACCTTTAGAAGGGCCTAAACGTTAGGCCTAATATTATTTTCTGCCTGAGTAATACTGCAATATTAATAATTTGATGTGTTACGCGAACTTTATGTACATGAGAACGACGGAACAAAAAATGCCGACCGATCCCGGAAAAAGGCATACGAAGCGATATCAGAAATCCACTTAATCTCCGACACAAAAGTAAAAAAAAAAAAAAGTACTTGCTTCGGTTTACCAAAGTACAAAAAAGAAGAAAAGAAAAATAAGAGATATATTTATTTAGCAATAATTTGCGAAACATTAAAAACGGCCTGTTTCCGTTAATATACATGCAACACACAAATCATATCTCCTCCGAAAATTCAGTAGCCAAATTGGGCTACTGAATTTTTAGTTCGGCGGGTAAAAACTTCTCGTTGGCGGCTTGGCCGGTTTTGGGCTGGAAGGCTTGCTGTCTGGCTGCTTTGCTGGCTGGAAAAAGTTATCACTCTCCCCTCACTTCTTTTGTAAGAAAAAGATAATGTTAATTTCTTTTTTTTTTTTTTTTTTTTTTTAATTGGAGGTTTAACGACCACCGTGAGCAACTCAATGGGCTATAAGCAGTCGCCCGTCCCTAATTTAGGGTCACTGGTTCCAGGGAAGGGAGAGAGCCAGTGCCGTAAGACAAACACAACATCCATGCCTCACCGGGATTCGAACCCGGACCCCTTTGGACGAATACTCATAGGCCAACGCCTTAGACCACTGCGCCACCGGGGCGGCAGTTAATTTCTTAAAACATAACTGTGACCTGTATTGAACCTGGCAACAAGACTTCTTTCGCCGTAACCGTAAGTTTAAGTTTCCAGTAACTAATTCTATTCTAATATTCTTTCTGCATGCAGGGTTCTTAGATATCTCTTAGGTTGCATCCATTAGCGATCTACGCTCCCATTGGCTTTTTCATTTGACGTCACTGAGGAGGCAGAGAGCCGAAGCAAAACACAGTGTTCATATGCGGAACTCAAGGCAAAGAGAAGACTTTAAAGTTTACATAAGCAAAAGCTAAAATTTTCCTCCGTTTTCAATTTCTCACTTCGTCACGCAGTTACTAAAGAAAAGAAAAATGTCCAGAATGAATTCTTAACTAATATACACTGGTGTGCAAAAATTAAGGACGAAGAGGAGAAATTAGCATAACAGCGGAACGAACAGGCAGAACGGACCGAAAGACCACTCAGGAGATAGACTAGGGTCCGGCACGGTAGGGCATGCGCATATATGCAGCATGACATGGGGGGGGGGGTCGGAAGGATATAAAGCACACGGGCGGTGTACGCTCAGCAATTCGGTGAAAGCTATTGTTGCACGGTGTACATCGGTTTGAACGACGTCGAGTTGCTGCCACCGTGTGATATGGCCAACAGGCAATCCAGTAGACGACATCTGGATGACTTTACCCTAGGTCGCGTCATTGGGAAGTTGGAAGAAGGTACAAGTGTGACTAGTGTGGCCGAGGAGTTCGGGATCGCTCACAGCATCGTTTCACGAGCTTGGAAAGCATTTCAAACGACAGGAACAGCTGTCCGAGAGTTTAGCAGCTGTCGTCCACGAGCAACCACGGCGGTGGACGACCGGTATATTGTCCTACAGGCGAGAAGAGACAGACGGCAGACAGCGGTAGAAATCGGAAGGCACATGCAACAGACAACTGGACGTCCGTTATCGCGTTTTACCATGGCCAGGAGGCTGCACAATGGTGGTCTATTTGCACGACCAGTACGGTGTGTACCATTAACGCCTGTTCATCGGAGACGGCGGTTTCTGTGGTGCCAGGAACACAAGAACTGGACACATCAGCAATGGGGTCGAGTTCTCTTAACGGATGAAAGCCGATTTAGTCTGATGAGCGATTCTGGACGTATACACATCTGGAGGGAGAAAGGAACACGCCATCACACCTCCAACATCATCGAAAGGGACCGGTTTGGAGGTGGCGGAATTCTCGTTTGGGGTGGTATCATGCATGGTAGCCGTACTGACCTCCACATCTTCCAAGGAGGTTCAGTCACTGGTGTCCGCTATTGTACGAAGGTTCTCATGCCTCACGTGCGTCTGTTTAGAGGTGCTGTGGTCCTGAGTTCCTCTTCATGAACGACATCACTACACCTTATCGTACAGTGGCTGTCGCAGAGCTGTTGGAGAGTGAAGATATTCAACGCATGGATTGGCCCGCAAGGTCCCCGGACTTAAATCCAATCGAACATGTGTGGGACCTCCTCGGGAGACGCTTGGTAGCACGTCACCAGTCGCCAGCAACGATTGGCGCTACAAGAGGAATGGGCCGCGATGCCTCAACAGATCCTTGACAACCTCGTCCTCAGCATGGACAGACGTTATAAATCCTGCAACGCAGTCAGGGGTGATCATATCCCCTACTAAAGACTGGATTTTTCTTGGCAGCCGCCTGTCACATGGACGTTTCTGTCTGCTGTCCAGTTGTGCTCGAAGCTACCTTTTCAATAAAGTGCCTTTGATATCCTTTGGATTCCTTGTTTGGACGGTTTTGCTCACTTGTCCCATATTCTTACATCTTGGGGATCTTATGGTATGATTTGAGTCGATGTGGAGCACTTCTGCACGACGTTACATTCGAAAAACCGTCTCGTCCTTAATTTTTGCACGCCAGTGTAATAAAGTTACTTCCATAGTTTGTCATATGCTTTTGTGAAACAACACAGTGTGGACCTGCGATTTTTACCAAACAAATAAGGAATTTATATCGACAAAAAAATTTCGCGTTCTTTTATAATTTGCGCAGTTTTAATAACTAGTGTCAGAACTATTCTCACAGATAGCTCATGGGACATAAAATTTAGATTCAAAATAAAGGTTTCTATTGAATTACACCAGAAATTAATGTTTCTTTCGTTACCAAAATGTAGTCGACTTTCTTTCACAAACGGCATAACTAGTTTTGTTAATTTTCATTTAACATTTTGACTTCCAAATGGCCAGAATTTAAAAAAATTCTGATAGAAATTGTGCTTGAAATTTTCTCAGAAAGTTGCTAAAATTTGACTTTTACCGCAGTGAGTGAACGTTTTTGTTTTGAACACTGCCGAGATGTTGGCGAAGGACGCGTCTCTACTTGCCACTGATATGTTGGTGTCCTGTCTTTTCTTGTTGGCTGTGTATATAGTGCCAGCTGAGAAATTTTTCCAGTTATACGAAATCTTTCTATTAGCTTTGGCCAATAATAGAAAGTCATATAACATCGCGGACACAAAACGTCGCAAGCCATAACATCGTGGACACAAAACCTCGCAGGTCAAAACATCGCGGTGTCAAAACATCGCAAGTCATAACATCGCGGGCACAAAACATCGCGGTGACAAAACATCGCAAGCCATAACATCGCGAGCCATAACATTTCAGGATGGGGCATTACTTAAACGGCTTTTTTCTTTTCATTTTTTTTTTGTATTTTTCTAAACATTTGATTTTTGGTAGGAAAAATTCGTTCAGAGACTGATTTAATTTGCAGAAGACTAGTATGTGGCACTTATCAAAATATTTCAGGCTTATTTTCTTTTCATTTTTCTTTGCTTTTGTATTTTTCTAAACATTTGATTTTTGGTAGGAAAAATAATATTTCAGGCTTTTTTTTTTTCAAAAAAATATTTCAGGCTTTTTTTCTTCATTTTTCTTTTCTTTTGTATTTTTCTAAACATTTGATTTTTGGTAGGAAAAATAATATTTCAGGCTTTTTTTCTTTTCATTTTTCTTTTTTTTTTTTTGTATTTTTCTAAACATTTGATTTTTGGTAGGAAAAATTCGTTCAGAGACTGATTTAATTTGCAGAAGACTAGTATGTGGCACTTATCAAAATATTTCAGGAGGGGGCACTAATTAATCTCTCATCTCATTCGTGGGGATTTTCATAAATAATTGGGGTTTAGAAGGTTGGTTATTGGCACCCACCGGGCACTACTTATGCTGCTGCGCTAAGGACTAAATGGTCAGGACAGAAGCCCCAAAGGATTTGGGGGTTAGACGTGTTTTATATCGAGGAGTCTCGCTACTCCGGGTCCATTAGCGTGTGGTGCTCTGAACCACGGCGGATCTTTAGCTGTCAGCTGGACTCGAACCAAGAACCCCTAGGTTGGTTTTGTCTCGCATTTAATGTCTTGTACTATAAGAAGCAGAACAAACGTTATTGCGGTGGCAGTCGTAATGTCGACGGTCAAAATGTCGACACGGTCACAATATCGACAGTAAAAATGTCTACACGGGCATAATTTCGACAGGATGCAGAAAATGTCAGCATGGCACTCTAACTTAGACCGTAGACGGTTTTGGGAAATGATCGGAGCCCGGGGTCCCCATAGAAAATTTTCGTAAAATCTGCAGTTTTCAATTTAGAACCACCAAATTTGGTATACTATCTCATGCTGCTCTAACTTAGACCGTAGAGGGTTTTCGGAACGGGTGGGGTACCCGGAGTCAAGGGGTCACCACAGAAAATTTTCGTCAAATCTGCAGTTTTCAATTTAGAACCACCAAATTTGGTATAC
Source organism: Macrothele yani (assembly GCA_039090855.1). Classification (NCBI taxonomy): domain Eukaryota; kingdom Metazoa; phylum Arthropoda; class Arachnida; order Araneae; family Macrothelidae; genus Macrothele; species Macrothele yani. The sequence goes on along the minus strand of CM077001.1, from coordinate 64,390,337 downwards.
CACATCATGGTGCTCTAACTTAGACCGCACAGGGGTTTTGGAACGGGTGTGTGGGGGGGTGGGGTCCAAGGGCCACCATAGAAAATTTTCGTCAAATCTAGTTTTCAATTTGGAACCACTAAATTTGGTATACTACCTCAAGGTGCTCTAACTTAGACCGTAGACGGTTTTTGTAAGTGGTCGGAACCAGGGGTCGAGGGGCCCCCTTAGAAAATGTTCGTAAAATCTACAGTTTTCAATTTAGACCCACCAAATTTGGTATACTATCTCATGCTGCTCTAATTCAGACCGTAGAGGGTTTATGGAACGGATTGGGTGCCCGGGGTCGAGGAGCCCCATAGAAAATTTTGGTCAAATCTACAGTTTTCAATTTAGAACCACCAAATTTGGTATACTACCTCATGGTGCTCTAACTTAGACCGTAGACGGTTTTTGGAAAGAAAGGGGTCCCGGGGTCAGGGGCCCCCATACGCAATATTCGTCAAATCTACAGTTTTCAATTTAGAACCACCAAATTTGGTATACTATCTCATACCGCTCTAACTTAGACCGTAGAGGGGTTTTGGAACGGATTGGGGCCCAAGGTCGAGGGGCCCCATAGAAAATTTTCGTCAAATCTACAGCTTTCAATTTAGAACCATCAAATTTGGTATACTACCTCATGGAGCACTAACTTTGACCGTAGACGGTTTTTGGAAAGGTATGGGTCCCGGGGTCAGGGGGACCCCATACGCAATAATCGTCAAATCTACAGTTTTCAATTTAAAACCACCAAATTTGGTATACTATCTCATGGTGCTCTTACTTAGACCGTAGACAGTTTTTGGAAGGGGTTGGAGACCTGGCTCGAGGGGCTCCCGATAGAAAATTTTCGTCAAATCTACAGTTTTCAATTTAAAACCACGAAATTTGGTATACTATCCAGCGCCGTAACCAGCCAAGAATGCCATAGGGGTCTTCGAAACATGCAGGAGAAGCTCAGGAAAAAAATAGTCCAATGCGCAGCTCAAGTACTGACGTTAAGAGCATGCCATGTTCTTCTCGTAAAACAAACAATAAAATCTTCATAGTGCAATTTATTGCATTTAAAACAGCAAACGATCCCCGCATTGCGGAACTCATTTTGGTCTCTTGAAGGTTTGCATATCCCACTACGGATTGAAGCGCCGTAAGGCGCTAGGTCCCCAGTAAAATTGCTGTCGAGTCGAAACGATTTTTTAATTTGTTTATTTGATGATGTTAAAAAAATTTAATGGTGTTAAAATTTTGAGACTTTAACAAAACTTTTGCGATTTAATAAAGCTTTATCACGCAATTAGTCGTGTCTAAAACAGCAAATGATTTTTTATTTGAATTGTTTATTTTCCCTTTATTTCATTTTTTTAATGCATTACTTCCAAGACTACGTCAAACACGCCAAAATAATAGCTAAATATAGATTTTTGCATCTATCTCTAGAACTATGCGTCGTAGCTCAATGAAACTAGTTTCATTCGATTCAAAATGCAAAATTACATTAAAAATCATACATTGTTTGCCATTTCCCCCAAAAAACGTTTTTTTAATGAATTTTCAAAATTTTAGGAGCCTCTTTTAGGCGCCTTATTATAGACCGATTTTACTGGTTAACAAAATCCAAGGGATTACGAAATCTCATTTTTGTACCAAAAATTAACTCAATCGGTACATAATTTTTGTTTTGATTGGAGGTTTAACGACCACCGTGAGGAACTCAATGGGCTATAAGCAGTCGCCAGTCCCTAATTTAGGGTCTCTGGTTCCAGAGAAGGGAGAGAGCCAGTGCCGTAAGACAAACACAACATCCATGCCTGACCGGGATTCGAACCCGGACCCTTACGGACGAATGATCAGAGGCCAGAGCCTTAGACCACTGCGCCACCGGGGCGGCGTACATAATTCTGGAAGCTAACGTGTTGACAGGGTAATAGATATACATATAGTATACATAAACTTTTGAGATATTGTTCAGATTCAGATTCTCCACCCTCTGAAACGTGTAGAAAACACCATTTGAGTTCAAACTCACGTTGCCGGACCAATTGTAACAGCTTGTCCTATTCTTTTTTAATAGGAGAAGATGAAACATTTAATTATTACACAAAGGTAGCCGAGCTTTAAAGATTTTGCTAACGCATTTTATGCAAATTTTAATGTAGAATAATTAAAAATGCAGCAAAATTTCCGATCATGGACATTTGAGTTTTCAAACTTCTACGAATTTTTTTTTTTTTATTCAATTTGAAAATTCATACATTAGGCAGTGGATTAAGAGATTTTTATGCCTGATGAATTTTAGCACAGTTACATTACACTCAAGGTTTAAGCTGTATTAACTTATTCGGCAAAATGCTACGATAATCTGATTTAGCTGAAATGCACAAATTTTCAGATCAAATGTTTGAATATCTTTTTCGATTGCTTAAACCTAGATTAGACTAAATATGACATTTGGACAAATGTAATCAAGATCCATGTATTATTCAGAAAATGAACTTACCAATGTTGTTGGCCACTCTTGCCTTTGTGGCCACGTGGTTGGTTTTTTTTTTTTTTTGCTCTGTTTTAGGCTATTTTTGCGAATAGAGTGATCATAGTAATTGCTCTGATACACAGCCTGAAATTTGTTTGGCAAAACTTTATAAAGAAGAAGAAAAGAAACAGAAAGATAAAAAAACGACAAGGATCTTGCCCTTTAAAGGGTTAAAGTTAAAACTCATATATTTGACTTTTTTTTTTCATTTTAGAATAATTGCAATTTCCTGTCAGCCATATCACTGAATTTCTTCAAAAAAATTGAGTCCAAATTTTTTGTTTTATTTTTTTCAAAGCTCAATAGCATTAAATCTGCCTGTCTTTGACAAAACATGTTTTGTCCCTGGGGCATGTCGATATTTGTAAGGGCTGAAAAAGTACTTTCACAGATTGCAGTGCTGCATGCAAAAACACTACAAGTTGCCACCAGGTCTTACACATCAGGAAAAGCTTTTTCTCATTTCATGGAGTTTTTCTATCAAATCCTCCGTTATTGTTTCAGATTCAGTATAATTTTTTTCAACTACTATTTCTTCTCTTTGGGGAATATTAATTCCAAGTTCTTTCAGGGCATCACACTTTTCTAAATCCTCATTCAGTTCCTCAACAGCAGTTATTGCAGCAATCAAATCTTGGTTGTTGTAAAATCTCTTATCAAATTCTTATAGAACATAATTAATAGTCTCATTGTAGATGCACTGCAGTTTATTACGATGACTGACTTCTGAAGGCTTATTTATGAATTCATAAACTGTAAAGTTTTCCATCATTGAATTTCTTTTACGAATTCTATGCTTTTTCATTTCATCATCCAAATTCTTAAACAACGAATTACTCTCCTCCAGTATTGCATCAAAATTAGAAATGTTTCGAAGGTCAGCAAGTGTTTGGTGCGCAGAATTTATAATTTTATTTGGATGTTTCCAGTAAAATTTTATCTAATGGATGTAAAATTCCAAGTATTTTTTTCATCAATACCAAACAAAAGCAGAATGTGTCATTGGTCATTGTATGTAATAATTCAGTGCTGATTGCAACATCTTCTCCATCGAACTTTTTCTTTTCATTTAACTGAATTTCTCTAAGGGAGTTGGCAATATCATCGAAATTTTCAAACATTAATTTAACGATTTCAAAATGGCCCGACCACCTTTGTTCTAAAAGTCGGACAAGTTATTTGCCTTCATGTATGTTACGGATATTTCCTTCCTTGAGAAAATTGTATAAGGCTGTACTCTGGTTGAAAAAGTACTGAATTGCATCTACCATTACTACTTTTATTACAACTAAATGTAATCTATGGTTGTAGCAATGAACATAGGAGATTTTCCGATTCAATTTATTTTGCAAGAAAGCCTGGACGCCTTCTTTTCCTCCAGACATGACACTGGCTCCCTCATAGCATTGACTAAGTAAATATTTAGTATCTGTTTGCAGGCTTCTAATAAATCGAGTGCCATCTTAGCCAATGATTTTGCATCACTGCTGTTCGCCATCTCAACTGATAAAGCTTTTTCTAAAACTTTTCCATTTCGAACAAATCTAATTCTCAAAGCTAATATTTTTTCCATTTTTTTGTTACGGTTTCCATCCGTAAATAAGGTGTACCAAGGAACGTCTGCGTTTAAAGCATTTGTAGCAACATCATTTTTCACCATATCAGCCATAACGTGAATCATATCATTTTGCATTTTAGGAGATAAACAAGATGCATTTTGGGGAATTGTTTAAGAAATATTTAAAAGCTTTTGGTCCTTTTTAAGCGCATATTACAAAAATATATAAATAATCTATCTTCTGAATTCTCTTCAATATTGTAAGTACCACTTAAGGGCAGTTGATTAGTAGTAAGAAATTGTATCATTTCTGTGATGGATGAAACATAATAACGGTTCCCTTCTAGAACTTTATCATTTACTAAAGACGAAACTGACTGATTACGTCGTTCTCTCACTTTTCTTTCTCCCCACTTTGCAACAGCAATTAAATGATTTTTCGTCAATTCACGAGCTGAAAATCACATCCTTTCTTCTTGTCAAATGTTTTTTTACAGCAATCGAATCCCGTAGCTACATACGCTGTCTCTTTTGTCCCAGTAGGTTGATAATACTTGCAAGCGTTACAAAATACCTTGTTCAGTTCTGAATATTCCAGCCATTCATATTTACGTAACCAGTCAACTTGAAAACTGCTGCCATATTTATTTTTGAGATATTGTCCCGTCTTCAGTTTTTTTACTGCCGGTACCTTGATCACATTAAACTCAATAAGTGAATCGTTATCCTTCATAGTGTCAGGGGTTTTACTAAAAGCAGCTTTTTCTTGTTCTTCACTGCTGTCTTCATTCTCGGCACTTTTTCTTTTAAAGTATTTTAATAAAGACATTTTGTAGAACAAGACTGAACTTTTGCATACTTCAGAGTTCAATTTTCAAACAATGATCAGATAAAAACTCAAAATGTTTTCTAAACAAAGAAATATAAGCAAACCGAAGAACAAAATTCGTAGATAAAAACACAAAATCAGACCAGGGAGTACTGACTCTTTCCAGAACTCTACAATGGGGGGTGGGGGAAAAATTTGCTTTCATCTCTCTTAACAATCGCCAAACTGACCACGTGCTCCCGTAATACTCACTAGAGAGGTTGGCCTGGTTCTTCAAGAAACGTTCCTTCAGAAAGGTGGTTGCTAAATATGGGGTTGGGGGAAGGTTTGGGGTGAACATGCAGCATGATGATTTGCTTGATAGAAAAGATCAGATCATATGTAGAGGATTTTAGGGAGTGTGATCCCAGGTCTTAAACAACCCTTTTTAGCTTGGTTTCGTGTCACTATCCTATCGGGCAAGAGTGCCCGATAGGAAAGTGACCCGGAAGAGAGGTAGAAAGACGCCCTTATTTATTACCGAGGGGGGGGGGTACCCGGGGCTTAACGTGCCCATCGGACACACGGCGGATATTTAGTGGTTCAAGCGTTCGTACCTGCCTGGGATCGAACCCGACGTCATCTCCGTGGTAGTCATTGACAGAAAAGGGCAACAAGACACCCTCAAAGCAGCTAACGACCACGAACAGCAGCCCCCAACCCACCCTCTTAAGTGTCCTCTGTCCTGTTAAAAAGGGGAGTGGAGTTAAGATAAATTTAAGCTTTAAACTGTCACTCCCTTTATTACTTTGTAGGAAGTGTGGAGATTGGTTTTCTTTAGGTAATGTCACTGCAACTGCCTGTCATCCTGAAATACTCCTGCATCCCCGCCCCCACTCACTTCCAGGAAGTATGAAGCTTTACATTAAAACCAGGGTGAAGCTGTCTTATACACGATTTAACTTTCCCAAAAAACTTGCAAGGTAAAATGATGTTTACATACAAGTTAAAAACATACATGAAGGGCAAGAACTTTCGGAACTACCCTGGCTTAATCATCAGGGAGGGTGCACGAAGGGAACAGTTACAAATGTTGTAATTAGAGCAAAGCAATGTTGCCACCAACGGAGTACGTGGTCACAAATGATGAAAATATAGAAAAACTTACGTGTCAGAAATATTGTTAGGGGTTGGGAACAAAAAAGGCTGAGGCTAAATTCTGTGGCTGAGGCTAAATTCACGCTATGCGTGAATTTAGCCTCAGCCACAGAAGGAGCGTGAACCTAGTCTGTGGGCTAAATTCAGGCTACTAGGTTCACACTCCTTCTGTGATTGGTCACTCTCGCAAGCGTGGTCTGGGCGGTTCCTGCTTTGGCACATTAACCAATACCAGTCCCGCTTTAATTCTGACATTTCCAAATTTTTTGTTAAAATTCACGTCGTTAGATGGCGCATCTCGCCCAAAAACAAACGGTCGTAGTTCACTTATATACTCTTGCTTATACTTTCGCGAGCAATGTTATTTGTTAATTAATTTGAACTGAATATTTTTGTGTATATAATTCAGAAGGTGAATCTGAAGGTAAATTTTTGAAGCAACAGTTCTACAAAAAAACTGGAATGGAAAAAATTGAATGAGGAAGACCATTTGAATTAAACATATACATAATACGATCGGCGGTCGGTTCTGTTTTTATTAGGCAACAATGACAAACTGGTAATACGATAGTACGCTATTCGTCACTAGTTTGCATATTCACGTAATTCGTTTAAAAATGACAATAAATTTAATTGCTTTCCACAGATTTTGTAAAGCTCTTCAATTTTTTTCTAACCAATTTTTTCGTAATATTTGCCATACATAATGTTTCTGAGCACCACAATTGCTTCCATTATCAGAGCTTACCTCATGCAAAAAAAATCTGATGTAGAAAAATTAGGATTTGAAGCATTTAGCTTCTTTGAAAAATATCTCCTGACGAAATATTCACATTTTTGTTAATTCATAATGAGCAAGAATATCGATAAGAAACATTAAAGTCTTTTATTTAATAAGTTTCAAAAATCAACAATAAATAAGTTTACACATTGACGAACCCAATCATTGTGTGTGATCTCGAGTACATTAAGATCTCATTTTAAAATTCAAGGAATTATCTCCTGCCATTAAAAAATACGTATATATCCGTATCAATTTGTTAAGTTTAGCCATGAAATTAAAAGCCTATTCGAAACACCTACTGCGAAAAAAAAAAGGGGAAAAAAAAACTCTTTGCTTTCCTCCTAGAAAAGAAACTAAAAGTACACTAAAGTTTTAATAATTTCAGAGCATATCCTTTCAACAAAAATGATAGCTTAGAAAGTTACTTCAACAAATTATACAGTCAGTGGCTGTTGAAATTTCCAAACATGTAGTGCCAAAGCAATTTAACAAAAAATATAACATTTCACATGCGAAGACTAAGAAAATGAGAACTTTTTATAGTATTCCCGTAATGAATAATCCCTTGCAGTGGCGCACCCAGGAATTTTTGTTGGAGGTGGCTGTATATATATACAGCCACCTTTATATATATATCATCATTGTCAACCATTATCAATCCACTGCTGGACGAAGGTCTCCCCAAGTTTCTTCCACAACGATGTCTTGTGCCAGTCTCCTCCATGTTACTCCCGCATACTTTCGAATTTCATCCACCCATCTCCCATGTGGTCTTCTTCTGGGTCTTTTCCTGTCCCTTGGAATCCAATCTAAAATTTTAGCTGTCCATCGATGGTCTGTCCTTCTGGCAGTATGTCCAGCCCATTGCCATTTCAGGGATTTAACTCTGATCATGATGTCTTCCACTCTTGTCATTTTTCGGATCCACGAGTTCCTCTTCTTATCTCTCCTGGTTTCACCAAGCATGCACCTCTCCATGCCTCTTTGAGTTGTTTGCAGCCTTTGTATGTCTCTTTTAGTTAAGGTCCACGTCTCTGCACCATACGTAAGCACTGGAAGGATGCATTGATCAAACACTTTCCTTTTAAGACATAATGCATATTGCTCTTGAAAATTATGCTGTTTCTTCCAAAAGCTCTCCAGGCAAGTTTTGTACGCCGATTAATTTCTTCATCAATGTGACCCTCACTTGATATCTGCTGTCCAAGATAAACGTACGTATCTGTTATCTCCAGCTTTTCTCCATCAATCGATAAATCTTCATTTCTTGTAAAAGTACATCACTTTTGTCTTCTGAAAGTTCATTTTTAATCCCACATTTTTACTCTTGTCAGCAAGTTCCTGGATCATACTCCCATTTCCAACTAGGTCTTTGTGCAGGAGAGAAAATGCAGAGTTTTGCTGGTCCTTGATAAAGCCAAGGCTTGGCATTCTCGACACTTTCTACATTCAGGTTTGCTATAACTTTATTTTATTGTTTACTCATGCCTGTCGGGCTTTGAAGTTTTCTGTATTGTTTTAGTTCTTGTTAAATATTTTTTTAATGTCTCTACTTAGTAGTGTGTGAGTTCTGAATATTCATAACTGCTGCATTGCGCATCATGATCTTCAGGTTGTTTTTTAAGCAAATTTAGTTTTAAATTCTTTGGTGTAAAATTTAGATTTTGACTCTGCTCTTGGGTATATATACTGCTGGACAATTGCTAAGGACGAATCATAAACGTCTATATAGCGCATAAAAAATTAAGTGTGGTTGGATGCCAAGTGAAATAAAATAATGTCAGAATGCCAGGACATTACAAGAAAGACAATTTATTGTGCTCTAAAATCCAGAAGGCTTTAGAACGTGTTCAAGGGACAAACAGGCCATTTTGTGCAGAATACATAAACGTGAAAAAAATGCAAATACCGTCCGCAGGCGTTCCGGCGTAAGATGTAAATACGGGAGATGGCCACCATGGAGGGCCATGCAAGATTCCACACGTCGTGTCATGCTTTGCACAACATTATCAAGCAGCCGTTGGGGTAATTTATCTCATTCCTCTGTCAGTGCACGGATGAGGGTGTCCTTGTTTATTGGAGGGCATGGGCGACCACCAAGACTCCTCCCCAAAGCATCCCACACATTTTCAATGGGATTCAGATCTGAAGAACGTGCTGGCCATACGAGGCGTTGAATATCCTCGCTCTCAAGGCACTCCTGGACAGCGACTGTTCGATGACATGTTGCGTTGTCGTCCATGAAAATGAATCTATCAACGACAGCACCACGTAACATGCGAACATGAGGTAGCAGAACATCATTAATGTATCATTGTCGAGTCATAGTCCAAGTTGGAAGCACATAGACGGACTACGGCCATTGATTATGATGCCAGCCCATACCATGACACTACATGTCGGATATCGGTCCCTTTCCTGTATGTTTGCTGGACAATATGCAGTACCACTATCACGCCAGATCAGTTGGCGTCGACAATCAGACGATAGACTGTATCTACTCTCATCTGAGAAGAGGACAGCAGACCAGTCGTTATCAGTCTAATTGCGATGTTGATGGCACAATTGCAAACGGGCGGTACGGTGACGTCTGGACAATGGGATGCACACAACAGGACGGCGGGCGTATAGTCCTCCTTCATGCAAACGTCTGGTGACAGTTTTTCGGGAGATCCGCTTGCCAGTAGCAGCCATAAACTCATTTGCTACCTCACTAGCTGTGCTGCGCCGGTGTCTTTTTGTTGATAGCACTATGTACCGATCTTCTGCAGGTGTCGTACTGCAAACATGACCTCCCCCGTGGCGTTTGCTACACTCTCCATTTGTTTGAATTGATTTCCAAAGCCTTGAAACATCACTGTGGCTGACTTCGAACTTCCTGGCAACATCTGTTATTTTTCGCCCTTCTTCAATCTTGCCAATAATACGGCCACGCGTAAAATCATCTAGGTGACGTCGGGAAGACATACTGAAAATTGCAAGTTCGTCAATTGATTCTTTCCCTTTCAACTTTGCGTTTGAACAACAACGGTCAATACGCGTCAAATCCTTTATATCTCTTATCAGCGCTATGACGTCACGAACAGGTTCGGCAATCTAAAATTTGCATACGCACAACACGTCTTACTGTATCCCGCACTTATGCTAATTTCCACATTTTCCTGCCTTCCATTTTATGGTTGCTATCGTTGCTATTGTCATCCGTCCTTAGCAATTGTCCGGCAGTTTATATATATATATATATATATATACCTATAATTTATGTACGGTTGTGACGTACGTCGCTCTTAATTTCTTTGGATCTTTGGGAAGAAGACACCATGTAACAGAAGATACTATGTAATTTTTTGAACATGTGAAACGATATTTTTGAATGTTTAATTTGTGATGTACGTCGCTCTTAATCTCTTTGGGGCTTTGGGAAAAAGGCACTATGTAATGTTTTGAACATGTAAAATAATATTTTTGAATGTTTAATTTGTGACATACGTCGCTCTTAATCATTTTGGAGCTTTGGGGAAAAGACACCATGTAATAGAAGACACTATGTAATTTTTTGAACATGTAAAATAATATTTTTGAATGTTTAATTTGTGACGTACGTCGCTCTTAATCTCTTTGGGAAGAAGACAATATGTAATAGAAGACACTCTGTCAGACACTATGTAATTTTTTGAACGTGTAAAATAATATTTTTGAACATAGGCGTAACCAAGAGGGTGGTCCTCTGGTCCGGACCCCACCCATCCTCCTATTAAAAATTTTTGGCTATGCCACTGTTTTTGAATGCTTAATTTGTGACGTACGTCATTCTTAATCTCCTTGGAGGAGGCATCCAGGGGCTCCGTGGGTTCGCCACTGATCCCTTGGATTCTTTCCTGTAAGTACACAGGTGGCAGGTGGGGGCTCATCCCCTGAAAGGCAAACAAGAACTCCTGGAAGATGGACGCTGTTGTAAATTCTCTGAACTTTTATTTTTGGTGGTTTGTAAAAATTACTCTAGTGTTCCATTACAAGCATACATACCTTATTTATTCGTGTATTGAACATTTTTGTAAAAGCAAAATTGAAGTGATACAGTACGGCATTACGAACGATGAATGACTGAAAAAAAGCTTTTCGGGCAGAATCTGCAGGAAGAGTTGCGCCAATGATTCTGAGGCACATGACGGTGTTAAAGGTAATAAGAGAGAGAAACGCCCCTTTATTTTTCGAAGAAACGTAAAATATCGAAGAACGTGACCATTCCACCCACCCAAACCCCGAGAAAAAAAGATAGACAGGAGGGGGGGGGGGAGCAGAGGCGGAGATAGAAGTTGGATACGTAGTTGCACAGAAGGATATAACTCAAGTGACTATGAGATGCAAAGCTGCTGTTATGAAACTTCTATGTAGTTAATTGCCTGCAAGTAATGTTGAGGGAAGAGCTGAATATGAGGGATAATGAGAAAGTTAAGACCACATACACTTTAATAGCGATAACTGGGACCAAATGAACTTAACGGTTATCTCACTTCTCCACATAGTCCCCCTGCAGGTCGATGCACTTCTCTGAACGTCCAACTAGATTCTTCATTCCTTGGAAGAAGAAACTTTTCGGTTGCTGCCAAATCCAGGTCTGCACCGCTTCCTTAACCTCATAATCATAGGTGAACCTGCGACAGCGTAGGGCCTCTTTAAGTGGATTGAAAGCGTGATGATCGCATGGTACCAGATCAGGACTGTAAATGAGATGTGGAAGACGTTCAAACCGCAGTTGTTGCATTGCCTCCGCTGTTGCGGCCACTAAATGGGGACGTGCATTGTTATGGTGCAGCAAGGTTGATTTTGACAGCATTCCTCTTATTTTTCTGCGAATTGAAGGTTTCAGTTTCTCTCTAAGCACAGCACAGTACATTGCACTGGTCACTGTTTGTCCGTGTTCCTGAAAATGCGTCAGGATAAGATACTTCATGTCCCAGAAGAAGGTCTGCATGATTTTCTTGCCGGAGGGCTGCCGTTTGAATTTGTTCTTTACTGGAGAAGACGGGTGTTCTCACTGCATGCTTTCTCTCTTGCTTTCAGGTTCACAGTGATGAACCCATGTCTTGTCGCCGGTGACAATTACTGTAGACATCATACAAGAAGCAAGTGGAGAAATCGAAACAGTACTCGCCCAAATTTTCACTCGATGCCTTAATGAAGGGAAGATTCCTGAGGATTGGAACAACGCTACAATGATCCTGCTACATAAAAAAGGTGACATTGAAGATCTCAGGAACTACAGACCTATCAGCCTCCTCTCAGTGGTTTATAAAATCTTCACTAAAGTTCTTTCACACCGCTTGAAGGTAACACTGGACATGGCTCAACCGAGAGAACAAGCTGGATTCAGGAGCGGCTACAGCACAATAGATCATATCCACGTACTGAGAGAACTAATTGAAAGAGCGAGGGAATATGAACTTCCATTGTGCATGGCTTTTATGGATTATGAAAAGGCCTTTGATTCGGTGAAACCATCAGCAGTTACAATGGCTCTGAAATCCTGCATTATTGAAGATGCATACATTAATATTATTAATAACATCTATGAAAATGCAAGTGCAAAGATTCGGCTGTTTGAAAATACAACACACATAAAAATTGGAAAAGGAGTGAGACAAGGTGACACCATATCTCCGAAGCTCTTCAATGCCACATTGGAAAATGTTTTTCAATCACTGAACTGGGAAAACAAAGGGATAAAGATTAATGGAGATTATCTAACCCACCTTCGTTTTGCTGATGACGTAGTCATTTTTGCAACTACCCCATCGGAGCTGCAGAGTATGATCCAGGAACTTGCTGACAAGAGTAAATAAGTGGGATTAAAAATGAACTTTCAGAAGACAAAAGTGATGTTCAATGCTTTTACAAGAAATGAAGATTTATCGATTGATAGAGAAAAACTGGAGATAACAGACACGTATGTTTATCTTGGACAGCAGATATCAAGTGAGGGTGACATTGATGAAGAAATTAATCGGCGTACAAAACTTGCCTGGAGAGCTTTTGGAAGAAACAGCATAATTTTCAAGAGCAATATGCCATTATGTATTAAAAGAAAAGTATTTGATCAATGCATCCTTCCAGTGCTTACGTATGGTGCAGAGACGTGGACCTTAACTAAAAGAGACATACAATAGCTGCAGACAACTCAAAGAGCTATGGAGAGGTGCATGCTTGGTATAACCAGGAGAGATAAGAAGAGGAACTCGTGGATCCGAAAAATGACAAGAGTGGAAGACATCATGATCAGAGTTAAATCCCTGAAATGGCAATGGGCTGGACATACTGCCAGAAGGACAGACCATCGATGGACAGCCGGAATTTAAATTGGATTCCAAGGGACAGGAAAAGACCCAGAAGAAGACCACATGGGAGATGGGTGGATGAAATTCGAAAATATGCAGGAGTGACATGGAGGAAACTGGCACAAGACAGACCGTTGTGAAGGAAACTTGGGGAGACCTTCGTCCAGCAGTGGATTGATAATGGTTGACAATGATGATGATGATGATGATATATATATATGGGGGCGGGGGATGTAAGGTCAGGTGATGCGTAACATCTCCTTGAAAAATGTCAAACCTGCCTTCTCGTGGTGCATCCTGTTCCCACTAAAGAGCCCGCCAATAGCGGTATAACTATACTATCGGGATCAGAGGAAATGCTATCCCACGCTCACCAACCCGCTTGGCCAGCGTGGTGAGTTATGGCCAAACACCTCCAAAATGACTCCACAACTTAAATCTTGGCCCTCATTCTCCGGCAGCTGGAATGTACCTGGCCAAGGCAGCGGCCAGTGCGACATGAAGGCAGAGGGTGCTAAGAATCCCCGGAGGACCGGACTAGGCTGCCATCTGATGCTGACCTTGGCTACGTATAATGGACATACCCTATCTTCTGATTCAAGGCTTCTTCAATTGGAAGAGGAACTACAAAGGATCAAATGGGACATCGTCGGGCTAAGTGAGGTAAGGAGAAAAGGAGATCTCATTGAACTGAAAAGTGGACATGTTTTCTACTATCGTGGGACAGATACTGGCAGAACTAGTGGTGTTGGATTTATAATAAACAAGAAACTGAAGGATAAAGTTGTAGAAGTTGAAAGTTCCTCTAACAGAGCTGCACGACTCGTTATCCAACTCTCGAGAAGATATAAGGCTCAGATTATTCAAACTTATGCACCCACCAGAAGTCATCCTGAAGAAGAAATTGAACTATTTTATGAGGAAATTCGTCATCTAAATAATAAAGGTAAGCAGCACTTGAAGATAATTATGGGAGATTTCAATGCAAAAATAGGGCAACGGCAACAGAATAAAACTTCAGTAGGTAAATTCGGTCACGGCAACAGAAACCAGCATGGAAATACTCTCGTTGAGTTTGCAGAGGTAGAAGGGTTTTTGATCTTGAAACTCCTTTTTCAAGAAAAAGCCACACAGGAAATGGACATGGAGACATTCAAATGGGACGACAAGTGAAATTGCTTTTATTATGTGTAACAAAAAATTCGTCATAGAAGACTGCAGTGTGCAAAACAAGTTCAACACAGGTAGTGACCATAGATTGGTGAGATGTAAGATGCACCTCAACACTAAACTCGAACGTGGCAAGCTCATAAGACAAACAAAATGTATTGACATAACCAACCTTAAAAAAAAAAACATAATACCTTCAAGTTGGAACTGAAGAACAGATTCTCTGCGTTAGAAGACCTAACATCGGAAGAAGTGGATATTTCTGAAGTTAACAGAAAAGTAACCAAAGCTCTTATGGAAACAGCAACAAAATTAGCTGGGTCTAAGAACAGGTTGCATGTGAACAAATTATCAGGAAAAACCAAAATGTTGATGCAAAAGAGAATAGAGATGAGGACAACTAAAGAAGATGTGACTTCCAAAGTGGAATATATAGAGCTTTGCAAGACAGTAAGAAAAAGTATCACTGAAGACGTAAGAAAATTCAACTGTGAACTAGTGAGGAAAGCAATTGAAAACAACCAAAGCCTAAAGATAGCAAAGGGACATCTCAGTAAGGGAAGAAAACAGATTATGGCACTGAGAAAAGAACATGGTTCTGTAACAAGAAATAGAGGCAAAATTTTGACAAGAGTGAAAGATTTCTACTCCAAATTATATGAAAGGGATGATACATGTACTCCAGACATCATGAAAGGTACCAGTACCAGAGTTCTTCCAGCCCTCCCAGCAGAAGTTGCACATGCAATCAGGAACATGAAGCGGGGAAAAGCTCCAGGAGAAGATGGAATTACTGTAGACATCATACAAGAAGCAAGTGGAGGAATTTAAACAGTACTCACCCAAATTTTTACTCGATGCCTTAATGAAGGGAAGATTCCTGAGGATTGGAACAACGCTACAATGATCCTGCTACATAAAAAAGGTGACATTGAGGATCTTCGGAACTACAGACCTATCAGCCTCCTATCAGTGGTTTATAAAATCTTTACTAAAGTTCTTTCACACCGTTTGAAGGTAACACTGGACATCTCTCAACCGAGAGAACAAGCTGGATTCAGCAGTGGCTACAGCACAATAAATAGATCATATCCACGTATTGAGATAACTAATTGAAAGAACGAGGGAATATGAACTTCCATTTTGCATGGCTTTTATCGATTTCATGAAAAAGCCTTTCATTCGGTGAAACCATCAGCAGTTACAATCGCTCTGAAATCCTGCGGTATTGAAGATGCATACATTAATATTATTAATAACATGTATGAAAATGCAAGTGCAAAGATTCGGCTGTTTGAAAATACAACACACATAAAAATTGGAAAAAGGGTGAGACAAGGTGACATCATATCTCCGAAGCTCTTTAATGACCACATTGGAAAATGTCTTTCAACCATTGAACTGGGAAAACAAAGGGATAAAGATTAATAGAGATTATCTAGCCCACCTTCGTTGTGCTGATGACATAGCCATTTTTGCAACTACCCCATCAGAGCAGCAGAGTATGATCTAGGAACTTGCTGACAAGAATAAACAAGTGGGATTAAAAATGAACTTTCAGAAGACAAAAGTGATGTTCAATGTTTTTACAAGAAATTAAGATTTATCGATTGATGGAGAAAAGCTGGAGATAACAGACACGTACGTTTATCTTGGACAGCAGATATCAAGTGAGGGTCACATTGATGAAGAAATTAATCGGCGTACAAAACTTGCCTGGAGAGCTTTTGGAAGAAACAGCATAATTTTCAAGAGCAATATGTCATTATGTCTTAAAAGAAAAGTGTTTGATCAATGCATCCTTCCAGTGCTTACGTATGGTGCAGAGACGTGGACCTTAACTAAAAGAGACATACAAAGGCTGCAGACAACTCAAAGCAGCTATGGAGAGGTGCATGCTTGGTGAAACCAGAAGAGATAAGAAGAGGAACTCGTGGATCCGAAAAAGGACAAGAGTGCAAGACATCATGATCAGAGTTAAATCCCTGAAATGGCAATGGGCTGGACATACTGCCAGAAGGACAGACCTACGATGGACAGCCGAAATTTTAGATTGGATTCCAAGGGACAGGAAAAGACCCAGAAGAAAACCACATGGGAGATGGGTGGATGAAATTTGAAAGTATGCCTGAGTTACACGGAGGAGACTGGCACAAGACAGACCGTTGTGGAGGAAACTTGGGGAGACCTTCGTCCAGCAGGGGATTGATAATGGTTGACAATGATGATGATATGGGGGCAGCATTTTTTCCTTTTGCCCCCTTAAAAAATTTCTAGATCCGGCACTGCGAATGTAGTGTCGAATAAACGCAGTATCGCTTTCCATTTTTCACCTACTGATGTGCAAGTGCGTTTGACTGTTGGTGTGTTGGGTAAACTTCCGTGCCACATTTTATACTCTGGACCAGTTCCGGTCACATGACAACAACGGGGAGGAATGTTGGATATGTAAATTAGCGGTATACGTCACAAAAAGAACCGCGTTAAAACTTATTTCTACACCTAATATACAGTATATCAATTACATATGGAAATCTATTGCTAAAGCACACTGTAAGAAATTTTTATCGTATTTCCTTGAGAAGTAAAGGAAAAGCTATAACTAGCAATATTGTTAGGTTTTAGAAGATAAAATGGAATTCTACAGGGTGTTTCAAAACTAATGGAACAAACTTTAAGGGGTGATATAGAACCCACCGAAACAAGCACTTTTCGTCATAGAATGCATTGTCGCAAGTTACGGCGGTTAGGCGCTGGAGGGCGCTTTCCGTTTCCCCACACACGTCGTCTTTCGCAACGCAAAGACCCATATCTTTTACTGGAACGTCTGGATGGGAGGCTGTACCTTTTTTTCCTTCAACAAGTCTTGCTTGAATTGATCCAGCATGTACCAGCAGCCGTCCGCCATAAAATGTGGTTCCAGCATGATGGAGTGCCAGCTCATTTCAGCACTCAGGTGCGTGATTACTTGAATGCCACATTTCCAGGCCAATGGATTGGCCCAGGTGGACCCATCGCTTGGCCCACACGATCACCAGATCTGTCCCCTCTGAATTTCTTTTTATGGGGACATATTAAGTCCGTAATGTATGACACTCCCATTGATTCAAATCAGGAACCAGTCACTGCCGCAGCTGTCCGGGAAATACCTGGTATTTTCGACAACATACGGGCATCTTTACGTCGTCGATGCGAAGCGTGTATCAAAAGTGGCTGTCGCGCTTTTGAACAGCTTTTGTAAATGTAATTAATTTCACTATTTACTTATTAATGTTTGCACATTTGATGTAATTTTGTGATGTCACGTTTTGTTTTTTATTTTGTCTGCAATAAAGCTTTGTTTTGATTTGTTGTGCCATTCCTTTCCTGTCTTTGCGTTACGAAAGACGGCGTGTGTGGGGAAATGGAAAGCGCCCCCCAGCGCCTAAACGTGTAACTTACGACCATGCATTCTATGATAAAAAGTGCTTGTTTCGGTGTGTTCTATCACCCCTTAAAGTTTGTTCCATTAGTTTTGAAACACCCTGTATATAGGTGCAGGAGCGCGGGACGGCAGTGGAGATCCTCCTTCCACGACGCGCCGGGGCCTCAGAGATTCTTAAAGCATCCCTGCCCTAATCATTTTGAGCAGTGTAGTTTATCCAACAATGGAACCTGCGACTGAACCACAATTAAATAAATTCAGATAATGTGATATTTTTTTTTAACATTTCAAGGGAGTTCAGTATTCTTTTTTTTTTTTTTTTTTTTGGTTGGAGGTTTAACGACCACCGTGAGCGCAACTCAATGGGCTAATAAGCAGTCGCCCGTCCCTAATTTAGGGTCACTGGTTCCAGGGAAGGGAGAGAGCCAGTGCCGTAAGACAAACACTACATCTATGCCTCACCGGGATTCGAACCCGGACCCCTTTCGGACGAATGGTCAGAGGCCATCGCCTTAGACCACTGAACCACCGGGGTGGCCCAGTTTTCTTTCGGACCCTCGTTTTTCATATTTTGTATTTTATTTTATTTTATTGTTTTTATTTTCTGGCGTGTAAAAAGTATTCGCTAGTAGAATACTCGAAGCAAACAGAATATAAATTCTCAATTTGCTTGTACGACTTATTGGTCATCCATGTAACACCTCTCAGGAAACTTGAAAATTTCACCGCCATGTAGCGCGAATCGAACCCGCATCTCCCGATTTACGCTCAAGTAGTGTTCTCCCTAGAGTTTTTTTACAGCTGGGTGGCAAGAAATTTTAGCTGGGTGGTACTTTAAACGACCCCTTACTCAATCGGAAAAAAAAGAAAGGATGTTTTGCGTAACATGACTGTACTTATTAAATACTTAATGATAAATCATGTTCAACACAGATTTCAGTCGTTTTCACTAATATTTATGGTGTATGTGGGAGTAAGTTTTGCACTCTTACTATTATGTGTGTTGTGAAAACATTCATTACAGGAAATTCAGCTGGGCGGCAGAGAAAGTTAGCTGGGTGGGCCGCCCGGTAAAAAGGCTCTAGGGAGAACACTATCGAGTATGCTAACCATTACACCACCCAGGACAGTTAAGTCCCAAGCAATGGAGACTAAGCAAACATAGCTTTGGAATCTGAACATCCTCAGATTTTCGCTAGTCGAAGCATCCTTGCTTCCTCATAGCCCAATGCTGTGGGTCAGTGCCGCACCAGAAACACTCGGGGCTTCCCTGCAAAAAAAAATTTTCAAGGCCCTTTTGCAAAAATCTATTAGCTTTCAATTACTGAAAATTTTTACATTCACATTATTTACTAGGCTTACTAGGCTTAATGGGCGTTTCAATAAATAAATTTTTTTGGAACCTACAAGTATTTTTCGTATAACCAAAATTACTACACTTTATTGCGTGAAACACAAATGCGCTCATGGTAATTAAAATGATTGCCCTATATAGTTTCATGCCGATGCAAAGTGCTCCAAAACACTTACGTCAGACTTAATATCATGCAAATTTTATTATTTTAAAGAACCAAGGCCAGCCTCTTTGAAATGACTCACGATAACACACACACACACAAACGTAACTGCCGTGTGATAGTGTCTAATGACTTTTTCTATTTATATGAGAATATAGAACGTAAGTAAGCAAGTAAATAAGTAACAATTAAGAATTGTGGCACAAAACACGTAGAACTACTTAAATTGTTTACTCTCGATTATGAAAAACACACCTAAAATAATGTCACAAGTTTTGCACATTGTACAAAATTTTTCTCTTGACTGTCTGATAAACAAAAAACAAAAACAAAAACAAAAAAACACCACACAGCTCGTCTGTACTTCTTCGTTCCCGCAAAGAACACCTTTTAAAAAGTTCATTGTATTCTGAAGGATGCCTAATTATGAGCAAACATTTGTAATACATGACACCTTATCCGCATCGGTATAAAGATCCCACTAATTGAACTGTTATTTCTTCCACATTTTGTTGTTAATATACACTGATGATCCATTAAATTATGACCACCCCTAGCCTAGATAAATGAGCGCGCCTGGAGACCGAACGGTGGCACAGGTGAAGTACACGGAGCAATACACACAACTCGAGGACCGGCTTTTGGCTAGTAGTGTTCGGAGTCAGAATGAGAAAAGCTGCCGATTTATCGGAGTTTGATAAAGGACAAATTGTGATGGCTCGGCACCTCGGAACTACGATCTCGGAAACGGCGGGGCATGTGGATTGTTCACGTGCCGCTGTAGTGGGTACGTATTAAAAGTGGTGCACAGATGGCCAAACGATGAACCGTCCTCCAGTCGTGTGCCGTCCGCAGCTCATTGATGCCAGAAAGGAGCGGAGACTGTCGCACATTATTCAAAGAGACCGCAAGTCCACAGTGCGACAAATCCCCCGCAGCTACAACAGTGGTGGTCAGGGCAATGTGTCACAATACACAGTTCATCACAGCCTTCTGCTCAAGAGCCTGCGTAGCCGAAGACCCAGACGGGTCCCCATGCTCACTGCACGTCATCACCAACAACGCATGAAATGGGCCAAAGATCATCGAGATTGGACCGTGGATGATTGGAAGAAAGCGGACTGGTCTGACGAATCAAGATTCCTGGTGCATCACATAGACGTCCGAGCGCGGATACGTCGATTGCCAACGGAGGCTATGGCACCTGCAGCACTGTTGTAAGGAAACAGGCCGTCGGGGGCGGTGTTTTCTTTGCACACTTTAGGCACCATTATCCCAATAGCACAATCCCTGACAGCTGTCAGTTATCTGAACATCGGTGCGGCTCAAGTTCATCTATTCATGGCAACTGTCAGAATCGTCAAGGAGGGGGGGCATGCTGTGGTGACTTTCTGTTAATGCCCTGGCCTCCAAATTCTCCTGACATGAACCTAATCGAACATGGATGCCTATTGCCACCTCATTGAATCGATGCCTCGCCGAGGGGCCGCTGTTTTGCGGCCTAAAGGAGGTCCTACAGCTTATTAGATAGGTGGTCATAATGTAATAGCTCATCGGTATACATCACAGCCCATTTACGAAGGGAGCTATGGGAGGGCGGCTGAAGCCCCCGGCCTCGCATTCTGAAGGGGCCCAGAATTATGCAGGATGCTTGAAGAATTGATATTCTACAAAAAAAATTCAGATAGCGCAGCGAAAATTATAATAAACTACCTTATGATTTTTTTTTTATTTCCTTCCCCTTTTTCAGGAGTCCGCAAAAGGTATAGTCACCCCCAGTCCATCCTCAAATCTTTCGAAAGCATTTCAGATGTTTTTTTGTACACATCTCTTATTGGGGGAAATTTTCATACATTAAGAATTCGTTTGAATCATGATGTTTGGATCATATTATTTTGTCCGCTACCACTTCGATATAATTTCAACAAGCTAAACCCTGAAGGGGGGTATTAAAGTAGAACTGAACTAAGTCTAGGGCCTATGAATCAAGTGGAAGAGAAATATTTATTAATAACTTGACATGTTATGTAAATATTTAGTGCTTAAGGAGGTAAAAGCGCAGCATTATTAAAAAATCCCACCTTATTATCTTTTCCTGAACACAGCATGAGTCATGCTATAATCCGTTGTTTCGTCGAACACTGTGGTTTTAAAAATTTACTAAGTCACGGCAATTTATTTCTTCAAAGTAAAGTACAATTCTCGCTTGGCTTACGTATAACTTTTTCTCGAAATTTGTTTGGAGTTCCTAATTCAATTCTTAATATAGGCCAAGATACGGCAATCATCACCCCTCCCCCGCCTCCTTAGACTTGTTGTTTCTATTTCTGGCCAGTTGTCCTAAGCTAAACGGGCCTGAAAATTCCGACAAACAAAAGAACTCGGCGTTAGGCACCTTGGAAACCAGCCACACATATTTCGGCAACCTGAAAAACTACCTCACTGGAAAACTGCCACACATTCAAAGTATTCCTCGGAGGAAAGGCAATTTGTGCCCAACCCCTTAATGTAAAACACGTGGCAGTTTACCGGCAACCGGCAAAAGCGAATGGATGTAGAGATTATCAACCGAAAAGGTCGGAGCTCAAATTTAAAACGTGTAATCAATGCATTTTAAATTTTAGCTCCGTCTTAAATTTAAAGAGATGTGCCAAAAACAGTGTTTGGCTCAACAGAACATTTGCTACGTATTTTTTTTTTCTTTTTCCCTGATGCCGTCAAAGTGGTAAAATGTTTTTGTCGCTTTAGCATAACTTGGTTTTCTTCTACAATACTGAGGTACAAGTATGTATATACTTTTTTTTTCTTGAGTTAGCATTTTTCTTGAGTTAGAAGCTTTTTTACAGCTTCTGAATTTAGGTAATCGGTAAAAAAGTCCGAGGAAAAAAAGTCCGAGACTGTTGATAAACCCGAAAAAAAAAAATTTCAGGAAAAAAGACTAGGAAAAAAAGGCCAGGAAAAAAAGTCCGAGATGGGCGTTTTGATTGTCATAAAATCTACACCTTGTAGCAGAAGAATTTTGCATAATGGAAAAGTTGAAAGTAGACAAAAAGTATTCTTCATGGTAAAAGCTATGCTAAGGAAAATGGACTTTTCAAATACCTGGTGGGAAAACTATGCGCTATTTTACGCAGGAGGTATTTTCAAAAGGTTTTCCGAGGTGAGAGATATCGGTCCATGAAAGAATTTTGTCAAGAGTTTTCAGAAGAGCTCAGATTTTGCTGTGAATACATCAAAGCAGAAATAAACACTTACACCTCCTGGTGGCCAAAAAGCATTCTTTAACAGAAATTAGGAATTATGTGCAAAACATTTCCCATCAGGAGCTGTATCCGATGCAGGAAGAATTTTTGAAATAGGACTTTTATAAGCAGAGATATTGGAGAAAAGACAATTTACCTTTACGCCCCCTAGAGCAACATCTACGCATTACTTGAAGAAGTGACTGTACCTATAATAGTCTTTGATATAAATGGCATTGAAAGGGAAAATAATTATTTCAACTGGATATTTAATATTTAAAAGCAAAGATATGAAATAAAATGTATTTTGAATTCGTAGAATCTGCATTTACGCCATTTAGCAGAGGAAACGTGCATCAGAAAAAAAAAGGAAAAAAAAAGGGCAGAATGCAAAGATCATCATTCTCACATTTCAAGCTTTCCAACGCAAAAGAAATTTTTCTGATCAGACTGATAGTTGCCGAAATATGCTGTCCACTGATGGATGGACAAAGTGATAACATAGGCACAATCCTTGTTTTACAAATGGCGTGCTAATAACACAACTTCAGTACTGTTAACAGACAAGAAAACTAACAGCCTCCCGCATTTTGACAGAGGTGGGGAGGGAAATTTGTCAGACATAAGTTATATCAGTAGAAAAATTCTTAACTATGAAACATTGTGCAGGGACAAAAAGGCAGGAATGGATAGAATTCCAGGACATGTAACAGAATTTTAGGATATTTGCAGGGCAATATGGAATTCCAGGACTTTTCCAGGATGTGTACGAACCATGTGCAAAGCATATATTGTGCTACACTAATCTCCTTCTGTTTTCACATGAGCATGGAAGGTTATTCATTTCATGAATTGACACAGACACATCTTTTGTATTGAAATCACTTGGTAAAAGTTGGGATCTATCTACGTACCATCAAACATTACCACATCAGCACCTTCCACACAGGGAAACATTTGTCACTGTTTACAGTCACATGCGAGCGAGCGAGCGAGAGAGAGAGAGAGAGAGAGAGAGAGAGAGAGAGAGAGAGAGAGAGAGAGAGAGAGCCCATTACTGCAAACAGTAGGAGACAAAGAGTCATCCGGACACTTGCTTTAGAGGAGAGAATCTTGGTACCCACACTAAAGAAAGAAATAGCTGCAATAGAAAATATCTCAAAAGCATGAACTTGCCGAGAGTTCTGTATGAACAGAGCTTGTACCCATACTACGTGTAGCATGTCCCCAGGGTTTCACATATCCTATTATCCATCACAAACAACTGGCTAATGGCGTATGCAGAAATGGGCGGGTGACCCATTCATTTCATCAGTGCTCTTTACAGATGAGGCCAGATTCACCAGTGAGAGCATCATAAATTTTCACAACAATCACTTATGGGCAGAGAAAAACATGCATGGTGGCATCTGAAGTAGAGAATGTGCCATTGATACTTCGCACAATGAATATGGTTTATGTATGTATAAATGAATATGGTTCACAATGTATATAGTCCATGAGCCCAAGTCATTTTAGCTATATGATACAAGAACTCTTGGACAATAACTACCCTGCCCAGTGAATAGGTCACTGAGAAAATTCAGCTTGGCACTAGTGCTTTCCATATTTTCCAATGGATTTCTACTTGTGGGGACATTTAAAAACTCTCATTTACTCCACTCCATTCACTGACACGGTTCAGAAGCAAGTTCCAAACAACTGTCAGACAATCCACAACACCTCCACTAAATTTTAATGAGTTCAACAGTCAATAAAAACACATGCTCAGACTGTGTTGAGTCTCATAGCAGAAATTGCAAGCACTTTTCTTCCTGTAAACATACCAATGCACTGTGTGTCTTCAAAATCATTTCAACAGACATTTTTATAGCTAACACTGGCAAGAAATTTACATTAAAAAAAAAAAAGGTTATAAAGGGCAAGCAAAATTGTTCCTCATTAATGTTTATATAGATTATATGTCTTATTTTGTGGTGTAGAACATGTCCTGGGAAATTGACCAAGGTCCTTTATTTTTATTACATAATATAAAGTGGACATATATCATCATTGTCAACCATTATCAATCCACTGCTGGACGAAGGTCTCCCCAAGTTTCCTCCACAACGGTCTGTCTTGTGCCAGTCTCCTCCATGTCACTCCTGCATACTTTCAAATTTCATCCACCCATCTCCCATGTGGTCTTCTGGGTCTTTTCCTGTCCCTTGGAATCCAATCTAAAATTTCGGCTGTCCATTGATGATCTGTCCTTCTGGCAGTATGTCCAGCCCATTGCCATTTCAGGGATTTAACTCTGATCATGATGTCTTCCACTCTTGTCATCAGCCTTTGTATGTCTCTTTTAGTTAAGGTCCACGTCTCTGCGCCATAAGTAAGCACTGGAAGGATGCATTGATCAAACACTTTTCTTTTAAGACATAATGGCATATTGCTCTTGAAAATTATGCTGTTTCTTCCAAAAGCTCTGCAGGCAAGTTTTGTACGCCGATTAATTTCTTCATCAATGTGACCCTCACTTGATATCTGCTGTCCAAGATAAACGTACGTGCCTGTTATCTCCAGCTTTTTTCCATCAATCGATAAATCTTCATTTCTTGTAAAAGCATTGAACATCACTTTTGTCTTCTGAAATTTCATTTTTAATCCCACTTCTTTATTCTTGTCAGCAAGTTCCTGGATCATACTCTGCAGCTCTGATGGAGTAGTTGCAAAAATGACTACGTCATCAGCAAAACGCAGGTGTGTTAGATAATCTCCATTAATCTTTATCCCCTTGCTTTCCCAGCTCAGCGACTGAAAGACACCCTCCAATGGGGCATTAAAGAGCTTTGGAGATATGGTGTCACCTTGTCTCACTCCCTTTCCAATTTTTATGTGTGTTGCATTTTCAAACAGCCGAATCTTTGCACTTGCATTTTCATAGCTGTTATTAATAATATTAATGTATGCAAATTCAATACCGCAGGATTTCAGAGCCATTGTAACTGCTGATGGTTTCACCGAATCAAAGGCTTTTTCATAATCGATAAAAGCCATGCACAATGGAAGTTCATATTCCCTCGCTCTCTCAATTAGTTCTCTCAGTACGTGGATATGATCTATTGTGTTGTAGCCACTCCTGAATCCAACTTCCATGTCCAGTGTCACCTTTAAGCGGTGTGAAAGAACGTTAGTGAAGTGTTTATAAACCACTGATAGGAGGATGATAGGTCTGTAGTTCCCGAGATCCTCAATGTCACCTTTTTTATGTAGTAGGATCATTGTAGCGGTGTTCCAATCCTCAGGAATCTTCCCTTCATTAAGGCATCGAGTGAAAATTTGGGCGAGTACTGTGTCGATTTCTCCACTTGCTTCTTGTATGATGTCTACAGTAATTCCATCTTCTCCTGGAGCTTTTCCCCACTTCATGTTCTTGATTGCATGTGCAACTTCTGCTGGGAGGACTGGAGGAACTCTGGTACTGGTATCTTTCATGATGTCTGGAGTATATGTATCATCCCTTTCATATAATTTGGAGTAGAAATATTTCACTCTTGTCAAAATTTTGCCTCTATTTCTTGTTACAGAACCATCTTCTTTTCTCAGTGCCATAATCTGTTTTCTTCCCTTACTGAGATGTCCCTTTGCTATCTTTAGGCTTTGGTTGTTTTCAATTGCTTTCCTCACTAGTTCACAGTTTAATTTTTTTACGTCTTCAGTGATACTTTTTCTTACTGTCTTGCATAGCTCTATATATTCCACTTTAGAAGTCACATCTTCTTTAGTTGACCTCATCTCTCTTCTTTTTTGCATCAACATTTTGGTTTTTCCAGATAATTTGTTCACATGCAACTTGTTCTTAGAACCAGCTAATTTTGTTGCTCTTTCCATAAGAGCTTTGGTTACTTTTCTGTTAACTTAAGAAATATCCACTTCTTCCGATGTTAGGCCTTCTAAAGCAGAGAATCTGTTCTTCAGTTCCAACTTGAAGGTATTATGGTGTTTTTTAAGGTTGGTTATGTCAATACATTTTGTTTGTCTTATGAGCTTGCTACGTTCGAGTTTCGTGTTGAGGTGAATCTTACATCTCACCAATCTAGGGTCACTACCTGTGTTGAACTTGTTTAGCACACTGCAGTCTTCTATGACGAATTTTTTGTTACACATAATAAAATCAATTTCATTTGTCGTTCCATTTGGATGTCTCCATGTCCATTTCCTGTGTGGCTTTTTCTTGAAAAAGGAGTTCAAGATGAAAAACCCTTCTGCCTCTGCAAACTCTATGAGAGTATTTCCACGCTGGTTTCTGTTGCCGTGACCGAATCTACCTACTGAAGTTTCATTCTGTTGCCGTTGTCCTATTTTTGCTTTGAAATCTCCCATAATTATCTTTAAGTGCTGCTTACCTTTATTATTTAGATGACGAATTTCCTCATAAAATTGTTCAATTTCTTCTCCAGGATGACTTGTGGTGAGTGCATAAGTTTGAATAATCTGAGCCTGGTATCTTTTCGAGAGTTGGATAACGAGTCATGCAGCTCTGTCAGAGGAACTTTCAACTTCTACAACTTTATCCTTCAGTTTCTTGTTTATTATAAATCCAACACCACTAGTTCTGCCAGTATCTGTTCCACGATAGTAGAAGAAATGTCCACTTTTCAGTTCGATGAGATCTTCTCCTTTTCTCCTTACCTCACGAAGCCCGACGATATCCCACTTGATTCTTTGTAGTTTCTCTTCCAATTCAAGAAGCCTTGAATCAGAAGATAGGGAGCGTCCAGAAGATAGGGAGCGTCCATTGTACGTAGCCAAGGTCAGCATCAGATGGCAGCCTAGTCCGGTCCTCCGGGGATTCTTAGCACCCTCTGCCTTCATGTCGCACTGGCCCCTGCCTTGGCCAGGTACATTCCAGCTGCCGGAGACTGAGGGCCAAGATTTAAGTTGTGGAATCATTTTGGAGGGGTTTGGCCATAACTCACCACGCTGGCCAAGCGGGTTGGTGAGTGTGGGATAGCATTTCCTCTAATCCCGATGGTATAGTTATACCGCTATTGGCGGTCGTCAGAGCCCCTTTAGTGGGAACAGGATGCACCACAAGAAGGCGGGGTTGACATTTGTCAAGGAGAGGCTGTGATGTTACGCATCACCTGACCTTACATCCCATATATATATATATTCTATTAAGAAGAGACTGAAGCAAAAAAAAATTTTTTTTAACTCATACCAAGTACAACATAGAAAAGGTTATGCATTGACCGGTGTGTTGTACTTGGTATGAGTTAAAAAAATTGTTTGCTTCCGTCTCTTCTAAATAGAATGTGAATTCTGAATTTTCATAACTGCTGCGTTGCGCGTTTTGATCTTCAGGTTATTTTGAAACTTTTGTTTCAAATTCTTAAGTTTTTCTTATGTTTTCGACTGTGCTCTTAAGTATATATATATATATATATATACATCGTCGGGCAAAGTGAGGTAAAGAGAAAAGGAGAAGATCTCATTGAACTGAAAAGTGGACATCTCTTCTACTATCGTGGGACTGATACTGGCAGAACTAGTGGTGTTGGATTTATAATAAACAAGAAACTGAAGGATAAAGTTGTAGAAGTTGAAAGTTACTCTGACAGAGCTGAACGACTCGTTATCCAACTCTCGAGAAGATACCAGGCTCAGATTATTCAAACTTATGAACCCACCACAAGTCATCCTGAAGAAGAAATTGAAGAATTTTATGAGGAAATTCGTCATCTAAATAATAAAGGTAAGCAGCACTTAAAGATAATTATGGGAGATTTCAAAGCAAAAATAGGGCAACGGCAACAGAATGAAACTTCAGTAGGTAGATTCGGTCACGGCAACAGAAACCAGCGTGGAAATACTCTCATAGAGTTTGCAGAGGCAGAAGGGTTTTTCATCTTGAACTCCTTTTTCAAGAAAAAGCCACACAGGAAATGGACATGGAGACATCCAAATGGAACGACAAATGAAATTGATTTTATTATGTGTAACAAAAAATTCGTCATAGAAGACTGCAGTGTGCTAAACAAGTTCAACACAGGTAGTGACCCTAGATTGGTGAGATGTAAGATTCACCTCAACACGAAACTCGAACGTAGCAAGCTCATAAGACAAACAAAATGTATTGACATAACCAACCTTAAAAAACACCATAATACCTTCAAGTTGGAACTGAAGAACAGATTCTCTGCTTTAGAAGGCCTAACATCGGAAGAAGTGGATATTTCTGAAGTTAACAGAAAAGTAACCAAAGCTCTTATGGAAAGAGCAACAAAATTAGCTGGGTCTAAGAACAAGTTGCATGTGAACAAATTATCAGGAAAAACCAAAATGTTGATGCAAAAAGAAGAGAGATGAGGACAGCTAAAGAAGATGTGACTTCCAAAGTGGAATATATAGAGCTATGCACGACAGTACGAAAAAGTATCACTGAAGAATAGCAAAGGGACATCTCAGTAAGGGAAGAAAACAGATTATGGCACTGAGAAAAGAACATGGTTCTGTAACAAGAAATAGAGGCAAAATTTTGACAAGATTGAAAGATTTCTACTCCAAATTATATGAAAGGGATGATACATGTACTCCAGACATCATGAAAGGTACCAGTACCAGAGTTCTTCCAGTCCTCCCAGCAGAAGTTGCACATGCAATCAAGAACATGAAGCAGGGAAAGCTGCAGGAGAAGATGGAATTACTGTAGACATCATACAAGAAGCAAGTGGAGAAATCGAAACAGTACTCGCCCAAATTTTCACTCCATGCCTTAATGAAGGGAAGATTCCTGAGGATTGGAACAACGCTACAATGATCTTGCTACATAAAAAAGGTGACATTGAGGATATCAGGAACTACAGACCTATCAGCCTCCTATCAGTGGTTTATAAAATCTTCACTAAAGTTCTTTCACACCGCTTAAAGGTGACACTGGACATAGAAGTTGGATTCAGGAGTGGCTACAACACAATAGATCATATCCACGTACTGAGAGAACTAATTGAAAGAGCGAGGGAATATGAGCTTCCATTGTGCATGGCATTTATCGATTATGAAAAAGCTTTTGATTCGGTGAAACCATCAGCAGTTACAATGGCCCTGAAATCCTGCGGTATTGAAGATGCGTTCATTAATATTATCAATAACATCTATGAAAATGCAAGTGCAAAGATTCGGCTGTTTGAAATACAACACACATAAAATTTGGAAAAGGAGTGAGACAAGGTGACACCATATCTCCGAAGCTCTTTAATGCCCCATTGGAAAATGTCTTTCAATCACTGAACTGGGAAAACAAAGAGATAAAGATTAATGGAGATTATCTAACCCACCTTCGTTTTGCTGATGACATAGTCATTTTTGCAACTACCCCATCAGAGCTTAGCAAACACATGGAGCATCATGTGTTTGCTAAAATTGGTAATAAAATGTGTGGGTCAATAGGTAAAATTAGGCTGTACATTGAGGAGGCAAATGTATGAGTGCATTTAGGTAACCTTGAAAGTAAATGCCATGATGAGCTGATGAAGAAACAGCACTACTATGGCAGTGTAATATGAACACAAGATCTGAAAATAATAGACTCAGAATGAGTTGTAGACATTTAATAGTACTCACCACACAATCAACTAACACAAATCATTAAGTGCAGCCATGAGTTGTTGACATAGAGGCACTCTGCTCTTACATTACTAGAAAGAAACATACCTATCAAAGTTAAGAGTATTCCAAATGTCCATCATTTGCTACAATGTGTTCCTGGATGTGACTTACATAGTAGGTATCAAGAATATCAGTTAACTTTTAGCACTGGTAACTATCCTGCAATAACCTGCTCTTGCAGCACACATGCAGAGGTTGATGTGTCATATACCTTAGATTTCAGGTAACCTCAACGGGAAAAAATCCAGTGGGTTAGGTCTGGTGACTCGGGCTGTCATAGCCCTAGATGTGTCAGTGGAATGTGGCGGTGAAAAAGTTGCTGACCGATGCTGTGCAATGTGTGCCATTGCTTTGACACTACATATGAGACTGTACATGAAACATCATCAAAAAAGTCTGGTATGGTACCATGGAGCAGTTGTAGATATTGTAGTCCAGTGAGAGAACCTTATAAGAACACTGATCTGACAAATGTGTTATTCCAGATGCCACACCAGACATTAAACCACCAACATACCTGGACTTACTTGTAACCACCATTGCTCATCTATGCTCCTGTGATAGTGATTGTGCCTGTTGTGATTGTGGTCATGTGTGAATGTGAATTCGTCTGTCCACAAAACGTTTGCTAGAAACTATAATAGGTTCATTGACTTCTAACTGATTGAGGACATAATTACACCGGTCTGTATGGCACTGATGATCACCACGATACATGGCCTGCTGGGGTACTCTGTCGTATGGGTAAAACCCATGATTTGCAGTATTGTCCATGCACATCTAGCCATCAGGCCACAGCGAGTTCTCATACACTATATTACGAGTGGGCAAGTACAAAGGGCACAACATTCACAGCGCTCAACCTATTCAAGGATTGATGCGGTCTACCAGAGCATTGCCAAATCATAGTGTTACTTGTTTGGCAGAGATGTTATGTTGTACAAGGCGGGTGTGATCGTGGAAGGTGTAGAACAAGGACCACCAGGAAAATGCTATGAGTATAGCCGAGCAGCTGCATGTGCATTTCACCAACACTCTCCATATATCAACACTATCTCAGACCACTGTTCAGAAGTGTACTCCATTGTACATACAGTTGTCATTCAATGAAGTCATGTTACCTTATTTCACCTGCATAGGAAACCTTAAATAATATGCATTCACTGTGTGTCATCACTAAATTAGCTTTCCACACATGTACGGAAGTCACAGTACTTTGCTTACTTGCACACAGGGTAATAATACCTAGGATCAACATGCTGCAAGGCCTTGCTTTTTAATTTAGAGGAGCAACAGATAAAATTGAAAACTTTGATATTTGACAAAAATATTGCAAAAAAAGGCAACACTTTTTTTGCACATTTCTTATTTTTTTAATTCCTTTCATAAATTTTTCATGTCATTATTTATTGTGTTAAAATGTTCACTTCACAGTCAGGTTATCCTTGCCACGAGCAAATAAGAGTTTCAGAGGAGTAAAAGTTTGCAGGATGCCCATGAATCTTCAAGAAACTGAGTTTAAGCACTCTTCAAAGCGTAAAGCTCTGTTGTACTTTAAAAGATATACAAGAAAAGTGCAATAAAATATGCAGTTCACACATGCTAATGATTTTTTTGTATAAAGAAGAAATTTTTGTCTCTTCATTATATAAATATAAGAATTTACTTGGTCATGCAAACCTTTTTAATCGAATATACATATATTACATATAGCGTCAGGTGCCCACTTTCACTGGCTATTTCTGAGGTGGTTTCGGCAAACAAAAAATCTATGGATATGGGCTTAGCCACTACGAAGAAAGGAAAAAAAAAGAGAGAGATAAGTAGAAAGAAAAAACTCTGCCAAGATTAATTTTGTTAAAAAAAGAACATCAATTTCGATGGACAACGACTGAATAAATAAATTAAAAAACATGTTCAGTTAGGT
Source organism: Macrothele yani (assembly GCA_039090855.1). Taxonomy (NCBI): domain Eukaryota; kingdom Metazoa; phylum Arthropoda; class Arachnida; order Araneae; family Macrothelidae; genus Macrothele; species Macrothele yani. The sequence goes on along the minus strand of CM077001.1, from coordinate 64,358,210 downwards.
TGAGGCTCTGCTACTGCCAGGCCTCAACAGCACCAGTTTTTTGCTCTAATCCCTAGACAGCATTCTGATGACACTGTACTCCCAAATACTGTAAATACACTTCCATACCTTGCAATCCCCACTGTGCAGTCTAATTCACCTATTCATTGGCCCCCACCTTTTATGACCAATCTGTAGCAAACACATGGTGCTCCCAAACTTCACAATTGACATTTTGTGCTATTTGTCATAGTTTTGGAGTTGGGGAATTAACTTCAAGATGAATGAAATGCTTACATGCCATGCTTTGTTTTCCTGAAGTATGGCTACATTACGAGGAGCAGTAAGATAAGAATATAATTTATAAAATAATTTAAAAGTACAAGTGATATACGTAACTAATTTTTAACAGAATACAAAGGGTGCTATCTGACATAGTTTGCCAAATTTAAACATACCAGTTGTAGTCGATGCCAGTACACTTTCAAAATACATAGTGTTAATGTTATGAAGTTACTGTAATTAAAACGGTAGTTACGAAGCCACTACAGCTTAAATGTCATGTACTTACTAGCATCTGGGTTATTTGCCAGATTTAAATATTAATATAAATCAGTGATTAGAAGTAATGCTGTTACTGTAATATACTTTTACAGTAGTGTCGTGTGTAGCACAATGGCATAACTAGAACAAAGTGCCCCCCCCCCCCACACACACAATATTTACTTTAGTATCCCTAAGCACAGTAATTTTCTCTGGATTTTGAACACAATGGAGGATGTGTTTTTCGTGCGTATGTGGGAGGGGGTATGAAGATTGTCCGGAAAAATAAGGGGCTACCTATAGAGCCCTGTAGTTTTATTTCTTTATGTAATTTTTGGAACCGATGCATGAACATACATTTTATTGCAATAGATAACTCAGTGCCCCGCCCCCCGGCATTCCCAGTACTGTTTTCTTTTTTTAAATTGCGGTTTATTTTTCAGTTGTAAGGTAATAGAAGTAACCCTTTCTTCTAAATTTTACGTACATGCTACTGCTAACACGATACAAACTGATTATAAGGATTAGGATTTGAACATTTATTTGTACATGAACTCCATTCTTCTTTCCTTTTGGGTGGACTTCAGTGTTACGTTTTCATAAAAAGTTTTTTTTTTATTGGAGGTTTAACGACCACCGTGAGCAACTCAATGGGCTGTAAGCAGTTGCCCGTCCCTAATTTAGGGTCACTGGTTCCAGGGAAGAGAGAGAGCCAGTGCCGTAAGACAAACACAACATCCATGCCCGACCGGGATTCGAACCCAGACCCCTTACGGACGAATGATCAGAGGCCAGCGCCTTAGACCACTGCGCCACCGGGGCGGCATAAAAAGTTTCTTCTGAGTACTTTTTCATATTTAAAAATTAAAAAGAATGTTTTTTTCTATTGCCAAGTTGCTGAAATGTACATGGCTCTAAGATATATCATGATTCTTTTTAATGCAGAAAAACTTCTTTCGGCAGTTGCTGATGGAAACTTTAATATTAGGTCTGCTGATTTGTACACCACGCTAAACACAATGTCCAACAATTTGTTCATCTTTATGTAACAAGAAATGTCTCTTACTGATTTCTTTTTGTATTCATCAAGGGAATTAAAACACCTTTAGTTGATTTTTTAGTCAAGCTATATCAAAATTTGAAGCATAGAGTTCTTTAAGTTCTGATAGTAGATGTTTAGAAAAGCTTTCAAAAAATTTATCAAAACAGTTCGAATCCAACAAAGCCACGAATTTAAGATACAATATCCCTGATTTTAATTTATTGACACTTCACACAAACTGAAACAACTCTCGCGAAACACATACTATTATCGGCACGAGCAAGTGAGTGACTAATGTGTATCCAAGTCTTCTCTTTTCTGAGCGAACCGTTGCCAAAGCATTCCCCTTCACCTGCTATGTTGTCATGGAAATGCTAGCTGGCGATTGTATTGAAGGTCTTCGCATCAGAACAGCGAAGACTGACTGGTAGAGCTGTTTGCATTACAATGACACCATCCTGGGAGACCCGTTGTTCTTTGCTCACCAGATAGATTCTTTTAGTGAAAAGAAGCGAATCCGCACTTTTTTTTCGCAGCAAAAGCATCGACATATCGTAATACCGTTGTTAATTGCCTTTTATTTGTGTATATTTCATTTACTTTGATTTGTGCATTCTATGGGCTTTGCAGCTAGCCTCGAATATACGCCACTGCTGATACTGAGCTTCACTTGGACACCTTCGTGACATTTTGCAAATGGATGTCCTTTGCTAGCCTATTCAAGTTTTCCTATGCAGTGAATGAGACATACTTACTATAAGTACTAAAAGGAATAGCAAAGTGTAATTGTTTTGTCCAAAACTAAAATCACTTGAAGAAATCACCCATCACAAATCTGTGGCTGCCACGAATAAATGTTGACACCTGTCATGTACGTAATTCTAGGTGACTGACTGTTTTCACACATCCTCCACAAGTGATCTCCATGTGTGCTAGTACTTTTCCTCCTCAGCACAGAGAAAAGGCGATTGGAGAGCAATCATATTATTTACAACTCATTGCAGAGCAATCGTTTTACAAGCCATGCAGAGCAATCATATTATTTACAACTCATTGCAGAGTACAAGCCATGAAGAGCAATCGTATTATTTACAATCCTTTGCAGAGCAATCGTATCACAAAATATTGCAGAGTAATCGTATTACAACCCCGAGCCAAAGAGCTTCAATCTGTAGGAAATCTAGTGTTTTAAAAGTGAAACTTGACATTTTTTAGCTAAGTTTATCTTAAAGAAAAATCTGAATCTTTGGGTTAATTATTTGGTTTTTTTTCCATAAAATTATAACTAGCAGCTGCAGCATGTCACTTCATTACCCAGTAGTTATACCACTGGTCCAGCATTGCTACAAAGAGAAATATATATGTATTTCTCGATATATCGAGATGGAAAAACATGAAAAATATGCATGTAAAGATCTCCAGAATTTGTACCTTCAACTTAACCTAAAGGTATCAAAAATAGGTACGCCGCCCCGGTGGCGCAGTGGTCTAAGCGATGGCCTCTGATCATTCGTCCAAACCGTCCGGGCTGGAATCCCGGTGAGGCATGGATCTTGTGTTTGTCTTACGGCACTGGTTCTCTCCCTTCCCTGGAACCAGTGACCCTAAATTAGGGACGGGCGACTGCTTGTAGCCCACTGAGTTGCTCACGGTGGTCGTTAAACCTCCAATCAAAAAAAGTAGCTACTTTTCAAAAACGTAGTTGTAGTTGTAGCAAGGTACTTTTCAAGAATGTGATTGTAGCAGTAGTTAGCTACTTTTAAAAAGTAGTTTTTCAATTACTAGTATAAATATACAATATGCAATACATGAATACGAAGTCTTCCTCCACATATATGACATTGCGCCGCCCCGGTGGCGCAGTGGTCTAAGCGATGGCCTCTGATCATTCGTCCGAACGGGGTCCGGGTTCGAATCCCGGTGAGGCATGGATGTTGTGTTTGTCTTACGGCACTGGCTCTCTCCCTTCCCTGGAACCAGTGACCCTAAATTAGGGACGGGCGACTGCTTATAGCCCATTGAGTTGCTCACGGTGGTCGTTAAACCTCCAACCAAAAAAAAAAAAAAAAAAAAATGACATTGGACTGATGGGGCCGAGAGTTAAGTGACTGTAATTTCTTCGCACAGCTTACCTCCGCAAATTTGCACTTTTTAATCAGTAAGAAACTCATTTATGTTTCTAAACTGCCCCAAAAGACGCGTACGGTATGGCGAAAATACATGCGGTCTCCTATACTAATTTAAAAATTCTTCATTGGCACCTACTCTAACATACTTACAGCTTCGCCTACGTGATAAATGTTTACGGTAAATATTTATCACAATTCACAACAGAGCAAATCTCATAAAAACAACCTACAGAACAGAACACGACGCCATCTAATGACAATAATTCAAAGTGCAACAGAATATTCCGTGCAGCTCAAAGCCAATAATATACCTAGCCCGCCCACTTCCTATATACGTAATGGTAATCAAAAGCGACCACCGCGACACTGGTGCTAGCCCCAAGAAACTACGCGCGACGTCAGAACGTGACGTATCAAAGGTGACGTACTAGGTACTAGCTTTCGAACCGCAACCGCGACCCTTGCTTGGCGTCTACTCAATTCTCCTCCCCCCGTCACCCTCCTCCTCCTCCTCACCTTTTTTTTTTTTGATTGGAGGTTTAACGACCACCGTGAGCAACTCAATGGGCTATAAGCAGTCGCCCGTCCCTAATTTAGGGCCACTGGTTCCAGGGAAGGGAGATAGTCAGTGCCGTAAGACAAACACAACATCCATGCCTGTACGGGATTAGAACCCGGACCCCTGCCCCGGTGGCGCAGTGGTCTAAGCGATGGCCTCTGATCATTCGTCCGAAAGGGGTCCGGGTTCGAATCCCGGTGAGGCATGGATGTTGTGTTTGTCTTACGGCACTGGCTCTCTCCCTTCCCTGGAACCAGTGACCCTAAATTAGGGACGGGCGACTGCTTATAGCCCATTGGGTTTGTCACGGTGGTCGTTAAACCTCCAACCAAAAAAAAATATATTAAGTCAGAAGTAAAAGAGGCTTTATTAATATAATCCCTTCTTTTTATGGCACATCCATATCATCCAAAGAAACGCATTTGGATGTTATTCCATTAATGCAATCTTGCGAATTACGTGACCAACCGTTATGAAGGAGCGTGAAACTTGTGCTCATTAACTGCATTTCTTGTGAATTACTATATAAAAGAGTAGAAAAAAACAAATTTAAGGCATGAAAACTAAAAATATCAGGGCTTGAAAAATATCTGAAAAGTTACATGCCCAGCTGGGCATATGCAAAAATTATTTACCTGGCCAGGTAGTAAAAGAGCTAAATGCCCAAGTTAATTTATCTTTTAAAATAACAATCTGAACTTTTAAGTTAAAGAATATTGTGAACTTTTTTTATGTTTTGCATTTCCATTTTAAGCATGTACTTAAAATGTCCAATGCACGAAGCATGTACCTCAAGTTTTAAGCTTATGATGCTGAAATTGGTACGGATTTGAGAAATTCAGTGATTCTGCCATGTTCTTTTCGTTGAATTGTTCGCCCTTTGTCACGAAGCACCGGAGGCTAATTCCATCAATGGCATGCATCCTGTCGCTGACTATAAACAACATTTAGAGCAAAATTACATATGGTTCCAATATCTGGACCTAGAGCATAATATACTTAAAAGTAATATTCTTCTGTCCTTGGCACTCCAGAACAATAACTTGTGGTGATTAGCAGTCAACTGAAACACAACATGTGATGGCTGTTTTTTTTTTTTTTGTAGTAGGAAATTATATTCCAAACTTTTTCATTTTTAAATTTAGTTGCACAGTCCGGGCAACTAAGATTGCTTATTTTACTTGCCCAGGCCAATAATTTATATGCCCGAAGTATGGTATGTTTCAAGCCTTGAATATGGATGTACATAAATCTTAGTGAAATGAAATAAGGTTAGTTTGGGATCAGTGGTGCAAGAGTTAATCAGATAGTGTAAATAACAAACATAAAAACAATTCTCTGGTAAAATATCATCTTTATTCATTTACAAAAAATGTGCAGTAATTGCATATTACGTACTTTCTTAAAATGCAGAAACAAGAAAAGTAAAAACTACAGAATTTACTAGATAATATCTATTGTGAGTAATGCAACAAATTCCAAACATATGGTTTGCTGTGTTTGATATTCACAAATAACATTTTCAAAATCTCGATTTCTTAAAAAAGCGTTGTGCGGAAAAAGGTTTTCCCGTTAGAAATTGTTCTGTACTGTTGTTAAATTACACAAAACAGAAAAAAATCAAACCTTTAGTTATTATTCATTTCATAGTGAACACTGATAAAGAGTTTGCATTTCCAAATATGTGAGATACATGTTTCCTTTAGAGAAAGACTGAATTTAAAAAAAGAAAACATCACAACATTAAAAAAATCATTTGTTGCTCTCATAGGCAATAAGACATCCACACATTTACACAGAGGGAACTGCACATTATCAATAATACAGTTATTACATAAATCTGCTTAGGTTTAAGCTTTTACGTTGCAAATAAGGCAAGAGCCATAATTCAAACTATTCTATTTAAAAAAAAATTCTTAGGAAATGTAGCTGTATCAAAACTTTCTTACTACAGTGAGTTATTCATACTCCTTTCCACAGCACCCATGAGGTAGAGTATGGTGGTCTGCGCTTTTTTTAGCGTGGTTTCGCCTGCTTCACACATGGCCATAATCCACATGGCACAAATTGTGCAACTTCTATTTTTCAAGGTGTAGTTGCATGCTGCAGTACATGTTTTCTGCAAATGGTGTACAAATATCACACTAAATCTTGAGCAACAAACTTTGATGTAGACAGTCTATGATCTCAAACTGAAAGCAATGTAGAACTATTTTTCCCCCATGGTGAAATAAAATATATTGCAGAGCATAAATGAAACGGAAATAAATCAGATAATTTTCACACAGATACAGTATATCAATTTGAATGAACCATAATCCCACAGGCTGTTTTCTTAAAACTACCTGATAACTATTGATGTTATTTGGCAGGCATTAGATAACATAATATGTGAATGAACAATACCTAATTTGAAAGGACCCCTTGCCCTCAAATAATCTAATAGCGCAGGGTCCGAAAAAAAGAGAGGTCTTATAGGAAAGATGAAAGAGCAGTTATAAAATGCACAAGGGAAAGAAATAAAGGCAAACAAAATAGAAACACAGATTTAGTAGTAAGTATTGTTCACTTCATACTAGCTTTTAAAACAGGCAAAGAGCAAACTTAGTAATCAGCTACTGGAAACCTTATACTGGATATGAGGCAAACATCATGGAGTGAATTTAGTAGTTTAGCACACCACAATGGTCATTAACTGCAAATGAAGCAAATAGTACTAAATGACATTGACAAGTATGATCTAACTTACAGATGTAAGAAGTAACTAGAAGAGCATGTGCAAAGAATAAACATAGGTAGATCCGATAATTGTCACGTATACATATATATATTTTACAAAATTGTCTGTAAAAGAATGCCTTTGATTTGGGTCTTTTGCTGGCTTAATTTTTTTCTTTGCACTTTGCTTGTACTTCCTTCTTTTTCCCCACCTTTATTATCACAAATTCATTGTTATTTTGATTGCTTGTAATCTTGGTCTTGAATTGTTTTTAATTTTTTGGTGGTAGCACAATTTGCAAAAAAAATTTATACATACATCAACCCATTGCTGGAGGAAGGTCTGCTCAAGTTTTTATCACAACAGTCTGCCTTGAGCCAGTCACTTCTAGATTACTCCCGCCTGCTTTCAAATTTTATCCACCCCATCTCCCATGTGGTCTTCTGGGTCTTTGCACATCCCTTGGAATCCAGCCTAAAATTTCGATTGTCCATCCTTCTGGCAAAATGTCCAGCCCATTTCCATTTCAAGGATTTTACTCTGATTGCGATGTCTTTTACTCTTATCATTTTTTGATCCATGAAGTTCCTCTTCTTATCTCTCCTAATTACAGCAAGCATGCACCTCTCCAGGCTTCTTTCTGTTATGTGCAGTCTTTGTATATCTTTCTTAGTTAAGGTCCATGTCTCTGCTCCATATGTAAGCACTGATTAAACACTTCTTTTAAGACATGGCATATTGATCTTTAAAATTGTACTGTTTCTTCTAAAACCTTTCCAGCCAAGTTTTATATGTTGACTAATATGATCTGAGTGACCCTCGCTTGATATCTGCTGTCAAAGGTAAATGTAGGTATTGGTTATCTACATCCTTTCCCCATCAATCGATAAATTATTTCTTGTAAAAGCAGTGTACACCAGTTTTGTCTTCTGAAAGTTCATTTTTAATCTCACTTCTTGACTCTTGTCAGCAAGTTCCTGGTTGATGCTCTGCAGTTCTTTAGGGATAGTTGCAAAAATGACTATGTCATCCGCAAAACAAAGGTTAGTTAAATAATCTCTATTAATCTTTATCCCATTGTTTTCCCAGTTCAGTGATTGAAATACATCTTGCAATGTGGCATTCAAGAGTTTGGGAGCAGCATCACATTGTCTCACTCCCTTTCTAATTTTTATTGGTGCTGTATCCTTAAGTAGCCAAACGTTTGCTCTTGCATTTTCATAGATGTTAATATTACAAAGGCATGCATGTTCAATACTGCAGGATTTCAAAGTCATTGGAACTGTTGATGGTTTAATGGAATAAGAGGCCTTTTTATAATCAATAAAAGCTACACATAATGGAAGTTTATTTTACCTCGCTCTTTCAATTAGCTCTCTCAGTACATGAATATGATCTATTATGGTGCTGTAGCCACTCCCGAATCCAGCTTGTTCTCAGTTGAGCCGCGTCTAGTGTTACCTTTAAGCAATGTGAAAAAACTTTAGTGAAAATTTTATAAACTCTTGATAGGAGGCTGATGGGTCTGTAGTTCCTGAGATCCTCAATGTCACCTTTATGTCATCTACATACATACATATACAGAGAGAGACGACCACTCTTCTACCATCTACAAAGGTCCCAGAACCTTATGATTTAAAATCATATATCACAAATCTTCATTTAATAGCATTATCATCCAAATTTTCTTGACTAACATTTGGTTTCATTCCCTCAAAAATTTATATGGCTTTGCTATTTGGCTTAATTAGAAATCTGTCTTGTAGAGATGTGCTTTTAGCAGTACTTCTCAGGTTTTTTGTTATATATTATGCAATATCATTTTTTCACATTTCTACCAACGTGTTTGTGCGTGTGTGTGTGTGTAATCCCTTTATGGCTGGAGAATTACAGAAGTTTGATGAGATACCATTATTTGTCAGATAGCTTTAAAATAAAACTCATATCGGTATCCTGATTTCAAAATTCTGACGTTTGTATTCAATTTATTTGCAGTAATTTTAACATATTCTTTTGGTTTTGCTCTTACTTCATATTTTATAGATGCCATATATATATATATATATATATATATGCTATTACTTCATATTTCATAGATATCGTATATATATATAGAGAGAGTCGGCCATTAATATGCTTCCCTGCATTCTTATGTTCGGTACATTTTCATTGCTTGAAGCTAGCCTGGTTCGGGTGAATGGATATGGTGATTGTTGTTCCTTTTCTCGTTACTCTCTTTTTTTGTTTTTCTAAGTTCAAAATTTTGCTTTATGTTTAAAATGTTTATGTTATTTGATCTTTCTCCTATGCAGCCTCTGGTGCTTTGGAATTTCAAATTTGTTTTAGGGTTTTCTGTTTCTTCACTTAATATGCTTTTGCTATATATATAATTGTACCTACTGAAGGACCTATGAATATCACACTTTTTCACCTTGAATCTGCGCCTTTATTTTCCCAAAATTTTCTACATCATTTTAAGAGCTACATTTTCTCCATAACTTACTTATTTAGGATATGGCACATCTATTAATTTTTCTGCATTCATAGTGCACAACAGAAATCGTGTGTTGAAATTTCTTTATGTTAACACCTTTGGCTCAGCTATATTTTTGAACCTGCTTGCTTCTGTAACCAAATCTGAGATGCCATTTGTAAATACAGATCTCTTTTTTGTTATTACTTAGCATTTATGCTTAACAACTCTCAGCTTGGCACAGTAATGACCAACCATAGCAACAGCATTTACAACTTTGTTCTTGTCCTTTACTGTACAGGTTTTCTTTGAAACACGCATAACTCCTATTTTGATGAACAAAAAATTTCCAACTAAGTCAGGAATACACAGAACATATGATACCATGAAAATGTGTAAAAGTTGTAATGGTTACACATGCTTTAACACCCAACGCATGAGATTCTCCACCATTAGCTATGATTACAAACTTCAAATTTTTGATAAAGGATATCAAAAAGCTTAAGTTTCAACTCTTATGGCATGTTGCCCATTAGTCAGTTATTCATGATAAATCATTCTTCTTACATTTTAAGGCTGCTTTCCACTTGCATACTCATTTCATGTATAATTATAAATTTCATATGACCAAATGCATGTTGTATTAACGTGGTCAAAAGTGTAAACTGCTGCACAATATTCTATTTGAAAACATTCAAACTTGATTTTACACATTTGATTTGTATGCCATATTATTGTTTACCATATGACCACCATAGGCCTGTTGGTTTGCATGCAACTGATCTATTTTGATTACCCTTACATGCCTGGTTTTTATCAACACACACAGCCCCAGGTGTGAAAATTCATTCTTACGGCAGTGCATACAAAAATAATTTTCTTTAACAAAAGGTACAACTCATCAGATTTAATAATTACATTAATATTGTCACCTTTGAATGAATACTGTTCTTTTTTCGTTTCTTTGTAACAGACAACAGTTTTTGGCACATTTTGACTTTTACTTAGTCACTTGAAAATTGCACATGCCTAAGGGACCTTATAGATACAAAAGAAAATATCTGTTCCCCTAAAGAGGCAGATGTATCACGGCTAACACTATTATGATGACTTGCAAGACCGAACAACACCTAATTTGAAAAGACCCCTCGCCCTCGACTAATCTAATAGCGCAGGGTCAGAAAAACAAGAGTTGACCGAGAGAGGCCTTATAGGAAAGACAAATGTTCAGAAAGGAAATGCAGAATGGAAAGAGATTAAGGTAAACAGATGAGAGATACAGAATTTAGTACTAGGTATTGTTCGCTTCGCCTTGACTCTCAGAATTGACAACATATCGCACGCTGAACAATTGTTTGCTGTAAAACCTGATATACATTATGTGATCTTTCTTTTCGAAAACACGATGATAATCTTCACTTGGAAAGCACATATCACTGAAAGATTGTAACGTAGCTTTGAAAATCTTGGCAAGAATGACTGGATACTTGACTTTCAAATTTACAACTTTGCTTTTAATGAACAAGGCACAATAAATCTCTAAATCTCACAATAATCAATAAATCTCACAAGCGCATGGAGATTCTGTACCGAAGTTGCGGACAGACTCCGGCAGGGATTATTAAGGAAAAACAATAAAGTGTTAGCAAAGAAAGCTGCACTACGACGAAAACGCATATGGGAAATAATGCGTGAGTAATTTCTCGCCACGAACGAACTCTCCGATACGCAGCCTAGGCTTGGACAGCATTTCTTTGAATGATTAAATTTTGTTAAGTTTGAAAACTTTGATGGATTCCTTTCAAGGTTTGTCTCTTTGTTATTCATTCACCTTCCCTCCCTTGATTAGCCTATCTTAATATAATAGTAAAGCTGAGGGAGCATAGCGCCTGTTTGACCAATTATTATAAATTATTGGTTATCTGAGTAGCATGAACCTTGACCTATTATCTGTGGGGTGCGTGCTCCGGTGTATGAACTTTGATTATTGAGCCTTGCAGGACTTTAGATTATGTAAGGCAGGTGGAGCATTTACTTTCGCCCCCTACACCTGTCTCGCCTAAAACTTTCACCTGCAGCACTAAATCTTTCGTGCGTCAAAAAAAAAAAAAAAAGAAGAAGAAGAAAAAAGACAATTTTTTTCGTGAAAAAAAAAAAGCTAGTTATTCATTGGAATAAATATTAGTTTTTTTGTTTTTTTTTCAAATTTTTGAGTAATAGGTTTTAAGGATAGTTCTTGATCATTGACATATACTGTAATAATTGCTTAAGCTTGTATGAAAATCTGCTCGTTTTGGGGGAAATTTCAGACAAAAAAAAAGTGCTCTGGGGAAATATTGGGCCCTGAACATTTTGTGCACCCCTGCAAGAAACTAAAACAGCTACAGTACATTCAAAGACAAAATGACATTTACAATACTGTAATATATGTGTCATGGGGTCTTTGCACTGGATATGTACATGATTTGGGTGGAATCCTAAAATTGGATGTTTCTAAGTTGTATCCTAATTCAGCAAACTGACACCCAGCAAGGAGTGAAAAACTAGCTCCAAGATAAGGGGTTGTTCATGGCCTGAGGGGAGTGGGCTGTAGACAATAGACATCACACCTGATCCTGGTTTAAACTTTGAATGGCGGGAAGGAGTCTAATCCCTCTAGCCTCTATAATCTTACCCTGCCCCACCCTTTATGGAGTGCTCTAAAGTGTAATGGAAGAGGTGGAGAGGTTATTAAGCCAACAGGTGTTGTAGGAACACACATTTTGGCTGAAGAAAATAACAGTGGAGTGCAAAATGCTGCCAGAATTTTGGATACTAGTTTTCACTGAAATAGAAAAACCAGAACAGAAACTGCTGACGGGTTGATGTTTAAATGACTGGCATCATTTTGCGTGAAACACTAAATTTTCTTTTGCATTTTGGATGAACTAATCGCATTTTGCGAAAATACCACCATAGCTGAACCTCTGCTTCTGTGAACAAACTACCACATATTGAACGAACTACCACATATTGTTGTAATATTCATGAAAAATACTTTCACAATTGAACATCACAAACAAAAACAATACTGGTTATTAAAAAATTACTCATCTTATTTTCTCCGGTCATACTGAGTTAACAAATTATGTAATTCATCCATAACTTAAAAAAATTCATAGCAGTAACAAATCTAAAAAATTCTACCAAAAATGATTTTGTTTTTATTTCATAAACCGAAGGGTACCGTGTACATGTACATAGGGACCGGGCAACGGTGGTCCAGCTGGCCTAAATCACAATTTATAGAACAATCTAAATCATCGCAAAAGAGAACTGTTACAGTTAAGTGCAAAAAGAAGTGCCGATTTTGGTGCTCACCTTTGGATCAACATGCACGATTATTAATTTATACTGCACATCTTTACGTGGCTGAAATACCATGTAACGCAATTCACACACACACAAATAATAAAAAACACTTGTGGGAGGGAGCCAACGAATATTGTCACAGTGAGAGCCATGAATGCCAAAGCTACATACAGTTAAGGTACCTTATAATCGCCATCTTACATTATTGTAGTAGAACATAATAGTATAATTCCCCAGGAAACTTTGTTAACCTAGTTTAAATTATTATCAATCAATACTAAAATTATAAACATATGGAGAAATTGGTTACTGAAATCCAAATGAAAAAAAATTCTCCATTTCTGTGATACAACTGCAACCAAGACTGGATTAAGGCTTCAGTGGGGCTCCTAGGCTAAAAAATCTTATTGGGACCCCAAAAAATTGAATGAGAATTATTATGTAGCTGAATAAAACTTTAAACCCTAGCATTATGCATTATATTTTTGATAATTATTACACAGCATTCTTCAAACTATTAAATTGTGTACACAGTTTTTATTCCAGTAAGTCTCAAGATCAACGAAGTATAATTCACTTTTACAAATATTAGATTACAAAGGTACGTCGGGCGGATCTCGAGATAGGACGCGCCCTTCCCTCAGGAACCAGGGAAAGCTTCAATTTCTTAGGTTTTAGTAACAAATTGAATATTTTTTCATGAAAGTATTGCTTAAAAGTACAATACTTTCGTTAATTAATTGGTAGATACCAACGATGGATTTTTATCATTCGGAACTAATGGGGATTTGTATTTTCCATTTCCATATGGTAACTTCACACTGTGTGAAATATCACAAAGGTCCCCGGTTGTTCCCGACACTTATGCTTTTACCCTCACGAAAATCCTGGATACCCTCTTAGTTCATGTAATAAATCCAAACCCATTCTATCAATCTCAGAGAAGCCTTTTTTGCAATTTTATTTGCACAAAATAGTGTATTGTCAGAATAGAAATGCATTGATTTCACCGAATCACTTTCAATGACAATTTGCATGAACCTTATCATTGGACGCTCTTTCATTTTTTTGACATTCACTTTTCTGAAGACATTAGCTGCATGCACAAGATTTGGTTGGTTGATTTTTATGGTGCGAGGGCCATATTCGACCAAAGAGTGCCGGACACAAGATCATTAAAGAAAGATAATTTTAAAGTATGGTGCAATAGTTTTTTAAAAGCAGACTGATTTTGTAAAAGTAAAAAATGAGAATGATGAAAATCTTAAAATCTAGATGAGTTTAAAATATTTAATGTTTTAAAAACAAAAAGATTGCGAATGTATCGCAATGGTCACCTAAAAGCTGCTGCAGCATAGCTGCGCAGTTGTCCAACAAATAAGAATGAAAATGTTGAAAACGAACACAACACAGAACATGAGTAACAGTGAGTCGGCAGTAAACAAGATTTGTTGCAGGCAAATATCACAAAACATTAGTAAAGCATAGTTGAAATGTGATTACACACGGCACGAGCTGCTGAAGAGCGACAGCATTTAAATTTAATGAGAGCTGGGGCTCAGCAGAATATATCTTAGCATGCACCGATACTAAAGTGCTTTGCAGCGAGAAATCTGAAACTGTCTTGCCAACACTGCTGTACATTTAGGTACACGAAACATCGATCCAATGCATATATGCTCTGTACTATTATGTATCAGCAGCATGCCACCTAAACCCTTTGTAATGGTAGACCACCAACCTTAATACTGTCCAGACTTTGAAAAACACAAATTTCTGATATAATTACACTCTAAATGGTTTATTTTTTAATCTGCATAAATAAAAAGGTGAAAAAAAGTGATAACCTATTGGAAACACATTTAATACAAGACAGAAGTTGCGTGTCATCATCAAGCCAAACAAGTATTTATGAAAGTTAATTTCCCTTTTTATACTCTGCCTTACTATTATAAACATTTCATTAACATCATAAAAAAAATTGTGATATTGAGATCACAAAGTACATACCTATGTGATAACTTTGGAAGGCGAAAAAGTTTTCCTTTTAATCCACACATGCAGCATTTTCTGGAATTTATGTAAGATGGATTTAATGTTATTTTTGATGACATTGCAAATTTTGGAGGAAGAACAATAAATGAAATAGATTTAAAAGACAATTACAAGGGAAACAAGAGTATTAGATGTTATGACAGAGTAGTAAAAAAAAAAGAAAAGCAATAAAATGTAATGAAAAGTAATAGTATGTATTAAAAGAAGAAAGAACCAATAAATGAAGAGAGCAAAACTAATTGAAATAAAAGGTTTCTAAAATGAAAATCAGCACAGAAATGCACACTATTAAAAAAATTACAAAGTAAATAAGAGTGGGAGATGTTACAAAAAGAAATAAAATGTAATGAAAAAAAAATAGTATGTATTAAAAGGAAAGAACTAATAAATGAAAAGTAAAACTAACTGAAATAAAAGGTGTCCAAACTGAAAATTAGCACAGAAATGCAAACACTATTGGAAAAAAAATTACATACAAATACTAAGGACTGATAGGTCCAAAAAAACAAAATCACTATACCACACCTTAATGAAATCAAAATCACTAAAACGAAATGAATATGCTATAGAAAATGGAATCACTAAAGAAAAAGCAAAATCCCAAGGAAACCAAAATTGTTAGTAACACAACAAAATCCAAATGGATACTAAAACCAAATTCACTAAAGCCAAAAAAATTCAAAAACCTAACAAAAACACTGAAAGCAAATCAAAAAGAAATTCAAAAACCTAACAAAAACACTGAAAGCAAATCAAAAACAAATTCAAAAACCTACCAAAAACACTGAAAGCAAATCAAAAACAAATTGAAAAACACTAAAAACGCATTTACTAAAAGCAAAATCACTAAACCCTAACGAACTAACACTGAAAATGAACACCTAATTAAAAGTACAAACCCACAATCCTCAGAAATAATAAATAGTAAAAAGAAATGAACTACAATTAAAAGAAAGTAGGCAAAAACGAATCACTAAAAGTGACACGGAAGAACAACGTCCTTAGCGAAATATTCGTTTCACTTGGCTCAAATGTAAACACTTGCTCACAACAGCCAAAATCACGAGCAAATGGGAGTTGAAACGAACTTCAAATTTCGAGCTAAGTGCTGGAGCATGCGCGTAGGGCAGTTCAGTAGTTCGCTCGGGCTAGCACAAGAGGAGCCAGAATCGGTTTTATGACGTCATGATTACAGAAATTGCCACAAGTGGACAGGCTAGGTATATTAATGGCTTTGGTGCAGCTGAACAGGAATACATCAATCATCAAATCCCTACCCAAAGAAGACCACTCCCTTACTATCGTTCGGACTAATCACAGAAGGAGCGTGAACCTAGTCTGTGGGCTATATTCACGCATAGCGTGAATAGCTTCAGCCTACAAAAAATAAGTTTTTATTGCAAGTTTTTAGAGAAAGTTAATTCGTGTATAAGACAGCTGCACCTTGGTTTTCATGTATCTCGTTTCCACGAATCTTCATTAATTTGAAGCTTTGTAGCCATTTAAAGTGACCTCTACATACTTCTACAGATTTGCATTATTTCATGGCATGGGCGCCGACAGGGGGGGGGGGGGCACGGGTCACTTGACCCCTCTGTATAATTACTTTTCTCTTTATTTTATTTATTACTTTTTTCTTACACTCACAGAACTGGACCACAAGGAAAGATGGAGTTTGGGGCGTTTAATTTAATATCCCAATTTTATTGGAAATTTGGAATTGGAAAACGATAACGTGAAAGCGGAAAACCTAGCAAACCGTAAGGTAGTACGTCCAAACAAGTTCCGCTCAGGGTGGTGTGTACTGAACTTAAAGGGCTTGGCGTGGCCCTGCTCGACACTGTTCATTATTTTGAAAAGAGTTACCAATGTACATGATAATACATGACTATTACTAACATCACTTCCTTCAAGAGCAGCATCAAATAATAGTAGTAGTAATGTTCTAGTGTAGTATGTAAGTAGTAGTAATAGTAACAGTATAAATATTTCATTTTTACGAATTACGGTTTTCTGCATTCACTGGCGTAGAGGCGACTTTAAATCTTTTGGGGCCCTAGGCGCTAAGCGATTCTGGGGCCCCTTCTTCCCCTTCTTATCGCCTCAGAAATTTTCTTCCATCAGATCAACAAACAAAAAAGTAAATTCAAGAAAAATGTTTTTGCGCTTTTTGAAATGCGATTATATCATAAATTATTACGACATATTGTCAGAAACAGTGCTAAGGTAATCAGTTTGACTGTTCGCGCACATTAAACTTCTTGTTTTTACAGATATTTCAAAAATTATTTTTGCGGCTAGTAGGAAATTAAAGGTCACTAAGTTTGGCACTTTAAATGTCCCATATTCTTTGTGAATTTACGACTAAGGGCTGTCGAACATTCAAGAAATTAAATTTATCTTGTGAAGAAATATTTTTGTGCCTCTCAGATTAGGCTTAACAGTTCTTTCTCAAATACTTAAATTTTCGAATCAGTTCATTAATTTCCTGCTAGAGGTACTGAAGGACAATAAATGTGGTTTTCACAGATTTTTCAAAAATTATTTTTGCGAATAATAGGACATAAAATTTTATTAAATGTTGGCCATTTTAAATTTTACTTCCAGTTCATAAATTTCCCTCTAGTTCTGGAAATGGAAATTTAGGAAATTTCAGCTATGCGCTACGAGAGACCATTTCGGTTATGGCAAAAGTTCTTCCTGAGTTTGACACAACGAGATAGAAATACATAGAGTGCTTCTGTGATTGGTTCTCTGCCGAGGCAGTTGAAGCAACGAGATAGAAATACATAGAGTGCTTCTGTGATTGGTTCTCTGCCGAGGCAGTTGAAGCCAACGCGGGGAGAGCAAGCCATCTTTGATGAGGTACAAATTCTGCGTGTGTCAAGGAGTCACCTCGGTTCTTTCAGCTGTTCGGCGATCATTTTATGCTTCATTACAAATTTAGTGCTACAGTTTCGTGAATAATCACAATTATCAGCACATTGTTGATATTTAAAATGCCATATTACTGCGCAGCTTTTGATTGTAAGAATAAAAGGAACAAGGATTGTGGAACTACATTTCACAAGTAAGCATTTTAAAATAAGGTTGAGCTGTAAATGCTCAGTTAATCAAACACAAAAAATAAAACATCTACTCCGTGTAGCTGGTGATTAAACCAGCAGATAAGCCATTTCAATATCTGTGTTATCTTAAGACTTTTTATTTCTTATATTTTGTAAACAGTCGTGCTCAATGTGAAAACTGAATGATGTTTACTCTGGGAAGCTGAGGTTAACTGTGGGTTACCAACTTTGAAGCTTTTTGGGTACAATTTCTACCTATGTAAATGTTTTGTTTTTTTCAATATACTGAGGATGTCTTGCAAATGCCATATGTACAGATATTCTAGAATCTGTACAGTGCACATGCAACTTGTCTGACAAGACAACAAATATTTCAAAATCTTAGGAAGCAGCAATTTCTTTTTATGTGATAAAGATCATGTACTCATGGCTAATGCCCATTAGATAGCAAATACTGGTAAAGCAGTCAATTTATAGTTACTTAAATTGCAGAAGTAATAATTGTGATTGGTAATATAAATTTATTGCTTGCTGACACCTGTCAGGAAGCAATCTAGTATTTTATCTTAAAGCACAGGGTCACCCAGCTTATGTTCTAGGCATTTGTCTCTGATTAGTGATTAATTTGTAGTATTACTGCAACAAAGTGAGAGTGGAGAGCTTGAAAATTTCTTGACAGAATACTCTTTATTTGTGAATGTGTTAGTACAATGTGTGTGTGGTATTTGGGTAGCAAAAATACAGGCAATATTGATTTAAAACTGAAAATAGGAAACAGGGAGTACAATGGTACCTCAAAAATGCAAACAAAAAATATTTATGAAAACTGGCACAAACGGTTATGAAATGACAACTGAAAAAAATTATGGAATAATACAAAAGAAAGGGACTAGTAACATTTTGTAATAACTACTTGCATTTGATTTTTGCGTGATAGGTGGTGGTTTTTTTTTGTTTTTTTTTTTTTAAGAATGTGACCTCTGATTCATGATGAATGTACAGTCAGTATGTCCATGTATAAATTGCCAGTTATTCCTTTTGCATCAACCATATATATGAGAGGTTAGTATTGAAAAAATATCACTCACGTAAATCAATCTTTCTTTGAATTGAACAAGTTGTGCCTGTATTTCTCTAAAATACAAATCAGACGCACTTGTATTTCCAGCAAGACTGCTGAAGGAACCCACAAAATAACAACACAAAACATAAACATTTGCTCGCCAAACTTTTTGCACATCATGAATGCAAATCAGTGGTTGTTAATTTCTCACTTCATATTAATAAGAGGTTGTGCCCTTAAAATTGAAACAAAAAAACTATGTGCAGTACATCTTAAGAATTGCCAAAATGTGTACAAATATCAGGTGAAAACTACAAAATTTCAGCTTTGGGACAACAAAAAACTAGGCTTCTTAAAAAAAAAGTAAAATATGAAAGTGCAATTAAAAAATATTAAATACTTAATACTGAAACAAAAAAAAATTTTTTTTTGTCCCATAAAAAAATTAAAGTCCATAATCTGAATTTTTTGGTCACTCAGCCCAGAGCTTGAATAATATCTAAAATAATACATTCCCAGAGAAAATTTACCTGCCCAGATATTAAAAGCAGGATGTGTAGAAAGATTTTTTTTTATACCAAAAATTATGTCTTTTTAGGTTGAAAAAGTACATAAAACTATTTTTAGCTACTCGGTACTGGTGTTGCTAACTGTAAATACCATTTGGAGCATCATATTGCCCCAATGTCTGTCTATACCTAAGTCACAGGGTAGTTACAGAAGTGATATATACATATATATATATCTGACTACAACATATATTTGGTCACCAAGTTTATTTAAACTGCACTTAAGAATAATTATTTTCAATTCTTTTTCTTACGGATAAGCCTTGGAAGATAGTTAATAATACATAGCAAATAAACATATGTAAATACATAAATAAAATAATTTTCATCAAAAAAAGGTCACTATTCCTGCTGTTAAAATACATCGAAAAGTAAACTGACAGAATAAAAAATACAGGAAAAAGGTAAGTAATGTTTATACGTAATGTTTTATATATATATAGAGAGAGAAAAACAGAATGTGGGCGACATCATAACCAGGTGTGTGTGTATATATATATATATATATATATATATATTTCACACGATGCCTTAATGAAGGGAAAATTCCTGAGGATTGGAACAACGCTACAATGATCTTGCTACATAAAAAAGGTGACATTGAGGATCTCAGGAACTACAGACCTATCAGCCTCCTATCAGTGGTTTATAAAATCTTCACTAAAGTTCTTTCACACCGCTTGAAGGTGACCCTGGACATGGCTCAACCGAGAGAACAAGCTGGATTCAGGAGTGGCTACAGCACAATAGATCATATCCACGTACTGAGAGAACTAATTGAAAGAGCGAGGGAATATGAACTTCCATTGTGCATGGCTTTTATCGATTATGAAAAAGCCTTTGATTCGGTGAAACCATCAGCAGTTGCAATGGCTCTGAAATCCTGCGGTATTGAAGATGCATACATTAATATTATTAATAACATCTATGAAAATGCAAGTGCAAAGATTCGGCTGTTTGAAAATACAACACACATAAAAATTGGAAAAGGAGTGAGACAAGGTGACACCATATCTCCGAAGCTCTTTAATGCGACATTGGAAAATGTCTTTCAATCACTGAACTGGGAAAACAAAGGGATAAAGATTAATGGAGATTATCTAAGCCACCTTCGTTTTGCTGATGACATAGTCATTTTTGCAACTACCCCATCAGAGCTACAGAGTATGATCCAGGAACTTGCTGACAAGAGTAAAGAAGTGGAATTAAAAATGAACTTTCAGAAGACAAAAGTGATGTACAATGCTTTTACAAGAAATGAAGATTTATCGATTGATGGAGAAAAGCTGGAGATAACAGACACGTACGTTTATCTTGGACAGCAGATATCAAGTGAGGGTCACATTGGTGAAGAAATTAATCGGCGTACAAAACTTGCCTGGAGAGCTTTTGGAAGAAACAGCATAATTTTCAAGAGCAATATGCCATTATGTCTTAAAAGAAAAGTGTTTGATCAATGCATCCTTCCAGTGCTTACGTATGGTGCAGAGACGTGGACCTTAACTAAAAGAGACATACAAAGGCTGCAGACAACTCAAAGCAGCATGGAGAGGTGCATGCTTGGTGTAACCAGGAGAGATAAGAAGAGGAACACGTGGATCCGAAAAATGACAAGAGTGGAAGACATCATGATCAGAGTTAAATCCCTGAAATGGCAATGGGCTGGACATACTGCCAGAAGAACAGACCATCGATGGACAGCCGAAATTTTAGATTGGATTCCAAGGGACAGGAAAAGACCCAGAAGAAGACCACGTGGAAGATGGGTGGATGAAATTCGTAAGTATGCGGGAGTGACATGGAGGAGACTGGCACAAGACAGACCGTTGTGGAGGAAACTTGGGGAGACCTTCGTCCAGCAGTGGATTGATAATGGTTGACAATGATGATGATGATGATATATATACTGTATCTCCCATCTCCCATGTGGTGGGTGGATGAAATTCGAAAGTATGCTGGGGTGACATGGAGGAGACTGGCACAAGACAGACCGTTGTGGAGGAAACTTGGGGAGACCTTCGTCCAGCAGTGGATTGATAATGGTTGACAATGATGATGATGATGATGATGATGATGATATACTGTATGTATGACCTTAACTAAAAAAGAAAAGCAGGATATATAGAAATATTTTTCTTTTGATACCAAAAAAAGACATGCAAAGAATGCAGACAACTCAAAGAATATATATACAGAGAGAGATAGAGTGACATCACTGAAATGGCAATGGGCTGGACATGTTGCCAGAAGAACAGACCACCGATGGATGACTGAAATTTTGAACTGGTTTTCGAGGGACAGAAGACTCATAGGAGATGGGTGGATGGAATTCGAAAGCATGCCGGAGTAATATGGAGGAGACAGGCTCAAGACAGACAATTGTGGAAGAAACTTGGGGAGACCTTCATTCAGCAGTGGATTGATAATGCTATATATATATCATCATTGTCAACCATATATATATATATATATGGTTGACAATGATTATGCTATATATATATGGTTGACAATGATGATATATATATATATCATCATCATTGACAACTATTATCATTACAATATATGTATACTGTATATAATCAATATATATATCATTATCATCATTGTCAACCATTATCAATCCACTACTGGATGAAGGTCTCCCCAAGTTTCTTCCGCAATCGTATGTCTTGAGCCTATCTCCTCCATGTTACTCCGACATGCTTTCGAATTTCATCCACCCATCTCCCATGGGATCTTCTGGGGTTTTTTCGGTAACACCTAAGCTATGATTTAACTTCGGGGCTCCAGATGTCTTTCCCTGAAGAGTGGTTTGGGGTTCCTGAGTTGTTTTATTCCATGTCATTTTTGTTTAGAACCATGAAAGTGGGTTACTTCTGGTTAATTCTATGTTTATTTCTACTACGTCTGATTCCTGCAGCAAGGTGCAGTGTTGACGTGGTCTAATTACTACATGAGTGTGCTTTTTTACTTCTTTTTACTGATAAATGTATAACATCAACCATTATCAATCCACTGCTGGATGAAGGCTTCCCTAAGTTTCTTCCACAGTTGTCTGTCTTGAGCCTGTCTCCTTCGTGTCACTCCTGCATGATTTCGAATTTCATCCATTCATCTCCCATGGGGTATTCTTCTGGGTCTTATATATACATAGAGAGAGAGAGTGAGAATTATATTGTGTTAAGTATTTAGTGTATGTGCTGGGAGATACCTTTATTATGGTCAAGTTACCGCAATTGCCTTGCCTACCCACGAATAAGGCTTACAGATCTGTGTTGTCGAATGTCAAGGCTAACAAACAAATTAGAAATATGCCCAGTGCTAAGGACTTTTAATTTTTATTAAATAAAAACCAGGTAAGTAGTAGTTTTCTTCTGATTATATAAGATAGGGGCAGTTGGTAAAAGTATTTTAATATTGGTACCTCTTGGCTGTGTAAACTCATTGTTTGCTTTCCGTTTTTCTTCGAACTTTTTTTTTTTCATTTAAAACTCTCATAAAATATTTGGCGTCTATGTATTTGGAGTGATAAGCTGTGGGATGATTCAGCATTCTCATGGTGATGACCCACGAATATCTAAAATTTTTACCGAAATTGCGGATTGACTGCAACTGTATTTTTTATTTTTGTATTTCTTTTTTTTTTCATTTACTCTATTACCGCTGACTTATATTTCACTGAAAATTTGCTCCAAAAAATTTGTGAAATGTCAAAAAATTACGGCATGAGATTTTATTCAACGACAGCAAGCTGCATCCATTATAATATCATTTTTTTTAAAACACTATTGCCGCCAACTAACAATGAAAAGCGTTATTTGATACGTTAAAGTTTTAGTCTCACCCCCTAGGTGTTTATAAAAACATTTCTGAGTTATATCCTTATTTAACATTAAACCATATGTTACGAAAACTCCCTTTCGTAACACGGAACGGAAATCGTTCTGTACCTCATCAAACATGGCTGCCACTTGTTTCCGGTGGCTTCACCCGTTCCCCGACGTAAGCGCTCTACGTATTTCTATCTCGTTGGTTTGACACGTTTGGCAAAACTGGCTACATTAGTACATCTTGAGTTGCTATAAATTTAACGCTAAAGGCGCTGTAAATAGAGTTTCTCTAAATTATCAATACATTTCGTATAAATTGTCATGAAACTGGAATAAAATTCATTTACAAAACATGCCCTCTCCATTGCTTCAGCTTTAGAAAATCACCTTGTTTTTATGTTATGAGCAAATTAGTCAAATTAGTAGGCAACGAGCATGGCATCCAGCAAAAGTAAAATATTTGAAGACACTGGCAACCGGAGAAATCCTCCACGTTACAAAATATTGGTAAATTAAAATTTGTGCACAATACTTTGCTTAAAAAGGGTGGATGACTTTTCGTGGAGGAGGTTTCTTGTGGCGAACGATTCTCTAAATCGAAAAGATTAGACAAATGTCATGGACCAAAAAAGTTGTACAGTAAGAATTTCATCAGTCAGTACAAATAAGCGAGAGTGCGAAAAGTTTCTTGAAAATATTTTTCCTTATTACTTTCATCAGAAAATTAGGTCTGCGGTTTCTTTTATTATGTCAAAAAGATGCGTAAGATTTTCTTTATACCTCCACCGCAGTTATCAGAAACAGAAGCATAAGGATTAAGTGCAAAAGATCCAGCTTGAAAATGGAAAAGTAGGAACCACAGTTTTTAGAGTAAGAGTACCATTGAAACTTTTATTGGCCGTCCGGTTGGCACAGTAGTCTAAGCGCTGACTTATGACCATTCGTCCGAGATGGGTCCGGGTTCGTATCCCGATGAGGCATGGGTGTTTTGTTTGTCTTATGGCACTGGCTCTCTCTCCCTCTCTTTTCTTAAGCCAGTGACCTTAACTTAGGGACGGGCGACTGCTTATAGCCCATTGAGTTGCTCACGGTGGTAGGTGTTGCGACTTCTGAGCTCCGTCAATTCGTGCGTATTTTGTGTGTTTCTAGAGAGTTGTGTTTCCCAAGTTTCGCAGCATTTCCCTTTGGACGGTTCCGCTATCGTTTGTGATTACTCCCAGATTGGTGAGTTGCTTTTTTCTTTTGCTATTACAACTTGTTCATCTCTCGGCCGAGCTGGTCGAAGCTACGATAGTCGGCGCCATTGCAAATGGCGTCTTCCGGCAGTGAGGCCCCGGATCAGGATGTCACTTCCGGTGTTCCTTCGCTGTTGATGACAACCTCTTCTTCTTCCATGGGTGCTGCTTCGCTGCCCTCCTCACGTGGCGGCGTTGCACTGCCCTCAACTCGTGACGTGAACAACCCCTTTCCTCAGGCTGTTCCGTTGCCTTCTCACTCATCTTAAGCTGCCACCACCTTCGTTACTGACGATGACGTAATGGATGTCTCGTGCAACGGTGCCTTCCCCATGTCATCTAAACCTCTGGCGTCATCGTTTACGTATGCCAATGCCATGGCCTCTTCCACTGGGCAACGCCCCCCGCAAGGCATGTACGCCGGCGCCGAAGCTCTCCAATCACAACTACAACGTGACGGAAATACCATTTCTTTGGAAATTCCCCAAGACTCGCCAGCAGGTACTGCTTTCACTACGATCTTAGACAGAGGTGTTGTCTTTGAATCCTTGCCAAACACCTTCTTCAAAGATTATTCCACCGCTTTAAAGCGGCAATTTCCAAAACATGCCATTTCTCACATGTTTCGGCGAGGCCGAACGATTGTGGTTTACTTTCCCAAGGCCGACTCTGCTCGTGCTGTGACGAATGCCGGTCTCACCATTGGTGATCAACATCATCTTCCCAGCCCAGTTGCCGAGCGCCCATTGAATGTGTCCTTCTACCCGGTACATCCGGAGGTGACCGATACAGTTTTATTTGTGGTTCTTGCGTCATTCGGCCGCGTGGTTGGAACGATTCAGACATATTCTGCTGCCCCTAAAGACCCCGACGACAACACCCTGCTCGGCGCTCGGCGCGTGGGTAGAGTTGTTTTTTCTTCCCCGGAGGACATCCAGACCATCCCGACTCAATTCAAAGTCAAGTGCGGTAACCAGATCCGCTATATTGATGTGCTCACTGAACATCACTGCAGCAAATGCAAGAAGTTTGGGCACTTTTACAAGCAGTGTCGCAATGCTGGTGCTGCCCCACAAGATTCACCGCAGGTGACTTCTCTTCAATCCTCTGACTTGCCCTTGCCTCCACGACTTTCGTCTGAAGCCCCTCTGAGACGAGAAAGGACTCCGTCATCGACTGGTGTGCAGCCATCTCTCTCCGCGACTGACTTTCCAGTGCTGCCGGAGTCCTCCACATTCCGCGCCCCCGATCCACCTGCTGACTCCGCGGACGACCTTGTCTTGTCGGCTACTGAAGTATCAATTGCAGATACTGACGGCGCTTCCACCAGTACGGAACAGACCATGAGTGACACCTCCGAGCCTGATCACAGCGCTCGCCAAGATAAAAGGACAGCGCCCAAATCTCCTCGCAACACCACCAAGCGAGGGAGAGCTGCTGGGAGCTCCACTCGCTCCTCGTCCCGGACCCGCCAGAAACCATCTTATCTTCAAGACTTTGATACCACTTCTGACCCTTCCTCTCCAATGGTTTCATATGAAGACTTTGATCAGAATCTTCGCGACACATCGTTCCCTTCTTTGCCTCTTACGTATGAGGAGTTACATGCTCTCACCTGTTACACGCAAAAAGCGCACGGCTTCCTCCAGTATGCGAAGACCCATGAAGCTGGACTTCCTGCAATCCTGCAACAGCTTTCCGATCTGGATAAGCTTGAGGACAATTCTTCTTACTTATCTGGTCCTTCCGCTAAGACGGCCAAGTTCATTCGCAAACAGATCCACGGACTCAAGATTTCTATCACCAGGCTCACCGCGTCGCCGGGTGACCTGGCACTTTCACGGTAGTTTCCTTCAACTGTCGGGGGTTTGGATCCCCGAGGTGAATTCCGCCGTGCATGAGGACCTCTCGGCAATTTGTGCCGATGTCCTCCTGCTCCAGGAAACGTGGTGCTCGCCTACAACACCTTTCCATCAGTGGCGCCGATGGCAGTACACCTTCCATCATGCCCATCGTGTACTGCGTTCAGGCGGAATTGCTGTCGGAATACATCACCGTTTTCGCCCATCTATCACTTCTGTTGCTGTTACCAACTTATTTACCGATCAATTACAATGTTTTACATTTTGCATCAATTGTGTACCATATCATATCTTTAATGTGTATATTCCTACTGACGACTCTCAACTCCTTCCGCTTTTTCATTGCTTTCGGGCTGCGCTTGAGGCGGTCCCCCCGGGGACTTTTGCATCCTCGGGGGTGACTTCAACTGCACTCTTCACCCGTTGCTTGATCGCACGTCTACAGGAGGGGAGCACCGCTCCCTTCTTGTCGATCTGCTTACTCAACTTATCACCGATTTCCATTTTGTTGATTCGTACCGGCATCTTCACCCGGACACCATTTCTTATACTTGGCGGAATTCTCCAGCACAAGGTTCGGCGGCAGCACGTCTCGATCGCATATATGTCATTCCACCGCTGCTTCCAGCGATCACTACGGCGAGACATCATCCATCTACCTCTTCCGACCATTCTGCTGTGGCGCTTACCATCTGCGTTTCCTCTTTCCCGCCTTCCAGACAACGCTCCTGGACCTTCGATGATTCTTTACTCTTGGATGTGGCGTTTTGCGCCGACGTCCACCGTTTTCTTGCTGATAGACAACATCTCATCAGTACCGCTTCCAGTACCCTTCGTCTATGGTTAGACATCAAACACGATCTTCGTCTGCTCGTACGCCGTATTTCATTCGCTATTCGTAACGAACGTGCGAAGGATATTTGTAATCTCCGTTGCTCCTTGGCTGCAATCCCCTTACAAGATCCCGCTTACCTTGTTGTTCAGGATGCTTTACGAGCGAAACTCCATCCGCTCGCCGTGGAGGCTACTCGCAGGCTGAAGATGCTTCATCTTTCTTCACCGGAGATTTCCTACGAGGAGCTCTCACGTACCGAAAGAACACACCGAACGTCGCAGACGCTACGCCACCTTTGCCTGCCTGATGGTACTATCTCATCGGACCCTTCACGTCTCTGCACGGAAGTTCGGCGCTTTTTCCAGGACAAATTTCGTGCGGTGGTGCCTACTGATGCTATCTCTTCTTCCCCTCTTTTTTCAGCTCTGCCTCAGGTCCCACCCCGACTCTGTGATCCTCTTCTTTCCGCCTTCTCTCCTGCTGAATTTCGGGAGGCGTTTGCCTCCCTTAATTCACGCGCATCCCCGGGACCTGACGGCCTTCCCTTCTCCTTTTACCGCGCCTTCCTCCCGTCTTTGATGCCCTTTCTTCTCGCTTGCTTTTCTTGCGCCCAAACCTCTTTCGCACTGCCGCCGGAGTTTACTGTAGCGCATATCATCTTGCTGCCCAAAAAGGGAGACCTTTTGGACTTGCGAAACTGGCGCCCCATTTCCATTCTCAATCTATACTATAAGCTTTTCACAAAACTTCTATCGCCGCTTGAACTCTGTGCTTCCCTTTCTTATCTCCCCCGACCAGTCCTACACTGTGCCTGGTCGGTCCATTTCTAACAACATCTCCTTCCTCCAGAACATAGTTTTTCTCGCCCGCACCCTCTCAGAACCCCTCGCCCTGTTTAACCTTGACCAGAGTTCAGCATTCGACAACATCTCCCACGACTTTCTTTCTGCCACTCTTCACGGCTTTGGCCTTCCTTCCTCCTTCGTTTCTCTCCTTCTCAACCTCTATCGGGGCGCTTTCTTCCATGTCCGGATGGCCTCCTTTTTAACGGCGCCCGTACCTTTTCTTCGAGGAATCCGGCAGGGCTGTCCCCTCTCAGGGCAACTCTTTGCCATTGTCTTTGAACCATTCCTCCTGGCTGCTCGAAGATCACTCCTGTCTACTCTTCCTCCGTCAGTTGCCAGCACTAGGCACCATGAGTGCGTACTTACAGCGTTTGCAGATGACGCAACCTTCTGTCTCCGCCAGGACGTCCAGTTCGACAATCTTCTCTCCACCTACCATCTTTACGCTACTGTTTCTGGCGCTTCGCTTAATGTCACCAAAAGTACTGGTTTGTGGTGTGGGTCGTGGATGGGCCGGACCGATACCCCCTGGGGTGCGGTCTGGTCCTCCTCGACTCAGAAGATCCTTGGAGCCCATATCGGTCACCCCTATACTGCGGGCCTTTTGACATGGACCAGTTTGCAGTCTAGGTTACGTCATCAAGCAGCGTTTTGGAGATTTGCGATTCCCATTACTTCTTACTGTCAGCGAGCTCACATTGTTCGACGATACTTACTTTCCCTCTGCACCTATTCCTGGACCTCCACCGTCTTCTTGTCAACCCGCCTGACGGAACTCAACAGCATCTTTACTTCAGTAATCTGGGCCTCCAAGCACTGGTCAGCCGCTCCGACGCTATATCTCCCTGTCAAGCATGGGGGCATTAATCTTATAGATGTTCACTGTTACTATCGTGCATACCGCATCGCCTCCTTCCTTCGTCTCGTCACTTCGCCTTCTCCTTCTCTTACACTTTCTCTTGACGTTATTCTTTCTCTTCGCGATCCATCCTTCACTTTTCTTCTTTTCCTCAGGATGGACTACTTTACTATTCCCTCTTCAAACTTTCCTACTATTTTATCTGAGGCTCTAGCGCTTTTCCGTTCCCTCCCTCTCTCTCGCTCTCCTCCTACCACCACCCTGGATCTCCTTGCAGAACCACTCTTTTTCTCTACCCTGGTTCACCCCCCCCGATCAACCTTTCTTTCTTTTTTTCTCATGGTTCCGTGCCGGCATCCTAACCGTGCAGGCCCTCATTAATCCCTATTTTTCCTGGAAACCCCTCGACTTACTCTTTTCCACCCCAACTCCTTCCCTTGAGGACGACTATGCCCTTCTCCGTTTCTCTCTTCAGCTTCTCTATCCTTCTCTTGTTTCTGACAACGGCCTCCTCGTCGTCCCCGGCCCCAGCCTCCTTCTCCCTTTCTTTCTTCCTTTTCGTGACTCTGTCGCCCCTGTCCTTTCTTTTACTACCGCTGCCCTGTACCGTCTCCGTCGAGCTCCCTCTGAGTCCCCCCATCCCATTTCCGGGGTTTCTCCTTCCTCCTCCCTGGCCGTTTGGTCTGCTTCTTCTTCCCCCTTTCTTCTCCGCTAGAACGTAACACCCACTGGCGGTTCCTTCATCGCCGACTCCATGTCCCCCATCTTCTCTATCGCATGTCTCTTATCTCTTCTCCTCTCTGTCCTTTCTGTGGCGTTGACGGAGACGTCGCTCATATGTACTGCCACTGCCCTATCTTGCTGCCACTTCTTCATACTGTTTTCCGGTTAG
This sequence comes from Macrothele yani, assembly GCA_039090855.1. Taxonomy (NCBI): domain Eukaryota; kingdom Metazoa; phylum Arthropoda; class Arachnida; order Araneae; family Macrothelidae; genus Macrothele; species Macrothele yani. The sequence goes on along the minus strand of CM077001.1, from coordinate 64,328,302 downwards.
CTGACATAATTTGCTCCCAGGACTTGCCGTTTCAAGCATATCCGTGGCTGTTGCTCACAAAACATCCGCCCACCCGCCTTCCGGATGCCTGCTGCTTTCTTTTCGTACTTACCAAGCAAGTGATTCACTCATTTCATCAATCTCTCAGGAATTCTCCTGAACTTCCATCCCTACTGTCGGCCGGTGGGCGGCTGCGGGCTAGCTTTCGGGGCCGGCTTGTGGCGCGCCTCCGGTTGGAACTCACAGCTGCAACTTCCGCACACACAATCGCCACCTTTCGGAACACCTGGGCCCAGCGCACCGGGTGGTTTTCTATTCATGGTTCTGCCATCCTACTGGTGACTTGATTGTGTCCTCTTTTGGATTGTCTTTGTTTTGGTGTTTGGCTGTTTCTCTTCACCTTGCTAGTACCTTGCTTACTGAGTTATTTTACTTATTTTTGTTCTGCTCCAGCAGGCTGTGCTTCTGCATGTAAATATGTATAGTATGTTACTTGCTCTTCACTTTTCTTGTTTTTCTTAGCATTGTATATTACGTGGTTTCTGAACTGTTTTGTGATTTTCTGATATGTCAATGTGCACCACTCATGTTATATGCACTGTGCTCCTATGTAGTGCTGAGTTCGAAACTTTAACTTCACTGTTTATTTATTGTGCATCCTGTATTTTTAATGTGTTCTCAAGCTCTATGTATTGTATCACAGGTCATTGACCTAAAGTCTTTTACGTGTGTTCAGTGTCACAGGTCTGTCCCCATTGTGGGTTTTTAGCATTTTGTATTTATCCTTTTGGGTGGCTATGCCCCTTATTCATGTATATATCATTTTCATGTATCATTCATGTTTTTCTCTGTATTCTTTCCTTGTCCAGTGTGACGAGCTGTATCATGCCTTTTGTCAATAAAGTGTTGAAATGCTCACAGTGGTCGTTAAACCTTCAATAAAAATTTTTTTTTTATTGCTTTTTCAAATATTAATTTGTTGTCAATTTAAGGAATAGAACAGGTAAGAATACTTGATAATTATCAGTATTAAACTAGGGGAGGAGAAAGCTGTAAGAAAATGCTATTGCAATACAATAACAATTTCTTTTAACACTATTCAATAAGAAAAAGATAAACAGTGCAACATTTTCGAATTTCTTTATTTTGCAGCCTAAGCACCGTGCAACGGCACAGGGCTCGGACACCTGATCTGACTGTCTAGGAAGCTATTTCCTACGACAGCTGGACACCCTTCGAAGTCCTCCGTACTACCCTTACGGTTCAAAGGTAAGTCAACGCATTCTACGACCTGTTGTGTTGCCTTTCCTGTAGCACATCACCGAGGAATTCTGGAACAGGATAATACCCGGCCACATACGGCACAGCTCTCCTGGGCCTGCCTCTGTAATGTCGACACCCTTCTAGGCCAGGCCGATCACCCAATTTCTCATCTATCAAACATGATGGTACCCAACCTACACCTATCCCGGAATGTCGGCGAATTGGCTAACAATTTGGACACCATCTGGCATTCCATAAATATCTCAAAACAGTATCAGTAAACTGTTTGTGTCTCTGCCACGCTGCATGGGTTTCTGCTTGTATCCTAGCAAGAGGTAGCGCTACAACTTACTGACTTCTACTCATGTAACTGTTTTATCCGGATAAATGGCCCAACTGTTGTGGAATTGCAATCATCTCCTCTCCTATACATATATATTGCACATGCCAATTTTCATCTTCCTTCTGGGTGCTTCGTTTTCTTATTTTGTTGTTCTTTCTTTCTTTTTAGCGAAGATTGTATTAGCTACTTTGGTTTAGGGTGGTATATGAAAATTAGGGCTAAGGAAGAATTTGATTATACTACTCCAGAGAAAAAAGGTAGTAAACAGCAAACACCCCGGATCATCAGGACAGTTTCTTCAAGCACTCTTCATCGCAGCTCAGGAAAGACAGGTAAAAAGTTCCAAAACAGATGTTTTTCCTTGGATGGGAGTCATATGAAAGTAATTTATATCACCGCCAGCTAAGTATTCGCCTTAAACAATGAAAAGTGTGGGAAGCGTCAGTTCTTGTTTCACCTACCACACGGTGTGACCTATCACTAAAAGGAAGGCTAGGTTATTTTAACAGTTTCTTTCAACACAAGTACATCGATAACAATTCGAAAATTTAAAATGAGAAAATAAATTATCATTTGACAATAAAGTGGTCACCTTTAAGGATTTATTTATTTTGGTCCGTGAAAAGCAAAGCAAAACTGGCAATCCAATTACACGTTTTTGGGGCCCCTTAAGTTCTGAGGCCCTAGGTGCGTGCCTGGTGCACTTTTCGAAAATTTAATGTCCCTTGTTGGAAAAGGAACGTAAAAGTTCCTAGCTCGAATTACTTCATGTCTAAGCACTGGCTTATGATCATTAGTTCGAAATGGGTCCAGGTTCGGATCCTGGTGAGATATATATAAATGCCAGGGTGGGACTAACGTGTGAAACAGAAATACAACGAATTCGTATTCGTCATAACCCTAGCGTTTACTTCCACGTAATACAGCATTAAGGACAGTTTGTTCTTGAGCTAAATATATATATATATATATGTGTTTGTCTCACGACCCTGGCTTTCTCCTCTCCCTGGGCCCATTGGCCCTAAATTAGGGACGGGTCACTGCTTATAACTAAGCTGGTCAGACGTCCCCAATTATTGAGGACAGTCCTCAAATTTAGTTTTCTGTCCCCAAAAACGTTTGAAGCCTTTGGGGAAGCAAATTGTCCTCAAATTTTAATGTTTTTCTCCAAACGTCCTCGAATTTACACTTCCTTTTAACCCTTTAGATTTCCAATGAAAAATGTTCTTAAAAGTAATTTCCATTGTATTAATTTTCCAACATGCTTTTTGTGAAAACAATTTTGACTCTTTTGTCTTCTTCTTTCTGGGTGTAACGACCACTACGAGCAACTCTAAGAACTATAAGCAGTCACCTGTCTCTAACTTGCACACATTCGTTCTAGGGAAGGGAGAGAGCAAGTGCTGAAAGACAAACACACCACCCGTGCCTCATTTGGGACTCCAATCCGTACCAACTTGTACGAATGGCCAGTAGTCAGCACTAGGTGGCAATGCACCCCTGGCGCTGTCAAATTTCGACTGTACTTGTTCTGAGTTTCTCCAAATTTTTTTTTTTTTTTGGAGGTTTAACGACCACCGTGAGCAACTCAATGGGCTATAAGCAGTCGCCCGTCCCTAATTTAGGGTCACTGGTTCCAGGGAAGGGAGAGAACCAGTGCCGTAAGACAAACACAACATCCATGCCTCACCGGGATTCGAACCCGGACCCCGTTCGGACGAATGATCAGAGGCCATCGCTTAGACCACTGCGCCACCGGGGCGGCCCAAAAATTTGGCAAAATGAAAAATTCGCCATGCAATTACTACGGTGTGCAACCTAATTTTTATTCAGCGCATGTACCTAAGGCAAAGCATTTCAGCCGCCCCGGTGGCGCAGTGGTCTAAGGCGTTGGCCCCTGATCACTCGTCTGAAGGGGTCCGGGTTCGAATCCCGGTGAGGCATGGATGTTGTGTCTGTCTTACGGCACTGGCTCTCTCCCTTCCCTGGAACCAGTGATCCTAAATTAGGGACGGGCGACTGCTTATAGCCCATTGAGTTGCTCACGGTGGTCGTTAAACCTCCAAAAAAAAAAAAAAAAAAAAAAAAGGCAAAGCATTTCACTTTCGCTAATATGTTCTGACCATTATAGTTCTGCTTTGTCAATACAAATTACCAACATTCTATAAGATATATCCTTTTAAGACACAGATTTTAATGTGTAATATCATACTTATTGAAGCAATGCAGTTTTGTGACAAAAATATTTGCATATTTATTTTGAGTACGTATGTGCCCCCAAATGAACTACCGATTTGGGGACGCCACGCCCTTTTGTCCTCAAATCGGTGTCCCTATATCTGGTCACCTTACTTATAACCCATCTATACAGCTACTCACGGTGGTCGTTAACCCCCCTCTCCAATCTCCAAGTCCCGAACAACAAAAAACTCGTAATGTTGTTTAAACCATGAAACAAAAAAGGAATTGAAATAAAAACTATTCAGCATTTCGATCTCTCTTCGACGTTAGGACTTTTCCATAGCTTATGAAATATGCAGCCCCCCCCCCAATATTTTTCAGGTTTGTTTTTTTTCATTTTGAACATGATCATTAATTTTTTTTATTCACAGAAAACTAGATTTCTAACATTCGAGTTTAATACATAATACCAGTGGCAAAGTTGCTTGATACCAAAATAATCAAAAACTCCATTCTCAGTATATGAGGATCAATTAAATTGATAGTGCGCAGTGGTCTAAGCGATGGCTTGAGACCATTCGTCCGAGTTGGGTTCGAATCGGGTGAGACATAAATGTTGTGTTTGTCTTATGATGCTGGCTCTCTCCCTTGCCTGGAACCAGTGGAATAGGGACGGGCGACTGCTCATAGCCCATGGAGTTGCTGACGGTGGTCGCTGAACCTTCAATGAAAAAGAAAATGATAGTAGCCGCCCCGGTGGCGCAGTGGTTTAAGGCGCTGGCCTCTGATCATTCGTCTGTAAGGGGTCCGGGTTCGAATCCCGGTTAGGCATGGATGTTGTGTTTGTCTTACGTCACTGGCTCTCTCCCTTCCCTGGAACCAGTGACCCTAAATTAGGGACGGGCGACTGCTTATAGCCCATTGAGTTGCTCACGGTGGTCGTTAAACCTCCATTTAAAAAAAAAAAAAAAAAAAAATGATAGTAATGGCTGCTTTCCATTCTCAGCTTAAAGACGCCTTGTTTTTTTTTGTTTTGTTTTTTAATCATGGAAAATTGATTTAAATTTTGTATAGTGAAATGATTCATGTAAGAAGAAAGATAAAGAAAAAGTAAAAATAAAGAGAATAGACTGGTAGCTGATTCAAGACACCCAAAGCAGGGATAAGCATCTTGGGCGTCTCCTTACTGTGCATAGTTTTTTGGACATCTTCCTCCTTCGACAATTGACGACCAAGATTGGCAACACTTTAATCTTTACCGGAAGTTTGGTTTTTCAAATATGGTTTTGGTTTCGCATTTCGGCGGTCAGTGTTTGCGAGGAGACTCGCGCGTGGTGGCGGTTGTTGGCAGGAGTGCTGTCGTTTGTTACATTATAAAAAGTTCTTCTGTGGTGTGGCAGAAAAGGTAGTTGAGTGCGCCCTGCGTAGGGTATGAATTAAGCGATTATTCCGTTGTACAGATTTAAAATTTCAGAATTAGGTTTCACCACATTCTTTACGATTGTGTAGGATTTCATTGTGGATGTCATGGAGCTGAGATCATGTGCATTCTCCTCTGGGGTCAGGACAAGGCAATTCACGAAAAAATATGGAAGAGAAAATGTGAGTAAAGGCAGAACTTGTAATGCTCCAAATAAAAAGAAAATGAAAGAAAAACGATCTGCCGAAAAATTGAAAGAGACGGAACCCGAGTACGAGTCTACAAATGTAACCAAAAAACGGAAAGCTCCAGTTACAGATGATCCGGTTCCACGTCCAACAGAAGGTAATGAAGCTTCTGCCATGAGTGATAGAGAACTAAACGCCAAAGTTATAGATGATTCAGAAGCCAAAGAATCCGAATCCATGCAAAGTTTGCCAAACAACGAGCTGGAGAAATATGATCACGGTGTGAAAACTCACCGAGCTATGCTGTGGAATAGCAACAATATACTTCACAATCTTGAGAGTATTTCTCATGGATATAAGCGTAGCACTGTACAAAAACAGGTATGAAATGTATAAATTCTAATATGTGAGCATCAGATGTTTCATTATTTGTTATATCCCCTATTATAATTTCAGCACTCCCCAAAAATGGGTATAAAAATGTTGAATCAACTTGATCGGTTTTCATACAAGTTGTTCTGGTTTGCTGAGTGAAAAGCATATGTTACTTCTTTTTTTTTTTTTTGTAGTTCTGGATCGGTGTCTGTGTAAAAGTTATTAATACTTTTTTAAATGTTTAGACTATAGGCAGAGTTATGCTAATCTCTGGGCATGCTAGACAAAAAAGAAAATAAACTGCCAGGGTATTTCTGCACACAAAGAAGGTGGATCTGCTTTAAAATAAATGAATTAATTGCTATCCAGTTGCAAACGTTTTGAGCACTTTTCAAAATAGTTCCCATTTTTCATTCAATTCCCATGCTTGTGAGTAAATTTGAATATATATTATGAGCAAAAAATATTTTTTTCATAATTTTCTATAACAGATGAAACTTTTATTTTTCATTTCTTAATAGATTTGAAGAATGTTTGCTGAAATGAATTCAGCGTAAAATTATAACTGACATAATATTAGTTGTAAATGAATTTATGGCACCTCTGTTGATAGTTTACTGTGGAAATAACTTTTTTACAGGTCTTATAAAGGTTATTATTCAAAAACGTTGGTGGTCAAGTAGTAGTAATAGTAATTCATAATCATCAGGACTACGTCAACTAAAGCCTAGTTCATCATCAGGACTACGTCAAACTACTCCAGTAATGTAGTCATGATAAATTAGGCTTCAGTTCAAAAATTTGACCACCAACTTTTTTGAATAATAACCTCTATAAGACCTGTAAAAAAGTTATTTCCCAGTATGACATAATATGTTACTGAATTTATTTATACTGAAATAATACACTCAACATATGCCATTTCAAAAGTATGAGTTGAATATATTAAGTTTGGTTTTTAATAATCATTGACTGATGTTAACTAATAAAAATGTCTTATTTCATAAGTTCTAATTATAGTATACTGAGTTACCAAAAGACACATCAGGTTTTCCCTGCTGAAATCAGGGCATGTAGATTTCTGAATGGGCATGCTTTTAAAAAGCAATAAAATATGCCTGTAGTTAGCACCTGTGGTTTAGACACTAACAAAAATAAATTCTTTTGGAAATTGTGAAAACTTATCAACATTTTTTTTAATTAAAAAAAGTCTTATATGATTAGGTTTATAAAACAAAATTGAAACAATGAATGGCTCATATCCACACCATTTGACTTTTTCTTGTATTTGGCCATTCCTGGATTTGTATTATTAAGAATTTTCCTTGAAATTAATTTGGTAGGTAATATCTGTGAATTGCTTGCAAGGGATACTGATGTTTAATTGTGTAAATATCAGACCACTGTTATTGTGAGATTCTGTCAAATGAAAATACTTGGAAGTTTTCATAATTTAATTATTCAGAATATGTTTTGAAGCTCCTTGTAAGAATGTTTTTCTCACATACAAGTTATGAAAATTAGTGAAGTTAAATGTAGACATTACTTTTGGGATGTTATGTGTCAACCCCGCCTTCTCGTGGTGCATCCTGTTCCCACTAAAGGGGGCTCTGACGACCGCCAATAGCGGTATAACTATACCATCGGGATCAGAGGAAATGCTATCCCACACTCACCAACCCGCTTGGCCAGCATGGTGAGTTATGGCCAAACACCTCCAAAATGACTCTACAACTTAAATCTTGGCCCTCAGTCTCCGGCAGCTGGAATGTACCTGGCCAGGGCAGCGGCCAGTGCGAAATGAAGGCAGAGGGTGCTAAGAATCCCCGGAGGACCGGACTAGGCTGCCATTTGATGCTGACCTTTGCTACCTATAACGGACGCTCCCTATCTTCTGATTCAAGGCTTCTTGAATTGGAAGAGGAACTACAAAGGATCAAGTGGGACATCGTCGGGCTAAGTGAGGTAAGGAGAAAAGGAGAAGATCTCATTGAACTGAAAAGTGGACATCTCTTCTATTATCGTGGGACAGATACTGGCAGAACTAGTGGTGTTGGATTTATAATAAACAAGAAACTGAAGGATAAAGTGGTAGAAGTTGAAAGTTCCTCTGACAGAGCTGCACGACTTGTTATCCAACTATCGAGAAGATACCAGGCTCAGATTATTCAAACTTATGCACCCACCACAAGTCATCCTGAAGAAGAAATTGAAGAATTTTATGAGGAAATTCGTCATCTAAATAATAAAGGTAAGCAGCACTTGAAGATAATTATGGGAGATTTCAATGCAAAAATAGGGCAACGGCAACAGAATGAAACTTCAGTAGGTAAATTCGGTCACGGCAACAGAAACCAGCGTGGAAATACTCTCGTTGAGTTTGCAGAGGCAGAAGGATTTTTCATCTTGAACTCCTTTTTCAAGAAAAAGCCACACAGGAAATGGACATGGAGACATCCAATTGGGACGACAAGTGAAATTGATTTTATTATGTGTAACAAAAAATTCGTCATCGAAGACTGCAGTGTGCTGAACAAGTTCAACACAGGTAGTGACCATAGATTGGTGAGATGTAAGATGCACCTCAACACTAAACTGGAACGTGGCAAGCTCATAAGACAAACAAAATGTATTGACATAACCAACCTTAAAAAACACCATAATACTTTCAAGTTGGAACTGAAGAACAGATTCTCTGCTTTAGAAGGCCTAACATCGGAAGAAGTGGATATTTCGGAAGTTAACAGAAAAGTAACCAAAGCTCTAATGGAAACAGCAACAAAATTAGCTGGGTCTAAGAACAAGTTGCATGTGAACAAATTATCAGGAAAAACCAAAATGTTGATGCAAAAAAGAAGAGAGATGAGGACAACTAAAGAAGATGTGACTTCCAAAGGGAATATATAGAGCTATGCAAGACAGCACGAAAAAGTATCACTGAAGACGTAAGGAAATTCAACTGTGAGCTAGTGAGGAAAGCAATTGAAAACAACCAAAGCCTTAAGATAGCAAAGGGACATCTCAGTAAGGGAAGAAAACAGATTATGGCTCTGAGAAAAGAAGATGGTTCTATAACAAGAAATAGAGGCGAAATTTTGACAAGAGTGAAAGATTTCTACTCCAAATTATATGAAAGGGATGATACATGTACTCCAGACATCATGAAAGGTACCAGAGTTCTTCCAGTCCTCCCAGCAGAAGTTGCTCATGCAATCAAGAACATGAAGCGGGGAAAGCTCCAGGAGAAGATGGAATTACTATAGACATCATACAAGAAGCAAGTGGAGAAATTGAAACAGTACTCGCCCAAATTTTCACTCGATGCCTTAATGAAGGGAAGATTCCTGAGGATTGGAACAATGCTACAATGATCCTCCTACATAAAAAAGGTGACATTGAGGATCTCAGGAACTACAGACCTATCAGCCTCCTATCAGTGGTTTATAAAATCTTCACTAAAGTTCTTTCACACCGCTTGAAGGTAACACTGGACATGGCTCAACCGAGAGAACAAGCTGGATTCAGGAGTGGCTACAGCACAATAGATCATATCCACGTACTGAGAGAACTAATTGAAAGAGCGAGGGAATATGAACTTCCATTGTGCATGGCTTTTATCGATTATGAAAAAGCCTTTGATTCGGTGAAACCATCAGCAGTTACCACGGCTCTGAAATCCTGCGGTATTGAAGATGCATACATTAATATTATTAATAACATCTATGAAAATGCAAGTGCAAAGATTCGGCTGTTTGAAAATACAACACACATAAAAATTGGAAAGGGAGTGAGACAAGGTGACACCATATCTCCGAAGCTCTTTAATGCCACATTGGAAAATGTCTTTCAATCACTGAACTGGGAAAACAAAGGGATAAAGATTAATGGAGATTATCTAACCCACCTTCGTTTTGCTGATGACGTAGTCATTTTTGCAACTACCCCATCAGAGCTGCAGAGTATGATCCAGGAACTTGCTGACAAGAGTAAAGAAGTGGGATTAAAAATGAACTTTCAGAAGACAAAAGTAATGTTCAATGCTTTTACAAGAAATGAAGATTTATCGATTGATGGAGAAAAACTTGAGATAACAGATACGTATGTTTATCTTGGACAGCAGATATCAAATGAGGGTCACATTGATGAAGAAATTAATCGGCGTACAAAACTTGCCTGGAGAGCTTTTGGAAGAAACAGCATAATTTTCAAGAGCAATATGCCATTATGTCTGAAAAGAAAAGTGTTTGATCAATGCATCCTTCCAGTGCTTACGTATGGTGCAGAGACGTGGACCTTAACTAAAAGAGACATACAAAGGCTGCAGACAACTCAAAGTAGCATGGAGAGGTGCATGCTTAGTATAACCAGGAGAGATAAGAAGAGAAACTCGTGGATCCGAAAAATGACGAGAGTGGAAGACATCATGATCAGAGTTAAATCCCTGAAATGGCAATGGGCTGGACATACTGCCAGAAGGACAGACCATAGATGGACAGCCGAAATTTTAGATTGGATTCCAAGGGACAGGAAAAGACCCAGAAAAAGACCACATGGGAGATGGGTGGATGAAATTCGTAAATATGCGGGAGTGACATGGAGGAGACTGGCACAAGACAGACCGTTGTGGAGGAAACTTGGGGAGACCTTTGTCCAGCAGTGGATTGATAATGGTTGACAATGATGATGATGATGATGATGTGAAGCTCAGCATCCCATTTCAGGAATAGGCAACCTGGTCCATGTTTTGTTGTGATTGTCTTCTCTATCCTACCCATTCATCAGGATGAACGCTGCAGACTTACTGTAGTGTTTGTCCTGATGAAGGGTAGGGTTACTACCCGAAAATTTGACGCTAAGAATTAACATCCTTATTCCTAAGTAATTCCCATAATCTGTCTAATGTAACTATCATATATTTCCCACACAGTCATAAACTTATAACATTAAAGAAAGGAAACATCCCAATAAGAAAATTATGTAGTTAAACAAGATGATTAAAGTGAAATTAATAATAATTTAATTTGACAACTGTGGATTCAATGGAGTCAAATTCATAGATTAATCGAATAGATTTATTCATATAATTCAATGTTGCTTAGAAATTTGCAACATGCATGCCATTAATAACTTCATAGCTTTCTCTAATTAGTGTCAGTAATTAAAAGCTTATTAATGGATCTTATTAGAGGGATAAATATTTAGGTATATTATCTAAAAATTTGAGAGGTAATGTACCTTAACATTTATCCTCTACAATTCCCGTTAATAAGATTTTTAATTAATGCATGCCATGATGCTAATTTCTTGGACAATGAAATGTAAACTGTGAAAAGAAAATTCTGTGACAAGAGATGATGTGAGACATTTCTGTAAAGCACTACAAAGTTATCCAGAGCCCCTGGTAGGACATGTGTATACATACCAAACAATTGCAGTCAGGCTGCTACTAAGTAGGCACTGGGATAAATATTTAGGTATGAAAATTAGCAAAGTTAAACGTTATGAAAATTAGTGAAGTTAAACGTAGACATTACTTGACATGCTGTTTTGGCTATAGTGTGCATAGAGTTAATTTAAGAAATATTAAGGGCTAGAGCACAAACTTTGAGAAAAAAAAATGTATTGCATAAATTTGGCATGAGAACAAGTAGGGTAGCATTTTTCAAAACTGAGATTGGGCAGGATAGGATTTTTGAACCTGAGAGCAAGCATTGTATGCCACTTTGGTTGTGCATGAATATGTGAAGGATGGAACAGCTGCTTGCACACAAGCCTTGCTATGTGAAGAATGAAACAGCTAGCTTGGGCACACAAGCCTTGCTATGTATTAACTCTTGCAAATTTCATATAGTTCTCTCTGAGATTCCATGTTGTTGAATTTTTGCTCATGAAACTTTCCATGCAAATACAGCCGTGTCTTGATAACTTTGATGCCAAAATTCTAAGTTACTTTAAAAAAGTGTAATTATCTGCAGTGTGATAATGCAGATAATGAAATTTTGGTTGTGATAAGTCAAAATTTTCTGGTGATGGTCTTGATATCTTGAAAACAATATTCTTGTCTTGAAATGAAACACTGCCCCAAAGTAGCCCCCTGAATTACAAACAACAAAAAGATTTCAAGCACAACTCATTGATAACAACTAACAACAGAGACAAGCATTCCATGCTGACCACTTTATGGCAATTTTTTTGCAACAGCATAAGATGTGGTGTTATGTTTCTCTTGTGAACTTGAGACTCCATTTGCTAAAAGATTTGCATGCATGAACAACTGACTTCTGGTCTTTAGAAAACTTTAATGTATTGTTTTGGGATTGGCAAATTTAATTGTAAAGCAGTGTCGGAAGCAATGATTTTACATTAAGTGTTTAAACGCAGGTTTAAAGGTTGAACTCATTGGTTTAGTTTGGTCTATTAATCTTGACATGCTGTTTTGGCTGTAGCATGCATAGAGTTCATTTAAGAAATATTAATGGCTAGAGCACAGACTTTGAGAAAAAAATGTATTGCATAAATTTGGCATGAGAACAAGTAGGGTAGCATTTTTCAAAACTGAGATTGGGCAGGATAGGATTTTTGAACCTGAGAGCAAGCATTGTATGCCACTTTGGTTGTGCATGAAATCAAGAGTGCACAATAATAGAAACTAGACTGGAGGATTCATTTATGAGTAATGAATATGAAAATATTTTTGACATGGAAAGTGATAATAGATATTAATATTTATATATATTTGTAATGGAAAGTGACAAATGGTTTCAAATGTGTATATATGAACGGGAAAATTCCATGAACATGGGGTGCATGAACATGGAGAGTTCATTGTATAGAACAGCTTCTCAGTACTTTAATGACATATATTTGTGACACCAGTTTTCCTATATTGTATATTTTGATGAAATATTGAATTTCCAACCAATGTTAAGTGGCATTCACAGTATTTTAGATCTTTTATTTCTGAGTCTGTCAGTATTTCTGTCTAACATATTTTGATGAAATATTGAATTTCCAACAGATTTTTAGTGGCACAAGTGTTTTAGACCGTTTTTGAGTGAACTATAAATATGCAAATGAAATTAGGGATACTAAAACCCCTGGCCCCTTTTTTATCAGCAACAAATTGGCTGATTGAATTCAAATTCATCCTGATGGTTGTCATCCTAGCTGCTAATAAGTGTGCAAAGTCATGGAGTAAAAGTAAAAGCTTCCAAGTGTGCTGAGTAGTGATAATGTCAAACATGGAAGTCTTCAGTGAGTATGGATGAATCAACTTCAAATTTAGTATACAAGGTTTCTTAAGATTTCATTTGAATGCTCTAGCAGTTTTTGAGGTACACATGCCTTTTTCTGTCAATTTTTTTGTGGAAGAAAATGCAAGATGATGTGGGAAGTAGCTAATTGAAAAATGGAGAGCAGCAACTAGAGAAGATATAAGCATTTTTTTTTTGCTCATTTGAAAGGTCTTAGTTGAGGTTTTGGGCCCTATGATGCCAAAAATTAAAAGTTCATAAAATACAGGACACTGTACCAAGAAAATAACCGATTTTAGCCTCCCCCTCTTCTTTTTTGAAGCACCAGTTTGTTCAATTAAAGTCAAATTCTGGCTTATGGTTGTTGACATTGCCTCTAAAATGTGAGAAATCTTCTGCTAAAAGTTCCCAAATTAGCTGACTTCTGATCTTTCAAAGTTGGGCTTAAGTACAATGTATGTTTTTATCAGCAACAACAGTTTTTAGTCCTGACCTTATTACATTATTTGCATCTACGTTGTCAATCTGAGCTGTTCTTAGTCTTTTGTGATTTCATCAGTTACTTTTTGATGGGTGAAGAATAAATTAACTTCTCCAAAAATTTACATTTGTGCAAGAATTGTGTGATTTTGAGTAAAATTAATTTTAAAGAATTTTTGGATGCTTATTTTTGCATGATATTTTAGCTTTGTTTGCTAAGCGAATTAATCACGACCATCAGAAAGTGATGTCAAACTAACTATGCCATTACCAATTTTCTTTCCCAGGCTAGAAAACAGACCATTATAAATCTTCTGAATAACATGGAAATCCATACACATTGTGCTCCACTTAAGCAAAGTATCACTGCTTTAGCTTTTCATCCTAAATATCCCAAAGTTCTGGCAGCTGGATCAGAAGGTGGTGATGTAATTTTTTGGGATATAGGAAAGCCAGACTATGGTCTGCACAGAATTTTCGGAGTAAGTAGAATGAAAATCTTTTACTGTTCAAAAATCTGAGAGATTAAAAAGGTTACTGATTCATTTATCTTTATGTATTTTTGTATATTTATTTTGTATCTACATACATATATTTTACCTTTGTGTATTTTTTCTTCATTAACATGCTTGGCTCATTCCATGTCAGACCACCAAGGCCATGTCACCCACCAACTCGGATTTTAATGAAACTTTGCAGGTAGATATACCCGATAAAGATATGGGAAAATCCTAAGTTGCAGTTTTTAAACCGCATAGTTTTTAAAATACATCGCTGCAAAATTTAGCAGAACACCCACTTTTGCAGCTGTGCAGTAGCATGCCACTTTTTACATAACATGCTGTCGTTTGTGTGCTACTGAATATAAGAGAATGAAACTTTGGAATCACATGGAAAAGGGTCCCTACATATTGAAAATACTTTTCATTTTACCTAAAACACCAGTTAAGTGAGTGCCACCTAGTGGTGAAGTGAAAAATTACAGCAAAATTTAGACATTTTATGGGAAGCTCTGTAGAATATTGCTCTGGCATGAGGGAGATAATTATTTTTATATTGATGTTCAACACATCCTATAACATATTTGAAAAAAAAATGGTGGTTATCAGCATATTTTCTCAGATAATTAAAATTATCTGAATTTCATAGAGGGCTCTCTTTCAACAGTTCAGCCATTTTGTTCTACAAACCTGACCCATCGTTTTGGATTTTGCTGAAAATTAGCATGTAGGTTTACCTAACAAAGCTGCAAAACACTGCAAATTTTTTATCTTCCACATTTCATAGTTTCCGAGATACAGCACTCGAAAGTTAGGCCTAACCACTCGTTCAACAGCAAACTGATCCTGTTGCAAATAATGAAGCATATCATGTGGCAGCTTTTCAACTTAAATCTTTGTGCGTGTGTGTGCACACCTGTGTGCATGTGTGCGTGTGTGTGTGTGTGTGAGAGAGAGAGAGAGAGAGAGAGAGAGAGAGAGAGAGAGGGAGTGTATGTGAGAGAGAGAGAGAGAGGAGTGTGTGTGTGAGAGAGAGAGAGAGAGAGAGAGAGAGAGAGAGAGAGAGAGAGAAGAGTGTGTGTGTGTGTTCACACGATATAGTTACTCTCACATGCTGAAGGGTAAGAACCTCTGCAAAAATGAAAAGAAATAGTTTGTTCATTTTTTACATAAAATTTCAACTTTCCAATTTACTACCCTGTAGCATACCTAGAGAATAATCAAACATGTAATTTTGTTAATAAATTGCTAGCTAGGTAGCAACAAGATCCAAAAAAAAAAAAAGTAATTTCTTGTATACCGTGATTACAAGAAGGATTTATTCCAGTTTTGGTAAATTTCCAAATCAAATTTAGAGGTTAACTATTTTTAAATGTATTCCTTATAGTTAAAAAAATAAATTCCTATGTTCTTAATAGCTAATAATTTGGACTAAATCTGCAGTTGTTTTGCTACATTTTTTACAGTTGACAAAGTGAAACAAAATCAAATAGAAAATTTTTAAGCACTGACTAATTTTTAACTACTTTGAAACATTATGTGAAAAAAAAGAAAAAATTCAGAGTGTCAGTGCACAAAGCATCAACTGAAGTAACCATTTTTAGCATTGCATAGAACACATTTCAACACATCACAAGTTTGCTTTATCAGCTGATTTAATCATCACAAGGGGATGTGGGTAGATAAAATGTTGAAAGATAAGAACTTTCTGAAATATGTTTCAGGGAATGGAGTTTTATTTTGGGTTTTAAACTTCCAGTCAGTGACAGTAGGGTTTTAAACTGACAGGCAATGTTTATTTTTGGTTTGGTTTTCAACTGCTAATAAATGTTTAGTGTTGGTTAAGTTTTTCCAACTACCAATCAAAGTTTAGTTTTGGTTTTGGGTTCAGCTAACAAGCCAATGAGGTTTTAGTTTGATCTTCTTTTGTTTTGGTTTGTTTCACTAGTTCCCTTGTCATGACCAACCCTTTTGGTTTGCTTTTCAGTTAAGAGTTTTAGCTTGCTGAGAGAGTAATATTTAAGTTAACTGTTACTGTTCTTTTGCTGAGAGGGGAAGTTTTCTTAGTTTGTACATATTCTCTTACTGCTTACTTCCTTAGTAATGGATCAACAAAATCTCTGCAGTGTTTGGCAGTTGACCCAAACACCATGTCACAAAACATGCTATGTGTCACAAAGGGGACTGAAAAGAGTTGAGGTGATAAATGAAGTTGATAATGAAATACTATGTTTAAGAGCTGAAATAGCAGACTGTGGAAGTATTGTAACATTATGTTTTCATCATGAATACTACTATATAACAACATTTGAGGAACAACAAAAATCATGCTGCAATCCATTTCAAGTTCATAAAAAAAATCTGTTAGAAGCTCTCTAATGATGGCCAGTCTACAATTAGCAAAGGAATTCATGCAAAAACATGTTAATGTCAAACCTGGGCAGAAGATCTGTTGTAACTGTAGAAATAGGGCTATGAGACTAGAGGAAGCAAGCTCTGAATCTGGTTTAGACATCACAGCTGCACAGTATGAAAGTTAAAGCACAAGTGACAACCAATTAACACTACTACAAGAATCACTAGAAAAAGAACAAACACTGGACAAAATCAATATAGGCAAAAGTAATATTGGCTGTTCTCTTTATTATGGGTTTATTATAAATCCAACACCATTAGTTCTGCAGAATTTCTTTATGTTTTCTGTGATATTTTTCCAAATTGTCTTGCATAACTCTGTATATTCTGCTTTGGAAGTTAATTTTTCTTTATTTGTCCTCATCTCCCTTTCTTTTGCATTAGCATTTTTGTGTTTTCTGATATTTTCTTCATATGCAACTTGTTCTTAGTACCACCTATTTTTGTTGCTGTTTCCATAAGAGCCTTAGTTAGTTTCCTATTAACTTCAGAGATCTCCACTTCTTCTGATGATAGAAATGGTTTTTCAGTTCCAACTTGAAGGTATTATGATGATTTTTGAGGTTGGCCATTCAATACATTTCGTTTGATTTATCAGCTTGCCACATTCCAGTTTAGTGTTGAGGTGCATCTTACATCTTACCGTTTTATGGTCACTACCTGTGTTGAACTTGTTAAGAACACTGCAGTCTTCGATGATAAATTTCTTGTTACGCATAAAATTAATTTCACTTGTCATCCCATTGGGATGTCTCCATGTCCATTTCCTATGTTGCTTTTTCTTGTAAAAGGAGTTCATGATGAAAAACCTTTCTGCCTCTGCAAACTCTACGTGAGAAATTCAACGCTGGTTTCTGTAGCCATGACCGATTTTGCTTACTGAAGTTTCATTCTGATGCTGTTGCCCTATTTTCACATTGAGATCTCCCATAATGATCTTCAAGTGCTGTTTGCCTGTGTTATCTAGATGCCGAATTTCCTCATAAAAATCTTCAATTTTTTTCCTCAGGATGACTTGTGGTGGGTGCATAAGCTTGAATAATGTAGTCTGGTATATCTTTGAAAGTTGAATAACAAGTTGCGCAGCTCTGTTCAAGGAACTTTCAACTTCAAGAACTTTATTCTTCAGTTTCTTGTTTATTATAAATCCAACACCATTAGTTCTGCCAGTATCTGTCCCGCGAGAGTAGAAGAGATGTCCACATTTCAGTTCAATGAGATATTCTCCTTTCCTTCTTACCTCACTTAGCCCGACAATGTCCCACTTGATTCTTTGTAGTTACTCCTCCAGTTCAAGGAGCCTTGAATCCGAAGATAGGGAACGTCCGTTAAACATAGCCAAGGTCAGCATCAGATGGCAGCCTAGTCTGGTCCTCCGGGGATTCTTAGCACCCTCTCCCACACAGCACAGAATATTTCGTATATGTTACAAGTATGTAGCACTGAAACATTGAGACTTTTCAGATATGTTGTGCAATGTAATGTTTCATTACGGTTACATCAAAATGTCTGCAAATGTTACATAACTTTGAAACATAACCGATACGTTACAGTGAAAGGTCTTTGTAACCTCAACATACCAACTTCATGTTACTGTTACGCATTTGAAAGATATTTGTAACTTTGTTACATTACTGTTACGTATTTGAAAGATATTTGTGGCATCATCATAATACTGTTACGTGATAATAGGGGGTTTCTGTAAAAAGGAACCCGTCCACATGCTGCCTCAAAGATGGATGTGGTCGATTCCTGGTCAATCATGACCGTCAGTCACAGCCATTTTTTTCCTTGGGATCTTCCCAACCACTTTTTGTCCACGATTTTCTTTATGTGTTCAACCATAACATTTTGTGTGTCATGTGGTCCTACTGAGCATGTTTTGTTCGCCAATTTTTGTTTTACCTCCCCACATGGTCTCATCAATATCTTTTGTACGCCATTTTGTTTTTCCCCATCAGGAAATTTTACGGTGTGATGTCACGACACTAGGGAAATTTTCTTTCCAAGGAAATACAAATCCTCAAAGATCATGCCAGGCTTGAGCCCCTGTCCAGAGAGTTTCTAGGCATATGTATTATTCCACTCGACCACTGGACGCTTTGGGCTTACAGCGTTCTGTAGGAACTAACAAAAAACCTAATGCTTTGTGAATATGTTATTTAATAGAAATGCATTATTTTTTCTCCGGATCATTTTATTTTTCTGTAGTATGACTTAAATTTCTTTATGATTAATTAACGAAATGTACCTTTTAATGTATATCTTAATCTATTTTTTAAATGCTTTGCGAATACGTTATTTAATAGAAATACACTATTTTTTCCATAAATTATTTTATTTTTCTGTAGGATGACTTACATTTCTTCATGATTAATCAACAAAATGACCTTTTAATGCATATATTACTCTATTTTTTTCAAAACTTGTGTAGTCGTTAAACTTCTCAATATGTAAACATTATCCTTTTTTCTGCCTTTACAAACTAACAACTACTTTTATTGAGACTTTTTTCTGATTCAAAACCAAAGATATTATACACTGGTGTGCAAAACTTAAGGATGGACACTAGTGTACACTAACTAGCTAACTTGAATATGACAGTATCACCAAAGAATATCCCAGTAGCACATGGAACAACTATGTGAGTGCTTCTGTGAAATGGCATAAATGCGCATGCGCATCCACGCCGTTGCCAAACCAAAAATCTTAAATATTGCCGGAATGTAAGGGTATATAAATAAGTTTTGAGGGATGTGAGGTGAACAAAACCCGTTGTTGGAGAACAGAAACAATATTTTAATATTAATCGAAGTATGCTCCCTCTGAAGCTACAACTTTACCCCAACTTTCGGGCAGTGAACGTACGCCCCGAAGGAAGAAATCCGGTTCATGGGAAGAGATCCAGTTGTGCAGCCAATTTTTGATGTCTTCATAAGAACTGAACCGTTCTCCAGAAAGTGCTGACTGCATCGACCGGAACAAGTCGTAATCCGATGGCGCAATATCTGGCGAATATGGCGGGTGGGGTAGAACTTCCTCCTTCTAAGTACTTTTTCACAGGTCGAGAAACATGTGGTCTTGCGTTGTCATGCTGTAAGATGACTTTTTTGTGTCTATTCTCCCATTCCGGCCATTTTTGCGCGAGAGCTCATTTTAAACGCATTAATTGGGTTCGATACCGATCACCAGTAATAGTTTCTGACGGTTTCAGCAGTTCATAGTGGATCACACCCTTCTGGTCCCACCAGATACACAGCATTACCTTTGAACCATGGATATTGCATTTTGGCGTTGAAGGACCTGGTTCACCTGTTTTCACCCATGCTTTCTGCCATTTAGGGTTATCGTACCATATCCATTTCTCGTTGGCAGTAATAATACAATGCAAAAAACCCTTTCTTTTTTGCCTTTGAAGCAGCAATTCGCAAATGGTTTTTCGACGTTCAAGGTCTCTTTCCTGCAAAGCATGTGGAACCCAATTCCCTTCTTTTTGCACCATTCCCATGGCAGCTAAATGTTGTGAAATGTATGGTTGACTAACATTTAATGCTGCTGCTAGTTCCTTTTGGGTCTGGCACGGATCCTTGTTGAGTAAAGCTTCCAATTTGGCATCAGCAATTTTTTTGAGTGGTCCAGAACGTTCTTTATCACTGACATCAAAATTGTTCCTTTTGAATCGTCTAAACCAATACTCACATGTTTTTATGGATGGGGAATGTTCACCATAGATTTCTGACATTAAGCGATAGCTGTCGGCAGCACTTTTCTTGACAATAAAGTAATGCACTAACACTTCCCGCAAATGCTGTTTTGTCTGGACGAAAGTTGCCATTTTCCATCTAGTAAAACAAATACGTCTTCGCACCTCAATCGAACGTCCTATACTGACTCTGACAGCTGGCGTCTCGTACTGTGATATCGCAGTGTTGCCACCTTAAAATACATGCGAGCAGTAATAAGTATGACACCGAACGGAAATCCCTCAAAACTTATTTATATACCCAATAACATCAAGGTAGCAATTATGTACAATGGAAACTATAAAGCAGTAGCATCGGTGAACGCTATTTTTAACATAACCGTAATGAACAAAGAGTTGTGTTCCAACATAGATGTTGCTGAAGTGTTGTAAGATATCTCTGAAAGTGTAACGAAAAGGAGAGATTGTAACATTATTGATACATATCTGAAACGTTTTGTGCTGTATGTGCTGCCTTCATGTCACACTGGCCACTGCCTTAGCCAGGTACATTCTAACTACCAGAAACTGAGGGCCAAGTTTTCAGTTTTGAAATCATCTTGGGGGAGGTGTGATGGTGGCCATAATTCACCATGCTGGCCAAGCGGGTTGGTGAGTGTGGGATAGCATTTCCTTTAATCCCGGTGGTATAGTTATGCAGCTATGTGTCAATTGTCAGAGCTCCTTTAGTAGGAACAGGATGCACCACAAGAAGGCGAGGTTGACATTTATCAAGGAGCGGCTATGTTATGTCACGCATTACCTGACCTTGCATCCCATATATATACATATATAATATGAAAAACATTTGCTTTGTATAATATTTTTATGTGGATATAAAAGTTTAAATTCTTAATTTTATTCGACTAATAACTTTGAACATGGGCACTTTTTTTTTGCAATGTTATTTTGTGAAAATTTGTAATAAATAAACCCATATTTGTAGGTAAAGGATGCTG
Source organism: Macrothele yani (assembly GCA_039090855.1). Taxonomy (NCBI): domain Eukaryota; kingdom Metazoa; phylum Arthropoda; class Arachnida; order Araneae; family Macrothelidae; genus Macrothele; species Macrothele yani. The sequence continues at coordinate 64,307,183 of CM077001.1, read as the reverse complement.
TTCTTTCCATGAAATTTCACCATGAGCAGCCTACAGTGTTTTACACTGCCAATCGTAAAGGATATGTCTTACAACAAGACTTCTTATCATCGTATAAGAAATTTTTTTTTCATTCAAAGAATCCCCAGTAAGTTTCTAATGTTAGTAACTCATTAAGTATTTTACAATGTGTTAATGATTTTTGTTATATAATCGCTTCAAAATCATTTTTACTGATTTTACTGAATTTCCTTGTAAGAATTGTTCACAGCAAATTCCTGCTTTCAGACTAGTTGGTCGTTTTAGAACCTTTTGATAAACTATTAAAATAATTTCAAGTCATAAATTCAACACAACACCACAACATGACTTCTAATTGCTATATATAAACACATGCAAAAATGCCAACATTCCTTGTGGAACCACCGTGCAGACCCGTAGCCAGACAAGCAAGTTGGGAGGAGTGGCTGATGAATGAGATCGGGCGAAGGATATAAAGCGTTCGTGCAAATGATGTAAAAGAGGTCGGGCACTACACTATACTGTTATATGAGTCGCTAGGACAGGCCAAAGGAAACACAGGTCGGGTGCAGCCCGGCCTGGCCCTCCCCTGGCTACAGCCCTGCCACCGTGTAAAGTACTAACTAATATCTTTAAAACAAAGTACATTTAATTATTACAAACTACTATTAAGAACATTTAAATTGACTGAAAAGTATTACTATCTAAACAACATAAATCTTAAATTCTATATCAGATGCTAAGACTTCACACCATTTACATATATACAATTTACATTTTCCCCCATTTTTTACTAAAATATTTAATTAATACAACTGACTAACTATTTAAAAAGATATACTTAAAAAGCAGGATGAACACACCTTTCTTTTTGCACTTCACTTCTGGTCCTCGACACACGCTGCTGGCAAAACTGCATTATTGTTTAAGCTTTTTGCCCCTTACTAGGAGCATTCTCAAAATATCTTCAACTTCTAACAGACTCAAGGTCTCAGCCACGTTTACCCAGCTGACATTGGTGATGACAAAAATGGAGTTTACTAACTCTTAAATGTAGGGCACATGATTTTTCAAACAACCAATAACGCATTTACAAAAACAAAAAAAAAAAAACACGAAAGATGACACCAAATGTTTGGGTGTAATAAGTACATCTTTTGAATCTGTTCTGAGGCAAATTAAATTTATCAAAGCTATTCAAAGTCAATAGAACCAGTATGGAAAACAATAGTATCTGATGGAAGAAAGAAGTTTTTCAATCGGGGTTTTTAATCCCTCAGATATTGCTGTAAACGGAATCATGAGCTTACGCCCTCTGGTTGCAGACTTGTGCATTAAGAAAAACTTGAATTTATATGAGAAACATTTCGCACCAGAAACGCTCTCCAACACAGAAATAATTTTTCAAATCGGACTCTTAGAAACACAGATATCGACAAAAATAAAATGGGACTTTACGTCCCCTGGTGGAAAAACCATGCATTATTTTAGGAAGAAAGTATTCTCAAAAGTTTTTTTCCATATGAGCAGTATCGGTCCAAGAAAAAAAAAATTTAGTCGAGTTTTCAGGAGCCCAGATTTTTCTACAAATACATACATCAGAAGCAGAAATTAACACTTATGCCCCCTGGTGGCCAAACCATTCTTTACCAAACATTAGAAATTATGTGAAAAATATTTTCCATCAGGTCTTGTATGCGAATTTTTTAAATCGGAGTTTTAAGAGCAGAAATAATGCAGAAAACGCAATTTACCTTTGTGGCCCCTAGCGGAAAGTCTATGATTTACTTGAAATTTTTGAATTTATAGGAAAAACATTTCGCATTGGAAACACTATCCAACAAAGAAGGAATTTTTCAAATCAGACTCATAGAAGTAGAGATATTGACAAAAATAAGATATACATCTACGCCCCCTGGTGGAGAAACTGTGGTATATTTTAAGAAGAAAATATTCCGAAAGTGTTTATCGATGTGAGAGGCATCAGTCCACGAAAGAATTTTTTCAATCGATATTTTAGAAGCTCAGATTTAATGGCAAATACATCAGAAGCAAAAATTAACACTTACGCCCCCTGGTGGCTAAAGTATTCTTTACCAAAAATTTGAAATTATATGCAAAAGATTTTCCATCAGGAGGTGTATCCTCTGAAGATAGAATTTTTCAAATCGGAGTTTTAGAAGAAGAGTTATCGGGAAAAATGTAATTTACTTTTACGCCCCCTAGCGGAAAATCTATGCGTAATTTGAAAAAGTAACTATATCTAAAATACTCTTAAACATAAATGGAATCGAAAAATAAAAGAATTTTTTCAATCGGATGTTTAGAAGCAAAATATGTGGAATAAAACATAATTTTGAATTCGACATCATCTGCATTTACGCCCTCTAGCGGCGACATTGTACATCGTAAAAAAAATGAAATAAAGGATCATCATTCGCATATTTCAAGCTTCCCAATGCAAAAATAATTTTTCAAATCGGACTAATAGTTGCAGAGATATCGTGGGTACAGACGGACGGACAAACTGGTAACATAAGCACAATCTTTTTTTACAAAAGACGTGCTAAAAAAATAAATAAAAAACTTTTGGATTTTTGTATTTATTCATTAAAACTAAATCATCTTTCTTGATTTACCTGTAGTCATACTTAACTGAATGTGATTTCTTTCTTATACTAAAAGTAACTTAGATGCAATGAAAATATATTATTGTTTCAGGACATTGAAATGGAGAGTGATTCAGTCTGGAGTTGGTGATAATGAAAAAATAATTAGAATAAAAAATGATAATATTTTTGAAGAAATTGATATTTTAAATAATTCAATATGAAGTTAGTGATAATGTAAAAATGATTAGAATAATAAATGATATTTTTAAATAATTAGGATAAATTTTGTTTGAGATATCAATGAAACTGTTTACATTTGGAAAATTAGTGTCAGGTGGAACTCCTGTGTGCTTGCTCTGTTGCAGTGGCATCTGGTATATTATCCTGCAATATTCCATTTAAGATATTTTCTACTTGAACTGGTAAGGGATCAGAAAAGCAAATATTTTTGAATCAAGCACCTTTGAATCATGTCCTAAACCTGTTTAATTTGTAATATATATGATTATCTCAAGCCATGAGTGGACATTCACAGCTGGTTTAAATGGGTCACGAATCATGACTGTCCAGGGGGCGGGGCAGTCCATGTCATATTTGATGATCAAAGTAAAAATTGAACGGTAGCATGTAGCATTCTGTATGCAGTGATGGAAAGTTTGGGCCAATTGCTCCAATTTCATTTACTGCTACAAATTACGAAAAAAATTTAATATTTGTGCCCAACTGCGCCAAAATGGCAATCCACAGCAAAAACTACCGAGCGAAAAAAAAAAAATGTTTTCACGGCAAAAAAAATGCTGTTTTAAACGGCGATTTGTGTAATTTGATCAAACGTAGCCCATTTAGTTGCTCACGGTGGTCGTTAAACCTCCAATAAAAAAATTAAAAAAAACATGCACCGCCAATCCCAACATTTCAGAATGTTCTTCACCTACCTTCTAATTCGTTGTTTTTCAGCATAACTGACGAATATGATTCGCGATGTTTGTGGAGCTTATGGAGGAGGATTTTGTTGTAATCACATGGTATGTAGGAGAAACGATGCTGTACGTTTTGAAATCCTGATGAAGATTGTTTAGAGATGGTTTGGTGGTCTTTCAGAGTGTTGTGCAATTGAGATTGTTTACATGTCGTTCCCTGCTTTATGGGATGGCGCAGTTATTTCGTTCCAGGCGAGGTGCGCAATTACGTAAATACAGAGTAAGGTGAGTCGTTTGCGATTTCGTTGGCTCATAGGACGACTGAAAATGGCTCTCCCGTGGCAGGATACGATGGTTCTGTTTCTAAAGGATTCATAGGTATTCAGAGATGTTGACTTTTACGGATTTTCTGAAGTTTGTACGGATTTTCACTCCATATTACGGTTTTGCGGAAGTCATCCCAAAAACTACGGAAAAGCCCGCGCAAGATCCCTGCACGCAAATTGCATTTTTTTCTCTATTCGGGAAAAAGAAATGTCTCGCGAGCTATCAGAGTGTCATAGGTGTGGCGCATGACACCAGACCTATTCCACGAAAAAGAAACATCTCGCGAGCGCCAACATGCGGGCTATAGAGGCGTCATCAGCATGGAAGGTGACACCTGACATATTCGGCGAAACAGAAATGTCTTGCAAGCCTCAACGTACAAGCTATGGAGGCGTCATAAGCGTGCCGGATGACACCCTCCCGAGCTATTCGGTAAAAGAAATTTCACGCGAGCGTCAACATGCTAACTATAGAGGCGTCATCGGCATGGAAGGTAACACCCGACATATTCGGCGAAAAAGAAATGTCTCGTAAGCTTCAACATACGAGCTACAGAGGTGGCATAGGCGTGGCGCATAACACCCGAGCTATTCGGCAAAAACGAATTCCTCACGAGCGCCGAAATGCGAGCATCGGCAAGGCGGGCGACACCCGACGACATTTCTTTTTCTCTATTCGGTGAAAAAGAAATGTCTCGCAAGCTATCGGAGCGTCATCGGCGTGGCGAGTGACACCCGACCTATCCCACGAAAAAGAAATGTCTCGCGAGCGCCGATATGCGATATAGAAGCGTCATCGGCGTGGCGGGTAGCATCCGCCACGACACGCGAGCTATTCGGCGATTTCGTAATGTCGGGTGTCACCGAACAGTCGAGTGGAAAGGGTTAAAACGTTTGCACCGAAATGTTCACAAGCACAAAGCCACATGTAATCAACGTAAAGAGTTCGCAAAAGGCGCTGAGCCGTGCTCCCTTTCTGCTTTTGCGCACCGCACTCTCAAATGGCTGTACTCCACCTCCGTTGGCAGGGGAAGTCAGAACATCAAAGGCGTAGAGGTACTAACTTAAAGTGCAGTTTTTCGACCAAAAGCCGGTAAAAAAAAAAAAGAAAATTGCGTGCAGGGATCTTGCATGGGCTTTTCCGTAGTTTTTTTTTGGATGACTTCCGTAAAACCATAATATGGAGTGAAAATCCGTGCAAACTTCAGAAAATCCGTAAAAGTCAACATCTCTGAATACCTATGAATCCTTTAGAAACAGAACCATCGTATCCTGCCACGGGAGAGCGGTTTTCAGTCATGCTCCGCCTCGCGCCAACGAAATCGCTAACCACTCACATTACTTTGTATTTACATAATCGCGCACCTCACCTGGAACGAAATAACTGCAATGACATGTAAACAATCTCAATTGCACAACACTCCAAAAGACCACGAAACCATCTCTAAACAATCTTCATCAGGATTTCATAATGACCACGTGATTACAACAAAATCCTCCTCCATAAGTTCACAAACATCGCGAATCATATTTGTCACTTAATAATTATTAAGAGCTGTAAAAACGAAAGGCAGTTGAGAATAGCGGAATCTGTATTAATTGAAAAAAAAAAACAGATCAAGAGTGTGTAATATTAATGAGCCAAACAACTTGAACAAGCAATGGAGGGCCTTAATAAAAATAGAACAACAGTTAAGAGGAAAAAAAGAATAGAGAGCAGCACTGACAACAGATGACGCCAGAGGCACAAAGATGCAGAGATTATGACTGAGGCCGGAACCTCAATGACATCGCTCACTCGAGCTGTGGTGGGCAGAGAGACACATGGCCACCTGATGATGACAGATGCCTGTTGAAAGTGCTAGAGGATTGTGTATGACTGGCTGAATGAGGTTGGCACTTGCGGTAGGGTTAGTATGGTGTTTGAAATGAATGGAGCACCGTTTTAGTCACAGTTGACAAAGGTTTAACTGCCTGGGGTTGTCAATAGTGTAATTATGTACATAGTGGTTTTAACTGAGTGTATGAATGAGTTGTATGGTATGTATATTTGGGTGGTTTTTATGGAGATGACGAGCTATGTTTACGTCTTAGATGGCATAAGGAAACCTGCATTTTTTGTCCAGTGAATAAAATTAAAAAAAAAAAAACCTGTGATGTTTCATGACCAGAAGAATGAACCTCATAAGCAAGGAGTTTATCAACCTTTGAAGGCCAAATACATTACATGATGATTATTGACATGCTTGAAGTGTTGAGAGAAAAAAGTGACCAGGAACTTTAGGGTAAGTACTTGGTCATTTAATAATGTGTCATTAATGAATTGCACGTAAATATGTGCACTTTGCAGGTGTTTTATGCCTTAAGGGTGCAAATATCATGATTGGTGGTTACATCGCCACGCTCTTGAGGATGCCCAAAGGCTGGGTGAAAAATTTAGAGCATAATAAACGGTTATTAGTTGATGTTAATGAACCATAAAATTAAGATCTACAATGTCTACCCAAAGTGAAAAGTGTGTTGTGGGTGAATAGACATCATCTATAACGGACTAATGAACAATGACATCAACGAGGACCTAACAATGTGTAAGAATTGTAACTCATCTCTAGAAGCAGAATGCATAGGTAAGCATTAAGCAACTAGAATATTTCCCATTTAGAAAAAAGAAAAAAATGCAGTCAAAAGTATTGACCTAGCTCAGGCAATTCTTCAACTTAAGGCTTTAGGAAATTCCTGTGAATAACACAATCTGTGTCCAAAAAAACTGTAGCCATAAAATTTCCTGCTGAAGACTGTTTTTTTTTCAGGAGATTAACTTTTGTGATGATATCCCGTAGACTAATGCTTTGTTTCAGGTTCATAATGATGCCACCACAATGTTGTGAAGAAATTTTTTACCATTGTTCTCATAGTGTTGCAAAAATTGCTGGGAAGTTTCAGCTCCTGAAGCTTTCATCTCTGCCATCAGCATGCAACAGACCTATCTTGCACATATCTTCTGATATTGAAGAATATGAATAATGTGACCCACATTGTCCTGTGAAATGCCAAGTTTGACAGCAGTTCCCTGTTGAGTGATCCATCGATTGTCCTTAATCAGGTCATCAACTATTTTCTTGTGAAATTCATCAGTTGCCATCACGGTTCATCTACTTCATTATGTATCATGCAAATCAGTTCTACCTAGTTTGCCATCTTTACATATTTTAGCCCAGTGATACACAGTGCTCATGTAAACAGAATCACCTTTTGTTTATATATAACCTGTATTCAACAGAGAATTTAAATTAGAGAGACTCCTTCAGAGTGAAAAATTTAATCATGGCATGTTACTTAAATTATAGCATATCTACGAGTGCACAGTGCAGGCTTCCGTTTCACATGCAATAGCGACACAACTTCTTAACACAGCAACTTATCTCCAGCTGAGGTAAAAGTGCACACAGTCTCCTGAAAGCTTTGTGAAAGTGCAGATGCAATAGAAAACATCATAATTTCTAGTGCATCAGCACTGCCATATGTTGACTAGTTATAAAGTTGAAGGCACATTACTTTTTGCTAAACATACCTACTTTTCAAGGTAATAATTTAGAATTAAAGTTGCTGCATTCAAAAAGTTGCTACAGATAAAACCACTTTTTTGTAAAACTAATGCACTGCAAATAAAACTTTTTGGGGCACTCTTTAGCCTTCTAAGGCTGTTACATAAGTAAAACTTAATGACAAACTAACACAGGAAAATTTTCTGTGATGTATTTTATGTGCCACTACTTTTTTAAAAACAAACTTTAAAAAAACATTATTTTGCACATATCGACCCCTACTCAAGTATGCACATTCACACTAAAGAAAACAACATACATACAGGTGTAAATAGACAATTGGATCAGTTGGGGTTTCACTCTACTCACTTTAATATTATAAATATTTAATTGGAATTATCGAGGATAAATTTATTAAGGTACATTACCTCTCAAATTTTTGATCTAAACACTAGATCTTTGTCAGGAGTTTAGATAAAAAATTGGACACAAGAACTCTTGACGAAGATCCAAGTAAAACACAAGAACTCCTGATGAAGATCTAGAGTTTAGATCAAAAATTTGAGAGGTAATGTACCTTAATAAATTTATCCTCGACAATTCCCATTAAATACTTAAAATACTTAAAATAATAAGAGGAAGCCATGAAGTCATTAATTATTGTAACTTTAATGTTAGATATGAGATAATTACAAGAATTACATTTGTAGCACTTAAATCAAAAGCTTCAGTGCTTACTTGTAGTAATCTCAAAAATCTTTTAACAAAATTGGTTAGGTGTAGTTTTTCCACAGAGATATGTGTTCAACTGTGCGCAGAGAATTTGAACTACGCATTATTAGTTCTTTGGTACTATTTTATTTTATAAAGAAAACTAATTATAGTTAATTTGGTTTTTATGGAATATTTCATTTAACTTATACACTATAAATAATTTTATACATTAAGAAAGCATGGAAACTAAAAGACGAGAAAATGTACCTGGGGGCCCATGCACGCTGTCTTATCTCATTTTAGTATATTCATTCATATATAACAGCAGCAGATGGTAGCTCATCCCCCAGTGTAAATTATGACAAAGTGGTTGATGGGCAACATTAGACGACATCACATTTTATGGAGGAGAACTAGGGTTGCCAATTTAGTTGATCTTCAACTAGATTTAGTTGATTTTATGTAAGGCCTGGTTGGTAAATTTCATGTTTAGTTAATAGTTTCAAAAGCTCTGTTGATTGATTGAAAAATTAGTTGAGTTTTAGTTGTTTTTTCCCCACTATTTTTTTTGTGCTTGTATTTCTTTTAACGTATAGACACTGTTAGCACATAACTGCAACAAGATTTTATGAGTGAGCAGAAACCAATGGACATAGGCATATTGGAAGTAGTGGTTTGAATGGGTCTCTTATGGGGGTTGGGACTGGCTGGGAAGCTGAGGATGCTGAGGATGCTGTTCCTTAAAGAGTCACATTAGTTTAAGAGAAATCATTTGTGTTCTTAGCCTGGACACTGTACTATGGGGAGTGTGAGTGGTAATGGAGAGATTCCTAATTTGGGCATTTTATTGCTACAGAAGTAAGTTGTTTACATAGAATCATGTATTTCCTTTCCCTTTAGTAAAAGCAGCACCCTAACCCATCCCATTAAAGAAAAAAAAAATGTTTTGCTGTTTTCGTCTCAGGTCTAAGGGAGGAGAAGGGGAAAGAAAGGAAATGTATTCTCCAAGTCACTGTAAGAGTGTACTGTTGTTTAAAGCGGGGAGCCTTATCACTACTTCTCCGTAGAAACCAAGAATATTATCCATCTGCATTACAATGCACTTGTGCTGTTTCCTTTCTGTCAAGCAATTACTCTTGCAGTGACCCACAACCACCCACACATCACACAAGCAGTGGGGATTGTGAATGGGAGCGTGATGTGATCCGAACTTCTGCTACTGCCTAATTAAGTAATCCCCTCCACCCCAAGTTTCCCCAGTTGTGAATGTATTGTCTGTGTGTTGTGAATGTTGAGAGAAGTTTACCACTCCTTTCCTCCCTCTCCAAATTATTCCCAACTGGACAGAATCAGACGAAAATGCAAGGCCTTTGATTGAGTAATGTCTCATATCAAACTTATTTTTAAAAAAGCTGAACTTTTGAAAAATTTGTTTTAGGTAGCAGTTTTGTCCAATGAATTGCTGAGCAAACAAAAACAAATTCTGAGCAATAATTGTACTGCTTTTTGCTCTAAATGCTAAGGACAATTTTTTGAAGTGGAAGTAATTGTTCTGTACCTTAAATTGTGGTACACTCTTAAGTTGACTCTGAGTATAATCACCAGGGATCGCATTCCTCCTAAAATTCCTAAAATTCCTAATATTTTGTGACCCTCCTTAAATTCCTAAAATTATACCTAAAATTTGCTATTCATCCTAAAATTTTCGTAAGCTTATTTATTAAAAACACAACCGTTATTAACGCCAATAAATTTACCATTACGCAGGGTGCGCACGCGTGCTTGAAAACCTGGAAAGTCCTGGAAAATCATGATTATGTTTTCAAGGCCTGGAATATCCTGGAAAAACGGTGTTTTTTTAATGCCGTCTTGAAAAGCCTTGAAATTTGAAATTAGTGCTTAAAAAATGCCCTTTTAGGAAATCGTTGTTACTGTTACCCCTTCATTTTTTAAAGTTCCTTTTCTCTGTTCTCAAAGAAACCACCGGCAGCGGTTTCCGATGTGCACCAAATCCTAATTTGGCTGGGGGGAAAAAAAGAAAAAAAAAGGCACTACTTCCAGTGCAATAAAATTGGATGATTACTAGTAGGTAGAAGGGGAGCTTGATGTCCGTCCGACAATTGAGAACAGAAGGGGAAAGAAGAGGCATTTAGCATTTGCAGGGGTCGCGTATGTACCAAGTCAGCTGGCATCCACCAGTGAGGAGTATGCCTGAACAACACATTCATCTTCTTGTTTATGTGCATGCCACCCTCCCTCCCCTCAAGAGACTTCCACTACTTATGATAAAAAATAAGAAAACTATCTTTGCGAATTTTTCACGAAAGTGGCTGAAATTTTTACATTCACTGTAATTGGATTACAGAAGCTCACTTCCAAAATTCCAGTTGAATCGGTTTAAAACTTTAAAAGTTAGCATTGGTAATTTTTATTATGGACAAGTATGTGTGCCTCTTTGGACAGAGTGAGCCTCCAGCAGAAAGGGTGTTACCATAGCAACGGTTGATTGACAGCTGGGAGCGCTGATCTGAAGCCCTTGGTTGGGAAGAAAGCAAACACCTGTTTATCACTTCCACAGCACAAAAGGACTAGGAGAATATTTTCAGAAATCCATTTTTCTGAATTTTGAAAATAACACAGTAAAATTTTTACAGTAGTTAAGATACATCACAATAAAGTTCTAGTGCAAATTTCGCCAAATTCCGTTAGGAACTTAGCAGATGCAAAAAAAAAAAAAAAAAAAAAAAAACGTTGCATGTGGTGGAAGCAGAAAAAGATAGGCTAATCAGGAAAAGGTTAAAACAATAATATGAAAAAAGTAATTCAGTGAACAATTGTACATAGTTCTTGGTTTTCAATTACCTTTTTAGGATATTATAGTTTAATGTGAAACCTGAAAACTTTACTGTGAAAATCGTGAATTGCTTCTGGTTCAACAGCATATTAATGTTCAAAGTGAAACTTGAATGTGGTAAATATACTTGAATATGATAATAACACGTGAAAAGATAAGAACTGAACATTAGAAGTAAATCATACTTAAACTTTAGACATTAGACGTTATGCAAAAAATTGGGGTGTGAACTTCGACCATATATACTAATGGACTGCGCATTGGCAATAGCTGCATCAAAGCCGCCATGGCTCAAACATTGGGCACGTCATCATCAGACTCCAAATTTCGTGTACAAATGCTGTTATGATTACTAATTTACGCTGCAGAACTTCAGTGTTTTCGGTGTATTATGTCAATGCACCTCATATATAATGAAAACTCTTCAGGTAAGTTTACTTATGAGCTATATACATGCATGATCGTGTTGTTTACATTTTGTGATTTATAATGTGATGAACATTTGCGAAGAATTTGGAACATGCATTCCATTTTTTTTTTTCTTAAGTTACTATATTTTTATATCAATAGCTGCAAGTTTCTGGTTAAGTAATTGAACTTTATTGACTTAGGTATTTAATTCGTTTCTTACCCATGAAAAATCATAGAACTTTCTTTACTATATCGGTCAGAGCAACCATAAGCACAGCAGGTGTAACCCATCTTTTTGACTGTTGTCATGTGATTTTATGTTGGAGCCAGAAATTTTGATGTCATGCGCAGTCTATCAGTATATATGGTTGAAGGGTGTGAAGCAAACTCTTTACAATGTATACAAAGTTGTTTTGCTAGATGTATACAAATATACATCTAGTTTTTATTGAAATACACTCCTAAAATTTTCCTAAAATTTTTCTAAAAATTCCTAAAATTCCTAAAATTCTTACCTAAAATTTTCCAGAAGTATGCTATGATCCCTGAATCACTTTGTCCCTAAGGTAATGTCAATGTTCACAGGAAAAAGAAACATCTGGAATCTTAAAACTAAGGCTATTAGGCCAACTTTTTATTTCCAGCCAGTCATAATCATGAAAGTATTCCACACAAACAACCTTAAGCACATAAGTAAACTTTTTGTTGTCAGCTCAGGTACTCATAGATTTTTAGTTGTCTGTCATAGTGATTGGTGTCCTGAGATATTTTGCCTTTGTTATATTAAGTATTGTTATAATAGTTATCAGTCTGGTTCAAACGGGTTATTATCAAGATATTTTTAAAGTATGGGCAAGTCTTATGTACAGAAATTTAGAAAACAGTAGTTTATGATGATACGTGCAAGGACTGGACTTGTGAAGATCAAGATAATGCTACCAAAGCACTTGTAAATACTACAAGACATCTATGCGATCACCAGGGCTGTAGTGGAGGGCATACGGCGGTATAAGCCGTATACCCTCCGCTTTTGTTTGACAGAATAGCATATACCTTCAATGTCCATATTATCAACAGAACTTCAATCTCGAACAACATTGCTGCCAAGAGCTGAACATCTAATAAAAAGAACCATAAGAATTATAGAGAGCTTTGAAGAAAATCCTGGGGAAAAAACTCATTTAGCATTAGCAGCGAACGAATTATTATTTAAAAATATCCCATTGTTTCCTAACAACAAAATTGTACCTATTAACCAAACCAGTTTATTCAAAGCACGGTTGACAGGATGAAATCAAGACTGTGTTCAGATTCAAATAGTGAAAATGTACAGCTTTTTAAAGATATTTCTTCATTAGAGCGAATAAATATTAAAACAGACGATGTGCGCTATGGAGAACTAGAAACAAGATGAATCTGTAGACGTTTTAATGTTTATGAAATGCAAGCTATTCGGAGAATGAGAGAATATACTGAAAACGTCCAAGTTGTACCAGAAAACTTAAAACCCGTCTTAAGAATGATTTCAACTCTGCCTTGTTCGACAGCTGAATGCGAACGAGGATTCAGTTTAATGAACAACATTATAACCAAACTCAGAGCATCTTTGTTAATATCCAATGTATCTAACCTGATGTTCATAAATTCAAGTGGACTGCCCATTGAAAGATTTAATCCAAAAAATATGTAAGATCTTAGTTGATGAATCATCATTCAGCAACTGATAGTAGATCAAGAGTTTCTTCTAGAGAAGAACAGTGCTGTAAGGACTTATCTCGTCAGGCTTTTTTTTGTTTGTTTGTTTTTATGATTGGTGGTTTAACGACAACCATGAGCAACTCAATGGGCTATAAGCAGTCGCCCGTCCCTAATTTAGGGTAATTGGTTCCAGGGAAGAGAGAGAGCCAGTGCCCTAAGACAACTGTCAACACAACATCCATGCCTCACCAGGATTCGAACCTGTATCTCCTTTCGGATGAATAATCAGAGGCCATCGCTTAGACCACTGCTTGACTTTATGGGATATTTTTCAATAAAAATTAAAATAATTTTGTGCATGTTCTTCAACATGTCATAATTGACAAGAGAGAGGAGAAGATACTAAATATTCATATCAGTAAGTGAGGTCATAGTCATAATTCTTAAAAAGGCATGGTAACCAACCCAACGAGGGTACCGTGCCTTTTTTTTATCCACCTCTGATTTCTTAGGATTTGCACATAGTATATACCCTCTGCTGATTTCATGACTACAGCACTGGCGATCACGCAATGCTGATATCAAAGATAATTCAAAATAAAAAAAAAAACTTTCAACTGCAGGTGATTCATTTTTGTCAAAACTACAAAAGAAGCTGGATCACAATCAAGTTCCTAAGTTGAATGAAGTCAGTGTTTGCAGAATCTAAGCATGCCCTTTTTTATTGCTAAACATTGTGCAGTTTTATGTTCTGACCATTTGACGTCTATGTCAAAAAACTGTTTCTATGATAGCAAAATTGCTTGCAAAATGTCAATGCAGCAGACAAAGTGTGCAGCCATAATTAAAAATGTGTTGCATCCATATTTTATGAAAGAATTGAGGGATGACATTGGTGATTGCTATTACAGCTTGCTATTGTATGAATCTACAGGTATTCAAGTGACAAAATATTCATGTGTCATTATGTACAATAAGAACTACCTTGAGCTTCAGCCCCCTCCCCCCACACCTCCAAGAATAGCTTTTAATGGAGCTTTTGTATTTCTAAAATCTTACGATAAGGCCTATTAGATTTCCAAAACTCAATCTGGTAAGATGAAATTGTTTTATGGTAGTTTTTTTTGTCCATAATGCACTTTGATTTTCTTATTTCTGCTTCTCAGATTTCTAGACAATTCAATAATGCACCTATTACTACATTTTTGTCATATTCAATTTTTACCAGACCCTCAAGTTTTTTCTGTATAATTCTTCAAAATGATAGAGAAAATTGTTGAATAATTCCATGATCTGTCAATGATGAAGCACAACTGTTCCTGAAGTAATACACAGTTCTCATGTATTTTTTTAATACATCAAATATTAAAAGGTGTGTAAAGTACTTAATTCAATGTGCTAGAACATCTGCATACTGACAGGAAATTGCTATACAGTTATATTGCCATTGTCCAGGGACAGCAAGCGTTATTAAGTTTTTAATGCAATGAAAATCTACAGTTATGTTGAATGTAAACTACTTCAACAGCATGATAGTCCATCTAAAAACTTTAAGTTGATGGTGAGCTAGGAAAGTAATAAATGTAATGCAATAAGTTGATGGTGAGCTAGGAAAGTAATAAATGCAATGCAATAAGTTGTGCTGCAATAATTGCAAAGGTATGTACATTTTGTTTAACTTAGTTTTGTTTTTATTTATGTATTAAAAAGTTGTTTGCTTTGTATATATTACAGTTCCTTCATGTGTGTGTGTGTGTGTGTGTGTGTGTGTGTGTGTGTGTGTGTGTGTGTGTGTGTGTACATACACACACATTGCTTTTAGTGGATTTTTAGTTAATTTTCTGTTTGAGTTCATTGATTTTTAGTTATGGGAATTGGCAAACCTGAGCAGAACCCACTTTTTGCAAGACATCACATCTGGATGCCGAATAACGGCACACAATATTACTGTTCTAATGCTGCTGTAGTGACAGCAAAAGATCTCAACAAGTTAAAAAACTTAACCCAGAGATGTTTCTTGACTGTTAGCATCAATATGTCCTCAAATGTTTTCTAAAATTTCAGGATTGATCTTTTTGGAATACTAAAATTTGGCAGGTAGCGTGTGTGAGTCGCAGGAAAGTTTTATTTATTGCCTTTTAGTTTCTGTACTTTCTTAATGTATAAAATTATTTATAGTGTATAAGTTAAATTAAATATTCCACAAAACCAAAATAACTATAATTAGTTTTCTTTATAAAATAAAATAGTGCCATAATAATCAATAATACTTATAGTTAAAATTATCCACGCACAGTCGAACATGCATCTCCATGGAAAAACTACACCTAACCAATTGTGTTAAAAGATTTTTGAGATTACTACAAGTAAGCATTGAAGCTTTTGATCTAAGTGCTACAAATGTAATTTTTGTAATTATCTTATATCTAACATTAAACTCGTAACCATAAGGTGTGAACATATCACTAAGACTCATCTTGTGATACATTCTTGTGATAAACATAACTCCTCAGTATGTAATTTGAGGAGTTATGTTTATCACAAAACATAATTCCTCAGATTACAGAAAAGCAGGGATTCATTAATATTTACAGCTAAACTGTTACTAGTATTACTGGAACTGAAAATTAGTGACTAATTACCATGTGACAAATCACTAGCTGAAGAATTCAAATACAACAGACATTCTTTGTAACTCCTTGACATAGGTCTTTATGAATAACCCAGGGCATATGTAAGGGCATTGCTGATGGATATTTTCACGTGAAAGAATGATAGTATTTTTTAGTATACAAAAGTATTCCCAAGCTTTTCACACATCTGGCTTGATTGCAGATATGAAGTGAAAATCAGACAAAAATGTTTTGAGCACATATGGGCAATGAAGTTATCATTCTGTTGCAGAAAAGCTGAGAAATATTGGCATCTCTATTTTTTCCCCAGATATAATTACCATGCTTTGGCTGAACAAATTTTATTTGTATGCTTTATGTGACTCAAAACAGAGTTCTACATTGTTCCTTTGTCCATACCTTCCCTTTTGTTAGCCAGTGGTTTAGTTCCGTGGACACGTCATTGCCTCAAAATCTTCTTCTGGCAAGTGATAACCTAGGACATTTGCATTTAGCTGATCTTAATGGTACAATGGTACGTATTCTTTTTACCATTTTATTTTTATGTTTGTATTCCATATGCATTGAACTGTTTCACCCTGTCGTATCAAAATGTTGCATTTTTCTGAACACATTGTTTTTAAAATTAAAAGTAACCATGTTGTGTAACAGAAAACTTAAATAAAAAATGTTTGGAGGCAAAAGAATGCATTTCAAAAATAATGCGCATCAGTAATTATAGAACAGACACATGTATATTTTTTTCTTTGCTTTTAAAATATTTTATTCTATTTAGCCTTAATGGTTATATCAGCTTATTTTATGAACATCCAACTTATACATTAATGTCATAATCTGACTGTATATTTCTTGGCCATCAAAATCAACTTGTCATTTTGATTGGAAAATGTCATTGACAAGTGATTGACTTCGTAAAAATTTTATGGAACTAGAAAATGAGAACCATAAATATGTTGCCAATCTCTCCAGTTTGACATTTATTTTATTTACTAAATGCTAACAATTAGTAAAAAAAGTGGTACCTTGAGTAAAAACAAACTATTAATTTTAATTGTTTGGGAAACATTTACTGAAAAAAAGTAGGCAAATTTCTGATTTCACCTACTTCAAAGTACAACTTCATTTCATATGATCATTATCAAAATTGTTGCAGCTGATTTCTCCACCAGATTCATAGATCAGAGTATCATCTATAACATTTATAGAGAGGTTATTAGTATGGGTTTTATCAGAAAATTGCATTTTTGATCAGTAAAATTACAAAAAGCCACCTTTTAGTTTCTCTTCTTATGAAAGAAATTTTTCATCAATAAATTCCTTCATTATATTTGCACTTTTAAGGTATATAAACACTAGCAAAGTGCGCATATTTACATGCAATTCATTAATGATATATTATTAAAAATAACCAATCACTTACCCTAAAGCAAGGCCGTAGCTAGAGGTATTGGCGCCCACGGCAAGCAGTAAAATTGGCGCCCCCCTGCCCTAGTCCAACTGGAACAGACGATGGTGTCAGATTTTAATTTATACCTGTTTGCAGATATAGTACAATACCTGTATAAAAAAATATTGCAATTTTTATTGTTATTTGCAATTATTGTCCCATATGTAATTTGCTAATTGTATGAAATAGTAATAAAATGTAATTTTTTTTGTATAAAATATTGCTCATAATATAATATTTAAAAAAACCAACTTATATTGGTAATCCTATTCAATAGCCTGTGGTGACTATGTGAGCTTCAATAGGGATTGTTGAAGAAAGAAAAAACATTGAACATAGTTTGAATGAAGAATACTTTTTATTTATAATTAATTGCTACCTCAAGTGCTTATGAACAACTGAAAAAATAAGTACTAGTAGCATTTGTTTAAAATTATGCTTAAGCCTTAACAGAATGATTTTGTATTTACAAATGTACCTTTCGAGCTTTAACAGCAGCAAAATCATTTATTATTTGATCATAATTAATAGTTTTAGCAATATCTTTTTCTATTGACAGAATTGCCAGGTGCATTAACCTCTCTTGTCCCATTGATGACCTTAAGTATTTTTTTATTATTTTCAGCTTACTAAAAACTCATTCACCAGATGCATTAGTAATTGGTAATGTTAAGAATAATCTGAAAGCAGTTACTAAGTTTGGATAAGATATAGCAAGAGACATTTGGTGGATTAAATTTAATAGGTCAAGATAGGTTGCTTTTGAAAAATCCTGACTTTTTTAAAATAAAGAAGTGGCCTGAAACTTAAAACTAGCTATTTCCCCCTCTATTTCAGTAGCATCCAGATCCTTATCATATTTATTTGCTAAGCGCATTGCACTAGCCTTTAACTCTTCTACGGTCATAGATTGCAAAGACTTGCCCATTAAGAAATTAAAGTCATCTAACACTTCAATCAAACATTTATAATGCCATTCCATTTCTTCTAAGACTTTGTCCAAAACAGCATAAAAGTCCATACTGAACCTTTGTTTTCCTGTCAAAACAGTGTCCTCACTTTCTTCCAATGTCAGTCATTTCCTCTTCCTTGCCCTTTTCTCCTCGAAGAAGCCGTCAAGAGATGTTGCGACACAGATGTCCGATGCTTCGCCCAGTATAACATCAATCCCTGTATCCCGGATGTCTTGTAAAGCAGCTTTCAATCCTGTCAAGTGACTAACTGCACAGTCCACGGTCACATCCTTGCGCTGTAGTTGTTCATTCACGTGGGAGATCTGATTTAGTATTTTGTCCCACATAACAGAGTAACAAACAAACTTATAATTAATTTGTTTCAGAAGATTTTTAACCACTGATAAACAGTCATCATGGAATTGAGGGTTGTCAGAAATTTCCTCTAAGGCTTCGAGGACTTTATCAAGCTGTGAATAAAGTGCATGAACAGCAGAGTATTTGGATGCCCACTTGTATCACAGTGACGCTTGAAAGTGGTAGAAAGTTTGTTGGATAATATTTCCCACATTTTGACATTGTGAGCAAATATTTTGTACAGTTCTTGCACTGTGCCAAAAAACGTGATAATATCTGAAGAGACTCCAGCAGCGTGAGCACCAACCAAGTTCAATGAATGAGCAGCACATGGCATAAAACATGCATGGCTGCAAATTGCTTGTATACGGGCCTGGACTCCTGAATACTTCCCTGCCATGTTTGAACCATTATCGTATGCTTGCCCTCATCAATTACGAATTTCAAGCCCATCAGCTTCTATTTTTTGTAGAATTTCTTCGGTTAAACCAGCCCCAGTCGTTTCAGTAGTTTTTATGAAATCGATGAAACTTTCTTCAATAGAGCAAACATCCTCTGAAACTTTCACATACCTAATAATCTGGCACATTTGTTCTTGATGGGCTACACCTGGTGCACAATCAAATGAAATTGAGAAATATTTTGCCTCTCTTATGTCTTTTAGTATTTCTTGGCGTACAGTGTCACCTTTTAAATTGATGAACTCGTTTTGAATTGTTAGGGAAAGGTAATTTGGAATTCCTGGTTTTTCTTTGGCTATGGTAATATACTCTTTTAGCTGTTTATCATAATGAGAAACAAACTCTAGCAAATGTAAAAAAATTCCACATTTGTCTTCACCTATCTTTGTACTTGAACCTCGAAAGGAAAACAAAATGCAATCGACAATGATTCTGAGAATGTGCCACCATTTCTCTTTTTCTTTTGTAATCATTTGCTGTGGTTCAGTATCAATTGCACAGCCCTCTTTAATCCTTTTTTCAAAGCTTTTCCAGGAAACATAGCACTCACGGTTCTCTACAGAATTTTCATGCTCTGGAATTCAAGGATGTAATTTTTTCCACTCAGAAAATCCCACTTTTGGATTTGCCAAACGTGATTTCAGATGCTTTTCAAATAGCATCCAAGTGAAACAATAAATAACTTTTGTTGCTTCACTGTAAATTAACCAATCCCGCTCTACATTTTCTCCATTCAAAAGTTTTTTGTGGAACCAATTTCCTGTAAAATGCCTTTTTTCTGCATTAATTGATAAAAGAAAATTACCATTTTTATTTTGTTCTGGACCGTGTTCAACTAACAAGCTTCTCGGTCATTCAAATCAGACCATGTTGTGGGATCATTAAAATTAAGTTGAATTTTGGTTTGTTCATCTTCCAAATCCTGTTCCTGTACACCTTCATAAGGACTCAATGTTGGAAAGGACGGGTTAAAATAAGGTGTAGAATCATCTGAATGCACACTAGCACTACCAGTTATATTCTCAGTTACTTCAGTAACGTTTTTATTTTCTAAAAGTGTTGATGTAGATGGCTTACTTTCAATCACTTGCTGTAGTGGGAGCGTAGCGGTTGAGGGATCTACCTTCTTTACCCATCCCAGTTTTTGCCACTGCTTGGCTTGGACTGCGTTATCTGCCTCTTGTTGTTTTTTTCGTTTTCTGCCTTGTGCTCCAGACAACTTTGTAGGTCTCATTTCGACACACACACGCACGTCACGTGGCACAGTGCACTAATTCAGCGCGCTACTCAATCAATCAAGCTATACAGACAACGTTAAGCAAACAAATGTCGTCACAGTAAATATTGCATTTAAACTGTCACAACCGTAACTGAGTAATGTTTGTTCCGCGTATGCGCACTGTAGGCTTCCCTGTCGAGGAATCGTCGCCATCCGTCATTCGTTCTCAATACACATAAGGAATGATGGATCATGGACAGAGGAGGCCGAGAAGGTCATAGCACCCGTCGCCTACATTTCACCCCGAGACATGCAGCCGTGGTCAATGACGTACCTGCACTGGCCAAAAGCCTGGGAGCTTTCAGTCAAAGTTACTACCGCATTTACCCGATCACAGTGTGTCATCTACTGCAAGGCGCACTCAAATATCCAAAATTATCTTTTTGGAAAACAAAAGTTCATGATTTTGGGGGGCCTAAAAATTGGAAAACATTGATGTTATAGTATAAATTGGATAATTTTAAATGAACATTTTCTGTTATGCATGCTCTTTCTTTAAAAAGTATTTTGCTTAATATAGCAAATATACTTTTCTGATCTCAAAATCAAAAATCATATGATTTGAGGTAAAGTGCTGGAATTACAATGCATTTTGATGTCTTCTGGTGTCCATTTTAAAATCTGTTTCTTTTCGCTAAGAGCATCAGTTTGGGTTTTCAGTGTACAACTTAAATAAAATACAACATGAAACAAATATGATACACCAAGAAAAAGTGCTGGCGTAAAACACCGTCATAACAGAGGGAAGTTCTGTTCTGGAGGGAACTGAGCTGAGTCAGAAGGCCAGCGTGATGACGTAGAAACAAGTACACTACTCATTTTTTACCCAACCTTTCAGACACGGGTCGGTGTTCAGCACTTCAAAGGGGCGTACTAACCCTTCCCCTCTAAAGTCCTGGCCTACACTAGCCGCTGCACGCGTTTCAAATGTTTCATAAACATAGCAACTAAAATGTACTGTCACACCCAAGCCAAATCGATCCGTATATTTGGCGTTCGGACGTTGGAGTTCTCCTTTAATTTAGGTTTCATCTGGTCGCCATTTTATTCTTAAAGCATAAAGAAGTTTAAATTTTATACATTTTTTTAATTACGCGTATGAATTAATTTCACATTTTTTACATTTATATAAAAAAATCTACGTCTCGATGGCGCCCAGGGAGACCGCCCCTGCTGCCTCTCCCCCTCGCTACGGCTCTGCCTAAAGATCATGGTCACTTTTATCCTTAAACGTTTCAAAGCACGTCAATTATCGTCATTTAATGTTGATGGCTTTCAAAGGTTTAAAGACACCTTGCTTATGATTCATTCTTCTGGGGCTGAAACAACGTATTTTCCTTTTTTTTTTTTTTTATTTACTAGACAAACAACGCCGGTTTCCCCCTGCCATATGATATGCAACCATAGCTCGTCATCTCCATAAAAACCACACAACAAAAACACACTATACCACTCATTCATACATTCAGTTAAAAACTATGTACATGATTACACTATTTACATTCCTAGATAGTTAAAAATCTTTGTCAACTGTGACTAACAAAATGCTCCATCCGTTTCAAACCCAGTGCTAACCCTACTGCAAGTGTCACCCTCATTCAGCAAATCATACACAAACCTCTAGTGCTTTCAACAGGCTCTGTCATCCTCAGGAGGCAGATGTGTCTCACCCGCCCACCACAGCTCAAGTGAGCGGAGCTATCGAGGCTCGGGCTCCAGTCGCAATTTCTGCATCTTTGTGTCTCTGGTGCCCTCTATTGTCACTGCTGCTCTCTTTTATTTTTTTCCCTTTAAGCTGTCGTTCAATTTTTATTAAGGCCTTCCATTGTTCGTTTAAGTTGCTAGGCTCATTAATGTTGCATAATCTCGATCTGTTTTTTTCAATTAACACTGACTCAGCAATTCTCAACTGCCTTTCATTTTTACAGCTCTTAATAATTTTAATGTCCTCAAACCTTGGACATTGTTGATTTTCCAGACAGTATTGGGTTAATGCAGTCTTAGCTTTTTTTTTATTCCAATTACTTATATGCTGGTTCAATCTATACTTTAATTTATTCTTGGTGCTGCCTATATAGGACAAAGGTGGTTGGTGATTTATAGGGATTTCATATATTCCTGCTCTATCCAACTGGCTGATTTTTTCATTTTTATTACTAAATTTTTACAGTAAGTACCTGATTTCCTACCTGTATGTCATATTTGCCACAAACTTTATTAATTTCAGCTGAAACACCTTCAACATATGGGATTGCCCCTACATATTTTACTAGTTTTTTATCAATCTTGGCTTTATTATTTGCTTGAGTTACTTCATAAAACCATTTCTTTAATACCTGGGTGCCCACTCAGCACTTAGAAGAAATTTGTGTTTTGCATCTCTCTCACAGAGATGTCAGCTACCCAGATCTCTCTCACAGAGATGTCAGCTACCCAGAAGGGTAAAGTGAAACCTAAGGGGTCAGTCCCCAAATCGTCCGGGTCAACCCGGACGCAGATGGTAGCGGCAGAAGCACTACCAAGCCCTGTCGGCAGTGCTAAAGGGCTTAGCCCTTCTTCTGAGAACAGCTGGAAGGTAGAGCCCAATGCCAGGAGGAAACCGTCAAAAACGCTTCCCCCAGCAAAGGGCTCTAAAGCCGCTACACCCACGAAGGGAGCCTCGACTGAGCCTTCACAGTCAGCTAGTGGTGTACGCATGACCTTGCCAGTTTCGCCCATGGCAAGGAAGGGTAAAACACCACCCCAGCCCGAACCCTCTCGGGCTCCTGAGGGGTCGTCCACTGGTCCCCCAGAGATACCTTTGGTGGGATACAAGCATCCCATGACACCCCCGGTGCTTACACCTGAGGCTTTCATGAGCTGCATTTTCGCCCTCATTGGGAAAGTTGAGTCCGTTCTCTTGGACTCGCGGGTCACTTCCTCAGGGAGAGAAAAGGTGAAAGCGGCCCTGAACAGTATTAATAAGGCTTGTTACGAGCAAGCCGATCGGGTAGCCTATATTGAAGGCAGGCTGTCCGTTCGGCAGGAGTTGGGCTGCGAAGCCGACGTGAAAGTGTTTTCCTACGCCGAAGTGGCTAGGAAAAGGGCTAGCACGGCGAAAGGGTCTTCGCCCGCCTCGATAGAGAATAAAAAGAAGAATAAGGAAAAGTCGGGAGACAGGAGACTTGTGCTTTTGGTCTACCCGAGAGTCGAGAGTGTGTCCTCAGAGGACATGAAGAAGACCCTGAAAACTGCAGTCAACCCAACTAAACTGCAGATAGAGGTCACACTGGGTTTGAAACAGATGGAGCATTTTGTTAGTCACAGTTGACAAAGGTTTTTAACTAACTAGGAATGTAAATAGTGTAATCATGTACATAGTTTTTAACTGAATGTATGAATGAGTGGTGTGGTGTGTTTTTGTTGTGTGGTTTTTATGGAGATGACGAGCTATGGTTGAATATCATATGACAGAAGGAAACCGGCGTTGTTTGTCTAGTAAATAAAAAAATAAAAAAAATAAAAATAAATACGATGTTTCAGCCCCGGAAGAATGAATCATAAGCAAGGTGTCTTTAAACCTTTTAAAGGTTTAAAGGTGTCTTTAAACCTTTAAAATAGCTGTTGCGTTAAATGCCACCAGATGACGACATCTCAGTTGCTGAGACCATCAATACGTATTCGTGTAGTCAGATGCTGACTGATAAACCACGCATGGTGCTGAGAATTGTTGGCGCTGTAGCGTAAATTCGAACGCACTCGACTAGTTATCGAGAGTTCTGGGGTTCGATCCCAGCAGTGCCGGAATACAATTTTTCAGTCGCTATGCGTTGTTTAAAAAAATAACGTGGAAAGAGTGATGACATCGTCCATTTACATTATCTCCACGTATTTGATATATATTAACCATTTCTATCGCCCTTTGAATTTATCAGCTACAATTAAAATAGCTGTTGCGTTAAATGCCACCAGATGACGACATCTCAGTTGCTGAGACCATGAATACGTATTCGTGTAGTCAGATGCTGACTGATAAACCACGCATGGTGCTGAGAATTGTTGGCGCTGTAGCGTAAATTCGAACGCACTCGACTAGTTATCGAGAGTTCTGGGGTTCGATCCCAGCAGTGCCGGAATACAATTTTTCAGTCGCTATGTGTTGTTTAAAAAATAACGTGGAAAGAGTGATGGCATCGTCCATTTAAATGACGATAATTGACGTGCTTTGAAGTGTTAGAGGATAAAAGTGACCATGATCTTTAGGGTAAGTGATTGGTTATTTTTAATAATATATCAATAAATTCCTTGTGATAATGATTTTCTGTTGAAATAAAATAAAACCATCAATATGAGACAGTATACAATTTTTGTTCATCCAATTTAAAGGCTTTATAATGCAACTTCAGACTTGGGTATAGGGTTTGTGACAGTTGCTGGAGCTCATCATAGATGAAGCTAAAAAACAAAAACCCAATTTTGTCCCCATTAGATTTACCACTTTCTTTTGATTTTAGAGTATGAAATTGAAATTTGGTAATTTTTTAATTTTTGCTTTTCTGTTTCATATTCCTGTAGTGTGACACTTATGTGGAAGAGTAGCTACTGCTAGTGGGATGTAAAGATTCAGTGTGCCAGTAAAAAACCTATTTTCAGTATATACAAAAGATATATATGCATATCAAGTTGTTTTTTTGTTTCCCCCATCGTTGTTTCCTTGACTGGGCTTACATTTTTACTGAGTATGAGCAATCTTTTTGTTTTTATGTTCATTATGAATTAGAAATTGATACCATGGTAAGCTGTCACTGGAACTGTAATTTGGTTGTTGCCATTGAGTTAGAGGCAGAGTGTATGTAGTCTCACTGTTTAACCTAAAATCTCCTCCTACACTCCTAAACTCCCCATAATCACTGAAACAATGAATGAGTCTGGAGAGGTAAATGCCAAAAAATAGGAAATTATTTGTAATGCCATCAAAAGAATTAGAACTGAAGAAGGCTTACCACTTTAAGTTGTATTTGTGTCAGTTATTTAGCCTACGTTTTGTAGAATTATTTTAAGTGTGTACTTCTTTTCCTATTATTTTTCTTAAAAATGTTTTTGCATTCTTATTATAGTCAATACTGTAGAAATTGAGATATATCATATTGGTACTGGGTTACCAAAAACTGCTGGAAAAAGGCCATGCTGGTTACTAATTGCTGCCTCCAGTAGATCACATATTTGCATGCATGGTATTGCTAATGCAGCTTGTTTTTTTAAAGATTTTAAACTATTTCTGGTGTAATTGCATCCCACAGACAGCCAACTTTCACACAAGTGAAGAAAACTGAGTTGATATGTAAGGGTGACTGTTAAATTTTTTGGAATCAAAGAAACTATAACAGATAATAATATTTTCTCTTCATTATCTGAAAGAACAAATATTTTCTGAGGAGATAAACAGATGGCGCTCCAGCTTCAGTCATGGGGATGCAGTCATATTCAGTTGACCTGCTTGTTATTGCGTGATGTAATCATGGAGTTGATACTGCAGAATTTTTCAGCATGATTTTTTATGATTTTAAGTGCTGACTGACACAACAGTTCTAAAAGATTGCAGAGAACCTTTCCGGAGTCTTCATTTCACAAAACCGTTTCCTTACTAGTGGTTTGCAGAATTTCATCAAGGCAGAAAATCTCTGAAAGGTACTGAGCATAAGGTCTATCTTGCTACAGCAGTCATGGAAGACAATGCTGCCTATGTAGATACTTTGATTAAAAAATGATCTGCAGGCAACTTATGAAGAGATGAACAAACAGTAAGCATTTATTCATTATGGGAATCTTACTCAAGTACTTGTGTGTCTGGAAATGTTGCTGTCTTTGGGTGTCTCACAAACTCATAGAGACTCAAAAGGAAGCCAGAGTGAAGTGGGGTCATGAAATGATCTAAAGCTTTGCAGCTGAAAACTCTCATGTCCTTGACATTGTCTCAAAAGAGGAAAGCTGGATGTACTAATATGACTCGAAGATAAAGTGTCAGTGGCAGTCTAGGTGTTTCCAAATGCCAATTCACCTGTGAAAGTCAGGCATCCCAGGAATTTTTTACCGAAAATGGTAGCTTAATTTTTCTCTTCCATTGGACATGTTGCAACAGTTACCATAGAGGATCATAGGACAGTTACAGCAGAATGATATACTACCATATGTCTGCCAAAACTGTCGCAAGTGATAAGATTGAAAAGGCCAAAAATGTGACTAAACAGAATCTTATTTGTAAATGCATTTATGGCACCTCTATTCATAGTGATTGTGGAATAACTTTTTTTACGGGTCTTTTAGAGGTTATTTTTAATGAAAGTTGGTTGTCAAATTTTCGAACTAAAGCCTAGTTCGTCATCAGGACTATGTCACTGGAGTAGTTGCTGCCACTCAATTGGAAGAGACCATCCGCAATTATCGTTAATTGTGGTACTTCTTCTTCTTGCTATTTCGATCCCTTCTTCTAGTTTTCTCTTTACTAAGTTTGACTGGTGGGCGATTATTTTCACTGAGTCCCAATTTATGGAGTGTCCACTTGCTTGTACATGTCTGTCTAGCCCTGTTTTGTTCCCAATGTTCCTAATAGCTGCTTGGTGTTCTTTCATTCGGACCTTAATACTTCTCCCTGTTTCTCCTATATAGCTGAGTCCACAGTTACAGTCGATGCAGTAAATTACTCCTTCTTGCAATTGGATGTCCAACTCTTTCTGCTTTAAAGCTGGCAGGAATTTCTTTATTTTGTTATTAAGATCTGGAGCTAGCCTGATATTATATTTTGCTCCGATCCTTTTCAGTTTCTCGAAAAGTCCCTTGTGGTACGTAATTTTGCTGGTGAATTTGAAGTTGGTTTTTTCCTGCTTCTTTTTTGGCACTTGTTTAAATATTTTCTCAACATATGGGGAGGGGTAATTGTTTTCTGCCAACATTTCCTTTAATTCTTCTTTGTGAAGATCTTTTGAGAAGCTGAAGAGACCAGGATTTCAATTTTTTCCAAAAATTGTCTCGCTGTATTCGATTTAATATAATCAGGGTGGAATGAGCAGAAGTCTAACATCTTCCCGTGAAACAGGGCTAGACAGACATGTACAAGCAAGTGGACACTCCATAAATTGGGACTCAGTGAAAATAATCGCCCACCAGTCAAACTTAGTAAAGAGAAAACTAGAAGAAGGGATCGAAATAGCAAGAAGAAGAAGTACCACAATTAACGATAATTGCGGATGGTCTCTTCCAATTGAGTGGCAGCAACTACTCCAGTGACATAGTCCTGATGACGAACTAGGCTTTAGTTCGAAAATTTGACAACCAACTTTCATTAAAAATAACCTCTAAAAGACCCGTAAAAGTTATTCCAGAATCTTATTGTTCTGAGGCAGTTTGCTTCTGCCTACACTGTAGTGAAAGCATTTAACTTTTTGCAGGGTACATGGTCTGATTGATGGACAACCAACCATTTAATCCTGATCTAGCTCTGTGTGACTTTTTCCTGTTCCCAAATGTGAAATAAAAGCTGCATGGACATCATTTTGAGAGTCCAGAAAAGACTGTTGTTGCCTGTGAAGAACAAAGTAAAACCATCTACAAACAAAAATGGCACCAATGTTTTAATGACTGGTTTCAGAGGATACACCTTTACATGGAGAGTAATTGTACCGTGGAATTAACTTTTACGGGTCTTATAGAGGTTATTATTCAAAAAAGTTTTTTTAAATAATAACCTCTATAAGACCCGTAAAAAAGTTAATTCCACAGTACACTATGAATAGAGGTGCCATAAATTCATTTACAACATGGAGAGTAATATTAAGAATTCTTTGCAAACTTGTAATTGAAATTAGTGCTTTAAATTAAATAAATTCTGAGAATCTGGAAGTTTTATTAATCATCTATGTAGGGGTCATGCTGCCAGTTGCATTCTTCTCAGTTTTTGAAAACGAAATTGTTTTCGTGATAGAAAAAAGTTTTGGTGAAAATAATGGTGATTACCTTTTTATACTGTTGTAACACTTTGGCATAAAAAAGTTAAATTTGGCAAATGAGTTGGTGGAAACTTTAGAAAAGCCAGAGCAACCACTGGCAATGTATTATTCACTTTTTCAAGTTACTGTAATTTTAATTTAATATCTTGAAAAATGAATAATTTAATTTTTACTTATCTAACAATTAAGTCCATTTGTGTGTGTGTGTGTGTGTGTGTGTAATCTGTCTTTGAAAGGTTTAAACTAACATCAAGTGGCATCAAAAATAATGTTAAACCACCAGGCATTTAAGCTATATTACACTGTTAATCTCTACATAATATCTAAGGTATTTTACCTGATATTGTTGAAGTATTTTGCATGTTGTTTGCTCTGTGAGGCACGTGCTCCTGGCCCGAGATGTCCCTTCGTTACGGACCTTTGGTTAGTTATAAAAAAATTTGGCAGAAATAAAACAGTTAGGTTATATATTTTCAGTTCCACATTCATTCATTCATTCGTACAATCAAACGTTTGAAATTTACTATTAATTAAAAGATTTTAGTAGAAAGAGTTATACTCATCGGGTCAGGAGATGTCTCACAAGGGGTTCGTTGTTACGCCGAACGCTTTCAGCGGTGTACAACCGCCATCTTCTGGCCACTGTATCTACACGAGGGTTCCTCGCGTGTATGTGGTTTTTTGGAGTTGCATGTCGGGAATCGATGAGAAGGTTTGCTGCCTGTATGTGTTAGATGATTTTGTTTCCAATGTGTCACCATCTATTGGATAAGTTGGTCGGTATCAGTCGTAAGTATAATTCTATTGTGTGTCTTGTATGTGTTAGGTGATTTGTTTCGAATGTGTCGCCATTTATTGGATGAGTTGGTAGGTATCAGTCGTAAGCATAATTCTTTTGTGTAGATATTTTTGGGATATTATTGTTTGTTCATAGAAACAGGTGTTTTTTTGTTTTTTTTTATTATTGTGATTTTTTGTAATGTTCTTTTTTTTGTCCTTTTTTTATGATTTTTTTCTTTTTTTATAAGTGATTTCCAGGCTGTGTCTAGTGTGGTGGGGTCTTGTAAGTTGCATATTTTATCTTTTTTTTGTTCAATTACAATGCTTTCAGAAATCCTTAATTCTTTTTCGTTTGTGTGGGTAGTGTGACGTATATTCTAGATTAACTTTCCTTTTTTAGTTTCTTTCCCTATGTAAATCTTGGGTTATTCTCAGTATTCTTCACGCTTAACGAAATATCTTTTCCTTCAAACGAATACGTTTGGCAATACAATTGAGGTTGAATGCACGTGACGTATGCATGTAATAAGATAAGAACAAGAGATAAAAAGCGACTACTGATCTGTTGTATGAGAGGTGTTGATAAGAGCGATTGTTGAGAGCGATTACTACGAGTGTTGTGCCGTCGAGAGAGTTGTATGAGAACGTTGTATTATGAAATGAAGAATACTAAAAAGAGTAGTGGTGTGATAAATATGTGGAGAGTGTAGTGCTTTCCATCGTGAATAAAGGACTTTTTCCGTAAGTTGACTTCTGTTTTATATGTTTCGTCTGGCCGTTAAGGTTTGTTTCATTTAGGAACAATTTATTAGTATGTTGATATTTTAAGTTAGCGTAAAGGTCAAGACTTCCTTTACGCCACAGTAGTTAGTAATTTAATATTTTCAAAATCTGGGTATTGTTTATGTTTAACACAGTGTTGGATAAGTGCAGTTTTTTCTTCTTTTTTGTTCCAGTTACAATCAGCAGGCGTATATGAAATTCCTATTGTTTCACAGCGTTCTGAAGACCACATTTCATACATTGGCAGCACAAAAAATAGATTAATAAAAAGACTACATCAACATATAAAAAACTGGAACAAAAAAGAAGAAAAAACTGCACTTATCCAACACTGTGTTAAACATAAACAATACCCAGATTTTGAAAATATTAAATTACAAACCACCCACACTAGACACAGCCTGGAAATCACTTATAAAAAAAGAAAAATTCATAAAAAAGACAAAAAAAAAAAAAAGAACATTACAAAAAATCACACCAATAAAAAAAACAAAAAAAAACCCCACCTGTTTCTACGAACAAACAATAATAGCCCAAAAATATCAACACAAAAGAATTATACTTACGACTAATACCTACCAACTCATCCAATAGAAGGCGATACATTAGAAACAAATCACCTAACACATACAGACACACAATAGAATTATACTTACGACTGATACCTATCAACTCATCCAATAGATGGTGACACATTGGAAACAAAATCATCTAACACATACAGGCAGCAAACCTTCTTATCGATTCCCGACATGCAACTCACAAAAACCACATACACGCGAGGAACCCTAGTGTAGAAACAGTGGCCAGAAGATGGCGGTTGTACACCACTGAAAGCGCTCACCATAACAACGCACCCCTTGTGAGACGTCTCTTGACCCGATGAGTATAACTCTTTCTACTAAAATCTTTTAATTAATAGTAAATTTCAAACGTTTGATTGTACGAATGAATGAATGTGGAACTGAAAATATATAACCTAACTGTTTTATTTCTGCCAAATTTTTATAACTAACCAAAGGTCCGTAAAGAAGAGACCTCTTGGGCCAGGTGCACGTGCCTCACAGAGCAAACAACGTGCGAAATACTTCGACAATATTAGGTAAAATACCTTAGATATTATGTATATATTAAAGTAAAAGCACGTTTATAACATAATACAACCCATAAAGTTGCCTCATGAATTGGAATTTTTGTAATACTACTGTTAATCTCTCTCCATTTTTTGTTTTGTTTTTATTTTTGTGCTACATGTTCAGTTTTATGTTCCCTAAAAGCATCCTACATGAGCATATCCAATTCTTTAGAAAGAGTTCACAAAGTGTCTCTCTCTCTCTCTCTCCTTGTGTGTGTGTGTGTGTGTGTTTTATTTACTTGATTAATTGTACCTATCTTATCCATCCTGCCCTTTTCATAAGTGCAGACCATAATTCTAGATTGAAGTTTCTTGCATTCTGAAGTGTTTGTACAGTTAAAAATAAACTAACTGGACAGAAGCTTAATTTCATCTACAGACATGACAATAATACTGAAAAATGCGATTTTTAATGAGGGTTCCTCTTTAAACACTTTATTAACTGTCCTTTCATGTGGATGAAAAAGAGATATACCGGTGTTTCGTCCATGTTTCCAAACTACGACAGTTCAAAATTATCACTTTTCTCTATTTTTTTTTCCTGAAGTAGTAAGTGCTTTTGAAAAGACTGTTTTCTATTCCATCTCCTTTGGCAGTTTCTGCAGAATTGCATTCAAAGCACATTGCACTTCTAGAACATAAAAATGAGTGCACAGTTGTAGTTAAAAGGAGTGATACCCTCTTAGCTCCGAGAAAACATTTGAGAAACTGATTCACTGTACACCTTACTGCTGTGAAGTAATTTACCTAGTATGCAACTGACTCATTCTGTTGTACATTGGACAGTGCACATGAGGTGCACTGGAGATAAACAATATTTATATATAATATAAATATTGTTTTCAATTGTTAAATTTTCCATGTCATGATTTATATAAGTGCATTCCTGTATTCCTGTGAAAACCCATAATTATTTTTAAGATAAATAAATAGCCACTCCCCTCCAACATTATCAAATCTATCTATATTATACAATTGATAATTATTTAAATGTATGTGACATTGTTTAGATGGAAACCAAGTCTCAGTAACACAAAAAATGCCTATATTTGAATTTAATAATTTAATTAAAATATCCAACAAAATGTGAATTTATTTATCAAACTTCTAGCATTAACATGAATTAGTTTTAATACACTGTGTGAAAAATTTTGAAAACATGTTTTTAAGGAATCTATTTCAGTGTAAGTATTTATATTCATTTTCCTGCTCTTAGGTTACCACAAATAAATATTATTTAATGAGTAATATTATTAATTAGTTTCAAGACATCTTCATATGTTGAAATATAACATGCACTTTGTCAGAATCTGTTTTCTTAACAATAATTTTTCCATGTGAAAACCAAACATATTTAAAGTAGTGTTCAACTACAAAATTTTTAACTCTCCAGAATAGTTCTCTGTTAAATGGAGACATGTTTTCATTAATGTAAATCCTGGATGAACTATGAGGCACTCCACTCGTTGAATTTGTAATAATTTTTTTCCTTTCCATAAGCCACTTGTCACATTTTGTCCTTGTTGTAAATTGAACTATTATTTTCTTAAATTTTCCCCCTCCTGTTTTGACAATATCTCATGAACAACATCAACATCTGAAGGTTTATAATAATGAATTTCCAATTTTTGTGCCAATATGGTAACAGTCTCTCAAAGTTTTCTTTCAGTGGTTTTGGGCTCCAAATCCAATCCATGTATTTCAATATTTCTATTTCTATTATATTGATTTACCAGCTTTTGATTTTGTATTATATTATTAATTTTAATATTTAATTTCTTTAGTTGTAATTACTGTTGTTGTAAGACTTTTTACACACATATACTTTTTATTATTACTTTTACTAAATTTTAAATCCAAAATACCAGTATAAGAGGTACTGTAGATTCTATCGCCAATGTGACTTAATGTCTCGGAACCTAGGTTTTTGGAGTATCATGTGGCACCATCGTCAGCGCTGTTCTTATGTTACATGTTCACACACATAACAAGGATTTGCAGATGGCGAGTATTTGTCCTCATCTCAATTTTTAGTGGCAACATCAATGCGCAGGTGTGCATGCGCTATTGTTAGAATCTCTATTTCAGATGAACTAACAACAGCACATGTGTACCTGCGCATTGATATTGCCGCTGAAAATTGAGATGAGGACAAATACTCGCCATTTGCAAATCCTTGGTATGTGTGTGAACATGTAAAGTAAGAACGATGTTGACGATGGTGCCATGTGACGCACCAAAAACGTAGGTTCCTGGACATTAAATTAATTCCAGGGGCAAATCCTAAGAGCATGCTGAGCTTGCTGTGCATGCTCTGTGCTTTTGGAAATGCATTTTTGTGTCTTTATTTAAAAGTAATAATGGCATAATAATAACAACAGAAATACAAAACCATTGATTTAATATATTAAATAAGATGCTTGCTTTTAAATAAAAGATTTGCATGCTTGTGTGTGTATGAGTGTGAAAGAGCTTCAGACAGTGGCCCTGTAAGAAGCTCCGTGATGAGCAGCTTCTTTTAGCAAGGCATATGACATGATGAGATCTGAGATTGTGCCCGCAATTTGGTCAAGGTTGCTACAATACACTGATAGCAGGAGCCCCGAAGCACTGTGAGACTGAGCTTCTCAGTAGCTTTCATTCTGCTGTATGCAGCGTGAGTTTTCCTTTGATGCAACATTGTGTTCTGTTTCATTCTGAAATTCTCCATGTAAAAGACATACATATCTGTTTAATTAGTAAATTATTGTCAGAATCTTTTTCTAGAAGAACTATTTCAGTAAAAAAGAAAAAAATGTAAAAAAGGTCAGCCTTGTCCACTGATTCCAAATCTCACAACTAAACATGAAAAAAAAAAAAAGAAAGAAAGAATATGTTAAGCATTTTAACGTCACACAATATATGCATTGGTTAATGGGCTGGAATAAGTTGAACTTTTTGCTGGCTGTGTCTGTCATTTTCTACAGAACACGGAATTTGGTCAAAAAGTGGTTTTAAAAATTCAAGCATACATACTTTGGCTGTTAACAGGCACGGAAAATCCATAAACTAGATTAAATGTGTTTTGCAATTAAACAGTTTTGGAAGAACAAGGATTGGTGATCAACACAATGAAGAGTGACGAATCAGTGATCTAATGCACAATGAAAAAGTGGAAAACAATCGTGATGTCTTTAAATACTTAATAAATGCTGTTTGTTCTTTAGCCAAGCTAAAACTACCGCTTCGAGGCAAGGAAGAATCAAATGTGTCTGTAAACCGAGGTAATTACGTGGAGCTTCTTGAAGTAATTATCATGATTCTGTTTTTAGAAAATGATTTTAAAGACTTGACAATTTTCCAGTGTACACAGAAGTGCCAGAAAAACTGGTACACCAGTCTAATACTTGGTAGGTCCCCACGGGAGCGCAGGACTGCAGAAATACGACGGGGCATGGACTCAACTAGCTTCTGGAAATATGCTGTAGGCAATGCACACCATACTTCCTGCAGAGCATTCCACAATGTGTTGATCATCAATGAAGAAAGATGAATCAGTGATCTAATGCACAATGAAAAAGTGGAAAACAATCGTGATGTCTTTAAATGCTTAATAAATGCTGTTTGTTTTTTAGCCAAGCTAAAATTACCGCTTCAGGGCAAAGAAGAATCAAATGTGTCTGTAAACAGAGGTAATTACATGGAGCTTCTTGAAGTAATTAATCAGTATGATTCTATTTTAGAAAATGATTTTAAAGACTTGACAATTTTCCAGTGTACACTGAAGTGCCAGAAAAACTGGTACACCAGTCTAATATTTGGTAGGTCCTCACGGGAGCGCAGGACTGCAGAAATACGACGGAGCATGGACTCAACTAGCTTCTGGAAATATGCTGTAAGCAATGCACACCCTACTTCCTGCAGAGCATTCCACAATTCGGGTGTATTCCGAGATCTCGGATTCCTGTGTTTGATAGCGCGTTGCATGGCATCCCAAATGTGTTCTATCACATTCAGATCTGGGGACTTGGGTGGGAATGGCAACACCCCAAACTCAGATGAATGCTCCTCTAACCATAATGTGGCATTCCGACACTTGTGTGGAGGTACATCGTCCTGTTGGAACAGGCCCAACCCATCAGCATGAATGCAGACATGAACGGGTCTACCTTGTCAGAAAGACTGCGCACACAGCGTTGGCCGGTCACAGACATTTGTAGACGTACCAAGGGTCCATGTGAAGTCCAGGTAAACACACTTCATACCATTACGGACCCTCCCCTCCAGCCAGTACAGTTTACAGGTGGGATCCATGGCTTCATGGGGTTTGCGCCACATACGAATCCTTCCATCTGCCCGTTGCAGTTGGAAACGTGACTCGTCAGACCAGTTTACTTGTTTCCACTCATCAGGTGTCCAGTGGCGGTGTTGCCGTGTCCAAGCAAGGCGCATAGCTCTGTGTTGTGCACCAATCAAGGGGACTTGAGTTGGGCATTGGCTCCCAAAGCCCATATCGTGTAGGGTATGTTGCACAGTCCGGACACTGATGCTTGTTGAGGCTCCAGCATTGGATTCCGATGATACCTGCGAAAGTGTTGCACGCCTGTCGAGTGAGACGATTCTTGACAGCCGACGATGGTCACGTTCACCCAATGCCTTTTTATGGAGACACTGGTATCGTAGGTTGGAGGTTTTGCCAGAATTCTTCTAGTCACTGTACACCCTTGCAATGGCTGTCCGTGAAAATCTGAATTTCGTTTCTACCTCCGAAATACTATGGCCTATCTCAGGAGTGCCAACTATGACACTGCGTTGAAAATTGCTTAAACCGTTATTACTTGTCATTCTCATGCCAAAAACAGCTCTGACAGCTGGCAAGAATGTATATTGCTTTATATACGCACTGGCAGACGCAACAGAGTATGCGCATGGGTGATGTTGCTATGTAATTTGCATAAGCTCGTCTGTACCAGTTTTTCTGGCACTTCACTGTACTTCTGCCATCCAAAATAATTTGATTGGCCCCATCAGTTATTTAATTATTGCCAAAATTAAAAAAGAAATCTAGCAGGCCAACTTTGTGTCACTTAAATGAGTCACCAGATGTAATAAATAAGTCCCAACTTTCTAATGTTCTACGTTTCATTGATGAAAATGGTGACATTCAAGAAAGATTTCTTTATTTCACTCATGTGAGTGGTGATCGTTCTGCTAAATCTCTACTTGAGCACATTAAATTTATTTTGAATGATTTTAATTGTGGCAAAAAACTTATTGCTCAAATGTACAATGGTGCACTTGTAATGGCTGGTCAAATTAGTTGCTTAAATAAACAGGTAAAATAATTGTATCCTTATGCTATAGTGTATTTGCTCACTCTTACAGCCATGCACTGAATTTAACTTTTCAACAATCAGCTTTAAACATTAAGAAGTGCAAATTTTTTTCTAAGCTCTTTCAGGTCTTGCAGCATTTTTTTCCAAGCCATCAAAACGAACAATTGCTCTTCAGGTTTTTGTTGAGAAAAAATCACCAAGGTTGCCTAGGAGATGGAACTTTCCTTCAAGACTAGTGATCACTGTAAAGGAATATTATGAGCTGTTAATTTCATTTTTTTTTTGTTACATACTTGACAACTCTACAGATTGGGACAGATGCACAGTTTTGAAAGCCCAAGGATTCATATCTTTTATTCAGAAGTTCATAAATCAGTTCTTGATAAATTTATTTTCAGCAATATTTTTCTTAACTGATGCAATATTGTATTATACATTATTTCCCACTCTTTTCCCATTAATGAGAGCATGCCTAGGCTTGTGAGTCAGGATTCGCCACTGATTGAGTCACATTGACGATAGAATCTACTGTTCCTCGTATACCCGTATTTTAGCTTTTAAATTTGGCAAAAGTAATAAAAAAGTATATATGTGTAAAAAGTCTTAGAGCAACAGTATTTACAACTAAAGAAGTAAGTATTCTCAAACCATGTGGTTTTTGGGGTAAGTTAAATTTTAACAATGGAAACAGTATTTCCTTAAATATTGTTTTGGTGTCATAAATTATTAAATATTCAATCCTTATAAGTAGATATATTTAAAACATCAAAAAATCAACTTACATGTGTTTCATATAGCAAATTGACGAAAATTGTGCTATAGAAATAGTGTTGACGTACAATGAATGTAGGCTGAGTAAATGTGTATTTCACACATTATTTTGCTTACAAATTTAAAATCAAGCAGGCTTCTCACAGTCCCTGGGATCCTAATAAAGTTCTGGAATTTGATTTGCCTTTTTTTTCATTCATAGAAAGTCCTTGATTTTTCATATTTTTGTGAAAAGTTCTGGAATAGTCGTGGAATTTTTCCTTGCAATAGAAAAAAATTGGTTCAAGTGTTTGGTATTATTGCATCACTTTCTTCTATCCCCATGTGGTGTCTGCTTATGATGACATCACTTTCTTTCATGCAGATGTGGTGTCATCTCATATGACACTGCAGTGCAAGAGTTTTGAGTGCCATATTTCTAGTTATCTTTTGTGGTAAAGCAGTTGCTTGTAGCTGGGGTCACAACAGTGTGTGGAAACCTTCCGGTGAATCCAAGGTGGCTGTTTTTTTTTTTTTTTTTTTCTAGCATGCACTTTCTTCACAGGAGATTGACAGGGGTGGATTGGGTCGATGAAACCAGGCTAAAAATTTTTGTCTTGTGGTCTACTATAGAAACACATGTACCCACAAGGTAACACTTCAAAAATTTCTGCATTAAAAAAAATTCTGCTGACTCCTGAATGAAAGAGAACTGTTGAAATATACGCTTTTGTACAACTAATTAAGTTGTGAACAAATTTTAACAGCAATTTCAGGGTGAAAGAGTTTTAAAAATCCACTCATGACTGAATGTAGCATATCAAACCATGCTCAAAATAAGGTGTTGCACAGATAGTTGATTTTACTTGATTACTGATTGTCTACTGTGCAACACTATTCATGTCAAATAACCTGGTCGCAGTAGGGTCCACTGCAACCAATCCAATGGTGAGGGAGCACTTCATTCAGGAAATGGCAAACAACGCAAACATCCTGTTTCCTTGAACTGTTAATACCACCGATGGATACTCTGAGCACCCGGTGAATCATTTCCATAATGATTAAAATACTTGCTGCAGTGTGACTATCAATTTACATCTTGAAAACTGCAGCACACAAAAAGCTTTCTACAATATGGTCACCATTTTCTCACAGACTTTCTGTCACGAAGCCACAGTGACAATGGAGCCCTCTTGCCTTGACCTACTGAAACTTGAAAATTTTCTCTTTCACTTGGTGCATGCCAGGGTTAATACATGGTTAATAGGTATGAAATTATGCTCTTTTGAAATCATTTGAATCATTTTGAATAACCCTGTTAAAACAAAAGCACTGTGATTCTGGCAAAAATTTGAGCTCTTGGAATTTTTTTTTATGAATCCGTGCAAAATTCCTGGAATTCTTTGAATAAAGCTCATATTGAGAAATGGCTTCCTAGTTTAATTGAATTAATAATCTAAAGCAACTTATGGGAATTTACTAGGAAATGTTTTCATTTATAGCAAATTTTCGGAGAAAAACTCTTCTCCTTCTTCAGGCTCTCTAGTTGTTAGTTACAAGCAAAAAGTGACAACAACTAGAGAGCCTGAAGAAGGAGAAGAGTTTTCTCCGAAAATTTGCTATAAATGAAAACATTTCTAGTAAATTCCCATAAGTTGCTTTAGATTATTAATTCTGGAATTTATTTTCTATAAATGTGTATGAACTCTGAGCAAGAGAGAAGTGTGAAAATTACTCTATGCCTTGTGCTGTGGATTAGATTTGTTTAGAACTGTGTGCCAGCTCTCTTCCCCCACTCACACTTGGATGCAAAAATGTTTCATTATTTTTTTTTCTTTTGACTCACATATGAGCTGATGGCCTCTTTTTTTAAGAAAAATAATTTTGAATAAAAATTTAAAGCAAGTACACACATGTACACACACATATGGAAAACTGTATTGATTGTTGATCAATGACTTTCTCATTTGATGCCTAGGGTGTCATTAAGATGGGCACAAAATCACACCTGTTAGAGGAACTATTGTGCTGATTCTTGACATAAGTTTAATGTGAAGTACAATAATGCATTTTGGCATTTAAGAAAGTATAAAATCTTTTTCTTTTCCTAAAATGCTCAATTTGCAAGGTTTGTACTTAATTGATGATGATTTTTTAAAAATATTTTCCTAATCTTAATGATTTTGGTTCCTAATTTCACTAATTATGGAACTCAATACACACAGTTCCTGATTAACATGACTTCAATCAGCACAAATTGCTAAGTTGTCCTGGATTTTGTTTGATATGACTGGCCATGCAGGTACTATCATAGAAAGGTCTAGACAGCCTACTGCACACTTTGTCATGCAGCTTGCTGTGCCACTTGGTATCCTTGAAATCTGTGCTCTTATTTCCAATAGCCGTATTTCCTCCATTGCATTACTTTGTATTCTATGTAAGCTTATCAGCACAATGAATGAGTCACTTGTGGCACACATCTTAATGAAGTTGAGTAGCCAACAATCTGCTGTAAAGCTGTGATTAAGGCAAGGTACAGTATGTAAGTACAAGTTTGATTGACCCAAGTAGATGAATATAACAAGCAAGTGAATGTCACCTCCTGTATTTCCTGTCTTATTCATTGCTTTTCTCTAAAAATGAGTTATATGTATGAAATATATAATCATTAAAATATATTCTATGGGTATTAACAGGGAAAAGGAGTTTTTTTTTTAAATACATCAGATTTTTGATTAAGACCCTCATTCGTTGTCAGGAGTGATTCCAGAGAGCTGGTGACCTGTGGGATGGATCTGTCAACCTGCACGATCATTCATGTTGCCAGTTTTTAAATAAAAAAATTGAGTGATTTTTCTAGCTTTAAGGTAATTGGGCTGGCTTGACACTATTATTTTAAGAGAGTCCCAGTCTATTTTGTGACCTGTTTCTTGAAAGTGATTTAGTCTTGTTTTATT
Organism: Macrothele yani; assembly: GCA_039090855.1. Classification (NCBI taxonomy): domain Eukaryota; kingdom Metazoa; phylum Arthropoda; class Arachnida; order Araneae; family Macrothelidae; genus Macrothele; species Macrothele yani. The sequence continues at coordinate 64,267,271 of CM077001.1, read as the reverse complement.
GAAAATATTCCTAATAGCTATTTTGTGTTCTTCCATCCCGGTGTGTAATCACATATTTAAGGTAAATCACAGGAGCATTTTACCATGTAAATGACTCCTTGGAGTAAAATTTCCTTTTCTGATTGTTTTAAATATAGTAAGTCATTTTTTTTTGTTTAAGCCTGGAGCTATTCTAACATATTTCTCTCTAATAGTTTTTAGTTTTTCAAAAATACATTAATGGCAATGGTAAATAATTTTCCTTGCGAATACAATGTTGCTATTGTTTGATAAATTTAGTGAGCTTGACTTTTGTCTAGAGATGTTTCATTTCATTAATTTGTTAATTACTGTGACTAGCTAGTTGCTAGCATTGACCTCAGAGTATTTTTATGTTTCTTTTGTGCACTTAAAAAAACTTTAAAAACCAGAGGTTGTACTTTCGTGCAACAAGTCAAAGGGTAGTTAAGGCTCGATCAGATTCGTCTTAATATAGAGCACAAACACCACACCTCCCAATCACCCTCTAAAAACGTAGGTTAAAAAACGTCTTTATTTACAATTAAAAGGGTGAGTTTAAAAGCTCTAGCGAGCACTTTCGCGAACCACTATGGTTCCATCATCAGGCTAAGAAGTGAAATCACTATGAAGCGGTACATGACTTAAATAGTAACAGAGATGAGCACAAGATTACAAATATGTAAATGAGATGAGTAAAATATATTAAATGTCAATCACTACAAACTATTTACAAAATTACCTAAATTATTTTGAGAGTTCCTCGCTTGGATATTCCAACATGAGTTCTCTCCAGGCATTAGGAACATAAGCAGGTATATCCTCATTGCAGCACTTAGGTCCCACTTTTATAATGTAAAGACTCTCAGTAAATAACATAGAACTTTTTGTCGAGGCTGTTGATAGCAAGTTTGCATTATCCCAATCCGGTTTTAGGTCTCCCTCAATGATAGTTCTTGACAAAGTCGAAGTAACTACTCCTTTATGAATTGCATATTTATGTTCAGCCCATCTGATTCCCAAGCTTCTGTAGGTCAAACCCACATAACAGAGATTTGCAGTTTGTCCATTAATGTCCAACAGTGGGATACTGTAATTCGTTAAGGAGTAGTTACTTCGACTTTGTAAAGAACTATCATTGAGGGAGACCTAAAACCGGATTGGGACAATGCAAACTTGCTATCAAGTTCTCTGTATATCGTAAGCGTACCTCGATCCTGGTTCTGATCCCTTTCAATTCTTGTACACCAACCTTCTATAAGTATTCAGCGCTTAGATTCCAAGTTAATAGATCCTTTACCCATTCTTCAAATCCCTATTATTGTAATCAGGAATTGATGAAGATTAATGAGATTGCAAAAGTACATGGGTTACCCATGGATTGTGTTAAAAAAATTATACAACAATATAAACGGAAGACTTCTATAACCCTCACCAGAAGTGTATCCACAACTACCTACGTGGGAAGTATAACCTGTTTGAAACCAGTTGTTACTTTGCTAAAAAACACCTGCAAAAAATATTCTTTGGGTTTTGGTGTCAAGACCCAAAACCTTTTTTCTATGATTAGGCATGATAGAGACACAATACCAACTCTATCCCATTTTGGTGTTTACAGTATCCCAACTGTTGGACATTAATGGACAAATCTCTATTATGTGGGTTCGACCTACAGAAGCTTGGGAATCAGATGGGCTGAACATAAATATGCAATTCGTAAAGGAGTAGTTACTTCGACTTTGTCAAGAACTATCATTGAGGGAGACCTAAAACCGGATTGGGATAATGCAAACTTGCTATCAACAGCCTCGACAAAAAGTTCTATGTTATTTACTGAGAGTCTTTACATTATAAAACTGGGATCTAAGTGCTGCAATGAGGATATACCTGCTTATGTTCCTAATGAATGGAGAGAACTCATGTTGGAATGTCCAAGCGAGGAACCCTCAAAATAATTTAAGTAATTTTGTAAATAGTTTGTAGTGATTGAGATTTAATATTTTTTACTCATCTCATTTACATATTTGTAATCTTGTGCTCATCTCTGTTACTATTTAAGTCATGTACCGCTTCATAGTGATTTCACTCCTTAGCCTGATGATGCAACCATAGTGGTTTGCAAAAGTGCTCGCTAGAGCTTTTAAACTCACCCTTTTAATTGTAAATAAAGACGTTTTTTAACCTACGTTTTTAGATGGTGATTGGGAGGTGTGGTGTTTGTGCTCAATTTTAAGACGAATCTGATCGTGCATTGACAGCCTTAACTACCCTGTGCACTTAAAGATGAATTTTCCTTTTCTATTTTTGTCAAGAACTGTAAAGCTGCATTCTGTTTGATGTAAGAGGGATACTTTTGAGTTTAAATCTAGTATTTTTTTGTTTTAGTAGATTTCTTCTTTAGTTCTGTTAAAATTTTGTTGTTTTACCACTTAAGATTGACACACCAAGTAATGCATTTCATTATCTTTTTGTTCTTCAAAAATAAATTGCGGGGATCAGCTGTAAATTGGATGTCATCCATGTAGCACAGATATATTCAGATAATGGAAGGGTTGATAAGGAAAGGATTTTCTGTTTTGCTAACATGGTTATTTGTAAGTAAAGGAGCAAGTGAAGATTGCAAGACCCTTCTTTTGCTTATAAAATGTGATTTCCAAATTGAAAAATATTTTGCTTAATAAAAAAAATGGTCAGTTCATAAAGTTCAGTTTTTTTTGTAGTTACAAAACACCACTAGGCCAGACATGTCTTCAGCTAAGTGTTTAATAAGCTTGTCAATGCTTATATTTGTGTATATCGATACCACATCGGAGCTTGGAATGGTGGGGTTCTTTAGAAATAGTAGATGATTTAGTTTTGACAAAAGCTGTTCAGTGTTAAGTGTCTCAATTTTAGGAAGTAGTCTGGATAAATGGAAAAAAGGTAGTAATGGAGGTCTGAAAGAGGAAATTTTTTGGTGTCCACTATTGGCCTCATAGGTTAGCCTTCTTTATGAAGCTTCAGTAAGCCATACAATTGTGGGACTTGAAAACAAATTTTTGGGTAATCATAGAAATTTTCACAATTTCCATGGTTTTTCTTGAGAGCAATAATTTCTTATAAATTTAATTAATTTCAATAAGGTTTAGCGGATTATGTTCTGACGAATGGAGGTCTCATTTGAAAATTTGAGGTATTTTCAAAAAATGCTTTTCCTTCTTAATCCCAATAGAAACTCTTCTATTAATTTGCTGAAACAGAGGAAGTCATGACATCTTTAATCAGATGAAATCGGTTGGCTATTATGCTTGCCAACTGGAAATGTGCATTGTGGTCCAGTCTCTGTAGTAGTCTGTCTCATTGTGTATGGCACATTCACCTCTAGAGACAACCACCTCAGGCTTTTGCGAGGACTATACGACATCGCAGTGGAAATGAGCATCTTTCTGGGGCTCTTACTTACAGCCACCAAAATGTGACTTTGTGATGGTCCTCATGTCTTTAAGCATGTGATACCACTGCAATATGTCATTGTATTTTGGTGCGTTTCTGATGCTATACACATGGTGATACTCCGTCAGAACAGCTGTAACACATTAAATCTTTGCATTACAAAAGAAACTCTTCACACATTGTTGGGCAGTCGATGCCACTTGGCTTCCTCGGGAATGATGTAAAGACTCTCACAATATGCCATGACCACTGCTTAACAAACTCCCATTTTTCTGACTGCATGTGCAAGATATGACAACTATATCGCTTGTATTAGGTGCTTGAATTAATTCCCGCTGTTTTTTGCCACACAAACACATGTGTGTTGCCACAGAATGGTACAGGATAGTCTATTCAAAGTAGTGTCTGTTGGCAGCTGCAACCCTTTCCCACCATTGGGGTAACAAATGGATTCTGCGGTAGAAAAATGCAGGTTATTTCGAGGTGAACCATTCATCGAGCCATTTTTGGATATCTGCAATAGAAAGGAAGTGCTACTACGACAGGCCATGTTGTAGTGAACGGAACAAATGGCAGTCCGAGGGAGCAACGTCCGGGGAATAAGGCAGGTTGGGTAAGAAGTCCCAGCCAAGTGCCTCCAAGAGTTCCTTCATGGATTTGGCGACATGAGGTCTAGCATTGTCATGGAGAAGAATAACCTTGTCATGTGGTGGGATCCGGTTTCCGAGCTTCTGGATCATTCCCATTGCCTTTAAACGTTTGCTAACCGTTGGCTCATCGACCCGTAGTGTTTCAGACAACTCGTGGAGTGTCTGACATGAATCCTCGTCCAATAAGGCCTCCAATGCGCCATCTTTGAACTTTTTCAGCTGCCCAGGGTGCTCTTTGTCCTTCCCGTCATATTCGTTGGCTTTGAAGCATTGGAACCACTCTCTGCATGTTGTTTCCAATAGGGCATGTTCCCCTTAGGCCTGCACTAGCAAACGATGACTTTCCGCTGCAGGTTTCTTGAGATGAAAGCAGAAGAGTAACGCTTCCTGCAAATGCTCCTTTTTTGGTGCGAAACTCGACATTGTGAATGCGATACAAACTCGTGTTCTATGCCCTCCAATCGCGTGTCACACACTGCTTTGCCCAGACTACGGACGGTACATGCACGCTCAAGAGAGGTTACGTGTGGTCCGGGTCAGAGCTCACCACTGCTGCACTCTATTGGACAACAGCGGGAATTAATTCGAGCACCTAATAGATCACTTAGCACATTGATTTTATTTTCTTCATATTCAAACAGATCCTCCTGTATTATCCCCAGTGATTCAAGCCATCCTTGGAGTCATAAAATATGAGCATTCTGGAGCTGCATCTGGACAGGGTCTTTCACTAGTCTCCAGTTTGTCCTTCTGGTATCAAAATGAAATAGAATATTAAAACAGCTAAAAATCATGGAAGTAATCCAAATGTCATTCATAATTTGATAAGTCTCCATCCATGTTCTATGAAATGCTGTATTATGCTATACATATAATAGGCATTTTGCTCAGGTGCTGAAGAATGTGGTTAAAAATTGGTAATAATTAATGACATGGCTATTCCTAGACTTAATAAACAACAATTATCTCAAATTATGGATTTTTACTGAGGAATAAAATATTTACTTCAAATTTTTGGGTAGTACCCCTACCCTTCCTCAGGACTACAGCTGTAGTAGGTACTGCCATCCACGTGATAAATTCCAACCTTTCAAATCATTTAATGTAGTACCTCTTCTTTTCTCTATTTCCAGTCCTTCTGCCAGTTTCTTTCTAAAAAATGCTGTTGATGTGTCAGAATTTCTACAGTGTTCCAAAACACTTTATTTCCTAAAAGTTCTGTCAAAATGTTTAGGACATAAGAACATAAAGTGCTTGGGACCCAAAGCACCTTATGTCCTAAAAATTCTGTCAGAATTTTTAGGTCATAAGTGCTTGACATAAGGACATAAAGTGCTTTGGGACACTGTAGAAATTCTGACACGTTAACAGCTTGTTTTAAAAAGAAAACTGGCAGAAGGACTGGAAATAAAGAGAAGAAAAGGTGCTACATTAAATGATTTGAAAGGTTGGAATCTACCACTCGAATGGTAACACCTACTATAGCTGTAGTCCTGAGGAAGGGTAGGGGCAGTACCCAAAAATTTGACAGTAAATATTCTTTTTAGGTCATCAGCGCTTGATATATTCCGTAGTAAAAACTAGGGATGGGACATTCGAATCCTCGAATTCTACGAATCTTGAAAAAGATTCAAGATTCAAAAACTCGAATCTTCGCACTTTTTCATAATTCGAATCTTAACCTAAGAAACTTGCGTTTGGTGCTTGTTCTAGAGCAATATTTGTTCAAATTTTTGTCAGCATGACGATTTCTGACATTAGAAAACAATCAAAGAAAATTGTCTACAGTGTGTACACAGCTATTTGAAATAGCTCGTTACTTCCAAACCGGGTGCAACAGTGAAGGAATTGTTCAGCCAAACACAGAGAGCAACTGCCGAAGCGACTGCCATCTCCCATCAGACAGTGCCTTGGCCACCATACCTCAAGTATAGGGGCAAAAGTGACTTAGCCATACATATTTTATCTGTTTCCCTGCAGCCGTTAGCATAGTAACGAGTGTGAGAATGGAGGGGGGGTGACCTTGAGATGCATCAGGCACATGATTCAAGTTACTCTGTCTACAGCTCAGCATTTCTAGTTCTACTCAACTCTCTGCAGTGTCTCACTTGCACACGCTATCAGTATATGGTCGGCATTATCCAGTTTGTATTTTTTGTCTCAATCTTAGTGTTTCTCACGCTTTATTGTTTTTATTCAGTGTAGTTTCTATTGCTAACCACAGAATTTATGCATACAGGGCTTCCTGCCTTGTCTGCTTTACAAACTGCTAGATTATTACATTGGGTGAAATTTCTAAATTTCTTCAAATAATCATCCTTACTCTGCTGTGTTGACCAAGGATTTTATCCAGAAACTCCCTTCATCTATCAACCCTCAAGATTTCGTATACATGTACCTTTGACGTGGATTCATTATTTCCTTCAGTTCCTTTCTTTGATGCCTACATGCTCATGGTCGAAAAAACTAATGGAACATCAAGAACTTCCTTGGAAACTCACCAAAGATTTTTATGACTGTTTTGATTCATTGGAAAAATATTCCTGTTTTGTATACAATGGTATCTGCTACCAACAAAAACAAAGTGTACCAATGGGCTCTTCTCTTTCCCCCGTACTTGCTGAAATTTATTTGCAGAATATTGAAAAATTAATCGTTGCCCCATCCCTCTTGAAACCATTTTGTTATGGTATGTTGATGACATCTTCATCATTTGGCCACACTAAAAACACTCTGTTAGAACTCATGTCCTCCATAACTTCCAAATTCCCTCATATAAAATTCTCGTCTCAAGAACAGGCCGACAACAATATTAGTTACTAATCAAAAACAACTATTATGGGAATTTTACTAAGAATTTTTTTTTTATTTAAATTGCAAAATTTCGGAGAAAACTCTTCTCCTTCTTCAGGCTATCTTTTTGTTGTCACTTATTCCTGTCTCAAAAAAAAAAAAAAAAAAAAAAAAAATTAAAATTCCCATAATAGTTGTTTTTGATTTGTAATTGAATTAAGAAACTAGGAAGCCAATTCTCAACATGAGCTTTATTCAAACAATATTAGTTTTCTGGATGTTAACATCAACATCAACCCAGACTTCTCACTTGGTCTCTCTGTTTACAGGAAACCTTCTGCCACCCACAATATCATCCCTTACCATTATTGCACCTTTGAAAAATACAAATTGGCTGCTATAAAGTCTTACATGCACAGAGCTATCCTTATTTGCAACAGCCCTTCTGCTCTTCAAAAAAAATAATATCAGAACATCATCAATATTGGCAAATTGCACGGTTTTCCACCCCTCTTAGTACATAGACTAATCAAGAGATCTGAATCACAGAATAGATCTACTAATTTACTGCCTGAATCTTCCACCACTCATCAGTTTGTTGTCACTTTGCCCTTTAGCCTGTCTTTCATTCAAAAAGTTTGCTCTATTTTCAAATCTTTTGGCTACAAGATTGTGGTTATACCATCTCCACATCTTCTTAACCTCATCCTTAAAGACAGAGATCCCAATAAACCCCTAGAGTTACAAGGTGTCTACTCTATCCCTGTCAACACTTTCACAGGTGTTACCCACTACATTGGTAGCACTTACTGCAGCATCAACCGGCGATTGATGGAACATATTGCTGATGTTAAGAAAGGCAATCCTTCCACCTCCCTTTCAATTTTAACTATCAGCAATACGTCCGTGATTCCCGATTGGCAAAATGTTAAACCTATCGCTCTGTTCAGCAATCGGAAAGCTCTCAGATATCGTGGAAGCATTGAAATCTACCTTACCCCTAACACCTGCAATACAGATGCACCTTTTCATATCCCTATTATTTGGAAAGATATTTTGAAATCTGGCAATAACTGGCTGATGAAGGTAGAAGTCATTACCGAAACTTCCCACCACTTATAATTTTTAACGTAACTTATGCATGGTATGATGATATCAAGAATTCTTCTAAAAAGTGCATACAGAAACAAACAGAAACTAAGCAAATATAATGCACTCACAAGGTCTTGTAAAACTGTTTCCTCTGTATTTTAAACAGTAATGGTCAAAATAGTTTGCAGTTCTTTTAATGTTGCAAATTTTTCTTTTACTAATTTTTTCTAACCTTCAAACTACTTTTTTCTTTTGGGGAGGGAGACTTGCAGGATCATGTGCATATCACTGTGATTGGTATGAATAGAGATTTTTGTTTGACATTCTCTTTAGCTAGTTTTTCTGTTGTAAGAAAATTAATCACTTCTGAATTTTTGTATTTAAAGGTTTGGGAATCCAAGGAGAAAGTACATGAGGAAAAAATAACACATGTGGAATTCTCTATAAAAGACTCATATACCTTTGCGACATCATCATATGACCGTACAGTCAAAATATGGGATTTACGTATGTTTTATGGTAATAGAAAGAAGCCTGAAAGTATTTGTTCTTTGTTCCATGAAGACCCTTTAAATTCTGGTGAGTATTTATGCAGTTGTTTGGAGCAGGTTTTTTTTCAAAAGTAATAGACTGATTATTGCTTCTGAAAGAAGAAATTATGTCCATTATTGTGAAGTTTCTGTTGTGCAACCTATTTCTTTATTATTATTTTATGTATGTATGTATGTGTTCAAAAATACAGTTCTAATGTTTAATAACTGTGTATTATGAGAAAAGTACACTTAAACCTACAGTGCAAAAATGAGTTCTGATATCAGTAAGCTACTGATACTTAAAACATTTGTATTAACTAATTACCATGTTTTCTCACTCATATATTTTTTCCTTTTTGTTAAGATTTAATGGGGGGGGGTGACATTTAAATGGTTCAGTTGTAGTATGTATGTAAGAAACTTTTTGTAACTTGCCTGAATAAAAGGAACAGGAAAACAGTAGAACTTATAGGTAACCGTTCTTTTATTTAAGAATAAGGTTTATGCAAAAATTTTCCCAATAAAGCCAAGAAATCATTTTATTGGGAAATTTTTCTGAAACTACTTTCTCTGCATACATAAAAAATGAAACTGCTTTAATTAATACTCATAATGTCAAGCACTTCTCATTTTCCTTTTATGCTTGTGATTTTTTTAAAAAGGTAGTGTGTTTGTTTTACTCTTTCTCCAAATTTGCTCTATGCCATCTTCATACGTACCAGTTTTTATTTGCCAATCCAGTGACTACGTACATTTTTAATGAATTGTTACCCATCTTCTTAAAGCTTCAGTTTGCCCACAATTTCAGTTGGAAGTGGTTTTTAAAAAAATATAACCATACACATGAACTTGATTTAAAAAGTATCAAAATTCCTTTAATAATCTAAAGCAACTTTTATGGGAATTTTACTAGGAAATTTTTTCATTAATAGCAAATTTTCGGAGAAAACTCTTACCTTGACGGTTTAGGTTATTTTTCAACAAATCCTGCCAGATGTTAGGCAGGGAAAATCCTTTGCAGTCATTGATGATGGAATTTTGATTTTTCTCAATCTCTATTCCTTCTTTCAGTTTTCTTTTTTGGAAATTGCTTTGGAAACTGATTACTTTAAGAGAATTCCAATCCATGCTGTGCCCAGTTTCTCTAACATGCCTATCTAATCCAGTCTTGTTGGAGCAATTTTTTATAGCTGCTTTATGCTCAGCTATACGAGTTTCTAGTCTGCGACCTGTTTCACCTATGTAAGATAGTCCACAACTACAATTTACTTCATAAACTACTCCTTGCATTTTTAAAATATCTTCTTCTTTTTGAACTATTTTAGGGAAAAATTTTTTAACTTTGTTCTCTAAACTTGGAGCTAGCCTAATATTGTATTTCTTACTAATTCTCTTTAAAGCCTCAAATAAACCTTTGTGATAAGACATTTTTCTAGTGAATTTTACTTGTTGCTTTTGTGGGTTCTTTGTACCATTAAAATTCAGAAGCTTCTCAATTTCTTCTTTAGGATAGTTATTCTCTGCAAGTATGACTTTAAGCTCTTCTTTATGGGCATCTTTTTTATCTGCAGTAGAAACTATTTTATTAATTTTTTCTAAAATTCCTGTTTTCCATTAAACTGAAAAGCCAGAAAACATATTTATTGCACAATTAATGCAAACATTTTTCATTTTTCTTAAGAAAACTGATATATCATTATGACGATGATGGGCAAAATACGTAAGAATAATAACAAATAAAGGTGACTTGATCATGCTAGTTACGTTACATGAAAAAAAAATTTACAAGAAAGTTCGAACTTCCTTGTAAAAGTTTTTTTTTTTTTTTTTTCACGTAACGTAACTAGCGTGATCAAGTTACCTTTATTTGAAATATCATTAGAAAAAACATTTAATCATTGGAAGGTTACAAAAATGCAGTCATTTATGCAGCTATAAAGCTACTACATGCTGTGCTGGTGGATCTAATGCAAAAATGATATCGAGCATAAATATCCCTAATTTCCACATAAGATGTAAATTTATTTATTTGCTAGCTTCCCATTAATGTATAAATATATATCCATGCTGCCACCATAATGATGTCAGCGGATGTGTGATGGAAATATTACATGAAATCGAAAGCTCAGGTAGCTTAATGAATCTAATTATTATAAACATGTATTGGAAATACTCGAGGATGGATTTCAGTCATTTGAGGCCTTAGTGGGGTCAAATTTACAGTGCCTCTTAAGATTAAGAAAATTGCTAAAATATTCCGACTGAATGGATGTAAAAACTAAACATAAAACCAAGCTAATGGAGGTCAATTTTGTTCCTTAGCAACAGTTTTGATTATTGCCTTCATAAGAAATTTCAATAACAGATTAAAATGAAACAAAGTTATAATGAGATCCGCCAGACCAGAGAATATTGCTTGTCATAACCATTAGTCATTATATGTGTTATTACTCGTATAACTCTTATGTTACTTTTGCTGTTCCTACTTTTTTCACACATATAAATATATACTTATTATATTAAAGGGATAAAAACAACAATTATGGAACATGGCTTTATAATTGCACAATTAACAGCTTATGTATGTATTCAATATTTTTGTCTTTACACTCTACATATTCAATTCACCAGAAAAATATGTACATACATAATTTCATTATTAAAAATTCTTGATGGAATGTATTAATTACCTGTAGTAATATCTATATGTTATAAAATTTAATGTTTGCTTGTTTGTTTGTATGTCCACTATACAGATCTACAGTTTTCAATTTAGAACCACAAAATTTGATATCTTATCTCATGGTACCATGACTTAGACCATAGATAGTTTTTGGAAGGGGTCGGAGCCTGGTGTCAAGGGTCCCCCACCCAAAATTTCTGTAAAATCTACAGTTTTCAATTTAGAACCACCAAATTTCCTATACCATCTCATGGTACCCTAACTTAGACCATAGACAGTTTTTGGAATGGGCCGGACCCCAGGGTATGTCAGAGCCTGGGATCAAGGGACCCCCACACAACATTTCTGTGAAATCTACAGTTTTCAATTTAGAACCACCAAATTTGGTATACTATTGGATGGTACCTTAATTTAGACCACAGATGGTTTTTGGAAAGGGGCGTAGCCCAGGATCAAGGAGCCCCTACACCAAAATTTCCGTAAAATCTACAGTTTTCAGTTTAGGACCATCAAATTTTGTATACTATCTCATGGTACCCTAACTTAGACTGTAGACAGATTTTGAAAGGGGTTGAAGCCCAGGGTTAGTCAAAGCCTGTAGTCAAGCCCCCTCCCCCAACAACAATTTCCATAAAATCTACAATTTTCAATTTAGAACCACCAAATTTGGTATACCTCTCATGTGGTCTTCCTCTTGGTCTTTTCCTGTCCCTTGGAATCCAGTCTAGAATTTCAGTTGTCCATCGGTGGTCTGTTCTTCTGGCAATATGTTCAGCCCATTGCCATTTCAGGGATTTTATTCTGATCATGATGTCCTCCACTCTTATCATCTTCATTATCCATGATTGAGTTCCTCTTCTTATCTGTCCTGGTTCCATGCCAGAAATGATTTAAACATAAGATAAGGGATGAGGTCATAATATTTTGTTTCTGCTGTTCATGTGTGTGTGTTTGAAGTTTTGCAAAATATCACAATGTAATTCCAAGTTCTACAAGCTAAATAAATGGTAGAGAACTGCTGATCAAAAGTATTACAATTTGTGGACACATTTTTGAAGATAAATTGCTTGCTTTGTCAGGCCTTCACTGTTGTTGTTAACTCTACAGAAATAGTCTTCCAGTAGTAATCAACTGCTGTAATGTTCACTGTGGAGTCTTTCTTTCATTGCCTTTTTGTAATGTCCTAATGATGATTAACAATTTTAAGAGTGTACCAGTTCCTGTGGCATAATTAGAGAGAAATGCTTTTCATCTCATTGCATCACTTGCAGGTTTGTATACTATGATACACATAGAATTATGAATTTGAAGTACCAAGACAAAGAACAGAGAGCAGCAACTGGAAACAATAAATTGTATGCTGGCCATGCCAGGCGTCAGCCAGTAGTCAATGGCCATGTTGTTTACACATGTTCCTCACCCCTTGAGCAAGATCATGTGAGACAGCATTATGTGGTAAAATGCTTTAAAATTCCAGTCTGTGTAACCGGAGAACCAGAAACATCACAAACAGCTTTTCATCCATTTAAATTGGTGTAGTGTATGAATGTAGCACAGTGTAATGAATGGTACATCTGTAACTTATAGGAAGAAAGAAAATGCTGCCTTCAACTCTTTCATGGGTCGATATCTTCAGCCGAATTGAAAAGTGTCAATACAGTAAAAGTCTGATATTACAAGTATGGCTTATAGAGAGAATCTCGTTGTTATGAGAGATTCAAAATGTATCATCAATTTGTTCAAGATGGGAAAAATCTTCGTGTATTACGAGTGGTAAATCTAAGGAGCTCCTGTTGTACTGAGAGGCTTTCATTGCCAATCTTTCTTCTTTCAAAGATTTCCAATAAATTCTTTCTCTGAAATTCCAGGAAGTAGTGAGGAGATAAATGTGTACAGCTAGCGGCACACAGAGATGAATCACTAGTGGTTAGTCTGTTTGGATGTTGTCCCCCTGCTTTCTTCCATTCTTTGCCACAACAGTGGGAAGTTGAAACATTTTTTATGCCTGTACGTCGTGTGCTTTCTTTTTCTAAATGGAGAATAAAAGGAAAGGTTTCACTTAGGAAACTAAGTTAAAAGTTTTATGTGAATGTGAGAATAGTTTGAAGTTGAAAAGTGAGATCTCAAGAAAATTTGGTCTTGCATCATCAATGCTGTTTACAATTTTAAAGAACAAAGAGAAGATCAAGGAGGCAGCTTTGCAGAACTTGATGATGCAAGACCAAATTTTCTTGAGATCTCACTTTTCAACTTCAAATTATTCTCACATTCATACAAAACTTTTAATTCACTGGAGAAATCCGGGAAGTAATGAAGTGGTGAACATAAAGAATTGGAGGAAGCAATGTTTACATGATTTTGCCATAATCAGGCCAAAAATATTCCTGTTAGTGAACCAAACAAAAGTGAAAGCTAATGAATTAAGCATTGAAATGAAGATCAAGAATTTTAGTTGTTTGGACGTTTGGCTAAACCGATTTAAAACTAGAAAAGAGGATTTCTGTGCAAGAAATATATGGAGAATCAGCTCTTGTAATATCTGACTTTTGCTGTACTTCAACACCCAAAACTTCAAGGGAATGAGAAAATTTATGATTTGGACTCACCCATATTAGTTGATTCATCAGATTAAATTATAGTGTCAATGTACTGATTGAAGTAAAAAATAAGCAGATAATTTCTTTATATATATTTTTTTCTTGTAATGCATTCCTATTTTGCCCATGTTAAAATCATTTTACTATAGGATGATTTTGTGAAACAATTGGATAATATGAGGGATATCTGTGTTCATATTTTTAAATACTATACTGCTGCTAGAGTACTGTAACGGGTCTGGTATACATTTTAATGCTGTTTATTACCTGGTCATCTTTAGTTCTGCAATAAGGTTGCAGATCTCTGTCCCTACTGCCCTGAGAAATCTACCTGACAAACTGCAAAAATACATGTGCTTTCAATTTCTTTGCCATGTTCTTGGCACCACTTATCGCTAGATTATGATTGCCTCTATATTTTGAACCATTGTCATGGTTTTTGGTTGTTTTTTGCTCAGTTATACACTGAAGTCCCAAAACATTATGACCAGTGCATCTTTATGCAAATCAAAAGAACTGCAGGTAAATGATGGCATATGTGAAGGTCATGAAATGGTATACATAACACCTAATACTGAGCTCTGTTAATCAGTGTTATTATTGTTCTTAATAATAATTAGTCCAAAATAGTTTAATATTGTCTGAATTTTTCAATCCAAATTTAGGCAGCCTAGTATGACAAAAAGTTCTTCATTTATACCAGAAGCACATTGTTTTATGAATATCCTTAGCTAAGTGCCTTGTGATCAAGAAAAATTGTACAACAGCACATTGTATTTTAATTGTACATTCGTGCAGTACATGTGATCATGTTTTGCCAGGAAGACTGATTATTGACTTACATGCACCTGTAAACTGTAGAGATTCATGTTAATATGGAATGTATTGCTACAACTGCTAACTGCTTAGTGTCTACAAGGCTTCTAAATTTTATTTTAGCCAAAGTCAAGCAAATAATGGTATTTGTCAGTTTTTACTGCCAAAAATCCTTTGGTTTTAGTGATTGCTGAGCAGTAGCAAATACCGTTACTTTTGTAAATTGAAAATGGAAAGAAGAAAAGGGAGGGGGTTAAAGAAAATATGAAGTTATGGTATCACGCATAGTCATATCTCTTCAGCAAAATTATGGGAAGAGTTCATTGTACTAAAATGTAACATATTGTACAAAAGATGCATGTTTTTTGACGTGTTCTTAAAGCATTGGATGTTCCTAATTTACAATAATGTCAGTATATATTTTAAACTTTGCTTCTTCAAACAATGCTGCTCTGAATATTTTTCTTTTACTCAAAACTTTTATCATGCAAAATTTTGATGTTTTCTAATGTATTAGAAGTTGTACTGGAGCACTTTTAATGATATTATGTTTTTTCCAGCATGTTTTAGTCCATCAAATGGTACATCATTGCTCACCACTGATCAGGATCAAGAGTTAAGAGTATATGTTGCACCCTTGTGGAAATTAGAAAAGATTATTATTCATCCCCATTACCAACAGCCATTTATGACTCCAATAAAGGTATTTATCTTTCCCATGCAAATGGCTTATGTAAAACAACACGATAGTGGTGTATGGAATTTGTTTGTGAAATTGTAATTAATGTCTGCCACAGATAAGCTCAAATTTAGATAATTTGACAGAGAGGACCTATAAAAAAAGGATGTTTTCCTGTTTTCTTTTGTAAGTCAAACTCATCTTTATTATGTGGCTTCCTAGATTATTATATTCAGACTAGTTAACTTTTTATGGGATTTATCTAGGTGAATTCTTAAAATTTCTGCAAATTTTTGAAGAGAACTGCTCTCCTTTGTCAGGCAGTCTTTCGTTCAATCTCCGTCAAGACCATGACGGAGATTGAACGAAAGACTGCCTGATGAAGAAGAGGAGTTCTCTCTGAAAATTTGCAGAAATTTTAAGAATTTACCTAGATAAATTCCATAAAAAAGTTAACTAGTCTGTTTTCTTTTGTACTGTTTTCTTTTGTAAGTCTTCTTATACTTCTGTGAGAGACAAATTTCCCAGGTCTTTTCCATATTTTCCAAACTAAATAAATAAAATAAAAGGCTTAGAGTTAACACTCTTAATTTTCTTTAAACATTGTTTTCACTTATAATGTCCAATTTGTAATTCTTGTCAACTCCTTGCAGTTTTTGAAACTGATGTTCAAGTTGCCACATATTCATCTGGTCGCCTCTATCATATTTTCGTATGTAGTATGTATAAAAAATCAATATTTGCTCTTAGAAATAGGTCAAAGTTCACTGTATGGAACTTTGACCTATTTCTAGTAATAGTTTCATATTTTTACACTGGTGAAGAACTGCATTACAAGACTGCAATGATGATGTGATGTTTAGTTTTAAACAATGTCAACTTGAGATGCATCAATGCTTTCAACATACCAGTTCTTTTTTTAAATATAGAAATCATCAAATAATGTTGGTAAGTGATTACCAAAATTCGTCTTAGCCCTATGAAAGAGTTATGTCAGGTATTTTCATCTTGTTGGGCTTTTGGTGAGAGTGCTTACCTTTGTCAGTAAAGGGATGCTAATTATGATGGAGTGAATCATTTTTTTAACAATTTTAATTTTCTTCTATGTTGTTTATTACCTGTCTGTCTTGTAAACAAATTACAATTACAAATTTTTTCACTCCATTTAACTATATAACTTCCATTTTCGAAAGTTCTGAAACACAAAATACTGCCCCTAGATGGAAAAAAATTTCACTTCAGTTTTGCATCAAATATAAAAAATAACCCAAATGATGTTAAAAAAAGTGAAATTCCATGAAACTGCAGAAGAATCTCGTGCATAATATCAACAACCAACAAGGAACATGGGAGCAGTGCTCATCACAAGCAGAAAGAGATAAATGTCTGATGACCAAAGAGTCTCGGAGCCTCCATACATGCAGCATTCATCAACTCATAGCAGACAGAAATGTAAACATCGCCTCTAGAATTTCTGACTCATAGAAAAAGGTCGCCTTTCCAATACTGAAGTGGCAGAAAACTATCAGTTGCGCTGCAAATTTCATGTAAAGTAATCGTATTTCACGAACTAATCATGCTATGTGCAACACATTTATTTCCATTAACTTCGGCAGCAAAACTACTTTCGTGACATAACATGACATCAGAAACACTTTGATTCCCACTACTTTTTAATTCATACCACTGCATTCATTGTGGAATCCAGCAACATTATTTCATAATCCCGAAATCCGGAAAAGGTAATAAAATCTGGCAATATGCTGGCCTAAAAGCCAGAGGATTGGTGGGCCTGTGGCTGATATCAGTCTATGATAGGGAGTCAGACTAAAAATTCAAAAGAAAAACCACAAAATTTTGCTTGTTGTAGACAACTGTACAATGCATTCATGCACTAAAAACCTCACTAACATCGAGCTTGTCTTTGTGCCTCCAAACTCAATGGCTGTGTTACAACCCATAAATGAGAGAGTGATTTGAAGACTGAAGTGCCCTTACCAATGGAAACTGATTCTACCACTGTTAAAAAGGACAAAGGAAAAAAACTGGAAATTAATATAATAATAGATAGCTTACCTTTTCTTGTAAGGCCAGCTCCTTTGGTATACATTTCACTGTACGTTTGGTTCTTTCTGTAGTGTATAGTTGTCTCCAGCCCTCGGCGCGGTGGTGCCATTGTGTCTTCATCTCATTCAATGCGAGACGAGTGATTAAGCCTTTGAAGTGTTTTGCAGTAATGGTATTTACCCTAAAAACTATCTATTTCCCTTAAAACCACTTTTACTGACATGTAAACTCAAACCAAGGTGGCAAAATGACTTTTCAAAATCAAAATTCATTAACCCAACACGAACATACATTGACCAACATACATTAAAAACCAACGACCTATTTACATACACACAAATATTCCAACCAAAACACTAAAAACATATATACAACTACGAAAAATGCAATTCATGGGGCAACATTAAGGGTTGTCTTATGTTATAAACGTGCTTTTGATTGAAATATACATAATATCTAAGGTATTTTTACCTGATATTGTCAAAGTATTTCGCACGTTGTTGCTCTGTTAGGTACGTGCTCCTGGCCCGAGAGGTCCCTTATGTTATGAACCTTTGGTTAGTTATAAAAATTTTTATACAGAAATAAAACAGTTAGGTTACATATTTTCAGTTCCATATTCATTCACTCGCATGAGGGAATGAATGCGGAACTGTGCGAGGGAATGAATGTGGAACTGAAAATATATAACCTAATTGTTTTATTTCTGTATAAATTTTTTTATAACTAACCAAAGGTCCGTAACATAAGGGACCTCTCTGTTTGGGAGCACGTGCCTCACAGAGCAACAACGTGCGAAATACTTTGACAATATCAGGTAAAAATACCTTAGATATTATGTATATATTACAACTATTTACACTTAACCTGTCCTATTGCCTTCTATGTCATTCTTGTTCCCTACACTTCACCACAATATTTATATCATGTGGCCACCACACCTCTGCCTTTCCAATGTAGACTGCCTCAAGTACTTTCTATCCCCTGCCGGGGTCATCATCAGGAAGCGTTCCAGATGTTATCTCTTCTGCTACCACAGAGTGCATGAGCGAAACGATTGTCCTCCTCGCCCCTTCCCGACGTCACCTACAAATCCTCCATTGTGGCTCCATCTATTATCAACTTTAGTAAAATCTTCATTTTCCTCTTCAGTGCTTTTGACTCTTTTGTTCAGTTTTAATTAGTTCTTTCCATTTTCCATTAAGGGTACTTGGGTCATTATTTTTACAAATTCTATCTCTGTTTTTCTCAATCAAAACTGATTTGTCAATGCGTTAGTGTCTCTCATTTTGACATGATTTTATTATTTTAATCTCTTCAAAATTAGGGCATGTGTGGTTATCCAAGTAGTATTGTATTAGTGCTGTTCGTGCTTCTTTTTTTTTTTTTTGCCAATTTTTTATATGCTGTTGTACACAATGTTTTAATTGGTTTTTGGTACTCCCAATATAAGATATTGGTGGAATTCTGTTTATAGGTATTTCGTATACACCTGCTTTTTCTAAGATACTACAATTTTCAGTATTATTAATCATAATAATGATGATGACCCCGGCAGGGAGTAGAAAGTACTTGAGGCAGTCTACGTTGGAAAGGCAGAGGTGTGGTGGTCGCATGCTATAAATATTGTGGTGAAATGTAGGGAACAAGAATGACAAAATGACATAGAAGGCAATAGGACAGGTTAAGTGTAAATAGTTGTATATATGTTTTTAGTGTTTTGGTTGGAATATTTGTGTGTATGTAAATAGGTCGTTGGTTTTTAATGTATGTTGGTCAATGTATGTTCGTGTTGGGATAATGAATTTTGATTTTGAAAAGTCATTTTTCCACCTTGGTTTGAGTTTACATGTCAGTAAAAGTGGTTTTAAGGGAAATAGATAGTTCTTAGGGCATATGTCATTACTGCAAAACACTTCAAAGGCTTAATCACTCGTCTGGCATTGAATGAGATGAAGAGAGAACGGGACCACTGCGCTGAGGGCTGGAACCCACTATACACTACAAAAAGAACCAAACGTGCAGTGAAATGTATATCAAAGGAACTGGCCTTACAAGAAAAGGTAAGCTACCTATTATTATTGTAATGTATGCACATAAATTATGAATAGTTATGGCATAAGCTATAGTTGTTCTTACACTGAATTACATTGGAAATTAATTGATTGATAGCTGATGCTTGGAGTTGCATCATATCCCAATCTTGCATCCAAAACTGCTTCAGAAAAGCCAGATTGGATAGCACAGCCAAGTTTGGTGATGAAATGGATGATCTTCCACTCTCTGATGGGTTGCAACATCAGAAAATATTTTGATGATTTTCCTGCAATTGACGACTTTGACAATGTAGATGACACTGTCACCATATGTGATATACTTCTGCAATTGACGACTTTGTTAATGTAGATGACACTGTCGACATATGTGATATCCTTCCTGAAGACAATATTGTAGAAGCAGTTAATCCTGTGTATTAACGAAATCATGGCAAAATTCGAGTGATGAAATATCTTTAAAAGTATTGGGTTGGTACGAATGAAATGTTTGGCAAAGGACCAGCACACGTGGACGGCGAGAACAGAAAAGTAGGACAACTTACCTAGACAAAATAATCCCCCTTGGCATCAACACATAGTTGCCATCTGCCCGGCAAGGCCATGATCCCAGAACGAAAAAAGTCTTGTGACAGGGACACAAAGAAGTCATCAACTGCACGCTGAACTTGGTTGCCTGTCATGAACTGTTTCCCAGACAGGAAGTGATCCAGGCGAGGATACAGATGATTGATAATCTATTGGGGACAAATCTGGGGAATAGGCAGGATGAGGCAGTGCTTCATAGTGCAAGGCACTTAGTGTCAGCATCGTTCGCTGTGCGACATGAGGGTGGGCATTGTCCTGGAGCAGAACACCATGTCCGTTGACCAAAGCCAGTTGTTTCCGCAGCAATTTCCGATGCATCTGGTGTAATTCAGCACAATAACACTCTGCAGTGATGGTTTGGTCTCTTGCCAAGAAACTCCGATGAATTATCCCGGCTGTGGACCACCATAGAAGGAGCATCATCTTCTTGGCGTGTAGAGTGGCTTAGGATGCCGTCCAGCAGACTGTGCCTTGCGTGACCATTCTTCAGATCGTTTCCGACTATCATAAAGGACACACTTTTCGTTGCAGGTGACAATTCGATGCAGTAGAGATTCCTGTTTATTCCTGGCAAGAAGCGACATGCAGACTTCCAAATGCCTAGTCTTGTTGGCAGTTGTCAACTCGTGCGGCAGCCACATGTCCACCTTTTTTACCTTACCCAGTGCAGCCAGACACTGGACAACTGTTGTGTGGTGGACACCTACCTCTGCCGCTATCTCACGACACGTTTTTCGGGAATCCGCTTCTACCACATGTAACAGAACATTGTCAAAAACAGCAACAGGTCAGTGACCACATGCTTCATTTTGCAGGTCCCTATCTCCACTTCGAAACTTCACAAACCATCATTGAATGGTCTGTTCATTGGCTGTATTCTCCCCAAATGCTTTGTTAATGTTTTGAGCGGCAATTCCTGCAGAATGGCCCAAGTTAAATTCATTCAGGAAGATGACTCTCAAATCTGGCATCTGCATGTTTCCTTTGCAAGCCATGTTACGTCCAAATAAACCACCCCTGAACCTTGTTCTTCACACACGTGCTAGCTATTTATAGTAACTCTGTGATGTAATACCCGCAACACCTATGGGTTATCCTATTATGCTGTTGTGGGGGCTTGTCTCCACCGCTCGCTCGCACTGGACATTTCATTCGCACCAACCCAATATAATTCTACAACAGAGATTACTAGGATGACATAAATATTACTTTTTGTCAAATTTTTAGGTTGCCCACCAACCTGTTGTCAAGACAGTCAATCAAATCAACCTATCATCGAGAGAGTAAGCCCTGACGATGGGTTGGTGCGCAACCCGAAAATATGACGAAGAGTAATACACTGATGTGCAAAAATCAAGGACGAAGAGTAATACACTGATGTGCAAAAATCAAGGACGAAGAGGAGAAATTAGCATAACAGCAGAACAAGCAGGCATAACGGACCAAAAGACCACTCAGGAAGTAGACTAGGGTCCAGTACGGTAAGGCATGCGCATGTATGCAGCATGACATGTGTGTGTCGGAAGGGTATAAAGCACACGGGCGGTGTACGCTCAGCAATTCGAGCCGCGGATGGCTTAGTGGTTAGTGTTTCAGACTATCGATGCTCGGTCCCCAGGTTCAAGCCTGGGCTGATCTTTCAGAGATGGTGTGATTTACTAACAATCGCTGAATATCCGCCGTGCATCGGACGAGCACGTAAAGTGACGGCCCCGAGGCTGGACCCACTGGTTAAATGGGTATCCTTTCCTATGTCCTCCCTGATTCTCTCACCCATCTATGTGCAATATCGTACTTGTACGGTGGCGCCATCTACTGTACTCTAATCTCACTACAAACTGTTTTGTCAAAAGTCGCTAGACTTGCTCTCATTCCTTCCGTTTCTGTGTCCTGCCCAAAAGGCGATCTCGCTGTAGGTGGCTGGGACCTAAACTCTACTACCTGTGGACGGAAGTCCTACATGAAAATGACAAATTCGCTCAGCAATTCGGTGAAAGCTATTGCACTGTGTACATCGGTTTGAACGACGTCGAGTTGCTGCCACCGTGTGATATGGCCAACAGGCAATCCAGTAGACGACATCTGGATGACTTTACCCGGGGTCTCGTGATTGGGAAGTTGGACGGTCGAAGTGTGACTAGTGCGGCCGAGGAGTTCGGGATCGCACACAGCATCGTTTCACGAGCTTCGAGAGCATTTCAAACGACAGGAACAGCTGTTCGAGAGTTTAGCAGTGGTAGTCCACGAGCAACCACGGCAGTGGACGACCGGTATATTGTCCTACAGGCGAGAAGAGACAGACAGCAGACAGCGGGAGAAATCACAAGGCACATGCAACAGACAACTGAACATCCATTATCGCGTTTTACCGTAGCCAGGAGGCTGCACAAAGGTGGTCTATTTGCACAACGACCATTACGGTGTCTGCCATTAACGCCTGTTCATTGCAGACGGCGGTTTCTGTGGTGCCAGGAACACAAGAACTGGACACATCAGCAATGGGGTCGAGTTCTCTTTATGGACGAGAGCCGATTTAGTCTGACGAGTGATTCTGGACGTATACACATCTGGAGAGAGCAGGGAACATGCAATCACACCTCCAACATCATCAAAAGGGACCGGTTTGGAGGTGGCGGAGTTCTTGTTTGGGGCGATATCATGCTTGGTAGCTGTACTGACCTCCACATCTTCCAAGGAGGTTCAGTCACTGGTGTCCGCTATTGTACCGAGGTTCTCCTGCCTCACATGCGTCTGTTTAGAGGTGCTGTGGGTCATGAGTTCCTCTTCATGGACGACAACGCTACACCTCATTGTACAGTGACCATTACGGTGTCTGCCATTAACGCCTGTTCATTGCAGACGGCGGTTTCTGTGGTGCCAGGAACACAAGAACTGGACACATCAGCAATGGGGTCGAGTTCTCTTTACGGACGAGAGCCAATTTAGTCTGACGAGTGATTCTGGACGTATACACATCTGGAGAGAGCAGGGAACATGCAATCACACCTCCAACATCATCAAAAGGGACCGGTTTGGAGGTGGCGGAGTTCTTGTTTGGGGCGATATCATGCTTGGTAGCTGTACTGACCTCCACATCTTCCAAGGAGGTTCAGTCACTGGTGTCCGCTATTGTACCGAGGTTCTCCTGCCTCACATGCGTCTGTTTAGAGGTGCTGTGGGTCATGAGTTCCTCTTCATGGACGACAACGCTACACCTAATTGTACAGTGGCTGTCGCAGAGCTGTTAGAGAGTGAAGATATTCAACGCATGGATTGGCCTGCAAGGTCCCCGGACCTAAATCCAATCGAACACATGTGGGACCTTCTCGGGAGACGCTTGGCAGCACGTCACCAGCTGCCAGCAATAATTCCGCTGCTGCGATTGGCGCTACAAGAGGAATGGGCCGCGATGCCTCAACAGCTCCTTGACAACCTCATCCTCAGCATGGACAGACGTTGTAAATCCTGCAACGCAGTCAGGGGTGATCATATCCCCTACTAAAGACTGGATTTTTCTTGGCTGCTGCCTGTCACATGGATATTTCTGTCTTCTGTCCAGTTGATCTGAAAGCTACATTTTCAATAAAGTGCCTTTGTATCCTTTGGATTCCTTGTTTGGACGAGTTTGCTCACTTGTCCCATACTCTTACATCTTGGGGATCTTATGGTATGATTTGAGTCGATGTGGAGCACTTCTGCACGACGTTACATTCGAAAAACCGTCTCGTCCTTAATTTATGCACACCAGTGTATTTGTGTCATCCCCGTATTGCAGAATTATAGTTTTAAGAGGTAGTTTAATCATCATAATTTGCTGAGATGAGTGAAGGAAGCAAACTGAACACTTGGCCACTGTTGAATGTAACAGCCACTGATTTGCAAAAGATCTTAGTGTTTTTTAGGTGACAGACTATGGTGATGTAGTATTTAATGCACTGAGTGTTATTCAGCAAAAATGAAAGGAACATAAATTTAAAATAAAACAAAACAATAAAAAAACAATTAGATTCTATTTTTTTAAATATCTGTTATGATGTTAGCTACAGGATTTGCTATTACTGTGCATTTATGTGTTGCTTTTATTTTAATTCGTGCAGTATATTTAGTTAATTAAATCTTTGAAGTATATCCATTTGTTATGGATATATCATATAACCCAGCAAAAACACAAGTGCTGGGAAACTGCTGGCCACCAGCTGGCAGTGATAGGTCACCGATGGCTGAAATCTGCTGCTCACGGCCTGGTAGTGGTCCGTTGGTGGCAGCGCTATCAGTTGACAAGCCATTGATGGCAATGCGGCATTGCCGTGCATTGTGGGTCTCCAAGCAAGTGCCACTAGTGGCCCGTTGCTGGCAACCAATGCAACCCTAACAGCAGGGGAAAGCAACGGGACTGCACATGCGCAGAAGCAACACTTGCTGTGTCTCTCATGGTACCAGTTAGTTGAAGACGTCGCTATCACCATCGTGTTATTTTAGTGGATGTTAAGAAAAAAAATCCATATCTAGAAAGGCGAATTAATTTCCTAATGAAATTCCACGTCGACGAAGATATCAGATTAAGCCACGAAATACTAGATTACAGGCATGAAATACACCCGTTCCATTCCCATGAATAACAATTCATGAAATGGAGTGGATGAATAACAAGAAAAATCGGAACCCCTTGAAACGAATGTCTTGGAAAACCATTAAAAAACGTCTGTTGGAAAAAAATGGATTATACGCTTACAAAATTTATTAATTATTTGAAAAAAAAAAGCAATGCTATGTGGATATAATGTACTCATCCATGGGTTAAATACACAAGACTGGGAGGAATTCGCTTCTAAAAATAACGAGAAGTAAAATAAAATATCTTTCCTCTTTAAAACAAATGTAGCTTCGGACAACGGAAAGGAAAGATACAACGTTAAAAATGTAACAGAATGGGACATGAACCCGGGTAAATATATATTTATTCAACATTCTCTTTTCAAGACGATAAGGACAGTACAAAACTTTGGAAAGCGACTCTAAGTATGTACACTCCTTGAAAATGAGGGAAGTTCCCTTAAGGTAAAAAACCTATCGTTACGTTGAAAAAATTAATTTATAAATAATGTGAAACTGACTTTTTATGAAAAATACCTCGCAATATTGTAAAATGAAAGAGGGAAGCATTCAATTACACATTGCGTATGACACAGACAGCTTCAAGCACACGCTCATGCGTGGCAAATTAGTCCGGTCGGTAGAGAGCTGAGCTACCACGCCAACGGCCCTGGTTCAAATCCACTCAGATACAAGCGGGCGTTTTTCTGGTCTGTTGCGAAAATTTCCCCATCGCAGAGCGATAATTCTTAAGTTTCATAAGGATAGAAAAAAATTGTAGCTTTGGGAAACTGCGGTTATCCTTGATTTTTTTTTTGTTATTATTATGGCTACTACTGGGAAATTGGCGGACAAGATTCGGCAAGCCATCAGTTATGTCACATGGTTGCCGGCTGCCACTGCTGGCAAACTAGCGGACCACATTAGGCTAGCCATCATTTCTGGCACGTGCTTGCAGGGCCACTGAAGGGCTACTTGTGGCAGCTACTGCCTGTGATGAACAACTGATGGCCCTGTTGTGGCATATGACAACTGATGGAGTGCCAACTGTTGGCCAGCTGTCAGCCTGAACTGCTGGCCCTTCTGTTGGTCTCCCAGACATTCTATTGACGGTTCAGCAGCGACAACATAGTGCTGGGCCATTGCTGGCAGTGCTGGCTGCCAGCTAGCCCAGCAAGACTGTTTTTGCTGGGAATATAAATATATATGCAAATTTTTACATGGTGGGATTTTTCCCAAAATGGATTTAGCAAGAATTTCCTTTGATTCTGACCTCCTTATTATGAGCAGGTTCTACTGTATATATACATACACTACAAAGAGAAAAAATGCAACACTTGGAAGGCCTGGTAATATTTTAATGGAAATCCAATTTTTTTAGCATGCGTCAAAATGTACACCTGATTGCATTACTACAGAGGGTGAGTCAAAAGTTGTGCAATATTTGGATCACTTTATGTCTTCATACATACCTTTGTGATGAAAGCTGACTAGCATTTAAAGTATAAGCCATCGTGTTGCACCATCTTTAGCCATCTCCCTGCCAGTTCTTCAATTCCGCGGCGGTACCAGTTCTTGTCCTTCAAGACGAAAAACTCCTTCATCCCAGCTGCCGCCTCCTCCTGGTTGTTAAAGTGCCACCCATAAAGGAAGTGGGCCATGGACCGGAACAACTAATAATCCGACGGGGTGAGGTCCGGACTATATGTTGTGTGTGGAATCAGTTCGATGCCCTCAAGTTCCTGAAGTTTTGCCTGGGTCGTTCGCATAGTATGAGGCCGAGCGTTGTCCTGCTGTAGGAGAGCACATTTTCTGTTTACCAGTGCCAGGTACTTCTCCTCCAAAATGGCATACATCCACTCCCGCTGTTCAGAGTAGAGGTTGGTGTTGATGGTCCAATTGTATGAAACATATTCAGAATGGGTTATCCCCTTGAAATTCTACCAGATGCAGATCCATCACCTTGTGCTCGAAGCACCCATGTTTGGCAACAAGTTCAGGAAGCTGGCCAGGGCTCAACCACTGCCGTTGTGTGTTAGGATTATGGAAATAGAACCACTTTTCATCGCACATAACAATTCTCTTGATGAAATGTGCATAGCGCGGGTTTTCTAGGAGTTTTGTGCACACTACCACTCAGCGGTTTGCTTCAGCTGGCGTCAGTTCGTGAGAAACAGTAAGCTCGCCGAGGTCCTGAATGTGACGAACCACAGTTGTCTGTGATATGTCCAGCTTGCCTGATAATCTCCACGTGCTGGTTGTCGGATTTGCCTCTACGGCCTGGTGCACGGCCTCCAAATCCATAGTTTGCAGCCTACCTGACCTTGGCTGTTCGTCAAAGTTTCTGTCACCAGAGCGAATTTCTTGAACCATCAGGTTGTGGTGATGTGGTCCACGAATCTTGCCCCTTTTGCATGACAAATGTTTCGTGTTGCTTGAGCAGCGTTAAAGCCGATTTCAAACTGGTAAAGCAAAAGTTCCCTAACTAGCCAGTTGTGGCTGTTCTTCTTTTAGGTGTCCCAACCACAGACAGAATGATGACATGCAATGCTGTTCACAGCAACGACTACCACTTTATATGCCTTTCGACTGGCTGCAGTGTGCAACTTGAAATAGTTTAAACACGTAAGATACCCGCTGCAGCACATGCGTTATATAAATATTGCAAAACTTTTGACTCACCCTCTGTAATAACAAACATGAAAAAGTATAGAAGTTGCCAAGGAGAAATGGAGTCAGTAATATGTCGATCTCCTTGTGCAGCAATGCATTCTTGAACACAGCAGAGAAATTTGTGCAGAAGAGGATGTGCAGCTGTGCTGAAGGCATAGTCACTAATACATACGTTGATCCCCCTTGTGCACCAATGCATGCTTGAGCATGGCAGGGAAATTTGTTTTGAGTGTTAAGGCTTTTAGTGCAGCTTTGCAATTACCTCCTGAGAGATAATGTACCAATGTGTCACAAAGTTACTGTTCTAGGTACACTATAGTTGTTTGCAGATAGGATGTTGTAGGTGTTGACCCATCATGTTCCAATTATGTTCAGTGGGTATTTCAGTATCAGATCGAGTGAAGACAAATCCTGGCTGTGTGAATGCATGCATTATCCTGCTGGTAAAGGGCACCTTGATGACGAAGAAATGCAGCAGCCACTGGCTCTTAAATGTCAATCACATATACACTATCTACCAACAAGTAATTGGACACCCCTGCAATCGACGATATCTGCGGTCCTGATACACGTCACGGCTGCCGCCGTTAAATATCCTGTGGGAAACAACAACGTAACCAGTTGCATGTAAGATGCCATGCAGTTCGGAGCTCTCTGATTTCCAGAAAGGTGTAATCGTCGGGTATCACAGAAATGGCCGATCCATACGTGACATATCCAGCGAGTTGAAGTACCCAAAATCGACAGTGGCCTACGTGATTGGCAAGTGGAAGATGAGAGGTGACTGTCGGAATGTGCCCCGACCCGGCAGACCCACAAAACTTTGAGTTAGAGACTGATGGCTGCTGGCCAGAGAAATTCGGAAGAACCGCACCAAATCGATGGGCCACATCTGCGAGGAGTTTCAACAGGCATCCAGGAGTGTTCTTTCAATGAATATCATCCGTAAGGAAGCCCATCTGCTCGGTTATCATGGACGTGCTGCCGCCCACAAGCCTTTGATCACCAAGTCCAATAGCGCTGCTCGGCTAACGTGGTGCAAAGATCATCGACAGTGGACCGTTGAACAGTGGAAACAGGTTCTCTGGAGCGACGAATCAAGGTTCGCCCTCTACCGTTCGGATGGCAGGGTCTGGGTTTGGCGTCTGCCTAGAGAACGCCTCCTGCCGGAATGTATTGTGCCAACTGTGAAGTTCGGCGGCGGTGGAATTATGCTATGGGGGTGTTTCTCCTGGTATGGCACAGGACCCCTGGTCGCAATTCCTGGTAGACTCAATGCCGAGACCTACTGCACCATTTTGGATGACCATGCGCTTCCTACGTTGTGGAAGTTTTACGGGGTGGACCCATGTTACTTTCAGGATGACAATGCCACCTGTCATGTTGCGAGGTCCACCATGGCTTGGTATGGTGACAATGAGGTTAATCGAATGGACTGGGCTGCGCAGAGCCCGTACCTTAACCCTATCGAGCACCTCTGGGACGAGTTGGAGTGTCGACTTAAGGGCCCCACCGTCCAAAATCGGTGAAGGAACTGACCTGTCTTCTCCAAGCCGAGTGGAAGAAAATACCGCTAGCTGTCTTATAACGCCTTTTTGAGAGTATGCCCCGGAGGGTCGCAGCTGTAATCGCCACTCGTGGAGGCTCCACCAACTATTGAAGGTGAATAAACTTTGTTTTCCTTTGCTATCACAGGTGTCCAATTACTTGTTGGTAGGTAGTGTAGCTGGGCAATAAAAGATCCTCATAATTATAATGACCAGCTAAAATCAAGATGTATGACTAATGGCATTCCAAACCATAATGCCAGACATAGAGCCTGTGTACCACTGTTGCAAACAATTAAGAGCATTCTTTTTGTCTGGATGGTGGTGGTTTCATTCTCTGTTGTCATTTTGATGAAGGCAGAAGTGGAATTCATCACTGCACATCATGGTACTCCACTGCTGTGTCCTTCAGTTTGCTCTGAGGTGACAGCACTGAAGACAAGTGGCCATGACCGCTGATGCTGGGGTAAATACAGTGCTGGATGATACACATTCAATGCAAGTAGTGGAGCCTATTGTTTACCATCCATGTTGTGCCTTTGAGATGTAATCTACTGCCGTTGCTCTGCCAGTTGCATTACAGTTACAAACCTATCGCGCAACATCATGTATCGTGTCATGCAGGGGCAGATCCAAGGGGGGGGGTGCGCCCTCCTCCTCAAGACCAAGTAAAAGCTTAAATTTGTTAGGTTTTAATAACAAATTGAATAATTTATTGTGAAAGAAAATGTTACTTCAAAGTATATTACTTTCCTTAATTAATTGGAAGAATTTATGGACATACTTTTTTATATTGAGAAAAAATATCAGAAAGGTCCCCGGTTATTCCCGAAACTTGCGCCCCCAGCTCACAATAATCCTGGATCTGCCCCTGATGTCATGAATGGCAGTCTTGTCACTTTGTGGTCACAAGTAGCATTCCTGATCTTCATTGGAGTGCAGAGGATCCATTTTGCACCCCCTGGTGCTATATGCTTCAGTTGTGTTGGAGTTGCATTCAACAGGGTATGTTCTGTATGGTAAACCTGCCTCCAGAGTCTAAAGATAATTCTATGCTCAGTTTCTCAAGTGCTGGTGTTCTTAGTATTATATTTGTAACTGCATTTTTAACAGTTTTGAACAGATCCAAATTTTACTTTTCCCCAAAAATTGTTGGTTGTCTTTCTGTGTACCCTTGTTACTCTTCTTATACTGTATAACTTCATATCATGCATGTCCAATGCTGCAATCTTCTACTAATCTTTTTGTTTGCATAACCATACATATCCCACGAATTTGTCTCATTTTCATCACCTCCTGTAGGTCTTGCAATTTTCCCCCTCTAATTCATATACAGTGAGTGATCACTAAATTATAAACACCTAAATAATACTTTGTAGGTTCTCCTTTCACCCTCAGTACAGCAGCTATCTGACGTGGCATTGATTCAGTAAGATGCCAGAAGCAGTTGGGATGGGTAAACGGTAAAAATACCCCCGGAAGAAATACCCCCAGAACAAGCGGTTCACTGTAACAGGAACACTGATGTGTGGCAGTGTTCCAGTGTGGCAATTTACCAGCAATCCTACCACATATCTTTCAGCAACTTGGCCACAAAAGTTCAAAGATGGGGAGGGGGATATAAAGATTGCCATTTCTGGGCCTATATTGAGAACTGAATTGGGAACTCCAAACGAATTTCGCGAAAACGTTCCATGTAAGCCAAGCGAGAATTGTCCTTTAATTTGAAGAAATAAATTGCCGAGGATCCGAGATATACTTGGGGGGAGGCTCAACCCCCCAACCTTCTGTAATATTAGATTCTGGGCCGCTGAAGCCTGTCAGTGTATCCAGGCTGTTCCCCTTGAAGCGCCCGCGAGGTCCGTGAGCTTTGGGGGGATTCCCCCAAAATGTTAAAATGGACGTAGAGCTGTAAACATTAGAACCATGCTTTACATAATGATTCTGTACACGACCACGAATTTTCAAGAGGGTGTGGTGAATTCACCCTCCCCAAGTTTCTAAGAGCGCAGACAAGTGTTCAAGGTAAAGGATTTGCTCGCAATTTCTATGCTTCATGTTGTGTTTAATGGCAACCTATGTATGCCCTTCCCCCTCCCCCAGAAATTTGGTGAAGCCTGTGAAAGGGATACGAGGTGCTTGGTTTGGAGGGCTCTACCCCCAACTTCCGTAATTTTATATTCTGGACCTCTAGAGTCGGTCAGTGTATCCTTGATGTTACCCCTGAATAGCTCTTAGAAACTAGGGGAGGGTTACCCCACCCTCCTGAAAATTCGTGGTCGTGTACAGAATCATTATATAAAGCATGATGCTAATGTTTACAGCTCTACGTCCATTTTCACATTTGGGGGAACCCCTCCCCCAAGCTCATGGACCTCGCAGAGACTTCAAGGGGAACTTCCTGGATACACTGGCAGACTCCAGCGGCCCAGAATATAATATTACGGAAGTTCAGGGTAGACCCTCCCCCCAACCAAGTGTACCTCGGATCCTCGGCAATTTATTTCTTCAAATTAAAGTACAATTCTCGCTTGGCTTACATGGAACGTTTTCTCGAAATTCGTTTGGAGTTCCCAATTCAGTTCTCAATATAGGCCCAGAAACGGCTATCTTTATAACCCCCTCTTGAACTTTTTGCAGCCAAGTTGCTGAAGATGTGGGGGGCAGGGTTGCCGGTAAATTGCCACATCGGAACACTGCCACACATCTGTGTTCCTGTGTGGCAGTTTACAGTGAACCGTTTGTTCTGGGGGTATTTCTTCCGGGGGCATTTTTTCCGCTATTCAGTTTTCGGGGTATTTTCTCCGGGGGTATTTTTACCTACATCCGTTGGGATGTATGGATAACCAAGTTGTGCATAATGCAGCTTTCAATGCACATATGGTGGTGAACGCTTTATCCAGATGCCTGATATATTGTTCCATAGTGTCCTACAGCTGTTCTATGTTATTGATATCGAGGGAGTTTAGAGGGCAGTCGCTATGTTGGAAGTCAGAACTGTGTTACCCAAACCATTCCTGCACAACATTGGACCTGTGGCTTTGTTCATTGTCATCTTGAAAGACACTGTCACGATTTGGGAAAAGTGCAAAATTGCTGTGTGTACAGAGTTAGCAAGCAAGTCACGATAGTGGGCACAAGTCATACGTTGTTTCACATGTACCAGGGGTCCAAGTTTATGCCAAGTAAACATGCCCCACACCATACAACAGCCTCTTCTTAGGTTTGCACTGTGGAGACCATGCAGAATGGATTAAGTGCTTCATGTTCTTTGTGCATGTGCATGAGCGTCCATAGAGTGCAGTAAAAAACGTGACTCATCGAACCAGTCCACTTTTTTCCAGTCATCCACATCCAGTTTGCATGATCTTTATACCAGGTGAGTCTTTTGCACCAGTGAATCATAGTTTATATGAGAGGATGTCATCTGGGTCGTTTGCTGTTACATCCCATACGTGCAAAAGTGTGAGGCATGTTCACAACAGATGTTATTTGTGATTGATCTCTGCTGTATTGTGTAGTCAACTGTTGAACAGTACTGTGTCTGCCAACTTGAATGAGTTATTTGTCCCGGCACTCACCTCTTACATCAAACTTTCCTGTGCAGTTTTGGGTCATTATTTGAACATTTTGATGCCAGTCCTGGTACACTTTAACTACAGCGACTCGTGAACAACCTGCCGGTTCAGCCATTTGGGAAATTGAGGCACCCGTTTTCTTAGCTCCCACAGTCTCTTTCTCAAAGTTCAATAAATCCGTCTGTTTACCCATCAAGCTCCAATTTTACTACCCACTGCTCCATGATTTTTGGAGGGGACAACTAATCGCACCCTCCATAAATCACATAGTCAACAGGTCGCTTCCACTTTTGATAGAGGTGGTTATAATTCAGTGATCACTCAGTGTATATACAGTATACATGAAACATTTGTACAAAACTTTTCAACAATTAAGGCATGGTAATAATATACTAGCAATTTCTTTGATCCTTTTTGTTTCATAGATTCATAATTTGTGATATATTTGCACACATTTAAAAAAAATCATAATTCAGGTGCAAATTTATTTAGGAAATCTGAAAGAACACAACAAAACGAAAATGATTTCCGAATTTTTTATAACATTTCAAACTGACATATGCACCTTCTCTCTCATTTTCCTATACATAATAGCAATTAAATACAAGAAATGCACTTCACACACAACAAATAAATGTGGGTAATAAGATTTTTGCACTCTATAGTTGCATAAAGAACCAGGCCCATAACCAGAAGGGGGGCAAGAGGGGCTGAGCCCCCTCTAGCGGTTCTCAGAGCACCCCCTTCCTGGCGATTCCCAGATTTTTATAAACTTTAAAGTATCTCTTACACTACCAATTTTTTCACATAGCTAAAATTGTAGAGAATTCGGCTTCTCCCTATTAAAAGACAGTTCTCCCCTCTTAACGACCATCTTTGCTTAAGCACTACTGCAGAAAAAATGCTGTGTCCGAATTACCATTCCCACTGAAAATTTTCTCACTACCCTGGACCCATGAAACAATACAAATGTTCAGAAGCATGTCAAGGTCACTTTAAGGTCGTTTCACATAAGCAGAGTTTTTCCTCTGAAGCAATAAATCTCCTCGCTGTCTTACTGCTTGTTTTAAAGCAGACTATATAATTATACTGAGACTTTCAGACGCGCGGAAGCGGTAGAAATTTCGAAGCGGTAGCCGCTCAGCTTCTGAGGGGTTCGCCACAAACCGGATGGTGAAAATACCATCAAAATTAAGAGAAACATAGCTGTAAGGGAAGAGCTGATTGTCTAATAGTGCAATAAAACAATCCCTCCTGTGAGATGGGGTGGGGAACAAATTGCTGTTGAACAAAGAACCATGAGTAGTTCTTGCTCATCCTTCAGGCATTTCTCCCTCCATTCTAGCAATGAAACAGCTTGTGCGAAAGTTAACCAAAAACTGTTTTATTGCTTTGGCAGAAAAGATCCACTTGTATGAAATGGGCCTAAATGGCTACAAAGCTATATCCTTCTGGGAAGTGAGGGGGGGCACAGGAGTTCTTGGGGATGACAGACAATTGTAGTGACATTACCTAAAGAAAGACAAAAACCCAATCTCCACACTTCATACAAAGCTGAAAAAGGGAGTGACAGTTTAAAGCTTTAAACTCGTCTTAACTCCACTCCCCTTTTTGGCAGGACAGAGGACACATAAGGGGGATGGGGTTGGGGGTTGGTTCTGCTGTTTGTGGTCATTAGCTACCTTGAGGGTGTCTTGTTGCCCATTTCTGTCAAGCAAATGGCAATCATCTTGCTGCATATTTCACTAAAACCTTCCCCCACCTCCCCATTTAGCAACCACCCCTCTGAAGGAACGTTTTGAAAAACCAGGCCAACCTCTCCAAAGAGTATTAGGCCCATTTTATGCACGCCAATTTTTTCTGCCGAAGCAATAAAACCGTTCCGCAGTGCAGTTTTTGGCTAGCTTTCACACAAGCTGTTTCTTTGCAACAATGGAGGACAAAATGCCTGAAGGATGAGCGAGAACTATCAGTGATTCTTTGTTCAACAGCACTTTGTTCCCCACCCCTCTCACAGGAGGGATTGTTTTATTGTGCTAGCAGATGATTGGCTGGCCACCTGTGTGAATATCTTGCCTAACAGCTACGTATCTTAATTTGCACGGTATTTTCGCAGTTCAATTTGTAGTGAACCCCTCAGAATCTGGGCGGTTACCGTTTAGGAATTTCTACCACTTTCGCGCATCTGAAAGTCTTGGTATAACTCTGTAGTCTACTTTCAAACAAGTGGTAAGACAGCCAGAAGATTTATTGCTTCAGCGGAAAAACTCTGCTTGTGTGAAACGGGCCTTAAGGGAACATGTTGTCAGTTAGGCTGGTGTTAAAAAAGATGAAAGCAAATTTTCTTCCTCCTACCCTCTATTGTAGAGTTCTGGAAAGAACTTGTTCTCCCCACCTGCTTTAGGAGGATGTCACCAGAAGAACCAGATAAGACAACAAAGAAGGACTCAGAGGAAGTTTCCTTCCAGAATGAATTCTGACTTAGAAGCCAGAAAAAAAGACGTATAAATGAAGCTATTTATTGAAATATTTTACCATTAAAATGTATTCATATGAATTGGGACCTTAGCTAAACGGTGTATAAATGGAAAAGTCGTTTAAATGAAAAATGTATAAATGGTGTTCCACTGTATAAACAAATCAAAAAAAGACAACTAATGATAACAGTAAATTTTGGCGGTCTAAAAAAAATTGGAAATGTGCCAAAATGAACAAGTCAGCTGAGGGAATGGGTTCACGGTAAACCACCACTCAGGAAAACTGCCACACATCTTTCAGCAACTTAGAAAACTGCCACACATTAGAAATTGCCACACAGGAAAACTGCCACACGTTTTTCATTAAGGGGCCGGGCACAACTTGCTGTTTCTCTGAGGAAAACTTTGAATGTGTGGCAGTTTTCCGAATTATGTGTGGCAGTTTTCCAAGGTGCCTAATGACGGGAAGGAGCTTTTGTTCATCTGAATTTTCATGCCGGTTCATACTAGTTTAGGGCAACTGAGCACAAAAGTTCAAGGTAGGAGGGGGGAGGGTATAAAGATGGCCGTTTCTTGGCTTATATTGAGAATTGAAATGGAAACTCCAAACAAATTTCCAGAAACCATTCTATGTAAGCCAAGCAAGAATTTTACTTTACTTTAAAGAAATAAATTGCCGTGATTTAGTACATTTCTTAAAACTACAGTGTTCGACGGAACAATGGGCTGTAAGCATGACTCATGCTGTGTTCAAAAAAGGAAAATAAGGTGGGATTTTTTAATAATGCTGCACTTGTACTTAGGCACAAAATATTTTCATAACATGTCAAGTTTGTAATATTTTTCTTTTACTTAATAAATTCATAGGTCCTATACCTTGGCCTTTTTGACAACTTTTAATCCTCCGACTTCATATCATAATGTTTGTGTATCAAGTCAATGGCATTGCGCTTTTACTTAGGCACTAAATATTAATTAATAGGCCTTAGGCCAAGGCCTTTTTAACAGTTTTTATTCTACCAATGTAATGTTGACAGTATTTGCACATCAAATCAAGTTAATAATAATGCAGTTTTACTTAGCCCAAAATATTAATTCAAGGGCCCTCGGCTTAGGCCCTTTTACCGGTTTTTATTATACCAATGTCATTCACGACATTTACATATCAAGTTAAGTTAATAGTATTGTGCTCTCACTTAGGCAGTAAATTTTCATTCATAGGCCCTATGCCTAGGTTTTTAAAATAGTTTTTACTCTATCAATGTCATATTCACAATGTTTACACATCAAACCAAGTTAATAATATTGCATTTTTATTTTGGCACAAATTATTAATTCATAGGCCCTAGGCCCAGGCCTTTTTGACATTTTTTATTCTATAGATGTCATATTCACAATGTTTACATATCAAGTCAAGTTAATAAGACTGGCATAATTATGAAGGATGAGAAGAGGAATTTTTGGATCTGAAAAATAACCAAAGTTGAAGACATCACGATCAAAGTAAAATCCCTGAAATGGCAATAGGCCAGACATACTGCTAGAAAATTCGACCACCGATGGACTACTGATGTATTCGACTGGATACCAAGGAACATAAAAAAAGATCCAGAAGAAGACCACGTGGGAGATGGGTGGATGAAATTTGAAAGCATGCTGGAATGACAGGGAGGAGACTAACTCAAACAGACACTTGTAAAAGAAGCTTTGGGAGCCCATCCAGCAGTGGATTAATAGATTTGAAATTTGAGATTTTATGTTAATTTATATTTTAATAGTTTTATTTGTAGCATGTTCACATGAGATGTAACATGCTGTTTTACAAAACACAATAAGATTTATGATCTGACAAAAAAAGGTGCATATCCTCATAACTTCCCGGAAAAACTGAACAGTTTATTCTAAAGTTAACCTAACGTTTTCCATTTTATGAAGGAAAATTTCTGAAAACCAAAATATTTTCGTGCTTTTTTTTTTTTTTCCATACCCATTAGCAAAAATGAGATGAAATACAAATTTTTAATGAAAAGTGCGAAATAATTAGTGCCATTATAACACGCTTTTCAGTTGTAATCTTCATATTATGTGTCTTTCCTTCCTATGTGATTTGAAAATATAAAAAATAGAACTTGTTTACACGAAAGTTATCAGTGTCTCAAGAGATAGTGATGAAAATCTTAAAGAAAAAAGTATCTCCTAATTGTTTTATTTGTGGAATAAGAAACCAGCAGCTGATGTTTGCGAGTGAGAAGGGGATTTTCCTGCAGTTTCATAGAGGCCATTGTTTTTTTGCCATGAGGGCTTCTAGGGTAGCAAGTTAGATCAAAGCAAAGGAAGACCTGTGGTCATAAATATATGTCAGGATTTTCTTTCCAGTCATAGCCCTGAGCTTCCGCTCTTTTTATTGTCATTAAATGGAAGCTAAGATGCTTTCTTCCCAACAGTATAATTGTTTTATTGTCCACAGAGAAGGGGACATCCCATTTGACCACAGCATATGGTCTTCCCTTCGCACAAAAACTGCCTTAGGTTAAATCCTATGCCACAAGATGTTTTTTTCTGGGTAGGGTCTTGTCCAAATGAAGAAGTATGTAGGCAGATCCTTTCGGCAATTCGTCTTTTCTCTCCCTTTCCTCACTATGATACAGAGAGGTCTATGGAGAAAATATTGAATACAACATTAATATTATAAATGGGTGCAGATATAATTAATGTAAATTTCATGCACTTTGTGAACAAATGCATCTTTTTTCTCCAGATGTAGTCATTAGTGAATTTCTGTGTCAGTGGCTTACATTTTGATGTACTTCAGTGTTAAATACCATTTTCCTGGTAAAGGCAACAACTTCTATCAATGCGGTATTGTCTTAGAACATCAAAAGTACATTTTCTTCTTTGTACCAATATTATTTCATCTACAGCATACAGTTGGCTGAGCTGTCAATTTATGAATATTGCAGTTTTGCTAATGCATTCTGTAAGGTAGTGTTTATCATCATTATTACTGATTGAAAACTCCTTTCTGCAGCAGGAAAAAGGCTCTGTTCGTATTTTATGTGCTAAAACTTATAGCATAGGTCGTCATAGGATCAGAGGCGTTGGAACATTGTTTTGAGGGGGGGGGTAAGGTATCAGCAAATGAATTTTTTCGTCATGGATTCTACATTTTAAATCTATCAATCCACTGTTGGATGAAGGTCTCCCCAAGTTTTTTCCACAAGTGTCTGTCTGACACAGTTGCTTCCACATTATTCCGGCATGCTTTCGAATTTCATCTACCCATCTCCCATGTGGTCTTCTTCCGGATTTTTTCATGTTTTTGTACCCTGTCTAATAAATACTTCAGCATACATTGGTGGTCCATTCTTCTAGCAGTATGTCCAGCCTAAGCCATTTCAGGGATTTTACTTTGATCTTTGGGTCAGGAAAATAAACAAAGTAGAAGACATTGAAATAATGTCTTCTACTTTGTTTATTTTCCTGACCCAAGAGTTCCTTGTCTTATCCTTCCTAGTTATGCCAGTATTATTAACTTGACTTGATATGTAAATATTGCGCATATGACATCAGTAGAATAAAAACTGTTTAAAAGTCCTAGGCTTAGGACCTATGAATTAATATTTAGTGCCTAAGTAAAAGTGCAATACTATTAACTTGACTTGGTATGTAAATGTTATGAATATGACTTCGGTAGAATAAAAACTATAAAAAAGGCCTAGGCCTAAGGACTATGAATTAATATTTCGTTCCTAAGTAAAAGCACAATGTTATTAACTTTATTTGATGTGTAAATGTTGTGAATATGACATTGGTAGAGTAAAAACTATTAAAAAAAGTAGGTCCTATGAATTAATATTTCGTGCCTAAGTAAAAGCGCAATATTATTAACTTGATTTGCTGTGTAAACGTTGTAAATATGACATTGGTAGAGTAAAAACTATTAAAAAGGCTTAGGTGTAGGGCCTATGAATGAATATTTACAGCCTAAGTCAGAGCACAATACTGTTAACTTAACTTGATATGTAAAGGTCGTGAATATGACATTAGTACAATAAAAACTGTAAAAAGGGCCTAAGCCGAGGGCCCTTGAATTAATATCCCGTGCCTAAATAAAAACGCATTGTTATTAACTTGATTTGATGTGCAAACGCTGTCAACATTACATTGGTAGAATAAAAACTGTTAAAAAGGCCTAGGCCTAGGGCCTATGAATTAATATTTAATGCCCAAGTAAAAGTGCAACATTATTAAAAATCCCACCTTATTGTCATTTTCTGAACACAGCATGAGTCATGCTGTAATTCTGTTGTTTCGTCGAACACTGTAGTTTTAAGAAATGTACTAAGTCACGACAATTTATTTCTTTAAAGTAAAGTCAAATTCTCACTTGGCTTACATAGAATGGTTTCTGGAAATTTGTTTGGAGTTTCCATTTCAATTCTCAATATAAGCCAAGAAATGGCAATCTTTATACCCCACCTTGAACTTTTGTGGCCAGTTGCCCTAAACTAGTATGAACCGGCATGAAAATTCAGACAAACAAAAGAGCTCCTTTCCGTCATTAGGTACCTTGGAAAACTGCCACATATAATTCGGAAACTTGAAAAACTGCCACACATTCAAAGTGTTCCTCGGAAGAACAGCAATTTGTGCCTTGTCCCTTAATGAAAAACATGCGGCAGATTTCCTGTGTGGTAGTTTTCTGATGTGTGGCCGTTTTTCAAGTTGCTGAAAGATGTGTGGCAGTTTTCCAAGTTACTGAAAGATGTGTGGCAGTTTTCCTGTATGGCGGTTTTCCGGCAACTGGGGGAATGAACCAGCCAATCAGTGAGAGGTGAAGGTCATATGTTAAGCATTTGTTTTATACCTGAATTCGAATTAAAGAATGGACTCATGTGAAACATCACGTGGATGGGTCATGTGGCATCTGTTTTCTTATCGTGGTCTATTGGACCAGTAGTCAGTACTCCCTGGTCTGGTTTTCATGGTTTAATCTATGGATTTTGTTCTTCTGTTTGCTTGTAGTTTCTTTTGTTTAGAAAACATTTTGAGTGTTTATTTGATCTTTGTTTGAAAATTGAACTCTGTTTGAAGTATGCAAAAAGTTCAATCCTGTTCTATAAAATGTCGTTATTAAAATACTTTAACAGCAAAAGTGCCGAGAATGAGGACAGCAGTGAAGAACAAGAAAAGGCTGCTTTTAGTAAAACCCCTGATAATATGCAGGATAATGATTCACTTATTGGGTTAATGTGATCAAGGTACCTGACAGTAAAAAACTGAAGATAGGATAATATCCCAAAAATAAGTATGGCAGAAGTTTTCAGGGTGACTGGTTAAGAAATATGAATGGCTGGAATATTCAGAAGAACTGAATAAGGTATTTTGTAATGCTTGCGAGTATTATCAACCTACTGGGACATATATAACTATGGGATTTGATTGTTGGAAAAAAGCACTTGACAAGAAGAAAGGATTTCCTGCTCAGGAATTGAAAAATCATTTAATTGCTGTTGCAAAGTGGGAAGAAAAGAAAAGTGAGAGAATGGCATAATCAGTCAGTTTCATCTTTAGTAAATGATAAAGTTCTAGAAGGGAACCGTTATTATTCTTTGAATAAAGCTCATGTTGAAAATTGGCTTCCTAGTTTCTTAATTCAATTACTAATCAAAACTACAATTATGGGAATTTTTACTAGGAAAATTTGTACTTTAATTGCCAATTTTTGGAGAAAACTCGTCTCCTTCTCCAGGCTGTCTTTTATTGTCACTTTTTTCCATCACTATCGCGGTTACGGTTATTTTTCACCAAATCCTGCCAGATGTTAGGCAGGGATAATCCTCTGCAGTCATTGAAGATGGAATTCTGATTTTTCTCAGTTTCTATTCCTTCTTTTAGCTTTTATTTTTGAAAATTTCCTTTGGAACTGATGACTTTAAGGGAATTCCAGTCTATGTGGTGACCAGTTTTACAACAAGACAGATTTAGATAGGCATGTTAGAGAAACTGGTCACAATGTAGACTGGAATTCCCTTAAAGTCATCAGTTTCCAAGGCAATTTTTAAAAAGAAAGCTAAAAGAAGGAACAGAAATAGGGAAAAATCAGAATTCCATCATCAATGACTGCAGAGGATTACCCCTGCCTAACATCTGGCAGGATTTGGTGAAAAATAACCGTAACCGCGATAGTGATGGAAAAAGGTAACAATAAAAGACAGCCTGGAAAAGGAGACGAGTTTTCTTTGAAAATTGGCAATTAAAGTAAAAATTTTCCTAGTAAAAATTCCCATAACAGTAGTTTTGATTAGTAACCGTTGTTATGTTTCATGCATCATGGAAAGGATACAGTTTCTTACTACTAATCAACTGCTCTTAAGAGGTACTTACAATGTTGAAGAGAATTCAGAAGATGGATCATTTTTATAAATTTTTTTGAATTTATTCTTAAAAAAGACTAAAAACTTTTAGATATTTCTAAAACAATTCCCAAAAATGCATCTTATTTATTCCCTAAAATGCAGAATGATATGATTCATGTTATGGCTGATATGGGGATAAATGATATTGCTACAAAAGTTTTAAATACAGACGTTCCTGGGTACACCTTATTTATGGATGTAAACCGTAACAAAAAAATGGAAGCAATAATAGCTTTCGGAATCAGATTTGTTCGAAATGGAAAAGTTTTAGAAAAACTTTGTCAGTTGAGATGGTGAACATATATGATGCAAAATCACTGGGTAAGATGGCACTCGATTTATTAGAAGCCTACAAAATAGATATTAAGTATTTACTTAGTAAATGCTACGATGGAGCCAGTGTCATGTCTGGCGGAAAAGGTTGCATCCAGGCTATCTTGCAAAATAAATTAAATTGGAAGATCCCCTATGTTCATTGCTACAACCATAGATTACATTTAGTTGTAATGAAAGTAGTAATGATAAATGAAATGCATTACTTTTTCACCCAGAGCACAACCTTATACAATTTTCTCAAGAAAGAAAATATCTGTAATATATATGAAGGCAAAAAACTTGTTTGACTTTTAGAACAAAGGTGATCAAGCTATTTTCAAGTTGTTAAATTAATGTTAGAGAATTTTGATGACATTGTCAAATCTCTTAGCGAAATTCAGTTAAATTAAAAGAAAAAGTTTGATGGAGAAGATGTTGCAATCAGCACTGGATTATTACATACAATGACCAATGACACATTCTGCTTTTGTTTGGTATTGATGAAGAAAATACTTGGAATTTTACATCCAATAGATAAAATTTTACAGAGTCATACTGCAAGCCGGGAAACATCAAATAAAATTATAAATTCTGTGCACCAAACACTTGTTGACCTTCAAAACATTTCTAATTTTGATGCAACACTGGAAGAGAGCAATTCGTTCTTTAAGAATTTGGAGGATCAAATGAAAAAGCATAGAATTCATAAAAGAAATTCAATAATGGAAA
The DNA here is from genome assembly GCA_039090855.1 of Macrothele yani. Taxonomy (NCBI): domain Eukaryota; kingdom Metazoa; phylum Arthropoda; class Arachnida; order Araneae; family Macrothelidae; genus Macrothele; species Macrothele yani. The sequence goes on along the minus strand of CM077001.1, from coordinate 64,224,959 downwards.
ACTTTTATAGTTTATGAATTCATAAATGAGCCTTCAGAAGTCAGTCATCATAATAAACTGCAGTGCACCTACAATGAGACAGGTAATGTACCTTAATAAATTTATCCTCGATAATTCCCGTTAAATATTTATAATACTGAAAGTAATAAGAGGAAGCCATGAAGTCATTAATTATTACAAATATCATATTTAGCCTAATCTAGGTTTAAGCAATAGAAAAAAATATTTAAACATTTGATCTGAAAAAATTGTGCATTTCAGCTAAATCAGACTATTGTAGCATTTTTCTGAATAAGTTCATTCAGCTTAAACCGTGAGCATAATAATGTAACTGTGCTGAAATTCTTCAAGCATAAAATTTCTTAATTAACTGCCTACTGTATGAATTTTCAACAAAGTTCCGTGCCTCGCAATTTTTGCTTGTTCCAGTATGAAAATTAGCATTAGTTAGTAATTTTAATGCTGTTTTGAAATTGAACAACAAATTCCATGGAATTTTGAAAACTCAAATGTCCATGATTGAAAATTTTGTTGTATTTTTAATTATTCTATGTTAAAACTTGCATAAAAATGCATTAGCAAAATCACTAAAGCTCGACTACCTTTGTGTAATGATTAAATTTTTTAGCTTGTCCTTCTATTAAAAAAGAATAAAAAGAATAGGACAAGCTATTACAATATTGGTCTGGCAACATGAGTTTGAACTCAAATCGTGTTTTCTACATGTTTCAGATGGTGGAGAATCTGAATCTGAAAAATTTCTCAAAAGTTTATGTATCCTCTATGTATATGTATTAGCTTGTCAACATGATAGTGTCCACAATTATGTACCGATTGAGTTGATTTTTGGTACAAAAATCAGATTTTATAATCCCTTAGATTTTGTTAACCAGTAAAATGAGTCTATAATAAGGCAGCCAAAAGAAGCCCCAAAATTTTTGAAAATTCATCAAAAAAACGTTTTGGAGGAAAATGGCAAACAATGTATGATTTTATATGTAATTTTGCATTTTGAATTGAATGAAAAAATGTTTCATTGAGCTACGACACATAGTTCTAAAGATAGATGCAAAAATCTATATTTGGCAACTATTTTGGCGCGTTTGACGTAGCCTTGGAAGTAATGAATGAAAAAATGAAATAAAGGGGAAATAAACAATTAAAATAAAACATCATCTGCTATTTTAAATTATGACTAATTACGTGATAAATTTTTATTAAATCACATAAGTTTTGTTAAAGTCCCAAAATTTTAATGCCATTAAAAAAATTTTAACATCGCTAAATGAAAGAAAAATAAACAAATTAAAAAATCATTTCAACTCGACTCGATAGCAATTTTACTGGGAACCTAGTGCCTTAAAGCGCTTCAACCCCTGGTGAGATATGCAAACCTTCAAGAAACCAAAATAAGTTCCGCATTGCGGGGGAGGGGGAATCATTTGCTGTTTTAAATGAAATAAATTGCACGATGAAGATTTTATTCTTTGTTTTAAGAGAAAAACATGACAGGCTCTTAACTTCAGCATTTGAGCTGCACATTGGACTTTTTTTTCTCTTGAACTTCCCTTGTATGTTTCAAAGCCCTTTTGGCCTTCTTGGCTGGTTACGGCCCTGCTAAGAAGTACTTTCAACCTCCCTGAAGTCTTAAACACCTGTAAACAAATGGAGTGAGGCTGGTTGCTAGATTTGCATTTCTAAATTCTTTATTTTGGTTGCTGCCAAATGATACGGGAGACTTCCAAACAATGGGGCTAAAATACGGACTGTAGGTATTAGAGTTTGATGAGGTATGTATTTCAATGCTCATGAAAACATTTTAAAGCCCATTTATTGACGAAAGGAACAACTTTCTCAGTATTTGTCTAGAGAGACACTGCTGAAGTATCTGAGAGAATTAATAAAAGTAGAATTAGGCCTACCTTGGGTGACTTCCTTTTTGTGCTCAGCCAAAACGTTTAGTAATGCTGCAAAAAGTGCTGCTTATGTACAGTGTCTGTGAACTATTTGAAGTCAAAGTAGGAGTTCTGTGCATACCAGGAACATAGCTGCCAATCCTTCCGATCTACCCGGAAAGCTTCCAATTTTGGGGCATCTTTCCAATATTCTGATCAGAAAGTGGTTTCTTCAGATTTTTCATTCTCATACCAGAAATCCCTATTTTTCACCGGTTTTTTTTCTCCCCATTTCAAGAGCAAAAAAACATCTTTATTCCACTTCAAAAAATACTTAACACGAGGTATTTAAAAAGAAAAAAATCTCCTTACTTCCGCTGTGACGAGAAAGTGCGAGCGACACAGTTTTCTGCTGTGCTGTGGACTTTGGATGGATCACTATATCTGAAAAGTCATATGCCTTTCTCTGCGTAACAAAGGGTTACAATCATGTTCTCTCTTTTGTTTCGTTTGTAGGCAGAATTATTGACTGTTGTTGCTGCTAGTTGATTTTCTTTTTAACTTATGTGGATTTTTTTAATGTACTGTCGAAATGTCAAGTTCATCAAAAAAGCGGTATTATCATAGTTATAAAGAAAATTATTCAAGTATTTTCAGCCTCATCAGAAATCAAGGCTTGGTGAAAAGTATGCGTTTTTCACTTGTTGTAGAAGCAATATCAGTATCGCACATGGTGGAAAAAATGGCATTGTCTTGCATGCAAAAATGGCAAAGCACAAGGATAATTTTAAAGTTGTGAAAACTAATACTTCCATAAAATCTGCATTTCTTGGAAATAAGGATTTGTCTGTAATAAATGCAGAATGTTTGTATACTTCGTTTCTCATCGAACATGATTTGCCTGTAACTTGCAGTGATAACACCAGCTTGTTATTTTGAAAATGTTTCCTGACAGCACAATTACGAAGAATTATGGCTGTGCGTGAACTAAAACTTCTGCAATCCTTCAGGAAATGTCAATAAAAGAAAAAGAAGTTGTTGCATCCTTAAAAATCCATCCTATTGCAATAGCTACTGATGGAAGTATTGATGCCGATTCGAAGCTATATCCCATAGTTGTGGAACTTTTTACAACCCGGAATGTGGCTTTATTAAGAATTGTCTGCTATCTGTACCATCTCTAGAAGGTGATTTAATGGGATTAAACATAGGAAATCTTTTGGTGAGTACCCTTCGGTCAAAAGATTTTCATGTATCAAATTGTACAACCCGGAATGTGTCTTTATTAAGAATTGTCTGCTATCTGTACCATTTCTAGAAGGTGATTTAATGGGATTAAACATAGGAAATCTTTTGGTGAGTACCCTTCGGTCAAAAGATTTTCATGTATCAAATTGTATTGCACTTAGTAGTGACAATGCACCTGTTATGATAGGTTGTAAGTCAGGTGCAGCTGCTGTCTTAAAAAAAGTGCATGAAAATATTCAAGTGATTGGATGTAGTTGTCATCTAACAAATTTAGCAGCTGAAAAGAGTTCAGCATGTTTGCCTTTTAAAATTGATGAAGTTTTGGTCGATATTTATTATTAGTTGCAAAAGAGTTCGAAAAGGAAAGACAGGCTTCAAAGTTTTACAGCAGTTTCATGAGACTGGCATTAAACAGGTGCTTAAGCATGTTAGAACACGCTGGCTATCTGTTGGAAAGTGTGTAGAAAGAGTTCTTGACCAGTGGAAGCCTTTAGTTAGTTTTTTTTTTAAAGAAAAAGCAATGAAAAAAAATGAACTTTCTTCATTGTTATTTTATTCGATCCCTACCATGAAAAGGTCACAAAATATGCCAGATGGGCCTAGTGGAAATACCGAGGGACCTCTGTAACTTCTCAGGAAATTTGTAAGGAAAAACCTAAATGTAAAAAGACTTTGCAGAATCTTAAAAGGAAATCAGACATTATTCAGCACACAAATGCTAAGAAGCAGAATCGGGTCAACAACCCAATTTCTCGGGAAGAAAGATTATTTTATTTCTTAACAACAAACATTAACAAGGCTTTCTGTATGTTTATTTCATACATAGTGCCGGTTTTTCAAAAAACAAATGTGATTCTCCAGTCTGCGACACCGCATATTCACATGTTAAGGTCACTACTTCTTCATTTATTTAAAGAAATGCTGATGAAGTTCATTAAACCTTCTATTATGAAATCATCTGAAACATATCTTAAAGTTAACTATCATGAACTTAGAAATCAGAAAGATGATTTGGATTTGCTAATTGGACATACAACTTCCCAATTTGTTTCTGACTTGAAGCCAGATGAAAAGAGTGCATTTTATTCACATGTGAGGAAACATTATACTATAGCTTGTGATTACATGCGTAATAAATTTCCTTATAATTCTGAGGTGCTTCTATATGCTGAGTGTGCACAGATTTCAAAAATTGAAAACTCTTCTTTTTCCAGTTTAAAATTCTTTGCTGATAAGCTCCCTGTTTTCCTATTTCTGAATGGAAATGAAAGAGTAGACGATGCTATGAATGCATTACAGGCAGAATTCAGTGAATTTCAGATTTATGAAGTTCCTGAAAACATAATAAAAGAAGATCGCATTGATGTGCAGTGGGTCAAAGTTGCCCAGATCAGAAATGAAGTCGGTCAGCCAAAATTTAAGAAACTTTCACAGTTTATGTTGTCAATCCTTACAATTCCCCACAGTAATGCAGAGTGTAAACAAGTTTTTAGTCATGTGAGGAAAATAAGGACTGATTTCAGATCTTCAATGTCTAATGAAACTTTAGAAAAACTTTTAATAACAAAATTTAGACAAAGCACAAGATGTCACGAAACTGTATTTGATGAAAAATTTCTTATGAAAGCAAAATCTTGTTCAACAGCATTTGTAAAAATGAGTTAAAATATGTCCATAAGGTAAGAGATGTTAAAGTAAAATTTTAATTAGCCTTGTTTCGAATTATGGTGTAAACTTCACAATTATTGAAAATGTTGCAAGTTTTTCCCGCATCAAAATTCTACAGATTTTCAGCCATTCAGAGTTGGCATCTTTGCAGGAAAAAAACACATTGCAGTCTTCAACTTTATCTCGTGCGGTAAGTTTTATGGTGGTGGGATTGGATTTAATGCTAATCAAGTAATTGTAGAATTTGAAAATTTGACACAGCTGGTAGGTAGACTTGTCAAGAAAAGGAATATATCCAGCAAATTGGAATTGTATGTTAACCTCTGAAGAATGGAGAGTAGTGGCATTCTTGACTTTTAACATTTTAATGAGTTTGTCCACCTAGCCACTAGGGAATTGGTGGTGAGCAGCATTGGCTTTAATATTCTTGTATTACAGGGCAAGAGTTGCTGGGCTATTTCAGATGATATTGACATGAGAGAGAAATGAGTAAGTACAGAAAACTGGTAGGCATCAAAAGTGTTCAAAGTGAAGGGAATTATATTGGTAACCACAGTAGGTTTGCGAAAAAACAGAACACCCAATCTTGTTCCCATTTCTTGAAAGGCAAACATCCAGAAAATTAATGGTGCTGCTGACTTCTTCATGGATACTAAACTTGATTGAAGAGGAAAAGTTCAGTAATTCTTGAGGTGAGGTGAAGTAAATCTCAAAAAGAATAAGGCCAGGCAACAAATTTATCGCTGATGTAGCAAAGCCATGCAATCTATTGAAGATGGTACTTAGAAATAACAGAATTAGTAGTATCACCCATGTATGAACAACATACATCGAATGGATATTTGTTCATTTTTGAAATCACCTCATTCCTCTAGTATTCCACACACCAACCTTATGGTTACTCAACTGAGATCTGTTTCTCATACTCCATTCATTAGTCAGGTCAGTTGTGCGGTCGACCAGCATCCTCAAGTGTGATAGGTCCACCAAATAGGCATATAGTGTAATCAAAGAATGGGGAGACACAAATAAGAGTAAAGTGATGTTTTCTTGGGGGGGGGGGGGCATGAATAAGCATAAAGTGATGTTTTCTTGGTGGGGCACAAATAAGTGTAAAGTAATGTTTTCTTGGGAAAAGAATGTAAAGTGATGTTTTTCTTGTGGGAGACTGAGTTTTCTGGGGGGGGGGGGGACAAAGTGATGTTTTTCTTGGGGACTGTTTTTTTTTGGGGGGAGGGGGTCTATTAAACCTTCCATTTATATTTCCTGCCTGATCCTCATCATATGCTTGCCCTCACACTTGAGTTTTCTAACCCCCCCTCTCCCCCACACACAATGCTGTGTTTATGGTCCATCATATCCCACATTAAGTTTTCTTCATATGCTTTCTTGAGTTTTGAAAATCATAAAAGTATATCAGTGTGGAGGATCAACCCACAACTGACAGTTCCAGTTGGTCATTCCACCTAAGGGTGATAAAAACTAATCCATTGAGTTGGAGTCTTTCAGCCAATGTCTCACAGAAGTAGCTGGTACTGCAAGAACAGTTATACTGAAGATTATTTTTGCAGATTCATTTTGCTTCTTTCATTCATTGAGGCTCATGTTGCTGTTGTGTGTGCCATTGTTATCCAGCATAGCTCCCCTTGGAGGCAGAGTCCTTATATCACTAGGATTACCCGCCATTTGCTGGTGGGCAATCGTAGTAATTTGCTGCATTTTTACTGTCTCCATGTACAGTATAAGAGGAAATATAGGTATTCCTGATTGGCAATGTTCATGAAAGTTACAGAACATAGTTTCATTCGACTAGCACTGTGAGCATACTTTTTAGGTGTAACACTTTCACTCTTTCCCAATGCAGTACTTCTTTTACATGTACAGATTCAAAATAAACGGTGCTCTTGATCCTTTAATTTCAATGCAGGTTTGCACCATTCATCATTACCCCGAGAAAATGTTAACTGTGCAACACCTACACTATGAACTACAGACTTTCAAAAGCATATCAGTTACTGCCCCATGATGATCTTCCACTTTTGGCTCATTTTCCAGCAGAACATACCTTTGGCAATTTTTCTTTAAATACTGACTGGAACTTTTGCTTTTGAGTTTTGATTTTTCAAAGTAAAGGTTTTCTCCCCTTACCTAGTCTCAATGTAACAGGAGAAATGTTTTATTCACTACTGGGGAATAGTAGACCGATTAAGGTGGATGTCTAGGGATTTTGACCCTATACTTCTGATGGAAAAAATTTCGATCCTATTTCCTCAGTGAAGAAAGATTTCTAATACATCAAAATTGACCCACTGATAAAAAACATCCTAACTTAGATTGTACATTATAATTGTTTTCTGCAAAACTTTCCTGAACTATATTAAAAAACAATAACTTTACTTTGATGTAGTTTTGATATTTGCTTACACGTGGTGCCACTCTTCTTTACCACTATATCGAAGTTAAATGTATGGTTTTTAATATAGTTCAAGAAAGTGTTTTGCAATAAACACCGACTGTACAACCTAAGTTAAGATGTTTTTTCTTAGTGGGCCAATTTTGATATGTGGGAAATCTTTTTTCGCTGAGGGAAATAGGGTTGGAATTTTTCCCATTGGAAGTATAGAGAGTAAAATAATTATACGTCCACCTTAAATGGGTTCCAAACTTTTGGCAAAGATCTGGCAGATACCTCTAAATTTATAAATAAATAACATCTAAAGTTATTCTTTACCTATTGTTGAAAAAGTATTTTGCACGTTCGTTGTTCCATGAGGCACGTGCTCCCTTCCCGAGAGAGGTCAAGTTTGTGTTACAGGTTTTTTTGTTAGTTAGAAAGTTTTACAAATAAGACAATTTAGTTAAATATTTTCAGTTAAAACATTAATTCAATAGTACAATGAAACATTAAAATTTTTTTGTATTAATTAAAACATGCATAAGGACAGGGGCGGATTTCCCACTAGGTGCACTAGGCGCGCGCCTAGGGCCCCAGAGCTTGAGGGGCCCCAGAAACCTATAATTAGATTGCCAGTTTTGTGTTGGTCTTCACGGACTGAAACAAATCAGTCCTTAGTGAAAACTTCATTTGCATTGTCAAGTGATATTTTACTTTCTTGTATTAGTAATATATATTTTTTCTTGCTGTTGTTGATACTCCAAATTTTCGAGTTCTTATCAATGTCCTTGTTTTGAAAGGAACTGTTAAAATAATTTAGCCTTCCTTTTAGTGGTAGGTGAAACAAGGATTCACGCTTCCCAAACTTTTCGTTGTTTAAGGTGTATATTTAACTGGCTGTGATATAAAACTTTCATGCTACTTTCAGCCAAGGAAAAACATTTGTGTTGAAATCTTTTCCCTGTCTCCCCTGAGTTGTGATGAAGAATGCTTGCGTAGAAACTGTCCAGATGATCGGGGGTGTTTGCTGTTTATTACCTTTTCTCTTTGGGGTAGGGTAATCAAGTTCTTCCTCAGCCTTAATCCTCTTAAACCAAAAGAGCTAATACAATCTTCACACACACACACACACACACACACACGAAAGGAAAGAAAGAAAAGTAAAGAAGAACAAAGCACCCAGAAAGAATCGTCCAATCGAGATGGAAATTGGTATGTGTAATGTAACATGTATAGAAGAAGAAATGATTGCAATTCCACAGTAGTTGGGCCATTTCTTCGGATAAAACAGCTACATGAGTGGAACAAGTCAGTACGTTGCAGCGCCACCTCTGGCTCGGATTGAAGCACAAACCCAGCATTGTATAGACACATACAGTTTACGGATACTGTTCTAAGGTATGGCATGCCAGATGGTATCCAAATTGCGGGCCAGTTCGCCGACATTCAGAGATGGGCGTAGGTGGGGTCCCATCATGTTTGTTCGGTGAGAGATTGGGCGATCGGGCTGGCAATACAAAGGTGTCGACATTACAGAGGCAGGTCCAGGAGAGCCGTGCCATGTGTGGCCAGGTATTATCCAGTTGAAAAATTTCTCGGTGATGTGAGACATGAAGGGTAACACAACAGGTCTTAGAATGCGTTGACATGCCGTTGAGCCATGAGGGTAGTACAAAGGACTACGAAGGGTGTCCAGCTATTGTAGGAAATACTTCCTAGACAGTCAGTCCAGGTGTCTGTGCCCTATGCCATTCCATGGTAAAGGCAGGATTTGTGCGCTGGTCGACTCTTCTGTAGACATATGCGTCGGTCATCTGCACCAAGTGCAAATCGTGACTCATCACTGAAGGTGACATAACGCCACTGGACACTATCCTTCCTTGATCGGGTCCAACACCACTGCAACCGATGCTGGCAATGCTGTCTGGTGAGTAGTAGGCAACAGATTGGCCTCCTCGAGTGTAATCCCCGTGTTGCAACTCGTCTGGTAACGGTCGGAATGGCCTCTTGCATACCTGTGGACGAAGCAACATGGCCACAGATGATTGAGAGCAACGAATTCAGTTCTGTTCGTTCGGCTCTCACAATCGCTCGATCCTCGTGTTGCAATACGATCCGGCATGGAGGCAAACAGATGCCTGATGTCCTGTGGCTGACTGGCCCACACGTGTTGGACAGTGTGCTCCAAATCCCGGATAGTGCGGCACGGTGGCAGCCAGCGTTTCAACTGGTCCCCCCATGCTCGATAGGAGATATGTCCGGGGAGCGGGCAGGCCATGGAAGTGTCTGGACATGATGTAGGCAGTCCTGGGCAACACGAGCCATGTGTGGGCGGGCATTATCCTGCTGGTATAGCTTACCTGGAATCCCGGCCAGGAATGGGAGCATATAGGGCTGTAGGATCTCATCCACATACTGCTGGCTCGTCAATGATCCCCGTACTACTACTACAGCTGATCAGCTATCGTAGGCTATGGCTCCCCAGACCATAATACCTGCAGTCGGGGAGGTGTGGCGCTCGATATCAAGGTTGGGATTGTGCCGTTGACCTGGGGACCTCCACACCTGGACATGATTATCATCTTTCCCAAAATGAAGTGGCCCTCATCGCTAAACGCCACACATCACCATTCTGTGGCATTTCACGTCGATCTGACATGGCACCACTACAAACAGAGCCGGCGATGTTCCGGTGTTAATGGCTGCACACGTAAGGTGCGCTGGGATCGCAGAAGCATCGGGAAATGGTTCGTTGGCACACAGGAGTTGCTACATCTGCCTGTACAGTGGACCGGGGTCCTGGTGGGTTCAGTTCATGCGTAGTGCACGATCCATCGATCCTCTCTACTGGTGGTCCTCCTAGTCTGTCCGGAGCCGCTCCTCCTTGTGGCAGTGATGTCATGTGTCCACTGCTCCCAATACAGTTGGACGGTATGGTCAGAACAATCCACGTGGTGGGCTATACGGCACGTTGACCACCCTGCAGTTTTCAGCCCAATGATCAGGCCTTTCTCAAAGTCTGTAAGTTGCGTAAATTGACGTCTCTGGTGTCTATCCAGCATTCTTGTCACTCTGTACTCTTGCTTGTGTCGGCCGGTGCTTTTCATTTTCATGGGACATCGACTATATGCCAGTTTATAAGGCTGCCGGTTCGTGTTTGTAGCGCCACCACAGGGTGTGCGGACATGCGCAATCGCACTAAACGTGGATCATTTGCGCACCAGCACACACTCTAGCTATTTGCAAAGTTTCGCGGTTGTAGCATGTTTTCTTCTAGGTGTGCAAATTTCATTGCCCGTGAGTGTACATGGGATGTTTAAAGAGCCAAACTTAATGCACTTTGATTTCTTATTAGCCGTAAAAATATTTTTTGAAATACCTGTAAAAACAAAAAGTTCGATGTGCACGGGCAGACAAACCGATTACTTTGGCGCTGTTTCTCACGAAATGTTCTAATTATTTATGATACAATGGTATTTTAAAAAACGCAAAAACCTTTCTTCTTGACTTCACTTTTTTTGTTAATCTGACGGATGAAAATTTCTGAAGGGAAATGAGGGGCCCCAGAATCATTTAGCGCCTAGGGCTCCAAAAGATTTAAAGTCACCTCTGCATAAGTAAAAGTTATACTCATCGAGTCGGGGGACATGGCTCACATAAAAAGCTCTTCTTCGACGATATTACGGCGAGCGCTTTCTGTACTCCTAGAGTACCATCTTCAGGCCATCTATTACCTGTGCGAGGGTTCTTCGCATGTGTAGCCGCAGGAGTTGCATGTCGGTAAACGAAGGTAGGTTTTCGGTCTTCATGGCGTGTAAGGTGATTGCTCCTCAAGGGCCGCCATCTATTGGATTGGTTGGTAGGTATATTCGTCGTAAGTATATTCTTCTTTATTTTTATAAAGGGATATTGGATTATTACTATCTATTTAAATAAACGGTATTATTATTATTATTATTATTATTATTTGTAATTTTTTTTTTAATTTTTAGTCCTTTATTAAATGGGGTGATTTTTTGTAATGTTATTTTCTTTTGTCTTTTTTTATACATTTTTTCTCTTTTTATAAGTGACTTCCAAGTTGTATTAAGAGTAGTGGGATCTTGTAAGTTGCATATATTATCTTTTTTTGTTCGATTATAACGCTTTCAGAGATCCTTAATTCTTTTTCGTTTGTGTGGGTAGTTAGCAATTTAATATTTTCAAAATCAGGATATTGTTTATGATTAATGCAGTGTTGGATAAGTGCAGTTTCTTCTTCTTGTTGTTCCAGTTTTTTATATGTTTATATGTTGATGTAATCTTTTTATTAATCTACTTTTTGTGCAACCAATGTAAGATATGCGGTCATCAGAACTCTGTGAAATTATAGGAATTTCATATACACCTGCTGATTGTAGTATACTTCTGTTAGATTTTTTCTCTATAACTAAGTCACCAATGTTCTGAACAGAATGACCAAAAATAATAAATGTGTTTCTTCTTTAACCTTAAAAATTTCCTACTAATTCCTCTAATATAAGGGAAGGAACCTGGAAATGTGTAGTTCTTTTTTCGGATGTTTTGACTGTACTTCTTTAATTTCTTTTTTGTGTTCAAAAATCAATTTTTTAACAGTTTTTGTGTCATACCCATATTGTATAGTTATGTTGATAATCCATTGGATTTCTTTTTCTCTGTACTTTCTATTTGATGAATGTGTGAAGGCACGTTTTACCCAATTCCTAATACTATATATATGTTAATGTAAAAGATTACATCAACATATTAATGTAATCTTTTACATCAACATATCATCATCATCAACCATTATCAATCCACTGCTGGACAAAGGTCTCCCCAAGTTTCCTCCACAACGGTCTGTCTTGTGCCAGTCTCCTCCATGTCACTCCCGCATACTTTCGAATTTCATCCACCCATCTTCCATGTGGTCTTCTTCTGGGTCTTTTCCTGTCCCTTGGAATCCAATCTAAAATTTCGGCTGTCCATCGATGGTCTGTTCTTCTGGCAGTATGTCCAGCCCATTGCCATTTCAGGGATTTAACTCTGATCATGATGTCTTCCACTCTTGTCATTTTTCGGATCCACGAGTTCCTCTTGTTATCTCTCCTGGTTACACCATGCATGCACCTCTCCATGCTACTTTGAGTTGTCTGCAGCCTTTGTGTGTCTCTTTTAGTTAAGGTCCACGTCTCTGCCCCATATGTAAGCACTGGAAGGATGCCTTGATCAAACACTTTTCTTTTATGACATAATGGCATATTGCTCTTGAAAATTATGCTGTTTCTTCCAAAATCTCTCCAGGCAAGTTTTGTATGCCGATTAATTTCTTCATCAATGTGAACCTCACTTGATATCTGCTGTCCAAGATAAACGTACGTGTCTGTTATCTCCAGCTTTTCTACTTCAATCGATAAATCTTCATTCCTTGAAAAAGCATTGAACATCACTTTTGTCTTCTGAAAGTTCATTTTTAATCCCACTTCTTTACTCTTGTCAGCAAGTTCCTGGATCATACTCTTCAGCTCTGATGAGGTAGATGCAAAAATGACTACGTCAACAGCAAAACGAAGGTGGGTTAGATAATCTCCATTAATCTTTATCCCTTTGTTTTCCCAGTTCAGTGATTGAAAGACATTTTCCAGTGTTGCATTAAAGAGCTTCAGAGATATGGTGTCACCTTGTCTCACTCCCTTTCCAATTTTTATGTGTGTTGTATTTTCAAACAGCCGAATCTTTGCACTTGCATTTTCATAGATGTTATTAATAATATTAATGTATGCATCTTCAATACCGCAGGATATCAGAGCCATTGTAACTACTGATGGTTTCACCGAATCAAAGGCTTTTTCATAATCGATAAAAGCCACGCACAATGGAAGTTCATATTCCCTCGCTCTTTCAATTAGTTCTCTCAGTACGTGGATATGATATATTGTGTTGTAGCCACTCCTGAATCCAGCTTGTTCTCTCGATTGAGCCATGCCCAGTGTTACCTTCAAGCGGTGTGAAAGAACTTTAGTGAAGATTTTATAAACCACTGATAGGAGGCTGATAGGTCTGTAGTTCCTGAGATCCTCAATGTCACCTTTTTTATGTAGCCGGATCATTGTAGCGTTGTTCCAATCCTTAGGAATCTTCCCTTCTTTAAGGCATAGAGTGAAAATTTGGGCGAGTACTGTTTCGATTTCTCCACTTGCTTCTTGTATGATGTCTACAGTAATTCCATGTTCTCCTGGAGCTTTTCCCCGCTTCATGTTCTTGATTGTATGTGCAACTTCTGCTGGGAGGACTGGAAGAACTCTGGTACTGGTACCTTTCATGATGTCTGGAGTACATGTATCATCCCTTTCATATTATTTGAAGTTGAAATCTTTCACTCTTGTCAAAATTTTGCCTCTATTTCTTGTTACAGAACCATCTTCTTTTCTCAGTATCATAATCTGTTTTCTTCCCTTACTGAGATGTCCCTTTGCTATCTTTAGGCTTTGGTTGTTTCAATTGCTTTCCTCACTAGTTCACAGTTGAATTTCCTTACATCATCAGTGATACTTTTTCGTACTGTCTTGCATAGCTCTCTATATATTCCACTTTGGAAGTCACATCTTCTTTAGTTGTCCTCACCTCTCTTCTTTTTTGCATCAGCATTTTGGTTTTTCCTGATAATTTGTTCACATGCAACCTGTTCTTAGACCCAGCTAATTTTGTTGCTGTTTCCATAAGAGCTTTGGTTACTTTTCTGTTAACTTAAGAAACATCCACTTCTTCCGGTGTTAGGCCTTTCTAAAGCAGAGAATCTGTTCTTCAGTTCCAACTTGAAGGTATTATGGTTTTTTTTAAGGTTGGTTATGTCAATACATTTTGTTTGTCTTATGAGCTTGCCATGTTTGAGTTTGGTGTTGAGGTGCATCTTACATCTAACCAATTTATGGTCACTCCCTGTTTTGAACTTGTTTAGCACACTGCAGTCTTCTATGACGAATTTTTGTTACACATAATAAAATCAAGTTTCACTTGTCGTCCCATTTGGATTTCTCCATGTCTATTTCCTGTGTGGCTTTTTCTTGAAAAAGGAGTTCAAGATGAAAAACCTCTGCAAACTCAACGAGTGTATTTCTAAGTTGGTTTCTGTTGCCATGACCGAATTTACCTACTGAAGTTTCATTCTGTTGCCGTTGCCCTATTTTTGCATTGAAATCTCCCATAATTATCTTCAAGTGCTGCTTACCTTTATTATTTAGATGATGAATTTCCTCATAAAATTCTTCAATTTGTTCTTCAGGATGACTTGTGGTTTTTGAATAATCTGAGCCTTGTATCTTCTCAAGAGATGGATAACGAGTCTTGCAGCTCTGTCAGAAGAACTTTCAAATTCTACAACTTTATCCTTTAGTATATATAAGTAAATATATATGTTGATGTAAAAGATTACATCTACATATATATTTACTTTATGAGTTTTTGGGTGTTCAGATTGACATGGGATCATTATAGGTACATATGTTGGTTTTCTAAACACTCTGTATTCGAACTTCAAGTCTTTTTTAATTATTTCAATATCTAAAAAGGATATTTTTCCATCTCCTTCAAAATCCAATGTTAATTCAATCTCAGGGTAACAAGTGCCATATTTGTTCTTCAATATTTCTAGTTCTTCTTGTTTTTATTTAGACAAAATAAAGATGCCGTCAACATACCTACAATAAAGGACATAGGGGAACTGGCAGTTTTTTAATAATTTTGTTTTCGATATTGCTCATAATAATTTCTGAAAATAAAGAAGGTAATGGTGATCCCATTGGGTCTGCAAGGTCTTGTCTATAGATTTTTTTATCAAATTGAAAATAATTGTTATTAGAAATATAGGTTAACATTCTTTGAATAAAGCTCATGTTGAGAAATGGCTTCCTAGTTTAATTGAATTAATAATCTAAAGCAACTTATGGGATTTTACTAGGAAATTTTTTCATTAATAGCAAATTTTCGGAGAAAACTCTTCTCCTTCTTCAGGGTGTCTTGTTGTCACTTTTTACTTGTCACTATCACGGTTATGGTTTACCTTGACGATTACAGTTAACCTTGACGGTTTAGGTTATTTTTCAACAAATCCTGCCAGATGTTAGGCAGGGAAAATCCTTTGCAGTCATTGATGATGGAATTTTGATTTTTCTCAATCTCTATTCCTTCTTTCAGTTTTCTTTTTTGGAAATTGTTTTGGAAACTGATTACTTTAAGGGAATTCAATCCATGCTGTGCCCAGTTTCTCTAACATGCCTATCTAATCCAGTCTTGTTGGAGCAATTTTTTATAGCTGCTTTATGCTCAGCTATACGAGTTTCTAGTCTGCGACCTGTTTCACCTATGTAAGATAGTCCACAACTACAATTTGCTTCATAAACTACTCCTTGCATTTTTAAAATATCTTCTTCTCTTTGAACTATTTTAGGGAAAAAATTTTTAACTTTGTTCTCTAAACTTGGAGCTAGCCTAATATTGTATTTTTTACTAATTCTCTTTAAAGCCTCAAATAAACCTTTGTGATAAGAAATTTTTCTAGTGAATTTTACTTGTTGCTTTTGTGGGTTCTTCGCACCATTAAAATTCAGAAGCTTCTCAATTTCTTCTTTAGGATAGTTATTCTCTGCAAGTATGACTTTAAGCTCTTCTTTTTGGGCTTCTTTTTTATCTGCAGTAGAAACTATTTTATTAATTTTTTCTAAAAACTGACTTGCTACATTTTTCTTAATAGAAACTGGATGATACGAATTGAAATCCAGTAGTCTTTTAGTATTCATTGGTTTTTTATACCAACTAGTGAGGAATTTTTCATCTTCATAATAGATAGTAATATCTAAGAAGTTTATTCTTCTTTCTTTTTGAAGTTCAATAGTGAACTTAAGGGAATCATCTAATTCATTGAATGAGTCTAGAATTCTTTCTGGAACAATTTCTGAGCTATCTATTATAAATAAGATGTCATCCATGTATCTGCTATATAAGCAGAAGTATGTGGGTTGTACTAGTATCTTTTCTACTAGTTTTCCCACATAATAGTTAGCTAAGAGTGGGGAGAGTGGGGAGCCCATTGCTAGCCCTGATTTTTGAATGAAAAAAAGTTTTCCCAAATTGAAAATAGTTGTTCTGTAAAGAGAAAGTAAGCATTTCAAAAATTCCTACTAATATGTTTTTTTCCTTGTTGTGAAAAACTATTTGGTCTGCCAAGTCTTCCGCTATAAAGTCTATAAGTTGATCTATATTAATGTGAGTATACATAGACACTATATCTAAACTACCCATAATAGGAGAATCTGATTTAGGAAGAAGTTCTAGTTTTTCTTTTAGCTGCATTGAGTTTTTTATCAAGTTAGGTGGCTCTTTTAAAAGATTCTGAAGGTGTGACTTTAAAAAATAGTTTAGATTTGAAAGAATAGAGTTTTTTGAGTCTATTATTGGTCTAATTGGTTGGTGTTCTTTATGCAGTTTGACTATTCCATATATTTGAGGTAATCTGAACTGTAATTTTGAGAATTGTTTATAGTTTTCTGGAAGCTGGTTTTTCTTTTTTTTTTGAAGTGAAATAAGCTTAGAGACTTTTTAATCAAATCTGGTAGTGGGTTTTCTTTTACTTCTTCATTAATAGCAAATTTACTTCTAAAATTTGCTATTAATGAAAAAAATTTCCTAGTAAAATCCCATAAGTTGCTTTAGATTATTAATTCAATTGAACTAGGAAGCCATTTCTCAACATGAGCTTTATTCAAAGAATTAGAACAGAGTATGGGTCAGATACTTGGCAAACAATCAAGAAAGTTCAACATGCTACATTGAAGATGGAAAGATCCATAGCTCAAATCAAGTTCCTGAAAAATTGCAAGGTAATAAACTTTATTCCAAATTCATTTAGACTTAGAAAACCATTTAAAGATTTACTTTCAGCCAACTTCGTAAGAAAAATAGAGCAAAAAACGTTAAAAAGAAGTATTGAAGCAAAATATAAAAATGTTGCTTATTATAAAAAAGTAAAAGTAGAAAATGAAAAGAAAATTTCTGGAATCTTAAGGGATACAGTAAAAGCAGAATTGGATGACTGGCTAAAAATTGGAGTAAGAAACAAAAATAAGAAATTTGTTAAAAAGCTGAACCTTAAAGAAGAGAAATTTTTGAAGAAAAACTATTGCAGTAAAAACAAAAAAAACTGCAGTTCTTAGTCATGTAAAGGACAACACTGCTACTGGAGTTAGCCAAGAATTATTACAAGTGATAAATAAAGGAAGTAATTTCAATCTATCCAAAGAAAAAAATAAATCCAGAAAAATTGGTAATTGAATTGGAAAGCATCTGCAGCACTTTAGAAAAAGAGGACCAAATTAAAGCAGACCTCCTCAGAAAAGATTACTACAATAGCCTTACAAAATTCCAGAAGCAAGTAAGGAAACCTCAAAAAAATTTTGATAATAGTCAATTAAAAGCTCTTAAAGATTTCAGAAAAAATGAAAGTGTAGTTGCTGTGAAAACAGACAAAAGTAAGTTGATTACTATTATGGATAAGAAAGATTATCTAGAAAAGATGGAAGAAGAACTAAAAAAACCTATGTATGAAGAAGTAAAAGAGAACCCACTACCAGATTTGATTTAAAAAGTCTCTAAGCTTATTTCACTTCAAAAAAAGAAAAACCAGCTTCCAGAAAACTATAAACAATTCTCAAAATTACAGTTCAGATTACCTCAAATATATGGAATAGTCAAACTGCATAAAGAACACCAACCAATTAGACCAATAATAGACTCAAAAAACTCTATTCTTTCAAATCTAAACTATTTTTTAAAGTCACACCTTCAGAATCTTTTAAAAGAGCCACCTAACTTGATAAAAAACTCAATGCAGCTAAAAGAAAAACTAGAACTTCTTCCTAAATTAGATTCTCCTATTATGGGTAGTTTAGATATAGTGTCTATATCATCATCATCATCATTGTCAACCATTATCAATCCACTGCTGGACGAAGGTCTCCCCAAGTTTCCTCCACAACGGTCTGTCTTGTGCCAGTCTCCTCCATGCCACTCCCGCATACTTTCGAATTTCATCCACCCATCTTCCATGTGGTCTTCTTCTGGGTCTTTTCCTGTCCCTTGGAATCCAATCTAAAATTTCGGCTGTCCATCGATGGTCTGTTCTTCTGGCAGTATGTCCAGCCCATTGCCATTTCAGGGATTTAACTCTGATCATGATGTCTTCCACTCTTGTCATTTTTCGGATCCACGTGTTCCTCTTCTTATCTCTCCTGGTTACACCAAGCATGCACCTCTCCATGCTTCTTTGAGTTGTCTGCAGCCTTTGTATGTCTCTTTTAGTTAAGGTCCACGTCTCTGCACCATACGTAAGCACTGGAAGGATGCATTGATCAAACACTTTTCTTTTAAGACATAATGGCATATTGCTCTTGAAAATTATGCTGTTTCTTCCAAAAGCTCTCCAGGCAAGTTTTGTACGCCGATTAATTTCTTCATCAATGTGACCCTCACTTGATATCTGCTGTCCAAGATAAATGTATGTGTCTGTTATCTCCAGCTTTTCTCCATCAATCGATAAATCTTCATTTCTTGTAAAATCATTGAACATCACTTTTGTCTTCTGAAAGTTCATTTTTAATCCCACTTCTTTACTCTTGCCAGCAAGTTCCTGGATCATACTCTGCAGCTCTGATGGGGTAGTTGCAAAAATGACTACGTCATCAGCAAAACGAAGGTGGGTTAGATAATCTCCATTAATCTTTATCCCTTTGTTTTCCCAGCTCAGCGACTGAAAAACACCCTCCAATGTGGCATTAAAGAGCTTCGGAGATATGGTGTCACCTTGTCTCACTCCCTTTCCAATTTTTACGTGTGTTGTATTTTCAAACAGCCTAATCTTTGCACTTGCATTTTCATAGATGTTATTAATAATATTAATGTATGCATCTTCAATACCGCAGGTTTTCAGAGCCATTGTAACTGCTGATGGTTTCACCGAATCAAAGGCTTTTTCATAATCGATAAAAGCCATGCACAATGGAAGTTCATATTCCCTTGCTCTTTCAATTAGTTCTCTCAGCACGTGGATATGATCTATTGTGCTGTAGCCACTCTGAATCCAGCTTGTTCTCTCGGTTGAGCCATGTCCAGTGTTACCTTCAAGCGGTGTGAAAGAACTTTAGTGAAGATTTTATAAACTACTGATAGGAGGCTGATAGGTCTGTAGTTTCCAAGATCCTCAATGTCACCTTTTATGTAGCAGGATCATTGTAGCGGTGTTCCAATCCTCAGGAATCTTTCCTTCATTAAGGCATCGAGTGAAAATTTGGGCGAGTACTGTTTCGATTTCTCCACTTGCTTCTTGTATGATGTCTACAGTAATTCCATCTTCTCCTGGAGCTTTTCCCCGCTTCATGTTCTTGATTGCATGTGCAACTTCTGCTGGAAGGACTGGAGGAACTCTGGTACTGGTATCTTTCATGATGTCTGGAGTGCATGTATCATCCCTTTCATATAATTTGGAGTAGAAATCTTTCACTCTTGTCAAAATTTCGCCTCTATTTCTTGTTACAGAACCATCTTCTTTTCTCAGTGCCATAATCTGTTTTCTTCCCTTACTGAGATGTCCCTTTGCTATCTTTAGGCTTTGGTTGTTTTCAATTGCTTTCCTCACTAGTTCACAGTTGAATTTTCTTACGTCTTCAGTGATACTTTTTCTTACTGTCTTGCATAGCTCTATATATTCCACTTTGGAAGTCACATCTTCTTTAGTTGTAGTCATCTCTCTTCTTTTTTGCATCAACATTTTCGTTTTTCCTGATAATTTGTTTACATGCAACTTGTTCTTAGACCCAGCTAATTTTGTTGCTGTTTCCATAAGAGCTTTGGTTACTTTTCTGTTAACTTCAGAGATGTCCACTTCTTCCGATGTTAGGCCTTCTAAAGCAGAGAGCCTGTTCTTCAGTTCCAACTTGAAGGTATTATGGTGTTTTTTAAGGTTGGTTATGTCAATAGATTTTGTTTGTCTTATGAGCTTGCCACGTTCAAGTTTAGTGTTGAGGTGCATCTTACATCTCACCAATCTATGGTCACTACCTGTGTTGAACTTGTTTAGCACACTGCAGTCTTCTATGACGAATTTTTTGTTACACATAATAAAATCAATTTCACTTGTCGTCCCATTTGGATGTCTCCATGTCCATTTCCTGTGTGGCTTTTTCTTGAAGAAGGAGTTCAAGATGAAAAACCCTTCTGCCTCTGCAAACTCAACGAGAGTATTTCCACGCTGGTTTCTGTTGCCGTGACCGAATTTACCTACTGAAGTTTCATTCTGTTGCCGTTGCCCTATTTTTGCATTGAAATCTCCCATAATTATTTTCAAGTGCTGCTTACCTTTATTATTTAGATGACAAATTTCCTCATAAAATTCTTCAATTTCTTCTTCAGGATGACTTGTGGTGGGTGCATAAGTTTGAATAATCTGAGCCTGGTATCTTTTTGAGAGTTGGATAACAAGTCGTGCAGCTCTGTCAGAGGAACTTTCAACTTCTACCACTTTATCCTTCAGTTTCTTGTTTATTATAAATCCAACACCACTAGTTCTGCCAGTATCTGTCCCACGATAGTAGAAGAGATGTCCACTTTTCAGTTCGATGAGATCTTCTCCTTTTCTCCTTACCTCACTTAGCCCCACGATGTCCCACTTGATCCTTTGTAGTTCCTCTTCCAATTCAAGAAGCCTTGAATCAGAAGATTGGGAGCGTCCATTGTACGTAGCCAAGGTCAGCATCAGATGGCAGCCTAGTCCGGTCCTCCGGGGATTCTTAGCACCCTCTGCCTTCATGTCGCACTGGCCGCTGCCTTGGCCAGGTACATTCCAGCTACCGGAGACTGAGGCCAAGATTTAAGTTGTGGAATCATTTTGGAGGGTTTGGCCATAACTCACCACGCTGGCCAAGCGGGTTGGTGAGTGTGGGATAGAATTTCCTCTAATCCCGATGGTATAGTTATACCGCTATTGGCGGTCGTCAGAGCCCCTTTAGTGGGAACAGGATGCACCACGAGAAGGCGGGGTTGACATTTGTCAAGGAGAGGCTGTGATGTTACGCATCACCTGACCTTACATCCCAGTGTCTATATATACTCACATTAATATAGATCAACTTATAGACTTTATAGCGGAAGACTTGGCAGACCAAATAGTTTTTCACAACAAGGAAAAAAACATATTAGTAGGAATTTTTGAAATGCTTACTTTCTCTTTACAGAACAACTATTTTCAATTTGGGAAAACTTTTTTTCATTCAAAAATCAGGGCTAGCAATGGGCTCCCCACTCTCCCCACTCTTAGCTAACTATTATGTGGGAAAACTAGAAGAAAAGATACTAGTACAACCCACATACTTCTGCTTATATAGCAGATACATGGATGACATCTTATTTATAATAGATAGCTCAGAAATTGTTCCAGAAAGAATTCTAGACTCATTCAATGAATTAGATGATTCCCTTAAGTTCACTATTGAACTTCAAAAAGAAAAGAAGAATAAACTTCTTAGATATTACTATCTATTATGAAGATGAAAAATTCCTCACTAGTTGGTATAAAAAACCAATGAATACTAAAAGACTACTGGATTTCAATTCGTATCATCCAGTTTCTATTAAGAAAAATGTAGCAAGTCAGTTTTTAGAAAAAATTAATAAAATAGTTTCTACTGCAGATAAAAAGAAGCCCAAAAAGAAGAGCTTAAAGTCATACTTGCAGAGAATAACTATCCTAAAGAAGAAATTGAGAAGCTTCTGAATTTTAATGGTGCGAAGAACCCACAAAAGCAACAAGTAAAATTCACTAGAAAAATTTCTTATCACAAAGGTTTATTTGAGGCTTTAAAGAGAATTAGTAAAAAATACAATATTAGGCTAGCTCCAAGTTTAGAGAACAAAGTTAAAAATTTTTTCCCTAAAATAGTTCAAAGAGAAGAAGATATTTTAAAAATGCAAGGAGTAGTTTATGAAGCAAATTGTAGTTGTGGACTATCTTACATAGGTGAAACAGGTCGCAGACTAGAAACTCGTATAGCTGAGCATAAAGCAGCTATAAAAAATTGCTCCAACAAGACTGGATTAGATAGGCATGTTAGAGAAACTGGGCGCAGCATGGATTGGAATTCCCTTAAAGTAATCAGTTTCCAAAACAATTTCCAAAAAAGAAAACTGAAAGAAGGAATAGAGATTGAGAAAAATCAAAATTCCATCATCAATGACTGCAAAGGATTTTCCCTGCCTAACATCTGGCAGGATTTGTTGAAAAATAACCTAAACCGTCAAGGTTAACTGTAACCGTCAAGGTAAACCGTAACCGTGATAGTGACAAGTAAAAAGTGACAACAAGACAGCCTGAAGAAGGAGAAGAGTTTTCTCCGAAAATTTGCTATTAATGAAAAAAAATTTCCTAGTAAAATCCCATAAGTTACTTTAGATTATTAATAGGTTAACATGTTAAATAACTCTTGTATTGTATATTATTAAACTGAGAATTATTTTTCAATTCATTAGTGATAATGTCCATGGCTTTTGGTACAGGTGTACTCAGGAATAATGATTTAACATCTAAACTTGCCATATATATATATCAGATATTGGAACGTTTATAGACATTATTTTTTCAATGAACCCTTAACTGTTTTTTAAACTGTATTCATTATTCAGGAAAATGGGGGCCAAAAATTTGTATAATTTCCTTTCAAGATTTATTAAGGGGATTTTGATTTCGGAACTATAACTCTAAATGGACTATCTGGTTTATGGGTTTTTATTTTCTAAAAAATACCTGGGACTACTGCACCTACTGGTAGATAGGCTCTGGTAATTTCTGAAGATTAGTGAACTATGGTTTCTAATTTTAGACAAAACATTTATATGAGAGTCAACTGAATATCTGTTAACTACCTCACATTTTAATTCTTCAATAGCTGCATTCATTTTAACAATATATTCTTTTTTTTATCTAGTATTATTAACTGATTTGATTTATCTGTCTCACAAATTACAATAGTAGGGTCTTTTCTTAATTCTAGTAGTTGTTGTCTTTCATATGCCGTCTTTCCAATTTTAATTTCCTTTTTAGATAGTAGATTATATCCATCCAATATATTCCTATATAACTTAAATCTTAAATTTGGTTTGTGTGGATATGGAACATCTTGAATGATGTTTTCAATTTTTGGAATATACTTTTCAGTTGGGGGAATACTCTGTGGATATGAAATTTTTTTACACTTCTGTAATACCGCCTGTTGTATTTCTGAGAGTTCGAGGTTAGAGTGATTTTGAAACACAGGGAATTTTCATTATTTAAGTTATTAACAGGAATATTTTTATCAGTTAGTCTATTTAAATTTTCAAAATGCCTATTTCTGATGGTTTGTGCTTCATTTTCTAATATTGTAAAAGTTTGCTTTAAAATTTGGTCGACGACAGTATCAGTCCATATTTTATTCAAATTTTCATATTTATTATTTTGTATCTGATTCCATAAATTATAACAGGTGTTGTTTAACTTATATACTGTTTTTCTTTTTAATACAATTTCTGCCCTTTATCACTTAATTTCGCATTGTTTCATTATACTTGCATCTTTTTTATTCAATGTGTAATTGTTAAGATGTAGATACTTTGGTATTAAATTTAAATCTTGACAATTTATTAAAATTCTAACTGAATTCTAACAGCATTCAGTTAGAATTTTAATAAATTGTTGAGATTTAAATTTAGTACCAAAGTATCTACATCTTAGTAATTACACATTGAATAAAAAAGATGCAAGTATAATGAAACAATGCGAAATTAAGTGATTAAAGGCAGAAATTGTATTAAAAAGAAAAACAGTATATAAGTTACACAACACCTGTTATAATTTATGAAATCAGATACAAAATAATAAATATGAAAATTTAAATAAAAATATGGACCGATACTGCCGTCAACCAAATTTTAAAGCAAACTTTTACAATATTAGAAAATGAAGCACAAACCATCAGAAATAGGCATTTTGAAAAATTAAATAGACTAATTTATAAAAATATTCCTGTTAATAACTTAAATAATGAAAATTCCATGTGTTTCAAAATCATTCTAACCTCGAACTCTCAGAAATACAACAGGCGGCATTACAGAAGCGTAAAAAAATTTCATATCCACTGAGTATCCCCCAACTGAAAGGTATATTCCAAAAATTGAAACCATCATTCAAGATGTTCCATATCCACACAAACCAAATTTAAGATTTAAGTTATATAGAAATATATTGGATGAATATAATCTACTATCTAAAAAGGAAATTAAAATTGGAAAGACAGTATGAAAGACAACAACTAGTAGAATTAAGAAAAGACCCTACTATTGTAATTTGTGAGGCAGATAAATCAAATCAGTTAATAATACTAGATAAAAGAATATATTGTTAAAATGAATGCAGCTATTGAAGAATTAAAATGTGAGGTAGTTATAACAAAGATCCAGTTGACTCTCAAATACATTTTTTGTCTAAAATTAGAAACCATAGTTCACTAACTTCAGAAATTACCAGAGCCTATCTACCAGTAGGTACAGTAGTCTCAGGTAGTTTTTAGAAAAATAAAAACCCATAAACCAGATAGACCATTTAGAGTTATAGTTCCAAAATCAAAATCCCCCTTAATAAATCTTGAAAGGAAATAAGGCAAATTTTTGGCCCTCATTTTCATGAATAATGAATACAGTTTTAAAAACAGTTTATTTCATTAAAAAAATAATGTCTATAAACGTTCCAATATATGATATATATATATATATATATATATATATATATATATATATATATATATATATGGCAAGTTTAGATGTTAAATCATTATTCCCGAGTACACCTGTACCAAAAGCCGTGGACATAATCACTAATGAAATGAAAAATAATTCTCAGTTTAATAATATACAATTACAAGAGTTATTTAGCATGTTAACCTATATTTCTAATAACAATTACTTTCAATTTGATAAAAAAATCTTTAGGCAAGAAATTGGAGCCCCAATGGGATCCCTATCTTCTTTATTTTCAGAAATTATTATGAGCAATATCGAAAACAAAATTATTAAAAAACTGCCAGTTCCCCCTGTCCTTTATTGTAGATATGTTGACGACATCTTTATTTTGTCTAAATTAAAACAAGAAGAACTAGAAATATTGAAGAACAAATATGTGACTTGTTACCCTGAGATTAAATTAACATTGGGGTTTGAACAGGATGGAAAAATATCCTTTTTAGATATTGAACTAATTAAGAAAGACTTAAAGTTTGAATACAGAGTGTTTAGAAAACCAACATATGTACCTATAATGATCCCATGTCAATCTGAACACCCAAAAACTCATAAAGTAAATAGTATTAGGAATTGGGTAAAACATGCCTTCACACATTCATCAAATAGAAAGAAAGTACAGAGAAGAAGAAATCCAATGGAGTATCAACACAACTAAACAATATGGGTATGACACAAAAACTGTTAAAAAATTGATTTTTGAATACAAAAATAAATTAAAGAAGTCCAGTCAAAACATCCGAAAAAAGAACTACTTATTTCCAGGTTCCTTCCCTTATATTAGAGGAATTAGTAGGAAATTTTTAAGGTTAAAGAAGAAACACATTTATTATTTTTGGTCATTCTGTTCAGAACATTGGTGACTTAGTTATTGAGAAAAAATCTAACAGAAGTATACTACAATCAGCAGGTGTATATGAAATTCCTATAACTTCACAGAGTTCGGACGACTGCATATCTTACATTGGTAGCACAAAAAATAGATTAATAAAAAGATTACACCAGCATATAAAAACTGGAACAAAAAAGAAGAAAAAACTGCACTTATCCAACACTGCATTAATCATAAACCATATCCTGATTTCGAAAATATTAAATTGCTAACTATCCACACAAACGAAAAAGAATTAAGGATATCTGAAAGCGTTATAATCGAACAAAAAAAGATAATATATGCAACTTACAAGTCCCCACTACTCTTAATGCAACTTGTAAGTCACTATCAAAATGAGAAAAAATGCATAAAAAAAGACCAAAGAAAAGAACATTACAAAAAATCACCCCATTTAATAAAGGACTGAAAATAAAAAAAATAAAAAATAAATGATAATACAATAGTTTATTTAAATAGATAGTAATAATCTAATATCTCTTTTTAAAAATAAAGAAGAATATATTACGACGAACATACCTACCAACCAATCCAATAGATGGCGGCACTTGAGGAGCAATCACCTTACACGCCATGAAGACCGTAAACCTCCCTTCGTTTACCGACATGCAACTCCTGCGGCTACACATGCGAAGAACCCTCGCATAGGTAATAGATGGCCTGAAGATGGTACTCTAGGAGTTCAGAAAGCGCTTGCTGTAATATCGTCGAAGAAGAGCTTTTTATGTGAGCCATGTCCCCCGACTCGATGAGTATAACTTTTCCTTATGCATGTTTTAATTAATACAAAAAATTTTAAATGTTTGATAGTACTATTGAGTGAATGCTTTAACTGAAAATATTTAACTAAATTGTGTTATTTGTTAAACTTTCTAACTAACAAAAAAACCTGTAACACAAACTTGGCCTCTCTCCGGACAGGAGCACGTGCCTCATGGAGCAACAAACGTGCGAAATACTTTTTCAATAATAGGTAAAGAATACCTGTTGATATTATTTTTTTTATAATCTGAAGCATGTTTTTAACATAAGACAACCATTAGGATTTGTCTCATGAATTGCACATTTCGTACCTCTAAATTTGTTTATTCTAAGCAACAAATCATTTGGGATTGAGCAATCAGGATTTGACTTATTTGATTAGAAACATGGAACTCTCTTCCATCTAAAGAGAAAAAAACACAGTATTACATCTGTCCCAGAATAATCACATATACTGAGTCCATTACTTGATGAGTGATCATTAAAAATACCTGAAAGTGTAGTTTCTTCCTATCTTGCCACTGTTGTTCGACAACACTGTGAAGGAATTATAGCATGATTCACACTATTTGGAAAAGGATGAACTATGGGATTTTTTCAGATAGAGGAAACTGACTCAAGAGAATGGGTGCTGCCACTCAAGTGGTAATTTCTGTTCATTAATTGTGGCACCTATTCTTCTTTTGATTTGTACACTTTCCTCCAATTTCTATTTAACAAAGTGTTGCTGATATGAGAACAATTTTAGAGTCTCAGTTAATTGAATATCAGTCCCAACAACAGGTTGGTGTACAACCTGGAAATTTGACAAGAAATAAAAATTAAGTCTGCTTAGTGATCCCCATATTGCTGAATTGTGCTTTTAAAATATCTCACCACTAAGATTTTGCCATGACTTCATTAATACACAGGATAGGATAATAGGCAGTCTCTTTTCCAAGGAAAGTGACACTGTTGCTGTTGCAGTTTTCCACCAGGACGACAAACAAATGTTATTAAGGGAATATTTTTGTATAATTTTTATTTAGTGGAACATACATTTTGGCATTCAGGTATAAATGTCTTTAATGATATGAGTAAAATGACTAGTTATGCCACAACCTCAACTTGCTTTTGATGTATAACATAGAAATGCCACATACATACTAACAGAGTAGCTACAGATAACAGCTGAAATCACCCGAACTACATCAGTAATGTTGTCCCTCCCCACTTTTTATGCATGTATAGTATCTGTATGTTGAATATCTGTTATGCCACCCCAATGGTGCAGTGGTCTAAGCTCTGGCTTATGACCATTCATTTGAGCAGAGTCCAGGTTCAAATCCCGATTAGGCATGGAAGTTGTATTTGGGTTTGGCCTTAAATTGGGAACATGCAACTGCCAATAGCCCATTGAGTTACTCATGGTGGTTGCTAAACCATTAATTAATATACAGGGTGCATAGGAAAGTCCCTTTAGCCTGAAATAACTTGCGAACGGAGAGTTATGCAAGTGCGATAATGGTATAGTAAAGCGACTACGCCCGATCGAATGCAACCGATAGCAGCGCCCCTAGTGGCAAAATCCGGAAGTTAGCCATTGCAAATCGAAAACGAAAAGAGATAGAGCAAAATTTCCAATTATAAAGTTGTAGAGCATCAATTAATTAGTACAAAACAACATTTGTTTTACACAGATAAGATAAATTGTCGCCTGAATACCCTAGAACGTCCAAAATCGATACGCGATCTTTTGTGTGAACGTTTTAAGGGAACAGGCATAGGTATGAGCAAACACACATAATTTATTGCATAAATGCGTACTTATGTCAATACAGTTTGATGACGTTAGACAAAACAAAAACATAAAAGGCAAACTGGTGCACAGTGATAGAAAGTTAATGTCGAGTATGTTTGAAGAGTTCGCCATTGCCCATGATACACATTTGTATTCGTGAAAGTAACTCTGCATGCACATTCCTCATCATGGAAGGTGTCACACTATTGCAAGCATCTGTAACACGATGATGTAGATCCAGCAGACTTGTAGGCGCTGTTGCATACACCTGATGTTTTAAGTAACCCCAGAGGAAGGAATCCAACTGAGTGAGGTCCTGCGATCATGATGGCCATTCAACAGCACCACCATACCTGATGATTCATTGCCCAAAATAATCTGTGAGAAAGCGTCACACTGCTGCTGGCTGGTGTGCAGGGGCACCGTCATGTTGGAACCACAAGGAATGTAATACAGACAGGGGAATGTCATCTAAAAAGTTAGGTATGGTATACTGTAATAGTTGGAGGTATCTGTCTGTTTAATGGGCCTTCGTAGAACACAGGTCCCACTAAGCGGTTCTTCCAAATACTGCACCACACGTTAATGGACCAACGCACTTGATGTCTGGTGGATCGTCCCCACGAGGGATTTTCCATCGCCCAGTAGTGGCCGTTGTGTTGGTTTAGTAATCCGGTACGGTGTGACACTGCCTCATCCGAACAAAGAATGTTAGATAAAAAGTCTGAGTCACTTTCAACATTAATCAACGCCCAGTTGCACCAATCGAATCGATGCTCATTGTCCTGTGGTAACAGTTCTTGCTGCAGAGTGACAAGAATAGGGACTTGCACCGTGAGCATGCAGTATTTGCCATACACAGCCCACGTTAAGCTACTCGCCCTGCTGATATCTCTTGTGTTGCTTTGTGGATGGGCTAGTTCATATGCCAAAATATCCTCTGCCAATTATATGCATACCTGTGCCCACTGGTCTGCCAGGATGAGAACAACTTTTATTGCTTCCTGTCTCCCTAAGCCATCTTACTACACTTGCGATGGTAACCGCACATGTATGTGGCCCAGCTGGAAAACGAACGGCATATTCCCGTGCAGCTAGCACCGTGTTTCGTTGGCATTGGCTGTAAATATGCACCATCTTGCAATATTGGGAGTGAGTGAAGCTCGCCATTCTCACACAGCGTACGTAGACATAAACTTCTGATCAGGGTACATCATGCTACTGGTTTTTATGTCGTAGGTACGGTACATCATAATCTGCATTTGCATATGGCTACATTTGCGAAATGTGAGTATGCAGATTCGAATAGTCGTGCATCGATTTCGTACATTTTAGAGTATTCAGGCGACAATTCATCTTATCCGTGTGAAACAAATGTCGTTTTGTACTAATTAATTAATGCTCTACAACTTTGTAATTGGAAATTTTGCTCTATCTTTTTTCGTTTTTAATTTGCAATGGCTAACTTCCACATTTTGCCACTAGGGGCGCTGCTATCGGTTGCATTCGATCAGGCGTAGTCGTTTTATTATACCATTATCTCACTTGCATAACTGTACCTCTCTCTGTTCGCAAGTTATTTTAGGCTAAAGGGACTTTCCTATGCACCCTGTATATATATATATATATCATCATCATCATTGTCAACCATTATCAATCCACTGCTGGACGAAGGTCTCCCCAAGTTTCCTTCGCAACGGTCTGTCTTGTGCCAGCCTCCTCCATGTCACTCCCGCATACTTTCGAATTTCATCCACCCATCTCCCATGTGGTCTTCTTCTGGGTCTTTTCCTGTCCTTTGGAATCCAATCTAAAATTTTGGCTGTCCATCAATAGTCTGTCCTTCTGGCAAGTATGTCCAGCCCATTGCCATTTCAGGGATTTAAATCTGATCAAGATGTCTTCCACTCTTGTCATTTTTAGGATCCACGAGTTCCTCTTCTTATCTCTCCTGGTTACACCAAGCATGCACCTCTCCATGCTTGTTTGAGTTGTCTGCAGCCTTTGTATGTCTCTTTTAGTTAAGGTCCACGTCTCTGCACCATACGTAAGCACTGAAAGGATGCATTGATCAAACACTTTTCTTTTAAGACATAATGGCATATTGCTCTTGAAATTATGCTATTTCTTCCAAAAGCTCTCCAGGAAAGTTTTGTACGCCGATTAATTTCTTCATCAATGTGACCCTCACTTGATATCTGCTGTCCAAGATAAACGTACGTGTCTGTTATCTCCAGCTTTTCTCCATCAATCGATAAATCTTCGTTTCTTGTAAAAGCATTGAACATCACTTTTGTCTTCTGAAAGTTCATTTTGATCCCACTTCTTTACTCTTGTCAGCAAGTTCCTGGATCATACTCTGCAGCTCTGATAGGGTAGTTGAAAAATGACTACATCATCAGCAAAACAAAGGTGGGTTAGATAATCTCCATTAATCTTTATCCCTTTGTTTTCCCAGTTCAGTGATTGAAAGACATTTTCCAATGTGGCATTAAAGAGCTTCGGAGATATGGTGTCACCTTGTCTCACTCCCTTTCCAATTTTTATGTGTGTTGTATTTTCAAACAGCCGAATCTTTGCACTCTCATTTTCATGGATGTTATTAATAATATTAATGTATGCATCTTCAATACCGCAGGATTTCATAGCCATTGTAACTGCTGATGATTTCACTGAGTCAAAGGCTTTTTCATAATCGATAAAAGCCATGCACAATGGAAGTTCATATTCCCTCACTCTTTCAATTAGTTCTCTTAGTACGTGGAAATGATCTATTGTGCTGTAGCCACTCCTGAATCCAGCTTGTTCTCTCGGTTGAGCCATGTCCAGTGTTACCTTCAAGCGGTGTGAAAGAACTTTAGTGAAGATCTTATAAACCACTGATAGGAGGCTGATAGGTCTGTAGTTTCCAAGATCCTCAATGTCACCTTTCTTATGTAGCAGGATCATTGTAGCATTGTTCCAATCCTCAGGAATCTTTCCTTCATTAAGGCATCGAGTGAAAATTTGAGCGAGTACTGTTTCGATTTCTCCACTTGCTTCTTGTATGATGTCTACAGTAATTCCATCTTCTCCTGGAGCTTTTCCCCGCTTCATGTTCTTGAATTGCATGTGTAACTTCTGCTGGAAGGACTGGAGGAACTCTGGTACTGGTATCTTCCATGATGTCTGGAGTGCATGTATCATCCCTTTCATATAATTTGGAGTAGAAATCTTTCACTCTTGTCAAAATTTCGCCTCTATTTCTTGTTACAGAACCATCTTCTTTTCTCAGTGCCATAATCTGTTTTCTTCCCTTACTGAGATATCCCTTTGCTATCTTTAGGCTTTGGTTGCTTTCAATTGCTTTCCTCACTAGTTCACAGTTGAATTTTCTTACGTCTTCAGTGATACTTTTTCTTACTGTCTTCCATAGCTCTATATATTCCACTTTGGAAGTCACATCTTCTTTAGTTGTCCTCATCTCTATTCTGTTTTGCATCAACATTTTCGTTTTTCCTGATAATTTGTTTACATGCAACTTGTTCTTAGACCCAGCTAATTTTGTTGCTGTTTCCATAAGAGCTTTGGTTACTTTTCTGTTAACTTCAGAAATATCCACTTCTTCCAATGTTAGGCCTTCTAAAGCAGAGAATCTGTTCTTCAGTTCCAACTTGAAGGTATTATGGTGTTTTTTAAGGTTGGTTATGTCAATAGATTTTGTTTGTCTTATGAGCTTGCTGCGTTCAAGTTTAGTGTTGAGGTGCATCTTACATCTCACCAATCTATGGTCACTACCTGTGTTGAACTTGTTTAGCACACTGCAGTTGTAACGTATACTCTATAATTCACTTTCCTTTTGATTTTACTATCTCTGGTTATTTTATTTTACTATGTAAATTATCTTCCTACTGAACGAAATATTATTTCACCCGCTGAATGAGATGTGGCAATGAGTGTAAGTCATGACGTGGTGGTAGCTAGTATATAGGCGCGTTCATCGAGAAGAGCTTGTGTGTTGTTATGAGGAGAGCTTGTGGTCGTTAAGAGAGAGCGTGTATAAAATGAGGAGAGATTATTCATTATTGTTCTACAAGTGTTGTGTGTGCCTTAGTTGACCAAGAGTCGTTGAAATAAAGAAGTTTTCAGTAAGTTCAGTCTTTCTCAATTCATAGTTTTTGTCAGACCTCTGTCTGGCTGTTAGGTTTATAACTTTTATTGCTTACTATAAATAACCAGCGTTGAGACTTTGTTTACGTTCGTAATTAACTAGTAACAACACCTTTTTTTGAATTCATCATTTTGAAGCTTAGTACAAGTATATCATTAGCTAGCTGGTAGGAAGAGAATCATTCATAATAATTAGCTTAGCGGAAAGTGAATAAAGCTAATTCATTATACAGTCTTCTATGACGAATTTTTTGTTACACATAATAAAATCAATTTCACTTGTCGTCCCATTTGGATGTCTCCATGTCCATTTCCTGTGTGGCTTTTTCTTGAAAAAGGAGTTCAAGATAAAAAACCCTTCCGCCTCTGCAAACTCAAGAAGTGTATTTCCACGCTGGTTTATGTTGCCGTGACCAAATTTACCTACTGAAGTTTCATTCTGTTGCCGTTGCCCTATTTTTGCATTGAAATCTCCCATAATTATCTTCAAGTGCTGCTTACCTTTATTATTTAGATGATGAATTTCCTCATAAAATTCTTCAATTTCTTCTTCAAGGTGACTTGTGGTGGGTGCATAAGTTTGAATAATCTGAGCCTTGTATCTTCTCCAGAGCTGGATAACGAGTCGTGCAGCTCTGTCAGAGGAACTTTCAACTTCTACAACTTTATCCTTCAGTTTCTTGTTTATTATAAATCCAACACCACTAGTTCTGCCAGTATCTGTTCCACGATAGTAAAAGAGATGTCCACTTTTCAGTTCAATGAGATCTTCTCCTTTTCTCCTTACCTTACTTAGCCCGACGATATCCCACTTGATCCTTTGTAGTTCCTCTTCCAATTCAAGAAGCCTTCAGTCAGAAGATAGGGAGCGTCCATTATACGTAGCCAAGGTCAGCATCATATGACAGCCTAGTCCGATCCTCCGGGGATTCTTAGCACCCTCTGCCTTCATGTCGCACTGGCCGCTGCCTTGGCCAGGTACATTCCAGCTGCCAGAGACTGAGGGCCAAGATTTAAGTTGTGGAGTCATTTTGGAGGTGTTTGGCCATAACTCACCACGCTGGCCAAGCGGGTTGGTGAGTATGGGATAGCATTTCCTCTAATCCCGATGGTATAGTTATACCGCTATTGGCGGTCGTCAGAGCCCCTTTAGTGGGAACAGGATGCACCACGAGAAGGCGGGGTTGATGTTTGTCAAGGAGAGGCTGTGATGTTACGCATCACCTGACCTTACATCTGTATATATATATATACATACAGTATATACAGTGGATCCCGCTTAAGAAGTTTTCGTTGGGACGAAGCGATGAAAACTTTTCTTAAGCGGAAAATCTTTTAAACGGGAAGTGTCTGATTGGGTTTTGTAAGACTTTAGCAATTAAAAATGTTGCATAGATTAAATACAGAAATTACATTTTAGTTAATTTTAAAGTAACATAAAAAATTTCACAACTTACCCATTTAAACTTGAATATGAGGATTGAAAGCTACATTTATTATGCTACAGGATTACAAAAATACTGATCTAAAAGCGTTTGTTTCTTCCTTTTTTCCCGCTAGGTTCACAAAGTACGTGCCCATTTCCCTCAAATTTCTCATTATGTCCGCTGGAACACGTTTGTGGCTTTCTATAAAGCGTCAAAAAGTTTCTAATGCTTTACCAGCTGAAGCTGAAGCTGGAATTGGCCTGCACTCATCTTCTTGCGTTTCTGGTTCATCGTCTTCTTGCGTTTCAATTTCGCAAATATCGTCAATATTTTGCATTTCAAAAGTGGGATCTTTGTCAACATTTACAAACTCTTCAAAGGAAGACTTGAAGTTTAGTTTTTTTGCAAACTTTCCCAAGCTTCATTGTTGTCATAACTGTTTTTTTTCATCAGAAAAACTAAGCTCATCAGTGTTGTAACCAGCTTTCCTGAAGCAATTTCTGATCGTTGAAGATGATACCTTTTCCCACGAAGAAGCAATAAAATGCATAGCATCTAATAAATTCAATTTCAGTGTACATCTGGTATAACTTGAGTCTGATTCAAGCTTCTGCAGTAGCCAATAAACTAAACGTTTCGTGTAGAATGGTTTCATGGTTTTAATTATTCCTTGGTCCATTGGTTGTAACATTGAAGTTGAGTTAGGTGGCAGGAAAACTACTTTTACATTCTCCAGATGATCCATGTTCTTTTGATGGGCTGTGCAATTATCCAAAAATAACAAAACTTTTTTATTTTCTTTGGCCATTTTCTTCTGAAACTCCATTAAAACGTCTTCAAAAATCTGAACTGTCATCCATGCATTTTTGCTATTTCTGTAATTGCATGGAAAAGTTTTCACATTTTTGAAGCACCTCAGATTCTTTGATTTTCCAATGACCAATAAAGGCAACTTTTCTGTTCCATCCATATTAGCTCCTACCAGAACTGTCAATCTTTCTTTATTTACTTTGACTCTGTGGCTGCTATCTCCTGTGAAAGAGTAAGTCTTGTCAGGAATAAGGTTGTAAAACAAAGCACACTCGTCAGCGTTGAAAACATCTTTTGCTTTGTATGCTTATAACAATTCTGGTAAAACATTAGATTTCCAATCACTTCTTCAACGTTAACACTTTTTGATTCTCCACAAACAGTTTTATAAGTCAGTCCTGCTCTTTTCCTAAAATGTTCGAACCTTCCATGGAAGGATTAAATGCAACATTTAATTTCTTCCAAATCTCTTCTGCTTTCTCACGAAGAATTGCCCCATTGATCGGAATGTTAGTGTTTCTTGCTTGTTTAAACCACACAAGAAGTTTTTCTTTGACATCCTCGTATTTACCCTTCTTAATCTTTTTGATTTTTAATGAATGGGAAGCATTTGCAAGAACAGTGTCCCATTTTGCCACTATACTGTTGAGGGTTGTAACAGGTAAATTTAGTTCTTTTGCTATCTGCACCCTAGTTAAATGCGGGTTTTTATAAACTTTCGTTATAATGTTTCGTTTCTCAACCACAAAGCTTTTCTTTTGATGCCTTTAGATGCCATATTTCTAGCTAAGCATTTCAACAATAAAACTAAACATTTAACTGAATGCATGGGATGTAAGGTCAGGTGATGCGTAACATCACAGCCTCTCCTTGACAAATGTAAACCCCGCCTTCTCGTGGTGCATCCTGTTCCCACTAAAGGGGCTCTGACGACCACCAATAGCGGTATAACTATACCATCAGGATTGGAGGAAATGCTATCCGACACTCACCAACCCGCTTGGCCAGCGTGGTGAGTTATGGCCAAACCCCTCCAAAATGACTCCACAACTTAAATCTTGGCCCTCAGTCTCTGGCAGCTAGAATGTACCTGGCCAAGGCAGCGGCCAGTGCGACATGAAGGCAGAGGGTGCTAAGAATCCCCGGAGGATCGGACTAGGCTGCCATATGATGCTGACCTTGGCTACGTATAATGGACGCTCCCTATCTTCTGATTCAAGGCTTCTTGAATTGGAAGAGTAACTACAAAGGATCAAGTGGGACATCGTCGGGCTAAGTAAGGTAAGGAGAAAAGGAAAAGATCTCATTGAACTGAAAAGTGGACATCTCTTTTACTATCGTTTGACAGATACTGGCAGAACTAGTGGTGTTGGATTTATAATAAACAAGAAACTGAAGGATAAAGTTGTTGAAGTTGAAAGTTCCTCTGACAGAGCTGCACAACTCGTTATCTAACTCTCAAGAAGATACCAGGCTCAGATTATTCAAACTTATGCACCCACCACAAGTCATCCTGAAGAAGAAATTGAAGAATTTTATGAGGAAATTCGCCATCTAAATAATAAAGGTAAGCTGCACTTGAAGATAATTATGGGAGATTTCAATGCAAAAATAGGGCAACGGCAACAGAATGAAACTTCAGTAGGTAAATTTGGTCACAGCAACAAAAACCAGCGAGGAAATACTCTCGTTGAGTTTGCAGAGGCAGAAGGGTTTTTCATCTTGAACTCCTTTTTCAAGAAAAAGCCGCACAGGAAATGGACATGGAGACATCCAAATGGGAAGACAAGTTAAATTGATTTTATTATGTGTAACAAAAAATTCGTCATAGAAGACTGCAGTGTGCTAAACAAGTTCAACACAGGTAGTGACCATAGATTGGTGAGATGTAAGATGCACCTCAACACTAAACTCGAACGTGGCAAACTCATAAGACAAACAAAATGTATTGGCATAACCAACCTTAAAAAACACAATAATACCTTCAAGTTGGAACTGAAGAACAGATTTTCTGCTTTAGAAGGCCTAACATTGGAAGAAGTGGATGTTTCTGAAGTTAACAGAAAAGTAACCAATGCTCTTATGGAAACAGCAAGAAAATTAGCTGGGTCTAAGAACAAGTTGCATGTGAACAAATTATCAGGAAAAACCAAAATGTTGATGCAAAAAAGAAGAGAGATGAGAACAACTAAAGAAGATGTGACTTCCAAAGTGGAATATATAGAGCTTTGCAAGACAGTACGAAAAAGCATCACTGAAGACGTAAGGAAATTCAACTGTGAACTAGTGAGAAAAGCAATTGAAAACAACCAAAACCTAAAGATAGCAAAGGGACATCTCAGTAAGGGAAGAAAACAGATTATGGCACTGAGAAAAGAAGATGGTTCTGTAACAAGAAATAGAGGCAGAAATTTTGACAAGAGTGAAAGATTTCTACTCCAAGTTATATGAAAGGGATGATGCATGTACTCCAGACATCATGGAAGGTACCAGTACCAGAGTTCTTCCAGTCCTCCCAGCAGAAGTTGCACATGCAATCAAGAACATGAAGCGAGGGAAAAGCTCCAGGAGAAGATAGAATTACTGTAGACATCATACAAGAAGCAATTGGAGAAATCGAAACAGTACTCGCCCAAATTTTCACTCAATGCCTTAATGAAGAGAAGATTCCTGAGGATTGGAACAACGCTATAAAGATCCTGCTACATAAAAAAGGTGACATTGAGGATCTCAAGAACTACAGACCTATCAGCCTTCTATCAGTGGTTTATAAAATCTTCGCTAAAGTTCTTTCACACCGTTTGAAGGTAACACTGGACATGGCTCAACCGAGAGAACAAGCTGGATTCAGGAGTGGCTACAGCACAATAGATCATATCCACGTACTGAGAGAACTAATTGAAAGAGCGAGGGAATATGAACTTCTATTGTGCATGGCTTTTATCGATTATGAAAAAGCCTTTGATTCGGTGCAACCATCAGCAGTTACAATGGCTCTGAAATCCTGCGGTATTGAAGATGCATACATTAATATTATTAATAACATCTATGAAAATGCAAGTGCAAAGATTCGGCTGTTTGAAAATACAACACATATAAAAATTGGAAAGGGAGTGATACAAGGGGACATCATATCTCCGAAGCTCTTCAATGCCACATTGGAAAATGTCTTTCAATCACTGAACTGGGAAAACAAAGGGATAAAGATTAATGGAGATTATCTAACCCACCTTCGTTTTGCTGATGACGTAGTCATTTTTGCAACTACCCCATCAGAGCTGAAGAGTATGATCCAGGAACTTGCTGACATGAGTAAAGAAGTTTGATTAAAAATGAACTTTCAGAAGACAAAAGTGATGTTCAATGCTTTTACACGAAATGAAGATTTATCGATTGATGGAGAAAAGCTGGAGATAACAGACATGTACGTTTATCTTGGACAGCAGATATCAAGTGAGGGTCACATTGATGAAGAAATTAATCGGCGTACAAAACTTGCCTGGAGAGATTTTGGAAGAAACATCATAATTTTCAATAGCAATATGCCATTATGTCTGAAAAGAAAAGTGTTTGATCAATGCATCCTTCCAGTGCTTACGTATGGTGCAGAGACGTGGACCTTAACTAAAAGAGACATACAAAGGCTGCAGACAACTCAAAGTAGCATGGAGAGGTGCATGCTTGGTGTAACCAGGAGAGATAAGAAGAGGAACTCGTGGATCCGAAAAATGACAAGAGTGGAAGACATCATGATCAGAGTTAAATCCCTGAAATGGCAATGGGCTGGGCATACTGCCTGAAGGACAGACCATTGATGGACAGCCGAAATTTTAGATTGGATTCCAAGGGACAGAAAAAGACCCAGAAGAAGACCACATGGGAGATGGGTGGATGAAATTCGAAAGTATGCGGGAGTGACATGGAGGAGACTGGCACAAGACAGACCGTTGTGGAAGAAATTTGGGGAGACCTTCGTCCAGCAGTGGATTGATAATGGTTGACACTGATGATGCAAGGTGCAACATCTGAGCCTAACTCTGACAAAATAACTAACTTTCAGCAGGTGTTTTCTTTCCCAGCCTTTCCCCCAGCCCCAAAGATAAGAAGATTGTGATACACAAAGGACGGATGCAGAAGAAGTGGGGTGAGTAAACATGACCCCCTGCATTGACCATGGGAAGCCGGCAGGGGCTTCACTTGCTACATGTATGGGGAGAACAAAGAAACGTTTCCTCCCAACTTCTTTTATATGTACTTATCTGCTGGACGAGTTCCAAAATCGTATGCTTTTACTTAGAAACTTGTGACACTTACAACTTCTTAAGCGGGAAAACTTGAAACATCGTTACTTTTTAAGCGGGAAGACTTGAAACATAGTTACTTCTTAAGTGGGAAAAATTAACATTAGCACTATGGAAAAAAAATTGGGACTCTAAAAATAAAACTTCTTAAACGGAAAAACTTCTTAAGCAGGAGCTTCTTAAGTGGGATCCACTGTATATATATGAATACCACTATCCAATATATATATGAAAAAAATACCACTATCTCTAGTCATATGTTATGTACCTATCCTGCCTGTTACTAACTGCAGGTATTTTTTCTGTGCTGTTTCATATCAATCTTTGAAACTCTGTTTCATATTAAGTAATACAGTATGTTGTTGTTTTTAAAGAAATAAATATTTTAGTCTGAAATTGCAGCCAAACTAATACTGTGATGAAAAGAAGTAGTAAAGTTAATAAAGTAAAAAAAATGTATCAAGTTGGAGT
The DNA here is from genome assembly GCA_039090855.1 of Macrothele yani. Classification (NCBI taxonomy): domain Eukaryota; kingdom Metazoa; phylum Arthropoda; class Arachnida; order Araneae; family Macrothelidae; genus Macrothele; species Macrothele yani. The sequence goes on along the minus strand of CM077001.1, from coordinate 64,185,290 downwards.
CCTCAGTGTATTTTTCATTTTGAGTCACTAATTTCACTTGCAAAATTATTATTCAGACAATTTTTATGGTTTAGACTACTGTGGTCTCCATGTTATACATTTGAGCATTGTAAACAAGAACAAAGAGCATTGTAATTTCATAGTTAATTTTAATAACCAGTAATTATTTATCTTTCTTATTTAATAAAGTTATTATAATAGACTAGACGTAAAGTCCATTGAGATAAGAATACCACGGGTTCTAGAAATCACTTATTGCTATTCAAGCGTTTATTAATGACAGTGGAAAATATCTTTGTACACGATATTTTTTGTAAATATCTTTTCGAAATCTGGAAGTAGTTTTGCTTGTTCTTGCCAATGGACTACTTTAACTGTGACATCAAACCGTCGAACTCTTGACAATGCAACATAAAGTTGTCCATGGCTAAACACTGGTTCAGGAAGGCAGATACCTACTTTCTCCAGTGTTTAACCTTGAGACTTATTAATGGTCATAGCAAAGGCAAGTTTTACAGGGAATTGTCGACGTCTTAATAAGAATGAAAGGTCTATATCAGTAAGTGAGAGGTCAATTCACGGAATAAAAACAGTTTTACCACATGCTGAGCCTGTGAGTACTTCTGCAGAGATCAAATTGGGTTTTAGTTCTTTAATTCCATTGCATAAACCAATGTCTTGTTCCATTCTATAAACCTCGTTGTGCATTGAGGTTTCTCAGGAGCATGATGATAGCTCCAATCTTCAACTTGAGTCTGTGAAGTGGCATCCCTGATGGATTTTGCTCATTTAAAAACTGTATAGGATAATACTGTTCAGTATTTTCTTTGCCATCAGCATCAATTGAATCAGAGCATAAGCATGTGCTTGCTGTCCCTCTAAGAGATCATGAACATTCTCATTTAATTTGTCAACAACAGAGTTTTGGGGACACAGAGTGGCTTTCTTTGCAAATGTTTTAAAATAAGAAATTTTCAAGTTCTCACCAAATATTTTTTTGCTATATCACCATCATATAAAACATGTGTAGGTATCTCTATCATTTCCTCTGGTAGGCCCTCAGCTGTTTCATGGGCAGCATCACCAAGTCATAAAAGCCATTCACTGAATGATGAATCAACAGATTGAACATTACTTTTGAGTCTTAAGATCTCAAACTTCTCCCATAATTGGTTGAATTTAATGTTTGTTTCGAGTATTTTTGTTCTGTCACCATGCTTAACAATGGGGAGAGTTTGTCTAAAGTCTCCTCCAAGTAAAATGACTTTTCCACCAAAAAGTTTCTGATTTCTCATAATATCTGTCAGTATTCGGTCAACTACAAGTAAAGCTGTACTGGGAGTCATTGTAGCTGCATCCCAAATGATGGCTTTCGCAGATCGAATGATTTCAGCGTCGGTGGAATTAATCTTTATATTCTATGTAGACGTTTCATTTAAAGGTGGCACTTACTTAAATTGGTTAAAGTATGTTTTGAAACCTAACAGATTAGCTGCGATTCCTGTGGATGCAACAGGCAAAGCTATGTTTCTTTCTCCACTAACAGTGCTGAGGAGGGTTTTATACAAATAAGTTTTTCCTGTGCCCCCCGGGCCATCAAGGAAAAAACATCTGTGAGGAAGATCATCATTAGTGGTTGATGACATAATACTGTCCTATGCTGCTTTTTGCTCTGCATTTAAATTACTTGCCATTACTGTAGCTTTTTGTCATTCTGCAGCACAGTCAAAATAAACATTCATATTTTGAGGAATGTTACTTGACGGAATTGGAAGATTATGTTTATCGCATGAGCTGTTGTTAGCTTTGAGAGTGTCGTTAATCTTTTGAAGGGTAAAATTCAAGCAATGTGCACAATCCTCAGTATGTACAATGTTATGTCTGTGTGCAAATTCTTCCCAAAGATAAGATTTATGTTTTTCAAGCAATTCTTGTGCATTGGGTGGTGAAACAAAGATAAGAATGTATGCAAATAAATCTTGTAGTTGTCAAGGCAAGCTGCAAACTGATGCTACATCTAAGGTTTTCTCCCATATTTCATCATTCTTAATTAAAACTTTCTGCAATTCAGCTTCTTGGAAGGTATCATATGGAGTTCCATTGACTGTTCTTAAATCCGTAAAGCTTTTCGCTCCAGACACATAAAGTAGCAGTAGTCTCAAACAATATCTTTCTGGATCAGAGCCAAGGTTGACTGAATACATTCTTCCAATCACATTATCTGCACCACGTTTTCGTTGGACCCATTGTCTTTCTTTTTAATTTAATACATAATGTCTTGGCATGTTGCTATATGAAATGGATTGCACATCTTCATTGCCCTCATTTAGTTTGAACCATGCTGTCAGCATTGTATCTCTTTGAGTATTATGAGCAACTGCATTTCGATCATTGTTTAAACACTCCGGATTAAAGGTAATGTTCTTAATAATCTAAAGCAACTTATGGGAATTTACTAGGAAATTTTTTCATTAATAGCAAATTTTCGGAGAAAACTCTTCTCCTTCTTCAGGCTGTCTTGTTGTTGTCACTTTTTGCTTGTCACTATCATGGTTACGGTTTACCTTGACGGTTACGGTTAACCTTGACGGTTTAGATTATTTTTCAACAAATCCTGCCAGATGTTAGGCAGGGAAAATCCTTTGCAGTCATTGATGATGGAATTTTGATTTTTCTCAATCTCTATTCCTTCTTTCAGTTTTCTTTTTTGGAAATTGCTTTGGAAACTGATTACTTTAAGGGAATTCCAATCCATGCTGTGCCCAGTTTCTCTAACATGCCTATCTAATCCAGTCTTGTTGGAGCAATTTTTTATAGCTGCTTTATGCTCAGCTATACGAGTTTCTAGTCTGCGACCTGTTTCACCTATGTAAGATAGTCCACAACTACAATTTACTTCATAAACTACTCCTTGCATTTTTAAAATATCTTCTTCTCTTTGAACTATTTTAGGGAAAAAATTTTTAACTTTGTTCTCTAAACTTGGAGCTAGCCTAATATTGTATTTTTTACTAATTCTCTTTAAAGCCTCAAATAAACCTTTGTGATAAGAAATTTTTCTAGTGAATTTTACTTCTTGCTTTTGTGGGTTCTTCGTACCATTAAAATTCAGAAGCTTCTCAATTTCTTCTTTAGGATAGTTATTCTCTGCAAGTATGACTTTAAGCTCTTCTTTATGGGCTTCTTTTTTATCTGCAGTAGAAACTATTTTATTAATTTTTTCTAAAAACTGATGAAAGTGAACAGGTAATCTAACTATTGTATGAGATTGCTGATTCATATCATAACCAAGTATTTGCCACATTGCCTCAGGTGTGCTAACGTATCGAGAATCAACATGATTTTTTACTTCGTCGTATTTGGTGTTGTGCTCTGTTGAAGGCACATTTGCACTGTCATGATCTTTGTATACGTACTTTAAAAGGTATTTCACGCTTTTCACAGTAGCTCACACCTCGATATTAATGCAGCAATTGTACTTTAACAAAATATACGGATTATAAGGGACAATCCAGTTGTTATCAATAATTTTACCATGTACAGTTGTGGTTGCACTGTTCTTAAACAGTGATATGAAGGATACCCGCCTTTGTTAGCTACTTTTTCATTTTGGAAAGACTTTGGAAATTACTTGCTACATTTGCCATCTTTCATACAGGGTGAATTGTGATTATTTCACCACATGGGCCGCGAAGCACGTGTTTCACAACAGTGGCATGTAAAACTGGTAAATGCTCTTTATCTGGTAGTTCTGCTGATATAATCTGGTCAGTTTTCTCAGGCAATGTTGGTTTGTCCTCTTCTTTCAAAATCAAAAGCATATGAGCATGGGGAAGCCCTCTTTTTTTTTGGAATTCGATTACATGAACTTTGGCCACTGGAACTCCAAAAATATGCCTTTCGGTTATATCATCCATTAATTCTTTCAACTTTAGTTGGAAGACTCTTGTAACTAAATCTGGACGGTTTTCGACAGATTGACTGTGCAAGTTTTCAGTAATTTCTTCCCATTTCGGGTTGCAAGTCATAGGTCATAGTAAGGAAAAGATCAAGCTTGACGTACTTTCTGACTATCGCCATTGCATCCTCATAATTTTGCATGATATTTTGTGGACTACCTTGAAATGAAGATGGCAAAATAAAAGCTTTTCTAGGAGGAAACTCGTCATCTCCAGCATTCTGAATTTGGTCCATCAGACCTTTACTTTATACTTTTCAACACTTAACTGAGACTGATTTTGCTATATGTAATTCAGTGTATTAGCTTCCATTTTTACATACGTATCAACATTGTGTTGCTGCGTAAGCTTTCCTTTGCTTAATAATGGATTAAATTCATCACGGATCGAAAAGACAATGTTGATAGTATTGCATTTGTGTAACCCTTGACCATGGCTTTGTACATTAACAACACTTAGTAAAGACGCTGGTCTATGTTGTAATGGAATGTCAGTTGGCCTTGTGACGTAACACATCTCTGACATCATGTAAGAATGATTTGGATCAGATGACATCACACCAGCATCTGTGTTCTTTGTTGCTATGACAACAAAACAAAGTGATATACGCATGAACTGTGCGTGTGTAGGTCTTGACGTCACCTGCACGAATAAACGAAAAGCTAATCGTGACGTCACAAACATTTGTTTCTCGGTTGTTGCTGTGACGACTTAAAAAGTAATCCAGGTCGTTGGCAACTTAGCCTTTTATATATAAGGATTAAAAAGTCTTGTTCATGCACTATCATAATTCTAACAGTTTGCTATATGTTACTCTCTGTATTTCTATGCACTAAATGGATACCGTTTTTGAAATTTTTATCATAATATGTGTTATTCAGGCACAGTGGCATCCCATGGACGATCTAATTGTTGTCGGAAGATGCAATGAAAGACCCTTATTAAAAGATGTGAAAAGCATTGATATATATGATGGGCACACTGGACTGCGAGAAATTGCCTTTTCTACAAGTTCCATTCCGTTGGTAAGTTATTTTAAATTTCTTTTTCTTTTTTCTTGAAGTCTTACTTTTCTCTGTGACAAAATAAATACTCACACCATATAATGTTTCATTATCTGAAATCTGTTTTTAGCATAAGGAATGGAAAGCATGTAATGAAGGCTTCCTTTCTCTAGTAGAATGTATAGAAAACTTCAAAATAAAGGAATGGTTTTATATAGCAATGCTTATAAGACAAGTGTAATGTAATAAAGATGTCATAATTTTTAATTTGTGTGAAGAGGTGGAAAACTACCAAAGCCTGATATGATATGGCCCATGAGCTACGATTTTTACTTAAAAATCAGTTAAACAAAAAAACCCAGTTGAGGTGAGACCAGGGCTAGAAGATTCAGTACTTTGCTACAGGATTACATATAGAAAAATTTTTGCTCACAAAAGGAAGACTGATATGTGGTCTAATCAGTTGTCTCGTTTATTTCTTCCGCATGTTACTGATCTCTTAAGCCAACAGAAAAGAAGATTACAGATTGCAAATGGAATTACTTTTCGATTCTGTGAAAAAAACTCATGTTGAAAACTGGCTTCCAAGTTTATTAAATTAAACACTTAATTTAACTTCTAATGTGGTTTTTTTTTCTAAGAATTATTTATTAGGTGTACAAATAAGTTTCCGTTTATTGTGTGACGTATACCACTAATTTACATATCCAACATTCCTCTGCGTTGTCATGTGACCATAACAGGCCAGAGTATAAAATGTGGCACATAAGTTTGCCGAACAGTCAAACGCACTTGCACATTGGTAGGTGAAAGATGGCAAGTGATTCTGCATTTATTCGACACTGCATTCGTTACAAATTTCATCAAGGAAAAAGTGCTGCAAAAGCATGTGCATCAATCTGTTCTATTCTGGGGGAGAATATTGTTTCGAAAAGCACATGTGTGTTTTGGTTTAGACGGTTTAAAGCAGGTGATATTGATGTTAGCGAATGAGAACATAGGGGCGCATTGCAGAAGGTTGCACATGAGGAACTGCAAGCATTGCTAGATGAAGATTTGTCTCAAACGCAAAAAGAATTAGCTGAACAACTGAGGTTAACTCAACAAACCATTTCCAATCGTTTACATGCAGTGGGAAAGATTCAAAAGGAAGGAAAATGGGTGCCACATGTCCTGAGCCAGAGGAACAAGAATGAGCGTGTCACGAAGTGTTTGAATCTGTTGAATAAACAACACAGAAAGTCTTTCCTGTGAAAAATTGTTACAGGTGATGAAAAATGGATATGGTATGACAATCCCAAATGCAAAAAACACTGGATAGACCCCGGTGAAGCAACCACTTCGACACCGAAAAGCAATATTCACTCCAAGAAAGTTCTGCTATGCATCTGGTGGGATATGAAGGGTGTGCTCTATTATGAACTATTGGAACAGAATTAAACTGTTGCTGCTGATTGCTACAAGCAACAATTGCTGCGATTGAACCAGGAAATCTGTCGGAAATGTCCATTCACAGGCAAAGGATAGCGTCCCGTGAAATTACTGCATGACAACGCTAGGCCGCATGTCGCAAAATCAGTCAAGGAAACGTTATTGACCCTTGGCTGGGAAGTTTTGGAGCACCCGGCGTACAGTCCTAACATAGCCCCTTCAGCATATCATTTGTTTCGATCAATGCAACATGGTTTGTCTGCTGTAGGGTTCCGGACATGTGACGAAGTGCAAAAATGGGTTGACGACTTTATCACGTCACACGAGAAAGTATTCTTCATGGCTGGAATCCGTCAGCTACCCGACCAATGGTGGAAGATGATAGATTATGACAGCACATATTTTGATTCGTAAAGGTATTGTTGTTTTCTCTCAAATTACATGTTGCACTGTCTTAAAACACTTTAAAACTTATTTGTGCACCTAATATTTTAAATTTCAGATTTTTGGAGAAAACTCTTCTTCTTCATCAGGCAGTCCCTTGTCACACTTTCTCCATCACTATTGTGGTTACGGTTATTTTTCACCAAATCTTTCCAGATGTTAAGTATGAACAAAACTCTGCAGTCACTGATGATGGAATTCTGTTTCTTCTCAATTTCTATTCCTTTTCATTTTCTTTTTGAAAGTTGCTGTGAAAACTGATGTCTTTGAAGGAATTCTAGTTCATGTCATTCCAGTTTCCCTAACATGGCTATCTGAACCTGTCTTGTTGGAGCAATTTGTTTATAGCTGGTTTATGTTCTGCTGTTTGAGTTTCTAGTGTGCGACCTGTCTCTCCTATGTAAGATAGTCCACAACTACATTTTACTTCATAGACTACTCCTTGCATTTTTAAAATAGCCTTTTCTCTTTGAACTATCTTCAGGAAAAAATTTTTAACTTTGTTCTCTAAATTTGGAACTAGTCTTATATTGTATTTATTGCTTATTCTCTTTAAGTGATTCTAATAAACCTTTGTGATAAGTAATTTTTCTATGAATTTTATTTGTTGCTGTTGTGTGTTCTTTTTAACTGAATTATTTAGAAGTTTTTCAATTTCATTTGTGGATAGTTATTTTGTGTAAGGATATCTGTAAAAGCTTTTCTTTGTGAGTCTTTTTCATCTCTGTTGTAGATACTACTTTATATTTTTTTTTATGAAAACTGACTTGCCACATTTTTCTTAATTGAATATGGATGATAGGAATTGAAATCCAATAATTTATTAGTATTCAATGGTTTTTTATACAATGTTGTAAGGAATTTTCCATATCTAAAGTTTATTTTTCTTTATTTTTGAAGTTCTAATGTGAACTTTAGGGAATCATCTCATTTTGTTGAATGAGTAAAGAATTTTTTCTGGAATTTTTTTTTCTGAGATATCTATTTTAAGTAAAATGTCATCCATACACCTTACTGTATAGGCAAAAATACATGGGTTGTATTAAAATCTTCCCTTCCAGTTTTCCCTCATAATAATTTTCTAAGAGTGGGGAGGGAGCCCATAGCAAGTCAAGATTTTTGAATGAAAAACTTCTCAAATTGAAAGTAGTTGCTTTGCAAAGAGAAGATAAGCATTTCAAAATTCCAACTAATATGTTTCTACCTTTGTTATGAAAAACTAATAAGTCTGCCAGGTCTTCAGCTATAAACTCTATAAGTTGATCTGTATTGATGTAAGTATACATAGAAACTGTATCTAAACTACCCATTATAGGAGAATCTAAATTTTTCCCAAAGATAGTGCAAAGAGAATAGGATATTTTAAAAATGCAAGGCGTAGTCTATGAAGTTAAATGTAGTTGTAAACTATCTGACATAGGAGAGACAGGTTGCAGACTAGAAACTTAAACAGCAGAACATAAAGCAGCTCTAAAAAATTGCTTCAACAAGACAGGTTTAGATAGGCGTGTTGGAGAAACTGGTCACAACATGGACTGGAATTCCTTTAAAGTCATCAGTTTTCCAAGCAACTTTCAAAAAAGAAAATTAAAAGAAAGAGTAGAAATTGAAAAGAAACAGAATTCCATCAGCAGTGACTGCAGAGGTTTGTCCCTACCTAACATCTGGCAAGATTTAGTGAGAAACAACTGTAACCATCGAAGTTAACTGTAAGCATGATAGTGAAGAAAGTGTGGTAACAAGGGACTGACTTCCTGGTGAAAGAGAAGAGGTTTCTCCAAAAATTTGTAATTTAAAATAAATAATTCTTAGAAAAAAAAAACATATTAGAATTTCAATTAAGTTTTAATTTAATAAACTAAGAAGCCAGTTTTCAACATGTGCTTTATTCACAGAATTGAAAAGAAATTCCATTTTCACTCAGTAATCTTTTCTGTTGGCTTTAGTTCTCTTCAAGAAGGTGTAGGGGTATTGAATATCACAGGGCAGATGAAAGAAATGTATGTCTATCACAAGCCATACTTGTTCATTAATTGTAGCTGAATTCAATGGGATGTACTTTAAGTTTGAAATTTGATGTACGCCAGGAATACAACAGGTGAACCTTTTGACACCCAATACTATCTCAAGTCACACAGTCCTTCACTCAGATGATTTTCTGACACTTTCTGAGAAGCCTCTCTGTCAAAATGCTTTAGTAAATCTTGCAAGGAACACTAAACATCTAAACATGGAAATGCCTCAACAGGTACTACAATCTGTCTGTTCTCCTATTTGTAAATTGATGCAGTGCTTCAATGACCTCTGCAAATCCTCAGGGACTGGACCTGTTTGCCATTCCACCTCAAAGATTTTATGTAACCACAAGAACTTTTGTCCATCCAGTATATTTAAGCAGTTTAAAATTAATTTCATTGTACCTGAAGATATAAGGAGCTGCCCATAATTTTCAAGTGATTCCTAGGTAACTAGATTTTCTACTCTATTTCATATATTCAGTAAGATTCTAAGACACTTCTGCAGAAGTTTGGCACATCACTTCCAAATAATTTCCTAATCTGCTGATACCTTTATTTTTTGAATCCTTATCACATCACTTTTTTTCCCTTTTGATCCCCTTGTTAGCCTGCAACAAACATCTTCAATTCTTAGGTACTTTTTTTCTTCCTTTAAAGCTTTAATGACTTCTGCTCTGAGTCTTTCCCTATTTTTTCATACTGCTTGCTACATACACCTCGTGCATTCTTTGTGGCCTTAATAACTCATTTTTTAATACCTGTTGTATGCAGTCACAAAAATTACCATATTGATTACTAATTACATAAAATGGTAGTTATGAAACCAATAGTTGTTTCTAGTGAAATTTTGACAACAATCTCTTAAATTTGTATGTCTCTTTTTGCCAATGTGTTCTTTTTTTTTTCCTAATGTGTTTTTGTTTTTTTATGTGGACCAGTTTTCAAGAAAATCAGACATTCTTTTTTTATTAGGCCCTTATTGGAACTTATGGTCATTGTGATGCTTACAGTTCACTGTGTGTGATCACTTCTCCAGAAGTGGCCAGTCCAAGTAATAGATGTTGATATAGTCCATTTTCTTCTTAATTTCAAGTCTTTTTATTTAAAAGCACTTGAAATTTTTAAATGAAATGACAAAATTTTCATTTAATTTCCTTTTTTTGCAATGTCTTTTTGATGAATGATGATTTAAATTAGTTCAACTTTATTTATGACCATTTCCCCTTAAATGTGTGTGAAATCCAGTTTTATTGGACATGAATTTTTTATTGCTGTTTTATATTCTACCAGGTGAATAAAAAATAGCAATAAAATAACCTAGTCCTTCTTCTCCTCTGGTATATGAAATCCCACAGCTACATTCAGTATTGTAAAGAACTTTTTCTGTAAGTAAAATACATTCAAGTTATTTGATGTACATGAAATATTCGTTTTTATTTCATAGATAAAATTAGTACAAGTGTTTGAAGATATTTAAATGAATCTCTGTAGTAATTTTTATTCTAAGTTTTGTTTCTTTTTCAGGTGAGCATTTTTTTAAACTAAATATTTTTTAATAATTGTATTTGGGTAATAACTTCCTGAAAGGATTTCTTTTAACTATATTTTGTTAATTTTTTTTATCCTTCAGTTGAGTCATTTATTTATTTTATGTGAATAAGTATTTTTTCTTTATTTTATATAATTTCATGAAAACTTTGCTTTCATGAAAAAAAAAATGAGAAAGAAAATAGCCATTTCAGAAATGTCTACTGCTTTATTTTTTTACTTATTTTACGAAAACCATGTGGTCATCCACCAAGAAATCAACGAGTTTTATTGTAAGTTTTTGGCATTAAGTAAAACATGTTGAATAGATATCTGTAAAATGAACAATTAAGTTCATGATATGTATGATTATTGTACCACATATAATTTTTTAGCTTAAGCACTTGACACATTATAGCTATTACCCTAGGGCTCAGTGAGGAATTCCAAATTAATACCTGCATACATTGAAATTATATCTACACTTACTACAGTGTGGAAATCCATCTTTGCACATTGTTTTAATTTTTCTCATAGTTCTGAAATTTTAAAGAGAGTAGGAAACTTATTTTTATTGAAATTTAAGGATAAAATCTGAAATGGTAGTTTAGTTTGGAAAGTAAAGATCTTTTTATACCTGTTGGTTATATTGGGAATTTTCTATATGTAATTTTATTATTCCATGCACAGATTTGAAGAATTATATACCAAATATTTGAAAATACACGGTCGAGTCACATTATTGTGACCACCAGCTAATATCCAGAATAATCACCGTGTGCAGCGCGGGCAGCAGCTAGACAGGCTGGGTGTGACTCAGTAAGGTGCTGGAAGGTGTTCACAGGTATGTGAAGCCATGCTGACTTCGGTGCATCTACCAGCTGCTGGAGGGTGTGTGGTGGAGGATCCATAGAGTGAACAACATGATCAAGGTGGTCCCACAGATGCTCAATTGGGTTAAAGTCTGGGGAATTAGGGGGCCAGGGAAGTACTTTGAAGTCTTCATCGGGCTCTTCCAACCACCCTCGGACATTTCTAGCTGTATGACACGTCGCATTGTCGTGCTGGAAGATCCCATCTGCCCCAGGGAAGACAATCAGCATGTATGGGTGTATGTGGTCTGCAGGGATGGATTCATAACGAATTTGGTCCATAGTTCCTTCCGCAGGTATGAGTGGACCCAGAGAATGCCACGGAAACATTCCCAAGACCATAATGTTGCCCCCACCAGCTTGTGTTCTTCCAGCAATAGTTGAAGAGTGTTTGTTCTCTGATATTTCTTGCCTTATACTCCAACGTCCATCTGTTTGATGAAGCAGAAAATGTGACTCATTAGAAAAGGCAATCCTTTGCCAATCAACGGAGGTCCAATTCCGATACTGCCATGCAAATGTAAGCCTTTTCTGCCAATGCGCCTTCATTAGCATAGGTGCAGTGACCATCCGCCTGCATCGGAGCCCCATACACAGCAGGGTTCACTGAGTTGTCATTTTAGACAAACTTCTGGTAGCCTCCTTGTACATTCTGCCAGTGAGCATTTTCCACGTTGCTTATTAGCAATGGTGCCATTTCTCCAATCTCGATACACTTTAACTGCAGCAGCATGCAAATAGTTCACAAACTGCGCTGTTTCAGAAATACTGCCACCCTTGGCCCGAAAGCCAATAATCATCCCTTTTTGCAAATCTGATAAATCGCTCCTTTTATCCATGACAACAGCAAGTGATATGTTTTCAGATTGCCTACATCACACCTTATATACCCTCCAAGCCAGCTCATGACACGTGCCTTCTTTCATTGGCTACACACTGTTGACGGCAAAAGTAGGATGTGGTCACAATAATGTGACTCGACTGTGTAGTTGGTACCGTAATTTTCGTTGTATTATCCGCACCAGTATATAACTGCAGACCGTGAAATTCACACTTTTTTTTTTTTTTGCCTTCGTTTAATCAGCAGACTGTGGCATTCAAAAAAAAAAAAAAAAAAAAAAAAAACTCGTATGATCTGCACATCACAAATGTTGATCTGGAAGCAGAATTTCCAACAGAAAAGTCGGTCACATAATGACCCAGGAGTTTGAAGAAGTAAGAAAAAAATAGTAATGTTTTTAAATAAAGAAATTCATTTTTAAAGTTTACTTTTTTATGTTTTTATCTCCGGACAAATAAAGCTCAGTGGCATGTCATCCATAAAGCACAAAATGTAATCATGCCGAGGCAGCTCCAGAGTATTGCATTACATAAATCTTGTCATGTCACTGATGAAATGCTGATACAGAAGAAGTCATCGGAATATTGTACGTACTCGCATATAAGTCGAAAGTTTTTGGAAGAAATTCTGCTTTCAAAGTTGGGGGAATTGGCTTATACGCTGGTCAGTAAAAAAGGGCTGGACTTCCATGAATCCTTGCATGGAATTCACCAACGGGTTTGTTTGCGTTTTAGACCATGGCACATCAGATTTCCGTGTGTCACTGCGTGATTGTTTTCTGACTTGAAAAATATCAGTGACACAATCACATCCTCAGCTGTGCTCCACTTTAAGTTTAAATTTGGCAGTGTAACTTAAGCATTTCCTTTTCAAAGACATGATAAATAGCAATGAAGGAAAATATCAGCAGCAAAGACGTTGGTCAAAACGGTGAAGGACAAACTAAACACAAGGCACAGCTCACACGAGATCCAAAACAAGGAACTTTGAAAGGAGGATGCATAGGTTCATACAGCAAGCACTGTGCATACACTTTCATTGTGTAGTTGACAAAAACAGAGATGGCACAACAGTCAGAGTTGTCCTTCTCAACAGTGCAAATGTCCCTCCTCACAGCTTCCCCGTTCTTTCATTATGACACCCCTCACCTCTCCTCTCCACTCCATTCAAACTCCTGAACTGAGAAATTTTTTTCCAAAGGAATTCCTTTTCCAATTATACTCTCACACTGGCACAATTACCCTGCAGAATTTTTTGAAAATCGAAAGGTCATAAAAACTTTTTTTTAAAAATCTATGTATAATCTGCCAAAACTATATTTTAAACTTTTTAGCAGATAATCCACAGACTATAAAACAAAAATTAAGGTGATTTTTTGGAAGTCAGTTTTTTTTGCTCATAACCATATAGTTTCAAGGAATCTTATAAAGTTAAGAAATTATTGCTGAAATTTCACTTGATACAACTATGAGTTTTTATTACTGGAATCAAAATTGCATAGGTGTTAGAAAGATTGCTAGCGACCTTGTAACTGCAAAATGTAAGATTTGGTATGGGTAAATTAGTTTCCATATTAAATTTCTAAAGTGTTAAGGCAAAAAACTATTTACCTATTTTTTAACATTAAAAAAAATCATTGCAGGTGTGCTTTAAAGAACTTATTGTGATGCATCCATTATGCCCACCGTTGTTTTTCTTTCACATGTTTTACAGTGGTGATTAGCTCATTTAAATCATGAATCCTTTTTGCCTTTAAGGTGAAGATTCCTTTGGGGAATAATGCAATGTAGGCAACACGTTTTTGCTTGAGATTTAACCTCCTTTAAACCAGTAATTAATTCTTATGAGTGTTAAGAGTAATGGTAGTGGGATACTTTATGTAAATTTAAACGAAACCCATATTCGTCTTCAGGAAGAGTTATTTCCACAGCTTTGGTGACCACAACCACACAGATTTTCAATCCATTCAATGTGGTCACCTATGCTTTGGAAATATCTCCTCCTCAAGATGAATGAGGACTTCAATTGAAAATGTGAGGTAAAATACCCAACTACCATTCCTCCTAATAGTCATAAAAACTAGTTATTGTTTAAATAGTTTCATTAGAGAAAGCTACCCTCCTCTTACTTCTGATCTCTCTTTTTTGTGTCCTTTTTTGCTATCTTTTCTGCAATCTTTAGGCAACCAATATGTGTATGTCTATGCTAATGCTTCTTGAAGCTTTACATATTCTCAAAATTCCTTATACTACCTTCCAATTAAGATCCTTTACCATTCACTCACTTTACCCTATTATCTCATGTCACATTTCCATATCTCATTCATCTGCATTCACCTCTTGCCCATTTATTTATTCTTGCTATTCTTCATTAGATTCCATTTTCCTTGTAAGCCATTAGGATTAACTGCACTTCATCCTAGTGGGCTTATTTTGTAATTGTACACTTTATGATTGTTTACTGAATCATTCTTGGATTGGGACACATTATGGAATTGTAACAAAGAAAATGGCTGTCCACCTGCACCCCTAACATATATTTTTACAAAAAAACAGATTGCTTCTGGATATAATGTACATTTATTATATCAAAACAGTAATGTACATTTAATATATCAAAACAGATTGCATATATATATACTCATAAAAACTTGTTATATACAAAATGTACAATTTTATAAATTTTATTATATATTTTATATACAATTTTTATAATGACCTCAGTGTTTAAAAAATAAAAGAATGAAAAATTTTGAATAGTGGTAACCCCCATAGCAGAATCGCGGTGACGGGGGACGTATGTTGCAGGTTTTATTTTGGTCCTGCAGACAAAAACGATATCCTCTTGTAAACTCCCAATCGTAGATGTAAGTTTTCCACCTTTCAAAACTATTCAAAAAAGGAAGTTAAATGAAGTGAAGATTTATCTTGTAATTGTAATTTCCCCCCAGTATTGTTAAATATTGTATCCATGATCGGGAGTTTGGATACAATATTGATAAATATTGTATCGAAACTCCTGGTTGTTAAATATTATAATAAAATTATATTTAACAACCAACTGCATAAATGATTGCATTTCAGTTTGAAAACTGAGACAACAATATCTGAAAACAGAAGTTAATTCTTTTTCTCATGATGTTCCCTCTGCCCTATATCGTTGTTAAATATAATTTTATTACATAAATGTTTGTATTAAGATTAAAAATAGAAGATAATTTTCCGAAAATGAAAGTAGGATGGAGCAAAAATTTCTTCTGTAATTGTAAACTTGAGGCAAAAAAATTTCGACAATAGAAGCTAAAGACAGCGAAGCCCCCCCCCCCCTCCAGTGGCGCAGTGGTCTAAGTGATGGCGTATGACCATTCGCCCGAGTTGGGTCTAGGTTCAAATCCCAGTGAGGCATGGATGTTATGTTTGCCTCACAGCGCTGGCTCTCTCCCTTCCCTGGAACAAGTGGCTCTAAATTAGGGACGGGCGACTGCTTATAGCCCATTGAGTTGCTCCCGATGGTCGTTAAACCTTCAATAAAAGAAAAAAAAAAAAAAAAAAAAAAAGACAGCGAAGGTTTTTCCGGATTTTTTCCCCCACTTTTTTTCCTGCTTTGTATTTGTTTAAACTTCATTTAATTACATCATCATCATCATCATTGTCAACCATTATCAATCCACTGCTGGACGAAGGTCTCCCCAAGTTTCCTCCACAACTGTCTGTCTTGTGCCAGTCTCCTCCATGTCACTCCCGCATATTTACGAATTTCATTCACCCATCTCCCATTCTTGCTATTATTCTTGTTAATTACATAAATGTTTGTATTTAAGATCGAAAATGGAGAAAAAATTTCCGAAAATAGAAGTGGGACAAAATGAAGATTTCTCCCATAATCTCATTTTTTTTTCTAGTGATGTTCCGTTTATCCTGTACTGTTGTTCAATAACATTTTATTCCATAAATCTTCATGTTTCAGGAGGTAAAATTCTAGGTACAGAGGGCAGTGTTCTTGATTCAAGTCAGCATTGCATTTGCTGTAGTATTTAGTTTGGGCCCCCTTTTTTTTCTGTAGGTAGAAGAAATATAAGGTGGCTAGTTGGGGTTTTTTTTTTCTCTTTTTTTTAATTTCTACCTGTGCAAATTTTTATTGTTTTCTTGCATCCGGTAGTTATCTTGACCACTGAGCACCAGCAAATTATTTTGTGCAGTGGCATACCCAGGGATGGTGTAAAGGGCCATATGCACCCTCCAAAATACTTTTGTCTAGTATTGAAAATTGAAAAAATTTGTCAGTGACGTACTGACGTTATTTTGCTAGTGTAGCCATTCTGGTCTTCCATAAATAGTCCTTAGTTACTTCTTTATTTGGAATGGTCAGACGAGGTCGCATATGCCTATTATTAATGCCTACACCCCCCCCGTGCGCTTTTCCCACTCGTATGCCACCAAAGAAAGAAGACATCGAATTGTTGTTGCATGTTGTAGTGGTCAGGGCGTCAGTCTAACGAATGGGGGGGCTGAGGAAGGGAGGGGGTAAGCCTTTTATCTTGAGTACATACCATAGCAGGAAAACAAAAATGTAGAATGAACGTTACTTTGTAATGAATAATATTTCAGAAATATAAAAATGCCTGTTCCATGCACATTGTTTTCATCACTTTAGAAAGGAATGATATCGTAACTGCACTGATAAAACCAAGAATGTGAGAATTTTTCGATTGTTGACTTTACATCATATAAAATTTTATTCACTGATGCATAATTCAGATGTAACTTGATGTAAATGTTATGTGTAGTGCTTGAACAGTTCGGTGTAATTGCAGAAGTGATTCTTTGATGAAATTTAATTTTTAAATAGCGATAATTCAAACAACAAAATTTTACTTTCATGGTTTTGACATTGCAGCGACAATATGCACCCCCCAAAATTAATTTCTGAGTATGCCACTGATTTTGCGGCACCATGATATCGGTTAAGACTGACCAGGAATTTTCTGTTTGGGGGCGGTATCATTACAGCAAAATGTAAGCATATTGCCAACTGTAAAAAGGTAATTAGAACCTTGGCCCTGGAAAAACAGAATGATTCCATTAAAATGCAAATTGAAAACTAGATTAGTATGGGAGTTCTTGACCAAAATAATCTGAAACACAAACATAGAAAAAATTGTGTACAAAAAAGATTTTGTAAGACTGTTTTTAAAGAATCTTTGGTATCAGAAGGCGAGGTGCATGTGAACTTCATGACTGGGCCAAATGCATAGTGGGATTAAGTGAATCAGTCACCTATAGAATTAATGCCAAAAAAATTGATCTAATCAATTTCATTGTTGGACATAAAAAAAAAAAAGTGCAATAACAAGAAAAAATAAAGGCAGTTATTGGCTTTGTTTCCCTTTGGTTGAAAGAAGCATACCATCAAAAATGGTGAAATTGAGTAATTTACTTTAATCTGAAAAATTTAATCTTTGATACCTTTCTCTAGTTACCTACTGGCTTTCAGATTGGGACTCCTGTTTCAGATTATCACTTTAATTTAAAATTGTATTTTCCTTGAGTTTTAATTATCGTTGAATTTATTTTTGCCTTGAACTTCTTGGTAGTAATTGATGACATGGCTATTCCTAGACTCAATGAACTGCATTTATCTCAAAATTATGGTTTTTTTTTTAAGAAATAAAATGAATATTTACTGTCAATGGAATTTACCTCTTGAATGGCAACATTGACTATAGCTGTACCCTTACTCAGGGCTACAGCTATAGTCAATGTTAGCATTGAAGAGGTAAATTCCAACTTTCAAATAATTTAATGTTGCACCTCTTCTCACTATTTCCAGTCTTTCTGCCAGTTTTTTTTTTTTTTTTTTTTTTTTTTGTTTTTTGTATTTGAAGAAAGGCTGTTCATGTGTCAGAATTTCTACAGTGTCCTGCCTTTTGCACATGTCTATCCAAACCTGTTATGTTTGTCATAATTTTAATTGCAGCTTTATGCTCTCTCTCTCTCTCTCTCATTAATTGAAACTTAGTTTTTGACTTCTGACTGTTTTCCTTTTTATTAAGGAATTTGGTTACTAGTAGAGAAGGGTAATTATTTTCTTCCAAAACTTTTTTCTCAATTCCACCTTCTGAGCATTTTTTAAAAATTCTGAAGAATTTAGAACACTTATTTTTTCTAAAAATTGAGTGGCCAAATTTGCTTTTATGTAATTAGGATGATTAGACTGATAGTCTAACATTTTATTATTGTTGTTAGGTTTTTTATATAAAAGTGTTTAAATTTTTCCTTCTTTTACTAATAATTGTGAAAACAGGAATGTCGGTGATGGGGATCGGAACTATGTCTCGCTCCAGAGTGAGTTACTCTAACTGACTTAGCTACTCCAACAAAATGTATTGCTGCATATTTGTCAATGACTTACCCTGCAAAAATCAAATTTCAGCTTTAAGCTAAAAAGGAGAAGTATTTGCCAATGACAATGACAATGACATCATTTCCTTCCTTCAGACAAGTCTAAAGGGACACACCGTGATACTGTTCTCCTCTTCAGCCATTCATTGACTCCGCTTGGCACTTTGCCAACTGCGGTTCTCTCAGCTGTTTGCCGACAGTAAGGTCTTTTTGTCGAAAGTAACCAATAACCTGCTTGTTCGCTTCACACAAAAATTCGTCACAGATCATTCGGGCTGGGCGATGTACCGCTATATTGCAAAAAACGGTTTAAGTTTAACATCGAGGCTCCGATTTTTTAGCTAACAGTACTACAATGTGTCGTCTTTTGCAATATCGCGATGAGATATATTGTGAGGTACGATGTTGATGGAACCACGCGATTGCATGGCAGACATCGGAGCTTCTTCACAAATGATGGGAATCCATCACGAAGCAAACACAATGTTTAAACCGGTTCTTACCGGGCTGCCGCGTGTCGATGATGCCATAAATCGGCGAATTCGCATGTACTGCTATCTGCCAGCAGAAATTATGTTCAAACAGGTTTTGATCAGTACGATTCCAAAACTGTAAATCATTCCAAGTCATAATAAACGGTGCTGCATGTTTGTATGCAGTGACTGCGATCTCCAGGATTTCGGGAATTTACTGCAGTCTAGGAAGTAGTTGGCGGGTACTTAGCACGTCTTTTGTAAAAAAGATCGGGCATACAAATTGGTTTGTCCGTCCGTCCGTCCGTGGACACCACCATATCTCTGCAACCATTAGTCCGATTTGAAAAATTGTTTTTGCATTGGGAAGCTTAAAATATGAGAATGATGATCCTGGCATTCCGAGTTTTTGGAGGCGTAACTTTGCCGCTAGAGGGCGTAAATGCAGATGATATCGAATTTAAAATGCATTTTATTGCATATATTTGCTTCTAAATATCTGATTGAAAAAATTATTTCTTCCTTTCGATACCATTTATAACGAAGGCTATTTTAGACGTAGTTTCTTTTTCAAGTAATGCATAGATTTTCCACTAGTGGGCGTAAAGGTAACTTACATTTCACCTGATATCTCTGCTCCTAAAACTCTGATTTGAATTATTCTTTCTGCATCAGATACTGCTCCTAATGAGAAATGTTTTTCATCTAATTTCAAAATTTTGATAAAGTCTGGTTTGGTCACCAGGGGGCGTAAGCGTTTATTTCTGCTTCTGATGTATTTGCAGCAAAACCGAGCTTCTGAAAAAATTCTTTCGTAGACCACCAATATCGCTCACCTCGGAAAACGTTTTGAGAAACACCTGCTTAATATAGTGCATAGTTTTCTCTCCAGGAAGCGTAGATGTATATCTTATTTTTGTTGATATCTCTGCTTCCAAGATTAGGATTTGAAAAATTATTTCTTTGTTGGAGAGCATTTCTGGTGCGAAATTTTTTTCATATAGTTTCAAGTTTTTCAAGTAATGCATAGATTTTCCACTAGGGGGTGCAAAGGTAACTTGAGTTTCCCGATATCTCCGCTTCTAAAACTCCAATTTGAAAAATTATTTCTGCATTGGATACTGCTCCTCATGAGAAATGTTTTGCATATAATTTCTAAATTTTGATAAAGTATGGTTTGGCCACCAGGGGGCGTAAGCGTTTATTTCTTCTTCTGACATATTTGCAGCAAAATCCAAGCTTCTGAAAAAGTCGACTGAAAAAATTCTTTCGTAGACTGATACCGCTCACCTCGGAAAACGTTTTGAGAAACACCTCCTGCTTAAAATAGCTTATAGTTTTCCCACCAGGGGCCAAATATCTTATTTTTGTCAATATTCCTGCTGCTAAGCGTCTGATTTGAAAAATTATTTCTTTTTTGGGGGGAGTGTTTCCGCTATGAAATGTTTCTCATATAATTTCCAATTTTTCTTAAATTCACAAATCTGCCACTAGAGGGCGTAAGCTCACATTTCCGTTTACAGCAATATCTGTGAGACTAAACACCCGATGTAAAAGATTCTTTTTCGGTCAGATACTACTAACTATGAAAACTCTGGGATGTAAGGTCAGGTGATGCGTAACATCACAGCCTCTCCTTGACAAATGTCAACCCCGCCTTCTCGTGGTGCATCCTGTTCCCACTAAAGGGGGCTCTGACGACCGCAAATAGCGGTATAACTATACCATCGGGATCAGAGGAAATGCTATCCCACACTCACCAACCCGCTTGGCCAGCGTGGTGAGTTATGGCCAAACACCTCCAAAATGACTCTACAACTTAAATCTTGGCCCTCAGTCTCCGGCAGCTATAATGTACCTGGCCAAGGCAGCGGCCAGTGCGACATGAAGGCAGAGGGTGCTAAGAATCCCCCGGAGGACCGGACTAGGCTGCCATTTGATGCTGACCTTGGCTACCTACAACGCACGCTCCCTATCTTCTGATTCAAGGCTTCTTGAATTGGAAGAGGAACTACAAAGGATCAAGTGGGACATCGTCGGGCTAAGTGAGGTAAGGAGAAAAGGAGAAGATCTCATTGAACTGAAAAGTGGACATCTCTTCTATTATCGTGGGTCAGATACTGGCAGAACTAGTGGTGTTGGATTTATAATAAACAAGAAACTGAAGGATAAAGTGGTAGAAGTTGAAAGTTCCTCGGACAGAGCTGCACGACTTGTTATCCAACTCTCGAAAAGATACCAGGCTCAGATTATTCAAACTTATGCACCCACCACAAGTCATCCTGAAGAAGAAATTGAAGAATTTTATGAGGAAATTCGTCATCTAAATAATAAAGGTAAGCAGCACTTGAAGATAATTATGGGAGATTTCAATGCAAAAATAGGGCACCGGCAACAGAATGAAACTTCAGTAGGTAAATTCGGTCACGGCAACAGAAACCAGCGTGGAAATACTCTCGTTGAGTTTGCAGAGGCAGAAGGATTTTTCATCTTGAATTCCTTTTTCAAGAAAAAGCCACACAGGAAATGGACATGGAGACATCCAATTGGGACGACAAGTGAAATTGATTTTATTATGTGTAACAAAAAATTCATCATCGAAGACTGCAGTGTGCTAAACAAGTTCAACACAGGTAGTGACCATAGATTGGTGAGATGTAAGATGCACCTCAACACTAAACTGGAACGTGGCAAGCTCATAAGACAAACAAAATGTATTGACATAACCAACCTTAAAAAACACCATAATACCTTCAAATTGGAACTGAAGAACAGATTCTCTGCTTTAGAAGGCCTAACATCGGAAGAAGTGGATATTTCGGAAGTTAACAGAAAAGTAACCAAAGCTCTTATGGAAACAGCAACAAAATTAGCTGGGTCTAAGAACAAGTTGCATGTAAACAAATTATCAGGAAAAACCAAAATGTTGATGCAAAAAGAAGAGAGATGAGGACAACTAAAGAAGATGTGACTTCCAAAGTGGAATATATAGAGCTATGCAAGACAGTAAGAAAAAGTATCACTGAAGACGTAAGGAAATTCAACTGTGAGCTAGTGAGGAAAGCAATTGAAAACAACCAAAGCCTAAAGATAGCAAAGGGACATCTCAGTAAGGGAAGAAAACAGATTATGCGGCTCTGAGAAAAGAAGATGGTTCTATAACAAGAAATAGAGGTGAAATTTTGACAAGAGTGAAAGATTTCTACTCCAAATTATATGAAAGGGATGATACATGTACTCCAGACATCATGAAAGGTACCAGAGTTCTTCCAGTCCTCCCAGCAGAAGTTGCACATGCAATCAAGAACATGAAGCGGGGAAAGCTCCAGGAGAAGATGGAATTACTATAGACATCATACAAGAAGCAAGTGGAGAAATTGAAACAGTACTCGCCCAAATTTTCACTCGATGCCTTAATGAAGGGAAGATTCCTGAGGATTGGAACAATGCTACAATGATCCTGCTACATAAAAAAGGTGACATTGAGGATCTCAGGAACTACAGACCTATCAGCCTCCTATCAGTGGTTTATAAAATCTTCACTAAAGTTCTTTCACACCGCTTGAAGGTAACACTGGACATGGCTCAACCGAGAGAACAAGCTGGATTCAGGAGTGGCTACAGCACAATAGATCATATCCACGTACTGAGAGAACTAATTGAAAGAGCGAGGGAATATGAACTTCCATTGTGCATGGCTTTTATCGATTATGAAAAAGCCTTTGATTCGGTGAAACCATCAGCAGTTACCACGGCTCTGAAATCCTGCGGTATTGAAGATGCATACATTAATATTATTAATAACATCTATGAAAATGCAAGTGCAAAGATTCGGCTGTTTGAAAATACAACACACATAAAAATTGGAAAGGGAGTGAGACAAGGTGACACCATATCTCCGAAGCTCTTTAATGCCACATTGGAAAATGTCTTTCAATCACTGAACTGGGAAAACAAAGGGATAAAGATTAATGGAGATTATCTAACCCACCTTCGTTTTGCTGATGACGTAGTCATTTTTGCAACTACCCCATCAGAGCTGCGGAGTATGATCCAGGAACTTGCTGACAAGAGTAAAGAAGTGGGATTAAAAATGAACTTTCAGAAGACAAAAGTGATGTTCAATGCTTTTACAAGAAATGAAGATTTATCGATTGATGGAGAAAAACTGGAGATAACAGATACGTTTGTTTATCTTGGACAGCAGATATCAAGTGAGGGTCACATTGATGAAGAAATTAATCGGCGTACAAAACTTTCCTGGAGAGCTTTTGGAAGAAACAGCATAATTTTCAAGAGCAATATGCCATTATGTCTTAAAAGAAAAGTGTTTGATCAATGCATCCTTCCAGTGCTTACGTATGGTGCAGAGACGTGGACCTTAACTAAAAGAGACATACAAAGGCTGCAGACAACTCAAAGAAGCATGGAGAGGTGCATGCTTGGTATAACCAGGAGAGATAAGAAGAGGAACTCGTGGATCCGAAAAAATGACAAGAGTGGAAGACATCATGATCAGAGTTAAATCCCTGAAATGGCAATGGGCTGGACATACTGCCAGAAGGACAGACCATAGATGGACAGCCGAAATTTTAGATTGGATTCCAAGGGACAGGAAAAGACCCAGAAAAGACCACATGGGAGATGGGTGGATGAAATTCGTAAATATGCGGGAGTGACATGGAGGAGACTGGCACAAGACAGACCGTTGTGGAGAAAACTTGGGGAGACCTTCGTCCAGCAGTGGATTGATAATGGTTGACAATGATGATGATGATGATGATGAAAACTCTGTGTGTCTTTTCTTCCGAAAATAATGTCCAATTTCACTGCTAGTGGGCGCCAATGTTGAATCTGTTTTTCTTAATATCTGCTTCTAAATGTACGATTTAAAAATTCTTTCAGCACCAAATGTCATTTACCATGTGGAACACTTTAGGTTAGTATTTGAGGAGTTTTATAGTTCACAGTTCTACCACTGTGTTTGTGTACTTCTGCTTGCAGCTGTATCTCTGCTTCTAAAAATCCTAATGAGAAATTTCTTAATTTTACTGTATGCCATTCTCCACGATAGAGATGTGGTGCATTATCATCTTTAAACAATGCACAGAATTCCCGCTAGGGTGCATAAAGGTCAGTACCTTTTTCTCACTGTCTCTTCTTCCGGGAGACATATTTGAAAAGTTCTTTTTCGTTAGCATAGATTTTTCCATGAATATTTTTTTACTTTCCCATTAGACGTAGAGTTATATCATGTTTCTTTCTTTATTTCTCTCTTTTAACTGTTCGATTTGAAAATCTGCCTCCGATACTTTCCTTCTGCTGTGAGAAACTTTTTATGCAGAGTTTGTTAATTTTCGTTACATACTTTTTAGTTGCTGGTGGAAGTAAGTAGCTGTTTCTATTTCTGGATGTTTTATCGGTTGAAGAAATCTGGTTGATATTTGTCCAACCAGTTGCATTGGCTTTGAATAACTTTGATAAATTTAATTCACATCAGAAAAGATTCAAGACGTGCTCATTACAACCCAAAATTTGGTGTGATCTTTCTTTTCTTTTTTGTTCACGTTTTAGCAAAACAGTATAAAGAGATGTATAGGCATTTAAAATTACATCTGTATCATTTTCTGAATGTCAGTCAGTGCACTTCCACTCTTTTGGAGAATTATTTCATTTTCTTCAACATTTTCAAAATACTTAATCAGGCCTAGGCTAGGTAAAAAAAAAAAAGCCTAACTGCAGATTTCGGTATTTCCCAATGGAATTGCGCCATAAAAATTGGTATAAATGCACTGCACGTTGAGTAAACAGACCCAAAAATATTACACTTTCAAAATTTTTAGTCAGGCCTAGGCTAGGCACAAAAAAAGAAAAGGCTTGACTATAGATTTGGATACTTTTCCGATGGAATTTCACCATGAAAATAGTTATAAATGCACTGCATGTTGAATAGATAGACACAAAAATATCACACACACAAAATTTTTAATAGGCCTAGCTAGAAAAAAAAAAAAAAAAAGAAAAAAGAGAGAAATAAATAAATAAAAATAAAGGCCAAACCATAGGTTTGGGTACTTCCTGATGGAACTTCACCCGGAAAATCTGTACGAATCACTAAGTGTAAAGTAGATGGACAGAATAACATTATATTAAAAAGATAATAATCAGGCCACATATTCAGCATGTATTCAAAATAATAAAATTAAATGCTGCATCAAAATGTAAAGAAGCACTAAGAAAACAGAAAAGTCTGCAAGCAGAGAAAGAAAAGAAAATCAGATGTGCTGTGGAAAGAATTAAAAAACTGAAAGAAAGAAAAAGTTGTTGGAACAGGCTGAAGAAGCTAATGCAACAGAAGCAGAAGTTAAAGCAGCATACACATAGAAACAAACTGCAGAGTTAAAGCTATGTCATACATTACATTTGGATTGTTAAAGCTTTTCATTAGTGACCTGAGGGCTAAATGTTATCCAATGAGGAAGTTTGCATTTTTGAACTTCACTTTTAGTTGGTAAAGTTCGATGAACACTTACCGCACGTGGGGCTTGGCTTTCAATCCATATTTCCGTTACGTGGATGCGGCACGGGATTTTTTCATTTGGCCACGGGTCTGCTTCTTCTTTTTTTTTTTTTTTTTTTCTCCGTTGGAATTTATTTTGTCTTATCACCAAATGAGTTTTTCCTTTGCTGCATCCTCATTTACTTCAATATTTATTCATACCCGAGTACTTTCGGTACTACTACTATACCGTCTTCGAGGGGACATTTTGCTCCAACTAGCACGGACCGTGTCAGCTGGGCATTTCGGTGGTTCTCGCGGGCTGCTTCTGGCACCTCCAATATCGGAAGTAAATTGAAACAATGAGGAAGTGTTTGATTTAGATAACTTTTTTTTTTTTTAGTTTTATGTATGCACAGTAATACCGAGCCTTACATGTCTACTTAATGCATGTTCGCTATAACATATGTACAACATTTTTACGCCGCCTGGTGGTGCAGTGGTCTTAGCGATGGCCTCTGATCAATCGTCCGAAAGGGGTCCGGGTTCGAATCTCAGTGAAGCATGGATGTTGTGTTTGTCTTGCAGAACGGGCCCTCTCCCTTCCCTGGAACCAGTGACCCTAAATTATGGAAGGGCGACTGCTTTATAGCCCATTGAGTTATTGAGTTGCTCATTGTGGTCGTTAAACCTCCAATAAAAAAAAAAGCGTTTTTACCCATTCCCGACATAACTTATTAACATCATGCTGAACATTTCCACCAATTGGAAGCTGCATACTTTGAAGTCTAGAAATGTTTGTTTACGGTATGGTACACTTGTTTCTGGCTTCTCTGCTTGGAGGATGAGGAATTCGCATTGGTATTGCTTTTTTATTGTTTTACTAAGGACATTTTTGTAAAAAGTCTTCCAATAAAAGAAAAAGTGGTGCTAAAAGTGAAATATTGGTAAAATGCTGCAGAAATCCATAAACTTACAAGAATAAGTGGACATAATAAATATAAGGCTGGTGAGTTAATAACTAAACTTTCAAACTCTATGAAATGGTCCTAGCCACCCCACATATTCAACAGACCATACTCTTATGTAAATTTTTTTCTTTTGCTACGTAACAAACACACCTTAAGTTCAACCTATGGAACAAGGAGCTATTGCCACTTTTGAATCGTATTATTTATTGCATCATGATCTGAAGGCAGCTTATTTTAGTAACTGTTAGTAAGGACTAGGCAACTGTTAAACAGTTTAGTCGTGATTATAATATTTTGTATGCAGTATCACAGGAACTTTGATAGTGCATGAAAAATGATTACACGGTAATGCATGGTTAGACTTTGACATAAACTTTTTGTCCACAATTTGTGACTGATTTGGAAGGATTTAAACCAACTGTTAGATTAATAATATTGTTCAAGAAATTCTCTAGCTACCCGAAAAGCTTGATTTGGAAACTGATGATGTGAAAGAATTGTTTGCCTCACACAGTAAAAGACTTAGCACTGAGGGCTTGATTGAACTGGAAACATGGTCAGGGAAAGTGGCTCATAAGAAGACTCAGTTGAATAAATTACTAAAGAAAATGTACACTAACAAACATTCACGATTAAACTTTCAAAATCATAGAACAGCTTGTAAATAAAATTGATAAGTGTGGCCCTGATAATGAAGTGCAGTTCTTCAGTTGTGTATATGTTCGGATACTTTATGCAAAAGTGTGAAGCTTGTTTTGAATAGCATTTATTTTCTGAGTAAATAATGTTGTCAAAAAATGAAATAAATTACTATTAATTTTAATTGTTGATAACAGTCTAAACCTTTATAATGTACTTCTTATACTCGCTTAACATACTTTTGCGTAATGTGCCGGTTTCCCCGTTACAAGTAATTCTTAATAGTGCGATATTTTGAGTGTTTCACTAAATGCAAAGCTTATTTTAACTTTTTAGAAATTATTTTATATACTCAATTTACCCCTTTAGTTTCTTAATTACATAATGAGATTTTATATGTAATTAATTAAAATGGCCAAACTCCTACACTGTTGACAGAAAGAATAGTCGAGAAAACTTGGCTTTAGGGTCAAGAAATGTCCCGTAAAAGTCAAGGAAAGGTCAAGAAATTGAGTCTCCTGAAAATGGTAGACACCATGATATATATAGTGATTGGAAAGCTACTTTTTAAAAGTAGCTAGCTACTGCTGTAACTACATTCTGGAAAAAGTAGCTTGCTGCAGTTACAATTACTTTTTCTGAAAAAGTAGCTAGCTACATTACTTTTTTTTTAACGTTATTACATATAATATTTTTTAACAATATTATGTGTCGCTACTTTTGAAAAGTAGCGACTTTTGCTACTTTTCAGCTACATTTTTATCTTTAGGTTTGCACAAAAGTTACAACTTCTAAGGGTGATATTTATGATATGTACATTCTTACATATGCATTAAAAGTAAAATACCGAGGCAAATTACACAAATCATTTATCTTTGTATTTGCCTATTAGCTGTAGTCACCATGTGTAACGTATTTTAACATATTAATACAGAAACTGCAGATTTCTGAGGGTCAAAATTTTAAAAAATACTGGTAGAAAGGAGTATCTTTTGAACATTACGTATTAAGTCATTCACCATTGTTTTTTCGGAAAAGGAGTTAACCACAAACATGAACAACTCCTAAGGCTATAAGTAGTCATTCAGCCCTAATTTGGGGCACTAGTTCCTGGGAGAGAAGTGAACCAGTGCTTCAAGGCAAACAAATGACTCATGCCTTATGTGGGATTGAACTGGGCACATCTATCATGAATGGTCAGAAATCAGCATTTCATCACCTTGGCAGCTTATCCAACTCATCTGGCTTTTATAGTTTTCTGTACATATGCATACATTCTTGTCTACAACCCCGCTCCTGTGGCCAAGTGGCCTGCGGTGTGGGCTTCGGATCAGTTGTCCGAGAAATGCTCAGGCTGGTGTCTTTGTTTGATGGCAATGATTATCTCACCTCCCTGAAACTAGTGGCTCTAAACAGGGAAAGGCAACTGCATTTAGCCCTTAGATTTCCTCAAGGAGGTTGTTAAGAGTCCTCCATACTCCGTGCAAGATAGGATTTCGGCACGGTCGTCTGGAATCAGCTCCTCTGGTGGACACCCCCCCCCCTACCGAGCTGTCAAGTTCAGTTAGGGGGTGTCTCCTGTAGGACGACAGTAGGAGAATGCCTGCTAGGCACTTGGGGTTACTAATTGCTTTTATATGACCCCGCCTTTCAGACCCACCCACATCTGGTTTCGCAAGCGCACGACGTATAGTTAGTGTTTCTTTCAGGCATACATCCAGGGGGCGAAGCCCTCCCGGAAACGAACCCCCCCCAGACATTTTAGGATACCGAGCCAAATTTTAATAAATTCAGGCTATGATGAAAAAGGAAGTTTCGTTTCTTTTTATGCTACAAAAATTTCTCCAATTATATTTTTTTCAATATTTGTTCAAATGGTACTATTTTTAGTTTATTTTGTTAAAAAGTGTATTACAATGCATGGTATTCTTCAAAATATAATAAGTAGACTAATCATACCTAATTGCCTGGGAATCGTAATTCAGGATCAAGAGTGCGTTGAATGCATTTTAATAAGATGAAAATTTCAAGCCCGCGGACTCCCTCCTTTAGCTGAAGAAAGTTTGTTATTCCTGAAATGTTTGAAGAAGTAATATTAACTATATCAAAGAAGCATGTAGAATTTTTCTTCGAGGTGGGGAGGGAGGGGGGGACAAAAATAGAAAGTTTTTGAAATCCACCATCTGAACAAAATCAAAGTTAATGAAAACCTAAAGAAAAACTAAAGCATTTTTATTTCAATGTAAGTCAATACATTTTTATTAAATTAAGGCATTTTTTTCTAATGTAAGTCGCATTTTAACCAAAAAACAAAAAAGAAGACGCATTTTCCGGGGGCGGGGGGCAAGGCCCTCTCTAAATGCGCCTCTGTGCTAGTTATACAGTAATTACTTCTATATATATAAATATAGTAGTTAAAATTATATATATGTATAGCAAATGGAAAACTTGCCCCCTCTAGGGTTCCATTTTGCCCCCCCCCGTCCAAAAAGTCCTGAAAGAAATAGTGCGCTAATGCCTTGGTAGAATTGTGTACCATATTGGACGAAGTTTCATTCAGCAGCAGTAACTTCGCTAAGAATGATCGACTCGTCTGGGGGGCTAAACTCATGCGCCATGTATATATAAATTACATTATTTCATAATATTATAAGTTATTTATAATCAAAAGACAAGTTCTTGAAAACCCCAAAAATCATTTTAGCATATTTTTTTTATTAGTACCTAGAAATAAACAATATAAACTAATAAAAATATACACTGTTTATTCCTAGGCACTAAGACGTCTTGGTAAAAAGACACCCCCCCCCAAAAGAAAAAATTACACCTGTGTGTTTACATGTACTTTTATCAATTAAAAAGAAAACATCCTGAAGCAAAGCTGTGCTGCTCGACAAGAGCAACTCAAAACTAAAAATACCCCCAGAGAAAATACCCCTGAAAACTGAAAACCAGTAAAAATACCCCCGGAGGGGTTCACTGTAAACTGCCACACATCTTTCAGCAACTTGGCCACAAAAGTTCAGGGGGGGGCTATAAAGATATTGCCGTTTCCGGGCCTATATTGAGAACTGAATTGGGAACTCCAACCGAATTTCGAGAAAACGTTCTATGTAAGCTAAGCTAGAATTGTACTTTAATTTGAAGAAATAAATTGCCGAGGATTTTATGTACACTTAGTTTGGGGGGCTCTACCCCTAACTTCCGTAATATTATATTCTAGGCCGCTGGAGTTTGGCAGTGCGTCCAGGATGTTCCCCTTGAAGCGTCCGCAAGGTCCGTAAGCTTTGGGGAGGCTTTCCCCCAAAATGTTAAAATGGACGTAGAGCTGTAAACATTAGTACCGTGCTTTACATAATGATTCTGTACACGACCACGAATTTTCAGGAGAGTGGGGTGAATCCCCCCAGTTTCTAAGAGGTCTTCAGGGGTAACATCAAGGATACACTGACCAACTCTAGCGGTCCAGAATATAAAATTACGGAAGTTGTGGGTAGAGCACTCCAAACCAAGCACCTCGTATCCCTTTTACAGACTTCACCAAATTTCTGGCGGGGGGGGGGGGGGGGGGAAGGGCATACATAGTCTGCCACTAAACACAGCATAAAGCATAGAAATTGATAGCAAATCCCTTACCTTGAACACTTGTCTGCGATCTTAGAAACTTGGGGGAGGGTGAATTCATCCCACCCTCCTGAAAATTTGTGGTTGTGTACAGAACCATTATAATAAAGCATGGTTCTAATGTCTACAGCTCTAAGTTCATTTTAACATTTTGGGAGCACCCCCTTCCCAGCTCACAGACTTCGCGGACGCTTCAAGGGGAACATCCTGGATACGTTGACAGACTCCATCGGCCCAGAATATTACATTACGGAAGTTGGGGGTACAGCCCCCCCCCAACCAAATGTACCTCGGATCCTCGGCAATTTATTTCTTCCAATTAAAATACAATTCTTGCTTGGCTTACATGGAACGCTTTCTCGAAATTCGGTTGGAGTTCCCAATTCAGTTCTCAATATAGGCCCAGAAATGGTAATCTTTATAGCCCCCTCCCCCCATTGAACTTTTGTGGCCAAGTTGCTGAAAGATGTGTGGCAGGGTGCCGGTAAATTGCCACACCGGAACACTGCCACACATCATTGTTCCTGTTTGGTAGTTTACAGTGAACCGTTTGTTCTGGGGGTATTTTTACCGCTTTTCAGTTTTCAGGGGTATTTTCTCCGGGGGTATTTTTACCTACTTCCACCCAAAGCACCTTTGATTTATTTAGAATATCGAAAGTTATGAGATACCAGATTTCTCCTTGTATCACAGGACATTTTTTCTAAATTTTAATAAATTTGGCAATAAATATAGCAATTTTTGTCTGGAACGCATTTATTTCGTGTTACAGAGCTCATGTGCATCAATTACTTGGGTTATCAATGGTTATAAAAGCCTTTCCAAGGCTGCAAATAATCCCTTATGTTGAAGCTTCCATATTACTGTAGTTTCATAAATAACTAAGGGAAATCAAATGATACTTCGGAAAGCTTTTGTCAAGTTGCACAACTTTGTTTCAGAGTGTTTTTTGAAGGAAATGTTATTTCTAAAGTGATTTCCCTTTGATTGTGCCATCCAACATAATATTTAAGAAAATTTCCGTCCGGTTTTTTTAAGCGGAAAATTATTACAGAGACAAACTAATGGAAGAAATAAAATGATGACAGCACTGTTGAACTTGTGTGGGTTTTTTTTTTATGAGTGATATTTTTTACTTGGTTGAGGTGCACTCAATTTTATTGAACCAACGTGCAAAGTTTTCTCCTTCGTTCTCTTTCTTGTGTGCATTCATCTTCAGCCGATGTTTCTTGGTCATTCGATTATTATCAGTCTTCATAACTTAAGTGGCTCACGACCAGTTGCGTGCCAAGAGCATTTGCCACCCCTTGTACAAGAACAGTTTTCAATTTTTATTCATTTTTACATGAAATAAATACCTTTAGCAACATCATTTTCTATTTTCCATAAATTAAGAGTATTCATAAAATAATGATCTCATATAAAACTGAAGGGAAAAAAATCTGTAAACCTCAGTTCAGATGACGCTATGAATAATCCAAGAAGCCAGCTTCCTCATTGTCAATTTACGAAAAAGTCCACTTTACCAGTAAAAAAGTTTCGTCATGTACGATGATAAACATATTACAGTTTGCCTCTTGGAGGGAGGGCAATTGTGATATGTACCGTATATGACATTGAACATGACGGGCGTCTTTTTAATTGTATTCCATTGTATTCTAACCAAAAAATCTCTCATATGGGTACACATACAAATAAGTTGCATAAACCTAAAAGCAGAATTTGAAATAACTGGTTTTTGTATTAAATAAAAATATTTTTTCCTATAAACTAAAAACTGAAGCTTCGAGAAAGCACAAAAATATTCGTAGTTTTAGTTAAAATTAACTTCTGTGGGGTTTTTTTGGTTTTTTGTTAGAAACTTTTTAACAAAGTAAAAATTGTGTCCAAGTCTCTAGCACTTTTGTTTTTAATACTAGCGATCAGGACCGTAGCAAGCTTTTCTCAGCTGGGCAGGCGAGACTTGAAATTACGCCCATTTGAATTCAAAATTACGCCCCTCGAGTTCAAAATTACGCCTCTTCGAGTTCCACTCAAATAATACGTGATTTTTACTTTCTCACACTCCACACCGCCGTTATAGGAAAGTATCATGATCGTTCAAAATATCGCATTTCAGGTTTTTGACATAATTTTATTGAAAATGTACAAACTAGATAAATACCCAAGAACCACAGGATATAAATGCCAAGTAAAGCGTAAACATTATGTAAACGCCGACAACACAACACTCCACAGAAATGCATAACGAAAAGCAAACCAGCGCAGAACGAATGAGTATCGGATGGTGAACATAGCAATAAAAAGAAGCTCTAGCGGTAGGGCTTGGAAAAATTCCATTCTAGGTTAAACGCTCAGAGAACTTTCTGCGACAAGTACAGATGATTAATTGGTTCTTCATCCCTACAACATGTTCGGAAAGGTCGTGGAGATTAGACATATCAGCATATTGTTGTCTATGTCTCCATTCACTGTTTTGGAAAATTCAATTCATGGATATGAGATGTTCACACCTCATAGTGTATGTTACTCTGTATCCTAGTTACTACATGAAATATTGTATGAGACTAACACAAGTCTTTATAAAGAAAATAGTGAAAGGTGTAACTTCCTTTTTTAGTTACAATTTCTATTTTTTTACATCTCCCAGAGCATGAATCTACGCCCCTGGAATAACCATTCTGGGAAAGCAATCGCCCTCCCTGTAGCTACGGCCCTGCTAACGATACTTATATCTGAAAGTCGTTCATGTTTCACATTTTGGGCTGCATATGGCCTAGTGGTCAACTTCGTGACTGCCACGGAGGGACCTCAGGTTTGATCCTGGGCGGGCACGCCATTTCATGAATTGATTCTTCGTTTCCGGATCGTAAAGATACGCCCACGTTTCATCCCTTGTCACCAGAACAGGAAAAAAGTGCCTTCATTGCCTTCAAATGCTTCCAACAGATCAGAGCAGACTTCCACCCTTCTCTCCTTCAAATCAGGTGTCAACTGCCGAGGTGCCCACTTTGCACACACTTTCCGATACCCTAAGTCCTTCACCACCTTCTGTATGGCATTGTGACCACAGCCCAGTTGTGCAACAAGCTCACGGTTATGACTCGTCTCTCCGCGCATATCAGTTCTTCCATTCGTTGACAATTCGTGTCAGTGGTCGCAGATGATGGTCTCCCACTGTGTGGCTTGTCTTCAAGCTGGTTTCCCCTTCTTTAAACTTCTTTATCCATCTGTGCACATTGCTCTTGTCAATATTATCATCTTCGTAAACATTCTATAGCCTTCTGTGGATGTCGGACAGCCTGCACCCTTCCTTCGTCAAGAACTCATTGACGGCATGTTGCTTGGAATCCATTGTTTACTTACAATGAATAAGAAGGGTTACTATAGAGGAAGAGTTACTCTACCAACTTGTGCAATTTGAACAACCTCTGTCAGTTAATAAAAAAAGTTATGCCCATTTTTGCATTACTTTCGTTATAACCCTCGTATAAAGAATTTCTGGTCGGATCGGGAGATTTTCAGATCGGAGAATTTCTTTCTATATTTCTCCTTTTAACTGTTCGATTTGAAAATATCTTTGTCTCTGGTACCTTTCTTGTACTATGAGAAACTTTTTGTTCGCCATTTGTTAATTTTCGTTACATGTTTTTTAGCTGCTGGTGGAACTAAGTAGATGTTTCTATTTCTGGATGTTTTATCGATTGTTGGAACCGGTTGATTGTTTTCCAAACTGGTTTTGTTGACATTGAATAGCTTTGATAAATTTAATTCGTGTCAGAATGGATTCAAAAGACGTGCTTATTACGTCCAAAAATTCGGTGTCTTTCTTGTTTTTCTTATGGGTCTAAACCAGTTCAACAGTTGGAAATTCTGTTTTCTCGGCAATTGTTTTACCTTCAGCTCACATGCAATTAAAATCTCCATGTGTTCTACATTCTTTTAAACAGCCATTTACTTGTTTTAACATTTCTATTATGGTTGGTATAACTGCAAAAGATTTTGGCATTAATTTGCTACAAACATTAATTTTTGAAGAAAGAGTGTACCAAAATGCTTAATCTGTTTTTCTAAAAAAAAAAAAAAAGAGTGCCTTTCTGAAAGAAATAAACTTGCATATTTTGTGTGTGTGTGTTTATTTTTTCTTCTAAGAAAGATTGGTAAAATTTCATGTATCACTGTCTCTAAAAGATTGGTTAAAGTGCTAATATAACGTATAGTGGATTACATCCAAACTGTACTGCAGTCCTCGTTACCCTTACTGCATCGATCCTATTTTCTCACCTTGTTTCACAGCACGGTTTTGCGGTCAGCGCTGGGGACTGTCTGCTCAAAGTACATAAAATGCATAAGAGTTTTAAGTCGAAAAATGATGTTTTTTGAAGTCCATTGTGTTTTTCCCTTCATATCGGCCCCATTGTCATAGCGTTGACCAAACATATCATGAATGCTGAAATCTTTTAAGTTAGAAAAAAATTTAGAAAAAGAATTTAGTTCTTTGCTCGCAGTATCTGTTACTGAAAAAAATAATGAAAATTATCCTCTGATTCCAAGTCGTTTTCTATTCACTTTATATAACGAATTATTTTTACTAAAAAAATTAATGTGCCATGTAGCATTACGATTTCTCACAGTAAAACGTTTTCCTTCTCCCATGTCACTGATATTAATTTATCAACCATAAGATTTGACTGAGGCATCTTGATGCGTTCCTGCTCACGACAGAGAATAAACAGAGAGAAATGTTTTTGTGTCAACTAAAATCTGCCAAGAAACAGCACTGTTTCTTCGATTGAGTGAAAGAAACCACAGGACGGCCCCAAGCTGAATTGCCCCTCCTTGCCCACTTGCCAGCCGACCCCTAGTTGTAAATCATTCCCCTTCAGCGGGGGTTGTGTGATCTGATCCCTGCTTGCCGAGGGGAAAGGAAATCCCGTGTATTCCACCGAATGCGAAATTGAAACAAATATATAGCATCATGCAGATGGAAAAATCAATATATCATGTCACTCGTATGTATTCCCAAATTTTTATATTTCGAGAGAAAATATCAAACTACTTTTCTGTTTTTCAACCTAGCTGATATCAAGATTAGAACTTTTTAAAAATAACTGTCAATCTGCCCATTATTTCACACTTTAGGGATAATAATTAAAATATTACTCAGCAAACTGATGCTAATATAGAAAGACAGAAAGGTGGTTCAATGTTTATTCTACATGTGAAAAAATGGGATTTCTAAATTGTTTTTTTATATATGTAATTTGGTTCTGCAAATGCGTGTTTTGAGCTATTTTTCACGAGGTATGGAGGACCCTTAAATTCCGAAACCAACAAAAAGGTGCATTTTCCCAATGGATTTTAAGAAGGGTATTGTACTTCAAAGTGTAATGTGTATTAGGTACATATTTCTGAATAAAATGGAAAATGATAAGATAATCATTTCTTTTTCTCCCTTTGCAAGCGATATATGTAATAACACAGTGATGCTTTTTTAACAGCTTGTAGATGGAACAGCAATTTTCTTCAGATTTTGTGCGAGGAAATATTTACCTCCACATTTCCACAAATGTGTATCTGATTATAGTTTCACCACTTTTGTTATGTGACCTTTTTAAATAGTAAATATGTACATTCAGCAGTTGAAAGGGTATATGGAAAACAAAAAAGATGACACCAAATTTTCAGTTGTAAGGAGTACATCTTTTCAATCCTTTAAACTTTTTCAAAGTAATTTATATTCAGTAGAACTGGTTAGAAAAAATCAGTCGGAAACCGGATTTCAAAAATTGATAAAACATCCAAAAATAGGAACAGTTACTTACTCCCACTAGCGGATAAAAAGTACATTACGAAAACTGACAAATTGGGCATAAAAAGTTTCGCATAGCACTAGGAAGATATTGTAGATAAAAGCATTTTCAGATCAACAGTTAGAAAAAACAGTATAGAGGGAAACATGATATAAATCTAGCCCCCCCCCTCCCAGCAGAATAATTTTGCATAATGGAAAAATTGATAATATTCTCCAAGCAAAGACTATGCTAAGGAAAAAGAATTTTTCGAATATGTTTCCTTAAAGAAAAGATAGCGAGAAAAAGGTTTTGACATTTACACTCCCTAACTAGAAAGCTGAGCACTATTTAAAGAGGATAATGTTCTCCATCCATTTTGTAGTGAATAGCATACTGTGAAAAAAGAAAAATTTCAATAGGGTTCTTAGAAGTGGAGGTACAGCAAAAAACATAAACACAAAAGCACCATCTTGTGGCAGAACTGTGAATTACAAAAAACTAAGCAAGCATAAGCAAAGTGTTTTGTAAGGTAAATGGTATATGGCTTTAAAAGAATTTTTTTAATCGGACATTTAGAAGCAGATATATGTCAAAAAACAAATTTAACATATGTGCACCTAGCGGGAAAATTGTGCATGATTTTGAGCCAGAAACATACACAAAATGCCTTTGTAGTAAGTAGTATCTTTACCAAAAAATAATTTTTTCAATAGAGTTTTTAGATGCACAGATGTTATTAAAAATATGCTGTTGACAGAAACATGAACTTATGCCATCTATTGGTACTCTTATGCTTTAAGAAAAATTTGAAATTATATGCCAAACAGTTTGCACTAGAAACACTCTCTGACAGTGAAGGAAGTTTGCAAGTCTGACTCTTGGAAGTAGACGTATGAACAAAAATAAGATACACGTCTACTCCCTCTGGTGGATACACTACGCACTGTTTTTTTTATCAGAAAGTATTCTCAAAAGGATTGCCATGGTGAGCATTATCTTATTACATAATAATCTTTCAGAAGCACAGATATTGCTATAAAAAAAACCATCAGAACCAAAAATATACTCTTACACCACCTAGTGGCAAAACCATTCTTTACCAAAAATTAGAAAATGACATGCAGAACATTTTCTTCCATGAGTTTTATCTGACGTAAAAAGAATCTGTAAATCAAACTCATCTTTGTTATATGGCTTCCTAGATTATTATATTCAAACTAGTTAACTTTTTATGGGATTTATCTAGATAAATTCTTAAAATTTCTGCAAATTTTCAAAGAGAACTCCTCTCCTTCATCAGGCAGTCTTTCGTTCAATCTCCGTCATGGTCTTAAATGAAAGACTGCCTGACAAAGGAGAGGAGTTCTCTCCAAAAATTTGCAGAAATTTTAAGAATTTACTTAGATAAATCCCATAAAAAAGTTAACTAGTTTGAATATAGTAAAAAGAAATTTTCAAACAGGTCTTTTGAAAGCAGAGATATCGGGGAAATCGCAAATTAACTTTACATCCCCTAGTAGTAAAACTGTGCAATACTTGAAAATAAAACAATCACAGACATTGTAATTGTTCTTTGTTTGAACTTTTATCCCACTTTGGTGGCACATGTCTGGCCGCCCATCCGGGTTCATGTGCTGGTGATGGGGACAATATTTGGTGGCCTTGGCGAGGCCCTCTGCCAACTGTACAGGACTTCCGAGGACATCTGCCGTTGTGCTATTTGGAGATTTTCTGCCAAGTCATTCTTCCAATCGAGGTAGTGGCCTTTTACATTTTTTGAAGTGCATCTAGAGAACTGTCTTCTGGATTTCTTTGAGGTTTTTTGGCATGTATCTATCTAAACAGTGTATTTTTAAGAAATAGTAAATAAATAAATAAATGATTAAAATAATTACTCTATACATCTTATTTTGCCCTGTCATTATCAACGGGTTTTCACCTAGTACTAAAATAGTCTTTGTTATAAATGGTTTTGAAAGAAAGATTTCTTCAGTCAGACATTTAGAAGCAATTATATATATTTTGGAGGGGGAGGTTAGAGGTTTAATGACCACCATGAGCAACTCCGTGGGTTATAAGCAGTCACCTGTCATTAATTTAAGGCCACTGGTTCCAGGGAAGGGTGAGAGCTAGTGCCATAAGACAAACACAACATCCATGCCTCACCGGGATTCGAATCCAGACCCACCTGAGATGAATGATCAGAAATCAGTGCTTAGACCACTGCACCAGCGGGAAGGCACAGTCATGTGGAATAATATTTTTTGAATGCGATAGTATCTATTTTTTATACCATCAAGTGGCGAAGTTATGTGTTATAAAAAAAATAGAGAACAAGGATTATCATTCTCACATTTCAAGCTTCCCAATGCAAACAGGTTTTTTCAAACTGTATTAATAATTGCAGAAATATGGTGTCTACAGACGGACGAATAGACGAAGTGATACTATAAGTATGTTATTTTATTTTTTTGCAAAAGAAGTGCTAAAAATAGTTAATTATTTCGCTGGATTGATAATGTGAGACAAGTTAAGCACTTGAACATAGGTAGCAAACCCTCAGTCTCTGTTCCAACTAATAATGCTTTAGGAAATATGTGATTTGAGGAATCATATTTCATTTTGTTTTTAAAAGTAGCACGATTTGTACCATAATTTTCACTACACAAGCTACTTTATTTTGTAGCGTGCTACTGCTACAACTAAATTTTTTCATTTGTAGTGGTGCTACATTTAATGCTACTCTAAATGTACCATGCTACAGTAGCAGCACTACTTCTGATCAGATCAGATCAGATCATATGTAGAGGATTTTAGGAAGGGAGTGTCTGACCCCAGGTCTTAAACAACCCTTAGAAATAGGAAGCTAGGAGATTTGAACTAGAGTGCCCAATAGGAAAGTGACACGGAAACGTGGTAGAAAGAGGGATGAAGACGCCCTTATTTATTACCGGGGGCCAGTACCCGAGGTCCGACTGCTTAATGTACCCATCCGACTCACGACGGATATTTAGTGATTCGAGCATTCGTACCTGCCTGGGATCGAACCCGAGGTATTCTCCGTGGCAGTCACGAACGTTAACCACTAGACCACCTGTGGCCCACTACTTCTGATCACTGAGTACATATACATATATACACAAAAACACACACACCCTTTGCCGAAAAAAATGAAGCACCCAAGAAAGTCGTTCAATCCTGATGAAACTTTGCCTGCAAGTACCTCAGGGCTGAATATGTAAATGATTAAAAAATAAAGACCAATCACAAAATAGTGGCCTTCCGCAGTGCAAGGGAACTGTGTGTCAAGGAGGGTCTATCAAGAGAAAAGCTCGCTCGCATGGGCAATTGTGACAGCTGATTGTGATTGCATTAACCCCACGGACTGTGAGGATGCTCCACATCAGATCTGTGCACAATACGAGCAGCTGAGTGAGTTTGAGAGAGGATGTATGATTGGGCTGAGAGAGGCTGGTTGGTCAAGTTGCCATATTGCCAGGCATTTGGGTCTAGTGATGCAGCAATTAAACGATGATGGCGCCAATGGGTCGAAGAAGGCACCACACAGTGGCACGCTGGCAGTGGACGTCCGAGAGCAGTAACAGTAACAGAACACAAGGATCGAGTGATTGTGACAGCCACACAAACAGAACCAAATTCATTGCTGTCAACTATTGACATGTTGCGACGTGTACTGGTGTGGAAGTGGTCATCCAGACCAT
The DNA here is from genome assembly GCA_039090855.1 of Macrothele yani. NCBI lineage: Eukaryota > Metazoa > Arthropoda > Arachnida > Araneae > Macrothelidae > Macrothele > Macrothele yani. The sequence goes on along the minus strand of CM077001.1, from coordinate 64,145,070 downwards.
TACCAGACAACTTGCAGCACAGAGACTACATTCAAGGAGGCCACCTACTACTGACCAGCAAGCATTACCAGTCCTGGTTGCAGTGACGTTGGACCCGATCCACATTGGATAGTGTCCAGAGGCATGTTGTCTTCAGTGATGAGCCATGGTTTGCACTTTGCACCAATGATCAATGCATCAGCATCTGGAGACAAGCCAGCCAGTGCACAGATCCTGCCTTTACCATGGGATGGCACACAGCTTGCACACCAGGAGTGACTTGTCTGGAGAGCCATTTCCTATGATAGCAGGACACCCTTGGTAGTCTTTCGTACCATCCTTTGTGCTCAACAGTACGTCAATGACATTCTACAACCTGTTGTATTACCGTTCCTGTTGCAGCATCACTGAGCAATTTTTCAACAGGATAATGCCTGACAACACACAGCATGGCTGTCCTAGACCTGCCTTCATAATGTTGACATCCTTCCATGGTCAGCTTGATCGCCCAACCTCTTACCAATTGAACATGTTTGGGACGTAATGGGATGCCACATGTGGCCATCCAAGCCAGCCACCCCCCAATTCAGACACTATCTGGCACGCTATACCTCAGGACAGTATACATGAACTGTATGTATCTATGCTATGCTGGGTAACCACTTGTATCCAAGCCAGAGGTGGTGCTACAACATACTGACTTTTTCTACTAGTGTAGCTGTTTTATCCAAATAAATGGTTCAACTGCTCTAGAATTGCAATAATTTCCTTTCCTATACATGTACATTGCACATACCAATTTTTACCTTGATTGAAGGATTAGTTCTGCATGCTTCTTTTTTTTTTTTTGCAAAGAGTGTATATACAGATTATGCTAAAAGTTACTTTACCATAATATTTACACAATTATATTTCAACTAAATTGAAGTGTACATCAGGGAAATTAATAATCAAGTTAAATCAAATGTTCAAAATGACTTTCTTCTTTCCCTAAACAAAGTTGGCACTTTTTAGATGCTGAGTGGAAAAGTCTTCTCAACTCCTGATCATTTCTCAACTAGTCAAATTCTGCTGTAATTCTTTCAATTCATGAAGACTTCTTGGTTTAGTCTCACAAACTTTATCTTTGACCATCCCCCAAATTCCAAAATCGCATGGCATTAAGTCAGGTGACCTTGAAGGCCATTCAACAGTATCCCTTCTTCCAACCCATGTGCAAGGGTCAGAGGTGTCCTGAAGTTCCTGATTTTTATTTATTTTTTGTCCTGAAATATCTTTATTTTTGTTCTATTGGGTTGTTGGCAAAGTCATGACGTATTTTAGCCATGTTTTGCAAAGGCCATTTATTGATAGAAAGAACAAAGATCAATCAATGATATAATGCCTGTTTTGTTCGATAACCTTTTGCCATCTGTCAGTGAGCTGCAGAATGCCTCGTTCATAGAAGGACTTGTCTTTCATGGCGAAAAACTGTACAAGGTGCTGAGTTACAGCCTCATCTGAATTGAACATTATACCATGCAAGGACTGTTCAAGAGAGTGAAACAAGTGGAAGTCTGATGGTGCAAGGTTAGGCGAGGCGAGTATGCTGGGTGTGGCAACACATCCCACCCAAGCTCCAATAATTTTTGGCGGGTGATCAAACTTGTGTGTGGTCTCGCGTTGTCGTGATGGGCACACAACACCTTTACGATGAAAGAGCTCTGGACGTTTCTGGATGATGGATTCGTTCAAACTGTCCAATTGCTGACAGTATACATTCGAATTGATTGTTTGGTTCCGTGGTAGGAGCTCGAAAAACACGACACCTTTAAAATCCCACCACACTGAGACCAGAACCTTCCGCTGATGAATGTCTGCTTTGGATGTCGCTTGAGGCGAAGCAGCACGTTGGGACCAAGACCGTTTGCGCAGCACATTGTTGTACACAATCCACTTTTCGTCACCAGTTATCAGTCGTTTAAAAAAAGGATCGTTTTCCTCACGTTTAATGAGCATATCGCAGATGTTTATATGCGCCGTCAATTGAGCTTCTTTGAGTTCATGAGGAACCCACACATCGAGCTTGCTTACGTATCCCAGCTTCTTCAGGTGGTCTTGAACGCTTTAATGATGGATGTGCAATGTGTCTGCACATACTCATCGTGTCGTGTAACGTGGGTTTGACTCGATCAATGCCTTGATTTGGTCGTCATCAACCTCGGTTGTCCTCCCGTACCGAGGAGCATCGTTGAGGTCAAAATCACCAGCACGGAATTTTGTGAACCACCGCTGGCACTGACGTTCTTGTAGAGAATTATCACCGTACAGTTTACGCAACTTTTTACAAGCTTGACACACGTTCTTCCCTTTACAGAAGTAAAATATGGCGAAAATGCACAGTTTGGTCTTCCATCTTCAACTTGATGTCAAATCTCCGCAAATCAACCAAATCGCACACTATTGCTTTTAGACTGCAGCTAGAACTGGCACTTGTTGAATGCCATAGTGATAACAGAGCTGTGCATGCCTCTAGTACTTTCAAAACCGCCCAACCGCCATCGGGTGCCAAAATACGTCATGACTTTTCCGACAACCCAATATATCCTGAAAATTTAAATAATTAAATCCTGAAATTTTAAAAATAAACAGTAAATCTGTTGTATAGTGATTCATCATTCAGCATTTACAAATACTGCATAAAAAGAAAATGGAACTAGAGTGGAAGAGAGAGCACTCTTGAGTGATGCCATCGCCCAAAACTCTCACACGTGTAAGCTGTGATGCACACAAATGCATTTCCACTTTTGTGAGATTACCCGAGAATTGAATGCTGATGTGAACTGGAACTTTCATGCATCGTTGTCCATGGAAAGGGGTGGGGCTTAAATCACTGATGACTTTGATCTATGTGTAGCTGTGGCACTCGCTGCTTTGTGCACCCATGGAATGAAAGCAGAGCTGTAAACAAAGGATGTTGTATCACATGGATATTTTGCATGGCTGATGAATACCATTTTTTTCCAGCTGTTTTTTTTGTGACAGTGTATTATATTGGATAACAAACAGCATATTCCATGATCCATTGTGTTTAAGTTCCTATTAAAATGCTGTGGAAAACAAAATTTTTGCCAACTTGGTTAGGAAATAACAAGAAAGACCAAAATGGGGACATAGTGAAAAATTGGTGCCTTGCTAATGACAATACCTTTTTGGCCACATGCTTTCTGTGCAACAAGGGCTTAGGGCCTAAAATTCAAGGCAGAATGTCAGGCTTCCTGCCCCACAAATATCCTTCCAGAGGCATAGCCAAGGTTGGGGAGTCCTCAGTTCCGGACCTACCCAGGGGGTCTGAATATGAATTTAAAGCGATATATATGTTTACATATTAAAAAAAAAAAATTCTCATTCTGAGAGGCCTTCACCGATTAACCAAATCCATGGACCTCCTCACCCCCCAGAAATTTCTGGCTATGCCTCTGTTTCCTTTGTAAAATTATTTGCTTTAGAAATGGAGAAATGGACCAAGGAGGTTCTAAAATCTTTGATCTCAACTTCGCTTCCCTCACTTTTTGTTTTCTGTGCCTACTTCCCTGGGAACAAAAAGTGGTTTCCCTGTGTCATAGCTTCCAATCCTTCCGATTTACCCGGAAAGTTTCTGATTTTGGGGCGTCTTTCTGATATTGCGATCGGAAAGTGATTTCTTTTTATTTTTCATTCGCATACCAAAAATCCGTATTTCTTACCTGGCAAGTATTACAATTTACCCGTAAAATTTACTGAAATTCTACTTGTTTTATGGAGCGACTTTTTTACAGATCTTTTTTAACCTTACATGTTCAATCATTTATTATTTTGAAACTTAATTGTTTTTTAAAAACCCTTGTTTTAGGACCACCAACTTCTTGTACTAGCATCTCCTGTTTTGTGTCAATTAAGTGAATTCGCAGCAAGTTTTTCATCACTTAGAATGTGCCCTGTGGAGGCATGGGGTTGAAAGACTGGACGGAGGCAGATGGGAGGGGGGTTAGCACGCACATGTCAATGTGTTTGACCCTCCCTAGCACTGTCAAGTGCCAAAGTGTGTGTGTGTGTGGGGGGGGTGCTCTTTGCTGCAGACGGTGGAGAAATTTTTCTTAATGAAATTTTCTCTTATTCTTAATATAAGTGAGTGAAATTTTTGCAGTGTCGAGATGCTACAACATAAATTTTGGTTTTAATTTTCGCTAGAATCCAGTGAAAACTGTAGAAGTTATGCATACATTTTTTGTAAGTTTTTTAGCTTCTATTCAGCCCATCCATTAACCAAGAGAGGGCTTTTTTTATACATAAATTTCTACCATTTCCTTTTTTATTTAAAGCTTTTCTTACGCATTCCAAGCCACTGTTTAAAGAAGCATTTATTTACTGTTTTAGAGAATAGTGGAGTGCATTTTAACAGGATTTTTATATATAGCGTTTGTCATGGAAACACTTTTCCTACGATGTCATTAACACGAAACTTAATCAGTGATGAAAGCGGTATCAGTCAAAACAAACGTGGCAGTATCAAGCTTTCTTTTTGCAGACTACAGGAAAAGTACGAAACTGCCAATTGTAATGCTACCTTGCAGCTCAGAAAGAAAAACAAGGATGCATTTTTGTGAAATTTCAGTATTTCGTAAAATCTGCCAATAATTACCATATTTTCCTGCGTACAGTCTGCACAAAACTACCCCCACCCAAAGAACAAATTATCAGATAGTCGGCACTTAAAGTATCTCAGATAAAATCAGATGGGCAGGGAGATAAATTCCATAAATTGTTACAACACCGTTAAAAATAAAGATATGTAAAAAGGGATAAAAGGGGGTGCTCAGAAATGCTGTTGGTTGTAATGACACCTTAAAAACAACTAACCTATATCGGCCCATATATCGAATTTATTTTTAAAATGCTGAATATTTAAGGGTGCGGTGGGCACAAAAAAATTGCGGTGTGTGGATATTTGCATGCAATAATAGTTAAAATGTTTATAAAAATTAACGAGCACCATCGATATATCGATTAAAATCAATGCAGAATAATCGATTAAAAATCGCTTATATTATGTGAATTTAATCGACCATATCAGCTAAATGCTCGCAAATTTTTTTTTACAGATTTGAAATCTTGAAAGTTGGCAGGTTGGCAGGTATGCTGTGTTACAATTCTGGTTTCCAATCTCCCATTTCTTCATGACCCAATATTTCCCATATGCCAATGTTACTGGCTTCATCACTGTAAGGTTAGGATGCGCCTGAAAACCGGAGAGTTAAATTGTTAGTTTGTATATTTGTAGCCTGTATGTGCTGCTGTTTTCCGTAGTGAGAGATAAATTAATCTTTTTGTAGTGAAAGAAAAACTTCAAAACCTAAAATGAAAAGGTGCTATCTTTCTAGCAGTCAGAAAAGAAATTTGAAGAAGTGTATCCCAATAGATTTTTTTTCTAATTCAACAGCCTACTTACTACTGAAGCTGTGGAATCTATGAATCTAGAGGAACAGTGTATATAGCATATTCTAGTACTATGCTTAGTACTGGCACTTAACATTCAGAAGTGGAAAAGGAATAGGCAATCATACTTCTAATGTCAACATGAAACATCCAGCAACTTTGTCTGAAAATGTTGATGACAGGTTAAAAACTGAATTAATCAAATTTAGTGCATACTCCAAATTACAAAATTATGATATCCTTAAAAATATGCATCACCATCATCATCATCATCATCATCATTGTCAACCATTATCAATCCACTGCTGGACGAAGGTCTCCCCAAGTTTCCTCCACAACGGTCTGTCTTGTGCCAGTCTCCTCCATGTCACTCCCGCATACTTTCGAATTTCATCCACCCATCTCCCATGGGGTCTTCTTCTGGGTCTTTTCCTGTCCCTTAGAATCCAATCTAAAATTTCGGCTGTCCATCGATGGTCTGTCCTTCTGGCAGTATGTCCAGCCCATTGCCATTTCAGGGATTTAACTCTGATCATGATGTCTTCCACTCTTGTCATTTTTCTGATCCAAGAGTTCCTCTTCTTATCTCTTCTGGTTACACCTAGCATGCACCTCTCCATTCATCTTTGAGTTGTCTGCAGCCTTTGTATGTCTCTTTTAGTTAAGCTCCATGTCTCTGCACCATACGTAAGCACTGGAAGGATGCATTGATCAAACACTTTTCTTTTAAGACATAATGGCATATTGCTCTTGAAAATTATGCTGTTTCTTCCAAAAGCTCTCCAGGCAAGTTTTGTACGCCGATTAATTTCTTCATCAATGTGACCCTCACTTGATATCTGCTGTCCAAGATAAACGTACGTGTATGTTATCTCCAGCTTTTCTCCATCAATCGATAAATCTTCATTTCTTGTAAAACCATTAAACATCACTTTTGTCTTCTGAAAGTTCATTTTTAATCCCACTTCTTTACTCTTGTCAGCAAGTTCCTGGAGCATACTCTGCAGCTCTGATGGGTTAGTTGCAAAAATGACTACGTCATCAGCAAAACGAAGGTGGGTTAGATAATCTCTATTAATCTTTATCCCTTTGTTTTCCCAGTTCAGTGATTGAAAGACATTTTCCAATGTCGCATTAAAGAGCTTCGGAGATATGGTGTCACCTTGTCTCACTCCCTTTCCAATTTCTATGTGTGTTGTATTTTCAAACACCCAAATCTTTGCACTTACATTTTCATAGATGTTATTAATAATATTAATGTATGCATCTTCAATACCGCAGGATTTCAGAGCCATTGTAACTGCTGATGGTTTCACCGAATCAAAGGCTTTTTCATAATCGATAAAAGCCATGCACAATGGAAGTTCATATTCCCTCGCTCTTTCAATTAGTTCTCTCAGTACGTGGATATGATCTATTGTGCTGTAGCCACTCCTGAATCCAGCTTGTTCTCTCGATTGAGCCATGTCCAGTGTTACCTTCAAGCGGTGTGAAAGAACTTTAGTGAAGATTTTATAAACCACTGATAGGAGGCTGATAGGTCTGTAGTTCGTGAGATCCTCAATGTCACCTTTTTTATGTAGCAAGATCATTCTAGCGTTGTTCAATCCTCAGGAATCTTCCCTTCATTATGTCTGTAATCATTCAGATTCTTCTTCCTGAGAGTACCGTAAAATCAAATTCCGCCAGATAGAAGGAATGTATACAGGCATGTCTTCATTACAGCATTTTGGTCCAAGTTTAATGATATGTAGACTCTCAGTAAAAGGCATAGAACGTTTATTAAGAGCAGTCGACAGTAAGCTTGCATTGTCCCAATCAGGTCTCAAGTCTTTTTCAGTAACAATTTTTGAAAATGTCGAAGCAGCAGATTCTTTACGGATGGCATATCTGTGTTCAGCCCAGCGAGTGCCCAGGCTTCGATAGGTCAAGCCCACATAGCAGAGATTTGTCGATTGTCTATTCTTGTCCAATAGAGGAATGTTATAAACTCCAAAATGGGAAGTAATTGGAACTAGGTCTCTATCAAGTCTAATTAATGAAAATAGGGTTTGGGTTTGAACCCCGAACCCAATAGAGTATTTTTACATACATTTTTCAATATAGCAGGGATCGCATTCCTCCTAAAATTCCTAAAATTCCTAATATTTTGTGACCCTCCTTAAATTCCTAAAATTAGACCTAAAATTTGCTATTCATCCTAAAATTTTCGTAAGCTTATTTTTATTAAAAACACAACCGTTATTAACGCCAATAAATTTACCATTACGGTAAGGTAAAAAGACCTGTTATTGTAGAAACACAGCCTATATGCTGTGCTGCTGAAGGGAGGGAAAAATGACGCCATCGAGATGCACTTGCTTCGGGGCGGGGCGTCCATTTTTTTGCCTTCGAACAGTTTTCGAGAGTAACAAGAGATCTAAGGGAAAAGGGGAGGGGTCATTTTCACCCCTGGTTTGCGCTGCAGACGAACTCCGTGGCACGCAGAAGATCGTACTTTTATTTTTGTACATGCCTTGTGGAACCTCCTCTTTCTGCTGTTTTGTTATTGTAAACCGCAGGTGGGTGGAAGCAAAGAGGAAACATGTGGTCTCCTTCCGTAACCTCCGGTAATGACGATGGGATGGTAGCTGAGTTAATTATCTTGGCAGGCAGTAGAGCACGTGATCATTGACCTTCGATCATGCGTCGGCGACAGCGACCTTCGATGCGCAATATATCTCAGCTCCGACTCGCTTTGACTGAACTTGCGTGAGATGCGTATGATAGTTTCTGGTTTTACGTCTTTTATGGTGTTCTCTGTGCTGTGTGCAGGTTCAGTTCTCTAGTGGTGACCTGCTTTTTTTTTTTTTTTTTTTTTTTCATATCTTCTGACATCCTCGCAGCCAAATTTCGGGAAGTTGTCTGGTTTTGCAATATTGGAACGTGTTTTTGTACTTCCCTTTCATTTTCTGGTTAGTAATACAAGTGTTTAAGATGCCTAAATCCAAAACGAAATTTCAAGATGCGTGGCTCGCCAAAGAATGGACGGAGTGAAGTTGAAAGAATGGTGTTCTGTAACTGAAACAATATTTTCTGCTAAGTGTATATTGTGTTCAGAAATTTTCAACATTTCTAATAGTGGCTTTTCACAAGTAAAAGCGCATCATAAAGGAAAAAAACATTTGCAGAAATTTCAAAGTAAATTTCAAAATAAGTCCATCCTGAAAGCCTTTGGAGGACGGGATCTTCAGCCCAAAACAAATATTAGTGAAGTACTGAGTCATGATTTACAGTTGGCTAAAGCCGAAGCATTATGGGCCATGAAAGTTGCTAAGGACAATATGTCTTTTGTTTCATGCACTGAAACAGTTGAACTTTTCAAAGAAATGTTTCCTGATTCTGCTATTGCAGCCAAAATGCAACTTAAAGAAAAAAAAGTTGCTTATGTGATATCACATGGATTGTCAAAATATTTTGAAGAGGATTTGAAAAAAGACATTGCATCTAGTAGCCCAGGAAAGGTTACTATAGCATTTGATGAAACTACAAATACACAAGTGAAACGGCAGTTGGATGTGTATCTCAGGTACTGGTCTTCAGAAATAAATTCAGTTTCTTGCCGATACCTAACAAGCGTTTTTCTGGGTCATGCAACAGCAGATATTTTGCTAAAAGAAATTCTTGATGTGTTATCATCCTTCAATATTTCGTTGAACAGAATTATTTGTGTATCCATGGACAGCCCAAATGTAAATAAGTGCTTTTTACGCAAATTCAATGAAGTTGTAAAACCAGAAACAGGCCAGAAATCTTTGGAACTAGGTTTTTGCAACCTGCATGTTGTTAGTAATGCATTTAAAAATTTTTTGACAAGCTTAAATATAGATTTTGACGAATTTGCTACTGATATGCATTACTTTTTAAAGAGTAGTGCTGCAAGACGAGAGGATTATAAATCTGTTGAGGATATAACATTTCTCACTGCCAAATTTTTTTGCGTCATGTCAGCAACAGATGGTTAACCTTTGGTTCTGTAGCCCAGAGGCTCTTGGATCAATGGCTAAATATTACAGAATATTTTTTTAAACTTCTTGCCATCTCAAAAAATATTTGAAAAACAACTGCGCAATTCGGCAAGGTATAAAAGAATTCACTGTTTCCTGAAAAATGAGCTTACTCCTTGCTATTTAGCATTAATTTCATTTTCACACCAAAATTTTGAAAAGTTTTCATTATGTTATCAGAGTGAAGAACCAAAAATACACCAGTTATATTCTGATTTAAATACTTAAATGAGGAATGTTATGGCTCAGTTTATCCAAGATGATGTTATAGCAGGGAAATTTGGAGAAGACCTAAAGAATGTAGATTTTGAAAACAAAAATTCATGGAAAAAACTAGGGGAGTTAGAAGTTGGTATGAAGACAAAAAATCTCCTCAGGAATGTTCAGGAGACCAGGCAGAAATTATTTCTCTTAGATGTAAGATCATCACTAATTGCAACCACAAAATATTTAAAGTCAAATTTGCCATTCTGCAATCAAAAGCTAAGAGACATAGAAGTTTAAATTTTAAAGGTAAAAGAACCAAAGAAAGAGTCAACTCAACTTTCAGTCACTGAAGGACTTTCGGAAATAACCAGAATTTCAAGTGTTTTGCATCTTTCTGAGGAACAAATTGATAGAGTAAGAGAAGAGTGGAAACTTTTAAATTGCGATAAGCCAACTCTAGATGAACTAGTGAAATTTTCAGAGGAAGGGCATATTCCAGTTCGGATTGATCATTACTGGCGTAATATATTTAGTATTAAAGACTCTAGCGGAAAAGAAAAATACTCAAATCTTGCTAAACTCATAAAGTCAATTTTAGTTTTACCTCATGGTAATGCTGATGCAGAAAGGGGATTTTCGGTTAACACTGCTCTGTTAAGGAAGGACAAGGCTAACTTAAAAGACTCAACTATAACATCATTAAGAATAGTTAAAGGGGCCATTAAACACTATGGATGTGTAAGTAAAGTTCCCATAACAAGAAATTTGTTAAATAGTGTTTGTGATTCACATAAATTTTATAAAGAGTATGTTGATAAGCTGAAGGAAGAAGAATTAAAAAAGGTAAAAGAAAGGAAGCAGAAAGAGAGGAAAATAAGGAAAAGCAGCTAGAGAAAAAAGAAAAGCTGAGTTTGATGACAAAATAAAAGAAAATGATGCAGAAATAAATAGACTTAAAAACGATAAAAAAGCCTCCCTAGCAATAATTCAAGAGGGAACAGAAAGAATGAGAAAAGCTGTAGAAAAACAAAATACTGTTGAAATAGCAGTTGCCTCTAACTTGATCATACAAGGTTCAGCTGAAATAAAGAAAACTGAAAGTAAATTAGTTGTGGTAGAAGCAGAAAAAGATAGGCTAATCAGGAAAAGGTTAAAACAATAATATGAAAAAAGTAATTCAGTGAACAATTGTACATAGTTCTTGGTTTTCAATTACCTTTTTAGGATATTATAATTTAATGTGAAACCTGAAAACTTTACTGTGAAAATCGTGAATTGCTTCTGGTTCAACAGCATATTAATGTTCAAAGTGAAACTTGAATGTGGTAAATATACTTGAATATGATAATAACACGTGAAAAGATAAGAACTGAACATTAGAAGTAAATCATACTTAAACTTTAGACATTAGACGTTATGCAAAAAATTTGGGTGTTAACTTCGACCATATATACTAATGGACTGCACATTGGCAATAGCTGCATCAAAGCCGCCATGGCTCAAACATTGGGCACGTCATCATCAGACTCCAAATTTCGTGTACAAATGCTGTTATGATTACTAATTTACGCTGCAGAACTTCAGTGTTTTCGGTGTATTATGTGAATGCGCCTCATATATAATGAAAACTCTTCAGGTAAGTTTACTTATGAGCTATATACATGCATGATCGGGTTGTTTACATTTTGTGATTTATAATGTGATGAACATTTGCGAAGAATTTGGAACATGCATTCCATTTTTTTTTCTTAAGTTACTATATTTTTATATCAATAGCTGCAAGTTTCTGGTTAAGTAATTGAACTTTATTGACTTAGGTATTTAATTCGTTTCTTACCCATGAAAAATCATAGAACTTTCTTTACTATATCGCTCAGAGCAACCATAAGCACAGCAGGTGTAACCCATCTTTTTGACTGTTGTCATGTGATTTTATGTTGGAGCCAGAAATTTTGATGTCATGCGCAGTCTATCAGTATATATGGTTGAAGGGTGTGAAGCAAACTCTTTACAATGTATACAAAGTTGTTTTACTAGATGTATACAAATATACATCTAGTTTTTATTGAAATACACTCCTAAAATTTTCCTAAAATTTTTCTAAAAATTCCTAAAATTCCTAAAATTCCTACCTAAAATTTTCCAGAAGTATGCTATGATCCCTGATATAGAGACCACAGATTTTTGGTAGTCCATGCTCTCCACATACTTAATTGTGGGTACATTTCTAGTGAGTGTTGTGTCTACAGTAATTCCATCTTCTCCTGGAGCTTTTCCCCGCTTCATGATCTTGATTGCATGTGCAACTTCTGCTGGGAGGAGTGGAAGAACTCTGGTACTGGTACCTTTCATGATGTCTGGAGTACATGTATCATCCCTTTCATATAATTTGGAGTAGAAATCTTTCACTCTTGTCAAGATTTCTGCCTCTATTTATTGTTACAGAACCATCTTCTTTTCGCAGTGCCATAATCTGTTTTCTTCCCATGCTGAGATGTCCCTTTGCCATCTTTAGGCTTTGGTTGTTTTCAATTGCTTTCCTCACTAGTTCACAGTTGAATTTCCTAGCGTCTTCAGTGATACTTTTTCATACTGTCTTGCACAGCTCTATATATTCCACTTTGGAAGTCACATCTTCTTTAGTTGTCCTCATCTCTCTTCTTTTTTGCATCAACATTTTCGTTTTTCCTGATAATTTGTTCACATGCAACTTGTTCTTAGACCCAGCTAATTTTGCTGCTGTTTCCATAAAAGCTTTGGTTACTTTTCTGTTAACTTCAGAAATATCCTCTTCTTCTGATGTTAGGCTTTCTAAAGCAGAGAATCTGTTCTTCAGTTCCAACTTGAAGGTATTATGGTATTTTTTAAGGTTGGTTATGTCAATACATTTTGTTTGTCTTATGAGCATGCCACGTTCGAGTTTAGTGTCGAGGTGCATCTTGCATCTCACCAATCTATGGTCACTACCTGTGTTGAACTTGTTTAGCACACTGCAGTCTTCTATGACGAATTTTTTGTTACACATAATAAAATCAATTTCACTTGTCGTCCCATTTGGATGTCTCCATGTCCATTTCCTGTGTGGCTTTTTCTTGAAAAAGGAGATCAAAATGAAAAACCCTTCTGCCTCTGCAAACTCAACGAGAGTATTTCCACGCTGGTTTCTGTTGCCGTGACCGAATTTATCTACTGAAGTTTCATTCTGTTGCTGTTGCCCTATTTTTGCATTGAAATCTCCCATAATTATCTTCAAGTACTGCTTACCTTTATTATTTAGATGACGAATTTCCTCATAAAATTCTTCAACTACTTCTTCAGGATGACTTGTGGTGGGTGCATAAGTTTGAATAATCTGAGCCTTGTATCTTCTCGAGAGTTGGATAACGAGTCGTGCAGCTCTGTCAGAGGAACTTTCAACTTCTACAACTTTATCCTTCCGTTTCTTGTTTATTATAAATCCAACACCACTAGTTCTGTCAGTATCTGTCCCACGACAGTAGAAGAGATGTCCACTTTTCAGTTCAATGAGTTCTTCTCCTTTTCTCCTTACCTCACTTAGCCCGACGATGTCCCACTTGATCCCTTGTAGTTCCTCTTCCAATTCAAGAAGCCTTGAATCAGAAGTTAGGGAGCGTCCATTATACATAGCCAAAGTCAGCATCACAGATGGCAGCCTAGTCCGGTCCTCCGGGGATTCTTAGCACCCTCTGCCTTCATGTCGCACTGGCCGCTGCTTTGGCCAAGTACATTCCAGCTGCCGGAGACTGAGGGCCAAGATTTAAGTTGTGGAGTCATTTGGGAGGGGTTTGGCCATAACTCACCACGCTGGCCAAGCGGGTTGGTGAGTATGGGATAGCATTTCCTCTAATCCTGATGGTATAGTTATACCGCTATTGGCGGTCGTCAGAGCCCCTTTAGTGGAAACAGGATGCACCACGAGAAGGCGGGGTTGACATTTGTCAAGGAGAGGCTGTGATGTTATGCATCACCTGACCTTACATCCCAAAATATATGTATTGCCATAAAAATCTGTTTTTTGGACATGCAGCTATTTAAATTATTTTAATGAGCATAGCAAAATTTCAAATACAAATAATAATTTCTAAGATTAAATACATGCATCCTTACATCTGCAGCAAAATGAAAATTCTGGGACATATGTACATACAATTCTTCTGATACATGCAATTTAGTATTGCAATAGGTTGTAATTTAGGATGATCTCAGTTTCTCATATTTTTAATAAAAAATACAATCTGCTTTGCCGTAAGTTCAGTTGTGCTCATTTGCTAGGAGTCATTTATCAGTACACTGAGAATTAAAATCCATGGCATGTTGATTCACATTGTTGTTTTAACGGGTAAAACAGAGTGCCATCAGCAGGTTTTACTTTGATTTCAGTACAAAAAAAAAAAAAAACCATTTAAGTTGTAAATAATGGGTAGCTGCCCCCCATCCCCCCATTTCATTCTGGTTTGCATGCACATGCACCTTACAGTCCTTCTGTAGCTCTGTTGTTTGCCGAGCATGGAAGGAGAGCCCACGGTCACTGGAATTTCTCCTCCCAAGTTGTGACATAGATAATGCATTTTTTCCACACATGCCTTTTTTGCACAGCCTGAGATATGCAAAACCGATAAGAGAGGCAGATGGGGAAGAGAATGAGGGAGGAATTATATTATCAATGCTACAACTGCTGTGTTGAACAGCAGAAAAAAATAGCCAGAATGATAACAATGCCACAACTGCTGCTAAGTTTAACAGCAGAAAAAAATAGCCAGAATGACAATAATTACAAAAATTCTAGTAATCAGTTTTTTAGGATGGATAATTTTTTGGAGCAGTAAAAATATGTCCCGATTTTCTTTTAGGAAGTAATTTTAATTTTTTATGTGTGAAATATGCCTGTCCAGGCATTAACATGATCTCTGCTCATGATATATGCATAACATTTTTTGGTTAATTTTCTATCTCTACTGCAAGTGCTACTATATATGTAGTGGGGAAATTTCTTAAAAAAAAGTACAAAAGTGCAAATACACCCCTACTCACAGTTTTACAGTTCTAATTTTCATACTTCATAATTGTTTTTTTCTTTAACTTCAGAGCTAAATATTCCCTTGTGTTGTATTTTCCGAAATTCCTGAAAAGACTGGTTAAAAGGAAGAGAGGCGCCGTAACATGGTTCTTGCACAGGGCCCCCAAACCTCTGCAAATGAATCGCAGAATTCCGAAAATTGCAATCGAATACATCACTCATATTGGAAATATAATGAGTTTATGGACACGTGAATAGGATTTCATACCTAGTGGCATGAGAGCAGTTCATTTTGCCTATTACCATCTGTTACGAATCAGGCATGAGATTCTTCCTCAGATTTGCAGAATTTCGCTTTTTTGTCATCATTTGGCATCCATGCAAAACTGAAGAGAATTTTTATTTTGGGGATTTTTGCATGCTTCTGTGAAGCGGGGTGTCATTTTCTGTCTAGAGTCGGTTTTCCATTTTCAAAACTTTCGATAACTGAAATTAAATGGAATAAAAAATTTCCTGTAATCGTAATTTCTTTTTCTCGCAAATTTGTCTCTGTCCAGTATTGTTGCTAAATATCATTTATGTTACATAAACCTTTGTATTTCAGCTTGAAACTGTAGGCAACAACTTTTGGAAATGTAAGTTTGATGGAGCGAAAGTTTCCCTGTAATCTTCTAAGCATGAGTTTTTTCCACGGATTCAGGTAATTTCACCTTTGTTGTCATCATTTGCATCATTCTGGAAAGCAATGCAAAACTGAAGAGAATTAGTGTGTTGGATGGGGGGGCGTTTTTCCTTCTGGGAACGAAATTCTATCTTTGAAAACTTTCGAAAATGGAAGTTATGTGGAATATAGATTTCTACTGTAGTCGTAATTTTTTTCTCGTGATGTTCCCTCTGTTAATTATTGATATAAAATATGATTTTGTTCAAAAATTGATAGTATTTCATCTTGAAAATGGTGGAAGAATTTCTGAAAACAGAAATCTGGCAGAGCAAAGATTTCTTCTGTAATCATATTTATTTATTTTATTTTATTTTTATGGTTCCACTCTCCTGTATTATTGTTAAATGTTATTTTCCTCCATAAATATTTACGAAGTGAAAATCTTGACATTTCTCTTATCAGAAGAAATGGCTGAATCAACCAAGTGTTGATTATGTGAAGTGCAAGCATCTGGTGGTATGGTAGCAAGCATTTTAGCAACATATTCAGAATGATCTAGGATTACAACCTGATCATTATTCCTGATCATTATTCTGATCATTATTCATTATTCCTAAGGTTCTTCGTATCAAAACAACCCCAATTCAATTTCACGCCATTATGCTGCTGACCTGGCCTTGGCTGAGAAGAAGAGAAGAAGAGTATTTCATGATGTAGGAAGAACAGCATATATCTACCATTAAAGATATTCCCCATTCCATCATCGTTACAAATCCAACAGCATATACCATTACAAAACTGGCAAAACTTTGTAACTGGCCTTTTACCAACTTGCATCTCCTACAACATGCTACCACCCCCAGGATCTAGAGTTCTGGAGGCATTTGGCAAAATCAAAACCCGGTAATCTGGTTCGGCTCCTAATTTCAGGATATGCTAATCCAACTAGAAACCTGAAAAAATCTTTAGCAGCCTTTTTGAAGCCTCTTATAGCTAACTCAATTTACTCTGTTCATAGTATCTGAAGCCATTTCAGAAATTAAGTCATTTCAATTCCTGAAAACTCAGTTTATTCTTGCTACATAGATGTATAGATGTTGTGAATCTATTCCCCAATGTATCTCGCTCCATTGTTTACACTCTTATTGAAAGGATCTTGTATACCCAAAATTCTTCTTCTCCTGCCGAAATAGATGCTATCCTACCAGCTTTAAAACTTATTGGAGACCGGTGTCTCTTCCGATTTTAACAGACCATTTTTAAACAGAAGAAGGGGACACTGATAGTTTCCCCTTTGTTCCCATTACTTGCTTAAATCTTGCTTCAGGATCTGGAAAATAATTACCTTAAAACCTGTTTCGTACAACCGTCTTTGTATCTTAGATACGCTGATGACGTCTTTCTTGTTTGGTCTCATCATGTCCCTGAATTATTTAACTTAGCCTCGAATTTATCCTCCATCTTCCCCGGTATAAGGTTTACTGTTGAAATTGAGGAATCTGGGTCACTTCCTTATCTTGACTTTTTTATTTCCCACACCTCTGAGCACTCACATTTCGACTTTTCAGTTTATTAAAAACCAACTTCAGCCCCAGTTATCATTCCTTTCAATTCATTCACCCCTACCCCCTACACACTTTCAGCACTTAGATTCCTTGTACATAGAGCTTTTACCCACTCATCAGCCTCTAATAGCTGAAACCAAAACATACGAAAAATTACTGAGATTTCTGATGTTCATGGGTACCCCGCTGGCTGTGTTCAAAGACTTGTTCAACAATATCAATGGAAAACATTCACAACACTCACTAGAAATGTACCCACAATTAAGTATGTGGAGAGCATGGACTACCAAAAATCTGTGGTCTCTATATTGAAAAATGTATGTAAAAAATACTCTATTGAGTTCGGGGTTCAAACCCAAAACCTATTTTCATTAATTAGACGTGATAGAGACCTAGTTCCAATTACTTCCCATTTTGGAGTTTATAACATTCCTCTATTGGACAAGAATAGACAATCGACAAATCTCTGCTATGTGGGCTTGACCTATCAAAGCCTGGGTACTCGCTGGGCTGAACACAGATATGCCATCCGTAAAGAATCTGCTGCTTCGACATTTTCAAAAATTGTTACTGAAAACGACTTGAGACCTGATTGGAATAATACAAGCTTACTGTCGACTGCTCTTAATAAACGTTCTATGCTTTTTACTGAGAGTCTATATATCATTAAACTTGGACCAAAATGCTGTAATGAAGACGTGCCTGTATACATTCCTTCTATCTGGCGGAATTTAATTTTACGGTACTCTCAGGAAGAAGAATCTAAATGATTACGAACAAACTTTTAACAATAATTTTGTAGTGAATGGCAATGAGTTTTGTGTTCATTTACATAATGTGTATTATTTATGCTCTTGTCTATTACTATTTAACCTTGTGCCACTGAAATCTGTTTTCACTCAATGGCCTGATGATGTGGCCATAGTGGTCGCGAAAGTGCTCACCAAAGCTTTTATCTACCGTAATTTTAAAATTGTAGATAAAGACGTTTTTTAGATCCTACATTTTTAGAAGGAATATTTAAAGTGTGGTATGTGTGCTTCGGCTGCTGCACGAAAAAAAAAAAAAAAAAAAGAATTACCGTGCTTTGACAGCTTTGAATTCTTCTTATCTATTTAAATTCATTTCTCTAATTTGTGAAGATAGATGTTATGCACCAAATAATGCTTTTTAAAAAATACTTTTCAAAAATAGTCTTACCCTTAACTAATTAACAAAAAGTTTCTGGCACTGCTGTTAAGGAAAAGTGGCTTTTGTATGTTGGTGTTACTTATTGAATTCTGTAATTATAGTTTTGACTAACTACTACACAAAAGTATCTAAGTACTGATTATAGAAAAATCCGAATTGAAATATTTGCCTAACTAATCATCAAAATTCACTTTGTAGGGTGGACATGTCTTACCAGTACAGAAAAATATGTAGTAAATGTTTTTGTAAATAAATTGCCTTCTCTAATCAGGGCATCTTAAATTTATGTACCCTGCATCTTGAAGTGTCTGTTGACCTTTCATCATGGTGCTCTAATAAATTTTTCTTAACTCCAGTTAAAACATCTTATTACACATATCCTAGCACAGAACTTACTGTATGATTTCAATTAGTAGTATAATATGTTCACATCTTTTCTGTTAATTACCAATTGTGTATTGCTTTGTACTGATTATATCTTTTTGTGATTGCATATAATTTTTGTATTGTTTTATCATTTTTTATGGTGCAGTCATGTTCAAAACTTCTATGTGATTGCATATAGCATATTTCTCTTATTCTACATTCACATTGTGTGGTGCTTTAGATGTACTGTGTGCATGCATGTAAGAGAGAGAGAGAGAGAGAGAGAGAGACAGAGAGAGAGAGAGAGACAGAGAGTTTACTTACTAATCCATTTGTGTATCATATTGTGTTTTGTGGCTGAAGGCAGTTAATGTTTTTGTTTCCAGTTGAATATTTTCAATCCCACTGGTGAACTTTTGGCATCTTCTTCTTTTGGTAAGAATGGAATTAAATTTAATATCAGTTTTTTAACACAGGTGATTTCAATGCTTTTAACCATTAATTGATCTATGTTAACTACATTGGGGCATTTTTCAATTGTACACAAAGATGGAAGGAAAAAAATAAAGCAAAATGAAAGAAGTTAATGAAACTTATGATAATGTGTACAATTAGAAGACCCAATGACATGTTACTTTCTTCTAATTTACTGTGGCTTAAATAAACTGCTTGCTTCTAAATCTAAAAAAGTCTTGCATACATTTGCGGTTATTCAGTGTAATTTTTGTTAATGTAACATTCAGTGCAATTCTTCCTGAATCTACAGATATTGAAAATATTCCACAGCTGGCTTTGTTTTCACAAATATAACTATGAAAGAAGAAATGCTAGAACACTAACAGAAACTACTTGTGATGTTGTGAATACCAAAAATGCACTTAATACATGTTAACAAGTGCAGGTGTACTTCTAAAAAAATATTCTGTGACAGTTGATAGGATCCCTGCAATGTTGGTAAAATTGTAGGTCTCATTCAGAGCTGTAACTAGGCATTTCTGTACCCTGGATAAACCACCCTCCTTCATTTCTGAATGTGTTTAACTAGCATTTCCTGAACATTTTAAGGAAGAAATTCGAATTTTTAGTGTACCAGAAACTGGTGAAAAAGTTTAAATTCCAATTTTAATCAGATTAAAAGCAGTGGCTTTTGCACCCTGTCTCTTGAGCTGTGCTTGGGGCAGCCACCTTGTCTGCCATGCCCTATGTACACGCCTCCGGTCTCACTGGACTCAACAAAGCAATCTAAAATTCGAAAGCATTTATCTGAATTCTTATTCACTCTGAACATGTCATAGCCAAATATTTGAGCATTGCTCTATAAGTCATCAATTGGATCTGCACCAACAAACCATCTCCAGTTCAAACACTTCCTTGAAGACTATCCCAATGACCTATCGTTTTGCTGCCTTGTGATGTGAGTGTCAACATGCAATGTATTTAAGTCGCTTTTGTGGAATTTTCAAAACTTATTGGCGTTTTTCTTAAAGAAAAAGGAAAACCCTATCTATAAGTAGAAGATGATGAATGGATACAGGATGTGATGTTTTTACCTGGCATCATGCAACACTTACAAACATCAATTTAGTACTACAGGGAAGGAATAACTACAGTAGAACCCCATTTATATGTTTCTCATTTATATGTTTCTCATTTATATGTTTTTCTCATTTATGTGTTAAATTGTGGTGTTACAGTTGTGTGAATTAGAGAGAGAGAGAGAGAGAGAGAGAGAGAGAGAGAGAGAGAATTATTCAGACCACATAGATTCCATTTACAAAACTCTCTCTGTACCTTTCCCTTTCACTACTAATCCCATTTCTGATCCCACCCCTTTGCATTTTGTTCTATTTATATACATATGCATGGGTCAAAAAATGTGGTTGCCTAGTCTGCCCTGGGCGACCAAAAGAATTGTCTAGGCCACCATGGAAAACATCGTTCAAGAACATGTAATTCAATTTTTGCAAGCCCCAGAAAAAAGAGTTAGTACCTTTTTACTTTTTCCTTTTCCAAGGAGAGATGAAATGATCGGAGGGTAAAACAACATTATTTTTTAGATAGGACTGTACATGACTATGATATTATATGTGTCTCCCCCCCCTCCCGCTGGTCAAATGTTTTGATGCTAGCCACTAAAAAGTTATCTGGCCACCAGATTTCAGAATATTTTTCTACCTTAAATATGGGATGCAAGGTCAGGTGATGTGCAAACATGTCATTTCCACTTCTTGACAAATGTCAACCCTGCTTTCTTGCGGTGAATCCTGTTCCCACTAAAGGGGCTCTGACGACTGCCAAGTAGCAGCGCAACTATACCACCAGGCAGAGTAGCAGAATGTAGACTTACACATGTATGCTGTATGTGGATACTTTTCAAATTATCAGCAGATTTTGCAGATAGTTTTTGCTTGTAGATTAACAAAAAATAAAATTGTTATTTATAGGAATTCAAATACTTACTCAAGGCTTTACTCAACTAATTATACTTAATTCTATTCTAACTTGAACTTTCACTTATTTTTCACATCTTCTGGTTTCTTTTGTTTTTACAGATGTTTCTGGCCTCTAGGCCTGTTCTCAGTGTATAGGAACTGTATCAAAACTTTCATTTACACAGAACTAAAATTTTGCCAAGTTCCTCTTGCAGTTGCCTGTTATTAAATTAAAATATTTTCCTTATGTACTTTGTAAGTCCACTACTTTTTTAATTAAGTTGCTGAAAATGTTATTTATAATTTTTTAAGGTTCATTAATGGAGCTACTTTTCTGGATATCAAAACTTTCTTTAATTAGTCTCTTGTTTTTATGAGGCTCAGCCCAATATTTTAATATTTTGCCATAAAAGTACATTTCACACACATTGCTGCACATTCGATTGTAATGTATTTATTTTGTCCTCATTGGAACTGTAATGTTCTAATCATTATTTATTATTGTATTAATTTTTCTTTAAATTATCTTATTCTATTGTTATTGTGTTTCGCGAGTTTGCGGCAATTTTCTGTTTCATTGGTTGTGTATGCAGATATGTTTTATTTTTATATAACTCTGCCACAAGGATTAGAGGAAATGCTATCCCACACTCACTAAACTGCTTGGCCAGCATGATGACTTATGGCCAACCCCCACCCCCTCCTCAGAGGTGATTCTGTAACTTAAAACTTTGCCCTCAGTCCTTAGAATCTGAAATGTGCCTGGCCAAGGCAGCAGCCAGAGTGATATGAAGGCAGAAGGTGCAAGGAATCACTGGAGGACTGGACTAGTCTGCCACCTGATGCTGACCTTGACTACATTCATATTTCCTTGGGTAAAGATATCAGTTGCAAATTAATTAGTAGTACCTTTTGTGTACGATATACACACAGTATATGTACTACATGCTGCATTTAGAAGTATTGCTATCCTTTGCAGTGTGAGTGAAGTCAATAATGGCAAACACTCACACCCACACAAAAAAAAAAAACTTTGAAAAAGAAAAAGTACACCAGTCCCTGGCAATAATGTGGGCTTGCAGGGTAGGGATCCGACCTGTGTTATAAGACAACTGACATCTATAATAACATAGTATCAAACATGGAGAACAGAAAATATGGTATATACAAATCTGCTGTATAAAGGACCGTGTTTTATTCGGGGAGCACCGGATAACTGAAAATACTAGTACACTAGAAAATAGAAAATACTACATACTATGTAGTACCTATCATAGTAACTCTCATGGCTATACCATGCATTGCAACAGAAGAACGAAACAGGGCACAATTTAGTCCCTAGATGTCATCAAGGGACGATGACATCTAGGGGTTTCATTTATATGTTTTTTCAATTATGTGTTAATTTTACTTGGCCTATTGAAAAACGTATAAACTGGTTCACACTGTAATCTCATCTAGAAAGTGTTTAGCTTTCAAAAGAAAATATAACTTTTTCAAAATGATATTACACAGAAAACATTATCCTTTTCCCTCTCTAAAGAATAGATGAAATTGAATTGCAAGACTGAAACTCAAACAATATTGAGATAAATTACATGAACTACTTGACAATTTTAAAAGTAGGTTTTGTGATTTGCTACTGTTCAAACCATGTTCTGCCTTTCTTGTAAATCCATTCACAATTGATGTCATCAGTGAAGGGTTTCTGATTCCTAATTATCTTTTAAACATGTGCGGTAGACATGGAATTATTAGGTACTTAGGAAGACCAGGA
Source organism: Macrothele yani (assembly GCA_039090855.1). NCBI lineage: Eukaryota > Metazoa > Arthropoda > Arachnida > Araneae > Macrothelidae > Macrothele > Macrothele yani. Next base: position 64,122,351 of record CM077001.1, on the reverse strand, counting down.
TCTAAAATGACAATGTATCATCACAATATGCAATCATATTCTGGAACTTGTTTCAGAATGAAAGTATTCCTGTCTCAAGATTGCTAGTTGTCCACTAATTTCAGTTTTCAGTGAAACTTACTACAGTGGATCATTGTACCCTACAATGGAATTATAAAGCTGAAGAAGTGCCATGCACAGCTAATGAATCAATGCAATGGCATATGTAGAGGAGGGGGTCCTTGGCCCCCAAAGTTTTTTTTTTTTGTTAAAATGCGACTTGCATTAGTAAAAATGCTTTAATAAAAAAATGCATCAGTTTACATTAGAAAATAATGCTTTAACTTTTTCTTCATTTTTCATTAACTTTTATTTTGTCCTGATGGATTTAAAAATTCTATAAATGTCCCTGAATTCTGGGACCAACAAATGGAGAATAAACTACACCGTATAGAACCTTTCCTTGGAGTTTGGAAATCATCGTGTCGCCGGAACCGTTGGGAAGAAGTTGTTCTTGCGCGACTCCGCATTGGGCATTGTCGCTTCACGCATAGCTATTTGCTGTGTGGTGACACTGCCCCAATGTGTGAGGCGTGCCACTGTTTGCTCACCATCTCTCATGTTTTATGTAGTTGTGTTCGTTTTCGTAATCATCGGTTTCACTATTTTCAGTCTCATCTACTGGATGACGGCGCAGCTACACTGCAAAAGCTTTTGGGCGACCACTGCGACACTTTCGCAGTATTTTCGTTCTTAAAGCAGATTGACTTTTTAAAACTTATTTAAAAAAAAAAAGTTATAATAATTATAACAGTGAATTAATAAATTTATATATGAACCTAATTAACTAACTAGTCTTCACAGCTTTCATCATTCTCTTTTCTAACTTTTACCAAGCCTGTCTGCTCCTAATCATTTCACCCCGCTTTTAAAAATCTTTAACTGATAGTTCTGTGTCTGGCGCTCTTTGGCCAAACCTGGCCCTTGCGCCTCTAAAATCAATTAACTAACTTGTAACGTACCAGGAGATGTGACGTACCTGCCAGAAGGACGCACACGACATAAAGGCAGATAGGAATCAGAATAAAATGTCTGCGTAGCTCAGTTGGTAGAGCAACTTGTTCCGGAATAAAGCGGCCTCGGGTTCGAATCCCGGCGTAGACTAGAAATGACGGAGAAATTTACTTCGTTATAATGGTGCCCAAACTATCCGGATGACCCGACCGTTCACAATCTCGCAATGGTGTGATGTTATTTCCACACCGCGAGATAGGAAAAATAAGAGCAGCACTTCGAAAAAAAAAAAAAAATAAAAAAAAATAAGGGGGAGATGATGTAACGTACCAGGAGATGTGACGTACCTGCCAGAAGGACGCACACGACATAAAGGCAGATAGGAATCAGAATAAAATGTCTGCGTAGCTCAGTTGGTAGAGCAACTTGTTCGAATAAGCAGCCTCGGGTTCGAATCCCGGCGTAGACTAGAAATGACGGAGAAATTTACTTCGTTATAAACTAACTAACTCAGTACTAACAGTGAACTGGGTTTCAAAAACTTCATGACCAAAATGCAAACAATGCCTGTCTGTGCTAATACCAGAAAGCAGTTAAGTATTATTTTTAGTAGTATTGTTATTAATACATGTTATTATTGTGTGTATATATATACATATATTATTAGTTATTATTATTATTGTTATCAGTACATGTTATTGTGTGTGTGTGCATACATATATTATTAATGTTATTATTATCAATACATATTATTGTTATTAAGGCATATTATAATAATTATTATTACTCATTATTAGCATTATAAAATTGTGTTACACATCTATATTAATAAATACTTAAAATTTATATGTATGTATGTTTATCTACCCATACAGATATGAATAATTGAAATTTTGAAAATTTTTTATCCTGATTGGGTGAAAATAGGGAATTCAGGATTAATTTTAAGACTTTTATGATAAAAAGATTATTTATTTATTTTTTGTTTAAAGAACAACGAAAGCTGTCTTTGTCTGTTTTTCTGTTTAGATGGGCATAATAATGAAAAACCCATTAAAAATTTAAAAAATAAGTGATGGAAATTGCTTGTTGTAATTAGTTATATAATATATTTAATATGTAAGAAAAATTTGTAATAGAAGTGTCTATAAAATATATATTTTGAAAGTGTTTTGTCACCTAGATGACATCTGACTGTGGCTCTCAAGCCTCTGACATGCAGTTCCTCCTATTTTAATGAAGTTTGGTCACCCCTGTGTTATACATTTCCAGCACCATTAACTGGATAAGGACACACATCTTGCATTCTCTTGGAAATTGCTTATTCATGAAGAACCATTCAAAAATCATTTCAAATGTTATTTAACAAAAACCAATATTTCAAAGTTATATCCAACAAGATGAATACACCATGCGCAACAATTAATTGAAGAATCAAGATCAGTACAATAAGAGCTCAAATGCCAATAAGGACAAGGCATGATGAAATTCAAACAAACATTGAGCCACATTGGCAGAAGATGTGCAGATGAATGTGCAAAAATACTGGTATAGCAATGAAATCTTAACATAATAAACAGTATTTGAATAAATTTTTGACCTGCACCTTTTCTGACATTTTAAATGTACATGGGATGCATTGTAGAGAGTCTGCTACTTTTGAGTTTTCCTGCTGGCAAGGAATGAGTACGGCACCTTGTTTAGAATGAGTACTAGCACATATTTTTTTTAACATAAAAGCACTTGATTCTAATATATACCATATTTTTTGTCATGTAATCCACAGACTGTGAAATTCAGGAGGAAAAAAATTTCCTTTGTAGTTATAACCTGCAGACTGTGAAATTCAGGAAACAGAAATTACAGTATATTCCATGTTTGAAATGTTAATCCTAAGTTATAATTTCCTACAGAAAAGTCATGGTTCACAGAATTACCCAATAGTCTGAAGAAATAGGAAAAAACTATCTTATTAAGAAATAGCTGTCATTTTTTAAGTCCTTTTGTGGTACTTTCAAGTGAATAAAGCCACAAAAATCTGAAGGTTTTTAAAACAGCATTACTGCAGTTCGTTCCGTAGTGTACAGTTCCACAATTAGACCTGCAGCATCCCCAAATAGGTGTGATGCTAAGCTTCCTGCAGCACATATTTTTCCAGGACAGCAAATAATACCATCTTCACTGCATCATATTTCCTGCCAAAATGATCATAAGTAATTAAAGAATAAGCTCCATTCACTGACGGAACAAAAACATGAAAGCCAAAACTATCCTTCTTGAAATGACTGCTCAGATTTTGCTAGTAGCCTCTTTGGCTTCTGATCTCTTTCTTTGTTGGGATCATGTTGACTGCACTGCTTTTATGTTGTTAACACCCAGGGAAGAAGGCCCTCATTTATTATTATATTTGCACTTTTAAGGTATTAACCTCTTGCAAAGTGCGCATATGTGCTTTCTTTTGCATTTGCCTTCACTTCTCCATACCAGCTTCATCATAATTAATACAGTCCCTGGCCATACGACCTGTTGGAATTTTGAGGTGGACGAGTTTTCTCTGCAGATCCTGTTAGGGCATGCCCAAAGGAAGGATAAAATCTCGGGTAGACATCTGGCAACCCGGGCATAAATTTTATAGGACGCCATTTTGTTTTGTACATATATGTGCACTAGTTAGTATTGAATTTCGTAATTTTCTGTTCTTTTCAGTATACCTACACGAAATACGACATGTTTTTTTTTGGATTCCTCATAAAATTTCCTATAAGAGAAGACTATTTTTACTCCTTTGGGACCCTTGGCTGTGAACATTGAAGGATAAAAAAAAAAAAAAAAAACGTGCAAGGTAGGAATAGATAATAATGTATCGAAGTATCACTATTAAATTATGATACATAAAGAATCACAAATTATACGCAGTGTTAAACAGTCATTTTAAGTATTTTATACATGTCTCTGAATGACACAAGACATGTTGCATTTGCAAAAGGACGTACAAGAAACATTGTTTCTGCGGCACCTGCATCGTTTTGCATGATAGCTTTTGCAAGTACTAATGCAAGGGTCTGGCGAGAATGATGAATCATCAGCATTGATTGTCCATCCAAAATCAGATGGGCCTAATGCGACACCATCGTTAACACGGTAGAGCCTGAGTATACCATGTAAAATGATCTTTTCTGGTGAATTTGTAATGAAGATCTTGTGCAAAGGAAGCGTTGTAAGTTTGGAATGCCAGCTTTGATCATTATTCCAAATCGAAGTGCATCAAATGTCTTGCACACCGAGCCTGGTTTTAAAACCTTCACCAAGTACTCCCGGCTAGCTTAAAGGATTGAATACTTAGAGGATAACACCGACCAAAGTTGTGGAGATATTTTTCTGGTTCTGCCTTGAGCGATGACAATTTGGTGCCTATCTTACTAGTTACGTCAGAGCCTGTAAGAAAATGGTTAGTTAGAAAGACGTCTATGGTAGTACCTATCTTGCCCACCAGAGTATGAATTGGTATGATATCTGATGCCGACTTTCTCATCCATAGTTCAGAGAGCCCATTTTCGTTAACAAACTTGTAGAAATGAGTGAGTATCACAAAAACATCTGTGTGACTTGAAAGCACAACGATATGCTGTAAACCTTCTTTAATAGTGTGGAAAACATGAGTAATACGTAAGTCTGCCTCCTCAACAGTTACTAGAAATGTATCCTTGATTTGTGTGAAGCTTCCATCTTTTATTGCTAAGGCAGAAGTAGGTCCACTTTTAGGAAACACGCCGTTGAGGATACTTTCCCATTGTCAATTAGCTGATACCTTTTTCAGAAACTCGCTCAGGGCATCTCTGAGTCAGAATTTTGTTGTCATCTGATGCCCAACATCTTTCCACCTGTACAGGAAGCTTAGTAGTGGTGACAATGGATGTAAATGGTAGTGGTTACACAGAAGACCTTCTTTCTCTCAGCATTTTTGATTGACGATTGAAGGTAGCTGACAAAAACATAGTCCACACGATTGAATTTACAAACATTCTTAACATTGCTGTCAAAGGTTGTAAACATATCTTCAAATGTGTCATTTCCCTTTACTGGCAACCTTGGAAACTGATTCATGACATAAACAACCACACTGGTTTTCAGGGTATGCTGTTTTTGGAAATTCATTTCAGGAGCATCTAATTTTTTGGTCAACTCAGACATCAGTTGAGACTTCATCGGTTTGACAGTAGCACCATTATCATCTAATAAGACAAAACGTGAAAAATCATAGGTTAAAATTTCTGTCATTGTCATTCCTCTCCTTGGCAATATCAATTTTTCTGTGAATCTTCAAATGGTCTTTGATAGCATTTTTCAGTTTGCTTTTTTATCTGCATATCTGGTTGTGCTACTCTTAGAAAAGAGGGTAGCCTTTAATACAGACGAATGAATAATTAATACAGACATTTAACATGGACCAGTAACATCAAACAAAGATCTTCGCTCTATCCACGTTTATAAGTGAGTCACGGAAAAATTCTCATTGGCCGCCACCGGGAGTCGAACCCAGGGTCTTCCAGTTACGCGCCGGATATGCTTCCGCTACACCACAGCGGCCTCGAATTCCTCTGGACTCACACACGCTAACTGCCAAGCCAATGTGGCAGGTTGCTTCTTGAGCCCCGCACAATGCTGGAGATTCACCAAAGATGGTAAGCAGCAACTGAAGAAATAATTAGAAGGCGAATGAATAATTAATACAGACATTTAACGTGGACCAGTAACATCAAACAAAGATCTTCGCTCTATCCACGTTTATAAGTGAGTCACGGAAAAATTCGCGTGTGTGAGTCCAGAGGAATTCGAGGCCGCTGTGGTGTAGCGGAAGCATATCCGGCGCGTAACTGGAAGACCCTGGGTTCGACTCCCGGTGGCGGCCAATGAGAATTTTTCCGTGACTCACTTATAAACGTGGATAGAGCGAAGATCTTTGTTTGAGGGTAGCCTTTGCTGATGAATAGGCACTGATAGTGGTTTTGAGCATGTTATAAGCCTTTCCTCTTGAAACATGCAGAACACTTCTTGTGCTGTCATCAAACATTGGAGCATCTTCTTAGCATTCAATGCTGGAACACATTCAATCGTTAGAATGTTGTGAAGCCTAACTTCACCTTTTACAAGGTATGGGTTTTTCTCTGATTTCAATATACTGGAGCATCTCTTCGATGTTGACTTCCATTCTATTTCCGAGGGGTTCCTGTTAACTCATTCATTATCAGCTCATTGTCAACTGGTGTAATGTTCAGCAGCCTTTGAAATGTTTTTCTTATGAGAAGAACTTCATGGTAAGCAAGCTCCCATTCAGCAATGTATTCCTTCTTTTTTGTTTGGCCAATGATCCCTCCGGCTGACTTCTGAGAGCGGTTTATTGTTTGTTCGAGAGCCATGTCGATCCCCACAGCATTAAACTTTTCATTTGTTTTTCGAAAAACAAAATGACCTTTTTGAACCAGTCAAATACATCAGCATAACGAGTGTCAAGGTTAAGCATTTGCTCGAACAGTAAACCCCATCTCAAATAGTTGACTCCATCAAAAATTTGAAAATTTGGAAGGACTTCCTACATTATTGGCATGTAGAGGTCCCAGTTCCCCTCCCTGTCAGCTCTTATGAGGTTCTTCAAAAGACTTATCAGATGCAAGAATCCCTCCAGTATTTGCACTGCTCAGAATTCTTGACTTGCTCCTGTATGAAAACATTCAACGATTTCAGTGTTTCTTCTGATGTTCCGATCAGCTCTTGGAACTTGAGTTGCGCTTCTTCCGTTGTTGAGCATTGCGTAGAGTTGAGCGCATCACCAATGTGTGTAGCTAATTCGTCATCATCCGCGATTGTACTCGAAAATGCTTTCCATTTAAGCCTCTCTGCCACTTCTGCTAGCATAAACATTCCTTTTACTGACCTTACGTAATTGCTACCTTTGAAGACACTCTACTACTTTTGGACTAAAACACATGGTTTTCAATGAAAAGGTTTTCTAACCCGCTGCCCTTTATGTATTTTTTAATACATGCATGTAGAATTTTAGTCATATGGAAAGATCCCAGGAGTAGCACAAGGTCTGGGAATTCACTTGTGATCAACTGAATTTCTGTGGCAGTCATCACATGAAAGTGGCAGTACTTGTTGATAGAGATGTAAAAGCAGGCTTTGGAAATTCTTCATACATGAATACACACTATCATATGCTGTCATTGGGTAAGGCAGTATTGAGAAAAAAACGATATTTTGTTACGGAACATTTGCCTTTGAGATGATAGCATGAATGCCAGACTATGTCAATGTACTTTGGTTTGTTAATCCTCCAACACTTTGCAACATACTTATCAATGCCTCTTTTTTTTGTTGATCTCGTCACACATGGTTAAATGTTAACCTCTTCAATGATTTTGAAATCTGCTTCCATTTCATTAAGAGATGTGATGTGTCTGCACCGCAGGACGCACATGAGATAAAGGCAGATAGCTGTGAGAGCACATGTCCGTGTAGCTTAGTTGGGAGAGCGACTTACTCTGGATTGAGGGGGACCCGGATTCAATGTCGGCGTGGACAAACTTGTACGTTATACAATGGTACACAAACTCAGAATCACGCCCAAGGAGACTGATACGTTTAAAAACATCACTTTGTCGTATTTCAGCAGCAGCCAAGATTTTTTGTCTTCCTTCTGTTGTAGTTGTTGTCTTCTTTTTGTTGTGTTTTTGGCATAAAATACATTTTGAAATCTCCGCATTTATTGAAGTTCCACTCACTCAGCACAGATGTAGGCCAACAAGTTGCTTGTTATCCTCCATTCCATTTATTCAGTCGGAAACAAACAAAATTCCCATCAGTTAAATTTTTTGTTTAGATAAATATAAGTATCCTTTCAAGAAATCACTAAATAAAATACAAAAAAAATGGTTAGATTTTCATAAACTTGTTTTATTACTGGTTAAATATTCCTATCTTATAGGAAATGTTATGAGGAATCCAAAAAACATGTCATATTTTGTATAGGTATATTGGAAAGAACAGAAAATTACGAAATTCAATACTAACTTGTGCGCGTATATTATGCCCAAAACAAAATGGCGTCCTATAAAGTTTATGCCCGGGTTGCCAGATGTCTACCCAAGATTTTATCCTTCCTTTAGGCATGCCCTAACAGGATCTGAAGAGAAATCTTGTCCACCTTAAAATTCCGACGGGTCTTATGGCCACGAACTGGACTAAATCTGAAAAAGTGGTTCTTTCTCAACCTGAAATATGAGATCTTATTTCAGTATTATAGTCTTCATTCATGAATATGTACATAATTTGAGTATTCCTCCATGGGTTGGGCAGTTGGATCATCCATCTGAGTCTGACTCTTTCTCCACTTCAGCATCCCCTTTTCTCCTGACCTCCAACTCCTTCTGTTAGGTTGTGTTCCCTGGCAAACTCCATTAATCCCTCCTTCTGTGCTCCAACTCCTTCTCTTAAGCTGTGTTCCTTCGCCAACTCCATTAATCCCTCCTCCTGTGTTTCACCCCCAGCATTATGTAAATACCCCTACGAATTTAGAGAACTGGGCATTAAACATCCATCCTACGAATTTAGAGAACTGAGCATTAAACATCCATCCTGAAGATTCATTAAAATTACTACATTTGCTATCTCGATTCTTGCATGTCCCCAAATTGACCTTTTCTTACTGCCAACTAAACTTGAACCTCTCATCGCTGCCTCCCAGCAAAAGTCAAAGTTTCACTACAGATTTATTTGGCAAGAATGAAGTTCAAAGCAACTGGAGATATAGCTTAGAAATCTGAACAACATTACATATGCGCTTGTTGGTTGAAACAATTACACTGCTGGCCACCCAAAATGCAGCACCAAGAAGGGCACGAGATAGCAAAGCCAGATTTACTGGACACATGGCAACAGATACAAAGATGAAACGATTGAGCTTACAGGCCCGTGCCACTTGCAGAACATGCAGACATCAATAGTTCGTGTGGCCCCCATGGCTGGCAATAATGGCCACTACACGCCACGGCATCGAATGAAAGAGGCTTTGGATGTGGGCTTGGGGTATGTTGGTCCAGACTGCTTCCACACGTTGCCACAGTTCATCAGGCGTAGCCTCGGGTGGTGCTTGCCGGGCCCCTCGGTTGCCGATCAGTGACCGGATGTGTTCAATGGGCGACATATCGGGAGAACAGGTGGGCCATGAAGAATTGTTGCATGATGTGTGCCACGTGTGGGCGTGCATTGTCCTGTTGAAACGTGGCCGCTGGCAGGTCCTGCAGGTAAGGGAGGACTACAGGCTCCAAAACGTCAGAGATGTAGTGGTGGCTGTTGAGTGTACCGGCGATGCGTACCAGAGGGGTGCGGGTGTCATATCCAATTGCGCCCCAAACCATAACACCAGGTGACATATTAATATGGCGATGCATAATGCAGGCGTCATACAGTCTCTCACCACGGTGCCGCCACATGCGGATCCGACCGTCGTGGTGTTGCAGGCAGAAGCGGGATTCGTCGAAGAAGACAATGTTGTGCCATTCCGTAGTCCAGGTGTGGTGTTCAACAGCCCACTGCCGCAGCACTTGCCATTGGTGTAACTTCAATGGTAATCGAAGCAATGGCCGCCGTGCGACAAGTCTCCGCTCCTGCAGACGACGTCGAACGGTACGTGCTGACACAGGTTGTTGCACAACACAATCCCTAATTTCTGTGCTAACGTTCGTGATGTGGCGGTGCGAGCCTTCAATGCCCGCCGCACAATGTGCTGGTCCTCTTGTTCGGTGGTGTGCCGTGGCTGCGGAAATCACTCACGTCAGTCCGTACGTCCCTCCTGCACCCACCGAATCCATACTCGCCTCACTGTGGCTGGATGTCGTCCTACACGGGCGGCAATGTCTCGGTACGATAAACCGCTGCCGCGATAAGCCACTATTCGTCCTCTGTCGAACTCCGAAACGTGCTGGAATGACTGCCGTATTCTGCGACAAGGCATCACGAAGCTTCCCACGCACAGGTCTTGCAGCACAACTCACTTCCACTACTTACACTCCACCTTCTGTGCACCCTTCTTATAGTGCTTCTCGGTGGCGTGCCAGGCGCACATGATTTGCATATGCCCTGCAATGCTAATCGTTTGCATGTCCTCTCGCGGGCAACGCATGCTGCGAATTTCAGGCCAATCAGATGCTTCCTTCTTGGTGTTGCATTTTGGGTGGCCAGCAGTGTAGAAGTTTCATTATAGCATCAATGACCATCTTTTCGTCCATGTGTGTATTATAGGTCACATATCTTCAATGCTTCAGATCAAAAATATCAATGGGAAGTGAATTCCTCAAAGAAATAATTCTTTACAGTTGCATGACGTGCATCTACAAATTTCATTATTGGCACATATGTATGTTTTCTAATGTTTCCTATGTGGCCATCCATTCTGCAAAAAACTTGAAAATTACATTGTTCTAGAATGGGAATCAGACCTGCATCTCCTGATTAATGTTCACACATGCTTCCAGTAACCCACTCAGGGCAAAGTTCTAAGCAACTGAAATCTGCTCCTCTTGGGTGGTGTAACAATAGCACGCTCAGTCATAAATCAAAGGATGCTGATTCAGTTCCTATTCCAGGGCTATGTAATTTTCAGGTTTTTGGAGAGTGGATGGCCACTTGGGAAACAGTAGAAAATGCAGGGTTATTACAAATGAAATAAAGAATTTCAACATTGTGCAAAACCAAAAACTGTTTAAGATATTGACATTCACATTGTACCATTTTGTAAGGAAACCCTTGAAGTTTGTTACAGCTACTGGCAGATGTTCGATGCGTGCACCCTTAGTCACACAGCATGTACATATTAACACAGTTGTCAAATTCTTGCCAAACACGTGCTAATGTATTTTCATGAACTCTAGCAATAGCTGTTGTGATATGTAAGTTTCAGATCTGCTAAATTAACATGAAGGGGAGAAACGAAGGCCTTGTCTTTGTCATAGTCCCGTAAAAAAATCACAGGTTGTTAAATCTGGACTTAGTAGTGGCCAACACATGAGTGACATCTTACCTGTTGTGCTACCAATCCAGCACTGTGGAAGATTTTTATCAAGGTAATTTCTAACTTCCTGATGCCAGTGGGGTGGTGCCCCACCCTGTTGGAAAATAAACTGGTCACTGTCTTTGTGCAATTGAAGCATCAACCAAATAATTAGCATATCAAGATAAGAGCTCATTATAATATTTTCTTGATAAAAGAAGGGGCCATAAACTTTTTTATGGGATATAGCATAGAACACATTAACCTTTGGGAAATCGTGCACATGTTTCACTGTTGCTCTAGGATTTTCAGTCACCCATATGTGAATGTTAGGTTTGTTAACTTTCCCACTTATGTGGACTGTCAATTCATTGCTAAAAATTACACACTCACTAAAACCATCTTCAAAATGTTCCTGCACTTCTGTATAGAAATTGTGATATGCGGTTTTGTCATTATCACTTAGACTTTGCAATAAATAACTGCAGTTGGTAGGGAGTCATTTTCAGCCATTTCCACAGAATTTTCCATAGTCAGTTGTAGAATTTGTAATTCTCAATCTGCCATTGTTGTAGATTTCCTTGGGCTGTGTTGGTAAATGAAACGAACAGTGGTGTAGTGCTAATTGAAAAAGTACAGGAACATGCTTTTCAATGACAATTCGATAGTCCACCTGAAATTTCACAAAGAGTAAAACAGCCTGGAGATTTATTGCTTCAACGTTTTTTTTCTGCATGTTCGTGAAACATACCTAAAACTCCGGAGAGAAAAATAATCTCTGCTTCCAGCGTAATTAATGGGCACTTGTAACTGGACAAAAATCACTGACACTCACAACTAGACTCCTTAACAATGACTAGATTAATTACATTCCAAAGTACAATCATTTTTCCACTGCAATATCCCCACCTCAATGTTCTTAACAACAGTAGAAAAAGAAGTTTCAAGGGACTACCAAGTGAGAACAGATTTAGAGACTGACTCTACTTTCAAACAAAACTGGGACATTAATTCCACTAACTCTGCAGTTTTTCTGTTACATTTTTTATTGGAAAATAATTATAAGACATTCACATTTTAAAAAGAAAACAAATTATGCTGTGTAGGGTTTACTGGAATGCGCTGGCTAGAAAAAAGTACAGTGCCAGAATGCTTTTCTGGCCCCACTACACCACTGAGCATGAACACGCACCACTTGTTCATGAGATACACATGGTCTCCCAGGACTTTTGCCTTGATACAAACACATCCTATTGTTTCAAATTTCTTGTGCCAGTCATAGAGGGATTGTTTATTCAGCAGTGATTTCTTGCAAGGTGTTCAAGTTTTCTACAGGAAGTGGATACATGGAATACAGTGAAAATATGCCAATTATAGCAATACAATGTTCTAAAATGCTACTGCACAATAATAATAGAATTTATTTTGCTTAATTCAAGATCTCAAAATGCCTTCTCTTAGCATTTGCAGCCACCATATCTGTCTGGTCATATGACAGTGAAAATGTACCATCTTTTAGTGATGATGCCAGCTATATAATAAAACTGTTACTATTAGTTATAGAATGGTACATTATGAATGTCAATATCTTACACTGTTTGGTTTTATAAAATATTGAAACTGCCTATTTCATTTGTAATAACCAGGGCTCGAATACTGCTGACCTAAAAATTCCTAAAAAATACCCTTAAATTTGAAGGAAAAATCTCCCTAAAACAGTTTGTATTATATTTTTTCAAAATTATAAATTAACTACCTTCAATCTTAGACAATGCGTAAACTAGAATTTTGTCTTTTCTTTATATGGTACTAGCAGGGGTACCAGGTATTTCCCAGATAAATATTACTATTCGTGGAATCACTAAGTTCATCGGGTGAAAGTTAATGAATGAAAAAGATATTTCTGTAATTTCCCAGTAAAGTTATTTTAATTAATTTAGGTTATTGCTTTTTGGTAAACAATATTTTTGGTTTTTCCATTGGGAGCAAAAATGTAGAGATTTTTAGAATTGCCATCCCTTGAGCAGGCAATGTAGAGTTGTCCGTGTGAAAAGCATGGTTCCTCCAAATTAATGCTAGTCATTGCCAATGACTAGCCTTATGCTTTGTTGATGGACATGGCAAAGGCAAGACAAATCGGGAATTGCAGAAGCTTGAAGTCAAACTGCATATCTGTAGGAATCAGTGAAATCCTCGGAATGAAGACATCTTCCCCTTTTGCACAGCCAGTCAGAATAGTTGCTCGATGATGTGCGTGAACAAATTCTTGATGAAAAGCATGGTTCCATTGCAAAGTCTTGGTGGGTCTAAGTTCCTCAGCAGCGTAATTGGTGCCCCATTTTTGAGGAGAAAATTGTGGGGAAGCATACCTTGTGGCTCCAATGAGTTGAGGAACTCTGTTGGATAGAGAACTGTCTGTGCTGCTTCTGTGACAGTGTCAATTGATTTATAGGATGTGCTTCTGTGACAGCTCCAGGAAATAAATTTTGAATGTGAGCATTGATATTGACACTGTTATTTTTGGGAGCTAGAATTGCTCTTTCACACAGCAGATGAACTTGCATGTCGTTGGTCAATGACATATTTTTGACATGCCTCCAAAGATGAAATGCTTTTAGGCATGCATTGAGTTCAACAGTAGGAGTTGACCTTGGAATAACAGGCAGAGTCTGGCGAAAGTCTCCAGCCAGCACATCAGCAGTTCCTCCCACGAGTGACTGGTTTGCTTGCAAGTCTTGAAGTGCCCTGTTTAGAGCTTCCAGGACTCACTTTGTCAGGCATTGTACACTCATCCCAAACTATGACACTGCAGTCTTGCAGGACTTGTGCCCGTCCAGATCCTTTGGTAATGTTGCAAACTGGGTGTTCATCATGGGCCAAGTTCAAAGGCAATTTGAAGGAAGAATGTGCGGTCCAACCACCTTCCAGCAGTGTTGAGGCGATGCCAGAGGATGCCACTACAACTGCCATCTTCTTTTGCTGGCAAACTGTTGAAAAGAGTAAGTTGATGATAAATGTTTTGCCTGCCCCACCTGGTGCATTGAGGAAACAGATGCCTCCATTCGCATTGCTTATCATGTCCAGAACTTTATTGTAAGCCTATCTTTGGTCTGTAATTAAGAGTGGTTCATTGGCAGCAGCATATGCTTCCAAATCATTGGCATTGTAATTCATCTCCCACAGAATTTGATTGCAAAGATTGTTGTTAATTTCACAGTACAAGATTGTTGGTGTTGTTTCTTTGGGTAGATGTCAATCTGCACTGTCTGAGGCCTCATCCAGCCATTGACAAACACAGGTCCTGTAGAAGGATGAGAGCCTTGTTGAAAATGTCTGGTGAGAAGTCAATTTGCAAACTTGGATTTTGCTGTCTGACTCTTAAAAGAATGTCTTTGCTCAGATCCTCTTTGTGATTTTCCTACAATTAAAGTGGATTTGAGACAGCTCAGGTGGTCAGCAAAGTGCAAAAGAGATGTCGCAGGTGCAATTGGGTGGCAGTTGCTTCAGTCATTGCCGAGTCCCAGTGGTCATCATTCTCCAACAATCCTCTTTTTTGGCGTGCCTCTCTGAAGGTTTCACAAACTTGATTGTTCAAAATTTTCAAGTCACCAAAAGATGTTGGTCCATTGATGATGTGGAGCAGCCTTCTCAAGAAGAAGCACTCTGCAGTTGATGGATGAACTGTTTAAACTCAGCCAAGAGCATCCGTGGATTTTACTCCAGGATATCTTTCTACATCAGCTCCTTGTTTGCATCACTGGAAAATTTTTCCAGATGCATTCCAAGTGTAGTAGCATGGAACATCACAATATAGAATGGTTTTAGCAAAAGGATCATGCTTGCAAAGTTCAAAGAAAGCTGTCAGTGTTGTGTTCAGTGGCCCTTGAAGTTGCTGGTGCTGAAAGTTGTTTGAATTGAAGTAGACTCTTTGACCAATTTCAAGGTGGACACTGAGATGAACAACAGTTGGATAACAATCATGAATTGGGAAACTTAGTATTCACCAAACTGCCTCATTGCTGCTGATGTATCTTTCCATTTGAAAACTCTCAACTTCATCAACAATTTCTGTTCATTGTTTGAGCCCAAAAACTGCTTGATCACTTCCTTTGTTTACATACTTGCAGGTGTACTTGATAGCTTTGACAGACTGGCAAAATTCAACATTTATGTGTGCCTGGAACATTTTGGACAACAGTGGAGAGTATAGAACCACCTATCTGTTGTCTATGTCCACGTCCTGGTATGTTTGGATAATGCACATTTTGATTTTTGTTGAGAATCGACCATCTCCAGGCTTTTTTCTCCTGTACAAAGGATACTCATCTTGGCCTATTTGAGTTTCCTGATGCAGTTCCCGAGGATCTTTCTTGGAGAATTTGCCATCCACCATACAAGATTATTTCCTGTTGAGTGCACCACATGGGCCGTGGAGCATGTTTTTGGTGATGACTTCAAACAGCAAAGGGTCTTTTTGGTGATCTGGCAATTCTGCTAATATGACCATGTCAATTTCGGTTGGTCGGATTTTTTCTCGCAGCCAAATGATAATATGGGCCCTATCTTTTGCCATTCGATTGAGTACATCCAGTATCGTGTTTCACCAAAAATATGATCTTTCGTTATGATGTCCATCAATTTTTTTAGTTTTCGGTTAAAAACTTTCACATCACATTCAGGTCATGCCAATCAACTGCTGTCTGACCAGCCAGAAGATTCTCTTGGATTTCTGGCCAAAGAGGATTGCATGTGAAAGTGATGAATAGATCAGGGCATCCATAGTTTCTGACATAGGTCACTGCATCCTGTGTGTACTTATAATGACTTGGGGAGAATGGTAATTCTACTAGCAAGCTGCCAATGTAGGTTGCTAGTAGAATTACCATTCTCTCCAAGTCACTGGGATTGGCATCATTGGCTATGGCATCCCTGAGATGAACATAGTCATCAACGCATAGTTTCTTTCAGTTGATCCAGATGTAGAGCAAGCATTCACTCTCCATTTTCGCATACATAACCACAACGGACTGATAAAACAGCTGACGACATTTTAATACATGATTTTTATATCCAACTTGGCTCATGATTTGGTAGTCATAGAAGTCCATGGCAGAGGCCTTCTTTCTTGGAAGTGGGTTGCATATGTTTGGATCAATCTGAGGAATCCCAAAGTAATATCTGTCATTGCCTTGTCAGAAGATAATCTGGTATTGGAGGGCATCGTAGGATCTATGATTTTCTGCTTCTCTCTGGAGTTTGTTGTTTCTCTTCTGGAGGACAATATCTTAGTGGTCAAAATTGTTGCCCACAATGATAATGGCAACTTCATCAATTGTGGGAGCATTGAATCTCCTTTGATGCTCACCGTCTGGAGTTTTGTCTGCTTTGATCACAATTTGGTAATCATCTGTTGTCATTCATTCTAATGCTGTCTTGAACAGATTCACATAGGAATTGTGATGGTGGAGGAATTGTTGCAAGTCCAGAAGATTATTTTGTCGAGTATCGGGAATGTTGGAGCACCTCTGTTGGGCCTGTGCAGTTTCATCTCCCATGAAGAAAATCTACAGGAACTTTGGCTTTTCATTGGATGATGGGAGCAATGAACCTGAGCGGTAGTAAACTTGGTCCCACACTTTGAAAGTGGGTATAAATCTTCTGGTTCTGATTTCCTGAGATGTGTCAAAAGAAGTCATTTGGAAGCAAGAGTTGTACTTCCTTATGTTGACCAGAAAGTGTTTTGAAACTGGTGTGTTTCCAGTCATTCATGTTTCTAGAGGCTCAGGTGGTGGAGTAATCAGTGGCAGTTTGCCTTTGCCATTTGAGCAACACATTCCTGGCCTCTCCTCTTTCCATTTGTATGCTTGACAATGAGCACAAACAATCTCCATTTTTCCAGTCGCCACTTTTAGATGTCCGTGGTAATTCTGATTTGGATTATAGGCAACCGCTGCATGTTGTAAATCTTGCTGCAAAGCAAAAGCTCTGGAGGTGGAGGCCCTTGTTCGAACAAAAGGTCTTTCTTGGGTTTGCTCAGGTGTCATTAACTTGGAGGTGGAGGGCCTTGTTCTGAGTCCAGCAAGTCTTGCCTGCGTTTGTACAGGTGTCTCATTTTCCCTCACGATTCCTTTTCATTTCGCATCAGTGGAAATTGTCCCAATCAAACTTCTTTTTTTGGGAGGCATAATCTGAAAAATTAAAAAACAACAGCATTTATAAGTCGGTTAATTAAATTTTTGTCCTAAAAAGAAATATCATAAAGTGGAATCAAAAACACTTACCATCACTGCCGACACAGAATGTTGTGATGCAGTAATATTTCTTTAAAAAAAAGGGGAGAGGGGGGGGACTGGGATGGCTGCAAATGTGAAAAATAATTGTTTTTTTTATGCACTGAGCCACTGTGCCTAATTCAGAATACACACTGGAATTTTTTGTCACAATTCATTTTACGCGACATTGCAAGAGTCCTCTCGCTCTTTATTTTATTAGTTAATTTTAACAGTTTTTATTTTCTTCTAGCCGAACTGTTTTCAATTATAATTCAAATTACGGGTAATACTCCGATATTTGTGGGCGTGACATACTCTGATTATTCAATTCCGTTGTCATCTACAAAGTTCGCGCTCGAGAACCGTGCGATCGAGTTACAAAAAATCGCATAATGTTTTAAGTAAGTTTAAGATTTTTGTGTTGGGCAGCATTCATAGCCGTCCTGGGCTGCATGTGGCCTGCAGGCCGTGGATTGGACAAGCTTGTTCTATACGATAAGGGGATTTTATGAAAATCTTTCTGACCTTAGAAACAAGCCTTTCTATATTTGAATAGTTTTCCCGAATTTCCTTGACAATCCTATGAAATGCATGGGCATGGCAAATGACATGCACCAGCTTTGGATAAAAGCCTTTAATTGTTTTCCAGCTTTTACTAAATATGGTGCAGCATCTGTTAAAAAGAGAATGTGGTTGTGATTCCCCCCATTTGGCCACAAAAGATGTAGAGATTTATCAAATAGTTGACAGATAGTTGAACAGTTAACTTTTTCAAGTACCTCCAAATTCAATAAAAATATTTTACCAGGACAATCTGGCTCAAGTGTCCCTATGATGATGTTGGCAACAGGACATCTGTCAACATCATTTGTTTTGTCAATTGACACAAACGATTTCTGCACTTTTACATGGTTCCTTATTTTGTCCATTGTTTCATTGTAGCAGTCCTGAAGACAGTTTTTTTAAGAGTACATTCGTCAGGTATAATGTGTCCAGTGTGTTCTCTCAGAAATGTCTAAATTTCAGATTATTCAGGTTTTCCAATGGTATGTTTGCTGACACTAGAACATCACACATCTGTTTATAAAACAATGACTTTTTAATGGTGTTGAGTTGCATTGCACAAACAAAACTTGAGATGCTTGTGTCGTTTTCTTTGCCACCTCAAGACCTCTTATTTGTTTGACTCTTCCACAAGTTGTGTGACAGGAAATCTCTTCTGTGTTCAGCATTAACTTCACATACTTTGCGAAAGAGAATTATTCCATCTGTAAAAATATCTTCTCTGAATACACAGTGGAAGAAATATTCTCATAATACATGGCTAATACATCATGATAATTAACACAGCAATCAGACCTTGCTGAATTGACTGTAATAACTGTTTCACACGTGAAATCAATCACATCAGAAAACTTGAAAATTTCCCACTCCACAGCAATGAAATTTTCAAGTTTTCTGATGTGATTGATTTCACATGTGAAACAGTTATTACAGTCAATTCAGTGAGGTCTGATTGTTTTGTTAATTATCATGATCTTCTCTGAATTCCGTAACCAGTTTTCATAAATGACAATATCTGGCAGATTTGCACTTAAGCATTCTTTAAAATTAACAACTAGTACTTCTCTTTCCAAATTGAAAGTGATATTTTACCAGAAGTCCTCAGGTGTCCAGGAGAAAGATTGCACCATAAAATCTAGTCAGAACCAGTTAGGTAGCAAGTACTTAAAGGGTTTGTGGAAATGTCAGCAACAGTACTCAATAAGAAGCTCTGAATTTGAATTCTTTTGTTCACTACCCTACCCCACAATCCCTTTCAAAAGTGGACAATGAAGATTCACTTCCCCGAAACGAGATAGCACTAAACAGTGGCACACCCAGGAATTCCCGTGTGTGTGTGTGTGGGGGTATATATATATATATATATATATATATATATATAGTATATGTACATACTATGTGTGTGTGTATATATACAGTATAGTATACAAACATAGTATATACATTACATAAATACACTGACAGAAAAAAAAATCCCAACACCACGAAAAAATAGTTATAGAGGAATGAAATAGCGGCAATACATTTGTATAGGTAACATATTTAATCAATTAAGGTTTCAAGATCACAGCTTAATGTAAGTGCGAGAAGAGCCATTTTAAATGTGAAATGCTGGTACATTAATAACCGGTGTAACCGCCAGAATGTTGAATGCAAGCACGCAAACGTTCATGCATTGTGTCGTGCAGGTGCTTGGATGTCAGTTTGTGGGATGGAGTTCCATGCCTGTTGCACTTGGTCTGTCAATACAGGGACGGTTAATGCTGGTTGGGGGTGACGCTGGAGTTGTCGTCCAATGATGTCCCATACGTGCTCGATTGGTGAAAGATCTGGTGATCTAGCAGGCCACAGCAACATGTTGACACTCTGTAGAGCACGTTGGGTTACAACAGCGGTATGCGGGCGAGCATTATCCTGTTGGAAAACACCCCTGGAATGCTGTTCATGAATGGCAGCACAACAGGTTGAATCACCAGACCGACGTACAACTGTGCCATCAGGGTTCGTGGGATAACCACGAGAGTGCTCCTGCTGTCATGGGAAATTGCTCCCCAGACCATAACTCCAGGTGTAGGTCCAGTGTGTCTCGGCCGCAGACAGGTTGGTTGCAGGCACTCACCTGGCCTCCTTCTAACCAACACATGGCCATCACTGGCACCCAGGCAGAACCGGCTTTCATCAGAAAACACAACAGATCTCCACTCCGTCCTCCAATGAGCTCTAGCTTGACACCACTGACGTCGCAAACGGCAGTGGTTTGGATTAAGTGGAATGCACGCTACAGGGCGTCTGGCTCGGAGATGTCCTTCAGGTAAGCGATTTGTCACTGTGGTGGCAACTGCAGCTCGAATTGCTGCCGCAGACGCGGTATGATGCGCCATGGCCATACGCCGTACACGGCAGTCTTCCCTCTCAGTAGTGCCACAAGGCCGGCTGGAACCCGGTCTTCTTGAGGCAGTACCTTTCCTTGACCACCGCTGCCAACAATCATGCACAGTGGCTACATTCCTGCCAAGTCGTTCTGCAATATTGCGGAAAGAAAATCTACCTTCTCGTAGCCCTATTACACGACCTCATTCAAACTCCGTGAGCTGTTGATAATGGCTTCTTCGTCTTCTTAAAGGCATTCTTGACTGACATCAACACCCTACTTCGAATCTCAACGATAACTAACGCTCACGAACGTTACAGCGCATATTTACAGCAAACCTGCTTTGCATGTTCCGAGGGGTGCCACTAGCGCCACACGTATGCGCCGAGCACAAAATTTGCATAGACGTCATCTTACAGATGTACTCTCACCGTCTACCAACTGTCGTTTATCTAACACAACCCCTTCTTGGTGTTGGGATTTTTTTTTCCGTCAGTGTAGATAGATAGATAGACAGGGTGTCTGAAAAGTTCCCGGTCCGACAATGAAGGAAAAATCGCACATGAGGCCAAAAAGATAACTAGTAGACTCTATGTAATTTTTCAAAGTTGTTAAATAATCTTTTTGAATGTTTAATTTGTGATGTATGTTGCTCTTATTCTCTTGGGGTTTTAAGCCCCCCCCCCCCCCACACATGGGTGTGCCAATGCCACTAAACAGTGTCTTGAACAAAGCTGCCACAATCCACAATGAGCTGCTACTTTTGAAGTTTTTTTGTGTTGGTCAACTGGCAATCCTGGTTTTAGGTGTTGCAATTTGAAAGCATAATCCTTACAAAAATTTAATTTTTTATTAAAAAAATGACAGGAAAAAAACTGACCTAAAAACATGCTTCAAAAATACAAAAAAAAAAAAAAAAAAAAAAAAGAATATCCCCAAACCTCAAAAAATGAATGCCCTATGAACTCTAAAAATTGACCTAAAAGAGAAAAATGGGACAAAAATGCTAGTGTCATCAAAATCTGGGCCCTGTAATAACCCTGTATTGTGCCAATGTGCCAAAAATGATATTTGTATGTCTTTTGTGTGATTGTAAGGAAATATTTCTTTGGGGAATTTGCTTCCCATTGATATTTATTATTTTCAGTTCTTTTCAGATAATCATTGTACAAAAACATTTTTGTCTGTACCGTTGTCATCTGCATTGTTAAGATGAGTAACAGATGGATTATGACTTTGTACACAGTGATGAATCTTTTGACTTCAAAAATATTTTTGAAATGAATTTTCTGTGGGCAGCACAGTTTAAGAAGCCCTTTTCCCCATGTAGTAAAAAAGTAAACTTAAGAAAAAAAAAAAAAAGATTTCCACCTTATAAATAAAAGGAAACTATGAAAAACATTGTGTAAAATGTGATATAACCCCATGCAGCAGAAGTAAAATTTGTACACTTATCAACAGTGTTAAGATTCAAATACTTTCACTTTGAGTAAGCAGTGTGACTAATTAATTTTTCGACATAGTTAGCAAGATTTGGGAGATTAATGCAGGGAGATTATGTTCTTAAGAAATGGTGAGTGCAGTAAGTTGTAATTTCATTTATACTGAATTTTTGTTAAGACATCGTTATAAATAAATTGTTCATACACACAAGAAAAGAATGAATACTAGGATTGAAATTTCAGTTTATGTGAAGAAAATGATGCTGATATTTCTTATGATTTGTGTTCTGTGTTTTTCAGCAAAAACCATCACCTGGCGAGTAGTGCAATACAACAGAGTACATGATGAGTCCACAGACTGTCATGGCTATTTCCATATCAACTTATCAGAAGATGTCTTGAATTCTTTCAGGCAGTCCACAAGTTCTGCGATTTCATACTTTCCAGCATTGGACTGTGAAATACAGTACATAAAAACGAAATGAAAAAGTTTCAAAGGTTCTAATGTGTAGTTTTTGTGAAATTTTCCATGTAAATATCTCACCATATATGTAGTGTTACTATTTGGTTTATATAAAAGACTTTTAAATATTTATTTTGTATGTGTTTGTGCTATTGGCATATATAAACACACTTATGCTTTCGATTTACTGTAGCTTTGACTATCTTCATGCAAGTCATACTAAGTAAGTTTGTGTGTTATCCACGGGTGAAAAAAGGGTTTCTTTTTATTGTTTGAAGCAAAAAAAAAAAAAAAGATCAAACTGAAGTAGCATTTTTTTATACAGTGAGGAAGAAATATTCCACTCATTACACGTGGCCAACATGTCATGACAACCAACGCAGCAACCAGACATCGCTGAATTGCTGTGTTCCATACATAATATCAATCACATCAATAAACTTGAAAATTTCATTGCCCTGGAGCCCCGCATCTCCCGATTACCGTTCGAGTACACTGTGTATCATCGAGAAATGCGGGTTCGATGTCCGCTCCAGGGCAATGAAATTTTCAAGTTTTCTGATGTGATTGATATTATGTATGGAACAGTAATTACAGTCAATTCTGTGATGTATGATTGCTGTGTTGGTTGTTATGAATGTTTTTTAATTGCAATATTATGGAACAACTCTGATAATTGCATGGTTACAATCTACGATGACATTAATCACTTGCATAATTTCTACATTCTTTAGCATTCAATGAAAATTTGCTTAGTTTTTAATGAATGTTCTGTGAAAGGTTGTACAAGGCATCTTTAAAAGATACTGTAGATTCGTTGCAGATTCCTTAAAGCCCTGGATATCAGTTTATCGTACAGCACATTTATGTTATAAAAAATTGAGGTTTATGCATTTATTTTTTCAATAAGTTATAAGAAGTATGCTTAATTAGCTTTATTTGTGAGGAGAAAAGTGTGTGAATCAAATCTGCACAAAATATAGAATATTTGTCTTCCACGTATTATTTTAAAATTATGTCATTATAGAAGGATATAAATATGCTTATATACACTGAGACAACTTAATTAGTGGGTTACATGTCTAAATGTAGAAGGACAATATATACAGGGGTTGGACAGAATAATGTGAACACCACTCTCATAGACTTGACTTTTAATGCAGCTGCATATGTTGCAATACACAAAGGCATCCACCACTTGTTGGTCATAATAGCTTTGTTTAGAACCTGAAGGTCTTGTTTAAGTGCATTTAAAGTGTCTTGTTGCAAAATTTCTTTCAGGGTGAAGACAAAATGAGTGACCTAACGGATTCAAAAGAGGGTTAATAATGTCGGCAGTTGGTGCCTCCGTGACAACAGTCGCCAGGCTAATAGGGGTATTGAGAGCTACTGTGTGTAGCATCATGGCAGCATACCATGTTCGTGGCAAAACTTCATCTGCAAAACACAAGAGTGGCCTAAAAAACGGCCCTGACTGATAGAGACAGGAGAGAACCATTTTGGCAGACAAGTCCATCCAATGGCTCAAGCATTGTTTCCTGCAGGGGATGCCATCTATAAAGATGATAACGCCTACATTCACAGAACTCAGAATGTCCAATCATGGTTTGAGGAGCGTGAAGATGAACTTTCACACCTTCTTTGGCCACCCCAATCACTAGACTTAAACGTCATTGAGCCACTGTGGTCTGTGTTGTAAAACAGAGTAAGATCCTGTTATGGTCCTCCTGCATCTCTCAGTGACATGGAGCATTTTCTGCATGAAAAATGGTGTAACATCCCACTAACCACCATCCAGGATTTGTTATAAATCCATTCCAAGGATGATTCAGGCAGTTTTGAATGCCAAAGGTGGTCCCACACCCTATTAGGTTTGTAAAACCTTCTTTTCCTAGGTGCTCACATTATTCTGTTCAACCCCGGTATGTCCAAATGTAGATCATGAAATCAGTGATATTACAGAAAATCCATTAAGTAATAATCTCCAACTTGCACAGAAGACACATTCTAATTATTTTAGGCATCTGACATCTAGGATTAAAGCTCTGAAGAAAAATTAAACTTGAATCTTCCTATAACAGGATATATTGCTGTGTTGAAGCAGACACCTTGATAAGCACAGTCTGGAAGTTTTCTGTAATCCAGAACAAATTTCAGGTATTGTATTTTTAATCGTATAATCCGTGCACCAAAAAATTCAAGAAAAAGAAATAAAATTCCTTTGTATGATCCGGGGTGGTGCATAATCTGAAGGTCGTGTGTGTGTGGGGGGGGGGGGGATAACCGTATTATCTGCAACCACCATGTTGATCCCAAACCCTAATTTTGTACAATAAAATCGTGATACATGGAATGACCCAGCATGGGGAAAGAAAAGGATCTTATTAAAAAAAATCATTTTTAACTGCTTTTCTGTTATTTTCAAGTGAATGAAGAACAAACAAAAATTATGAGTTTTTTCAGCATTGCCACAGTTTCATAGTTAGATTTTGTAGTGTGCAGTTCCATAGTTAGACCTGTGGCACCCACAGACATGTTTGACACTGAGTTTCCCACAGCATACAGTCATCCATGAGTGCAAATAATATTGTCTTTCTTGCATCATATTTTCTAATAAAATACTGGTAAGAAAAAACACTTTCCAACTGTTTACGGTCCTCCATCTTAGTATTACGTTGCATTTTCCTGTTTTTAATGCATTTCTGGTAACATTCCCCAACAATTACAATTTGATTGTTTTTTAAAATCGAAGTGACGAAAAACATTTTCTTAAAGCAACATCTTATCCACGGAACTTAAATTTAGAAATTTATAACTTTTTTAACAGATAATCTGCGGATTATATGGCAAAAAAATGTACTTGGAATTAACGTATTCTGGGTGGCATAATTGGTAAACGGTAAAAATACCCCTGAAAACTGAAAAGCGGTAAAAATACCTCCAGAACAAACGGTTCACTGTAAATTGCCACACAGGAACACTGATGGGTGGCAGTGTTTTGGTGTGGCAATTTACTGGCAACCCTGCCACATATCTTTCAGCATCTTGGAAGATTGCCACACAGGAAAATTGCCACATGTTTTTCATTAAGGGGCCGGGCACAAATTGCTGTTCCACCGAAGAACACTTTGAACGTGTGACAATTTTTTCAGTGGGGCAGTTTTCCGAATTATGTGTGGCAGTTTTCCAAGGTGCCTAACGAGGGGAAGGATTTATTTTGTTTGTCTGAATTTTCATGCCAGTTTATATGAGTTTAGGGCAACTGGTCACAAAAGTTCAAGGGGGTCTATAAAGTTTGCAGTTTCTGGGCCCATATTGAGAACTGAATTGGGGAACTCCAAACGAATTTCAAGAAAACATTCCATGTAAGCCAAGCGAGAATTGTAAATTGCTGAGGATTCGAGGTACAATTGGTTTGGGAGGGCTGTACCCCCACCTTACAAAATATTATATTCTGGGCCGCTGGAGTCTATCAGTGTATCCAGGATGTTCCCCTTGAAGCGTCCATGAGCTTTGGCGGGGGCTTTCCCCCAAAATGTTAAAAAAGAAGTAGAGCCATAAACATTAATACCATGCTTTATATAATGATTCTGTACACGACCACAAATTTTCAGGAGGTTGGGGTGAATTCACCCTCCTCCCCAGTCTCTAAGAGCTCTTTAGAGGTATCTATAGGTCCAGAATATAAGATTACGGAAGTTGGGGGGTAGAGCCTTCCAAACCAAGCACCTCGTATCCCTTTTACAGACTTCACCAAATTTCCGGGGCAGAGGGGAAGGGCATATACATAGTCTGCCACTGAACACAACATGAAGCATAGAAATTGCAAGCAAATCCCTTACGTTGAACACTTGTCTGTGCTCTTAGAAACTTGGGGGACGGTGAATTTACCCCACCCTCATGAAAATTCATGGTCGTGTACGAAATCATTATATAAAGCGTGGTAGCAATGTTTACAGCCCGACGTCCATTTTTACATTTTTGGGCAAGCCCCCCCCCCCAGCTCACGGAACTCGTGGATGCTTCAAGGGGAACATGCTGGATACACTGACAGACTCCAGTGGCCCAGAATATAATACGGAAGTTGGGGGTAGAGATCCCCCAAACCAAGTGTACCTTGGATCCTCTGCAATTTATTTCTTCAAATTAAAGTACAATTCTCGCTTGACTTACATGGAACGTTTTCTTGAAATTCGTTTGGAGTTCCCAATTCAGTTCTCAATTATAGACCCAGAAACAGCAATCCTTACATGCCCCCCCCAAGTGAACTTTTGTGGCCAGTTGCCCTAAACTCGTATGAACCGGCATGAAAATTCAGACAAACAAAAGAGTTCCTTCCCCTCGTTAAGCACCTTGGAAAACTGCCACACACAATTTGGAAAACTGACCCACTGGAAAATTTGTCACACATTCAAAGTGTTCTTTGGAGGAACAGCAATTTGTGCCCGACCCCTTAATGAAAAACATGTGGCAATTTTCCAAGTTGCAGAAAGATGTGTGGCAATGTTGCCGGTAAATTGCCACACGGAACACTGCCACACATCGGTGTTCCGGTGTGGCAGTTTACAGTGAACCTTTTGTTCTGGGGGTATTTCCTCCGGGGGTATTTTTACCGCTTTTCAGTTTTCAGGGGTATTTTTACCTACATCCGGCGTAATGAACCTTATTCATGTGATTCAGAAGTGGATTTCTACGGACCAACATGGCTCCTGATTCAATGTTGTCACTATTTGATTACCCCTTACAGTTGGCCAATTTTTACAGTCTTAATGTCATGGAGTATGCCAACGAATTAATAGAGCTACAGGGTAAAAAAGAAGAAACTAATTTCTTAGAAAAACAAATCAAGGTTTGCAAAAATATGCCAAGACAATTTTGTGTTTGATGTTTATTTTGCAGGATGCAGGAGAACATTACCATTAGTCATCATGAAGTTTTTAATGAAGCATTTCTCATACACGGTATATGAAATTTTCATGTTCTTATTATCGGACATTGCCGAAACATCTGAAACATAAACTTGGGAATCTTTTTTTGCAAAACAAAACATTTATGGAAGCCCAGACAAATACGTAATATAAAAACAAATTGGGGTTAAAGAAACAGCAACAACTAAAAACTTCCCTCTATCACACCTTAGGCAGTCTGCTTAAAAATTAAATGACTGCATAACATTAAATAAAAAAAATATAGATATGTTTGTTTCATTCTTTGGGGAAATAATGCAGAAATTAATTTGTAACTTACCAATCCAAATAGGCCATCAGTTTTCTCCTACCATTTCTTGGGGGAAGGGGGTGAAATTCGAAGGAACATTGTTTCAACTGCCTTTGATTTGTGGTGTAATATCCAAAATCTTCTTCGTTAAAGTGGGCAGAACATATTCAAAAATGCACACCGGATGAAAATCATCACGTTTCATTTTACACAGCCATTCATTTAACAATTTTGCCCTTTTCAAAGGAAAATTATTGAAAGTTATTATTCCTTCCTTTATATATTTTAGGTGGCAGGATTTATTGGCACAACCACATGATGAGGCATGGCATGTCGTTAATAAATTTACGAAAATCTTGATTTTTCTGAACCCCTGCAACAATTTTTCTGAAACCCTTGTTAAGCAATGGGAAAATGCATGTAAACAACCTATTGCTGGTTTGCAAATACGAACATATTTCCCACGATGCAGTGCAAGGTGAATAAGGTCCATTTAAGCATGTTGTGATCAGCACCCAACCATCAATTTATGGGCCCCAGTATCAGCATATGAGGGGGCCCTAACCCTTCTCTCTTGAAATGCCAATAACTCCCTACTGAAACAAAATTATGTTGTGTAAGGAAAGAAACAAGAAATTATATAACAATGGTTTCCACTTGCACTGTGGTTTCATGCAAACAAAAGATTAAAGAAAAAAAGCATTAATATATTTTTTGCACAGTTATCACAGAGAAAGGAAATCTGATGCCATGTAGCAGTTGCAGCTAAAACATTTGCACCCGAACATTTTTTAAAAGTTATCCCCATATGTTTGCCCCTGATGCTAAGTTTTACATTTGTATTAGCTTCACCCCTGTTTATGATATATTTTATTAGTATGCACCTATGCAGTAAATTAACTTTAACAATCAGAATACATGCTGTTAATTATTATGAGCGGCCGCGTACAATTCAAAAATCTTTCCACTCGTGGTGTAAAAGTGTTGTAGAAAAAAAAAAAATTCAAACTTAACATTAGGTCAGTTTAAAGAAATTCCCATAGTAAAAAGTGAAGAAATAGTTCAGAGTAATAAAAATGTATTTTTTTTTAAAAAGAAAAAAAAGGAACTTCTGCAATAAATGCCAATCACCTTCTTTCAACCCCCAATCCATCCCTCATAAACAAAGGCGCATATAGATTAGGGGATGGGAGCGAAAAATGGAAGTTTTTGAAATCCACGAGGACAAATGAAAGTTAATGAAAAATAGAAGAAAAAATTAAAGCATTTTTTTTTTCATGTAAATTGCATTTTAATCAAAATCATAAAAAAAAAAAAAACTCTGTGCTGCACTATGCGTATGAAAGAAAATTGTTATACTGAAAAGACAATTTGTTTACCCCGTAACATATTAAAAAAAAAAAAAAAAAAAGACAGTGCCAAATGGTCTGTCAAACAGTTTTTCATGCAACCCCTTCCACCAACTTTCTAAGTTAAGATCCATTCCCTTTCGACTTATTTCCTTTATCGCACCTCACTGTCGCTAATTATAGTTAATTGCCGTAAAACTGGTGTTTTCCACTGGTCCATATTCCCATATGTCCTGGAGACTTCTGAAAGCGGTACCTTTGGGGAAAAGTATCCCATCAAAAGCAGCAGAACTCCAATGCCAGAGCAAAACTTTGTTCGTTGGCGGTACCATGCAAGCAATTTAGGTAAAGTAGGAAGTGTGTTTTTTTACTACGATACCAGAAGATTGTCACGGATCCTCAGGCAATTATGATACAGATGTGTCCTTTGGAGTTCTCTTTCAAGATGTCCAAAGACCGCACTAGGGGATGGGTAGGGGTGTAGTGTGGTTTCTCTTTCTTGTTGGTGTTTGAAATTCCTAAACTCATTCTTCCTCAAAACTTTGCCTGGTCAATATAAAAAATAGTAAGTACTGTCTCATGCCTCAATCATTGCCCAGATTTGTTGTTTTTGTTTTCATTGTTTGAGCAGTGATGGAAAGTTTGCGCCAAATTGTGGCAATTTCATTTTCTTGCACCAAACTGCTACAAATTACGAAAAAAAATAATATTTGCGCCCAACTGCGCCGAAACGGCAATTCACAGCAAAAACTGCCGACCAAAAAAAAGGTTTTCACGGCAAAAAATACTGTTTTAAACAGCGAATCGAATGCCGCTTTTTTAAGGTCTATGTGTAATTTGGTTAAACGTATAGCGACGTTTTTAATCAACACGTACCGCCAATCCCACATTTCGGAATGTTTTTCACCTACCTTCTAATTCGTTGTTTTTTCGGCGTAACATAAGTGACGAATAGGTTTCGCGATGTAGGTGGAGTTTTGTTGTAATCATGTATGTAGGAGAAACTATGCTGTACGTTATGAAATCCTGATGAAGATTGTTTACAGATGGTTTGGTGGTCTTTCCGAGTGTTGTGCAATTGAGATTGTTTATATGTCGTTCCCTGCTCTTTGGGATGGCGTAGTTATTTCGTTCCGAGCGAGGTGCGCGATTACGTAAATACAGCGTACGGTCAGTCGTTATAACTATTTCGTTGACGCGGAGGACGACTGAAAATGGCTCTCCCGTGGCCGGATACGATGGTTCTGTTTCTAAAGGATTCGTAGGTATTCAGAGATGCCAACTTTTACGGATTTTCCGTAGTTTGTACGGATTTTCACTCCATCGTACGGTTTTATGGAAGTCACCCAAAAAACTACGGAAAAGCCCAGGCAAGATCCCTGCATGCAATATACAATTTTTTCACCGTCTTTTGTCGAAAAAAACACACTACACAAATAGTCCTTATACGCCTTCGATGTTTTGACTTCCCCCACCAACGGTGATGGAGTTTTGTCTCGTGATTCCCCGTATAGTTATTTGAGAGTGCCGTGTGCAAAAGCCGAGAGGGAGCTCAGCTCAGCGCCTTTTGCAACTCTTTACATTGAGTACATGTGACTTTATATGCTTGTGAAAATTTCTGTGCAAACGTTTTAACCCTTTCTACTCGATTGTCGGGTGCCATGACGCCTCTCGCATATAGGCGCTCGCGAGACATTTCGTTTTCGTCGAATCCCCACTCCAATGACGCCTCTATAGCTCGCGTGCTGGGGCTCGCGAGACATTTCTTTTTCACCGAATGGAGAAAAAGAAACGTCATCTGCGTGTCGTGTCGTGTCGTGTCGCCCGCCATGCCGATAACGCCTCTAGCTCGCATGTCGGCTCTCGCGAGGAATTTTGTTTTCGGCGAATAAGCTCGCGTATCGGGTGTCATCCGCCTTGCCTATGACGCCTCTATAGCTCGCATGTCATCCGCCACGCCTGTCTATGACGCCTCTATAGCTCACATGTCATCTGCCACGCCTATGACGCCTCTATAGCTCGTATGTCGGAGACTCGGGGTTTGCGAGACATTTCTATTTCACTGAATATGTCGGGTGTCATCCTCCATGCCGATGATGCCTCTATAGCTCTCATGCAAGGAGGTTAGAACTAACCTCCTTGCTCGCATGTCGGCGCGCACGAGACATTTGTTTTTCGCAGAATAGATCAAGTGTCACCCGCCATGCCGATGATGCATTCATTATTTATATAGCTTGTATGTCGGGGCTGGCGAGCCAGAGCTGAACATTCACTGCTAAGTTGTGGCCTCTACTGCAGAAAAAAACAAAAAACAGTGCTGGGTGAGTATTGGTGAAAAGTTATTTGAGTTGAAAGGGTTAACTTATTTAGATTAAAACGAAATGAAACGTAGCAGTGAAACAGCTATGACAACAAAAAGAACAAGGTCAGATAAAACTTATCGTCAAATGTATCACGATATATATAGTAAATATGGCCTTTTTATAAAGCGTCTAAAGTTTTGCCGAATCACGCAAGCCATGTGCATGGCTGCGATTTTAGCCTAGCTCATGGCTGCGATTTTAGCCTAGCTCATGGCTGCGATTATTGTAGGCGTCATTCAGAGAGCAAGAAGCACAAAGATAATGTCAAGGGACTAAACAGAGATGCGAGTAAAATTAATGTAACCAAAAAACTTCTGACAGCTTATAAAGAATCGTGGAAAAAAATATCAAAAGCGGATTAGTGCTGGAAAAACGCAGCAAAATAAGCGAAAAGTAGAAGAAATTTAATGTTCACAAGGTGATTTGAAACGGGAAGAAGCTGAACGTTTGCAGCAGTTGGATTCCTCTCACAAAATGTTAAACAATGCTGAGATAAACACTGAATGTGGCATAAAAAAAAGAGAGACATGAGTGCAATAGAAGGTGGACAGGTACTATTAAAATAAGCAAAACAAAAACATTGCTAACTATCTTAAAAAATTAGAAAAAATATAGAAGTGAGCAGGTAAATATTAAGAAAAGCAGCAAAAAATTAATATTTTTTTGTAAAATAAATGATTAATAACACTGGTCTGCAATTTTTCAACTTTTTTCTGTTGTTTTTAAATGAATAGGTGTATCTGAATGGATTTTTTACGCAGATTCCGAAAATGACCTACAAAATTCCGTATGACGTCAGGTTTTTTCACAAATGACGGAAATGTGAAAATTTGAAAAACCGTTATTTTTTAATGACATTGCTATATGGCAACGTTTTTACCTCGTGAAAATGTTCTCTGGAGGGGCGAAATGATTGCTTAAGGAATAGATAAACATAAGTACATATTCAAAAGCAAACATACCTAACATTCACCACTGGGCTCCCCTTCAAACTTCCTCTTTTTGGATTGTCTTCGGTGTGCGTCCGTACAGTCTCTGTTCAATATCCAACAATAGTCGGCCATCATATGTACAGTCCACTTTCCTTGGTATCTCTTTTCCATCACTTTAATATCCTGATGGAAGCGCTCGCTGTGTTCTTCCGAAAAATCACCAAGATTGTTAGGAAAGTAATTTAGATGAGCATGAAGAAAGTGAACTTTGACGCTCATGTTGCAACCAAGCAGTTCATAGGATTCCAGCATGTCCTCGACTAAAGTGGTGCAATTTGAAGCCTTCGTGTTCCTCTAAAAGTTGTGTACCACATTTTTGAATGCAGTCCATGCTCGCAACAGTGGCGGCTCGTGGTGTAAAATGCTGGTGAGGCGAACGGTCTTGATGTAAATGTAAAACAGTAAAACGTATGTTATTGAAAAATATATAAATTCGTATAACGTTATACGAATATATATATATATATCAGTGGCGTAGCAGGGGGTTCGTGGTTTGCACACCCCTTATTAGGCGAGACAGTTAGCTTTTTCTAAGTACGTTTTATAGATAATTTCCCTATTTAAATTCTTTGATTTTTATATAACTCGGAAAGCAATGTAATTTCTTGATAATAGAAGAGAAAGTAAAGCAAAGCGGCCAAAGAAGTTGCTTTATTAAATTTTTATTAAAACAACTATAATTTATTGCATTTTCTTCATTTTATTAAATTAGCTTCATTTTGTATTAATATTCAAGATGTGCGTACGTACCAATAGGAAAATATTTGTCGAAGCGCCCCCCCCAAATTGTTATATGTACTTATACACAGTTATACAGCAGAAGTGCAGAACCCCCCCCCCTTCAAAAAGTTTCATGTCAAAGGCAGTATCCCCCATTGGATATCTTTGAAGTCCTGGGTTCGAGTCGGCTGAATCATTAAAATCCGCTGAGATTCGGAAGTCTCGTTAAGCCATTGGTCCAGGGTAAGCGGCGCCTTGTTATTAACAGCTGTAAACCCCATCCCTTAGGGCTCCATCCCATGTCATTTAGCCCTTATATACAAATATTATTAAACAGTAATGGAATAAAATTATAGAAATATATGAAACACGGCGTGGGAGTCTTTCTTCACGAAAAAATCCAAAAATTTTAGAGGAAAAATGTACATATACCTCTCTATATATGTGTGTGTAATATACGCTACTTTTGCAACAATATTTTTATGAAAACAATTATTCGATAATTTTACAACAAAGAAAGAAATATTTCACCAGTATTCTTTTATGTAATACACTTGAGCGAAAATACGCAATTTGCGCGGTTTCTTTAGCTAGTCAATGCGTCACTCACATCCCAACGCCAATCGGAGATCCACTTCTTAAAAAATTCAAAGTAAATCATTTGAATATAATTTTTTTCTCACGAAATGTTTCTTGAGCTTGAATAAAAGTCACAGTTCGATTGGCATATTAGTGAAGGTGCATTTAGCACGGGTCACAAACTGAAGTCCAGGCTGGTGATAACTATGTACAGGAGAAGTCAAGCTAAGGAAGCACATTTCTATATAAAAAAGTATAAAATAATTTAAACCTGGAATTAAAAACAGGGAATACGATATTAATTTGCTTTGGTCTCGAACAGAATG
The DNA here is from genome assembly GCA_039090855.1 of Macrothele yani. Taxonomy (NCBI): domain Eukaryota; kingdom Metazoa; phylum Arthropoda; class Arachnida; order Araneae; family Macrothelidae; genus Macrothele; species Macrothele yani. The sequence goes on along the minus strand of CM077001.1, from coordinate 64,088,652 downwards.
CTTTCAGTTTATTTTTTATAAATAAGTTCAATTCTGCGATCCTTTTTGGCTGCAAATTTGTCTATTATCAGATCATAAAATGGTTGAATGGACATTAGATGGTTCAGCAATTCTTTCTCGATTGAAATTTTAGCGAGTGAAGACAAACGATCTTGTGCCGTTGTATTACGGAGGTAAGTCTTAATTCTCTTCAAACAAGAAAAAATTCCTTTCAGCAGAAGAACTTGTTGACGCCAGTGTCAATACAAGAGAAAATAATTTGTAGGCTTCTGGTAACACCTCTTTCAGCTCGTTTTCTTTCATTGTTTTCAAGGTTTTCTGAAAACTGAGTTCCCTGAAGTTGTGATCATTATATAAAAAATCTAATTCGTTTTTTAGTCGTTGTGTGTCTGTAAAAATGTTTGGATAAATTTTTTGAGAGTGTTAAGGGCACTGGATGGAAATGACTCTGAATAACTATGGTATTTTGAGCTGTCAACTAGCTGCAGAAACTCGAGCTTTCCCATATCTTCAAATCTGGTATTTATTTGGACTTTTATATATTCATGAATACACTCCATTAAATCATTCTGTATCGTTTTAGATTGTCCAGAAAATAAGCTTCGTATTTCTTCAAAATGTGCTTTTAATTCTGGGGTGCTCCTACGAAGTAACATTTGGAACATTTCCTTGAAATTACCTTTATTTAATGAGGAAATAGTTTCATCATGTCCTCGAAAAGGCAGTTCTTGCTTGCTTAGAACGACAACTAAATCAATTATATGTTCCATAAAAAGCCTATTTAGTCTGACCTTTTCATTAAACTTGACTTTATGAAGAGCAGCATTTTCTTTGAGCATATCAGAAATAGTGTTTGTTTTTTTCATTCGTTTTAGACCTACGTGGTTAGTTCTATGCTCTTTAGAGCTTTCGTGCAATTTTGCACTACGAGAAAAGTTTTTAGATCAAAATAACCCGTTGTATTCCACACATTTTTCTTATTGCTCAAAAGTAAACATGGCCAGCAAAAGAGAGTTTGCTTGTAATAGCATCAGAAAGCCAGGGAAAAATCTCGTACTATGATTTATTGAAAGACCTAAAAAACGATTTGCCGCACTTCTTATCTTTAGATATTGAACTTATTATAGGTGTCGGTCTTCCAGATATGAGAACATCCTTGTTATCATAATCTTTCCAGTGTTTAAAAGGAATTTCTTCCAGAACACAAATCACGTCGCTTGTTGGGCCATTCATATTTTCCAACCAAAATCAAAATATGCTGTTTAGTAACAATAACAAAATGAAAAAAGAAAAACTCAACATTACTATGAACTAGCAAACACCCGCAGAAGAGAGGATTGAAAACACACTACAAAAAGTTAGATTCAAATACACTCTGACGAATAGTTAAAGCTACGTAGAAATCTTCGTACTCCAAAGCGTATAGAGGCGAACGGCGTCATCGCCTGTGAAACCACTTTTCACAAGGGTCATCTGCTCATTTTCCCGCGCCCATTGGATACACAATCCTTGGGTTCTCCAATAACAGCGGAGATCCGATTCCAGTTTAAGCGAAATGGAGGGTCGCCTCAGAAATTTCCTTTCTCTTACTGGAAGTCCGGCACCTCTTTAGGTAGACCTCGGACCGTGGGGGTGGGGGTGGGGGTTCAGTCTGTAGGGCTCTTCTCTGATCCCCAGTTCCCAAAACCGGCTTCTCATCGAGACGATTCAGCCGGTCGCCTCTAAGCGCTTAAAACATGCAGCTGCTTTGCAAAAATAATGATTCATTCCTCTTCTCGAAAGCCTTTCTTTAACCATTCATGAATCACAATGTGAATTTCAGTGTTTCATTTATCCTGCAAAGTTCTTATATCTTTGTTACTGACAGAAGGTTCTTTTTTTTTTTTTCTTTCACTTCTCATTCTGCGGAATTTCAGGTGAGGCGGCGCCTCGCCTCATCTGACGGGCCGCCACTGGCTCGCAATTCGCACTCACTCATGGTTTCCTTGTTGTCTGCCATTAATTTTCGTATTTGAGGGCCTATGAAAATGCCAGCTTTAATTTTTTCAGACATGATTGGTGGAAACTTACCACCAAGATACTGAAAGCATTTACTGTCCCTGCTTAAAGCTGTCACGAATTGCTTCATTAAGCCAAGTTTGATGTGTAAAGGTGGCAACAGTATTTTCGAGGGATCAACCAGTGGAAGTGAAACAATGTTTTTTTCGCCAGGTGTGAATGTACTTCTGACTGGCCACTGCTGCCGAACCCAATGTTCCGTCCTTGCTCTGGAGTCCCATTCATACAAAATGCCAGGAAATTTGGTGCAGCCTGCTTGTTGGCCGAGCGATATTCCAATCACCTTGAAATCCTCACACAAAGACCATTCATGAAACTTGTACTGCACACTTTCCAGTAGTAATTTAAGGTTCTCGTATGTCTATTTCAAAGTCACAGGATGTGCTACTGGAATGGATGGATGGATGTTAGTATTGTGTAATAAAACACCTTTTAAACTGGATTTGCTGGCATCTATGAACAACCTCCACTGTCCTGAATTGTAATTAATGTTGAAGTATATCATGACTGCCGGAATGTCTCGACAATATACCAAACCGCCTTCCTCAGCAAAAACGGAACCAATTCTGCTTCTCGGTGTCTGTACCAGGAGAATCTCGTATTAGGACATAGTAAATTCTTTTCCTGAAGTCGTGATCCTAAAAGCTCTGCTGCGTTTTTAGGTAACTTCAGATCACGAACCAAATCATTCAGTTCATGCTGGGTAAATGGCACTGGGGTTTCATCCTCCATGCTGTCCGGTTGGTACATCTCATCACTTGTATCACCGTCTAAATCGGTGTCTGTTGGGGGCTTGATATTGGACGGGGATGGCACAGGGATGGATTCACTATGGGGCACTGGTCTTATTGCAGATGGGATATTGGGATACACAATGTTACGCTTACTGGTTCTGGTATGGCCCACGATATTCACTGTGCAGAAGCAGCAGTCGTCACTGTGATTTTTTGGCTCACGCCACACCATGGGTGCACCGAACGGCATTGATGCCCTTTTTCCACTTTTCCAGTTCCTCAACTCCTCCACACATGCACGGCACACATTGTGAGGAGACCAAACTTTGTCCTGATCTGCTAGTTCAGTGCCGAAGTATTGAAAATAAGCATTTTTCACGAAAGGCGTAATATTTTGCCTCTGTTTTTTTCCTGTCGTATAACAGCCACATATGTAGCAAAATATGTCCGGATGATTTACACAACCACGCAGTGGCGGCTTTTCAGGTGAAGTAGGTGAAGTGCCTCTTCACCTATTTCATTTAAAATAAAGTTTTATTTAGTAATTTTGTATAATACATTCTTTTTTGCCTTTATTGAATCCCAAAATACTGGAAATTTCGATTAGATATCAATACACAATGCGCGTTCAATACGGAAAACAAGTCCTTGTACGCAAAACAGTTCAAATGAAGAGCCCAAATGAGAATGCTTGGAAGTCTGCAGTTTTCGGCCGAGTTGCCATGGTAACAGTGACGTCACACTCCCCTATCTGCTGGGCAGGTGAAGTGTTTTAGCTTGTGACGCCAAGGATCTGCACCTGGAGTCGTGGCCTTCCGAAGAGATCGCGGTAGAACGGGACGGATTGCCCAGGGTGCCTTGCAATCCACTAGGGCATCAATCACTGTCTACAAGCGGTGTTTTGGTACATACTTTCGAGATTCGTTTTTTCGTGCTTTATGATTGTTAAAAACTTTACTTGATACTTTAGTTTCGTGTACAGTTTGACTGATAGTTTTAGTTTTCAGTATGTATCCTGTGAACGACATTGTCTGTAATTTATTGCAAACTCCATTTAATCGGTGAAAAGATGAAGATAAAATAGACATTTTACTTCAAGGAAGACCGACGGATTCACTGACAATGGTCGCCAAGAAAGAAATCAATAAGAGTGACGAATATTAATTTTAAAAAATGTTGGTTTACTGAATACAAATGGCTTTGTAGCACTTCTGTGTTACAAAAATTATTTTGTTCGGCCTGCTTACGTTTTAGTAAAAATTAACATTCGGCGTGAAATAATGACGGATTTCCAAATTTACTAAACATAACACGGTCATTTCACAAACGTGGTGATTCTAGCAAACACCTGAAATGCGAATTAATGTTAAGGAAATTTTAAAAGAATCAGAACACCATTGCCGATACCTTGAGGGAGAATGCTAGGCTTTTGAAAATGCATTTCAACGAAAACGTTCGTTTAAATAGACTTTTCTTGTAGACAGTGATTGATGCAGTTTTGTATCTGAGCGAACAAGAACTAGTATTCCGTGGCCATGACAAAGGCATCGACTCGATAAATCGTGGAAATTTTAAGGAATTACTTTCATTGTTGATATCAAGAAGTCCTTTCGAAATTCAAAATCAATACATGGCTTTCTGCGATTAATCGTATAATACAAGGCTATGCCAGTTCGCTATCGCTAATGTACAAGCAAAAGTTGATATTCTTGCCCATGCACAGAATCGGCGCTGATTCGCGACCCCTAGGATGTATGTTTACCATTGAATGCAATGGAAAATTGTGGGTATTTTATCTATGCCCTTTGCCAATAATTTAGCTCACTTTCACAATTTAAAATTGTGTAACCAATCTGTTAATTATTCTTGATGTATGGCTCTTATTTTATAATGTTTATTATTTTCTAAACGTGAATACGAGAAAGTTTTTTGTACATGCTCCCCAGGATTGCTTCAGGAAATCTAGTTATTTTACTCCGAAGTTTGACCAAAATTATAACATGTTTATGTAACCTTTGGCTGTTTGCATACAGAACATAATATTTTAAGAAACGATAATCATTTTCCGAGATGTTCAAGGGTAAAGGTTGCTAACATTTTCTAACAAGAGGAGCTCATTTTCTGAATATACCCCCGTAAGCAGGCCCTGATTTACGGGAGGGCACACAGGGCACGTGCCCAGGGCCCCCAAATTTGAATTAAATGTGTACTTAGTTAATGGGAATTTTGTGTGTGTATATTCAAAATTAATTTTTTTTAACTTTTGCATGCTCATGAGTCATGTGTTTATAGATGTGGTACTTACACGCAGTTGGGTTTGAGTTTCGAATTTCACGAAAACACATGGCCATTAATGAGTTTCAGTGGTTTAATAACCTTCAGGTGGCCATTGAGAAGGAGGATCGCTTCCATTGATTCACGTGCCTTTTCTTGCTTTTCCAAACGCACCTAAACTCAACTGATCCTTCAACTTCCTGCACACGGCTTGTCGTTGTCGTAACTGTAACCACGAAGGCTTGGTTGTTTGTTTTTTTTTTTTTTTTTGATTGGAGGTTTAACGACCACCGTGAGCAACTCAATGGGCTATAAGCAGTCGCCCGTCCCTAATTTAGGGTCACTGGTTCCAGGGAAGGGAGAGAGCCAGTGCCGTAAGACAAACACAACATCCATGCCTGACCGGGATTCGAACCCGGACCCCTTACGGACGAATGATCAGAGGCCAGCGCCTTAGACCACTGCGCCACCGGGGCGGCAAAGGCTTGGTTGTATTTTGCGTTGCGTTTCTTGTAGTCTGATGGAATGTTGAATATTTGTTAATTTTATATATATAATCAAATTTAGTTAGTTGTAATAATATATTTAAGTTGAATTATTTAACAGTTAAATTATGTCAAAACGTACATATTTATCAGGCAGTGCTAAACGGAAAGCCAAACAATTGAAACTGAAGGATGATGACCTGCAGCATGGTAGCATTGAACGTTTTGCCATTAAAAAATTGGATATTTCACTTGGTCCCAAAAGTTCTACAAATTCATCTAATTTTACTACTGGTGAGTCTCTTGAGTGTAATTTGTCTTTGGAACTTTGGAAGCCAGTAATCTGACTTCAGAATCATCTAACATCACAGATGCTCCTAATTTGGGAAATATTTTGAATTCATTTAATGAAGAGAGCACAAGTTCCACAATGAATGCAGTGGATCCTGCCTTATGGGGAGAAATTACAGAAGAAATACGCGAATGCTTTTTTGAGCAATCCACCAGTCCAAGATTTGAAGTTGCTGGCATTCACAGGGAAGGATATATGTGGTAAAAAACGTTTTCTAACAGAAGGTAATTTTTTCAGAATAAAAAAATAATGAGAAGGTAAAACGCGACTGGTTTTTTTTATCCCCATCAACTTGTTTACTATTCTGCTGGATATGCAAATTGTATGCTAGGAGCACTACAGCATTAGGACCCACAGGTTTTTCTTACCGGAAGCATGCAAGTGAACGTCTTACAGAGCATAAAAATTCACACATACACAGGCAAGCAGTATGAGACTATTCATTACGCATGAATGCTTCTGCACGCATTGACTGTCAGATAGTTATGCAGTATCAGAATGAATCCAAGTACTGGCAAGATGTTTTGCATAGAGTTGTTGCAACAGTTAAGTATCTCTCAGTTCGTGGGTTGCCAATGTATGGTGATGATGAAACAATCGGATCAGTTCAGAATGAAAATTTCCTGGGCTGCTTAGAATTAATTGCAGAATTTGATCCATTCTTAGCTCAACACTTGGAAAACTGTGGGAATCCAGGAAGTGGTAACACCAGTTACTTATCTTCAACATGTGTGGATGAATTTGTTGAATTAATGGCTGTACGTGTTTTTAATGCCATCACTGATGAAATAAAAATGTCAAAATATTTTTCTGTCATAGTTGACTCTACTCCAGACATTACACACATAGATCAACTGGCTTTTATCATAAGGTATGTCAACAAAGATTGTAAAGCAAAAGAACGGTTTTTGACATTTATTCCATTCCATGGACATACTGCAGGAAACATTACAAATACCATGATATCTTTTCTACAGGAGGCTGGCTTGGATATTATGAATGTCAGAGGCCAAAGCTATGACAATGCCAGCAACATGTCTGGGAAATATTCTGGTGTTCAAACACGCATTAGGGAAATCAATCCACTAGCGGAATATGTGCCATGTTCTGCTCACACTTTAAATTTAGTTGGTGTGAATAGCATAGATAGTTGTGGTAAAGTTCACTCTTTTTTCACATTTTTGCAAAAACTCTATACTTTTTTTTTCTGCATCAACTCACCGTTGGAAGACGCTTCAGGAGAAAGTCCAGGAAGCACATGGAAATTCATTACTCACACTGAAGAGTCGGTCAGTTACCAGATGGTGTGCAGATGCTGCAGCTACACGATCAGTGTGGAAAAATTATCGTGAAACAGAGAAAGTTTTAGTATTTCTGTCAGAAAATGTAGATGATTCTCCACCGACAAGAGATGAAGCAAAATCACTGCTGAAGAAAATGTGAACAATGGAAATATCGATCAGCACAGTATTTTGGGACACAATACTTCAGAGATTAAACTGTGCAAATCAAACTTGCCAGAATCCAAAAGGAAATATTTCTGAAAGTACCTAAAATTTTCCAGTCATTAATTGAATTCATTCAGTTTATGAGGGAAAATTTTGAAGTTTATGAAGAGGAAACTGAAACATTAGTATCTGAAAATGTGCAATACCATAGTCATGATTCCCGAAGAAAGAAAGTGCCCAAGAATAAACACCTAAATGAATGTAACAGTGAACATATAAGAACTCAGTGCAAGGGATATAAAGGGATATATTTAGAACTCAGGTTCATTATGTGCTTTGTGAGGCTTTAGTCACTCAGCTTTCAAGCAGAAAAAGTGCTTTTGAAAATATAATGACAAAATTTGAATTTTTTACAAAAAAATCAAAATCTGAAATTTTTGAAGGGGCAAAAGCATTGCAGGAATACTATAACAACGACCTTGACGACCAGTTTGCAGATGAGTTTTTGCAATTCTCTTCAATGATGGGGGAGCATGCAACCATTCCCCAGATGCTGCAAACTTTGAAGGTAAACAATTTAGAAGCCACATTTCCGAACACTGAGACTGCACTTAGAATGTTCATGACATTACCGATTTCAAATTGTACAAGTGAGAGATCATTTTCTTTGCTGAAAAGACTTAAAATCCCTTACGATCAACCATGCGACAAACGAAACTGGCATCATTAGCTCTGCTGTCTTTGGAGAGTGATGTGACACAGTCTTTAAATAATGATTCTCTGATACATGACTTTGCATCTAGGAAATGTAGAAGAAAAATATTCAACCCAACTGTTTCGTCCTGATATGGGAGGTAAATTTTTCAATTGTTTTTATTCATTCCTAAAAATAAAAATAGTAACCGAGTTATTACAAATAAAAAGATCTGGTGCCCAAACACAGCACTTTGTCATCGTATTGTCAGTTTTGTTTGACATTGGACAATTTATACATTCATGTCATGTGCTCATTAGATTTTGATAAAAATTGGGTAAATGTGTAGTTTAGCGTGGTAAATTATTTGGTTGGAAAAGTTGTAAAATTTCTAAAAAAGTGTGACGTACAGATTCTAAAATATGCAATTTAAGGGGAAATGGTGAAAAAATGTTATCGTTAGAATGAATATTAAAGATGTTTACCGAAAAACTTGAACTCCAAGTATGACGAGTCAGCAGACGCTGCGGGAGGCCTTAAACAACGCTGAGGCGTTGACATGAAGCTGTGCTCCGTTGAAAGGAAGGATCGCTGCAGCCAGGACATTCACGGGCAGAATAGTACAACAGGAACCGGGTACATTGTTGTCAGGAAAGAGTGTAGTGCTACGCTACAGAAAATAGTTAATTTCGGTGTCAGTTCTTGACATCGCAATCAGACAGTTTCTTGTTTTTTTTCACATGGGATTCTTTGATGCTGAATGTATGAACTCATTTCTTTGTGGAAACTTTTTTTTTTTTTTATTTAGTAATCAAAATTTTACTTTGAGACTTGCCATCTAACTTCCGTTAGAGAGAATGCGACACTTACTCTAACGCTTTTCTAGAAACAAGAAAGGCATGTGCATACTTACTATTTCGTATCATGGAATTACATGCAGAAGAACGAAGACAGTCTCTGTACGTTTCTTTAAAAGTGAGACAGAAATTACAAACTACATTCTTTAGCGTAGCAGTATATTCTGTTACTCTTTCCTGACAAGAGCGTACCTGATTCCTGTTGTACTCTTCTGCTCATGAATTCTAGCCGCAGCAAACCTTCCTTTCAACGGAGCAAAGCTTCAGGTCGTCGCCGCAGCGTGTGTTTACTCATCCTACTTGGAGGTAAGTTTTTCGGTAAACATCTTTAATATGCTTTTTTTTTTTTTTAATTTTACAACTTTTTTGACCAAATAATTTAGGACGTCGAAGTACAACACATTTACCAAAAATTGAACTGGACTAGGTGTTCCCCTCAGCTTTTCAGATTATTATTATTATTATTATTATTATGTTTTTTGTTTTGTTATTTTTTTTTTTTTTTTTTTTTTTGTGTGTAACTCAGACTCTTCCTCATCAACACAAAATTTTATGTTTTGCAGTTTTCTGATATATTGATCATGATGCGCTGATTTGATCTTGGTAGAAACCGGGAAGCTGGAAAGTAGGAGTTTCCATAGCACTTTTTTAATTTTTTATGCAGCTTCACATCTCTATTTATGAGGAAGTCCAGTGAGGTCACCATGGATTTTTTTTTCTTGTTTTAGTTCACATTTTTTGTTGGATGCATTGTTCTCATGTTCTAGACGCAAGAATCAGTACATTGCAAGACCACAATATTCACTAAAATTAAGATGTCCATCCATTTTGTCATAGATATATTGTTATAGTTAGAGTCTATGGGGTCATTAACACCACAAACTACAGATCAACCAGTTGTCCCTGCACAGCCAGAGTTGTATAAAAATAAAATGTATCTGCGTACACAGCTATTGAAACAGAAAACTCGCTGCCAACCCGCAAACCATGATAACAATAGAATAAGATAATTTAAAGGAAAATTAATAAAACAAATAATTATTAGAACATTACAGATTCCAATGAGGACAAAATAGTATATTCTAATTGAATGTGCAGCAATGTGTGTAAAATGGACTTTTATGGCAAAATATTAAAATATTGGACTACGAACCTCATAAAAACAAGAGATTAATTAAAGAAAGTTTTTATATCCAGAAAAACAGTTCTATCAATGAACCTTCAAAAATTATAAATAGGATTTTCAACAAGTTAATTCAAAAATACTGGACTTACAAAATGCATAAGGAAATATTTTTTTATTTAATCGGCAACTGAAAGAGGAACCTGGCAATAAAATTTAAATTCTGTGTAAACAAAACTTTTAATACAGTTCATATACATTGAGAACAGGCCTTGATAAAATCTAGAGGCCAGAAATGTCTGTAAAAACAAAAGAACTCAGAAGATGTGAAAAATAATTAAGTTCTTCAGTTAAAATAGAATTAAGTATATTAATCTGAGTAAAGCGTTGAGTAAGTGTTTTAATTGCTGTATATAGGCCTAACATTTTTATTTTTTTAATCTACATGCAAAAACTATCTGCAAAACCTGCTAATGATTTGGAAACTATCAGCGTATGCACGTACGTCTACATTCTGCTACTCTGCACACAGTGACCAATATTTGGTCGATATAGAATAAGGAGGGGGCCCGGAAATGTTTTGTGCCCTGGGCCTCGCATGTAGTAAATCGGGCCCTGCCCGTAAGTAAAGAAAGCTATGACTTCAAAGAATTTTAATTCCAGTAACATTGAATGAGAATATTTTATGACAACAGTACTAGATAACTGCGGTACCATTCATGGTGGCGTACAGTAATGAGCTATGTTCAACATTTCTGCAAGAAATGTGCTAGTACAAAATTAAGTTTTCACACATGTTCTGATTTTTTTGTGTTTCCTATTGTTAATTAAAATTTGAAAAGAAAACCGAAGTGACGTTTTGATGTTAATGTCCTAATACAGGCACCTTTGAAATCCACCGGCAGATGCAGCTCAGCGGCCAGAAGTACTGGCGAGGACGGCGTGTAAGTAAGTAACCGATTTGCAAGCAAATGGTCTCTTTCTACTCAGGAACGAATTACCCATGCGATACGAAACAGAATTACGTTCCATCCGGCCGCCGTCTGTCCGTCCGTCCAAAAGAATAAAAAAATTATCCGTCGATAAACAAACGATTTTCACGGAAATTATTTCTTTCGACACAGGGACGCCTCACACCTATCAGATACAATATAAAATTACGTTCCATCCGTCCCAAGTCTGTCCGTCCGTCCAAAAGAATAAAAAAAATATCTCCGCCGATAAACAACCCATTTGCACGGGAATTATTTCTTTCGACTCAGGTACGCCTGACACCTATCAGATACATTACAAAATTACGCCCTATCCGTACTAAGTCTGTCTTTCCGTCCGTCAGGAAGCATAAAAACACATAACTGGACCGAGAAACAACAGATTTGCACGCAAATGGTCTCTTTCGACTCAGGAACGAATTACCCTTGAGATACGATGCAGAATTACGTTCCATCCGTTCGCCGTCTGTCCGTCCTTCCAGAAGAATAAAAAATATCTCCGCCGATAAACAACCTATTTGCACGGAAATTATTACTTTCGACTCAGCGACGCCTCACACCTATCAGATACAATACAAAATTACGTTTCGTCCGTCCCAAGTCTGTCTTTACGTCCGTCCGTCCGGAAGCATAAAAACACGCAACTCGACCGAGAAACAACCGATTTGCACGTAAATTGTCTCTTTCTACTCAGGAACGAATCACCCATGAGATGCGATGCATAATTACGTTCCATCCGTCCGCCTTCTGACTGTCCGCCCGTCCAGAAATGACTTATTACGCCCACACGAAAAACCATGTATCTTAGCAAGTAACCGATTCGCAAGCAAATGGTCTCTTTCTACTCAGGAACGAATTACCCAAGAGATACGATGCAGAATTACGTTCCATCCGTTCGCCGTCTGTCCGTCCTTCCAGAAGAATAAAAAAAATATCTCCGCCGATAAACAACCTATTTGCACGGAAATTATTACTTTCGACTCAGCGACGCCTCACACCTATCAGATACAATACAAAATTACGTTCCGTCCGTCCCAAGCCTGTCTTTCCGTCCGTCCGTTCGGAAGCATAAACACACATAACTCGACCGAGAAACAACAGCACGCAAACGGTCTCTTTCTACTCAGGAACGAATTACCCATGAGATACGCTGCAGAATTACGTTCCTTCCGTTCGCCGTCTGTCCGTCCTTCCAGAAGAATAAAAAAAATATCTCCGCCGATAAACAACCTATTTGCACGGAAATTATTACTTTCGACTCAGCGACGCCTCACACCTATCAGATACAATACAAAATTACGTTTCGTCCGTCCCAAGTCTGTCTTTACGTCCGTCCGTCCGGAAGCATAAAAACACGCAACTCGACCGAGAAACAACCGATTTGCACGTAAATTGTCTCTTTCTACTCAGGAACGAATCACCCATGAGATGCGATGCATAATTACGTTCCATCCGTCCGCCTTCTGACTGTCCGCCCGTCCAGAAATGACTTATTACGCCCACACGAAAAACCATGTATCTTAGCAAGTAACCGATTCGCAAGCAAATGGTCTCTTTCTACTCAGGAACGAATTACCCAAGAGATACGATGCAGAATTACGTTCCATCCGTTCGCCGTCTGTCCGTCCTTCCAGAAGAATAAAAAAAATATCTCCGCCGATAAACAACCTATTTGCACGGAAATTATTACTTTCGACTCAGCGACGCCTCACACCTATCAGATACAATACAAAATTACGTTCCGTCCGTCCCAAGCCTGTCTTTCCGTCCGTCCGTTCGGAAGCATAAACACACATAACTCGACCGAGAAACAACAGCACGCAAACGGTCTCTTTCTACTCAGGAACGAATTACCCATGAGATACGCTGCAGAATTACGTTCCTTCCGTCCGCCGTCTGTCCGTTCTTCCAGAAGAATAAAAAAAAATATCTCTGTCGTTAAACAACCGATTTGCACGGAAATTACTTTCGACTCAGCGACGTCTCACACCTACGAGATACAATACAAAATTACGTTCCATTCGTCCCAAGTCCATCTTTCCGTCTGTCCGCCCGGAAGTATAAAAGCACATCTCGACCGAGAAACACCCGATTTGCAAGGGAATGATTTCGTTCTACTCAGGTACGGCTCACACCAATAAGATATAATAAAAAATAACGTTCCATCCGTTTGACTTCTGTCTGTCCGTCCAGAAGAATAAAAAAAATATCCGCCGATAAAGAACCGATTTGCACGGAAATGATTACTTTTTACTCAGGGACACCTCACACTTATCAGATATGATAGAAAATTTCATTCCATCCGTCTGTTGTCTGTCTGTCCGTCCGAAAGTATGAAACACGTAACCATACCGAGAAACAACCGATTAGCACGGAAATGACTCCCTTCTACTCACGGAGGCCTCACACCTATCGGATATGATAAAAAAGCCCACAATCTCACCGGGGAACAACCGATTCGCACGGAAATAATTTCTCTCTACTCAGGGACGCCTCACACTTATGAGATATGATAAAAATAACGTTCCATCCGTCCGCCGTCTGTCCGTCCGTCCAAAAGAATAAAAAAATATCTCCGCCGATAAAGAACCGACTTGCACGGAGATTATTTATTTCGACTCAGGGACGCCTCACACCTATCAGATACAATACAAAATTACGTTCGATCCGTCCGTCCAGAAGAATAAAAAAAATATATCCGCCTATAGACAACCGATTTGCACGAAAATGATTTCTTTCGACTCAAGGACGCCTCACACTTATCCGATATGATAAAAAAATTACGTTCCATCAGTCCTCCGTCTGTCTGTCCGTCCAGAAGAATAAAAAAAATATCTCCTCAAAAGATAAAAACAAACAAAAACGATTTTGTTCGCTTTATACAATATTGGACTTTTGTTTCGATAGAAATCTCTTTTTCTCTGGAGATGCTAAAAGGTCACTCTCCAAACTACAAGACCTATTTATTTTTACCACTACGGATAAAGCTAGCAATAATTTTGCAATTATCTGTAAGAAGTTCTATTTTGAATTGTTAACCATGGAACTCAATAATAGAGTAACGTACGAGCCCGTAAGTTATTCTACCAAGCAGTTAGAAAATCGGTTTAAGGCATTCTTCAAGAAACTTAAAATTCCACAAACTAGAAGATATGAGCCTGAATTTCCATTTCTTTTTGCAACGGTTAAGTTTCATAAAGATCCTGTGAGGTTCAGGTTCATAGCTAGTGGAGTAAGGAGTCATAAAAAGAAAATAGATCTTGCATTTGAAGATGTCTTAAAGAAGGTTTTGAAACACATTAGAAACTGTACTAATTTGATGTACAGAGATTTTTGGATAATTAATAATAATGCAGAAGTAATTTCTACTATACTCAAAGTATGTCCCTTAGATATTAATAGTTATGATTTTGAGAACCTATATACTAATCTGCCTCTATCAGATATAATCACTACCTTTAAAGAGCTGTATGCAGAATTTAAACTTAACCAATTTGTTAATGTAGGAGCTTGGAACTCTTATCTCAATTGCTGCATAAAAAATAACTATATCTTACATAATAATACTCTCTATAAGCAAGTGAACGGTATTCCCATGGGAACATCAACCTCCACGAATATCGCTAATCTATTCCTATTCTTTAAGGAATATAAATTCATTAAAAATCACCCCACCTGCTCAGATAACTACCTTTACACATTTAGATATATTGATGATCTGCTGTGTATCAATAATTCAGAAGTTATATAGAGTGATTTTGATAATATCTATCCTAGCTCTCTTAACTTATATAAAACCAACCACAGTAATCAGGAACTTGAGTTCCTAGACTTAAGCATTAAGCTCAACAGAGGTAACCCATCTATTAGCCTCTTTGATAAAAGAGTTAATTTTCCTTTCAAAGTAATTAAATATCTACACTGGAATAATAACATATCAACCAAAGTAATTGAGAATGTACTAATTTCTCAGGTCCTAAGAATTTCAAGAATTTGCAGCAACAATTTGGACTTCAATTACCACATTAATATACTATTAGATAGTTTTCTAGAGAACGAAATTCCTTCTTCTTTCATCAAAAGAACTTTAAGAAAAATTATTCTGAATAATAGAGTAAGGTTGGCAGATCTGCTTTAATTTTCTACACAGTTAATAATATGATTCTGACCAATCAAAGCCGTAAGGAAGTTGGCTAGAGGATGCCTATTAACTACTAAAAGGAACCTTAGTGCTATGGATATGAAGGTCCTATTAAAACAAAAAATTAAATAATATAGACAAAATCACAAAAAAAGCTTAAAAATCTGTTTATAAAAGAAAATAAAAACAAATAAAAAAGAAAACTAGTTATTCATCACTAGGATAGCTATACTAAAAATAGTAAAACTAACATTAAAATTAATAAGATCCTGAATAATCTATAGAAGCTCACTAAGGTGATTTAATACATGCAAAGATTATTAAATACACCACTTGTGTATTTTATAATATTTCTCATGTATTCTGGAGAGTTAATTCTGCTCTTTCTGATCATACAGATCCACAGTCTTAAGTATATATATATTTTTTCTCTGGTTAAAATCTCCGCGAGTTGGTTTCTTTCAGTATGAGGAGGCCACCAGCCCCACCCACACTGCCCCCCAGCGACTAGGGAGTGGCAGAAGTGTTAGGACGCTTGGGGAAGAGGTCAGCCATGTTTTTCTCTTGTGTGGAGAAAGTTTAGTTGCATAAGAGGTAAGCTCTCTTCCTTGTCTTTGGGTTTTAGGTTTTATAAGTTCAATGTTTGTACTTCTTGTACTTTTTTTCTCTGTTGTTTTTTGCTTTTCAGCTTTTAGGTACTGGCTTGTCTGTTAACATTTTTGCGGGTTTTAACTCTTTCTTTTCTTGGTAACTTTGCGCGTCTTTTAGGAAACTTAGGCCCAGCAGATGGCTAAGCATAGTTCCTTTTCTTTGCGCTGTATTTTCAAAGTAGTTAAGTTCTTAATAACTACTTAATTATGCACTTAAAGCACTGCTGAAATACTTTGTACATATTGCAACTAATTGTTTAAGTCATATAACTTTCACAAAGCTTTTCTTTAGTTAATTATTGTCTTTAATTTATTCTCGTTTTTGTGTTGTCAGAAGTTGTAGAGTAGGGGGTTTTAGAATCAAGTTTTCTTTCTAAAATCTTATTTTTAAAAAATTAATATTTCCTTTTTTAATTGCAATGTAAAATTTGGATTTCTTTTGCATTGCTTTTCAGGTTTAAATTCTCTCTCAGGCGAACTTGGCATTTCGTTATAGCTGAAAATTATTTCTAATTATTATGTCACTCTCACAGCTTGAGTTCTCTTTAATCTTCTTCTCTCTGTTTAATAGTAACAGATGAAGAGCATGGTTAGGGCCAGGAAGGTTATGGATGCAAGCGAAATTGTTAACTAGAGCTAGGTCATACAACTCTGCGGAGGACATGACATATATATATTTTTTAAAACAATTTTTGGTGGGCTTCTTACTTGCATCTATGGCCTTGCAGAAACCCATTTCCAACTAGGTCTTTGTGGAAGTGAGAAAATGCAGAGTTTTTGCTGGTCCTTGATAAAGCCAAGGCTCAGTATTCTCGACACTTTCTACATTCAGTTGTTTTATTTTATTATTTTTTTATCTTTTCTCCTTTTACTCACACCGGTAGATACATAACCTTTTCTATGTTGTACTTGGTATGAGTCAAAAAAATATATATATTTTTTGCTTAGGTCTCTTCTTAATAGAATATATAAATATATATATATATACGTGTATATGTGGGATGTAAGGTCAGGTGATGCGTAACATCACAGCCTCTCCTTGACAAATGTCGACCCCGCCTTCTCGTGGTGCATCCTGTTCCCACTAAAAAGGCTCTGACGACCGCCAATAGCGATATAACTATGCCATCGGGATTAGAGGAAATGCTATTCCACAATCACCAACCCGCTTGGCCAGCGTGGTAAGTTATGGCCAAACCCCTCCAAAATAACTCCACAACTTAAATCTTGGCCCTCAGTCTCCGGTAGCTGGAATGTACCTGGCCAAGGCAACGGCCAGTGCGACATGAAGGCAGAGGGTGCTAAGAATCCCCGGAGGACCGGACTAGGCTTCCATCTGATGCTGACCTTGGCTACGTATAATGGATGCTCCCTATCTTCTGATTCAAGGCTTCTTGAATTGGAAGGGGAACTACAAAGGATCAAGTGGGACATCGTCGGGCTAAGTGAGGTATGGAGAAAAGGATCTCATTGAACTGAAAAGTGGACATCTCTTCTACTATCGTGGGACAGATACTGGCAGAACTAGTGGTGTTGGATTTACAATAAAGAAGAAACTGAAGGATAAAGTTGTAGAAGTTGAAAGTTCCTCTAACAGAGCTGCACGACTCGTTATTCAACTATCGAGAAGATACAATGCTCAGATTATTCAAAACATATGCACCCACCACAAGTTATCCTGAAGAAGAAATTGAAGAATTTTATGAGGAAATTCGTCATCTAAATAATAAAGGTAAGCAGCACTTGAAGATAATTATGGGAGATTTCAATGCAAAAATGGGACAACAGGAACAGAATAAAACTTCAGTAGGTAAATTCGGTTACGGCAATAGAAACCAGCGTGGAAATACTCTCGTTGAGTTTGCAGAGGCAGAAGGGTTTTTCATCTTGAACTCCTTTTTCAAGAAAAAGCCACACAGGAAATGAACATGGAGACATCCAAATGGGACGACAAGTGGAATTGGTTTTATTATGTGTAACAAAAAATTCGTCATAAGACTGCAGTGTGCTAAACAAGTTCAACACAGGTAGTGACTATAGATTGGTGAGATGTAAGATGCACCTCAACACTAAACTCGAACGTGGCAAGCTCATAAGACAAACAAAATGTATTGACATAACCAACCTTAAAAAACTCCATAATACCTTCAAGTTGGAACTGAAGAACAGATTCTTTGCTTTAGAAGGCCTAACATCGGAAGAAGTGGATATTTCTGAAGTTAACAGAAAAGTAACCAAAGCTCTTATGGAAACAGCAACAAAATTAGCTGAGTCTAAGAACAAGTTGCATGTGAACAAATTATCAGGAAAAACCAAAATGTTGATGGAAAAAAAGGGAGATGAGGACAACTAAAGAAGATGTGACTTCCAAAGTGGAATACATAGAGCTATGCAAGACAGTACGAAAAAGTATCACTGAAGACGTAAGGAAATTTAACTGTGAATATATTTTTTTGTATCCTTTTGGACGGACGGGCATACTTGGGATAGACGGAACGTAATTTTGTATTGTGTCTGATAGGTGTCAGGCGTCGCTGAGTCGAAAGTAATAATTTCTGTGCAAATCGGTTGTTTATCGGCGGAGATATTTTTTATTCTTCTGGAAGGACGGACAGACGGCGAACGGATGGAACGTAATTCTGCATCGTATCTCATGGGTAATTCGTTCCTGAGTCGAAAGAGACCATTTGTGTGCAATTCTGTTGTTTCTCGGTCCAGTTAAGTTTTTATACTTCCTGACGGACGACGGACGGACGGAAAGACAGACTTGGGACGGATGGAACGTAATTTTGTAATGTATCTGATAAGTATCAGGCGTCCCTGAGTCGAAAGAAATAATTCCCGTGCAAATGGGTTGTTTATCGGCGGAGATTTTTTTATTCTTTTGGACGGACGGACAGACTTGGGACGGACGGAACGTAATTTTGTATTGTATCTGATAGGTGTGAGGCGTCGCTGAGTCGAAAGAAATAATTTCCGTGCAAATCGGTTGTTTATCGGCGGAGATATTTTTTATTCTTCTGGAAGGACGGACAGACGGCGGACAGATGCAACGTAATTCTGCATCGTATCTCATGGGTAATTCGTGCCTGAGTCGAAAGAGACCATTTGCGTGCAAATCTGTTTTTTCGGTCCAGTTATGTGTTTTTATGATTCCTGACGGATGGACGGACGAAAAGACAGACTTGGGACGGATGAAACGTAATTTTGTATTGTATCTGGTAGGTGTCTGGCGTCCCTGAGTCGAAAGAAATAATTTCCGTGCAAATCGGTTGTTTATCGGCGGAGATATTTTTTTTATTTTTCTGGAAGGACGGACAGACGGCGGACAGATGGAACGTAATTCTGCATCGTATCTCATGGGTAATTCGTGCCTGAGTCGAAAGAGACCATTTGCGTGCAAATCTGTTTTTTTTCGGTCCAGTTATGTGTTTTTATGATTCCTGACGGACGGACGGACGAAAAGACAGACTTGGGACGGATGAAACGTAATTTTGTATTGTATCTGGTAGGTGTCTGGCGTCCCTGAGTCGAAAGAAATAATTTTCGTACAAATCGGTTGTTTATCGGTGGAGATATTTTTTTTTATTAGACGGCGGACGGATGTAACGTCATTTTGTATTGTACCTGATAGGTGTGAGGCGTCCCTATGTCGAAAGAAATAATTTCCATGAAAATCGTTTGTTTATCGGAGGATAATTTTTTTATTCTTTTGGACGGACGGACAGACGGCGGCCGGATGGAACGTAATTATGTTTCGTATCGCATGGGCAATTCGTTCCTGAGTAGAAAGAGACCATTTGCCAATATCTCCAAATACAACCCAAATAAATACTTACCCATATACCTCAGCTGAAATTCACAGTGAAGATTGCTCTTTTGGGGTCGCGATTTGGCGCCCACGTGTGACTGAAACGGCGTTTTTGCTCGTACACGGAATTCCGCAGGATTGGCGAAACTGGCATAGCCTTGTATTATACGATTAATCGCAGAAAGCCATGATCAATACGAAAAGATAAAAAATGTCTTCACTGGTGACTCAAAAACTATTCAAAATGAAATAATTGAATCACGAAAGAAATACGGGATTACGCCATATAATACAAATTTTGAAGATGACAATCCGATTTTAGGCGTAAATGTGACAAGGATGGTAAGTCAGATATAGTCAGATAATATCCGTTTTCGGATATTATCTGACTTACCATCCTTGTCACATTGACGCCAAAAATCGGATTGTCATCTTCAAAATTTGTATTATATGGCGTAATCCCGTATTTCTTTCGTGATTTATCTGCTTCTCCGGGCAATCACGGGATAGGATTATTAACCTCCAGATTCGCTAAACATGAATGCCGGTTGCTTCGACTAGCGAATCCTGTGATGGTTAAATTCAAATTGATCGGAAACTTGAAACTTGGTCGTTCTGGGTGGTGTAGTGGTTAGCATGCCTAGGCGTTTTCTGGGAGACGCGGGTTCGAGTCCCGCTCCAGAACGATGAAAATTTTCAAGTTTTCGGATATTATCTGACTTACCATCCTTGTCACATTTACGCCAAAAATCGGATTGTCATCTTCAAAATTTGAATTAATTGAATGTATTTCTGAATATATAAACGATCACGTCAAAAATGAAGTTCAATGCTTTTCGATTCAAGTAGATGGGAAGACATAAACAGACTTCCGAGTGCTCTTTAATAATAAGATTTGTTGATTCGGAAGGTGTATTGGTTGGGAATTTTTTTGTTTTCCATGATATGAGTGAAGATAGAGCTTCAGAAGCTTTATACAAAATGCTAGACAAAATTTTGGAACAGTTTGATTATCAACACAAATTAATAGAACAATGTTACGATGGGGCAAGCGTAATGTCTGGATGGCCGCCCCGGTGGCGCAGTGGTCTAAGCGATGGCCTCTGATCATTCGTCCGAAAGAGGTCCGGGTTCGAATCCCGGTGAGGCATGGATGTTGTGTTTGTCTTACGGCACTGGCTCTCTCCTTCCCTGGAACCAGTGACCCTAAATTAGGGACGGGCGACTGCTTATAGCCCATTGAGTTGCTCACGGTGGTCGTTAAAAATCAATAAAAAAAAAAAAAAAAAAAAAAAATGTCTGGACACCTAAATGGGCTCCAGAAAAAAATTAAACATAAAGCTTCACAAGCTGTTTTTGTTCATTGCTTAGCACATCGTTTCAACATTGTATTACAGCAGAGTTTTACTAAAATTTCTAAGTGCCAAATATTTTTAGCAAGCCTCAGTGGAATTCCTTTGTTTTTTCACCACTCGGCGAAGCGATCGCTTCACTGAGGGGTGAAAAAACACTCACAGTGGTGAAAAAAAATACACTCACATTAACAACCGCAAAACGCATACCAACCATAACAGAAACTCGATGGTCCTTTACATCGAAGTTTATAAGTGTAATAGTTGAAGATTGGGATAAATTGAAGGAAGTATTCGAATTTCTCACAAATAGTGAACAATCAGACAAAAAATCAATTCAACTTGCCTAGGAGGTTTTAAAGGATATGACCACTTTTGAATTTTCATTTTTGGCAATAGTATTTAATGAAATTGTTATCTCCACCGATCTGTTATTCGAAATTTTGCAGAAAACATCACTAGACATAAACTACTCTGTAACTGAAATTAAAAAAAACTCGTGAAATTTTGAGCCATGAAACGAACGATGAGGTATTTCAAACACTGTTTGGAAAAGCTAGCAAAATCACAGAAAAAAGCAGATCTAAATGGGAATATGCTGCATGTTCTTAGACAAGAAACAATTTTTCAAAATTATAAACAATTGTATTTTGAAATTTTGGACCATATTCTTATGGAAATTGATATAAGATTTCAAGACTATGAGAAACTTCAATTTGTCTGCCTTACTGACACAACCAAATTCGACCAATTTAATTCATACTTTTCCATCTCACGCTTTTGAAAATCTACACTTTTACGGAAAAATACACTGCCGGACAATTGCTAAGGACGGATGACGATAGCAACGATAGCAACCATAAAATGGAAGGCAGGAAAATGTGGAAATTAGCATAAGTGCGGGATACAGTAAGACATGTTGTACGTATGCAAATTTTGGATTGCCGAACTTGTTCGTGACGTCATAGCGCTGATAAGAGATATAAAGGATTTGACGCGTATTAACCGCTGTTGTTCACACGCAAAGTTGAAAGGGAAAGAATCAATTGACGAACTTGCAATTTTCAGTATGTCTTCCCGACATCACCTAGATGATTTTACGCGTGGCCGTATTATTGGCAAGATTGAAGAAGGGCGAAAAATAACAGATGTTGCCAGGGAGTTCGACGTCAGCCACAGTGTTGTTTCAAGGCTTTGGAAATCATTTCAAAGAAATGGAGAATGTAGCAAACGTCACGGGGGAGGTCGTGTTCGCAGTACGACACCTGCAGAAGATCGGTACATAGTGCTATCAACAAAAAGACACCGGCGCAGCACAGCTAGTGAGGTAGCAAACCAGTTTATGGCTGCTACTGGCAAGCGGATCTCCCGAAAAACTGTCGCCAGACGTTTGCATGAAGGAGGACTATACGCCCGCCGTCCTGTTGTGTGCATCCCATTGTCCAGACGTCACCGTACTGCCCGTTTGCAATGGTGCCATTAACATCGCAATTGGACTGATAACGACTGGTCTGCTGTCCTCTTCTCAGATGAGAGTAGATACAGTCTATCGTCTGATTGTCGACGACAACTGATCTGGCGTGATAGTGGTACTGCATATTGTTCAGCAAACATACAGGAAAGGGACCGATATCCGACATGTAGTGTCATGGTATGGGCTGGCATCACGATCAATGGCCGTACGTCCCTCTATGTGCTTCCAACTGGGTCTATGACTGGCCAACGATACATTAATGATGTTCTGCTACCTCATGTTCGCATGTTCCGTGGTGCTGTCGGTGATAGATTCATTTTCATGGACGACAACGCACCATGTCATCGAACAGTCGCTGTCCAGGAGTGTCTTGAGAGCGAGGATATTCAACACCTCGTATGGCCAGCACGTTCTCCAGATCTGAATCCCATTGAAAATGTGTGGGATGCTTTGGGGAGGAGTCTTGCTGGTCGCTAATGCCCTCCAATAAACAAGGACACCCTCATCCGTGCACTGACAGAGGAATGGGATAAATTACCCCAACAGCTGCTTGATAATGTTCTGCAAAGCATGACACGACGTGTGGAATATTGCATCGCCCTCCATGGTGGCCATATCCCGTATTGACATCTTACGCCGGAACGCCTGCGGACGGTAATTACATTTTTTTCACGTTTACGTATTCTGCACAAAATGGCCTGTTTGTCCCTTGAACACGTTCCAAAGCCTTCTTGATTTCAGAGCACAATAAATTGTCTTTCTTGTAATGTCCTGGCATTCTGACATTATTTTATTTCACTTGGCATCCAACCACACTTACTTTTTTATGCGCTATATAGCCGTTTATGATCCGTCCTTAGCAATTGTCCAGCAGTGTATTTACTAAACACTAAAAATGAACTGAGTCTTGCATATGCCGATGAAAAATTAAGTAATATATCGACTCAAGAACTTCTTCGAGTGCTTCATGGAGATAAAGACATTTTTAAAGAATTGGTTTCCCTCATTTTAACAATTCCATCTACAAGTGTGTCAGTGGAAAGAAGTTTTTCTTGCCTTAAAAGAATACAAACTTACTCAAGAAACACTATTTCTCCAGATAGACTTGCTTCTTTGGCAAATATTTGTATTCATAAAGACATTTTATTGATGCTCACAAAGAAACAGCCATTTTATGACGACATAATTAACAAATTTGCAGCTTTGAAACGAAGAAGAATTGATCTAATATATAAAAAATTCATTGAAGACAGTAGATATCTTTTCACATTGCTCTTGTAGCTCTTCACCTATTTTTCCAACTACGAGCCGCCACTGCAACCACGTGAAGCCATTGCACACGCCACAAAGAAACAACCGAACGAGATCAGTTCCTTCTTTGCACTGACTAGTGTAACACGATCTGCCCCGAATGGCGCCACATGTGACTAATAGAAAGAAGGGAGCAGTGGCGTGAGGTATTAGTCATACTGCTGTGCCAATATGACATTCTCTTATGTTCCGCCTTTGTGAGTGGCGCAAATCGTGACGTCATACAGATAAAACAGTTGCATTTCCATTATCAGCTATATATTTATGTTTATCTATTCCTTAAACAATCATTCCGCCCCTCCAGAAAACATTTTCACACGTTACAAACGTTGCCATATAACAATGTCATTAAAAAATAACGTTATTTTAAATTTTCACATTTCCGTCATTTGTAAAAAAACTTGACGTGATACGGAATTTTGAAGGTCATTTTCGGAATCTGCCCAAGAAATGCATTCAGATACACCTATTCATTGCAAAACAACAGAACCTTGCATATTAGTGTAATAGAATCTTGCTATGTTTACAATTTTTTTGATCTGTTTGAAAACTAAAATCTTTGCATATGTGTGTATGTATTTCAGTGCAAGGTGTTTTAAATTTGAGTAGGGTGCATCTAGTTCCGAAACATTTTTTGCTTAAGAGTTTGTTCTGTCTACTAATATTTTACCTGCTCCGAAAAATGCTTTCTTACACCAAAAATGCATTTCACCTGCTCCAAAAATGCATTTTGCTGCTCCAAAAATGATTTTGCAACTTTCCATCACTGTTTGAGTTAACAGCGAGAAAATATCTTAACTGCTCTGTTTCAGTTGGAAATACATTTTTTTACTTCAGCAACCGTCATGTATAATTGCAAAATCCTTTGTTAGAATAGACATACCACATAAGGAATTTACATTAGAAAATGGAGTAACTTTAAGGAAAATTTTCTAAAACCAAGAAAAGATAGGACGGAACCTAAAAAGAAAACAGAAATTTTCAGAGAAAACAGAAAAGGCTTTGAGAAAAACTTTCTATTTAAAAAAACGTGTAGTCGCTTAATGAGTAAGTGTTATAAAGCAATACGGCAGCATGAAATCAATAACACAAAATTTTCCTTTTGTAATCGCAAAAATGTATTTTTTTTAATCTGTGACAGAGAACTCGAAATTTGTTGTTGTATAAGTTAAATTATTAAGGTTCACCCATGGGTGCCCATATAGGGAAGGCAAGAGGAAACATTTGCCTTCCCCTGGAAATCGGACTATGGTCCTTTCTGTCCTTTGAAAGTATTACAGAGATTTCACGATAACACTGATTGCTATTTTTTCCCGTAGAACTTACCGATGCATGTGAAAAAATAAGATAAACGTTAGGAATTTCCAATAGAAGAAACAAAAAATTTCAGTAGGAAGTAATAATGAAATTTCCTATTGTTGTTGGAGAACAGCGTACATACAGTATAGAAAAGTATGAAAGCAGGGCCTGATTTACGGGAGGGCATTCGGGGCACGTGCCCAGGGCCCCGACCTTTTGAGGGCCTCCTTAAAATATGTGTATATTTCTTGCTTTGCATCAAACTGATTCACACGGCATGCCGCCCCACCCTCTGAAAGCCTCTTGCCCAGGGCCCCAAAACAGTCTTAAGTCGGTCCCTGTATGAAAGGCGAAGAAATTAAAAATATAGCATCCTCTGTAGCAGCTATTCTCTTCTGGACAAAGATATCTGAAAATATTTTCCTGAAAGATGTCTTAAGGATATTTTTCCATACTTGGTGACCAGCTGAGTGATATCTGGGCTTGCTTTCGTGGTGCAGGGTTTAGTGGCCGAAAGAATCAAAAGAATGACCAGAACATTTCCTTATTTTCCTAACATGCTAATTTCATTCATCCATCTTTTTTATGTAGTTTTTTTTGCCTTCTAGTCTTCAATTAAATTTGTGTTGAGAGTAGGCTATAATAGAAACAGCTCGATAACAAGAACGCACAGTGGAGATTTGCATATGCTTTTCGTAGTTACAATTTCTGTTTGCCCCCTCCTGAAAACTAAGCTATGGGTTCTTTTTTTTTTTTTTTTTTTTTTTGATTGGAGGTTTAACGACCACCGTGAGCAACTCAATGGGCTATAAGCAGTCGCCCGTCCCTAATTTAGGGTCACTGGTTCCAGGGAAGGGAAAGAGCCAGTGCCGTAAGACAAACACAACATCCATGCCTCACCGGGATTCGAACCCGGACCCCTTCGGACGAATGATCAGAGGCCATCGCTTAGACCACTGCGCCACCGGGGCGGCACTATGGGTTCACCTA
Organism: Macrothele yani; assembly: GCA_039090855.1. Taxonomy (NCBI): domain Eukaryota; kingdom Metazoa; phylum Arthropoda; class Arachnida; order Araneae; family Macrothelidae; genus Macrothele; species Macrothele yani. Next base: position 64,062,607 of record CM077001.1, on the reverse strand, counting down.
TGGTAAAACTTTGTTGCTTTATTTATACACTGAGTGGCCACTTTATTATGACCACCTGACAGTTTTAAGCAAATGAGCTATGGCTGCACGCTGTTGCCGCCAGAGGGCGAGACTAGTATAAAAAAGGAAAGCTTAGTGCTTGCGACAGTAGTACAAGTGATTTTTTTTGGTGACGAGATAGGTAAAATATGCTATTTGACGGACTTTCAACGTGGGATGATTGTAGGAGCTCGTTGCCATGGAGCGAGTACCACCAAAACCGCCGCATTCGTGAAATGTTCCAGAGCAGCTGTTGTTAAAGTGTTTAAAGACTGGACTGTCAGCCAAAAAACTGGGTCTCTACGTGCAACGTGTAGTCGTCATCCACTAGTAACTGCTCGGGCGGAACGGAGAGTGTCCAGACTGGTAACAGACAACAGAAGGGCAACAGTGCAGCAAATTACAGACCATCTTAATCAAGGATTCCCTCAAATGATATCTGCATGCACTGTTTCTCCTTACACTGCATCGGATGGGATATGGCAGCCGAAGGCCTGTGTTCGAACACCTTTGCTGTCTGCAGTCAACAAGAGAAAACGTCTCCAGTTCGCACAGGAGCACAAGGATCGGGCAGTCGATAATTGGAAACAAATTATATGGTTCGATGAATCACGTTTTCAGTTGCACCATGCCGATGGCCGAGTAAGAATTTGGCGGAAACAGCACGAAAGCATGGGCCCCAAATGCATTGCTACAACCCTTCAAGCTGGTGGAGGCAACGTTATGGTTTGGGGAATGTTTTCCTGGCATGCTTTGGGCCCTTTAATTCGTGTTGATCAACGTCTGACTGGCACATCATATCTAAACATCGTTGCGGACCAAGTGCATCCTGTCATGTGGATGGTTTATCCCAATGGCGATGGCTCCTTTCAACAAGATAATGCGTCCTGCCATAGTGCTCGTATTGTACAGGACTGATTTCAGGAACATGCCGGTGAGTTTACTTTGCTTAGGTGGCCCCCACAATCTCCAGATCTCGACCCCATTGAGAATTTGTGGGATGAAGTTGAACGATCCATCAGACAGCTGGATCCACAACCCTGCAATCTCACACTCCTGGAAAGTGCTATTCATCAAGCATGGTCTCAGATCCCACAAACCACCTATCAACATCTCGTGGAGCCCATGCCACGAAGAATCGACGCAGTATTAAAGGCAAAAGGTGGCCCAACGAAGTACTGAGGGGGTGGTCATAATAAAGTGGCCACTCAGTGTATATTCCTTAAGGATTTTTCCATTGATTTACTGTATATGTACATTCGAATTACTGGCTTCGGACAACTGGCCACACGGAGAACTGATGCAATTTGAGAGATACTAATGCAATTTGAGAGATATGAAGTTGTTCTTCATAAAAATAATGTTGCGTTGTTTTATTTCCCCCAACATGAGTAATTGTTGTGCACAAATATATCTTTTTCGTCCCTTATTATAATTAAGAAATTAAGACATTTTTGTAATGATTTCTGGCTAAAGACAAGGCTGACAACTGGTCACAAATACGTTAGAGGGCTACATAAAAAAATTGTTTTTGTTTTCTTTGTGCTCACTTCCATGTAGGCTGACCACAAAAACCTTAGCAAGAGTGGAAAGACTGGATTAAAAATATTTGTTTTGCTATGCTGGTAAGCGAAGTGGCCAAGATAGGGCAATTTTTGTTTGGTTTCCTAAAGTGTGTGTGGCTTCTTGAATTTCACTGCAGTTTTGAAAAGTAGCAGCTACAGCAAAAATGCATTTTTCACTTGAAAGCAGCTAAATGTACATTAATTTTCATGCACTTGAATTTCTCTCACCTTGTAAATTTGCTTTTAAATTCTTTCAATGCAAAACTTCTTCTATTTGTTAAAGAGATGCTTCTCGTAATAATTTTGTTTATGATAGATAAGTCTCGAAAAGGCTTAATTTGCCATAGATGAATTTTCCTCATCACTAAAGTTGAAGAAACTTTCACAATTCGGAATTCAGGGGTTGCATGAAAATTCACAACGGCATAAAATTTTCGACAATCTCTCTTAGAGAACGTTGTGTGTCTATTGCTTCATCAGCATAAATAAAGTTTATTTTTCAGTATTACAGTTTACTAGGGATACGTAATAAATACTGTAATCCAGAAAAATGTCTAAATGTTATTAACTAATTATTGCTTGAACACTAACGCTTGTGTTGAAATTGAAAAGACATTTAAACACGAAATGATGATCGTGATATATCGCTAACTTTAGGATTTGGGTACCTTGATAATTATTCCCCAATGGTGGGCCGTAAAAAACCGTTTCCAGAGCCATTTATGGATCGCCAGTCCGCCACTGGGCGACACGAAACCTCAATCAAATTTTATGGTTGATAAATTAATATCAATGACGTGGGAGAAGTTAAGAAAACGTCTTATTGCGAGAAATCGTAATGCTACGTGGCACGTTTATTTTTTAGTAAAAATACTTCATTATATAATTCAATAGAAAACGACTTGAAATAAGAGTATATAATCTGTATGGTTTTGTTCAGTAATGGATACCGCGGGCAAAGGACTAACATTTCTTTTTTTAATTTGTTTTTAAATCTTGAAGGTTTCAGCATTCATGATATGCGTGAGCAGCGCTGTGACAATGTGGCCAATATGAAGGAAAAACACAATGGGCTTCAAAAGACATAACTTTTCGTCTTAAAACCCTTTGTTCAAGAAATATATGCTTTCTTTTCTGAATTGACTTACCATTGGCAAATTTTAAAGAAAGAGCTTCCAGCGTTGACCTTAAATTCGTGCTGTGAAACAAGGTGAAAAAATAGGATCGCTGCAATAAGAATAACGAGGACTGGGGTACTATTTGGATGTAATTCACGATACATTATATTAGCGCCTTAGCGATTCTTTTAGAGACAGTAATACACGAAAGTTAACCAATCTTTCTTAGAAAAAAAGAATAAAAACCAAAAAAATAATAATAACCATGCAAGTTTATTTGTTCCAGAAAGATTTGGTACACTCTTTCTTCAAAAATTAATGTTAGTAGTAAATCAGTGCCAAAATCTGCTGTTGTTATACCAACCATAATAAAAATGTTATTTAAAAGAATGTAGAACACGTGGGGGTTTTAAAGGCATGTTAGCTGAAGATAGAGCAACTGCCGAGGAAATAGATTGCAAAACAGAATTTCCAACTGCTGAATTGTTTTGATCACGTAAGAAAAAACAAGCAGATTTTTTTGTTTCAAAATACGGATGAGATATTGATCTGCTAAAATGATATAGAAAAAAAAAAACTTTCCTATTTTTTGATACAACGATAAGAACGGTTCGAACACCTGAACACGCGTAACGGAACTTTTCACTTTTCAAATGACTTTTATTCTTTATTGACACTAAGCAGAGATATAAAAATAAAACATTGTATGAACTTACAAATAAAATTGTCAGGTATTGCACAAAAAGGAATATGATATAATTGCTTCTGATTTGTGTGACTAAATTTAAATTCTTTGGACTTATTAAGTTAGGCATCACATGAACCCATAAAATGCTCTAGAATAGATATTTTCAAATTACTCATTAATATGTTTTCCAAACAATTTAGTAGCTTTAAAAATAGCTTTGATGATGCCTGTAGCACATTAGGGTTGGAAGAGGGTGGGGGATATGCGTGCCCCATGTTAAGTTCAACGAAAAATTTTGTGGATTCGTACACTAGCTAAAAATAAACATCTTCCTTTTTCTTACTGTTAAGCTTGAAGTCCAAAAAGGTCTTTAAAATTACAATGCCCCTTTTTCATTCCATAGAATTGATAACGGTAATAGGGTACACAAAACCCTCTTTTCAAAATTTTACTGTCTGTAACACTGGCTTACGGAGAAAGACCTTTTCTGTTCTTAAAATCATTAAAAGTCACTTTTGATTAAATATGAAACAGGAACAAATTTCAAATATAAGTATTGGCAATATTGAAACAAAATTTCTAGAGACTTAGACAATTCGGACATTATTAAAAAGTCCGTGGAAAAAAAAAACCGCTACAAAAGTTAATTTTAGCTGAAGCTACGTATGTTTGTGTGCTTTCTTGAAGCTTCAATTTTTGGTATGTAGAAAAAAAAAGTTATTTAATACGAAAACCAGTTGTTTCAGATTCTGCTTTTAGTTTTACATAACTTATTTGTATATGTGTGCATCCATATGAGAGACTTTTTGCTTAGAACATTTAAAGAGAAGCCCGTCATGTTCAATGTTATATACACAGCTGGCCACCCAAAATGCAACACCAAGAAGGACACGAGATAGCAAAGCCAGATTTACTGGATACATAACAACAGATACAAAGATGAAACGATTGAACTTACAGGCCCGTGCGACTTGCGGAACACGCAGACATCAATAGTTCGTGTGGCCCCCATGGCTGGCAATAACGGCCGCTACACGCCGCTGCGTCGAACGGAAGAGGCTTTGGATGTAAGCTTGGGGTATGTCAGTCCAGGCTGCTTCCACACGTTGCCCCAGCTCATCAGGCGTAGCCGCGGGTAGTGCTTGCCGGGCCACTCGGTTGCCGATCAGCGACCAGATGTGTTCGATGGGCGAAATATCGGGAGAACAGGTGGGCCACGGCAACAGTGACACCTGGTGGGCCGTGAAGAATTGTTGCACGATGCGGGCCACGTGCGGGCGCGCATCGTCCTGTTGAAACGTGGCCGCTGGCAGGTCCTGCAGGTAAGGGAAGACTACAGGCTCCAAAACGCCGGAGATGTAGCGGTGGCTGTTGAGTGTACCGGCGATGCGCACCAGAGGGGTGCGAGTGTCATATCCAATTGCGCCCCAAACCATAACGCCAGGCGACGGACCGGTATGGCGATGCATAATGCAGGCGTCATACAGTCTCTCGCCGAGGTGCTGCCACACGCGGATCCGACCATCGTGGTGTTGCAGGCAGAAGCGGGATTGGTCGGAGAAGACAATGTCGTGCCATTCCGTAGTCCAGGTGCGGCGTTCAACGGTCCACTACCGCCGCACTTGCCGGTGGTGTAACGTCAATGGTAATCGGAGCAATGGGCGCCGTGCGACAAGTCCCCGCTCCTGCAGACGACGTCGAACGGTACGTGCTGATACAGGTTGTTGCGCAACACCCTAATTCCTGCGCTAACGTTCGTGATGTGGCGGTGCGAGCCGTCAATGCCCGCCGAACAACTCTGCCGGTCCTCCTGTTCGGCGGTGTGCCGCGAATGCGGCAATCACTCACGTCGGTCCGTCAGTCTTTCCTGCACCCACCGAATATATACGCGCCTCATTGTGGCTGGATGTCGTCCCACACGGGCGCCGATGTCTCGGTACGCTAAACCGCTGTCGCGATAAGCCACTATTCGTCCTCTGTCGAACTCCGAAACGTGCTGGAATGACTGCCGTATTCTGCGACGAGGCATCAGTAAGCTTCCCACGCACAGGTCCGGCAGCACAACACACTTCCACTACTTACACCCCGCCTTCTGTGCACTCTTCTTATAGTGCTTCTCGGTGGCGTGCCGGGCGCACATGATATGCATATGCCCTGCAATGCTAATCGTTTGCATGTTCTCTCGCGGGCGACGCATGCTGCGAATTTCAGGCCAATCGGATGCTCCCTTCTTGGTGTTGGATTTTGGGTGGCCAGCAGTGTATATCACAACCCCCCCTCTCCATGGGGGAAACTGTAATATGTTTATCATCGTACATGACGAAACGTATCTTACCGGTAAAGCGGACTTTTGCGTAAATTGACAGAGGAAGCTGACTGCTTGGATTATTCGCAGCGTCATCTGAACTAGAGTTTTACAGATTTTTTCCCCTTCACTTTTATATGAGACAATTGTGTTTTATGAAAACTCATAATTTACAGGAAATATAAAATGGTGTTGCTAAAGGTATTTATTTCATGCAAAAATGAATAAAAATTGAAAAATATTCTCGTACAAGGGGCGGCAAGTGCCCTTGGCGCGTCCTTGTTGAATTGTACCATAACCATCGATTGTACATGACGCAGCCCGGTACCGTTTAAGATGCAATCTGTAGATTCTGATTTTTACTGCAGTGAATGACTGTGTTCTGAGCTAATCCCTCTCCTCCACCGAACTCCTTAATTACGAAAAATGTTCGGTTGTATGCAGGGCCGGCTGGACCATAGGGGCAACCGGAGCGGTCACCCCGGGCCTCGCTCCTTTACGGGGCCCTGCAGTTTAGAAAACAAAATAATTTTCGGTAAAAAAAATTTAACTACATTTTTTTTGTAACTTTTAGGGCGCAAGGCCCTTAAAAATATATTTTTGAGTTTTGTTTGTTTCCAATCTTCCCATTTTTGAATACGTCATCCCCCCTGTTCGTCGTACGGATACTGAGATTTGCAGATTCGAAATGATTTTTGTAACCACCTTAATCTTTTCCGCATTCATGAAATAGTAAATTAAATTTCATCATTTTGTGGTCCCCTACTTTTATATATCCAACAATTTGTGTGAAAACCTGATACTTAAATTTGAGGAAATAAAAAGAACAATATCCAAGTTACTTTCGGACTACATATGGAGGCCACTTTTCCAACATTACAAGAAATTGAAAAAAAAAAAAAAAAGGCGTCTTTCATATATGAACGCGTATAAAAGTTTAGAATGTCACTAATTTGTCAGTTACTCCACTGAGCATTAAAAATCAATCACTAAACATGTATCAGGGGAAAAAACTGTTTATACCAATTTATTTTAGAGGGATCCTTATTATATTTCCTATACAAAAATATTAGCAATAAGAAAATATTCGCTAAGCAGGTATCTTTTTATAATTTTGTGAATAAGCTGTTATAAGAGTCACAATGCAACCTAAACCTCTTCTCCCGGGAAAGAAAATCGTAGATTTTAACCCTTTTTACTCTCTCTCTCTCTCTCTCTCTCTCTCTCTCTCTCTCTCTCTCTCTCTCTCTCTCTCTCTCTCTTTTTCTCTTTCTCTCCCTCCCTATCTCTTTCTCTCTCTCTCTCTCTATCTCTCTCCCTCTCTTTTTCTCTTTCTCTCCCTCCCTATCTCTTTTCTCTCTCTCTCTCTCTCTCTCTTTCTCTATATCTTTCCCCCTCTCTCTCTTTCTCTATATCTTTCCCTCTCTCTTTTTTTCTCTCTCTCTTTCTCTCTCTCTCTCTCTCTCTCTCTCTCTGAACTTTCAGTTCGTATTATGGTCTTTTTCTTAAGCTTAAAGCAAATACTTTGAGATAATCGTTCTGTCTTTACGGTAGTGTTCGTGTGTCTTCCTCACGAACGATAATTTTTAGAAACGACTTTATTAAAATATGAGATTTATTTTTTAGTGCCCACAATGAAAATTCGCTCTGGGCCCCGCAATGAAATTTCGCCCAGGGCCCCGCAAGGAGCTCCATCCGGCCCTGGTTGTATGCACTCTGTGTCTAAAAATGTTTATAGCAGTAAAAGTAATAATATCTTTGAAATACAGAAAAAAAAAATCAGATTAAAACACCTCTTTATAAACTACTTTAATTGTTGTACCATTGGGTGCTGAATTGTTCCTTATATCTGCCTTTTGTCTTCTGTTTACATAGCTCTAACTGTAGGCATGGATTTCCTCTCTCTTTCTCTCTCTTAAGAAACGTGAAGAAAATTGAGTTTTTCAAACACACTCTGAATAATGTTTTATGAAACCATAATAATGCTCAAAATTTTCTACTGTCCTCAAACAGAAATGTTCATATAGCAGCCTGATTTTACGAAAGCAAAACAATTCCTTCCCTACCCGAATCTCAGCAGTACCGACCATAAACATGTCACTAGTGATAAGCGCTCCATTCTAGTCCTCTCTGCTGTGTTACATGTCCCAAAGTATGATGGAGAAGGGCTTGCTACCCTGACATGAATATCATGCCACTTAGTAGAAACAAGATTATTTCCCTTTTATTAGGTTTGCCACCATTGTTAATACTGTACGTAGATTTCAACGTATGTAGTATGTGAACCATGTGGATACGAATCTCAAGTTACTATTAAAGGCAAGTTACTATTTCTTCGCAATTTTAGGTTACTTAGGTCGGGTTTTTTTCCTTTTATTTTCCTTTCCTTTTGCTTTCATTCTAGTTTGTAACCTGACAAGAAATCTCTTTCTCTCTCTCTCTCTCATGTAGTTTTAAACCATAATTACAAAAATAGTGTGTTTCTACTACTGTCTTAGAAATTCGTTCAGAGGACTCCCTCCGTTTCCCATAAGTACAAACACTAAATTTAACAAAGAATTCATTTTATATTGGGTGTATGCATAAATTCTACCCGTTTTTGTAAACTACAAAGAAAGAAGGAGAACACAACAAACAACGTACCTAGTATTTTACATAATTGCCATTATTCTGAATGACCTCTTGCCGTCTGTCTCTGAGTAAGTGAATCCCACGCCGGAAAAACTCCTGTGTTTTAGAGTGAAAAAAGTCATGTAATGCCATTTTCACAGCGTCCACATCATCGGAGGTTTGGAGAGCGAAGTCGTTCTGTAATGATCGAAAAAGGTGGTAGTCCGTAATTGTCAGGTCAGAGGAATACGCTGGGTGAGGTAACATTTCCCAACCAAAGTCCAGTAATTTTTGCTCAGTGATTGATGTCAGTTGTTCTCGCAATATATCCAACTGTTGGCAGTAGAGGTCAGCATTTATCGTTCAGTTAGGTGCCAACACCTCCCAGTGGATTATTCTCTGGACATCCCACCTAACACTTAACAAAACCTTTTTGGGTAGCAGTCCTCTTTTTGAGGTCGATGGGCAAGCTTTGCACCTTGGCACACAGTCCGTCGACGATTTACATTACGGTACAGTACTAATATTTCATCACCCGTTACAATTCGTCCCAAAAACGGTTCATTTCTGTGACGAGAAAGCAAAGAAACACAGGTACGGATTCTCTACTATCGTTGCTTTGCAGAAAGCTGGTGCGGAACCCAGTTATCGAACTTGGTGATGAACCCGAGCGCATGCATCCGTCTTTCGACTGTTGTTCTGTGTACCGACAACGTTTCCGCTAATTCCTGAACGGTTGGATGTGGGTCATTTGTTATGGCTTGGTCCACATCCTCGTCAGCAACCACGGATGGACATCCAGGACGTGGTTGATCTTTACGCTTCTGCCTCCGTCCTGGAATTCCCGAAACCAACGGCGACATGTGCTATATCATGAACTGCATCCTCCCCATACAGGGACAGATGTTGCGGCTGCAGTACTGCCTTTATCGAACTCCTACAGTAAACAATGTCTAATGTGCTCTTTATCGCATGCCATATTACACCGTCCGTGATTTCCGTTACGAATGACTTACTCGGACAAACCTAGTGCCTCTATATGCTCTACTGCTCCATGCTTTATTGGCCGAAAATTCGGCATCGCAGCGTCATCCGCGATGTAACTACTCCGATCGCAATTTGCATCTATTACAAAAACGGGTAGAACTTTTGCACACACCCAGTATAACAAAATTTCAATGAATTCAAGAAATTCACATACATTTATCCAAGTTCTCTAAAATCTTAGATGGTTGCACCCGCCAAATGTTCCGACTGCTTAAATATTTTGAGTCTAGGGTGGGCTCAAAGAAAAGTTGGCTAGCGTCGCGCCTACTGTGGAATTCGGGGAGGGGGGGGGGAGATAGTGTGTCCACCTCTATCAGAGACCAAAAGTATTCCCGAAAAACTTCCCCAAAAAAGTTACACCCCTGCTATCTGTACCTGTGGGATCAGAGCATGTTGTACTATCTCCACAATTCCCTTTACACAGTAAAGTGAATTACACAGTCTATTCACTCGATGCAACAGAAAACGTAATTTATCAGAGAAGACAACTTTCTCACAGTATTCCATGGTCCACTCCTGATGTTTTCTTGCAAACACCAGTTGTTGTTGCCATTGGCATGCTGTGTTCTTTCTTTTACTCCATAGGCCCATACGGTTGTGGGGTCTTTGCTTTGGATAAGCTTTCCAGTACTCCCTGGTTGCCGATCGTGCTCAGCTGTGCCAAGGCAGCACACCTGTTGCCCTGGACAATATAGCCTAGATGCCTCTTTCTCCGAGCATTAAGCATCTGTGATCATCCACTGGCTACGCGTTGCGCCTCTTTCCATCAAATCTTGGTACATGTTGACTACGGCAGCCTGTGAACACACATCAAACATCGTTTGCTATTTCCTAAATACAACCTTCTGCTGCGTACCGATTATCATACTCTTTTCCAAGGGGTCAAATCTCGTCCTGTACCCTTTACAACCACCGGTTTAGCTCAGACTGACACTGTACATGTCACAGATAGCACTGCATACAACACACAATCTTGATGTTCACGCATGTGTACCGCCGTGAGAGAAATGATCCGTACGGTAGATAAGAAGGATGGGGATCATAATGTGTTGCTCCTAATGTGTATTTATACAGTGTCCATTACACAATATAGATATCAATTAAAAATTAATCCTTCAAAGTACATTAAATTCTCATAAGACCTAGTGATTAATGAATTGATGGCTGTTTCTAGTGTTGCTTAATAAATATTTTATATTTTCATAACTCTTTTCCAGCAAGAATTCTGCATTTCGGGCAATTTTTTGGAAACATGTTTTCATCATCACGCATTCCCTTGACATCAGTGGTGGATTAACAGCTTTGGAGGCCCCAAGCGCAAATTAATTTTGTGGCCCCCCTCAAAAAAATTTCAGTTTTTTTAAGGATGTCACACCAAAACGCATGAATTGAAAAATACAGCCTTTGTATTGTTTTCCACTAAACAAAACAGCATACATGAAAAATCGCATATTCGTGCAATAAAAAAAATCGCACTGCACATTCCATTCAGTGTTATTAAATACGTAATGAGCCCCAGCAAAAACAGTCTTGCTAGGCCAGCACTGCCAGTAATGGCCCAGCACTATGTTGCCGCTGCGGAACCGTCAATAAAATGTCCGGGTGGCCAACAGAAGGGCCAGCAGTTCAGGCCAACAGTTGACACTCCATCAGTTGTCATATGCCACAACAGGGCCATCAGTTTTCCATCACAGGCAGTAGCTGCCACAAGTAGCCCTGCAAGCACGTGCCAGAAATGATGGCTAGCCTAATGTGGTCCGCTAGTTTGCCGGTAATGACAGCCGGCAACCACGTGACGTAACTGATGGCTTGCCGAATCTTGTCCGCCAATTTCCCAGTAGTAGCCATAATTAAAAAAAAAAATCAAGTGTAACCACAGTTTCCCAAAGCTACAATATTTTTTTTCTACCCTTACGAATTATCGTACTGCGCTGGGGAAATTTTCTCAACAGACCGGAAAAACAACCGCTTGCATCTCAGTGGATTTGAACCACGGCCGTTGGCGTGGTAGCTGAGCTCTCTACCGACCGGACTAATTTGTCACGCGCGAGAGTGGGCTTGAAGCTGTCTGTTCGTACACAATGTTTAATCGAATGCTTCCCTCCTTCATTTTACAATATTGCGAGGTATTTTTCATAAAAGTCAGTTTCATATAATTTATAAATTAATTTTTTCAACGTAACGATAATTTTTTTTTTACCTTAAGGGAACTTCACTCATTTTCAAGGAGTGTACATACTTAGAGTCGCTTTCCAAAGTTTTGTACTGTCCTTGTCGTCTTGAAAAGAGATTGTTGAATAAATATATATTTACCCGGGTTCATGTCACATTCTCTTACATTTTTAACGTAGAGTCTTTCCTTTCCGTTGTCCGAAGCTACATTTATTTTAAAGAGAAAAGATATTGTCTTCTCGTTATTTTTAGAAGCGAATTCCTCCCAGTCTTGTGCATTCAACCCATGGATGAGTACATTATATCCACATAGCGTTGCTTTTTTTGCTTTCAAATAATTAATAAATTTTGTACGTGTATAATTCTATTTTTTTCCAACAAATGTTTTTTTAATGGTTTTCCAGGACATTTCTTTCAAGCGGTTTCAAATTTTTCTTGTTATTCACCCACTCCATTCCATGAATTGTTATTCATGGGAATAGAGTGGGTGTATTTCATTGCTGTAATCTAGTATTTCACGGCTTAATCTGATATCTTCGTCGACGTAGAATTTCATTAGGAAATTAATTCGCCTCTCTACATATGATTTTTTTCTTAACATCCACTAAAATAACACGATGGCGATAGCGTCGTCTTCAACTAACTGGTACCATGAGAGACACAGCAAGTGTTGCTTCTGCGCATGCGCAGTCGCTTTGTTTCCACCTGCTGTTAGGGTTGCATTGGTTGCCAGCAACGGGCCACTAGTGGCACTTGCTTGGAGGCCGACAATGCACGGCGATGCTGCAGGTCCATCAATGGCTCGCCAACTGATTGCGCTGCCACCAACGGACCACTACCGGGCCGTGAGCGGCAGATTTCAGCCAGCAGTGACCCATCACTGCCAGCTGGTGCCCAGCAGTTTCCCTGCACTTGTGTTTTTGCTGGGGCATGTTTATAAACAGAATCGGTTCTTGTTTTTCTATTGCTTTTTGATTGGAGGTTTAACGACCACCGTGAGCAACTCAATGGGCTGTAAGCAATCGCCCGTCCCTAAATTAGGGTCATTGGTTTTAGGGAAGGGAGAGAGCCAGTGCCGTGCCTCACCGGGATTCGACCCCTGACTCCTTACAGACGAATGATCAGAGGCCGTTCTTGTTTTGAACAAAAATAAATGAAATATCTTAGTTATTTTTGTATACATTTATTCATAACAGTCATATTAAAGTCGAACTTCTTTCGATTTTAGTTCAGCGAATTTGTCAATAATTGATTCATAATCTAATGGTTAAACAACAGCAGCGTCGTTTTCGATAAATATAAGTGTGGAATGGCATAAATGGAACTGATTTGCTGAATTACGTAAATAATAATTAACTCGTTTAAGTACAAAACAAGAAAGATGACACCGAATTATCGGGTGTAATAAGCACGTCTTTTGAATCCGTTCTGACGCAAATTAAATTTAGCAAAACTATTCAAAGTCAATGGAACTCGTATGGAAAACAATAGTATCTGACGGAAGAAAGAAGTTTTTCAATCGGAATCCCTCAGATATTGCTGTAAACGGAATCGTGAGCTTACGCCCTCTGGTTTGCAGACTTGTGCGTTAAGAAAAACATGAATTTATATGAGAAACATTTCGCACCGGAAACGCTCTCCAACACACATAGAATTTTTCAAATCGGACTCTTAGAAACAGAGATATCGACAAAAATCAGATGTGACTTTACGTCCCCTGGTGGTAAAACCATGCATTATTTTAGGAAGAAAGTATTCTCAAAAGGTTTTTCCATATGAGCGGTATCGGTCCAAGAAAAAAAAATTAGTTGAGTTTTCAGGAGCTGAGATTCTGCTACAAATACATCAGAAGCGGAAATTAACGCTTATGCCCCCTGGTGGCCAAACCATTCTTTACCAAACATAAGAAATTATGTGAAAAATATTTTCCATCAGGTCTTGTATGCGATACAGGAAGAATTTTTCAAATCGGAGTTTTAGAAGCAGAAATAACGCGAAAAACGTAATTTACCTTTGTGACCCCTAGCGGAAAGTCTATGATTTACTTGAAAATTTTGAATTTATAGGAAAAACATTTCGCATCGGACCCACTATCCAACAAAGATTGGATTTTTCAAATAGGACTCCGAGAAGTAGAGATATTGACAAAAAATAAGATATACATCTACGTCCCCTGGCGTAAAAACCGTGCATTATTTCAAGAAGAAAATGATCCTAAAATGTTTGTCGACATGAGTAGTATCAGTCAACAAACGACTTTTTTTCAATCGAGATTTTAGAAGCTCATACTTTGCTGCAAATACATCAGAAGCAGAAATTAAGACTGGTGGCCAAACCATTTTTTTACAAAAATTAGAAATTATGTGCAAAAGATTTCCCATCCGGAGCTGTAGCTGGTGCAAAAAGAATTTTTCAAATCGGAGATTTAGAAGCAGAGATACAGGGGGAAATCAATTTACCTCCCGCACGGGGATAACTGGTTTTCCAGTTATTTGGGGAGCGGCGCCCCCACGGCCCGAGCTGACCTTGTGACTGGTCAACATCTAATGTTATGCCACCGCTTTTTTTTTTTTTTTTTTTTTTCGGTGCTGTTGGAGTTTGCAGGGACGGCTGTTCATCCAGCTGTTGGGGAGTCGCGGCCCCACGATCCCGAGCTGGTCTTGTGTCTCACTTTTTCGTTTTCATTTATTTTCTGCACTGGCCAGTTGCCCGTGTTGTATACTCTACCTAATCGCTACCACGCTATGTACTAACACCCCGGTCTTGTGGTTTTGTTACCCTCCACTACTAACTGTTTATATTAACCGCTCAGTTCGTAGGTTGCTGAGATTCCGTTTAGGTTCCACTCCAGGGTTTGTCTTCCTTGGATTACTTTTTTCCTTTTAGCTGGTTTGGGTGCTAGACCTACCTGCATGTTTGCCGCGTGCGGAGACTCGTGAGGCGGAAATGGGATGTCTGGCGGCTGAGGTCGCAGGAGACCGGAGAAGTGCCTCCTGTGTACCAACACTCCTCTTCGACCCCGGCTTCGCTGTAAACGGGAGGTTAGAGACTAACCCACCTCTAGTCAGAAGTCTTGTACCAAGTTGTGTACAGGGTTTTAGCGGCTTTTTTGTCGTATAGCACGGCAGGGTAAGCCCGGGGGCTGTGGGATCATGCCAAAGGCGTTGGCATGACGGTACCCGGAGGCCGAAGTGTCCGCCGAGTGCGTGTGATCACAGCCAACGGACTATATCTGCAGCGTATAAGCTTCAGAACTGTGTCCAGCGTCATTTTCTTGGCTTACAGACCTCCAGTTCTCCCTTGTATGGCTCGGTGGTGGGTGGAGTAGTCTGCAGACGAATCCTCCTCCTTTTTTCCATGGGTAAGAACAAAAACAAAAACTCCAAATTCAAGTCACCTGAGAAAATGATAGTTGACAACGACTCTCCTTCGTCTTCTCAACCTACCAAGTCCCATAACCTTAAACGGTCTTTAGATCATGACCTGGACCAAGAACGTGGAACCTCTTCTTCGGCAGCTGTACCAGTCGCTCCGAAGCGTCGTCTCCCCTCGACTGCTGTGAATACGCATGCTACACACTTAGTTGTAGAATCCATCGATCCGAATGAGAGACTGTCCACCAGATCTCCCTTTTTCATTTCTAAAGCTTTGGACGCTGCGGTTGGCTCCTTGAAGTCTGTGAGGAAGCTTCGCTCTGGGGACCTGCTTGTCCAAACTTGCAGTGTTTCTCAGAGTAACACTCTTCTGCACCTCACTAGTCTTCAAGGCATTCCCGTCAAAGTGACACCTCACCCGTTTCTTAACACCTCTCGGGGTGTTATTTCGGAGTTTGATCTCTTGCCATGCAGTGAGGACGAATTGGTGAGTGAACTTGCAGATCAGGGTGTTATTGCTGCACGTCGTATGATGTTCCGGCGCGATGGTACTTTGATTAAGTCTAAAAATGTAATCTTGACTTTTAACTCTCCGAAAGTTCCGACCGAAATCAAGGCTGGCTACTTGGTCTGTGGAGTTCGCCCGTACATTCCCAGTCCTCTGCGCTGTTTCAGGTGCCAGAGGTACGGGTATTCACAACGTTCATATCACAGTTCCACTCGTTGCGCAAATTGTGGCTCCAGTGAACATGACGGGGAAGGTTGCACTTCTGCTGCCTGCTGTGTTAACTGTGGTGAGGCCCATGCAGCTTACTCCCGCAACTGTATGAAATGGAAGGACGAGATGGCGATCCAGCGCCTCAGGACCCTGGAAGGCCTCTCGTACCCTACTGCCAAGGCCAAGTTGGGTATTCCCAACAACCGACAGCGTACTTTTGCCGCAGTAGTTCAGTCTCTGCCACAACCCGTGCAGCCCTTTGTTCCGCGCCCTGTAGCTCTCGCCGCACTTGCCAAGAGATATGCAGCTGAACAAGCGACACAGGTGGATTTCACCGAGCTCCAGCTTATTCGACCAGCTGACTCTGCGCCTTCTCTTTTGAAGACGACCGACTCTTCCAGTTCTCAGCAGAAAGCCTGCACGTGTGGAAGACCCGGCCCTAAATCCGCAAAGGTGTGCAGTGTCCATCCAACTGCCGCGGTCCAACTGACCAACATTGCAACTGTCTCAGACTCAGCGAGGTCCCCACCCTCAACCAACATTATAGAGGAACATAAGATGGAGGAGAGTGACAGTTCGTCCCTCTCCTGTGACTCATCATACGTGTAGTTGTGTTCGTTTTCGTGATGTGTTTTATCATTCTCATTCCTCAGTTTTACTTAATCGGCTAGTTTCTAACCATTGTACCATGTTTTTAATACTGTTTGTTTCATTGTCTTCTTTGGCCCTTTCATCATTCTCATGGTTCGGTTTTACTTGGTCAGCCAGATTTTGGGATTTATGCCACGTTTTTTAATACTGTTTGTTTATCTTGTGTCTGGCGCTCTTTGGCCAAACATGGCCCTTGCGCCATAAAAATCAACCAACCAACCAACCAACTAAATCAATTTACCTTTACGCCCCCTAGCGGAAAGTCTATGAATTACTTGAAAATTTTGAAATTATATGAAAAACACGTCACACTGGAAACACTATCCAACAATGAAGGAATTTTTCAAATCGGACTCCTAGAAGTAGAGATATTGACAAAAATGGGATATACATCTACGCCCCCTGGCGTAGAAACCATGCATTATTTTAAGATGAAAATGCTTCTAAAAAGTTTGTCGACATGAGTAGTATCGGTCTAAGAACGACGTTTTTTTCAATCGAGAATTTAGAAGCACATTTTTTGCTGCAAATACATCAGAAGCGGAAATTAAGATTTACGCCCCCTGGTGGCAAACTATATTTCCACAAAAATTAGAAATTATGAGCAAATGGTTTCCCATCAGAAGCTGTATCCGGTGCAGAAAGAATTTTTCAAATCGGAGATTTAGAAGCAGAGATATAGGGGGAAACGCAATTTACCTCTACGCCCCCTAGAGGAAAGTCTATGAATTACTTGAAAATTTTGAAATTATATGAAAAACGTGTCACACTGGAAGCACTATCCAACAAGAAAGATGACACCGAATTTTCGGGTGTAATAAGCAGGTCTTTTGAATCCGTTCTGAGGCAATTAAAATTTAGCAAAGCTATTCAAAGTCAATGGAACCCGTATGGAAAACAATAGTATCTGACGGAAGAAAGAAGTTTTTCAATCGGAATCCCTCAGATATTGCTGTAAACGGAATCGTGAGCTTACGCCCTCTGGTTGCAGACTTGTGCGTTAAGAAAAACATGAATTTATATGAGAAACATTTCGCACCGGAAACGCTCTCCAACACACAAAGAATTTTTCAAATCGAACTCTTAGAAACAGAGATATCGACAAAAATCAGATGTGACTTTACGTCCCCTGGTGGTAAAACCATGCATTATTTTAGGAAGAAAGTATTCTCAAAAGGTTTTTCCATATGAGCGGTATCGGTCCGAGAAAAAAAATAAATTTAGTCGAGTTTTCAGGAGCTGAGATTTTGCTACAAATACATCAGAAGCGGAAATTAACGCTTATGCTCCCTGGTGGGCAAACCTTTCTTTACCAAACATAAGAAATTATGTGAAACATATTTTCCATCAGGTCTTGTATGCGATACAGGAATAATTTTTCAAAACGGAGTTTTAGAAGCAGAAATAACGCAGAAAACGCAATTTACCTTCGTGCCCCCTAGCGGAAAGTCTATGATTTACTTGTAAATTTTGAATTTACAGGGAAAACATTTTACATCGGAAACACTATCCAACAAAGAAGGAATTTTTCAAATCGGACTCCTAGATGTAGAGATATTGACAAAAATAAGATATACATCTACGCCTCCTGGCGTAGAAACCATGCATTATTTCAAGAAGAAAATGTTCCTAAAAGGTTTGTCGACATAAGTAGTATCGGTGAACAAACCTCTTTTTTTTCAATCGAGATTTCAGAAGGTCATATTTTGCTGCGAATACATCAGAAGTGGTAATTGAGACTTACGCCCCCTGGTGGCCAAACCATTTTTTCAAAAATTAGAAATTATGCGCAAACGATTTCTCATCAAGAGCTGTATCCGGTACAGAATTTTTTTTCAAATCGGAGATTTAGAAACAGAGATATAGGGGGGCAAATTACCATTACGCCCCCTAGCGGAAAGTCTACGAATTAATTGAAAATTTTGAAATTATATAAAAAACATGTCACACTGGAAACACTATCCCACAAAGAAGGAATTTTTCAAATCGGACTCCTAGAAGTAGAGATACAGTAGAGTCTCGAAAACTCGGCACTCAATAACCCGGCAGTCCGAATAACTCGGCCAGACCCTGGCAGGGCGAAAAAACCTCGCGGGCGTGCAGACCCGTTCAAGGTCATTGCCCGCGTGCGTGTGTCCCCCTCTGCCCGCATTCCTTTTTCTAGCCGGCGCGCGCTCAGCCGTTCAGTCTACCTGCAGCCTTTGCCAGGGTTAGTCGATTTCTTAATCGCGTTGCGTAACTCGATGTGAGTGAGTGTACTGTATTGTTCAGAGCTGTTTCAAAGTTTGTGGATGCTAGACAGTAGTACTCTGCGATGGCATCTTCCTTTAAAAGAAAACAAGTGAACTTGTCTATGGAGCAAAAGTTGGGAGCATTAAAGAGACTGGATAAGGGAGAAAGTGTAAGTGCAGTGGCTAAGGACTTGGGAGTCGGCAAAAGTACGATTGGAGACCGGAAGAAGAAGCGGACGGAAATCGAGTCGTGGTGTGTTAAGAGAATGTGTACAGAAACATTGAAAGAAAGGAAAAGTGTGAAGGAAAGTGAGTTTAATGAGGTAAATGAAGCACTTTACATTTGGTTTCGCCAAACAAGAGAGGGGCATCCTAATTAGTGGGCCAATCGTGCAAGAAAAGGCCTTGAAATTTTATCGAGCATTAAAAAAAGACAACGATCCTAAATTTGTCGCAAGCACTATCTGGCTTGATCGCTGGAAGAAACGCTATGGAGTCCGGCAGCTTAGTATTTCTGGGGAAAAACTATCTGGGGACACGGAGGGTCTGTCTCAGTTTAAGGAAAACTTGCAGAAATTTATCGAAGTTGAAGGTTTGACCAGGGAGCAATTGTACAATTGTGATGAAACAGGGTTAAATTATAAACTGTTACCAGCGAAAAGTCTTGCTTTTAAGGAAGAACAGTCAGCCCCAGGTTTTAAAAGGAGCAAGGAGAGGGTAACAATCCTAGCATGCAGTAATGCAACAGGTGACCACAAATTAAAACTTGGTCTCATAGGAAAATCAAAGAAACCACGTGCGTTTAAGCTCATTGAAATGGATAAACTTTCCGTTTGGTACCGAAACCAATCACATGCCTGGATGAGCTGTGCAATTTTCAAAGAATGGTTCCATGAAGTATTTGTTCCATCGGTTCAGCACTTTTTAAAATCTAAAAACCTGCCAAGGAAGGCTATTCTGATTTTGGACAACGCGTCTTCGCACCCAGACATTGAAGAATTAAAAAATGGCGACATACGAGCAATGTTTTTACCACCCAATGTCACAGCGTTAGGCCAGCCAATGGACCAAGGAGTTTTTGTTAGTCTCAAGAGAAGATATAGGCGTAAGCCGTTATCCTTCCTTCTTTCTGCAAACGATGATGGTCAAGGTCTTATTAAGAACTTAAAGAAAATTAACCTAATGGATGTTGTTGGATGGGTGGCGGACGCCTGGAACGAGTTAGAGTCATTAACACTAGTTCTTTCGTGGCGAAAACTCCTTGATAACGAGGGAAATGAGTTCGTTGAACATGAAGATGCAGAAAATGTAAACTTACTCGACCTCCTGAAAAGAGTTCCTGGATGTGCAAAAGCCTATGAAAATGACGTTGAACAGTGGTTCCACAATGATACCGAGCAAGACATTATGTCCGATGCAGAAATTATTGCTGCTGTCACAGTTACAGAAGAAATGCCGGAAAATGATGAAGACGTTGACGTTGAGAACTCCACCGTACAAGCGCCTAGAATATCACATAGTGAGGGACTAAAGGCTGTCGAAACTGCCCTTCAGTATTTTGAACAACAAGGTGCGTCGGTAATGGACTTACTGTTCCTTCGTCGTCTTCGTGATGAAGCAGCAAAACGCAGAGTGCAGTGCGGAAAACAACAAGACATTACGCATTTCTTTAACAAAAAGTAGCCAGTTTTTCTGAGGTCTGTCTTACATATCAGATAAATTACTGTACATTGTGTACATATTCATTAATTTTCATTTTCATGTAGTAAAGGCCTTCATAAAGTATGTACTTTTCCTTTGTTTAAGGGTATTTGGGCAGTTTATATTCTCTGTTGTATTCTCAAGCAACCAATACATACAAGTACAGTACAGTATACACTGTATTTTCTGAGAAAACACTCTTACTTCTTTTTTAACCCCATTCCCGATAACCCGGCATTTTCACAAACTCGGCCACCCTTCGGTCCACATTAGGCCGAGTTTTGGAGACTCTACTGTATTGACAAAAATAAGATATACATCTACGCGCCCTGGCGTAGAAACCATGCATTATTTTAAGAAGAAAATGTTTCTAAAAGGTTTGTCGACATGAGTACTATCTGTCTACAAACGATGAATTTTTTCAATCAAGAGTTTAGAAGCTCATATTTTGCTGCAAATACATCAGAAGCGGAAATTAAGATTTACGCCCCCTGGTGGCCAAACCATTTTTTACAAAAATTAGAAATTATGTGTAAAGGATTTCCCATCAGGAGTTGTATCTGGTGCAGAAAGAATTTTTCAAATCGGAGATTTAGAAGCAGAGATATAGGGGGAAACGCAATTTACCTCTACGCCCCCTAGAGGAAAGTCTATGAATTACTTGAAAATTTTGAAATTATATGAAAAACGTGTCATACTGGAAACACTATCCAACAAAGAAGGAATTTTTCAAATCGGACTCCTAGAAGTAGAGATATTGACAAAAATAGGATATACGTCTACGCCCCCTGGCGGAGAAACTGTGGACTATTTTAAGAAGAAAATATTCCGAAAATGTTTATCGATGTGAGTGGCAGCGGTCCACGAAAGAAGTTTTTCAATCGATATTTTAGAAGCTCAGATTTTATGGGAAATACATCAGAAGCAAAAATTAACACTTACGCCAGTAGTATAAAAGGACGGGTCCGGCCTCAAGGATGCATCCTTCTATACTCGGGGCAAAGCTATCCTGACAATGAGGCCGAAGCTACGGTGACCTCTTCACTCCCAGTATTACTCCGCACTGATGGTGTGTAATTAACCTTCACTCGGAAAACTTCTCCCACAAGCCCTCAGGGCTGGCTGTCTGTCACCGTGATCCCTTACCAAACCCCTCTATTTTAACCCCTCCCCACCCCGCGCGCTTTGCAGACCGGTAGACAAGCAGTTTATTTCTTTCTCTCTCTATTTATCTTTTTTTTTTTTTTTTTTTTGAGATGTTACAGAACGTGTAACGTTTCTTTCTTTCTTTCTTTTAAAATGAAATTATCTTTGCTAAACACGGGAAGAAGTCTTAAGTGGCCTAATTTTGTTTTCACACATGTTTCTATTTTTTTTATTATATATTTCATTTATTTATACTTACTGCTTGAAGATTACCAACTGCGGGATTTAATTAAAAGTATTTTTACCATGTCATTAGTTATGCGTAAAATTTCGTTCTTTCCAAAATTTTGCCTTGATTAGATTTTCTTTTTATAACAGACACCCGTTAAATGTGTATGCATTTTTAACTACCCTGTGTTGCCATAAGTACTGGACAAGAGCCCGTCTCTGTGATAAATGATATTTTAGGGTTCACTGTAAACTGCCACACATCTTTTAGCGACTTGGAAAATTGCCACATGTTTTTCATTGATGGGCCGGGCACAAATTGCTGTTCCTCCGAGGAACACTTTGAATGTGTGGCAGTTTTCCAAGTTTCCGAATTATGTGTGGCAGTGGAAGGAACTCTTTCATTTGTCTGAATTTTCATGCCGGTTCATACGCGTGTAAGGCAACTGCGCACAAAAGTTCAAAAGGAAAAGATAGCCGTTCCTTGGCCTATATTGAGAACTGAATTGGGAACTCCAAACTAATTTCAAGAAAACGTTCTATGTAAGCCAAGCGAGAATTGTATATTAATTTGAAGAAATAAATTGCCGATGGATCTGAGGTACTTCAATACTAAATTCAACCTTCATTCTCGCAATGGTGCGACTTGAAACACCAGTTAGTTCTGCCGTAAGAACTGTTATTTCATTTTCCGATTTATTCGGCGAGTGTTTTTCCATCAATTTAGTGAAAACATTCATAACGATCACCTTAGCAGAGCTTCGTAATGATTTCCCAGTTTTATGCGGCTGAAATACACTCGAGTGACCGGCAGATGCCATTCGAAAAAACCGAAAAGACAGAAGAGTGTTTTAAAACAACAATCAAGAAGAAAAAAACAAGGGGGAGAAACGCCCTCGGAAACACTTTTTTCGCCCTCATCCTTCCGCTAATGACCCCCCACCCCCAGAGCAATAAATATCCCCTGGGTTGACAGCTTAACTCTGACCCAAACAAGAATGCTGTGACAGAGAACCATCAGTGACGTCACCAAAACACGAATATCTGTATTTTTTAGAAATGCCGCTGAAACTGAGATCTGAATATTTTAAATGCACACACACACAACGTAGAGCATCTGTGTCCTTTTTAAGTGCCATTTGAAGCTGTAGTACGAGCTTTTGGACCGGAACTATTTTATGCAGTGGAAGTATACACTCTGTAGCCTTCCTTCCAATGACAGGTTAAGTTTGCCCCGAGTATAGAGAAGGATGGAGGCGTGGCTTGCGGCAGAAGGATGGGGGCGTGGCGTGTGACTGAAGGATGTGGTGGCGTGGCAGATGACGCTAGTGTGTTGGGTCGATGTGCTGCCCCCAGTGGTGTTTCTTGGAACTTTCGAGGGATTTTAGAGGGATGGCAACGACCGAGTCGGGGAAAGGAGATGTGCTTCCCCCTAGCGGTGCTTCTTGGAACTTTCGATGAATCTTTGAGGGATGGCAACGACCGAGCGGGGGAAAGGGGTGTGTACGTTGCCCCCCTAGCGGTGCTTTTTGGAACTTTTCTCGGGAGATTTATTGGACGTTGACAAATTTTTAAGAAGTCTTTCCAATATTTACTTTTTTTTTATTTTCTCGGGAGATTTACTGGACTTCGTCAAATTTTTGAAGGAAGTTTTTTAGTCGTTTCCAATATGTTTTGTTTTATTAAATTTATATTTTCAGGAATTCCCTGAGGTGTTAGGAATTTTTATACACGTTGCAGTATTTTTTTCCCCTCAGGTTCATAAAAAATGATCTGGTGGTCCCAGCGAGACCATTGAGAAAATATGTTTGAAAGGGGAAGATGCTTGTTCATGGAGTCAAAATGTTTTTGGGGGAAGTTTTCTTGGAATTTTATTTAAAAATGCAGTGTGAGGGGGAGTGGACGTTATTTGAGTTGTGAGCGAGTTGGTGTGAACATGAATTTTTCTGTTACGGTGGAACATCTCTCGTTGAATTGTTGTAATGGAGGATGTAATGAAACAGGCGTATCTTACAGCCGGAAAAGAAGGAAGTCTCGGTGGGGTGAATGCTTTATTCCTCGTTGTCAAGAAAGGGCGTCAAGAAAAAAGACGTGGAAAAATGGCTGAAGGGGAGAAAACGTACACCCTCCACAAACCGACGAGACTTCATTTTCCGAGAAACAGAGTGTTGGTGAATAAAATAGATCAACAGTTTCAAGCAGACCTGGTTGACCTTCCCAGTTTGAGTCGACATAATAATGGATTTCGTTACTTGTTGACGTGTATTGATATATTTTCCAAATATGCGTGGGTGATTCCCCATAAACAAAAGTCAGGGTTCCATATCGTTCAAGCGTTTTCCAAGATTTTCGAACAGAGAAAACCTTTAAAACTGCAAACTGATAAAGGAACTGAATTTAAGAACAAAGAATTCCAAAAGTTTTTAAAACAGCACGAGGTGCATTTCTTTACGACGAACAACGAGACGAAAGTAAGTGTTGTGGAAAGATTCAATCGCACGTTGAAAACTAGAATGTGGCGCTACTTTACAAGTCAAAACACTTTCAGATTCATCGACGTGCTCGACGATTTAGTCCACAGTTACAATCATTCTCTCCATCGAAGTATAAAAATGAAGCCTGTGGAAGTGAACGAAATCAATGAAAAGGAAGTGTTTGACAATCTATATAGTGGTTTCAAGAGGGAAAAACCCTCCTATAAATTCTAAGTCGGCAATCACGTAAGGATTTCTAAAACCAAATTAACGTTTGAAAAAGGATACGAATCAAATTGGACGGAAGAAGTGTTTGTGGTGAGTGACCTCATTCCAAGATCCCCTCAATTGTACAAAGTAAAAGATTTATTGAACGAAGAGCTTGAAGGGACATTCTACGCCGAAGAGCTTCAAAAAGTGACACTTTCCGACACATTTTCTGTGGAACGTGTTCTAAAGAAACGCAAAAGAAAAGGAAAAATGGAATACTTTGTCAAATTTAAAGGCTACTCCGATAAATTCAACGCATGGATCCCCGCGGAAGACTTGACCTCGCTATAAAACCAGCCTTATTTTTAAATGAAACGTCATTCGTCAAGATGAGTTTCTATCTGACACTACCGAGCGACAGCTCTCTCGGATACTTTTTGGACAACAAAATATCCCATTTTATAACACGTCTTCCTTCCCCAATCGAACTGAATGGAGACTGGGAAGTGGGACTCGTCGAACTCATCTACCCCCATTCGTGGTATAATATCACGGAAAATTCCAACCATTTCGAATACGATTTGGGAACAGGTCAGTTTAAGACGGGAAGAATATCTTCAGGTCATTACGAGTCTATAGCGGACATTGTTAAATCCATGAGCAATCATTTTGCCAATAAAATCTTTTTGAATTAAAATAAAGCGACTCAAAAGGTCAAGTCAACTCTTCTTAAAGGTACGCGCTTGGTTTTCCCCCAGGGATTGCGGAAATCTTAGGATACCAACCCATGCAACTTTCAGCCGTGAGTGGAGCTGTTTCGGTAAATGGTGAATTTATCGCAGATCTAAACGGTCGGTTTTCTCTGTTGTATGTGTACAGTGATATTGTGGAACTGCAACCGGTAGGAGACATGGTTGCTCCTCTCCTTCGCATCGTTAAAGTGAGTGGTGTGGATGGAGAGATGGTGAGCGCTTTGTTCGATCGACCTCATTATTGTCTCTTGCAAGAAAAAATTTTCAAACCATTGAAATCGTTTTAAGGAATCACATAGGCCAATTAGTGCCATTTGAACGTGGAACAGCGATCGTGAAACTTCATTTTCGTCTCAAGCATCTCTAATCATGTACGAACCATACCGCTGCTGTACGAAATCCTTCGAAGATTATTACGTCAGTCAAACTGGAAAAGGAATAGTTTACTATCAAGGAGTGCCACTACAAAAAGGTTATGGACTTGGAGGACGTTTTCGTTCATTATTTAGAGCGGCGGTACCGTTATTTAAACAAGGTGCTAAAACGCTCGGAAAACAAGTCTTACGAGCGGGTATGGATCTCGCCAATGACGTCATTCTCGGTAAAGATGTGAAAACGGCAGCCAAACAAAGAGCTAAAGAAGCAGGACAAATTCTCACTGATAAAGCAGCTTCTAAAGTGAAGAAAATGTTGGGGAAGCGTTAAAAGAAAGAGAAAAACGAAGAAACGTATCATTCGTTCAAAGAAAGCCAAGAGGACCGCACGCGATATTTTTGATCCGTAAACCATGGCTATGATTCACAGTCATTCTTCCGTATGTCTCAAGTCGGAATTGGATTTATTTGCTTTACCGCCTACCCAAACGAGCATAGAAAAAGGACAATGGATCGAATATCACCCCTTGGCCAACATTCGAGATGGAGGACCTCTGGAATTTAATATTTCTGGGAGTGGAGAAGAATACATGGATTTGTCTTCCAGCCAACTCTATGTGAAAATTAAAATTGCGAAAGCTGACAATTCTTCCCTACCTGAAAAAGAGCCCGTGGGTCCCATTAACTGTTTTCTTCATTCTCTGTTTTCTCAAGTCGACATCAGTTTAAACGAAAGAGTGATTTCCTCATCAAGCAACACGTATCCCTACAGAGCTTATATCGAAACTCTACTGAATTACGGAGAAGAAGCAAAGATATCCTATTTAGCATGTGAAGGTTTTTACAAGGATACAGCCGGACATCTACACGAAATTAATCCCACGAATGATGCAACAAACAAGGGATTACATCAACGCTACAAACTCATAAAAGAAAGCAAGACGCTGGATATGATTGGAACCTTGCACTGCGATTTATTTTATCAAAACAGACTGCTGCTCAATTTAGTGGATATGAAAATCAAACTGGTTCGAAGTAAACCTGATTTCTGTATTGTTTCCTCCTCCGAGATCCCCAATTACAGAGTTCTCATCGAACATGCATCCATTTTTGTGAGAAAAGTGAAAGTCAACCCTGGAGTTGCCATCGGTCATGCAAAAGCTTTAGAAAAATCTCCTGCCAAGTATCCCATTGATCGAGTTTTATGTAAAGTGTATTCCGTCTCTCAAGGAAGTATGTCCTTCGTGCAAGACAACGTATTCCTCGGACAAATGCCCAAAAGACTGGTTATTGGATGTGTAGACAACGACGCTTTTAATGGTACATATAAATCCAACCCATTTGAATTCAAGCATTATGATGTCAACTTTATAGCCGTGTACGTTGACGGACAACCAGTTCCTCATAAACCTCTAGAACCCAATTTTGAAAAGGGAAGCACAATTCGTTCCTTCCACAGTCTATTTCAAGGCACCGAGAAACTGGGTCAGGACCGTGCAATATTTATCGATCGTGCGGAATTTTCCGAGGGATACACTCTTTATGCATTCGATCTCAGTCCGGACCTATGCGATGGAGGACATTTGAACCTGATCCATCAAGGAAATTTAAGAGTGGAAATCAAATTTGGAAAAGCTTTGGTAAAAACCATTTCTGTAATAATCTACGCAGAGTTCCAGAACATTATTGAAATTTCCAAGTCCAGAAATATTCTTTGTGATTTCTCCAATTGAAGAAAGCCGCCCCGGTGGCGCAGTGGTCTAAGGCGTTGGCCCCTGATCATTCGTCCGTAAGGGGTCCGGGTTCGAATCCCGGTGAGGCGTGGATGTTGTGTTTGTCTTACGGCACTGGCTCTCTCCCTTCCCTGGAACCAGTGACCCTAAATTAGGGACGGGCGACTGCTTATAGCCCATTTGAGTTGCTCACGGCGGTCGTTAAACCTCAAATAAAAAAAAATAAAAAAATTGAAGAAATGAACAGTATACAAATAACCAAGTCCTTAAAGCAAGATCACGTGACCCGACGTTCCTTCCTCGAAGTGTTTGCCTTTGACCGCCTTCCCAAGAGAATTGTCAAGTTCCCAGCATGCCTTGTTGTGAATACGGACCGACATGGAAATCCTGGAAAACACTGGTTGGCTATGTATATGTCAAACCCAAAAACAATGGAATTTTTTTATTCTTTCGGACATTCTCCAGAATATTTTCAAGGACCTATTGCTCAATTTGTCTCCAAGTTTGAAACTATGAATTTTAGTGATGTACCTCTTCAAAGTTTGTTTACGGCCGTATGTGGTCAATTTTGTATTTTCTTCCTTTATTCTAGATGTCGCGGAAAAAGCTTGTACTCCATTGTAAGAAATTTTCGATGGAAATCTGAAACAAACGACGTGCGTGTCTATTATTTTGTTCGAAATAAATTTGGAATTGTAACAAAATTTGGAATTTAAAATAAAAATTGATTTCAACTCTAATTTATGTGTCTTTAAATTATTTTGTAAGTTCTTGATTGACCTCAGTTGACAACATGGAAGTGCCCAGACTACAACATCCTTTCACAGCTCTGATAGCGGGTCCTACGGGAAGTGGAAAGACCCAGTTTGTAAAACGCTTACTTCAGCATCAAGGGGAAGTCATCTCTCCCCCTCCCGAAGACGTGGCGTGGTTCTATGGGGTTCACCAAACATTGTATGATGAAATAGAAAACGTGACATTTGTGGAAGGCATCCCCTCTAATTTCCGTGACTATGTGAAAGGAAGAACGCTGTTTGTCATTGACGATCTCATGACTGAATGCGGAAGTGATAAAAAATTGACTCACTTGTTCACTAGAGGGAGTCATCATTTCAATGTGTCCGTGATATTCATTACTCAAAATATTTTTCATAAAGGTAAAGAAATGCGAGAAATTTCCCTGAATGCTCATTACTTGTTTCTGTTTAAATCACGAAGAGATGTGAATCAAATCACTCATTTAGGGAGGCAGTTGTACCCTAGCAAACTTAAATTTTTTCAAGAAGTGTATATGGATGCCACAAAATCCCCTTACAGCTATTTATTGGTTGATCTAAAACCTGAGACAAAGGAAGAATTAAGATTACGCTCCCAGATACTTCCGGGAGACATTCAAGTAATATATCAACCTCGGTGAAATGAAATAAGTCTCAGTTTTCATCATGACGCTGTCTAAGCAGCAGGTCCAACTTTTATGTATGATTCAACACTGTCCAAAAAAAGTATTAAAAGACCTAATATCGAAGTGTAGAAAAAGTGGAATTAAAGCACTATGCGAAGTTTGTATGAATACGTTAAAAGGAAATGTTCCGCTTACTCCCACCCAGAAACATTCATTGCAACGGCATAAGCACACCTTGCAAGCTCTCTCTCGAAAAAAGACACCTCTGTATAAAAAGAGGAAACTCCTTATTCAAAAAGGGGGATTTTTAGGTGTGTTGATTCCCGCTGCTCTCAGTGTATTAACGACTCTGCTTACGAAATAATGGAATTTGCCAAGAAAATGGTTCTGATTCCCGAAGAACGGATTTCCCGTCATATGCCAACAGACAAAACGCTAACGGACTTGGACAAAGAAATGAAAAAAATTCTCCTAAGCAAAGAATCTGACGAA
This sequence comes from Macrothele yani, assembly GCA_039090855.1. NCBI lineage: Eukaryota > Metazoa > Arthropoda > Arachnida > Araneae > Macrothelidae > Macrothele > Macrothele yani. The sequence continues at coordinate 64,033,577 of CM077001.1, read as the reverse complement.
GTAAAAGTGAAATTATATAATCAAGTCTTGAATAAGCGCATTCATGTTTCCAGTTTTAATCCTCCAGTTGCATCTCACGAAACCCCATCGAGAACTGAAGAACCAGTGAAAGAAGAACAAGTCAAAGACGAGAAAGTAAAAGATGTTGTGGAAGACCTTATCGTTCAGTCCGTTCCTTCTAACTTGAAACGAAATGCAAGAAATGTGCTGGACGTCTTTAAAACGAACTCTGATATTATTGACTGGAGTCCCAAGGCCGAATTTAAATATAATGGACGCATTGTGAAAAACACGAATATAGTAGACCTCATAGACTCTATGTTCCGAAGCAAGGGATCTAAGCTGTACATACCTCCTGAATTTGCAAAAGCATTAAAAGACATTAATTTGCCCAAAAAGTACATTAAAAATAAACAAATTTTGAAAGTTCCTGTACAAGAAGGAAATTCTGTTGTAACTTCTAAACGAAAAAATACAAATTCCAAGAAAATATGTAAAAATGTTCGTTGTATTCCATATTAAAAAAATTTAGTTGAACAAAAGTGTCATTCTTTTTTTTCTCTTTTTTAAATGTATTCATTTTCGGAACAGTTCATCCTTTCTTAGAGTTAAAAATGGAACACTTCATTTTTCTTAGTAGACAATTTTGTGAAAACGCATTTCATTAAAAGCAGTTAAATTCCCATAGAATAACATGGGAAAACTAGTATACATAAAAAGACTGTTTCGAAACGAGTAAAAATCTGTTGAAGTTCGTTTTCGAAAAAGTTGGAAATAGAATATAGTAAAAACAGTCACAGCAAGTTCCTGAAAGTTGAAAATTGGATGAACTAAAAATGTCTAAGGAAAGAAATTTTTATAAAACACAACTGTTTTAGATTTCCCAGGCTAGAGGGGTCTTCAGTGAGAGCGCTTCTTCTTTTTCAACATAAAAATGAAGTGAGTCAGTTTGAAACATTTCAAACTCCCCGAAAATAAGCCGTGTACTCTGGTTTCGGCTCAATACTGTAAAGCATTGCTCTCAGACCAGTCGGAAATCCCCCCGATTGGCCGCCTGATGGAAAACATCAGGCCCATTTCCCTTAATAAATACCCAAATATCCTTAAGAAAAATCTTTTGCAAAAAAAACCACTAGTTCCCCATTAAAACAATTCTTTCTGTTACTATTATAAAAAAAAAAATTCTTTTACTTTTAAAATTCTTGAAACTTATATTTTGACTGATTTCAATAAAAAAAACATAATTTCACTAAATTTATAAGAAAAAAATAATTTCACAAAATTTGAATGAAACGAAAATAATTACACTTAAATTTAGGCTCTAGAATTAGAAAAAAATTGCTTTAAACATTTCCAAAAAATATCTGCATTTTTTTTTAAACTTGAATTCTCACTTTTTTTTTCAGTAATTTACCTCCCTCCCTCCCCCTTCCCTTACCCAAATTTTTAGGAGCCCTAAAAAGGACTTTTTCAACAGCTGCTGTTTCCTCCAACTTAATACAAGTCATATTGGGCTACATGCATGTCGTGAACCGTTTTCAACAAGTTCGTAATGTCCAGAGATTCTAAAAATTCTTTGGAGATGAGTCCCTTCGAAGCATCAACGAAAGATTTCGCTACAACCACATGCTGCAGCATAGCAACGGTGCAGTGAGTGCTAAACTTGATATTTATGGAATCAGAGCAGGCATGCTCCATGATGTTGTTAGGCAATTCGCGATAAGGCAAGAGACATTCCGGACATCGAAACAGTGGGTTGAGCGTTCTTTTGCAGCGGTAGACCATGACTCCAATAAGAATTTGTTGGCGGAAGCATCTGGAGTACAGATCCTGATCTCAGAGTTAATGAAACTGGTTTAAACCCGTTTCGCTTAAAAATAAAGTCTCTTTCTTGCCCGAGAGCAATGCACGACAAAGGGTCTAAATCTGACTCATTGTCCATCTGAAATCCGATGCTATCTTTTCCAGTTCGGTATTTGTTTATTAAAACAAAGTTGAAAGTCTCCTCGCATTCTTTCTCAACAGCGAGCTTGATTTCTTGAAGCAATGAGGTCCAAGCTCAAACCGCTAAAAGTATATTTCAGATTGGGGTCCCCGAAGGCAACATGCTGTCTAAGAATGTTATAACACTTTCCGAAAATTTTTATTTTTGAGAATTCACCACTCAAATATTCCACTTCATCTTCCGAACGGGAATAGTAAGGAATCGCTTGAGCAGGGGAGAAGAACTGAGAGTAACGAAAATTCAGATTTTCCTTGTTATGACGAAGAGACATTTTTTTTCAGGTTAACACACTCACACCAAGCACCGAAGCGATAATGAGTCAGGCAGGCAGGCAGGCAGGCTTGCGATAAGGCGTATGACGTCAGGTTTCCGAGAGATGAGTAAGCAGCTTTTCCCGCTTTTCCCCCTTTCCCCACCTGCTTGTTCTGTCAGAAGGTCCTACCCTTTTGAAATGTTGGGGAAAAATTACTCCCCCAATTACGTTGACAAAGAAATTTTCTAGAAATGCGTACATGAAGACACAATATTAAAGTAACAACATTCCTCAATTTATATTAAAAAAAAACCCCTCTACTGGTTTTAAAGTTACTTCTCTTGTAATTTTTTTCTCGCTAAATGCATCTTTGACAACCCCGAAAGCTGAACTTCTGTTCTTTTCAAAATGATTTGTTCCGAAAGGGGTTCACTCCCTGAGGAATGAAGATTCAAAGCAACGTGATCACTCGTTATTTCTGTACAGACAGTTAAAACTATGATCAGCAACAAATTTGAAAAAACAAAACAAAAAAACATTGGACTGTCTCCACACATTTTTAAAATGACGTCATTTGAGAGGAGGTTTTTCATGACAAATTTCTTCCAACAGGAAAGAATGTATGCGAGCAGAATAAAAATTTTGAGTCTTCGCGTGAGCAAATCGAGACGAAATATCTTCGCATGAGAAAATTGAGACGAAATATCTTCGCATGAGCAGAATAAAAATTTTGAGACGAAATATCTTCGCATGAGCAGAGTAAAATTTTGAGACGAAATATCTTCGTATAAGCAACTGAGATGAAATATCTTCACGTGAGCAAAACAAACATTTTGAGACGAAATTTTTTTTCTATGAATCCAAGCGAGCAGCAGCAAAAATGACGGAGGCATTTCACAGAGCAGATAATTTTTTTTCTTGAGGGAAATTTTCTCGAATAATGAGTGAAGACTTGAATTATTCATTCTCTTCCTGGGCAAAGTGTGCCGTGTGGACCCCCATGCCAAGCAGTTTATCGACATGGAGTGGTTCGAATACAGGCAGCTATTTTGTTTTTAATTTCTTCCGGGGAGGCTCTTCCGATTCTAACGAATAATGCCCATAAGGAAGAGACTGAATATTGTCCTGGGATACGACTCGCTTGTTGTCATATGGGCTAAGAGATGTTTTGTTTGTGGCAACAGTGAAAACCGAATGTTTCATGCTTCGAATGCAATAGCTCATGTTCTTCTTTTCTTGCATATGAATGAGTGAAGACTTGAAATCATTCAAACGAAGCTGTTGGGAAACTACTGTTTTGCTCACGCCTTAGCTTTTTTGACTTCTTCTTCTGTAGCAAAAGCATGCATCTTCGGTCTAAGACCAACAAATTCTTTTATGGCTCTTCCTTGGGTCTCGTCTTTAAATTTCCCAATTACTTTTTTATTTTTCAGACAATAGAGCGGGTGGCTTGTGCAGAAATCACTCGTGTCTAATTCATCTTTAATATTTTCCATATCTTCATATAGATCTTCTGTCTTGATGTGATAGAAGAAACTATCAGTATCCATATAAAGAACGGAAATGTTGTCACGATATAAAGGCCTCATCACTTCATAATGGAAGTCGTACATTCTAGTTTTAGAGATGTCTAAAATGGCGACTCCCAAATAAATGGGTTTGTTGAAGGGGCGGTGAGTAACATTAAAATGCATAGACACAAGAAAATTTCCATCAGCTTCATCTTTTAATAAGGAGCGGTCTTTAAAATTGGGCTTACTGAGCAGCTTTTCCAGTCGATTGTCTTCGCACACCAGCTCAACTTTGGTTCGGTTGCGAATATTTTCCATTGTTTTGCCAAAAACGGAATTGTTCATCAATTTGAAAAAATCTTTCTCAAACTCGTTTTTTGCCCTCTTTCTCATTTCAGTATTAAGCTGAATATAAGGTTGCAACCACTTGCTTTGATCAAAGCTTATTCCTCGATGCACTTTTGTTATGACGAGACCCGCTTTGACTGTCTGTTTTAGAAGACGATAATGAGCCACGTACCTGGATTTTTTATTTAAAGTAGTTAATAATTTGACCTGCCTGGTTCCAGGTACTACCTCCGTTTCCGGACAGAAAGGCAAATCCGAATGAAGATCGTGAAGGGAGTCAGGATAGCTGATGTCAACATCGAGAAAGTATCCCGTGCTGGCATCGTCCGCTATACACGTGACATCCAACTGCTTCAGTTCTTCATCGGAAAGCCACAGGAAGTCATTCACCGGAAGTGACTCATTCATTCCAAAACCATAGAGGTTCGTACAATCGAGATAAGAGATGAAGCTGGTTTCTTTGGAGGCATCAAAATTTTTCAGATACTTATTATTGGCCTGAGCATGCCGCTTCACACACACACAAGCCATCCCACTTTCCGTTGTCCAGAAAAAGTAGCATATCATAGTCACTTAAAAGCTGGAGAGAAACTTTAGTACATTTGAGCATGGCGGACCAACTTAATCCAGGACAACTGAAAAACCAGGCAGGATCTAAAGTATAAGTGTCCTGGCAAATATTTCGAAAATTTTCAAACACGTCGGCCAAAATGAGCACATCTGTTTTTAAGTACACATCTGCATACTGACCTAAATTCTGAATCTTCATGACCGCCCATACTTTTTTGGCATGCTCATATTCTTCATCTGTTATATGACAATTCGTTAATTTGTTGAAGAAATCCTTTTGGGGAGGTAAAGAAGTTTCTTCTAACTTGTTATACGACGAAATGTAGTCATAGGGAAAGAGTACGATGATCGTGGTCGATGATCGTGGGAAAGAGTACGATGATCGTGGTCGATGATCGTGGTCGATGATCGTGGGAAAGAGTACGATGATCGTGGGAAAGAGTACGATGATCGTGGGAAAGAGTACGATGAGTACGGTGATCGTGGGAAAGAGTACGATGATCGTGGGAAAGAGTACGATGAGTACGATGATCCCAGTACGATGATCGTGGTCCGCCACCTTCTTTTTGGATTTGCTGCATGAATTATATCCACCTTCGCCACAAATATGACATATGCTTGCTTTCCGATAGACATCTTTTTCAGCCTCCGTCAATGCAATCATAGGAATACTTATTTTATAATTGTTTTCAGTAACTTCCACATCTTCTTTGAGAGTGTGAAGGAAATGACTCACAACTCCCTGCTCTGCTCTATGAGTTCGGAAAACATCATAACGACCTTCCACATCTTTTATGAAATAAGCATATGATATGACTTCATGAGATTGGGTTGGCGTGGTGAAGGACTCGCTTGGATTCGGGATCGGACCTTGAACTGGTTTTAAGACACTCTCAAAATCAGCGTACACAACGAAAGGAACCCGCTGACTGAATTTGAAATCTTTAAAAGTTAATTCCTTGTCTTCTGGCATCTTGATGAGGACAGTCTTGTTTTTATTGCATAATTTCTTGTGCTCATTTAATTTTTGCTCTCCATTGCACCTCGTATCATAAGTTTTAAAACATTTTTTGCAGATGTGTACTTTACTTTTATGGACTGACAATTGACTGGAAATAAGCCTCTCAAAATTTGTAATGTAAGCAAAGTGGTTGCAACCTCCATTTTCTAAATACAACAAATCTCTGTGGTCCGCCAGCTCTTCTTCACATACTTTAATGGGAAATATTTTACCAGCTTCATCTATCCCGTAAATGTTGATGCTCATGTTGTTGGTCTTTTCAAATTTTGGAATGTCGGAAATTTTGACGGGATAGTCCACGCAATCCCACTTGTAGCCGCCTTCAAAATAAGGATCGTTTAGATAAGAGGCTACCCTTTCTCGGTTTCTCCTTTCATCTTGAAAACGTGAGGTCCACACGGCATATTTGAAGCAGAAGGCATCTGAATTTTGAACGTTCACGACAGCATATTTCTTCTGAATATGGCTGGAAAGCATAATAAAGGAACCTCCTCTCAATGGCCTAAACCGATTAACCCGGAGTTCGAACCACTCCACGTGAGAAAACATCCAGCCTGATCCTTTCAGTTCGCATTCAGAACATTCAGTGAGTAGTTTCCTGGACATGATCTCAAAAAATTCCCCGAGATTTGTCGACCGATACACTGGCTTATTAGTTGTTTTTAAATTCCGAGAACATATATCAAATTCCTCCGGGTCATCGGGTTTAGGCTTTTTAAAAGCTGCCTGCATAAATGCATTTACTTTAATGGATGGGTGGGCTGCAAGTGCATGTTCTAGAATGCTTACAGAATTTTGGATGGCATTCAAAAATGTGGAGAGACAGACCGCTGTTTCCCCTTCCGGAACAATCCTAAATGTTTGTAATCGGTTCTGAGCCACCGACTGCACTTGGATGTAAGCCCCCATATTCAGTGGAGGAACAATGGGAGCTTCGGAACTGGGGTCCTCAACAACGTGGCTGGGGCCCGCGACATCATGGCTGGGGCCAGCAACAACTTCATGACTGGGGCCAGCAACAACTTCATGACTGGGGCCTGCTGTATTTGAAGGGCCTGCAACAACTTCATGACTGCGGCCTAATGCATTGGAGGGGCTAGCAACATTGGAGGGGCCTGCCGAAGACGCATTTAACGAGTTCCCCCACCTTTATTCTCGAACGACATTTAAGAATATGTATCTGCAAGTACGCATTTCTAGAAAACTCTTCCTACACAACATACACGGAATAAGTGTCCCAGAATGAATTTTGACATTTCTCTGTAAATTTTTTTTTCAAAGTGAAGATCTTCTGACAGATCTTACAAGTGAAAGGGGAAGGGGGTACGTCAGACACAAATGAGGAAAGTAGGTCTTGTGACATTGGAATTTCCTCTAATGCCTGAAACACTTCTGAATTTTGCAAAAATAGCTGTTCATCTTCCAGCCACCATTCTTTCTGTGAAAGAATAAAAAAAATAACCCTCTCCCCTATCAAAGCATTTTTCATGAAATAAACATTTAAAAGGGAAATTCCTACGTTGAGAATACATTTTTATGAGAGCTATCGTAAAAATATGAATTCCTAAAATATTTGAAAAAAAGAACTATGTTTTAAACGATTCCACTAACATGCATTTTCCTTCCTGAAAATCTAACTTTAATCGTATGCAAAAGAACTGACATACCGCTAACATGTTTTAAACCCCTATCAACGCATTTTCATGGAATAAACATTAAAATGGAAAGTTCCTTCGTTGAGAATACATTTTTATGAGAGCTAACGTAAAAATATGAATTCCTAAAATATTTAAAAAAAAGAACTATGTTTAAAATGATTCCACTAACATGAATTTTCCTTCCTGAAAATCTAACTTAAATCGTACGCAATAGAACTCACATACTGTTCCTAATACACTAGTATATTTTTTCCTTAAAAGAATCCTCTCACGAAATTCTAACAACATCCTAATTCAAACAACTTTGGGGACCTAACAATAAATAAAAACATTGCATGCTAATAAACGAACGCTTACCTCTTCCATTGCAGAAACTGAAGCAAAGTCACTTTTAGATGCCATTGCAAAACACGCCACAATATTCAGACAGCGAGACAGTTGATGACTAAACGTAGTTGAAAACTAAACGTACGTACTAAACGAAAGCAGCAGAAAAACTGAGGGGGAGGAATGAACAACGCCAGTTTTATAGCAAACAGGATGCCTTTTTGACCCCCCGACATTGGAAGAAACGTCATTGGTTCGAAGTTGAAACAGTTTTTGAAATTCTTCTGTCATCTGTTCACAAAGATGACATCACGAAAAACCAGTCAGCATGCGTCATCGCTTCAAGCAGTATGATGACATTCCAAGTTCACAAGGATGTCATCACGACGTACCCGTCACCATGCGTCATCGCTTCAGGCAGTAACTGCACGGATACGTTATCTGGTCACAAACATGCAACTGATGAATCACCTCTAACCAGGCAAAGCGAACTATAGCTCAGGACTTATTTTAAGGTAAATTCTTAGCGATAGAAAAGTGAAAGGATTTCGTTATAATTAATTTTCATATCTCGAGAGAATAAACTAAAAAAATTCTTCATCGACAGAAAAAATAAAGTCTCGATAAAAGTAGTTGTTAGTTTGAAAAGTTAGAAAATAAAATAATGTTGGTACATCGAGAAGTTTAACGAGTATGCAAGCATTTAGTAAAAAAAGATTAAGATAATGCATTAAAAGGTACATTTCACTGATTAATCATGAAGAAATAAAAAAATACGAAAAAATAAACATTTTAACTATGCATAAAAAATTGTGGCTTTGTACGGTGGAAAAAGATACAACGTTAAAAAATGTAACAGAAAATGTCATGAACACGTAAATACGTTAATAAACAATCGTGTTTTAAGATTATGTCTGCAGCACAAAACTTTGGAAAACGTTTTTATGTTGGAAAGTCCGTTGAAAATGCGTGAAGTCTCCTCAAAGAAAATAAAAAAATCGTTACGTTGAAAAATTATGAACATAAAATGGGAAATTATGAGGAAAAAATAAGGAATAAATTCGTTGCAAAATGATCAAGTTATTGAAAAAAAATTAGTCTTGGAACTTAATGTGTCTACAGAATCTCAAATGACGTCAACCGCCGACCCCGCGGAGGAAATGGCGTTGGCTGATGTCATGTCTGCTATCACGACATGCGTCACCCATCATAATGACTCATCCCAAAACACATGGCTCACAAAATGACAACGTAGTGAAACTAAAATGGCGGAAGATGAATCAACGGGAACGAAATCTTTTCAAACAAAGCCTTTCCTCGTCTAAATTAAAATTGTAGGGAGGACAAATATAAGAATTAAAAAAATAATGCAACGTCTATAAAAATTATAACACCTCATGGAGTTCTAAAAATATAAGTTTAATAAAAACAAATTAGAGAGAAAAAATAAGACAAAAAAATACGAGTAAAAAAAATTGGAAACGACTAAAAAACTTCCTTCAAAAATTTGACAAAGTATAGTAAATCTCCCGAGAAAATTAAAAAAAAAATATTGGAAAGACTTCTTAAAAATTTGTCAACGTCCAATAAATCTCCCGAGAAAAGTTCCAAAAAGCACCGCTAGGAGGGGGGCAACGTACACACACCCTTTCCCCCACTCGGTCGTTGCCATCCCTCAAAGATTCATCGAAAGTTCCAAGAAGCACCGCTAGGGGGCAGCACATCTCCTTTCCCCGACTCGGTCGTGGCCATCTCTCAAAGATTCATCGAAAGTTCCAAGAATCACCGCTAGGGGGCAGCACCGACCCTACACACTAGCGCCACTTGTCACGCCCCCACATCCTTCGGTCACACGCCACACCCCCATCCTTCTGCCACAAGCCACGCCCCTTGCTCCTTCTCTAGAAGGAGCTGCTCCTTGAGGCCGGACCCGCCATTTCCTACTACTTACGCCCCCTGGTGGCTTAAGTATTCTTTACCCAAAATTTGAAATTATATGCAAAAGATTTTCCATCAGGAGATGTATCCGCTGAAGAAAAAATTTCATATCGGAGTTTTAGAAGAAGAGTTATCGGGGAAAAATTAATTTATTGTTACGCCCCTAGCGGAAAATCTATGCGTAATTTGAAAAAGTAACTATATCTAAAATACTCTTCGACATAAATGGAATAGAAAGGTAAAATAATTTTTTCAATCGAATGTTTAGAAGCAAATATGTGGAATGAAACGTATTTTTGAATTCGACATCATCTGCATTTACGCCCCCTAGCGGCAAAATTGTACATCGTAAAAAAAAACCGAAATAAAGGATCATCATTCGCATATTTCAAGCTTCCCAATGCAAAACGAATGTTTGAAATCGGACTGATAGTTGCAGAGATATCGTGGGTACAGACGGACCGACGGACGGTCAAACCGGTAACATAAGCACGATCTTTTTTTACAAAAGACGTGTTAAAAAGAAGGAATTTTTCAAATCGGACTCCTAGAAGTAGAGATATTGACAAAAATAGGATACACATCTACGACCCCTGGCGGAGAAACTATGGAATATTTTAAGAAGAAAATATTCCGAAACGGTTTATCAATGTGAGTGGCATTAGTCCGCGAAGGAATTTTTTCAATCGATATTTTAGAAGCTCAGATTTTATGGCAATTACATCAGAAGCAAAAATTAACACTTACGCCCCCTGGTGGCCAAAGTATTATTTACCAAAAGTTTGAAATTATATGCAAAAGATTTTCCATCAGAAGGTGTATCCGCTGAAGAAAAAAGTTTTCAAATCGGGGTTTTAGAAGAAGAGTTATCGGGAAAAATGTAATTTACTTTTACGCCCCCTAGCGGAAAATCTCTGCGTAATTTGAAAACGTAACTATATCTAAAATACTCTTCCACATAAGTGGAATCGAAAGATAAAATATTTTTTTCAATCGGATGTTTAGAAGCAAATATGTGGAATAAAACATATTTTTGAATTCGACATCATCTGCATTTACGCCCTCTAGCGGCGAAATTGTACATCGTAAAAAAAACGAAATGAAGGATCATCATTCGTATATTTCAATCTTCCCAATGCAAAAGGAATTTTTCAAATCGGACCAATAGTTGCAGAGATATCGTGGGTACAGACGGACGGACGGACGGACAAACCAGTAACATAAGCACGATATTTTTTTACAAAAGACGTGCTAAAAATGAGCGCTCGCCGATATCATTAGAAAAAGGTATTGTTAAAAAAATTGTAGCATTTTTTTCATTTTTTCCTTTTGTTTTCATTCTGCTGTCTTTGCTGTTCCGATTTTCTGTAGGTAAATTTGCAACGTTATTTTTAATTACACCAGACTTTGAATACTCAAGAAACGCATATAGCGTATTGAATCCGTTTATTTTTGTGGCGTAACCGCGTAAAAAGCACAAAGATTCGCGAAGCTTTCGCATTACACTGGGAAGCTTTTTCATGGCAATGGCAGACATAAAATTCTCTACCATTTTTTATGTCTCATAAAAATGGTAAAAATCTCAACCATTTTTTTATGTCTATACCATTGCCTTGAAAAAGCCTCCTAGTTGAAATGCGAAAGGTTGGTGAATGTTTGTGCTTATTATGCCACAACCATAAACGGACTCAATACGCTATATGCGTTTCTTGAGTAAATTTGCATCGTTTTCAGTATCTTAGGAGTTGCTTCTGACATCCATAATGAATTGAGAAAGAGATTTGAAGAGTTATTCCTTGTATTAAATTGAATTGTACATCTTGTAACAATTTGCTTATACTGTTTATTCGTTGCAACAGTTTGTCCCATAAAACTGTTAATAAAGCTATTTCATATTTATTAAAATATTCTGATAACGTTTCTGCCTCTGATTTACTCATTGTTTTCCATTGCCATTCGTACTGATTTGAATGAATGCTTCCTTGTTATTCTTGTAATTCCTTCTTAAAGCTGAAATTGCTGTCAGCTCTTGCTGCCCATCTGATGTCGCCTAATGTTTGGATTCAGTGTCCGGCAAATTATTTATGAGAATATTCCATCGTCGAGTGGACAAAAGGAAACATACGTGTAAATTCTGAATAAAGTTAAAATAATGCAACGCTTGTTAAAAAAACTAGCACATGGTACATAGGTTGCTCTCTCAATGTGTTTTTTTAATGTCGCTTGTAATCCACTGTATTTATCGTACAGGTTTGCGGCATTATCGTATTTTTGGCCTCTACAGTTTTCGATGTCAATGTATATAGATCCTTTAATGATTCCAATACAGTCTTTTCTAAATGTGCTGGAACATGATTTCGATTTGAAGAAAACCAAGAAACATTTCTTTGATATCTCCTCGTCTGTAAACAAATCTTAAGATTAAAGTGAATTGGCCAGTGCGGGGGATATCGGGAGTATAATCTACAATTATTGAATAACACAAAGCTTCTTGAACTTCAAAAATTAAAAATTTCTTCACTTCGCTTTCCATTAAACTTGTTATTACTTATAAATTCGTCACACACGGTGTGTAATAGTAATTCGCGTTGTATTGGAATTGAATCAAGCTATTGAATCAGGCTATTGAATCTTTCCAAATGTTTATTTTTTTAAATTCCTGCACAACATTGTACCTGTGATTCAGCGCAGTGTCATCTAGGAAGACACCGTCGCCGTTCGAGATTAAATGCAACATTGCTGGGTGTACAGAGTCAGCAAGCATTTTACGATAGTGAGCACCAGTCATACGTTGTTTCACATGCACCAGAGATCCAAGTTCCTGCCAGGTAAACATGCACCACACCATGCAGTTGCATCCACCGGCTTGCATTGAAATAGCCATGCAGAATGGATCGAGTGCGTCATGCTGTTTGCGCCAAATACATAAACAATTGCCTCCACCGGCTTGCATTGAAATAGCCATGCAGGATGGATCGAGTGCGTCATGCTGTTTGCGCCAAATACATAAACAATTGCCTCCACCGGCTTGCATTGAAATAACCATGCAGGATGGGTCGAGTGCGTCATGCTGTTTGCGCCAAATACATAAACAATTGCCTCCACCGGCTTGCATTGAAATAGCCATGCAGGATGGGTCGAGTGCGTCATGCTGTTTGCGCCAAATACATAAACCATTGCCTCCACCGGCTTACATTGAAATAGCCATGCAGGATGGGCCAAGTGCGTCATGCCGTTTGCGCCAAATACATAAACAATTTCCTCCACCGGCTTGCATTGAAATAGCCATGCAGGATGGGTCCAGTGCGTCATGCTGTTTGCGCCAAATACATAAACGACAATCCACGGAGTGGAGTAAAAACACATCTTGTGAGACCAGCACACTTTTTTCAGTCATCCGAAGTCAGATTTGCAAGATATTTGCACCAGGCGAGCCTTTTGCCACAACGAACCGTGGTTAGAAAAGAATGTCGTCGGGGTCGTCTGCTGTTATAGCTCATACGTGCGAACGTGTGACGCATGGTCATGACAGATACTGTTCCCGGTTGACCTCTGTTGTATTGGATAGTCAAGTGTTGAATAGTGCTGCGTCTGTTGGCCTGTACGAGTTGTCGGACCCAGCGCTCACCTCTCACATCAGTCTTTCGCTGCCCTGTGCAGTTTCATGTCCGGGTCGTTGTTTGACCATTTTCACGACAGTCTTGATACACTTTAAGCATGTCTTTGCTTGCAAACAACTCATCACTTCAGCCGTTTGGGAAATCGAAGCACCCTATCTCCGAGCTTCCCCAATTTGCCCTTTCCCAAAGTCCGATAAATCCTTGAGTTTACCCATCACGCACTTCCGTATTTTCCTACCTATTCTCTACTCACACCGTATATATGCTACGTTGGTCTACTAACAACAACGGCCTTTCGGAAATTACATAAATGCAACATTGCTGAGTGTTGCGTTTATGTGAACAGGCCACATCCACTTTTGATTGGGAAGGATACAATTTAGTTTTTATATATGTAGTTAGGTCGTTCAAAAAGTAACGAGACTGCGCCAAAACAAACCCAACAGAAAAATGCAGCTGCCTGTGCTGGAACACCTGCAAGGTCAGTCATGTGATAACGCGTCGTTACAGCGCTCCGCTAGTTCATTCCTTCTTTTTTTTTTTTTTTTTTTTTGATTGAAGGTTTAACGACCACCGTGAGCAACTCAATGGGCTATAAGCAGTCGCCCGTCCCTAATTTAGGGTCACTGGTTCCAGGGAAGGGAGAGAGCCAGTGCCGTAAGACAAACACAACATCCATGCCTCACCGGGATTCAAACCCGGACCCCTTTCGGACGAATGATCAGAGGCCATCGCTTAGACCACTGCGCCACCGGGGCGACGTTCATTCCTTCAGCAGACGGCGTAGAGTTCAGACGTGTTTATGTAACCCAGTATGAATTTAAAATTGGAGCAAAGAGCAGATATAAAATTTTACGTGCGTTTGAATAAAATCGCAACAGAAACGGACGAAATCACTAAAACAGCCTGTAATGAAGATGCTTTGTCCCGTGTAAGAGTTCTGAGTAGCACAAAAAAATTATGAATGGTAAAGAGTGTCTGGAAGATGCGTCATGCACCAGGAGGCCTTCGACAACGACAAAGGCGGTTATTATCAATACCATAGAGACACTCCTGCATGAAGACCACCGCATGACCTTTGAGGAGGACGCTAATGTGATGCAGATGTCCGTTGATTCTGTTGATAATATTTTGAGAAACCGCCCATGGGGTACTGAAAAGTCGATGCAAAGTGGATTTCCCACTTGCTCACGGATGAACACAAGGCAAATCGTGTTATCACTTGTCGCCAATGGAAGTGTCGGCTACGACGTGAGCCACACCTTTTGGGTTGAATCGTCACATATGGTGAAAACGTTTTTCACCATTTGCATCCAAAAACAAAACAACAGAGTACCCAATAGAAACACCCACAGAGTCCTAATTCAAGAAAACATAGGTTCAAGCAAGTGCAGAGAAAGTCGTGCACTAGGTTTTCTTGGATAAAAAGGTAATTGTGTATGACCATGCTGTTCCACAAGGAAAAACTGTTACCGGTGCCTATTATTCTGAAATTTTTAAAGGTCCTCTAAAGAAAAAAAAATCCCCAAAACGCCCAGAATTGGCACAGACTGGTTAAATTTTGCAACAAGACAACGCCCCTACACTTCGTGCTTTGCTTGTCCAGCAGATTGTCCAAGATCTGGGCATCGAAATGATAGCAAACCCTCCGTATTCACCAGACTTGGCGCGATGTCACTTTCAATTATTCCCTGAAGTACATAAACAACTTCGTGGGGGTCAGTTTGCAGCAAATATTAAACTGAACAATGCTGTAATGGGTATCCTTAACTACATAACGAGGAAGGACTGCGAACTCACCTTCCGGAAGTGGATAGAAAGGTGGGACCGGTGCATTCAGGTATAGGGAGAATACTTCGAAAGCGTGTAGGTGCAAGTGAGTTTACTGCATTACACTTCTGCCCCATGTAAAATCAATCTCGTTACTTTTGGACGACCCTCACATAATAGTAGTCATGCCCGTTCTCCGAACTGTGAATCTATAAAATCATTTTTGAACATAAAGTTAAAGAAAGAGAAAGGTAATTAAGGGAGCGCAAATTAATTTAAGATCCATAACTATTTCATTATTTAGAACAGGGTCGTGACATTAATGCATACGGTGTGACGTAAAACAGAGCAGGCTTTGGCGCCACTTAATTTTAAATCAAAATTTCATGGATTTTTTATAGCATTTCAACGCTTATTGCATAATAATCTTTTAAACCTATCAGTATTTCGAACAGTAAAGCAAAGCCTCACTTTTGAATTTTCTAGTTTTCAGACTTTTCTAGTTGTAGAAATGGTAGAAAAATTCAAGCAGACAATATTCCAAAGCCGCCATTCTGATTTTTTTGGTTTTCGGACTTTCCTAGGTATCCGGATGCCAATTTTCAGATCTGTAGGTCATTTAGAAGTGGTCGAACAATTCACTTACGGGAACATTCGCATTTCCCCATTTTGCTTTATAGAGCCGTTACTTTATGGCCATCCCCCGCCTAGAGAAATGAACGCGCCTGGAGACCGAACGGAGGCGCAAGGATCAGCTTTCTGTTAGTAGAGTGTTCGGAGTCAGAATGGGAAAAGCTGCCGATTTATCGGAGTTTCACAAAGGACAAATTGGGATGGCACGGCCTCTAGGAACTACGATTTCGGAAACGGCGTACCTTGTGGGTTATTCACGTGCCGCTGTAGTGAGTACGTATCAAAAGTGGTGCACAGATACCCAAACGACGAACCGTCGTTAAGCCATGTGTCGTCCGCAGCTCATTGATGCTAGAGGGCAGCGGAGGCTGTCGCGCATTATTTACAGCGACCACAGGGCCACCGTGCGACAAATCACTCGCGGCTACAACAGTGGTGATTAGAGCAATGTGTCACAGCACACAGTTCATCGCAGCCTTCTGCGCATGGGCCTGCATACCCGAAGACATAGCCGGGTTCCCCATGTTCACTGCACGTCATCGCCAACAACGCATAAAATGGGCCCAAGATCATCGAGATTGGACCGTGGATGATTGGAAGAAATTGGCCTGGTCTAATGAATTAAGATTTCTGGTGCATCACGTGAACGGCCACCCCAATGGCGCAGTGGTCTAAGCGCTGGCTTATGATCATTCGTCCGTGAAGGGGTCCGGGTTCGAATCCCGGTGAGGCATGGATGTTGTGTTTGTCTTACGGCACTGGCTCTCTCCCTTCCCTGGAACCAGTGACCCTAAATTAGGGACGAGCGACTGCTTATAGCCCATTGAGTTGCTCACGGTGGTCGTTAAACCCTCAATCAAAAAAAAAAATCACGTGAACGGCCGAGCGCGTATACGCCGATTACCAACGGAGGCTATGGCACCTGGATGCACTGTTGGTCGGAAACAGGCCGGCGGCCTGTTTCCGACCAACAGTGCATCCAGGTGCTATGCTGTGGGAGATGTTTGTTATGCTGTGGGAGATGTTTGTTATGCTGTGGGAGATGTTTTCTTGGAACACTTTAGGCCCCATCATCCCAATAGCACAATCCCTGACAGCTGTCAGGTATCTGAACATCATTGCGGACCAAGTTCACTCATTCATGACAACTGGGTTCCCTGCTGGTGATGGCCATTACCAACAGAATAATGCGAAATGCCAAACTGCCAGAATCGTCAAGGAGTGATTTGACGAACATGCTGGTGACTTTCTGTTAATGCTCTGGCCTCCAAATTCACCTGACATGAACCCAATCGAACTTTTGTGGTTCCACGTCGAATATCGGGTTCGCGCTAAATCACCACCACGTTGAAATGTGCGGGAACTGGAGAATCTGCATGGTGTTGGCATTATGGTACCAGATACCTCAGGTTACCTATCGCCACCTCATCGAATTGATGCTTCGCCAAGTGGCCGCTGTTTTGTGCACTAAAGGGGGTCCTACAGCTTATTAGGTAGATGGTCATAATGTAAAAAATGGCTCATCGGGTTGTATAGAGATTCTAGAACGTCTATGAGACTCCCATGATCGGGAATTAGGCAAAAATTTGGAAAGTAAGCTCTTGCAAAGGCGCACTCAGAGATGTGGCCCAGAAACCCGGGCCCACTCACATGAGGTATAATTTTGTTATTGGCTACTTATTTTTTAATATACTGTATTTGTTTAAGTTTTTAAATATATATTTTACAGTAATTAGAAATGGACTTTAATATGTCGAATATATTTTTATCGGCTCCCATTAGTTTGGGGGACACTTTCTTTGGGGTATTTTTATTTGCATCTTCGATATTTTGGACCACCCCATAAAGAAATCCGTAATGCGCCACTGAACTCTTGGTATCATGTGATCGACCCACGTAGGCGCTTTTATATGTCGGAACCAAGTGTTTACAAGGCCCGCTATGATTGATAGGGATATTTTGTTTCAGTTTGTTAAAACATATAAAATTCTATTCAGGAAAAACAGACTTACTTTGCCGGCAACAAGTAGGAGTAAATCAATATTTGATTCTAGCCGCAATAGATCCAATATTTGATCCGATATTAAAAGAAATATACTGTACACACGACCTCTTCTCTCTATCCTGTGGATCAAATTTAGGGCTTTGCTATAGGACTGGTTAGAGCAGAAGAAAACAGTTCAAGGATTCATTGTTGGCCAACCCCATTCCTTTTCCTTAGAGCTAAAACTATAAAGTAAGGAATATTTCTTTACTTTATGGCTAAAATTATCAGGGAGATGAAATTGTTTAGATACAGGGGACATCCTGTGCGACCTTGAAACATTACCCTTGGCAATAGTGGTCATTCGAGTTTTGGCTTCCCTGATGTTTTGAATGTTCTTAGATTCTACTAACGGATATTTCACTTGCAAAGCACAGTTCCTAGAGGCGGCAGCCACAGCAGATGAACTGAGGTGAACTGAGAACGATAACGGTATTCACAGAAGATGAACTGAGATGAACTCACAAAGATGAACTGAGAATGCTAACGGTATTCACACTGAGATATGATATAAACCTATAGCACTGCATGGGGGGGGGTCCTATGGTGATTACTGTGGGCCAGGGTCATCTTCCTCGTCGTGTCTTCTATCGTGTGGTATCACCAGGAACCAGGGCCGTAGCAAGCTTTTATGTGGGAGGGCGAGACTTGAAAATACGCTCCTTCGAGTTTTAAAATACGCCCATTCGAGTTCAAAATCACGCCTCTTCGAGTTCAAAATTATGCCTCTTCGAGTTCAAAATTATGCCTCTTCGAGTTCTGCTCAAATGATAACGTGGTTTTTTGTTTCTCACACACCGCCGTTATACGAAAGTATTTATGATCGTTCAAAAATCGCACTTCAGGTCTTTGACACAATTTATGAAAAAAATAGGTAAATACCCAAGAATCACAAGTAAATACCAAGTAAAGCGTAAACGTTACGTGAACGCCGACAACCGAACATTCCACAGAAATGCAGAATGGAAAACAAAACAGGGCAGAACAAATGAGTATCGGTTGGTAAACGTAACAATAGGAAGAAGCTTTAAGGGGGTAGGGCTTGGAAAAATTCCTTTCAAGGTTAAACGCTCAGCAAACTTTCTGCGACATAGCACAAATGATTAATTATCTCTTCATTCCAATGCCATATTCGTAAAGGTAATGAAGGTTAGGCATATCAGCATATTGTTTTTTATGCCACCATTCACTGTTCTGGAAAATTTCATTCATGGATATGAAATGTTCATAGTGTATGTTACTCTGTACCCTGGTTCACTGCATGGAATACTGTATGAGTAACTAAAGTCTTTAAAAAGAAAATACTGAAGAGTATAACTTTGTTTTCCAGTTACAATCTCTATTTTTTACATCCCTCAGAGCATGAATTTACGCTCTAGAAATGACCATTCTGGGAGGGCAGTTACTACGGCCCTGCCAGGAACTCTTCTCATCTTCCTAAGACAGCTAACAGAAGGGTACTTGATGGGAGGAGTTGAAACCAGTGATGTAGCGTAGCTTCTCACAGGGTCCCTTCCAATTTAGGGGCCCTTGAGTACATGGGTTTCTTCGTTGAAAATGTTAAATATTTTAATTTTTAACGAAAAAACCCGTGTACTTAACATGAAAATAACAATTTTGCTTGAATACAAAACGCATGAAAAAAAAATGTTTTTATTTTTTTATTTTGTACTTGGAACTAAGCTCCGAGGCTATCTATAGTGACAGTCTCTAGGGAAGACTATCACTATAGGTAGCATGATTGGGCTATGCAAGTGGGATTTGTTACCACAACTGTGCAAAATCAGGACCGCATGTGACATGAAATTCTACTAAATAACATATGGACTTCACTACTACCACCGAACATAGACGTCACACACAGATACTTGTGTTGCCTTGAGAACCACGTGAACGAAGAGCAAAAAGAGGAAGGGGATATACAACGAGGGCGGGAAGTTGTGAAGTAAGACCAAAGATTTCTGATTGTCAGTGCCAACAAAGCTCAGCAAAAATAGACAAACGAACATGTGAGTGCTAAAAGGATTCATACGCGTGGGATACAGCCATCTGGTGTCCAGTAACGAGCGGACACTTCAGTTTCTTCGGAATGGATGTCATTTGTTTTTATTACGTAGGGGCCTTAAAGGGTTTTGTGGGGGAGGGGCCCTAAAATTCACGCTTCGCCACTAGTTGAAACAGCTTGCTTAACTTCTCCCTGGAGAAACGGGGTTTGGCGTGTGGCTAGTTAGGGCATAGTTTTTCGCAGGAAATGGTTCATGCCCTACACTTATAGCATGACTTCTTTGCAACTTAAGATTTAAGTACAAAATGAAGTAGAACTTTCAGGCGTTGGAATAAGACGCCGATTAAAAATACCTTGATTCTCCATTCATTCTTTGGTGCCTGCACAAATCATTTCATTGGTTGGTTTTAATAGGAATTCATGGGATGTATATAGAAGTCTTTGCTTAAGAAATAGATGCTAGTCGAACAGGCGCCGTTACAATAATTGTTAATCAAACAAAGTTCCGCTTCCTCTTTTGTGAAAGTCTGGGAGGGTGTACTGTGTAAGCGTTTCTTCACTCCTCAGTCAGAAAAAATCGATCAGACCCTTGGTTTGTTTTTAGTTGGATGCGCTATACTTTGTCGCTTCCAAGGACAAATTTCTTACTTTCATCATTTTGTGGTTAGAAGGAGATAGCCGAAAACAGTGTTGTTATGGACTCAGGAAATATGGTTATGCGTCAAAACGTCGCAGAAAAACACGTCTTCTACGTCAATTCGTCACTGACAGATTCGTCCCTATACCAACTTTTAGTTACATACAAATCGTATGCAGAAAAACATACTGTTTGTGTTGTCTTTCCGTCTGTCTTTCTCTCCTGCACACTGTAAATTTTTTTTGAAATTTACGAGCCATTTTCCATGATCCCTTTTGTGAATTAACGAAGCATATTTCTGATGCAACCTTTTCATGAAATGACGGAAAGAAAACTAAATTTCACGGATTTTTCGTACGCCTGGGAACTTCTGAATTTTCAGAAACCTTTCCCCGATTTCTTTCTAATATTGACGCTAAATTAGCGTTTTTAAGATGTGTTAATGGGAAACGCTGAATTATCTGAAACCTTTCCGCAATTCCTTTCGTATATTAAGGGAAAAACTCCGTTCTCAATTATTTCCGTATCCTTATGACGAGAAATTTTGGGAAATAGAAGAGATTCGTGGGAATACTTGAGGTTTGATTAAATGTTAAATTTCAATCATCTGTCGAAGGATCTGGTTCTGAAGTTCTTCAGCGAGATCGGATATTGTGGATAGCATATCGCATCAATTTTGAGTAATAGAAGAGATTCGTGGGAATACTTGAGGTTTGATTAAATGTCAAATTTCAATCATCTGCCGAAGGATCTGATTCTGAAGTTCTTCAGCGAGATCGGATATTGTGGATAGCATATCGCATCAATTTTGGGTAATAGAAGAGATTCGTGGGAATGATTAAATGTTAAATTTCAATCATCTGTCGAAGGATCTGATTCTGAAGTTCTTCAGTGAGATCGGATATTGTGGATAGCATATCGCATCAATTTTGGGTAATAGAAGAGATTCGTGGGAATGATTAAATGTTAAATTTCAATGATCTGTCGAAGGATCTGATTCTGAAGTTCTTCAGCGAGATCGGATATTGTGGATAGCATATCGCATCAATTTTGGGTAATAGAAGAGATTCGTGGGAATGATTAAATGTTAAATTTCAATCATCTGTCGAAGGATCTGATTCTGAAGTTCTTCAGCGAGATCGGATATTGTGGATAGCATATCGCATCAATTTTGGGTAATAGAAGAGATTCGTGGGAATGATTAAATGTTAAATTTCAATCATCTGTCGAAGGATCTGATTCTGAAGTTCTTCAGCGAGATCGGATATTGTGGATAGCATATCGCATCAATTTTGAATAATAGAAGAGACTCGTGGGAATACTTGAGGTTTGATTAAATGTCAAATTTCAATCATCTGCCGAAGGATCTGATTCTGAAGTTCTTCAGCGAGATCGGATATTGTGGATAGCATATCGCATCAATTTTGGGTAATAGAAGAGATTCGTGGGAATGATTAAATGTTAAATTTCAATCATCTGTCGAAGGATCTGATTCTGAAGTTCTTCAGCGAGATCGGATATTGTGGATAGCATATCGCATCAATTTTGGGAAATAGAAGAGATTCGTGGGAATACTTGAGGTTTGATTAAATGTTTAATTTCAATCATCTGTCGAAGAATCTGGTTCTGAAGTTCTTCAGCGAGATCGTATATTGTGGATAGCACATCGCACGAATTTTGGTTATTTTTGTAGCACAGGATATTTCACTTCCTCTCCCCCATTATGTGCACCAGCTATTATATTCTGTTACCGTAAGGAACCTAGTATTTAAATTATTGTTCAGGTGATTTTACGATGTCTATGTATCAGTCTTTGGATCCCTTGAGACAAAAGATATTATAGCTATCAAGAACAAATTTTATATTTAGTTTTGTGAAATAATGCTATAAAACAGTACATTTCACCTTTTCCTAAAATTAATTGAAAGTTATTGTCAGTTTAAAAAGATCTTAAGTTCCGAAGCATTCTGTTACTTCGAAAAATCACGATGAAAAAATATTTAATTTGTGATAAACCCTCCTACAGAAAAAAATAAAATTATTACAAACCTATTCAAAACAATAATAAGTTCCAACAGAAAATAAAATGACTAAATTACTAGCATTAATGACAAAAAAAGAAAATCAACGCGCAATTAGTTTTACCATGAACGTGATTCCGATTTCCGAGTCTTTCCGGCTCAGTGGTTAAGACGTGCGTTAGCTGTGTAACCAACACCATACGTCGTCGGTTTGATTCCCACCGCCGCGAAAGAATTACCTGTTGTTAGAGTTAAAAAATTCATGTTCTTCGAATTTGCGAAATTTCTGTACAAATACTGAAAACTTGAAATGGACTTTTCTGAAACAAACTGAATTTCCGACTGCGGAAAATTTGTTAAAATCGAAAGTTAAAAAAACGGGCACTTATAAAAACGGAAATTTCGTTAAAAGGCGGACATCTACCGGCAACTTCGCTGCGCGTTATTTTCAGAAATTTTCCGTGAATTCACACTACTTTTTTTTACAGTGCTAGAACTGCATTTCCAGTTCGAAATATTGATTTGCTGATTTTTGTTTTTCCTTTTCCATGGACAGAAAGAACTGTACAAGATTTTATAGACATAATTCCTTGCGTCCTCCGATCGCCGTCTGCCCGTCAGTCCAAAACTGCACTTCCATTTGCCAGGCTGAAGAAATTCTCTGTTTCTGTAACTGACAGAAACAGGCACGCGCAGAGTATTGATGTCTGTTTTCCGGCTGACTAGCGGGGGTGTAAGGGGCTCAGCCACCCCTGGAAGAAGGATGTTGTAAATAATATGAACTTTTATTTTTGATGTTTTATGTAAATCAGTTAAGCACTTCATTATGAGTGCAAGTATTGTACCTTATTTTTTGTTGTATTAAAAGTTTCTTAAAGCAACAAAAGTGAAATGATGCAGTTGTGTACGTAACTCAAAAGAAATGAATTCTCAACCTAAACCAGTAGGAACAACTTTGTCAGTAATTCTATTCCATGCGGCCACAGGCATCGAAATCTTTGAACATAGTTCATTACACAAAAATCGTAAAACACAGTATGTCAACACCACCTTCTCGTGGTGCATCCTGTTCCCACTAAAGGGGCTCTGACGACCGCCAATAGCGGTATAACTATACCATCGGGATTAGAGGAAATGCTATCCCACACTCACCAACCCGCTTGGCCAGCGTGGTGAGTTACGGCCAAACCCCTCCAAAATGACACTACAACTTAAATCTTGGCCCTCAGTCTCCGGCAGCTGGAATGTACCTGGCCAAGGCAGCGGCCAGTGCGACATGAAGGCAGAGGGTGCTAAGAATCCCCGGAGGACCGGACTAGGCTGCCATCTGATGCTGACCTTGGCTACGTATAATGGACGCTCCCTATCTTCTGATTCAAGGCTTCTTGAATTGGAAGAGGAACTACAAAGGATCAAGTGGGACATCGTCGGGCTAAGTGAGGTAAGGAGAAAAGGAGAAGATCTCACTAAACTGAAAAGTGGACATCTCTTCTACTATCGTGGGACAGATACTGGCAGAACTAGTGGTGTTGGCTTTATAATAAACAAGAAACTGAAGGATAAAGTTGTAGAAGTTGAAAGTTCCTCTGACACAGCTGCACGACTCGTTATCCAACTCTCGAGAAGATACCAGGCTCAGATTATTCAAACGTATGCACCCACCACAAGTCATCCTGAAGAAAAAATTGAAGAATTTTATGAGGAAATTCATCATCTAAATAATAAAAGTAAGCAGCACTTGAAGATAATTATGGGAGATTTCAATGCAAAAATAGGGCAACGGCAACAGAATGAAACTTCAGTAGGTAAATTCGGTCACGACAACAGAAACCAGCGTGGAAATACTCTCGTTGAGTTTGCAGAGGCAGAAGGGTTTTTCATCTTGAACTTCTTTTTCAAGAAAAAGCCACACAGGAAATGGACATGGAGACATCCAAATGGGCGACAAGTGAAATTGATTTTATTATGTGTAACGAAAAATTCGTCATAGAAGACTGCAGTGTGCTAAACAAGTTCAACACAGGTAGTGACCATAGATTGGTGAGATGTAAGATGCACCTCAACACTAAACTGGAACGTGGCAAGCGCATAAGACAAACAAAATGTATTGACATAACCAACCTTAAAAAACACCATAATACCTTCAAGTTGGAACTGAAGAACAGATTCTCTGCTTCAGAAGGCCTAACATCGGAAGAAGTGGATATTTCTGAAGTTAACAGAAAAGTAACCAAAACTCTTATGGAAACAGCAACAAAATTAGCTGGATCTAAGAACAAGTTGCATGTGAGCAAATTATCAGGAAAAACCAAAAGTTTTATGCAAAAAAGAAGAGAGATGAGGACAACTAAAGAAGATGTGACTTCCAAAGTGGAATACATAGAGCTATGCAAGACAGTACGAAAAAGTATCACTGAAGACGTAAGGAAATTCAACTGTGAACTAGTGAGGAAAGCAATTGAAAACAACCAAAGCCTAAAGGTAGCAAAGGGACATCTCAGTAAGGGAAGAAAACAGATTATGGCACTGAGAAAAGAAGATGGTTCTGTAACAAAAAATAGAGGCGAAATTTTGACAAGAGTGAAAGATTTCTACTCCAAATTATATGAAAGGGATGATACATGTACTCCAGACATCATGAAAGGTACCAGTACCAGAGTTCTTCCAGTCCTCCCAGCAGAAGTTACACATGCAATCAAGAACATGAAGTGGGGAAAAGCTCCAGGAGAAGATGGAATTACTGTAGACATCATACAAGAAGCAAGTGGAGAAATCGAAACAGTACTCGCCCAAATTTTCACTCGATGCCTTAATGAAGGGAAGATTCCTGAGGATTGGAACAACGCTACAATGATCCTGCTACAAAAAAAAGGTGACATTGAATATATCAAGAACTACAGACCTATCAGCCTCCTATCAGTGGTTTATAAAATCTTCACTAAAGTTCTTTCACACCGCTTGAAGGTAACACTGGACATGGCTCAACCGAGAGAACAAGCTGAATTCAGGAGTGGCTACAGCACAATAGATCATATCCACGTACCGAGAGAACTAATTGAAAGAGCGAGGGAATATGAACTTCCATTGTGCATAGCTTTTATCGATTATGAAAAAGTCTTTGATTCGGTGAAACCATCAGCAGTTACAATGGCTCTGAAATCCTGCGGTATTGAAGATGCATACATTAATATTATTAATAACATCTATGAAAATGCAAGTGCAAAGATTCGGCTGTTTGAAAATACAACACACATAAAAATTGGAAAGGGAGTGAGACAAGGTGACACCATATCTCCGAAGCTCTTTAATGCTACATTGGAAAATGTCTTTCAAGCAGTTAACTGGGAAACCAAAGGGATAAGGTTAATGGAGATTATCTAACCCACCTTCGTTTTGCTGATGGTATAGTCATTTTTGCAAGTACTCCATCAGAGCTGCAGAGTGTGATCCAGGAACTTGCTGACAAGAGTAAAGAAGTGGGATTAAAAATGAACTTAAAGAAGACAAAAGTGATGTTCAATGCTTTTACAAGAAATGAAGATTTATCGATTGATGGAGAAAAGCTGGAGATAACAGGCACGTACATTTATCTTGGACAGCAGATATCAAGTGAGGGTCACATTGACGAAGAAATTAATCGGCGTACAAAACTTGCCTGGAGAGGTTTTGGAAGAAACAGCATAATTTTCAAGAGCAATATGCCCATATGTCTTAAAAGAAAAGTGTTTGATCAATGCATCCTTCCAGTGCTTACGTATGGTGCAGAGACGTGGACCTTAACTAAAAGAGACATACAAAGGCTGCAGACAAGTCAAAGTAGCTTGGAGAGATGCGTGCTTGGTGAAACCATGAGAGATAAGAAGAGAAACTCGTGGATTCGAAAAATGACAAGAGTGGAAGACATCATGATCAGAGTTAAACCCTGAAATGGCAATGGGCTGGACATACTGCCAGAAGGACAGACCATCGATGGACAGCCGAAATTTTAGATTGGATTCCAAGGGACAGGAAAAGACCCAGAAGAAGACCACATGGGAGATGGATGGATGAAATTCGAAAGTATGCGGGAGTGACATGGAGGAGACTGGCACAAGACAGACCGTTGTGGAAGAAACTTGGGGAGACCTTCGTCCAGCTGTGGATTGATAATGGTTGACAATGATGATGATGATGATATTTATTCTGCTTGTCAGCTAAGTGAATAGGCGATATACTGAACTAATATTTTATGAATCCGTAATTTTTGTTATGTTTTGTAGATTACATAATTGTTTTTATGGGCCACTAATTAATACAACGCTTCCTTAGCCAAGTGTCCATTGGTTGCTCATCAGTCATGAAAATTTTGATGTCATTCAAATGACAGAGTAATAATAATTGAGAATATGTTGTCCGTTGGTCATTTATGAGCTAGTATTTCGATTTCATTGAAATTCCACATAAGCAAAATGTAAGTTGTTTGCACTAAAAATCAGGACATGGATACTTCAAAAATAGACAGAGAAATAGAACTGCTACTGTTGCAGAGAAATATTAAGAAAAACACCGACGATCAATTTTTTATTATTTTTTTGTATGAACATTTTCGGAAAATTCACACCAATAATTTTCTTTCCTTATTCTGGATCTATTCCTTTATTGCGGAATCAAAATTACACTTCTTCGCTTCTTCACTTTCTATGCTTATACCGCTAAATATAACAAACGATCTTGGGTCATGGTTGATCTTAAATGTTTTAATCATTTTTCGCTTGCTAAATGATTTTTCAGAATATGCAACGGTTACTATTATCGTCGTAGTCGTAATGCAATTAACGAGCTTAGGAAAATATGGCTGTAATTGCAATCAACTGTGATTGAAGAAGCTCTTTAGAACCTTGAATATTTTTGTGGTCCGCCAAATATTTTTTATGATTTCTAACTAATCTAAAAGATCATTTGATTCGTCGGCACTAAATTTAACGAGTTCTTTGGCTGATGTAAACATTGATTCAATTTCAGCACACCTCCATTTAGTTAAGAAATGCATATCTACTGTTACACTGATTTAAACAACTGAAATTTGTTATCTGAGTAAATATTGTAATTATTGGAAATCAGAATTCAAAAGGGCAGTCCAGCAAATATGTTCCCGTCAAGTTTAGTTTAGATACTGACTCGCGCAACTACTGATTTTTACAGTTTCTTTAATAAACAACTTTTCCATAGATAGTTTAAATAAAACTTTAGAAGAAATTTGAGGACCCCTAGCAGGGAGGCCCCAGTGCACTATACACTCTCTTCAGCTCTTCCCTCCTCTACCGTCCTTGACCACAGCGATTATTGGAGTTAAAAGTCATGGGAGAGAGTAATGTTTTTCATTTTCGGGGACACGTGAAATTCAAAACATAAAAGAAATGGCTGGGTAAAGTGAAAAAAATGGCGGGGCAGACTAAAAAACGAATCGTCCCTCTGTTAGTGACCATGAGTTGCTAAGGCGCTGTTAAAAATTCAGATGAAATATTGTACGGAAGTTTCAGGCAATATATCCTTCTACGCGTTCGAAAATGGTGCGGAAGGAATTCCTTGTGCGCGCGAGAGAGAGCATAGAGGTCTGCACGGGCCCGGGCCTTTGCTCATTTCTAAGTTGCGAAAGCTGGCTGGGCCTTCAATATTTAATGTAATATTTACTGATTACTTTGTCCCGTTCCACCAATGTGCTTGGCTCCACGGGGACTACTGGAACTCCTTGGATTTTATTTGAAATGTTGCGACAGTGTTCCTGCCTTGAGACGCTGGTTCGGGCCTCGGCCACCCCCGTGATCCAGCCCGCGATGTTCTGCTGGCAGACGACATAACGCACTTTGGCTGTTTTCCCGCACTGACTGGCGGGATAGGCCGTTAAATTTTTAGGGTTGACTGGGAGATTATCTACCCCTCGAACAGCTTTGAAATTCTTTTTTTTTTTTTTTTCAGGGGAATCATTTCTCTTTATTGACAACAAATAATTTACACGCATATATACACTATCCTCATGCTTTGGACTTACAACATTGAGAGATTGAAACTTGTGTATTTACAAGGTATTTACATGGGCAATACTCTTACCTCTTGTCTTCTGACTTTTGCCCCCATTCCGAGTCCGAGTCGCTTTCAGTGTGCACGTTCACCTCTTGCGACTCGGTTCCCGTTTGACTGGGGGAAATCGTGTGCTGCTGGAGGGTTAACCTTTCTACTAGGGCTATTATCCCCTCCTGTTAACGGAGGAATGGATGAGCAGATCCAATCTTCGCGTTCTTTGCACACCTGGGTTCAGTGTGTTTCTCCATTCAGCAAAGCCACTGCAATCAAGCACGCGGTGTTCAATGCTTGCCGCCCGATTTCCACAGGGACAAGTGCAGCTCCTGATTGCGAATCTGGCTAAGTATTCAGGGCAGATGCCATGGCCGCTGAGTACTTGATTCAGGAACTTGTTTGTCTGTGCACATTTGGCCGAGACCTTTGGAAACACGGTGTGTCTTCCTCCCTGTCTCTCCCGTGTCCCATCTGACTTGCCATTCGGCCATGGTCTGACGTGCCACTGCTGCGCGGA
Source organism: Macrothele yani (assembly GCA_039090855.1). Taxonomy (NCBI): domain Eukaryota; kingdom Metazoa; phylum Arthropoda; class Arachnida; order Araneae; family Macrothelidae; genus Macrothele; species Macrothele yani. The sequence continues at coordinate 64,004,645 of CM077001.1, read as the reverse complement.
TGCTCATGCGCGGCGTTCTGCATTGCACGTCCACCGTCTCTTTCACAGTGACTTCCTTCGCCAGCTGGTCCGCCCTTTTGTTCCCCTGGGTCCCGACATGGCTTCGTACCCAGTGGAAACTAACTGTCCCATCTCCTTCCTCCCTCAGGAGGGTTTTAATCCTCTGAACGATAGGATTTCTCCCCCTGAATCTACCCAGAGCCTGCAGTGCTGCCTCACTGTGAGAGTAGAGTTTGATTATTTCGTCACTTCGCCTGGGTAGAGCCCAGGTGAGTGCCTTTTCTATCGCCAGAAGTTCTGCTTGGAAGACAGAAGCGTTCTGCAATAATTTTACGCATTCTGCTGTCGCTTCGTTCCCATCCGAGAACGCGCAGAAGCCTGCACCCACTTGTCCCCTTAGCTTTGATCCATGAGTAAATAGCTCATGCCCAACTCCCGTGGGCTTCGTCTTGTCCCACGGTGGGAAAATTTCCTCTGCTGGGTGGATATTCCAGTCCACTCTTTCCATCTCCATGTTTGAGGCTAATGTGGCCCACCGAGAAGGTAGGCGTCCTCACCTGACCTTAGGCAGTGCATTGCTGCCTCCCTTTCCACTAATAGGTCTGCCGGCTCACACCCTCCAGTACTTGAAGTGCTAGGGTTGAGGTTGTACGAAAGGAGCCTGTGATCCATATCAGGGCCAACCTTTGGATTTGGTTTATGCCCTCTGATTCTGACGGTGGGGGTCCACCATGCTCCACTAGTGTACGTCAGAATTCTTTCTATTCCTCTTTGATAGATGGCCTTCTTGGTTTTGCCCGATAACCTCATGCCATTCAATCTATTGAGGCTCAACGTGCACATTGTGCGGAGATGTCTTAAGTGTAGCAACATTGCTAAATTCTAATCAAGGACCACACCCAAGTATCTCATTTGTCTCACCGCCTTAATAGTGCACCCTAGGAATTTGCACATAGGTGGTGTTTTCATTACTCCACTCTTTGCAATTGCTAAGAGATGGTCTTTTCAGGCGCAAAGCAGAGTTTGCTTTCCCTGCTCCAGTTGTCCAGCACAGCTAAGGCACTGTGCGCTTCCCTTTCGATCATGTGTCTCCCTGAAGCGGAGACCACGAGGACGAAATCGTCCGCATAGGCTTGAATTCCCCTGCTGGCCCTAGGTCTAGATTCAATGCTGCGTCTGCAACAATGTTCCATCATAGCGTACCGGAGTTGGATCCTTGCGGACACCCTCTGTGGTACGAACGCGAGGATTGCCCGTTCGCCGCTTCGAACTCGACACTTCTATCAGACAGGTAGCTACTGATTAGCTTGAACAAGTTCTTTGGACAGCCAAGTTCCTTAAGTCTAGTTAAGATCAGTGGCACCAGACACTGTTGAAAGCCTCCCTCACGTCCAGTGAGATGAAGCAGGTATGGAGCCCCTACGCTTTGTTCCTTTCTGCCTTCTCTCTGAGGCTGCGAATTGCCTGCGTTGCGCAACGCCCAGGAAGGAAACCAAATTGGTTCCTGTTTAGCTTTCTCTGCTCCATGAGAAAGCCAAGCGCTCTGTTCGTAATGAGCTTGTCCAGCACCTTGTTCCACGCAGAGAGAAGACAGATGGGCCTGTAGGCTGCGGGATCGTTTTTGTCCTTTCCGGTCTTGTTAAAAATTACTAGAACTGCTATCTTCCACAAGTCTGGAAAGATACCCCTCCCGAGGCATTCGTTTAGGAGCGCCACGAAGTACTCGGGATTTGCATAGTAGATTTCTCTCACTATGCTGAGGTCCAGCCCATCCTTGCCTGGTGCTTTGCCAGTGTTTAGACTGGAGAGGGCGTTCTACACTTCCTCTCTTGTAAAGGGCAGGGGGGTCCCTCACCAGTTCCCGGCGGGATCCGACATTCATCCCTCATTTCTTTTTGCCGTGGGGAGTCCCCTTCTCCCTCGTCTCATTGGAAGTGGTAGTCCAAGAGACTCTCTATAGTACTATCAAGAGTCGTTGATAAGCTTCCATCTGCCCTTTCGACCGCTGCCACCTTCAACGGTTCTGTGATGGATCCACTCGCGATCTCATAGGGAATCCCGAAAGGGTCCACCGGAGTTTGGAACACACACAGTTTCCTTCAGTAAGAGATTTTAGAGAGATTCAGTTCTCTCCTGTATGCTGATCGAGCTTTTTTATGCACATCTGTGCACACCCTATCTTGCGGTGTAGCTTTTGCTCTTTGCATAGCTTTCCTACTCCGCCTAGCTCTCGCCCTTAGAGCTTTTAGTTTCTCCGACCACCAGGGGTGGGGATCATTGGCTCCCTTTTTTCTTCCCCTGCTACTCTCGCATAGCGCTGTTACTTGACTGGTAAGTTTTTCAAAGAGGGAGTTGAGGTTCGATACCTCTCCTATCTCTTCTGCCTTCCTACCCCCAACAGGGTAGTTAGTTTGGCTTTAAACGCCAGTCATTCTAGGTTCTTCATGAAGAACCTTTTGCGCTTGGGTCGGATGGGCCTTTCCGAGCCTAAAACGAAAGTCAACGCCAAATGGTCAATGCAGCTTTCATCGTCCATTACTTGCCAATCCTGGACGAGGGTGCTCTGAGAGACCCTGAACAGGGTCACGTCGATCCAAGAAGAGCCCCTCGCCCCTTGGAATGTCGGGGGCTCTCTGGATCGTTCAGGAATCTCATATCTGCCGCATTGGTAAAGTCTACTAGATGCTTGCCGCGTTCATCCTCGTCTTGCTGGCCCCAGAGAGGACTCTTCGCGTTGAAATCACCAGCTATGATTATCTCATGACTCGGGAATTTCCCTAAAAGAGCCATTAGCTCATTCAGCGTATCTCTCAGATCGCTCGCTGGAGAACTATATACGTTCACCATTAAAAACCTCTTGTCACCACTTTCCACCCACACAGCGACCATGTTCTCGGTGCATTTTATCTCGAGAACCACTAGGGACGGGTCTTTGACGACCGTGGCTACCCTGGGTTTTTTCACCCTAGGGTGATAGATCTGGAAGGAGTTAGGGAAGCCCACCACTTTACCCCCCTGATCGAATGGTTCCTGCAAGAGCAGGAGATGAACTTTTTGCTCTGTGGCTGTCACCAGGGCCTGTGCCGTAGCTGCCCGTGCATGGTGCAGATTGATTTGAAGCATTTTAACGCCTCTCTTTGGTTTTTTAGCCATAGTGAGTTCTGCGTTCTTTAAGTAGAGCGAGTTTTCTGACAAGGCTTGGGCATTCCTTGTCTAGGCTCGAGTGGCCGATATCCACACGATTCCTAAATCTCCTATTGTTTGTCAAGCAGTTAGTGCAGACTGGGCTATTGCTGCACTCCTGGCGCTTGTTCCCGGTTTCCTCACACCGGGCACACCTATCCTGCTCTTCGGGACACCTTGACTTAAAGTGCGCGAACCCGTTACACCTGAAGCACCGGACCTCCCTTAGGTATTCCCTTACCGAGTGGATGGTCCATTCCACGCCGAGCTTGCCCCATCTCATCACCTTTTTGAAGGTTAGTGGGTCCGCTTCTGCGACCCAGTGGAGTTTCCCACCCATGGCCTTCAATGAAAACCTGAGTTGGAGTCTGCTCTCATCCAACTTAGGGTTTTGTTCCACGAGATATTTCTCGACCTGTTGCCGTGACAGGTTTTCATCGATCCCGTATACGATGAACTTTGGATTCTTCCTTGCTGGCAATCTTGACCGGAAAGTTGTCCTTGGTCACTACGTTGCATTTCAGCTCGGAATCCAATTTTTCAACATCTTTGGCGGAGGAGCATTCCACCATAACTCCTCCCCCATTCATCTTTCTCACACTCTTTACTCCAATTTGGAGTTTAGCTGGGCACATCTGTGACTGAAGTGCCGCTTTCACATCATCAGACGTGGGTAAACCTTTGTCTGATGCGGGTAAACGAGAAGCACGTGCCTCTTTTCGTTCCTCTTGGCGACTTCCCTTCTAGTCGCTTTTTGCCTTGTGGCCGTGCTCCCCTTGCTCGGCTTAGTCTTTGCCACTTCGGCATAAGACTTGGGTTCCGCGCTTGCGGCGCGCTTACCTCTTTCCTGGAGTCTCCCTTGGGAGAGACTCATCTCTATTACTTGCTTAGTGCAAGCGTCCTGTATCATGTTCGCTACCTTCCGAATCTTGGTTCGGGTATTCACCAATACCTTGTTAGTTGGATTGTCAAGAATCCTCTTCAACTCTTGAAAGAAGGAGTTGACTGCTCTTGCGAACTCCGACGGGGTCTCCAAGTCCCAGTAGGCCTCAGCGGGCCTGCTTGGACCGGGGGTTGAGACATCTCTCTACTCTGGTTGCTAACCGAGTGCAAGTCTCGTGACCTGTGTCCCTGGTCAGTTAGACTTACGTCGTTCGAGGAAGCCAAGTGTTCAGCGGCACTCTGTTGCTCTCTGCTGTAACCAAAACTTGGCTCCGGTTGAGTGCGGGATTTGTCCTAGTCCGTGGACTAGGGGGACCGGCACGACGACGTACCCGCTAGTTTGTCAGTATTGTGCACAGTACTCTGACTGCGTTGGACTTTGCTTTTACAAGGGCATTTTTATTCTAAGTCCAGCGACTGCACCGAAACACTTTTTTCGTTAAAAACGAAAAAAAAAAAAATTTTTGAGTGGAGTAAACCACTCCCCTCGCTCTGCTGACAGAGTCTCAAGTAATTGCAATCAAATTTACTAGCAATCAATGGCACTGTACTCACTCAACCGGCGTCTGAAAAACCGCCGGTCATATTTAATGTAAAACAGACACGGGCCGAGCAGGTTCATTTTTTTTATTTTATTTTATGAGCAAAACAATCGCTGTACAGTGCCTTTCTCGTTTGGAAAACTCGCAACATACAGCAGCAGGATAAGATTGAATAATTTCCGGTGTTGTGATGGAAAAAATAGAAGTTTTATGACATCCCCCTCTCCTACCAAACAATAGGAGTAGGTCAGCTCCCTTAGTTTTTCAATGTGAATGTGGTCCCTTCTCTCTCTCTAACTTCCACTCTCCTCTCATGCTTCAGGGCAAGCTATTAACTGCAGCATTTCTAAACCGAGCCACACGCTCGCAGACGATCTTTTTTATTGTTCTGGTCGGTGGCACTTTGTTCTCTAGATGTGTGAAAATCTTTTAAGTTGTCTTAAATGGCACGGGAGAAACTTACTTCTGTGTATAAATATGTATCGTATTTTCCCCATTTGTACTCTCAGGCAGCCGTTTTCAAAACTTCTGTGACACTGGTTATCTGGGTAGTCCATCGTTGTTTTCCCTTAGCATATGCCCAGTTCAGTGTTGCTGGTATTCTTCCATACTTATTATGGAGTTTAAGAAAGCGAAAGATTTTCGCAAAAAAAATCGTTTCCGGAGAATATGTGCTTCTAGACAATGTAAAGGGGGAAAGCAATATTTGGAAATATTTTAAATTACTGTCCCGTTCTGAATCTAGTCGGCTGAAAAACGTTGTGCAGTGCACTAAATGCAAAAATTTTTTGATTTACGATACCACAAAATCTGGAATATCGCATCTTAAACGGCACAAATATACTCTCCGCACACACACGAGAGACACTGGGTTCCAGCGATATGATATGCCAGTAGAGATAGGTGTAGTTTGTAAAGCCATAAAATCTTCTCCCAGTAGAACGATCGGACTCATAATTCTGGATATTTCGTTTTTTTCGACCCCCCTTATCCCCAAGGATATTTCCGGGTCCGGAGGTAAGGAATGATAATTTGAAAACCCAGAAAATTTGAAAGGCATTGAAATTGTCCTTTTCATGCAATATTTTTGACTATTCCAGCCCCCTCCCTCTTCTCGGACGTCACGTGACTTATACAGAGTCTCAGAAATATTCTGAATTAACGTTTATTGTAATAGAATACGTGTAGAAATTAAGAAAAAACTCTTCAGGAATCGAATGACCGAGTGCATCAGGTGTCAAATTCGTTTTTCGGTAATTGTTGAAATTTTACGGGCCGGCCCGGGACTTGGAAACAGGAGAAATATACGCGCCGGGCCGGGCTTTAATTAAAAAAATTTGAAACGGTGGGCCTGGTCGGGCTTTCCAAATTAAGGCCCGTGCAGACCTCTAAGAGAGCATTCGAAGCCTTCCTGTTCATTGTTTTGCGGTCAGTAGGGGTGTTTTACAATATTTCTGTGTAGGCGGAAAAGGGTTTGTTGTCGAACATTTGAGGGCTTTCGGTTTTCGAGCTGCCAGAAGTGTGGGACTGCCAACCACATAGAGCAGAAGAACGCCCGATTTAAGTTATAGTAAAAAGCGGAATTTAAGAAGATCTGGGTTGAAAGTTTTGAAACACGGCACGAATACACTCACGGACAATGAAATTTGTACACCTAGAAGAAAACACGCTACAACCACGAAACTTTGCAAATAGCTAGAGTGCGTGCTGGTATGCAAATGATCCATATTTGGTGCGAGTGCGCATGCCCGCACACCCTGTGGTGGCACTGCAAGCACTAACCGGCCGCCTTATAAACCGGCCGTGTAGTCAATGTCCCATGAAAGCGAAAAGCACCTGTCGACGCGTGCAAGAATACGGAGTGACAAGAATGCCGCGTAGACGCCAGAGACGTCGATTTTCGCAAAGTACGGACTTTGAGACAGGCCTGATCATCGGGCTGAAAATCGCAGGGTGGTCGGTGCGCCGTATAGCCCGCCATGTGGGTCGGTCTGACCATACCGTCCTACTGTGTTGGGAGCAGTGGACACATGACGGCACTGACAAATGGCGGGCGGCTCCGGACGGATCAGGAGGACCACATGTAGAGAGGATCGACGGATCGTGCGCCAGGCACGAGCGGATCCCACGGGGACCCGGTCCACTATACAGACAGATGTAGCGGCTCCTGTGTGCTCACGAACCATTTCCCGACCCCTCACGAAAACAAATCTGCTGCAATCCCAGCGCCCCTTTCAGTTCAGTGGTGCCAGGCCAGAGCGACGTGGAACACCACAGACAGGTGACGTGTGGTGTTTAGCGATGAGTGCCGCTTCGTTTTGCCGACAGATGATCATCGTGTCCGGGTGTGGAGAACCCCGGGTAAACGGCACAATCCCAACCTCGCTATCGAGCGCAACACCTCCCCCACTGCAGTTATTATGGTCTAGGGAGCCATTGCCTACGATAGTCGATCAGCTGTAGTAATGGTACATGGATAATAATTGATGGGCCAGCGGTATGTGGATGAGATCCTACGACTCCATGTGCTTCCATTCCTGGCCGGGATTCCAGATGCGCTATAACAGCAGGATAATGCCCGCCCGCACGCGGTTCGGGTTGCCCAGGACTGCCTACGTCATGATCAGACACTTCTATGGCCTGCTCGCTCCCCGGACATGTCCCCTATCGAGCGTGTGTAGGACCAGTTAAAGCGCCGGCTGCCGCCGTGCCGCACTATCCGGGATTTAGAGCACACCGTCCAACACGTGTGGGCCAGTCTGCTGTAGGACAACATCAGGCGTCTGTTCGTCTCCATGTCGGACCGTATTGCAGCATGTATCGCCGCACGAGGTGGTGCGACGCGCTATTAAAGATGACTGGACTGCGTGCCACAGATACCTGTGTAATTGTCCTGCAGCTCTGTTTTCGCCATCATGATCACTCATCTGTATAATTACGTCCATAAAATTTCAGTTCAATTCGATGCTTCCTTCTCGGTGCACACATTTAATTGTCCTTGAGTGTGTGCATTTCTTAGATGCTATTACGTGGATCCACAGAACGGGACCAGAATGATCAGAAAAAAAAATATTTTTTCATGTTAGTTGGAAGTTTTTTCTGAGATCGGGAACTGCAACTTATCCACGATCATGTTGTTTTGCAATTGAACACAGAGCTTCTCTTCCTCTCTCCACCCCCGATTGTGATACTTAGCTACATCCCTGCTGGCTATCCGTCTGCGGAAAGGATACTTCCCCTTCTAAATGTCCGATTATTAAAACCCCTCTACCCTACAGGAGAAACCATGAGCATAACATTTCAGACATCTCTCCGTCCGTTCAGGCCAATAGCCAGACATAGAAGTCGAGAGAGTCGGCTCATGACTGAGCTCGGACAAAGGAGATCGGGCAAAAGATATAAAAGAAGTGGAACACTGGACTGTAATGTGAGTCGCTAGGACGGTCAAAAAGAAACACAGATCGGAGGCCTCCTTTTGCTACGGGCCTACGTCCGTTAGTAGAATTTACATCTCCGCTTCAAAAAGTCGAATTGCTGAAGTTCTCTCCATATTCCTTCGAAAAAAATACAAAAAAAAAAAAAAAAAAACGCTTGTCCGTTAGCAGAATTTACATCTCCGCTTCAAAAAGTCGAATTGGTGAAGTTCTCCCCATACTCCTTCGAAAAAAAAAAACGCTTGCCCGTTAGTAGCTTCAAAAAGTCGAATTGCTGAAGTTCTCCATATTCCTTCGAAAAAAAAAAAAAAAAAAAACCGCTTATCCGTTAGTAGATTTACATCTCCGCTTCAAAAAGTCGAATTGCTGAAGTTCTCTCCATATTCCTTCGGGAAAAAAAAACAAAAAAAAAACGCTTGTCCGTTAGTAGAATTTACATCTCCGCTTCAAAAAGTCGAGCTGCTGAAGTTCTCTCCATATTCCTTCGAAAAAAAAAAGAAAAAAAACGCTTGCACGAGAATGCAGACTTCCGTTCGTCTTCCGAAATCGTGCCTTCTCTTTTAACTGCCACACTGAAGAAATCTTTTGCGTGATTGCTAGAGACAGACATGCGCACAAGATTACCACTGTCCGCCCCTTTCCTTCGTCCGTTATTGAAACGATATTTCCTTTCCAAAATGTCGGATTGTTAAAATTCTTTCTCTGTCCTATACAAGAGGACACGAGCATAAGATTTCAGGCATCTGTCCATTCATCAATCCATGTCTGTCCGTCTTTTCTCAGGAACGATATCTGTGCTTCTAATTATCAGTGTGAAGAAATTCTTCCTGTGGCTGGTAAAGACCGGAATGCTCTGTGCCAAGACTTGTCTTTCCCTTCATCCCTTTGTTTGTCGTTCTGCTGAAACGACAGTCGGCCGCTAAAAATTGAGGTATAATTTTTGCGCACCGACGAACAGGCAGACAAGCTGACAAATGCATGAACGGACTAAAGAGATATCTGAAATGCTCATGTTTTCTTCTATAGGGCATAGAAAAAATTGTAACAATCTGACATTTTGTATCGGAAGTATGGTTTCTGTAGACCAACGAATGAAGATGACAGACTTTAAAAATCTCGTGCGTATGCCTGTATTCAATCAAGGAACAAATTTCTTCGATCTGGCTTTTATAGTAGAAACAGAGATTAATTTCGGCGGATGCAACGACAGACCAGTTGTTCGTGCGCGGTTCTTTCAGCGAATCAACGTTTCAAATAATAAGCACACACAGTTCATGCAGGAGAGAGAACTGAGCGGCAAAGTAACCCAGATCGTATGCGTACTCGATTTGTACCTAGTATGCAACTAAAAGTTGGAAACGCGACGAATTTACGTACGAGACAAATTTGTCAGCGACGAACTGGGCCGCGGCTGGCCTAGTGGTCAGCGTTCGTGACTGGGATGGAGATGACCTCACTTTCGATCCCAAGCAGGTACGAACGCTCGAACTACTAAATACCCGCCGTCCGTCGGATGGGCACGTTAAGCTGTCACGGTACTGGCCCCCCGGTAATAAATAAGGGGGTCTTCCTCTCCCTTTCTACCTCACTTCCGTGCACTTTCCTATCGGGCACTCTAGCCCAAATCTCCTAGCTTCCTATTTCTAAGGGTTGTTTAAGGCCTGGGATCAGACACTCCCTTCCTAAAATTCTCTACATATGATCTGATCTGATCTGTCCACGACGAACTGGCACGACACGAAGTAGTATGACCACTGTGACATCTAACATATTCCGCCACCCGCCGCCGAAATATCTTGTATCTGTCACCAGAAGGGGTTTAAACTAAAGGTCTGCATCGGCCTTGATTTAAAAAGTCGGACATAACTCATACATTATAGCCACAGTCGTAGTGTTAAAGGAACTTAAAGCCAATGAAATGAAAAAGGAATTTAATTTCAACCGTTAAAAAAATAAGCTGGCACATTTTAAATCCTCATCTTACAGCCAGCCCCCGGCTTGTCAATTTCAACTGTGATCAGTGGCGCACCCAAGATTTCTTTATGAGAGTTGCCCAAAACATTGACTACGTAAATAAAAATTACCCGGAAAAAACATCTGAAATATTGGGAAGCGATAAAAATATCTCTGCAGCATTAAAATCGTTAAACATTTTTACGATTTTAATGCTGCAGAGATTCGTAAAATATATATTTAAAAACATATACAAATAAAAGATTATTCAAAGCAATCAGAATTGTGTACTGAATTGTCTGCTTCGCTACTGAATTCTCATTGCTTTGCATGATCTTGTGAATTTCCCAAATATTCCATAATTTCTATATAGAAATATATATAAAAAAAGCAGCCAATAACAAAAAAACTAAGGACCAAGTGATACCTTATTGGAGGGTCCCGGCCCCTTGGCCACCCCCACTGAGTGCGCCCTAGCCTGAGATTATTCAACACATCCGGTGGCGGATCAGTGTTTATCCCTCATGGCTGTAACTTACTTTCTGTATACGGACAAAATGGTGTCAAGGCTCTAGCTGAAATTATGCTAAACCTGACTACTAAGTGTTATGATAAAGCGACTAAGCACATCAACTCTCTAATAGCATCTTCCTTACAATACGTTGAAGCTTAAATACAGAAATATGGAAGACCAAAGTATGCTATCAAACGACTGAAAGATAGAGTTGATAGACGCAATGTTGAAGTACACAAATATTATCTGAAACATGCAGCTGATACCTGCTCAACCAGCAATGCTCCCAGATCTCTAGCTGATACTAGAGACATCGGATCGCTTGCTGAGGCCGTTAGACAAGGAATTCAGACTGCCCTGTTCGCGTCTGACTCAACGACCTGAATCGCGTAAGGTTACTTCAATTGCGTCTTAGCCACTACTATAGTCCTTAATAACTTTTTTTACAAAATAGGATAGGAATGTCATTTGAACTAAGACGATCTTTGCGACCTAACCATTGTGAACTCATCTAGGCCATCAAACCTCCTGGTATTTGTCATACTAACTTTGTGTTGGCTCTGTATTGCCGTAGTTATAACGATACTCCTGCTGAGTTGAATCACAACCTAAAATCTATCACCTGCTAAATCTCACTGTTGGTTCTGAACCTTGCTCTTGTCTTAGTACATTTGCACGCAAGGCCGGATTAAGGAGGGGTACTATAGGAGTTATAGCCTTGGGGCCCACCATGACCAATGAGCCCAAGAGACATGCGTCGGCAATTAATAGATAGGTAGAGAGAGAGAGAGAAAGATTTGTAAAATACAGTTTTACTTTTGTCTCGTATTATTTCCACTTGGTCAGAAACAGATGCTGGTAGATGAACAGATTCCAAGGCAATGACTTATAATACAAAGGGTAAAGATTTTATGTCGTTGAAGCGGAGTCGGCGAGACAGATTCCGTTTTTTTACTACCATCCGCCCACACCTCCCAATTTGCAATTGGAACCGTTAATGGTCCAAGTCCCCTGTGGTTTCACATTGCATAACAATAAAGATGCACCAAAAAAAATATGCAGTGGTAAACCATTAAAAAAATTCAAGACAAAATCTAGGAATCTTAAGTTTTTAACTCGTGTTGTCATGAGAACAATGGAAATACAGTGACTTATTTGAAAACTCTGCAGTTAATTTCAGTTTGAAGAATGCAACACGTACTAATTATCACAAGCATATTGCTACAGTTTCGTGTTTTAACGGATTTCATAAAGATTCCCTGTCGTAATTCTTTGAGGACACACTTAGTCTTGGAGCCCAGTAAGGCCTTAATCCAGCCTTGCTTGCACGCAAGCACCTATGTACTGGTACAGCTCTGCTTACCTGAAATGAAATTAACGAACCCACAATCTCTCCATGTGTGCTATGATGCGGTCCTTCTATAGACATCCCAGCAATTCAGTTATTGATATCCCTTCCATAATTAATCAAGCTGCTGGCCATATCATTACCGGAACTAGTAGGGGCATTGTCCATACTGCGGTATCTGTGCTGATCACATCAAAATTTGATATAACTCATATTGTGGGTCACGGGATTCGCCTACTGTCTTTGAATTTTACTATGGATTTCTCTATGTATTTACTATTATACATATCTCCACATTATTTTTATTAGCATGTACAAATAAACCATAATAAGCTAATAGAATAAGTCAACAGTTGTTCATCAATGATGCCTATAGCAACTGCTGCTTGTTCTATATACGTTTGAGAGAGCCTGTTTCGTTTACTATGTTACAATTTTTTAATTAATGGAGAAGCTTCCTAACTCCTCATTACAAATTACTGACATGTAGCACTTTACTTCCCCCTCCCTCCAAATATCCCGTTTGTTAAACCAGCCTGTGCTCACTACCTGGCAGCTAGATACACTATGTACCGCTTATTAGCGCTATGGTCACTTGCTGCCGATGCCCACCCGTTGGAGCTTACAATTTCTTTTCTTGGCTTCGGCATGTATTTTATTCAACTCTAATTTTTCATCCCCTGTCCTGTCAAGACGTCTGTTCCCTCATTTCGCCGTGTAGTGAGCAAATTGCGGCGGCAGTCATATTGTAATCAAACGCCAGCGATCTTTGAGGGCTATACACATTCCTCGCTTGTAATGGCCCGACCGACCACAGGCTTCGATGCATGGGAACTAAACCTTAGTTTAAAGAAATCCACACGTTCGTGGCGGATCTATTTTTTTCGTTTCACTCAGTGACTTTTGTCATCTGATTATTTAACAAATCAGTTCTCGTTTTTTAGTGGAAACGTTTTTCTTTAATCAATAAGCAAATGCTAACTTTTCAGTTCAAGCACTAGGCCCGGGTCGAGCTCGGGCTTTACGGGTCAGGCTGGACCAGGCCCTGCAGTGCAGACTTCTAGTATAAAAATGTAGGACGTCGCCAACCTGTTATCCACTTTTATCCAAAGCATAGTAGAGTGTCAGAGGTATGAATCCTTAGAGCCTGTACATATTTTTTTATTCAGGAATAATAAATAAAAACAAGTTTCCATCAGGAATACCTCTCCCCCATGCCACAATACTACTTCTTATTTCTGTTCATCCGAAAGAGCCAGAGCATTTACCACTAACCCCTCTGCTAGTAGCAAAAGTTAAAATCAAATAATTCTTTCATGCGATTTGGATTCATTAAAAATATTTTATATTTTTTCTTTCCCCAAAACAAGTGGGGGAAAATATTTAAAATTTTGACGGGAAAAAATAGTTTTGTTCAGAGCTCAAGAGCCCCCTCAAATGGAAGTGTGTCTCCTTTATTACTAACTCCTCTGCTAGGCCCTAGTAGCAAAAGTTAAAATAAATAATTCTTTCATGTGATTTCGTTCATGAAAAATATTTTCTCATTTTTTTATAAAATAATTGGAGAAAAATATTTAAAAAATTTGACGGGAAAAAATATTTTTATTCAGAGCTCAAGAGCCCAAATGAAAGTGTCTCCTTTCCCGCAGATGCGCACCCTGCGGGATTATGCTAGTTGCTGTTAATGGTGTTCATCTGTCAAAACTTAGCAAACTCGATCCGTTTGTTACGGATATAGTAATATACAAAAGGGATTGCGTTCGCGTGACGAAACTTTCACTTGATTCCATTGCTCCTTAAGAGCGCCACTTTGCCAATAACTACGTCTGTGCACCAATACTCGTAGGCACTAGTTTGCTTCATCTGTGGACGGTCGTGAAGGTAAAAATTGCACATTAACTATGTATGTTGTTCCCTCTAAAGTGTACCTAATTTTCACTGTATTTGGTCAATACTAATAAATATTTCAAAAGAGATTAAATAGGTTCCTTTGTGGGAGTGGCCAGCCATACGAACGGCACCCCAAGGACAGAAGAGGCAGGTGGAGTTATTCCCGCTGACAGGAAGCTGTTCCGATGTGTTAAAAATGGTTTAATCTCCCCCTTCGATAATATATTATCCAAGAAATACTGCTGATCAATAAAATATTTTCTTCTTCTTATGACAGATAAGCAGATAAATGCTAATTATCGCTGACATTTTCATCTCAAAATACGAAATCTTAAACGCATTTTTTTTCCTGTCTTGAAAGAGGAAGCACGACGAAAATATCCTTAAGACAAAAAAGAAGACTTGAAGCGATGGAAACAGCATTAATGACATTCGTTCCACGCCATCGATCAACAATCCTGTCAATGTTTCTTCAGTTTTTCGTTTCACTTATTTATTCATTTATTGCAAGGAAAACTTGTTGATCTTGCGTCAAAGAAAATACTGAGAAAAAAAAAGAAAAGAAAAAGAAAACTTTACCACCGTGTGGAAGGTACAAACTAGAAACATTTTACCGAGTTCTTGGGTGTAATAAGCTTGGCATTTGGAAAAAAAAGTATAATAATAGCATGTTTGAGTAGTAATTTGTTGATGCATAAGTTCATGCCGTTTTTTCACCGCACTACGGGAATGTATTACATCAGAAGGGAAAACGGAATCAATCAACTATGTATACCCCCCCCCAACGTCTGTATGGGTCTGCAATGTCATTCTTGAAACAAGTTAGTAAAATCATGCAATGCATTGATTATGATACGCTTTCCAACATACCAGAAACCATTACTCAAGTTATGAGGATAATAGCTGTGGAATAAATCTAGCTCCTGTGCCCTGACACTTGATCCCATTTCGATGATATTCAACAGAACTGGTTCAGTATACCTCCGAAATAACATGATAAAGTTTTGTCGCAATCGAAGCAATTTTACGTAAGTTATGATGCATAAGGGCTATGGAATAGATCCCTCTCCTGTGTCCTAACCTTTGACCCATTTCGCCCATTTTTAATAGGATTCGTCCCCACGCAGGCCCCTACAACATACTAACATTTCATCCAAATCGAAACATTTTTACGTAAGTTATGACGCATAATGGCGATGGAAGTGATTCCGCTCCTACGTCATGACCTTTAACCCCATTTCGCCCATTTTCAATAGGGTTTGTCCCCAGGTGGTCCCCTACCACATACTAAAATTTAATCGAAATCGAACCTTTTTTACGTTAGTTATGATGCATAAGAATAGTGGAACGGATCCCGCTCCTATGTCCTGACCTTTGGACTCATTTCGTTCTCTTTCAATAGGGTTCCTTCCCAGGTGTTCTCCTACCACATACTAAATTTTTAATCGAAATTGAACGATTTTTACGCGAGTTATCGTGCGGACGAACATACGCACACAACGCGTGACGTAATGAGGCAGATGGGAATCGCGACAATCTGCTCGCAAGAGTGTGACGTCATAAAACTTTAATAGGATCCACACACAACGCGTGATGTAATGAGACAGATGGTGTGGCCTCGCGCCAACATCTGAATTGCGAGAGTGTGACGTCATAAGATTTCTAAGCATGCATAACATTAATGGGACGATACCATGACACTAAATACTTGGTAATTCGGGGTGGTTGTTTAACCCACTAAACGAATTTTCCTAAAGTCGATATCAAGCTAAATCAATTTCTAGTACCAGAAGTACCAGAAAACGGTAGGTTTACCACTTTCATCAAAATCCTTTTTTTTTTTTTTTTTTTTTTTTGATTGCAGGTTTAACGACCACCGTGAGCAACTCAATGGGCTATAAGCAGTCGCCCGTCCCTAATTTTGGGTCACTGGTTCCAGGGAAGGGAGTGAATCAGTGCCGTAAGACAAACACAACATCCATGTCTCACCGGGATTCGAACCCGGACCCCTTTCGGACGAATGATCAGAGGCCATCGCTTAGATCACTGCGCCACCGGGGCGGCTCAAAATCCTTAGAGCCGTTTTCCCAATATTATTTACATACATACAAAAATTGCTTCTTTAAGGTGAACGTCAAGTAATTTTTCTTCCTGTACTTCGAATGGAAAAATTGCCGCCCCGGTGGCGCAGTGGTCTAAGCGATGGCTTCTGATCATTCGTCCGAACGGGGTGCGGATTCGAATCCCGGTAAGGCATGGATGTTGTGTTTGTCTTACGGCACTGGCTCTCTCCCTTCCCTGGAACCAGTGACCCTAAATTAGGGACGGGCGACTGCTTATAATAGCCCATTGAGTTGCTCACGGTGGTCGGTAAACCTCCAATAAAAAAAAAAAAATGGAAAAATTTCTGTACACAATTTCTTCCCAATTAATGCGTTCCCAAGGATGAAAATTTGAACATCGATTAAAATATCTTCATTTTATAACTTTGAATACTTAATATTTTCTAAAACATAACCATAATTGTGCAATCCAACATTTGTTTGTCTACTGACGTCATCAAAGTAGAGGTCACGCCATCCTTTTTCTGGTTTCAACACCACCAAAAGAAAAGTTATTGATTTTTAATATAATTATGGTTATGTTTTAGAAAATATTAAGTATTCCAAGTTATAATAGGAAGTTATGTTAATCGATGTTCAAATTTTCATCCTTGGGAACACGTTAATTGTGAAGGAAATGTGTATAAAAGTTTTTCCATTGGAAGTATAGGAAGCAAAATTAGCCGCCCCGGTGGCGCAGTGGTCTAAGGCGTTGGCCTCTGATCATTCGTCCGTAAGGGGTCCGGGTTCGAATCCCGGTGAGGCATGGTTGTTGTGTTTGTCTTACGGCACTGGCTCTCTCCCTTCCCTGGAACCAGTGACCCTAAATTAGGGACGGGCGACTGCTTATAGCCCATTGAGTTGCTCACGGTGGTCGTTAAACCTCCAATCAAAAAAAAAAAAAAAAAAAAAAAAAAAAGAAGCAAAATTACTTGACGACGAATGAATCCCAATCCTATGTACTGACCTTTAACCCCATTTCGTCCATTTTCAATAAGGTTCGTTCCCAGGTGGTCCTCTACCACATACTAAGATTTAATCGAAATCGAACCATATTTACGCAAGTTATGACGCACAAGGGCAGTGGAATGGATCCCGCTCCTATATCTTGACCTTTGATCCCCATTTGTCCCATTTTTAATAGGATTCGTCCCCATGTGGTCCCCTACAACATACTAAAATTTCATAGAAATTGAACCATTTTTAAGCACGTTATGACGCATAAGGGCAATGGAATGTATCCCACTCTTATGTCCTGACCTTTGACCTCACTTCACCCATTTTAAATAGGGTTCGTCTCCAGGCGGTTCCTTACCACATAGTAAAATTTCATTGAAATCGAACCATATTTACGCAAGTTATGACGCATAAGGGCAGTGGAATGGATCCCGCTCCTACGTCGTGACCTTTGACCCCATTTGTCCCATTTTCTATAGGGTTCGTCCCCAGGTGGTCTCCTACCACACTAAAATTTAATGGAAATCGAACCATTTTTACGCCAGATATCGTGCGGACGGACGGACGGAAAAAGCTGGAGCATATACGCTTCTTCAGCCTACGGTTGGAAAGCGTAAAAAAGCGTGCAGGTTTCGCTGCGAATTCTGGAGATCAACACCATACATTGTTAAACGTTCTACCACGGAGTGCATTCGACATAGATCGGAACAGGTGATAATCTGAAGCGGCGATATCTGGGGAATAGGCCTGATGTGGAAGGATTTCCCATTTCATGTCCTGAATGGCCATTTCGGTCATGTTTGCACTGTGAGGGCTTACGTTATCATGTTGGAGAAGGACACTATGGCGCCGATGTGGCCGTTTCTGCTGAATTGCTCCCTCCACACGGCGGAGTTGCTCACAATAGAGTGCAGCGTTGATGGTCCGATTCCTCGGCAGCATTTCCCAGTGAATAATGCCTTCCATGTCACCAGACACACAACATGATCTTCGCAGGATGAAAGTCGTGTTTTGGACATGGTGTGGGCGTCTTGTTTGGTCTTAACCATTCCCTCCGATGCCTAAAATTCACGTACAGGCACCACTTTTCATCTCCAGTAACAGTACGTCACAGAAAGGGTTTGTGTTGCTGAGAACATTCACGATAACGGGCGAGCAAGGAACCACCTATGGCAACACGCAGATTCCTGTTGTCCTCGGTGAGAGTGTGAGGCACCCAAGACCCCAATTTCTGGACATTTCCCATACGTTCCAGGTGTCGCACCACTGTGGCCTGATCACAGTCCATCTAAGTGGCCAATTCACGTATGGTTTGACGCAAAGCCAAGTAGATGAGATGGTTCAAACGATCCTCATCAAAATGAGATGGACGACCTGAGCGTGGAGAGTCGTTGAGGTCAAAACTGTCACCTCGGAACCGCTCAAACCATTTGCGGGCTGTCTTCGGAGCAATAGCATCCTCCCCATACACAGCAGAAATTTGTCGAGTAGTCTCGGAGCCTGTGGATCCCTTGTTAAATTCGTAGAGGAGCAGATGTCGGAAATGCTCATTCCTCTCTACTTGGCACTCCATACTTCCGGACCTGAAAACCAAAAAACCGTTAGCCACATCACACAACGCAATATGATTTAGATACACGATATTACTGGCTACATTTTGGCCATCTGCACCGTCATTATTGACCTGGGAAACACTCGTGAAATAAAACGGCATTAACTTATGCATCAACCCAATATATAGCATTTTGAAGTAATTCTCTAAAAGCCGATTTCCCACAGGACAACCGGATATACTTCGTCATATTACGAATCGTCCGACATAAAAGGAATTTTTGGGATACCATTTTGAGTAGCACAGATATTGCGTAAGTGTACGTGCGTCAGAGGAAGGTAGAACATGTATGAAAATTCTTTATAATGACTGCAAATGCCCGATAAAAGTGATGACTTTCTAAGCCATCGAAAGCGATGATGTCTTTTCTAATTACATCTTTTTAGATGTAATTCCAAATGCATAATTACTGTTACAACAACTAGCGGGGAAAATTGGACTTCTAAAAAATATGAATGTATATCGATAATATACGGTTACAGCTAAGGCTGTTAAAATACATTTTCCCATCTCACAACTACAAGCGGAGATATAGTCAAACTTGGAATCCAAATTTTACTCCTAGTGGGAAAGCACCGCACTAGAAAAGTTGGAAAACTCGTGAAAATATTGAGTCTTTATCCCAGCTTTTGCATACAAAGAGAATTATTTTAATCGGTTTCCTACATAGAAGAGGTGGTATCTTGAGAAACGGAAGTAGTACCTGACTTTCGATGGCTGCTACATTACTCTTATTATATTACTTTCAAGTATCGTCGTTTGGCCGTATCATTCATAACCTAACAGAAGCAGCTTTTAAATTAGGAGAAAAGCTGTTCTCCACTGACATCAGAAAACGATGATAGAGCCTTTGCAGGTGGAACTACCACCCACGCATGCTCAGTACTGAGGCGAACAACTTCCTTCTTTTGCCGCGACTCAAGCTGGAAACAACATGTGCTAAAATTCAAAGATAAATAGTGCTCCATATTGTCGGCACTGAGACAGAGAAACACACCGTTTGCCAAACCCTATGCTCTTCGACTCGGCCTCGACGTGAGAGTAGGAACTTCCCTACTGATATTTCATATTTGCAATATGGATACAAATGTTTTCAATTAGGGAGAGTGCCATAGATTTCGGTGCAATATGGATACAGGTGTTTTCAATTAGGGAGAGTGCCATAGATTTCGGTGCCATATGGATACAGATGTTTTCAATTAGGGAGAGTGCCATAGATTTCGGTGCAATATGGATACAGATGTTTTCAATTAGGGAGAGTGCCATAGATTTCGGTGCAATATGGATACAGATGTTTTCAATTAGGGAGAGTGCCATAGATTTCGGTGCAATATGGATACAGATGTTTTCAATTAGGGAGAGTGCCATAGATTTCGGTGCAATATGGATACAGATGTTTTCAATTAGGGAAAGTGCCATAGATTTCGGTGCACACTATAAACTGTCACTTCCTCGTGGGTGATGCTGCAGCAACCGCCCCAGTGGTGCAATGGTCAAAGCGCTGGCATCTGACCTTTCGTCCGAGTGGACGCAGGCTCGAGTCTAGCGCGAGGTATGGATGGTGTTGTTTGTCTTACGGCACTGGCCCTTCGCCAGCCCTGGAACCACTGGCCCCAAATTAGGGATGGACGACTGGCTATGGCCCAATATGTTGTTTACGAGTTTAGGACATTTGGGCACCGGACTTTTGGGCACCGGACATTTGGGCACCCGGACATTTGGGCACCGGACATTTGGGCACCCGGACATTTGGGCACCCGGACATTTGGGCACCCGGACATTTGGGCACAAATCTTGAGGGGCCGTACAAAAATTGCCGGTTTTTTTTCGCTGTGAGGGCAATTGAATGAAGAAAACATTTCTAGTAAGACAAACGACAATTGGGTGTCCAGGGGGAGAGCCCCCCCCCCCAGCACACATAAAATGTCCGTAATTTCGTATTTTCTTATTTACGATATTTTTCTATAAACTATACCTAAACAAATTCTGTGCTAGTATGAGGAAACCCAGGACTCTTGTCGAGTGTGTGTGCGTGTGGAGGGGGGGGGGGGGGCTTAAAACCTAAAATATGAAATATAAAAAATTTCTGGTCCGATTGGGAGATTTTCAGCGATATTTTTCTATAAACTATAACTAAACAAATTCTCTGCTAGTATGACGAAACTCAGGACTTTTGTCGAGTGGGGGGGGGGGGGGAGGGCTTAAAACCTAAAATATGAAATATAAAAAATGTATGGTCTGATGGTGAGATTTTCAGCGATGTTTTTCTATAAACTATAACGAAACAAATTCTCTGCGAGTATGACGAATCCCAGGACTCTTGTCGAGTGTGTGTGTGGGGGAAGGGGGGGCTTAAAACCTAAAATATGAAATATAAAAAATGTATGGTCCGATCGGGAGATTTTCAGCGAAATTTTTCTATGAACTATAACTAAACAAATTCTCTGCGAGTATGAGGAAACCCAGGACTCTTGTCGAGTGTGTGTGGAGGGGGGGGGGGCTTAAAACCTAAAATATATGAAATATAAAAAATGTATGGTCCGATGGTAAGATTTTCAGCGATGTTTTTCTATAAACTATAACGAAACAAATTCTATGCGAGTATGACGAAACCCAGGACTCTTGTCGAGTGGGGGGGGGCTTAAAACCTAAAATATGAAATATAAAAAATGTATGGTCCGATGGTGAGATTTTCAGCGATGTTTTTCTATAAACTATAAGGAAACAAATTCTCTGCGAGTATGACGAAACCCAGGACTCTTGTCGAGTGGGGGGGCTTAAAACCTAAAATATGAAATATAAAAATTGTATGGTCCGATTTGTGAGATTTTCAGCGATGTTTTTCTATAAATAATAACGAAACAAATTCTCTGCGAGTATGACGAAACCCAGGACTCTTGTCGAGTGGGGGGCTTAAAACCTAAAATATGAAATATAAAAAATGTATGGTCCGATGGTGAGATTTTCAGCGATGTTTTTCTATAAACTATAAGGAAACAAATTCTCTGCGAGTATGACGAAACCCAGGACTCTTGTCAAGTGTGTGTGGGGGGAAGGGGGGGGGCTTAAAACCTAAAATATGAAATATAAAAAAATTGTGGTCCGATCGAGAGATTTTCAGCGATATTTTTCTAGAAACTATAACTAAACAAATTCTCTGCGAGTATGAGGAAACCCAGGACTCTTGTCGAGTGTGTGTGTGGAGGGGGGGGGGGGGGGCTTAAAACCTAAAATATGAAATATAAAAAAATTGTGGTCCGATCGGGAGATTTTCAGCCATTACAAGCTGCAAGTCATCGAATTGTCTGAGGGCATCTGCTGCCTCAGGAAACTAGGGGGGGGATACCAAAAGCGTAAAATATCAAGATTTCTCATTAATCTTCCGATCGGGAGATCTTCAGCATTTACAAGCTGCAACTCGACAAATTTTCTCAGCGCATGTGCACTCTCTGGAAACCTGTCGGCGATGGGGGGGGGGGTTTAATACCAAAAGTGTAAAATATGAAAAATTCCTCCTCCCATCGGGAGATTTTCGGCATTTACAAGCTACAACTCCACATTATTTGAAGGCATGTGCCAACTCAGCAATCGTGTGTATGCGAGGGGGGGGATACGTACCAAAAGTGTAAAATATGAAGACTTTCTCGTCCGATCGGGAGATTTTCAGTATTTACAAGCTGCAGCTCGACAAATATTTTTCTGTTCTGAGCGTATGTGCCTACGCAGCAAACCCGTCCGGGGGGAGGGGGGATAATTTCAAAAGTGTAAAATATGAAGAATTTCTCGTCCGATCGGCAGATTTTCGGCATTTACAACTGGACACATTATTTGAGGGCGTGTGCCTACTCAGGAAACTTATCGGGCGAGGGGGGGGGGGGGTTGTAGCTTGTAAATGTTGAAAATCTTCGGATCAGACGAGAAATTCTTCATATTTTACACTTTTGAAATTACCCCCCCGGACGGGATAATTTCGTCGTCCTGGATCGGGATTACATTGCTCATAATCATGAATATGGATTACATCATATTCATGATTACATAGCACCAAGGGCGCCCATGGGGGAGAGCCTCCCCCCCCGCCTGTAACATAGCCAAATTATTGATAAATTTAAAATACTAAAATAGACGAAACCTTTTTTTAAATGTTTGACAGCCTTGAAGGAGGTAAGGGTTTTTCTTACCCCCTTCCTCCAAGTACTCATACGGGTACCTCTGCATGGCACATTTCTTAGGTTTCAAAGGAACAAAACAATTACACCAGAACTCATACTATGCTCGGAAAAGGACGACAAGGAGGGAATTTTTTATAACGTCTCACTTTTACTTAGGCACTAAATCAAGTTATTAATATTTCTCTTTTACTGAATTAGACACTAAATTACTGTGCCTCATTCGTAGGCCCTTTTGTCATCCTTTATTTCTACCGATGCCATATTCATAACGTTTACGTATCAACTCAAGGTAATAATATTGCGCTTTCACTTAAGCACGAAATATTAATTCATAGACCCTACCTAGGCATTTTTAACAGTTTTTGTTCTATCGATGTCACATTTATAACAATTACGTATCAACTCAAGTTAATAATATTCCGCTTTTATTTAAGCACTAAATATTATTTCATAGGCCCTAGGCCTAGGCCTTTTTAACAGCTTTTGTTCTATCGATGTCACATTCATAACAATTACCTGCCAAATCAAGTTAATAATATTCCGCTTTTACTTAAGCACTAAATATTATTTCACAGGCCCTAGGCATAGGCATTTTTAACAGTTTTTGTTCTATCGATGTCACATTCATAACAATTATGTATCAACTCAAGTTACTAATATTCTGCGTTTACTTTTTCACTAAAAATTTTCTCACAGGCCCTAGGCCCAGGCCTTTTTAGCAGTTTTAGTTGTACCGATGTCACATTCATAACAATTACGTATCAAGTTAAGGTAATAATATTGCGTTTTTACTTAAGCACTAAATATTATTTCACAGGCCCTAGGCATAGGCCTTTTTAACAGTTTTTGTTCTATCGATGTCACATTCATAACAATTACGTACCAACTCAAGTTAATAATATCCTGCCTTAACTTTTTCGCTAAAAATTTCTCACAGGGCCTAGGCGTAGCCCTTTTTAACAGTTTTTGTTCTATCCATGTCACATTCATAATAATTACGTATCAACTCAAGTTAATTATATTCTGCTTTTACTTAAGCACTAAATATCATTTCACAGGCCCTAGGCCTAGGCCTTTATTACACTTTCTGTTCGAGCGATGTCACATTCATAACAATTACGTATCAACTCAAGTTAATAATATCCTGCCCTTACTTTTTCACTAAAAAATTTCTCACAGGGCCTAGGCCTTTTTAAGTTTTTGTTCTATTCATGTCACATTCATAACAATTACGTATCAACTCAAGTTGGATCAACGAAAACTCCCACACTTTCTCGTACTGCTCAGCAAAGGGCGGAAAGCTCGCACACCGAAAAACTTTTGAACACCTTCTCATGTAAGGGGATGTACACGAACTGCGTTTCATTCCGAGATCTTGTCAGAGTGTGGAAGTTATCCTAGCTGACCATAACGAAATGTACCAGTTTTCCTGGGCATGGTGAATATATTACAAGTATGTCGAAATAATGTCAGTAGACGATGACATCGCTCTGTTCACGTTCTTTTATAAAGAACTCATAGCAGCTGAAAAATTGTTGTTCGGACACCGCTGAACAGAGTGATGACATCGTCTATTTCCTAGGCATATATGGAAATGCGTATGTAAGATTATATTGACACAAGGTTTATGCAGAAGCTTTTCGATTCATTAAATCTTCAGCAATGATTTTAATATTTCGCATGTCATAACATGCAATACAAGGTAATCAACGGGGACTCAACCAGTTGATCTTGAGGTCTTTTTAGAAGATTTTAAATGACAACCTATTGTATTTGCAATAAATTTTGGTTGAGATCGACTGTCGGTCTGTTTTCCCCGAAATCTCGTCTGTCAACGTTTACTTTCTAATCAAAGTTGACATCTGCTCCTGCTGTTTTTATGGTCCCATTAAATGAAAGCTGAGACGCTTCCCCTTCTCAGTATAATTGCTTTACTGTCCACAGCGGAAAAAAGGGGCGGGAACTCCTCATCATCACCGCCGCTGACTGACCACAAGATCAAAGAATATTGGACTTCCGCTCCCCCTTCATCAATGCCCCAGCAGGGCCGAAGGGGAGTTTAGTTTATTTACACGAGACTGGGTGAGACTGGGTCTGGTGTCAAGCGACCCTCTGGAAATCGTGCGCAAAGCGACCCTGTTATATTTTATCGTGGGCGAAGCTACCCTGCTAATCGAATCATTTTACTTATATATATACAAATCGTAGTGAAATTATTTATATCTAATTAATTAAGTACTTACATCTTCTGAATTTTGTAGCTTTAGTCCAACTTGGTAACATAGTTTAATGCTTTAAGGCATTTTTTAATTTCTTCAGAATTTCCAAATTCGACGTGTGATGCACAAACAACAATTAAAAGAATTAGAAGAACTTGGTCGGAAAAGGAAGAAGATGCATATACAAGTAGACGAACGCATTCGCAATATCATGGGGGAATTTGGAAATTTTAAAGTTCTTAAAAAATGCCTGAAAGCATTAAGCTGTGTTATCAAGTTGGACTAAGTGCAAAAGCTACAAAATTCAGATGTAGGTACTTAATTAATGATGTAAATAATTTGACTACGATTTGTATATATATAGTATACACATATAAAATGATATTACAGACTTGTATTTAGTATAAAAAACTTGATGTAAGTAATTAATTAATTAGATGTAAATAAATAATTTGACTACGATTTCTATATATATATATATATATATACCATCGATGGACAGCCGAAATTTTAGATTGGATTCCAAGGGACAGGAAAAGACCCAGAAGAAGACCACATGGGAGATGGGTGGATGAAATTCGAAAGTATGCGGGAGTGACATGGAGGAGACCGGCACAAGACAGACAGACCGTTGTGGAGGAAACTTGGGTAAACCTTCGTCCAGCAATGGATTGAAAATGGTTGACAATGACGATATAAGTAAAATGATTCGAATAGCAGGGTCGCTTCATCCACGAACAAATATAACAGGGTCGCTTTGCGCATGATTTTCCACAGGGTCGCTTGACGCACGGTCGCTTCCCGCACGTAATCGGGCGTCTGACATGAGGTAGACGTGGGTTTTGAGTTTCATTTAAGCAACCGAGTTTTGTAATGATTCTGAAATTGTCGCTAAATAGATATATTTCTTACTTTTTTTATACATATACATATATATATATTGCATAAAGCAAACAAAATCGTTTTCATTTGTTTTTTTCTTTTGAGAAGGAGATAAAGTATACCTCTGAACCGTTTCCTGTACTTCCAATAATGGGCACAGGAATGCAAAAAAAAAAAAAGAAAAAAATGCTATTTTTCACTGCTTCCCTCAGAAGATCAAACAGGTACTCCGCGGTTGAATAGAAATGTGCAAAGAAAATACGACATCATTATAAAGAAAGCCACGTGTAAAAATACCTGTCTTCCCCTCTCCCTTAGGTTTTCTTTCTTTTCAGAATGACTGATTTTTTTGAATCAGGGTAAAAAGTCCTAGAAAAAAAAAGTCCGAGACTGTTGAAAAACGCGGAAAAAAAAGTCCGAGACTGTTTATAACGAAGCAAATTTCTCCGTCATTTCTGTCCACGCCAGGATTCGAACCCTGATCCCCTCATTCCGGAATAAGTCACTCTACCAATTGAGCTACGCGGACGTTTTGTTCTGATTCCTATCTGCCTTTATGTCGTGTGCGTCCTTCGGGCAGGTACGTCACATCTCCTGCGGTACGTTACATCATCTCCGTCTTTTTTTTTTTTTTTTTTTTTCGAAGTGCCGGAGAAGGGATTCTCTTATTTTTCCTATCTCGCGGTGTGGAAAAAACATCTCACCAATGCGAGATTTTGAACGGTCGGGTCATCCGGATAGTTCGGGCGCCATTATAACGAAGTAAATTTCTCCGTCATTTCTGTCCACGCGTTCTTCCTTTCACATAGTCACGGAAATTGGAGGGAGGCCTTCCACAAATGTCACGTTTTCTATTTCATCATACAATGTTTGGTGAACCCCGTAGAACCACACCACATGTTCGGGAGGGGAGATATAACTTTCGCTTGATGCTGAAGTAAACGTTTTACAAACTGAGTCTTCCCACAGCCAGTAGGGCCCGCTATCAGAGCAGTGAAAGGATGTTGTAGTCTGGGCACTTCCATGTTGTCGACTGAAGTCATTAAAATAGGTACAAAATAATTTAAAGACACATAAAGTAGATTTCAATCAATTTTTATTTTAAATTCTGAATTTTGATTCAATTCGAAATTTATGTCGAACGAAATGAAAGACACGCAGGTCGTTTGTTTCAGATTTCCATCCAAAATTTCTTACAATAGAGTACAAGCTTTTTCCGCGACATCTAGAATACAAGAAGAAAATACAATATTGTCCACATACGGCTGTAAACGAACTTTGAAGAGGTACTTCATTCAATTTAACAGTATCAATCTTGGAGACAAATCTGGCAATAAGTCCTTGAAAATATTCTGGAGAATGTCCGAAAGAATAAAAAATTCCATTGTTTTTGGGTTTGGTATGTACATAGCCAACCAGTGTTTTCCAGGATTTCCATATCGATCCGTATTCACAACAATACATGCTGGGAACTTGACAATTCTCTTGGGAAGTCTGTCACAGGCAAACACTCCGAGGAAGGACCGTTGTGTCACGTGATCTTGCTTTAGGGTCTTTACAATTTGAACACTGTTCATTTCTTCAATTGGAGAAATCACAAAGAATGTTTCTGGACTTTGAAATTTCAATAATGTTTTGGAACTCTGGGTAGATTAGCACAGAAATGGTTTTTGCTAAAGCTTTTCCAAATTTGATTTCCACTCTTAAATTTCCTTGTTGGTTCAGGTTCATATGCCCTCCATCACACAGGTCCGGACTGAGATTGAATGCATAAAGAGTGTATCCCTTGGAAAATTCATCTCGATCGATATATATTCCACAATCTTGGCCCAGTTTCTCGGTTCCTTGAAATAGACTATGGAAAGGACGAATTGTGCTGCCCTTTTCGAAATTGGGTTCTAGAGGTTTATGAGGAACTGACTGTCCGTCAACGTACACGGCGATAAAGTTAACATCATAATGCTTAAATTCAAAGGGGTTAGATTTATATGTACCATTAAAAGCATCGTTATCGACACATCCAATAATCAGTCTTTTGGGCATTTGTCCTAGGAATGCGTTGTCTTGCATGAAGGACATACTTCCTTGAGAGACGGAATACACTTTGCATAAAACACGATCAATAGGATACTTGGCGGGAGATTTTTCTAAAGCTTTTGCATGGCCGATGGCAACTCCCGGGTTGACTTTCAATTTTCTCACAAAAATGGAGGCGTGTTCGATGAGAACTCTGTAATTGGGGGCCTCTGAGGAGGAAACGAGGCACAAATCAGGTTTACTTCGAACCAGTTTAATTTTCACATCCACTAAATTGAGAAGCAGTCTGTTTTGGAAAAATAAATCACAGTGCAAGGTTCCAATCATGTCAAACGTTTTGCTGTCTTTCACGAGCTCATAGCGTTGATGTAATCCTTTGTTTGTTGCAGCATTCGTGGGATTAATTTCGTTCAGATGTCCGGCTGTATACTTGTAAAACCCTTCGCATGCTAAATAGGATTTCTTTGCGTCTTCTCCATAATTTAATAGAGTTTCAATATATGCTCTGTGAGGATACATGTTGCTCGAGGACGAAATCACTCTTTCGTTTAGCATCAACTTGGGAAAACAGAGAATGAAGAAAACAGTTTATGGGCCCCACGGGCTCTTTGTCAGCTATGAAGGAATTGTCAGCTTTCACAATTTTAATTTTTAAGTAGAGTTGGCTGGAAGACAAGTCAAGACAAGTATTCTTCTCCACTCCCAGAAATATTAAATTCCAGAGGTCCTCCATCTCGAATGTTGGCCAAGGGGTGATATTCGATCCATTGTCCTTTTTCTATGCTCGTTTGGGAGGGCGGTAAAGCAAATAAATCAAGTTCCGACTTTAAACATACGGAAGAATGACTGTGAATCAAAGCCATGGTTTACGGATCGAAAATATCGTGTGCTGTCGTCTTGGCTTTCTTTGAACGAATGATGCGCTTCATCGTGTTTCTCTTCCTTTTAACGCTTCCTCCTAACATTTTCTTCACTTTGCTTGCAGCTTTGTCGGTGAGAATTTGTCCTGCTTCTTTAGCTCGTTGTCTGGCTGCTGTTTTTGCATCCTTTCCTTGCATTAAGTCATTTGCAAGGTCGACCCCCGTTTGAAAGACTTGTTTTCCAAGCGTTTTTGCACCTTGTTTGAATATTGGTACAGCCGCTCTAAATAACGAGCGAAAAAGTCCCCCAAGTCCATACCCTTTTTGAAGGGGTGCTCCTTGATAGTAGACTAAACCTTTTCCAGTTTGAGTGACGTAATATTCCTCGAAGGATTTTGTACAACAGCGGTATGGTTCATGTATGACTACAGAGCCTTGAGACGAAAATGAAGTTTCACGATCGCTCTCCCACGTTCAAATGGTACTAATTGTCCCTAGCGATTCCTTATAACGATTTCTACGGTTTGGAAATGTTTTCTTGCTAGAGGCAAATAATGAGGGCGATCGTATAAGGCGCTCACCACATCTCCGTCTTCTCCGCTCACTTTCACGATGCGAAGGAGAGGAGCAAACATGTCTCCCACAGGCTGAGGATCCACAATATCGCTGTACACGTACAATAAGGAAAGCGACGTGTTCAGATCTGCTACGAAATTTCCATGAATGGTAGCATCGCTTCCTCCTGAGGCAGAATACACTCCAGGTTGAAAACCTAGAATTTCAGCTATTCCTGGAAATAACTGCAGCTGAGAACCAAGAGTTAAAACTGCTTTGACACGTCTCGTGGTTTTATTAAAAAACATCGTAATTTTTTTCGAGCAATGCTGGGACATGGCTTTTACCACGTCTCCCACAGAATCATAATATCCAGCAGGGATTTTTGCTGCTTTCAGTTGACTTGGACCGAGACCGTAAGCAAAGGAATTTGAATTTACATTCACATTAAACCAGGAATGAGGGTAGATGAGTTCGACGAGTCCCACTTCCCAGTCACCATTGAGTTTGATCGGGGAAGGAAGACGCGTGATGAAATGAGAAATTTTATTGTCTGAAAAGTAGCGGAGAGAGCTGTCGCTAGGTAACGTTACATCATTCGTCAACTCATGTTGACGAATGATGTTTCATCTAAAAAAAGGTCGGTTTTATAGAGAGGTCAAGTCTTCCGCGGGGATCCAAGCATTAAATTTATCAAGATACCCTTTAAATTTAACAAAGTATTCCATTTTTCCTTTTCTTTTACGTTTCTTTAGAACACGTTCCACAGGAAAGGCCTCGGACAGAGTAACGTTTTGAAGCTCTTCGGCGTAAAAAGTTCCTTCCAGCTCTTCGTTCAATAAATCTTTATAGACGGGTGGGGATCTGGGAACAAGACCGCTCACAACAAAACCTTCTTCCGTCCAATTTGATTCGTATCCTTTTTCAAATGTCAATTTTGCTTTACTAATCCTCACATGATAGCCCACCTGAAATTTATAGGACTGTTTTTCCTTCTTGAGATCACCATACAGATTGAGAAACACTTGCTTTTCATTATCTTTGTTTACATCTACAGGTTTCATTTTTATACTTCGATGGGGAGAATGATTGTAACTGTGAACTAAATCGTTGAGCACGTCTATGAATTTAAACGTATTTTGACTTGTAAAGTATCGCCACATGCTAGTTTTGAGCGTGCGATTGAATCTCTCCACAACACTTGCTTTTGTCTCGTTGTTCGTTGTAAAGAAATGCACACCGTGTTGTGTTAAAAACCTTTGAAATTCTTTGTTCTTAAATTCAGTTCCTTTGTCGGTTTGAAGTTATACTGGTTTTCTATCTTGGAAAATCTGGGAAAATGCTTGAACGATATGGTACCCTGACTTTTGCTTTAAGGGAATCGCCCATGCATATTTGGAAAATATGTCAATGCATGTTAACAAGTAACGAAATCCATCGTTATATTGACTCAAACTGGAGACATCAGCTAGGTCTGCTTGGAACTGTTGTCCTATTTTATTCACCATCACTCTATTTCTCGGAAAATGTCGTCTCACCGGCTTGTGAAGGGTGTACGTTTTCTCCTCCTTCAACCATTTCATGACGTCTTTTTTCTTGACGCCTTCTTTTTTGACAGCACGGTATAAAGCATCGAGACCACCTAAACTTCCTACTTTCTGAGTTGTCATATACGTCTGTTTCATCATTTCCTCCATTACAACAGTTCAACGAGAGACGATCCACCGTAACAGAAAAACTCATGTTCACACAAACTCGATCACAACTCAAATAACGTCCACTCCCCCTCGCAAACCATTTTAAAAGAAATTCCAAATCCCTAAAACATTTGAACACCATGAAAAACCATAAATCTTACTCTTTCAAGCATCTTTTTCCAATGGTTCGATGGTCTAGCGGAAAGAATGTAAGATTTCTGAACAAAGGACTGGGAGTTCGAACCACTTCGATAAATAAAAATCACAAAATGGTGTAAAAAAAAAGGAAATCAAAACGGTGCTTTTCAGGTTCATCACCAATTCATCAAAAAAGGTTAGCAAACATGTAAACTGAACTTTTTTGACACGATTAAATCCTCTTTCTCTCAATCCAGAAACTATAAGATGATTTTCCTATTTGTTGAAAACACTTTATTTACAACCATAGAAAA
The DNA here is from genome assembly GCA_039090855.1 of Macrothele yani. NCBI lineage: Eukaryota > Metazoa > Arthropoda > Arachnida > Araneae > Macrothelidae > Macrothele > Macrothele yani. Next base: position 63,973,294 of record CM077001.1, on the reverse strand, counting down.
ATAAAAATAAATAAAACTAACCTCTTGTAAAATATTTAATCGTAAAAACTAAACTGAAGAAAATTTATTAAAGAAAAATATAACCTGAAGAAAATTTATGAAAGAAAAAACTGATCTGGTAAAAAATTGTTAAATCAGATATTGACTTTTGGAGAAATGATCGTTTAAAATTTTTTACTTTAAGGAAAAATGAACGATTCAAATATTGACTTTTAGTTGGATGGCATTTCCCGTGTTATTCTATGAGATTTTTGCGTTTATAAAAAAAGAAAAATTTAAAAAATCGCCCTCTTTGTAAAAACAACAAAACCATTTTTGACTTGCTGAAATTTATTCGAGTCAAAAACGAACTTTGTGAAAAATGAACGATTCAAATATTGACTTTTAGTTGGATGGCATTTCCCGTGTTATTCTATGAGATTTTTGCGATTATAAAAAAAAGGAAAATTTAAAAATCGCCCTCTTTGTAAAAACAACAAAACCATTTTTGACTTGCTGAAATTTATTCGAGTCAAAAACGAACTTTGTGAAAAATGAACTTTTCAAATATTTACCTGACAATTTCATGAAAGAAACTGACCCGAAGAAATTTTATGTAAGAGAAAACTAACGCCAAGTTTTCCTTCTGAGGACACGCTTCCTTCACATTGCATGACAAATCATCTTTCAGTCTGCGGGCACCAGTATCGAGAACAAAATTCCACAGTGCGCGTTTTTCTTTGAATTTTTTCTTTTCAGAAATAAAACGGACATAAACCAGGTCGAAATCAGGTCAAAAGCACCTTGACCCGACTCGTTTGCCCCGCTAAAAATTGTTGACCCGTGACCGTCTCTGGTCCGTAATTGCAAGGTAAACACTTCCCCTCCAATGTCCAGTAATTTTCTCCGAGTGGCTAAAGCTGTATGGGGTCTTGCTTTGTCATATTGCAAGTTGGCGCCTTTCCGGTTAACCAGTACTGGATGCTTAGGTTTCAATTTTTCTTTCAGCCTTTCCAACTGTTGCCAGTACAGGTCATCACTTATCGTTTAGTCAGGTGCAAGAAGCTTCCAGTGAATTATCTCCTTGACATCCCACTATGCACTTAACAAGACCTTTCCCGGATGGAGTAGACTCGCCAACTCGGCATGCAGTCCAATGACGCTTTACATTTCTGTAGAGGACACACATTTCATCACCCGTAACTAATCGTTCCAAGAAAAGTTCATTTCTGTGGCGCGCAAGCAAAGAAAGACATGTGGTCATTCTGTCCGATCGATTTCTTGCGATAGGTCATGTGGTACCTACTGGTCGAACTTTGTGATAAACCCAAATGCATACTTCATTCCTTTTACTATTGTTCTGTGCACAGACAACCTTTCTGATAATTCCTCAACGGTTAGATGTTGGTCATTTGATGTGGCTTGGTTGACATCCTCTTCAGAAACCTCTGATGGACGTGCAGAACGTGGTTGATCTCTGCAGCTTGTTTCCGAACCAAAGGCGACATGTGCTTTTGTCTACAGCATCCTCGCCGTACACCTCACAAGTGTTGCTGCAGGCTTCATCTGCATTGTTGCCTTTGTCGAACTCATATGAGCAAACAGTGCCAAGTGTGATGCTCATCGCTTGACATGTTAACCCTTGTGTGACTTGTTTACGAATGAGATTCATCTGCATACTTGGGCGCCATTTTATAGCCTACTCCTCGAAGCATTTTGGCCATCACACGCGCCATCTGCACTTGTTACTTAAATTGTTTACTTGGAATTTGCATCACGAAAACCGGTAATAATTCATGTCTGCGCCATTTTGTTTTAGAGCGTGTTTACTGAACACCAGGACAGAATTTATTGCATAAAAGACTTACCTGGAAATAGCGCTTCATAAGTTCTAAAACTCACAAGAAAACGCGGTCTGGTATAAGATATGTACTTCTACGCGTAAGCAATGGAGGGCCGACAGTTATTAGGCATAAATATATCAGACACAACAAAGTCGCATTTTCCCTGTGTTCGTTCGCCGCACATTAGATGTTTCAATAGGCAGCTGATGAAATATCGAATACAAATAACAGCAGTCAGTCGCAATATTTCTCGGATTTCTTTCTTTTTTTTTTTTTTTTTTCATGAAATCGTTTGAAAGCAGGCCTTTTCAGTCGGGTTCCCGTCCTTCAAAGCCCCTCGAAAAATGCATAGTGGTCCTAAATCGCATTGTTTCATTTACTGTAAAAAAGATTACGCAGAGGACAAGCAACTACGTTCTCTTGTTATTGATATTGCCAGATAGCAAAAATGCGTTAAAATAGTAACAGCATTTTCGGAAACTTAGAATTGCGCAGTTGCAAATGATAAAATGTTATGGTAGTTCATGCATAGAAGCACAAACAGAATTTTTTGTTTTCTTTCTTTTTCATTTCTTCTACAAATATAAAATATACCTGGTCATATTCTGCGAAAAAAAATTTAATTTCATTATGAGATCTGATGTGCTGTTTTATCTATATCAGTTTTTTTGTACATTTGAACGCACCTCACTATAAAAGTCAAGACCATAGCTTAAATTTCATTTAAAATTCCTAGGTCTAGGTTCCTTGAATGCATTTGACATAAAATGCGTAAATGGCTCTCGAGAACTTTTTATTCACTATTCAGACTTACGAAATATTAAAATCATTGTAGTTTCACATGCGACAATAACAACTTAAATTTGTGAAAAAAATTTAGGACCTATATAAACCGAATGGCCCCCGGCATAGGCGCCTTCTAAACATGCACTTTAAGGCTGTTTCTTTGAGTCTCTTTTATTAGGCCTTCTAACGTGTTTATACAAATCAAATATTTATATTGTAACTTCAAATCTTCCAAAAAGGCCTGAAGCCTATGTATCTTTCAGACAGTTTAAAGCTGTTCCATTGAGCCTCTTTTATTAGTTCTTGTAACATGTTTATACAAAACTGATATTTAGGTTGTAACTCAGTCTTCCTAAAAGGCCCGCGGCCTAGGTGTCTTGTAAATATCTGACGACTAATGTATTGAGTACATTTCACTAGCTTTCAGGCATGTCTACACGCACCGAATATTTAGGTTGTAATTCAAAACTTACGAGAAAGGCCGGCCGCCTACGTTCTTTTTAAACACTTGAAGATCGATCCGTTGGATCCTTTTTTTATTAGCTTTTTATTGTAGTTATTACACACAAAATATTAAAATCATAACTAAAAATTACATGAATTGAAAAACTTCTATATATCGTCTTATGTCACTAGGACGTGCAGCAGTTTTGGAAGAAACGTTTTCAAAGAAGACAGTTTTGGAAGAAATTTGGAGAGACTATCATCCTGCAGTGGATTGATAATGATGTGTGTGTGTTTGTGTGTGCTTATCCTCCAGAAAAAACAGTACCGTTTTGCATATGTGTGTGAATGTGTGCTTTTTTCTGGAGAAAAAGATGCCGTTACTCTAAAACACAAGCTGCTGTTGCTAAAGAAGGCCGATGGACCTAACAAAAAGCAAATAAATTTCTTGAACATTTTTCTTAAGCCTTTTTCTAAAACAAAGCGAAAATGTTCAGTTCCGGCACGTTGTGACAGAAGAAACGCAAAGCGCGCACACACACACTCACACACACCAGGAGCGCCGACTTCACCAAATTATTGGAGGGGGGGGCACAGATGTGAAGAGATCTGACGTGGGAAGAGCACTCTCCCCCACTGTCAGGAGGAAAATTTAAAAAAAAAGGACAAAAACATAAACTACGAGATTTCACGTATGTTTTAAAAGGCAATTGTAATTGCTGATCAGGAAATGTACAAAAAAACCCACAAATATTCTTTTGCTGAATATTAATATTTTTAAAAATAAAATTCAGCCTGTGATTTTTTGTCAATGTATCCAGACAGATGTTATTTCCAAACGTTTGTAAAAAATATGAGAAATTAGTTGGCTTACTTACTCGTACAAAAGAAGCGCAGAGAATAAAAAGCTAAATAAAGGCACCAGATGTTATACGATCCTGTAGTTTTATTTATTTTATTCTTGATAACTATTTTAAACAGTTATCACATATCACGAAAAGAACAAGTCAAACACAATACAGGGCGGGCAATGCAGTTTCTTTTTTTCTTTCATCTTTTTTTTTTCTTGGTTGGGTGTTTTTTTCTTTTTTTTTTTTATTGAAGGTTTAACGACCACCGTGAGCAACTCAATGGGTTAAAAGCAGTCGCCCGTCTGCAGACATCTGCAGAAAATTGGTTGAGTTGTACTTTGTAAACGCTGAAAATTTTCCGATGTGAAGACCAGAAATTCTTTGTATTTTATATTCAGCATCGCCCCCCCCCCCCCGACAGGTTTGCTGAGTAGGCACATACCCTCAGATATGTGTCGAGTTGTAGCTCGTAAATGCTAAAAATCTCCCGATCGGACGAGAAATTGTTCATATTTTACACTTTTGGTATAAACCCCCCCCCCACACACACACACACGTTTTCAGAGTAGGCACGTGCGCTCAGACAATGTTTCGAGTTGTAGCTTGTAAATGCTGAAAATCTCCCGATCGGACGAGACATCCTTCATATTTTACACTATTGGTATACCCCCCCCCAGGAGGTTTGCTCAGTAGGTTCATGCCCTGAGATAATGTCTCCAGTTGTAGTTTGTAAATGCTAAAGATCTCCCGATCGGACAAGAAATTCTTTATATTTCACAATTATCATATACCCCCCCCCCGACAGGTTTGCTGACTAGGCATGTGCCCTCAAATAATCTGCCGAGTTGTAGCTTATAAATGCTGAAAATCTCGATCGGGAGAGAAATTCTTCATATTTTACACTTTTGGTATAACCCCCCCCACACACACACACACAAGTTTTCAGAGCAGGCACGTGCGCTCAGACAATGTTACAAGTTGTAGCTTGTAAATGCTGAAAATCTCCCGATCGGACGAGAAATTTTTTATATTTCACACTTTTTAGTATTACCCCCCCCCCCCCCAGACAGGTGTGCTCAGTAGGTTTACGCCCTGAGATAATGTCTCCAGTTGTAGTTTGTAAATGCTGAAAATCTCCCGATCGGTCGAGAATTTTTTATATTTCACACTTACCCCCCCCCCCCCGACAGGTGTGCTCAGTAGGTTCATGCCCTGAGATAATGTCTCCAGTTGTAGTTTGTAAATGCTGAAAATCTCCCGATCGGACAAGAAATTCTTTATATTTCACAATTATCATATCCCCCCCCCCCCCCCGACAGGTTTGCTGACTAGGCATGTGCCCTCAAATAATCTGCCGAATTGTAGCTTATAAATGCTGAAAATCTCTCGATCGGGAGAGAAATTCTTCATATTTTACACTTTTGGTATAACCCCCCCCCCCCCCACAAGTTTTCAGAGCAGGCACGTGCGCTCAGACAATGTTACGAGTTGTAGCTTGTAAATGCTGAAAATCTCCCGATCGGAAGAGAAATTTTTTATATTTCACACTTTTTAGTATTCCCCCCCCCCCCCCCCGACACGTGTGCTCAGTAGGTTTACACCCTGAGATAATGTCTCCAGCTGTAGTTTGTAAATGCTGAAAATCTCCCGAACGGACGAGAAATTTTTTATATTTCACACTTTTTAGTATCCCCCCCCCCCCCCCGACAGGTGTGCTCAGTAGGTTTACACCCTGAGATAATGTCTCCAGCTGTAGTTTGTAAATGCTGAAAATCTCCCGATCGGACGAGAAATTTTTTATATTTCACACTTTTTAGTATTACACCCCCCCCCCCCGATTTGCTGAGTAGGCTCGTGCCCGTAAATATTTAGTGCCTAAGTAACTTACGGCGATCATTTTCTCGGTCAATCTCTTACTAGTGGGCCAAGAAACGGCAATTGTTATACGGCCCCTTAAACATTTGTGCCCAAATGTCCGGGTGCCCAAATGTCCGGGTGCCCAAATGTCCGGTGCCCAAATGTCCGGTGCCCAAATGTCCGGTGCCCAAATGTCCGCCCAGTCTTTCAGACAGAAATTCGTAAATATGTCTCAATTTCTTAATGATAATGAGATATAAGTGAAATTTTTTTGTGCACACCACTTGCTCAAGTAGGGAGAAATATAGGAACACTATAATTTTCAACGCAGCGCAATTTCATTGCTTTAAAAATGAATGTGCCCAAATGTCCGGGTGCCCAAATGTCCGGTGCCCAAATGTCCGGTGCCCAAAAGTCCGGTGCCCAAATGTCCGAACCCCGTTGTTTACGATATAGTAGTACGCCACCCACTCCCCCAAGGAAAGAAAAACAGTCCTGAGGGCGTGCATTAACTTTTATGTAATAAAACACACACACACACACACACACACACACACAAAGGAAAGGCTATAGCCTCATCCTTGGCAATTTACTGAAAGAAATTTTAGTACTGCTTACTTTGTGCAATCTGTATCACTTTTATACTTTTTTCTTTGCAATTATTTAAATTTTGATAGTTTTTCCGTGTTTTAGGTTTTTATCCTTGATTTAGTCCCTTTTATCTACAAAGCTTCTTCATACGATACACATCTGTTATTCTATTATTTTTTCCACATCACAATTTCTTTTTCATACATTTGGTTTTCATTTTCATGACTTCCCAGATCAAAATTTTCTAGATCCACCATTTCACAGCTCTCACACAGTCACGCAATTGGAAAATGCAGGTATTCGATAAAAAGAATAAGAAATTCCACAGCGGAAAAACTTCTACTAATTTTGTAAACACACACACACACACACACACACAACGTCTCGTCCATTTTGTTTGAGCGAAACTACAATAATATCAATTCCGCACACGAAATAAAAAATGTCCTGAGTTCCATGCAGAAGATTAAAAGCCATTGACATTTTATTAAAAAGAAAAAAAAATAGTGGTCTGTTTGACAGAAGAAGAAGCTACCTGTCATGAAAAATTTAATAATAGTAATAATAACTTAAGAAAGCGAAATAAAAATGCTCCTTGTGCCGAAAAACATAGTGAAAATTTGTGTGCAGAATTTAAAAATCAGTCATCACGTCCATAAGCAGCGGGAAAAAAAATACTGCGGGCTGTATTATAAAGCCCTGACAATGATTCCTCAGTCTGCAATCTCCTCAGCGGTTTTGATCTCATATTACATACTCATCCCACCCGTTAACCTCAAATATGGCATCCATTCGAAAGCATTGTTTCACCAAAAAGGAAAACAGGGATTCGCAAAGGAAAAGGATGATAAAATAAAAATACCAACATTTACCACAATCTAAAGTTTATTATATATCTATAATTTCGCAGAGCTATTGGCTCGGCATCATCAGGACGAATCAAAATCATTCTTGCTGATGATGCCGAGGCAAAAGCTCTGCGAAACCATAGTCGATATATAATAAACTTTTGATTGTGGTAAACGTTGGTATTTTTATTTTATCTCAAAACTACAAGTTTTGTAGTCATAAATTATATAGAAAAGGATGATAGTCATACATTTAGCGCTAATGTTATGTTTGTGCACTGATGTGTATGACTACTAATACTTTCGCCTGGAAGCAGGTGACGACTGTCCTTTTATGTTTTGTATTCTGTAGCATTGGGCACCAAACCATGCAATCGAAAAAGAATTCCAGGAAAGAAGACATAATTGCTTCTGTAGAAAGGAAAATTCGGGGCGAGCCATTGCACCGGCTCCAAGTATGTCCACCGGCTCGTGGTCATGTCTCACAGCAATGAATGAAACTCGCAGTGGGAGGCCAGGCCTTTTACCTCGGACCCTTCTGAGGACAGAGCGGACGTGCAGTTAAGGGGAAGAAAGACGACTCATTATTTGCTTCTTTCCGAGGTTTCTTCCCGTAGGAGGGAATCTGCCGTCTCTCCTGTACTTAGTTTTCTCGCGAGCAAAGAGACTTGTTTACGTGACAATAGTTTTCTCTCACCGTTAAGAGCAAATGCAGCACGTCTTCGGCCAAAGGCACTCCAGTACAAAGCCATTGGAGATATGGGTAGATAGTGCCGTACGTGATGCCGCTGGTGTCACAGGGCACGGCAAATCGGGCGCCAATATTGGTCATATAAGCACCCCTTTGAGTGAAAAGAGCTTTGTCCTCCATACGTGAGGACAGCCCATTTATTTCAAGAGACCACGAAAAGTGTTTCTCTTGTCAATTCAAACCAGCCTCACTGTGAACACAGCAGTAAACTTGCACGTGCCAGTTTTTCGTTAGACTTTCGGTTGTTACGCTAGTTACAGAACAGGAGATTTTCTTGTAAACATTGGTCTCTGTATTCTGTAACAGCAAGTGATCACAATAGCGGTACGTGCCCGCTCACAGCTTTAAAAGAATTCCACCGGGCTTTTTTTTCCAGCGTAAAAGCGACGACAGTATACAATAGTTTCAGATATGACACACACACCATCGGATCTAGTGCCGAATCCAGAGCTGCTTGGGTCTCAGTGCGAAATTTTTTCAGGAGCGGATTTTCAACTAGGCGCACTAGGCGCGCACCTTGGGCCCCAGAGCATTAGGGGGCCCTAAAACGTATAATTGGATTGCCAGTATTGTTTTGGTTTTCACGGACCGAAACAAATCAATCCCTAAAGCGACCACTTTATTTGTATTGCTAACTGATATTTTACATTCTGATATTAGTAACATACTTGCATATTTTCCGTTGCTGTTGTTGATAATCCGAATTTTAGAGTTCTTATCGATGTTCTTGTTGGGAAAGGAACAGTTAAAATAATTTAGCCTTCCGTTTAGGGGTAGGAGAAGGAAGAATTAACGCTTCCCAAACTTTTTACTGTTTAAGGCGAATACCTAACTAGCCTGCTGTTATATAAATTACTTTTATGCTACTTCCAGCCAAAAGAAAGCATCTGTGTTGGAAGATTCTTCCCCCCGAGTTGCGATGACGAGTGCTTGTAGAAACTGTCTTGATGATCGGGGGTATTTGCTGTTATTCCCTTTTCCCTTTGGGGTGGGGTAATAAAGTTCTTCCTCAGTCCTAATCCTCCTAACCCATCCTAAACCAAAAGAGCTGATATTTAGACTGAAAAAGTAAAGAAATTCGAGAATGTCACATTATTTATATTTTTCTTAATTAATAGCGTTAAAAGAAATTTGCCAAGTAACTTGCAAATGAAAAGGTGCTAAAGTAATCGGTTTTTCCTAACATTTGAATTACTGTAACCGAAATCGTCTCTTCGTAGCGTAAAGCTAAAATTTACTTAATTTTCACTTTGAGGACTCCTAGCGGGAAATTTATGATCTAGTAATGAAATTTGAAATGAAAATTTTTTAATGAATTTTTATGTCCTATCATTCGCAACAAATAAATTTTGAAAAATCTTTGAAAACCAAATTTTTTGGCCTCCAGCGCCTTTAGCAGGAAATTGGTGACTAAGTGAAAATCTTAAATATTTGAAAAGGAACACTTAAGCTTAATCTGAGAGGCACAAAAATTATTTTTTCCCTTAAGCGAACTGTTTCTTCACAGCAGAACTTTAATTTTTTGAATTTTCTACTTTGACAGCACTTAGCGGTAAATTCATGAGGTGTATGGGATATATAAAGTGCCAAACTTAATATCCTTTGGTTTCCTATCAGCCGCAAAAATTATTTTTGAAATATCTCTAAAAACAAAACAGTTCGATGTTCGATGTTCACGGGCAGAAAAAGTGATAACACTAGCAATGCTTCTTACAAAACGTTCTAATCATAGGAAGATAGAATGGCATTTTAAAAAGCTTAAAAAAATTTTCTAGACTTAACTCTTTTTTGTTAATCTGACGGATGCAAATTTATGAGGCGATAAGAAGGGGAAGGGGGCCCCTGAATCTTTTAGCACCCAAGGCTACAAAAGGTCTAAAGTCGCCACTGAGCTCTCTCCACCTACTTCGTTGTTTAATGTTCCCAGATTACATGCATTTCAGTATTCAGTTAACTGAGGCTTCAAGGTATGACCACCCGGATGAAATGCATTTCAGTATTCAGTTAACTGAGGCTTCAAAGTAGGACCACCCGGATGAAATTTTAAACACTTCCCTGTGGAAATGGGGGTGGGAGGAAGCCCGTAAACGAGTTTAGGACATTTGGGTACAAATGTTTAAGGTGCCGTATAACATTTGCCGTTTCTTTGCGTTATAGTAAGAATTTGTTCAAAAAAATATTCACCGTAAGACAAGTGACAATTATACTTGAATTCGGGGAAACAAAAATATATTCATGAATACAAAAAAAAAAAAAAAATTACGTAGCGCATTTCTTAGGTTTCAACGAAACAAAGCAATTACACTAGAACTAATACTATGATCGGAAAAGGACGGCAAGGTGGAATTTTTTAATAATGCTGAACATTTACTTAGGTACTAAATATTTACATAACATGTCAAATTATTAATATTTCTCTTTTACTTACTTAGGCACTAAATTACTGTGCCTCATTCGTAAGTCCTTTTGACAGTATTTATTCTACCGATGTCTTATTCATAATGTTTACGTATCGACTAAAGTTAGTAGCATTGCGTTTTTACTTTGGCACTAAATATTAATTCATAGGCCCTAGGCCTAGGCCTTTTTAACAGTTTTTATTCTACCGATGTCATATTCGTAGCCTTTACGTATCAACTGAAGTTAATAATATCCAGCTTTTACATAAGCACTAAATATTCATTCGTATGCCCTAGGCCTAGGGTCTGTGAAATAATATTTAGTGCTTAAGTTAAAGCGGAATATTATTAACTTGAGTTGATACGTAACTGTTAGGAATATGACATTGGTTGAGTAAAACCTATTAAAACGGCCTAGGCCATGAGAAATAATATTTAGTGCCAAAGAAAAAGCGCAATGCTACTAACTTGATTTGAATCATAAACGTTGTAAATATAACATTGGTTGAGTAAAAACTATTAAAAAAACCTAGATCTAGGGCCTGTGAAATAATATTTAGTGCTTAAGTAAAAGCGGAATATTATAGACTTGAGTTGATACGTAAAAGTTGTGAATATGACATTGATTGGGTAAAAACTATTAAAAAGGCCTAGGCCTAGAGGCTGTGAAATAATATTTAGTGAAAAAGTAAAAGCGGAATATTATTAACTTGAGTTGATAAGTAAAGGTCGTCAATATGGCATTGGTTGAGTAAAAACTATTAAAAAGGCCTAGGCATAGGGCCTCTGAAATAATATTTAATGCTTAGTTAAAAGCGCAATATTATTACCTTGACTTGATACATAAAGGTTATGAACATGACATCGGTAGAACAAAAACTGTTTAAAAGGCCTAAGGCTAGGGCTTACGAATTAATATTTAGTGCCAAAGTAAAAGCGCAATGCTACTAACTTGAATTGATACGTAAACGTTATGAATATGACATCGGTAGAATAAAAACTGTCCAAAGGGCCTACGAATGAGGCATAGTAATTTAGTGTCTAAGTAAGTAAAAGAGAATGTTATGTAAATATTTAGTACCTAAGTAAATGTTCAGCGTTGTTAAAAAATCCCACCTTGTCGCCCTTTTCCGAACATAGTATGAGTTCTAGTGTAATTGCTTTGTTTCGTTGAAACCTAAGAAATGTGGTGTGTAATTTTTTGTATTCACGAATGTACTTTTGTTTCCCCAAATTCAATTATAATTGTCATTTGTTTTACTAGGAATGTTTTCTTCATTCAATTATCATCAGAGCGCCAAGAAACAGCAATTTTTATACGGCTACTAAACTTTTGTACCCAAAAATCTGGGTGCCCAAAAGTCCGGGTGCCCAAATGTCCGACCCCCCCCGTAAACACCTCCCTCTCTGAGATGGGGAAGTCCACCTCCCATTGCAGTATATATACAGCAGAGTTGCCCATAATGTTGATCGCGTAAATATTTTTACTCGATCGCCAATAAAAATACTAATCATTCCAATTTATTGGATATTTTTCCTTTGTACATCTGTTTTCATTTTTTTTTCTTAAGTACAGTTCCACCATGACCGAATCCAGGGCAGTGTTTGGATGAAAAGCCGCATTCAGTTTACTGTGGATCGGAATGATCAAACGACATGTTGGCTACATTGCAACGTAACATATGCGAGAAGATGGTATTGATTATCTTCATTGTCACTTTTACTGGATGCCGGCCTTAGGGGCCTACTGATAGCCCCCCGCCACACTCGCAGTGCGGGGAGGGCTCGTTATTAAAAAGGCCTCTAGCCCCAGCAGAAATATATATATATATATATATATATACATAACGGGATGTAAGGTCAGGTGATGCGTAACATCACAGCCTCTCCTTGACAAATGTCAACCCCGCCTTCTCGTGGTGCATCCTGTTCCCACTAAAGGGGCTCTGACGACCGCCAATAGCGGTATAACTATACCATCGGGATCAGAGGAAATGCTATCCCACACTCACCAACCCGCTTGGCCAGCGTGGTGAGTTATGGCCAAACACCTCCAAAATGACTCTACAACTTAAATCTTGGCCCTCAGTCTCCGGCAGCTGGAATGTACCTGGCCAAGGCAGCGGCCAGTGCGACATGAAGGCAGAGGGTGCTAAGAATCCCCGGAGGACCGGACTAGGCTGCCATTTGATGCTGACCTTGGCTACCTACAACGGACGCTCCCTATCTTCTGATTCAAGGCTTCTTGAATTGGAAGAGGAACTACAAAGGATCAAGTGGGACATCGTCGGGCTAAGTGAGGTAAGGAGAAAAGGAGAAGATCTCATTGAACTGAAAAGTGGACATCTCTTCTATTATCGTGGGACAGATACTGGTAGAACTAGTGGTGTTGGATTTATAATAAACAAGAAACTGAAGGATAAAGTGGTAGAAGTTGAAAGTTCCTCTGACAGAGCTGCACGACTCGTTATCCAACTATCGAGAAGATACCAGGCTCAGATTATTCAAACTTATGCACCCACCACAAGTCATCCTGAAGAAGAAATTGAAGAATTTTATGAGGAAATTCGTCATCTAAATAATAAAGGTAAGCAGCACTTGAAGATAATTATGGGAGATTTCAATGCAAAAATAGGGCAACGGCAACAGAATGAAACTTCAGTAGGTAAATTCGGTCACGGCAACAGAAACCTGCGTGGAAATACTCTCGTTGAGTTTGCAGAGGCAGAAGGATTTTTCATCTTGAATTCCTTTTTCAAGAAAAAGCCACACAGGAAATGGACATGGAGACATCCAATTGGGACGACAAGTGAAATTGATTTTATTATGTGTAACAAAAAATTCGTCATCGAAGACTGCAGTGTGCTGAACAAGTTCAACACAGGTAGTGACCATAGATTGGTGAGATGTAAGATGCACCTCAACACTAAACTGGAACGTGGCAAGCTCATAAGACAAACAAAATGTGTTGACATAACCAACCTTAAAAAACACCATAATACTTTCAAGTTGGAACTGAAGAACAGATTCTCTGCTTTAGAAGGCCTAACATCGGAAGAAGTGGATATTTCGGAAGTTAACAGAAAAGTAACCAAAGCTGTTATGGAAACAGCAACAAAATTAGCTGGGTCTAAGAACAAGTTGCATGTGAACAAATTATCAGAAAAAACCAAAATGTTGATGCAAAAAAGAAGAGAGATGAGGACAACTAAAGAAGATGTGACTTCCAAAGTGGAATATATAGAGCTATGCAAGACAGCACGAAAAAGTATCACTGAAGACGTAAGGAAATTCAACTGTGAGCTAGTGAGGAAAGCAATTGAAAACAACCAAAGCCTAAAGATAGCAAAGGGACATCTCAGTAAGGGAAGAAAACAGATTATGGCTCTGAGAAAAGAAGATGGTTCTATAACAAGAAATAGAGGCGAAATTTTGACAAGAGTGAAAGATTTCTACTCCAAATTATATGAAAGGGATGATACATGTACTCCAGACACCATGAAAGGTACCAGTACCAGAGTTCTTCCAGTCCTTCCAGCAGAAGTTGCACATGCAATCAAGAACATGAAGAGGGGAAAAGCTCCAGGAGAAGATGGAATTACTGTAGACATCATACAAGAAGCAAGTGGAGAAATCGAAACAGTACTCGCCCAAATTTTCACTCGATGCCTTAATGAAGGGAAAATTCCTGAGGATTGGAACAATGCTACAATGATCCTGCTACATAAAAAAGGTGACATTGAGGATCTCAGGAACTACAGACCTATCAGCCTCCTATCAGTGGTTTATAAAATCTTCACTAAAGTTCTTTCACACCGCTTGAAGGTAACACTGGACATGGCTCAACCGAGAGAACAAGCTGGATTCAGGAGTGGCTACAGCACAATAGATCATATCCACGTACTGAGAGAACTAATTGAAAGAGCGAGGGAATATGAACTTCCATTGTGCATGGCTTTTATCGATTATGAAAAAGCCTTTGATTCGGTGAAACCATCAGCAGTTACCACGGCTCTGAAATCCTGCGGTATTGAAGATGCATACATTAATATTATTAATAACATCTATGAAAATGCAAGTGCAAAGATTCGGCTGTTTGAAAATACAACACACATAAAAATTGGAAAGGGAGTGAGACAAGGTGACACCATATCTCCGAAGCTCTTTAATGCCACATTGGAAAATGTCTTTCAATCACTGAACTGGGAAAACAAAGGGATAAAGATTAATGGAGATTATCTAACCCACCTTCGTTTTGCTGATGACGTAGTCATTTTTGCAACTACCCCATCAGAGCTGCAGAGTATGATCCAGGAACTTGCTGACAAGAGTAAAGAAGTGGGATTAAAAATGAACTTTCAGAAGACAAAAGTGATGTTCAATGCTTTTACAAGAAATGAAGATTTATCGATTGATGGAGAAAAACTGGAGATAACAGATACGTATGTTTATCTTGGACAGCAGATATCAAGTGAGGGTCACATTGATGAAGAAATTAATCGGCGTACAAAACTTGCCTGGAGAGCTTTTGGAAGAAACAGCATAATTTTCAAGAGCAATATGCCATTATGTCTTAAAAGAAAAGTGTTTGATCAATGCATCCTTCCAGTGCTTACGTATGGTGCAGAGACGTGGACCTTAACTAAAAGAGACATACAAAGGCTGCAGACAACTCAAAGAAGCATGGAGAGGTGCATGCTTGGTATAACCAGGAGAGATAAGAAGAGGAACTCGTGGATCCGAAAAATGACGAGAGTGGAAGACATCATGATCAGAGTTAAATCCCTGAAATGGCAATGGGCTGGACATACTGCCAGAAGGACAGACCATAGATAAACAGCCGAAATTTTAGATTGGATTCCAAGGGACAGGAAAAGACCCAGAAAAAGACCACATGGGAGATGGGTGGATAAAATTCGTAAATATGCGGGAGTGACATGGAGGAGACTGGCACAAGACAGACCGTTGTGGAGGAAACTTGGGGAGACCTTCGTCCAGCAGTGGATTGATAATGGTTGACAATGATGATGATGATATACATAACAAGTTGCATGTAAATAAATTATCAGGAAAAACCAAAATGTTGATGCAAAAAAGAAGAGAGATGAGGACAACTAAAGAAGATGTGACTTCCAAAGTGGAATATATAGAGCTATGCAAGACAGTAAGAAAAAGTATCACTGAAGACGTAAGAAAATTCAACTGTGAACTAGTGAGGAAAGCAATTGAAAACAACCAAAGCCTAAAGATGGCAAAGGGACATCTCAGTAAGGGAAGAAAACAGATTATGGCACTGAGAAAAGAGATGGTTCTGTAACAAGAAATAGAGGCGAAATTTTGACAAGAGTGAAAGATTTCTACTCCAAATTATATGAAAGGGATGATACATGCACTCCAGACATCATGAAAGATACCAATACCAGAGTTCCTCCAGTCCTTCCAGCAGAAGTTGCACATGCAATCAAGAACATGAAGCGGGGAAAAGCTCCAGGAGAAGATGGAATTACTGTAGACATCATACAAGAAGCAAGTGGAGAAATCGAAACAGTACTCGCCCAAATTTTCACTCGATGCCTTAATGAAGGAAAGATTCCTGAGGATTGGAACACCGCTACAATGATCCTGCTACATAAAAAAGGTGACATTGAGGATCTCGGAAACTACAGACCTATCAGCCTCCTATCAGTAGTTTATAAAATCTTCACTAAAGTTCTTTCACACCGCTTGAAGGTAACACTGGACATGGCTCAACCGAGAGAACAAGCTGGATTCAGGAGTGGCTACAGCACAATAGATCATATCCACGTGCTGAGAGAACTAATTGAAAGAGCGAGGGAATATGAACTTCCATTGTGCATGGCTTTTATCGATTATGAAAAAGCCTTTGATTCGGTGAAGCCATCAGCAGTTACAATGGCTCTGAAAACCTGCGGTATTGAAGATGCATACATTAATATTATTAATAACATCTATGAAAATGCAAGTGCAAAGATTAGGCTGTTTGAAAATACAACACACGTAAAAATTGGAAAGGGAGTGAGACAAGGTGACACCATATCTCCGAAGCTCTTTAATGCTACATTGGAGGGTGTTTTTCAGTCGCTGAGCTGGGAAAACAAGGGGATAAAGATTAATGGAGATTATCTAACCCACCTTCGTTTTGCTGATGACGTAGTCATTTTTGCAACTACCCCATCAGAGCTGCAGAGTATGATCCAGGAACTTGCTGACAAGAGTAAAGAAGTGGGATTAAAAATGAACTTTCAGAAGACAAAAGTGATGTTCAATGCTTTTACAAGAAATGAAGATTTATCGATTGATGGAGAAAAGCTGGAGATAACAGACACGTACGTTTATCTTGGACAGCAGATATCAAGTGAGGGTCACATTGATGAAGAAATTAATCGGCGTACAAAACTTGCCTGGAGAGCTTTTGGAAGAAACAGCATAATTTTCAAGAGCAATATGCCATTATGTCTTAAAAGAAAAGTGTTTGATCAATGCATCCTTCCAGTGCTTACGTATGGTGCAGAGACGTGGACCTTAACTAAAAGAGACATACAAAGGCTGCAGACAACTCAAAATAGCATGGAGAGGTGCATACTTGGTGTAACCAGGAGAGATAAGAAGAGGAACTCGTGGATCCGAAAAATGACCAGAGTGGAAGACATCATGATCAGAGTTAAATCCCTGAAATGGCAATGGGCTGGACATACTGCCAGAAGGACAGATCATCGATGGACAGCCGAAATTTTAGATTGGATTCCAAGGGACAGGAAAAGACCCAGAAGAAGACCACATGGGAGATGGGTGGATGAAATTCGAAAGTATGCAGGGGTGACATGGAGGAGACTGGCACAAGACAGACCGTTGTGGAGGAAACTTGGGGAGACCTTCGTCCAGCAGTGGATTGATAATGGTTGACAATGATGATGATGATGATGATATATATATTTTTGCGGAAACATCGTATGAAACTGGTTAAAGAACTAACGAAGAATTAAGTCAGCTTTTGAATGAAGTATTAAAAAGAAAAGCAATTTTTGCTTTTTTGTTCAGTAAATATGTAAAATCTTTAGAAATTATTTTCTTTGCTTTAGTTCATGAAAACTGAATGACAGGAAAGCAGCTATTCAAGAGAACTTGAGGCCCCTTTTCCACAAGTTCTCTTGAATAGCTGTATGTTAACAAGAGGATGTGAAGGAAATATCGGTTCTATGAGTGGGATTTTATACCAGTAAATATAAGGTGTTATGTATTGCAGGTGTTCGCTCATAACTATGTATCCTTCCGAATATAATAAACTAAAATGTGTTCTTCGCGGGAACGAAAAATCAGAGACCCGTGTCAATTTTTCCCATATAACAGAGTCAAAAGAATTTTGTTTTTATTATGTGCAAAACATTATTTATGTTAAGTGTATTTTTTATAATCCAGAGTATATAATTAAAATATTTTTACGGTTTTTGTGCTGCAGTTCTTAATCGTTGCTTAATTATTTGCTTACTTATTTGTGACATTTCGTATAAATTGGAAATCGTTAGACACTGCCACACGACAGTCGTATGTTTTGTGTGTAATCTTGAGGCATTTCAAAGAAGATGGCCTTAGTTCTTTAAAATAATAAATTTGGCATGATATGATTAACTTTGACGTAAGTATTTTGTAGTAATTTGTATCGGTATAAAACCAGAGCAATTACATTCTAATTACAATCTACACATTTGTATTTCACGCAATAAAATGGAATAATTTTGATTTTACAAAAAACACTTGTACCTTCCAAAGAATTTTATTTATTAAAACACCCGAAAAAGCCTAGTTAATAATATGGAAGTATAATTTTCAGTAATTAAAAGCTAATGGATTTTCGCAAAAGCGCCTGGAAAATATTTTTCGCAGGGATCCCCGAGTTTTTCCGGTACTCCACTGGCCGGCCTCCATCATGTATGTAACCTTACAGCGAAGCCAACAAGTCTCGTTTAATCCGTTGTCAGAAAATTTAAAGAAAAAAACACTGCCAGAAAAACTTCGGTGCCCGCGACTGTTACTCTAAGAGAAACAAACTTGTCAAAACGCGAAAAGATGTTTTAGTTTGCTTACTTGGAAGTGACATCAGCTGAACTGTTGACGTTTTAATTAATACATGCTGTGCTTTTGCTTTTTTGAGCTTGGGATTTTTAATGCTAATTCTTTGGTGTTACCTGCTTATTATAGCATTTAATGCAACATCACAAAACGAACTTTCTTCTATCTCAAAATAATATATAAGCAGGTAACACCGAATAATGAACAAAAAATGGAAGCAATAAGCATTCTTAATTTTATGAATAAGAATTTCTCTTATATCTTAACGTTATTATTTTAACTAATAAAGGAAGTTACCCCTTCAGTATTTTCTTTTCAAAGACTTTAGTTAGTGTCATACAGTATTCCATGGAGCTCATTAGAGTATAGAGCAACATACATTATGAGGTGTGAACGTCTTTTATCCATGAAGGGAATTTTTCAAAACAGTGAATGGAGGCATAGAAAACAATATGCTGATATGCGTAACCTCCATGACCTTTCCGAACATGTCGTTGGGATGAAGAGATAATTAATCACTTGTGGTGCGTTGCAGAAAGTTCTCTAAGCGTTTAACCTTGAATGGAATTTTTCCAAGCCCTATCCTTAAAGCATCTTCCTATTGTTATGTTCACTACCCGATACTTATTCGTCCTGCGCTGGTTTGTTTTTCGTTCTGCATTTCTGTGGAGTGTTGTGTTGTCTGCGTTCACAAAACGTTTAGGCTTTACTTGGTATTTAACACCTGTGGTTCTCGGGTATTTATCTAGTTTTTACATTTTTAGTAAAATTATGTCAAAAACATGAAGTGTGATTTTTGAATGATCATAATACTTTCCCATAACGGCGGTGTGTGAGAAAATAAAATCCACGTATTATTTGAGTGGAACGCGAAGGGACGTAATTTTAAACTCGAAGGGGCATAATTTTGAACTCGAAAGGGCGTAATTTTGAGCTCGAAGGGGCGTAATTTTGAACTCGAAGGGGCAAAATTTTAAGTCTCACCCTCCCAGATAAGAAAAGCTTGCTATGGCTCTGCTGTAGACACATCAAAATTAAATCTTACCAAGAATGTATGTCAAATGAAGTATCAAAAACGTAATAACAACAAAAGTTTTAACAAGCTTTTATAGTAAACTGGAAAATCAGCAAGAATCAGCACAGCACTTGCTTTCTAAAATATTTTTGTTGAAAAGTTTTCAGAAATTTCATTAATATCCAAAGAATTGGCAATATATTCGGTAGAAAAAACAACTAATCCCGAAAGTTTCTCTTTCTTGGCTCATCGTAGATGAAAGATAGTTTTTTAACAATTTCAGTTCTGAAAAAAGTGAATGAATAAACCGTTACCACCAGAGTCAATGCAATTCTTAAAACTATGCAGAAATTATAACTGAAGCGGACTTTATAATAATTTCCACCATGGATTTTGTCATGAAAATCAAGCAAATCTATGTCCAGCAACATAACAATATCGGCAGTTTCGATGTGGTTTCATTTTACCCTTTGGTTCCCGTGCCGGAAGCCATCGGAACGTTAAAAGAGGCCATATCTAACTCATCACTTCATTCGCAGGAGTCTTGCCTCAACGTCTTCAAGTTAATAGACTTGGTCTCAAATACCAGTTACTTCAGTTTCCAAGGACAAATCTACAAACAGATAAACGGGGCTCCGATGGGATCCTCGCTTTCAGCCGTTTTCGCGGAAGCAATACTTCGCCCAGTTGTGCAATATACACTGATGAGCCATTATATTATGACCACCTACCTAATAAGCTGTAGGACCTACTTTAGTCAGCAAAACAGCGACCACTCGGCGGGGCGTCGATTCGATGAGGTAGCGATAGCTAACCTGGGGTATCTGGTACCATAATATCAACAGCAGGTCCCAGTTCCCATACACTTCGGGGGTGATGATTTAGCACGAAACCACTTTTCCAAGTCGAACCACAAATCTTGGATTGGGTTCATGTCAGGCGGATATGAAGGCCAGGGCATTAACAGAAAGTCACCAGCATAGCATGTCCCTCGAACCACTTTTTGACGATTCTGGGAGTGGGGCATGGCGCATTATCCTGTTGGTAATGGCCATCACCAGCAGGGAACACAGTTTCCATGAATGGGTGAACTTGGTCTGCAACGATGTTCAGGTATCTGACAGCTGTCAGGGATTGTGCTATTGGGATAATGGGGCCTAAAGTGTCCCAAGAAAACATTGCCCACAGCATAACACTGCCGCAGCAGGCCTGTTTCCTCCCAAACGTGCATCCAGGTGCCACAGCCTCCATTGGTAATCTGCGTATCCCTCGGCCGTCTACGTGATGCACCAAGAATCTTGATTCGTCAGAACAGGCCAATTTCTTCCAATCATCCACGGTCCAATCTCGATGATTTTGTGCCCATTTCATGCGTTGTTGGCGATGACGTGCAGTGAGCATGGGGACCCGGCTGGGTCTTCGGCTACGCAGGCCCATACGCAGAAGGCTGCGATGATTTATGTGCTGTGACACATTGTCCTTATCACCACTGTTATATGCTGCGTGTTATTTGTCGCACTGTGGCCTTGCGGTCATTGTGAACAATGCGGGACAGTCTCCTCTCCCCTGTGGCATCAATGAGCAGCGGGGGACACATGGCTGGACGACGGTTCGTCGTTTGGTTTGATACGTCCTCACTGCAGCGGCGCACGAACAACTCACAAGCCGCGCCGTTTCCGAGATTGTAGTTCCCAGGCGCCGTGCCATCACAATTTGTTCTTTATCAAACTCTGATAAATCGGCAGCTTTTCCCATTCTGACTCCGAACACTCTACTAACCGAAAGCCTGTCCTCGGGTTGTGTATCTACTGCTCTGTGAACTTCACTTGCGCCATTTTTCGGTCTCCAGGTGCTCTTATTTTTCTAGGCTGGGGGTGGTCGTAATGTAATGGCTGATCGGTGTATATTCACCAACATCATCCCAAGGCCTACTACCTGCCTGAGGTATGCGGACGTTATGTTTTGCACATGGCCCCACCGAAAGGAGACTCTCCAGCACTTGCTAAATAAAATTAATGATATTCACCCTACGATCAATTTCACTTTGGAGCTCGAACACAATGGTGCCTTGCATTATCTAGATGATTTACTGAGCAAACTGCTTGAAAATCGCTTTCGTACACAAGTCTACTATAAACCCACATCCGTCCCCAGCCTGATGTTCCGAAGCTCATTCTACAATTCCTTACATACCAAATGTTTCTAATCAGCTGAAGAACGCGCTCAAGATGATGAACCTCGGTGTTGGCATCAGGCCTCCAACATCTTTATATGCCATGCTTAAGGGAAACACTGAAAGCCCCAGTTTTCCAATGAGGCAAGTATTTATTCCATCCCTCTACAACATCCGGATGGCTCCAAGTGATACTACATTGGAATGACCAAACGTTCATTTAGAATTAAAATCAACGAGCATAAAAGGGACGTAAGAAACGGTAAAGTAACAACGCCCCTATCCAGAGAAATCTAGTTGAAGTCCGCTGCTCCTATGTAGCATGACGGAAAGAAATTAGCTTCCTACTCCACCCCAAAATCTACTGCCGTTCGTGAAACTTTAGAGATAATCACCAACAGCGAATCATTCAATGACAGCGTCTCGCTGGAGTTGCCACGAGTTTGGAACCAGTTCCTCAAATAGTGAATGCCTTTTGTTTTCCTTCCATGATTCCGCGTGCTAAACGAACATGACGCCACGGGTCTTTGAATGAATAATTACTTCGCGTCTGTTCGTTTATTGTCAAGTCACCGCGTTCATATTGTTGAAGCGTTCTATTATTCAGCATGCAGTTAGCTGTCTACCTTCCTTGAAAAAGCAAGCTAGTTGATGTGCGAAAGCTTGGAAACTTATTTATATTCTACGCCAAGAAATTCGGATTACTAGTATAGTTATACTATTTTAAGTATAATTGGTGTACAGTTCTCGTTATTAATAACCCTGGGATTGTTTTCCATTTTAGAAAGGAAAACGTTCTTCACAGATTTTATTTCCTCACTGAGTTTTTGTCAATTGTTGTCACGTAATCCATTCATTCACTTCAAGTGATTTTCCAAAGCCAAGCATTTGCTTAAGATTTCCATGTCAGCAAAACTTCTGACTGACAGTTAGATCTACATAATTTGGAAATAAATTTACGCCATAAAAACATAGTTTTGAAATTTTCTTAAGCTCAGTGTAAAGAAACAAAAGTTTTACATATGAAAGAGAATGAACAAGCGGGCTTCTAATAGCCGAAGGCATTCGTGCACCACACGTTTTATGCGGCCCTGGATCAGGTACTGATTGGTTCCAAACTCTGACTTTCGCGTCGAATCGGGCATTTACAACTATTCAAAAAATGAGAGTAGCTGAAATTTTACTTCTTTTCCTGTTGTGCATGACTGTTCGTACAGACCCGCAAATAAATGATTCTTTATTTATTTGCTTCATTTATTTTCAGACATGGATACATAATGCTGCACGTTATAATAACAAGAGGGACTGTAGTACAAACACTGGATACGATCCACATTTACTGTTCGTTCAGATCCCATTAAAGGCTGAAATAAAATACGTAATAGAATAAAACTAGCAACGTTTCTCACAATAAAATGTTTATTATACATCGACTATAGTTTCGCAGAGCGTTTGGCTCGGCATCATCAGGACGAATGGACCGTAAACATTTAAATCCTTGTGACATCATCAGAGTTATGATGGTCCCGGATTTTGGTGAGTTGTTTCCACGAGCTTTAAAGAAATGGAGTCGACGTCATATCGTTGACAAGCCGTGAAAAGTTCCGGTATATGTAGAAAGCTGCTAATATAAATTCCTGGGGAATTTATCAGATACCTTGTGAATGTGGACTTTCATATATAGAACAAACCCACAGGGCTTCAAGTTTCCATGTGAAGGAACACAAGACCTATGTACGGAAGTATGAACTGAAAAAGTCACCTATAGCGCAACATTGTCACGAAAATAACCATAAATTTTTGTTTGGAAACCCTACGCTTATTGATAAACCTGATTCGACTATCAAGGTTATAGAAGCTTTCCACGCATACCGGAACTCTTCACGCCTTGTCAATGACATGACGTCGATTCCATTTGTTTCAAGCGAGTGGAAACAACTCACCAAAATCCGTGTCCGTCAGAATTCTCATGATGTCACAATGATTTAAATGTTTACGCTTCATTCGTCCTGATGATGCCGAACCAAACGATCTGCGAAACTATAGTCGATGTATAATCAACATTTTATTGTGAGAAACTTTTCTATTTTTATTCAATGTTAACACCACAATTTTAGCAGTAATAAATTATATATAAAAATACGTAACGCCAAAATTGACGTCAAATGTAATGCGTAAGTTGTTTCCTATCCTCAGAGGGGCCCCTACTCCCTGCAAAGTTACAAAAATGAGTAAGCCACAGCACAAATTTGTTTTTAGTCATCCAGAGTTTCACTGGTAAATTGCTTAAGTGCTCAAACAATAATGTTTTTACAAATGAAATTATGCATTAAATGAATGACTAAATATAATAAACAGCAGTATACAGTATCAGTGAGCCGTGGATCTTATAGATACATGCAAGATGTCTGTGTACGGATTCTTAGGGGCCGTCCATAAAGTACGTCCGTGATTTTTCACTATTTTTAGACTCCCCCTTGTCACATTTTGTCCGATTGTTGACAACCCCCCTAAAAAGTACGTCCTAATTCCCGCAACCCCTTTTATTTTTGACGATTGCTTTTAGAAGTCCATTATGAAACAGAAAGAAAACATGTAATTATTTAAAGGAATCTTCCATATATCTGCACGTTTCCTTCAGAAAATATTTATTATTTAGTCTTTTATTTATTCCCAAATGCTACCCTAACTTTATCATTCTGAAATAAAGATCTAGAAATGAACGCACGCATTCAAGGTTGCAACACTTCCGACTATGTTATTTACAAAACACGATAGATTTGGTAATACAAATACGAGAACTTAATATTAATATTCTGATTTAGCTAAACATAATCAGAAATCTGAAATATTTCATATCTTTTTTTAACTATTAAAAGAAAAAAAAGAGAAAACAAAACGAAGGAATACCATGAAGTAAATTTTCTCATTACTTTCAAATTTTAATAAAAATCAGCACCATTTTACATGAAATACGATCGTTATTGTTTGGTTATTACAAGTTGAGTTGCAATAATTACTAAAGTGTTAGTTAAATGTTGCAATAACTACTTTAAAATTTTCAGTAATTATTTAAATGTTTAATTTTTTATGTCGTGTGTTTAAAGTATTCTCGGCAAATATTTTAGCAAATTTCACAGAACGATACAAAACAGAATTTTTCACATTCAACAAATACTTCTTTTTTATTGCAGTGGGTGAATTATTGCCGTAAATGAGGCTAATTTAAAACTATTTTTATTGTATTATAATTTTCAGTGTGGCTATACATATAGATTGACTTACGCCTCTGTTCCCAGTTCTCAATTTACTCAGATAAACTCCCAAAGGTGTTAAAATCTGAAAATGAAAGCAACCTACCGTTTATTATGTTTACATGAAATTTTGCAAATTAGCTTAACAATGAACTACAATTTATTTTCATAGGGCTCTTCTTTAAAAATATAATGTTTTATATATTAATAATACTTTAAAATATTTTGTTGACAAATGCCTTTTTGAGGAATAGCGAATTTATATTTGCTTGCTATACTTTTGTAATTTAAATATACGAGATTGTATTTTCAGTTGAATAGACACATTACCTTCTACCTGTCTCTTTTTCTTTCCTCTTCCACGACTACGACTGTGGTATAAACAGTGATGCGTTTGTGTTCTTGGAATTTGGAAGGCAACTTAACAATCTGAATTATATTTAAGCTGTCTCTTTAACGTCCTCCCAAATGGGATCTCGATGCTGGCCAACGTCCGTTATAGGCAATCCACGGGAAATTAAACTTCCTACTTTAAGAGCGTTAACATGAACTAGCTCCAGGTCATCTTCATCGATCCATTCAGCATCAGTCATATTCATGTTGTATGGCAAAATTTCCATAAGCTCACTCTATCGGCCCCAAATACTCGAACAAGGTGTTCTTTTATAGTTCGGCTTTAGCTTGACCACACTGAGCGGTATACAATTTTGCATGAGCCTTCATGTTGCTGATTGAAGCAAAATACTTTCCGGAAACCTTACAAATACGGAAGGAAAGTTTGGATGGCACTGGTGGACAGTAGAGGTCGTATGGTGTTGGCCTGAAAGCTCGGCAGGAGCGTGGTAGTATTTCTGAAATATCCGAGAAAGATTTACGAAGAGTGATCCATATTGATGTCGACATGTTTCTTCTAGATCTGCAATCTTTAGGCCATCCAGTGCTTGAGCCAGAGTAACAGGAGGTGGCAAAATGCGATTTTGAAGGATGAGGAAGAATGAACTTCAACATGGCAGACAACATTTCGTGTCCTGACATTTTACTATTTGCAAAAGATACTGAATTTCAGCCGCCCGGTGGCGCAGTGGTCTAAGCGAAGGTTTCTGATCATTCGTCCGAGATTGGTCGGGGTTCGAATCGCGGTGAGGCATGGATGTTGTGTTTGTCTTACGGCACTGGCTCCCTTCCTTCCCTAGAACCAGTGGCCCTAAATTAGGGATGGGCGACTGCTTGTTGCTCACGGTGGTCGTTAAACCTCCAATAATAATAATAAAAAAAGATACTGGCTTTCAGCAACGTGTTTGTTTCTCCGAAGTATCTTTTTCAAGAAGGGGTTCAACTAGCTCAGAGTCCGTGGGATCTGCATACTCCGTGATTGTTGGATACTCATCGATTACAGTGTTAGACCAAACTTCTGCGAGTGTTTTTCCAGCGAACGCGAAGTTCATTTTCTCTTTTCAATATCAAATATTCGACCTTGCGCATCCAAGTGCTTCCATAATTATTATGCGGTGAAATCAAACCTGGGAGTTCTCTGCTTAAAGGAGCCATTCTTCGTTCGACTCCGTTAAAGAACCTTCGACCAGGAGCATTGTAGACAACGAATACGTCATCCAAATTTCTTCTTAAAAAATGATGTGTACTTATCTTGATAACTTTTTCGTAGCGTGGATTTTCGTCAGGGCCACCATCAACAGTGATTATGAGCACTGGTTTTGGTAAATTTCCTGGTACAGTTCCCATGATGTTCCTAAACTCTGGAAGATCGTATACCCTGTTGAGATCACGTGCGTGAGATGATGCGGTGGATGATGAATGTTTCCCGACCTTATTGCTATGAATGTAGCTAACAGCATTTCGTTCTGCATAATAACAATACCTGCATACACTGGTGGAATTAGTTTATGGCGATTTGTAATTACTTAGTCATGATCCGGCTAAGTAACTTGGTATCCCATATGCATCAGTATCGGTGCTTGCTTACTGGCTGCTATTAACCCTAGAGGTACTCGTGCTTTATCATCTTCGTTCAGAAAAGACCCTTCCTGTGACCCAATAAAGAAGGAAGCAGCTCAAGAAACGACATTGTTGCCATTGCAAAACCGGTATCTATATGTTTTGCATGTGATTCAGCGGTTGCTCGAATTAATTTTACAGGTACAATAGGAGCATGGCGTTTCCCTTCTGATGACAAGCTTTGTCGTGGAAGGAGCTATAAATAAACAGAGCTTCTACTAACAACATATCCATCCTCCTTCAGCTTTTCCGTTAACTCAGATAACGTCTTTACCGAATGATACGATTCTTCACGGCGCTTTCCGTGGACAGCAGAGACAAATATAGTTATATCCGTAATTGCTTTCAAAAGCAGGGGCTGGCCTTTTTCTAAAGAAGGACGGCCTGTTTTTTCCGAACTTTAAGCTTGGATTTGAGTTCAAAATATTTTTCACAAAGTTCACGTACCTTACTTTTATTTGTAGTACAATCTTTTTTTTTCTCTGCATTTCACGTTTTTTATTCACATAGTCTTTTTTCAAGTTTCTTTAGCTTCTGCTTTTTTACGTTTAGTTCTGTCGTCTGTACTAACGTTAACATTCCACTTTGTTTCCTTTTTCAGTAGTCCAACTACATCTGCGTTTAAAACATCGATTTCATAATTCAGAGCTTGTTGCACTGGTGCTAATCGAGTGGATATTCCTGGCTTAATGTTTGACGAATATGGGTTTTCTTTTTCATTATTTTTTTTATCAGAAGAAACAACAGCTGTTTTTGTTGTTGTAAATGTTCCGGGAGAACAATTGGCTTCAATGCTCGAAGATGCATCTTGAGAAGCATCAGAAGATGCAGTTTTATAGCAGCTTGTTGAGATTGTTTCCCCAGAATGACAGCAGTGAAGCTTTTCCATGCAACTCTTTTGATTTCCACTCACTTAAGTACTTTTCTCCTAATTCAGGTAAATTTAAATCTACCTTGATGGAGTTCCAAACTGATACAACGTCATCTTGTTGTTGTTTTTCTGATTTATTTTGATGTGCTGTTTTATATCCTGCCTGCAGCTGATGAAATAACTTCTGCTTATCCATTAGGAATTAAGAAGCCGCAGATATATGCAACCGTACTAACCCAGCACTGAATTAACTTTGACTGCGTGCTTTATTGTACATACTCGGCTGAATTGAAATGACACATAAATCGCCTCGAGTGAACGGTTCTTTCATAGTAACGCCAGTCTTTGTTTGTTTTCCATCACGGCAGCGATCAAGTTTCATTGACGTTTAAATTATCCCACGCAATCCAAAAATTTTTGTGACTCATTTACCTCCGCTCGGTAGTGTTTCTATACACTGCTACTCTAGGGTGCGCAACCCTTCACAAAACTGCTCGGTCGACAACGAATTAGCCATTATTATTATTATTTTTTTATTTTTTTTGTAACTCGAAGTAACTGATATTTTAAGCATAGAACACAGAGTAGGGTTCCGGGGAAGCCTCTCACCCTGAAAACGAATACGCATTGCAGACGTATATTTCAGGTAAAATATAATTAAGCAATAAACATTGCGTTCTCTCAGTAAATTAAGTTGAAAGACCTTAATTCTAAGAAGCATAAAAGATACTGCAGACTCTGTCGTAAAGGACTGCGGGTGGGGGGGGTAGCTATCCTCCCACGATGATATAAAGCCATATCTGCAAACACATTTAAATTCCAATGTGAACAAACGGGGAGTTTTTTAATATTAAGATTCCACTATATTTTTGCCGCTGGAAGTCCGAATTGCTAAATCTCCCCCTTCCCCCATGTCACATTTGGTCCGGTTGTCAGGAACCGCAGCCCTCTCCCCCTATAATATCGAACGTACTTTATGGCCGGCCCCTTATCTATGGATTTCAAAGTTTTAGGGCTCCCAAAACTGAGAAATAGCATAAAATTACCAACATTTGAACACAACAAAACCTTTTGAAGCGTCACTGGAATTAGAAAAGAACGGTAAACAAATGTTCTGCATAAGAAAAACAGTATCTGCATTCGCCCACTCAATGTATCTAAGAAGCTTACACGACCAGATCATAATTTTTATTCCAGTGGTAATTCGTCTTTTAGAGCCAAAGCACCTCCCCTCCCCCTTTAATTTCTTCAACAACTTTAAAAACTTATTTTTCTTATTTTTACAATTTGTAACGTTTTGCTTCTTGTACGTAATTTCTTAATACAGTACATCCCCTTGCATTGCCGCTCTCCATTAGATGTTACATTTACATTTGCGTACGTATAGGCTGAGAGCAAATATGGTAGCAAAGTAAAACGTATGTTTAGATAGGTGTTTGTATTATAGTGTGTTTTGTGCTATTGATAATGAGTACTTAATACGTCTCTGGTGTTAACTTTTTGTCGATCTTATAATGAATGAAAAATAAGTAAAGAAAGTGTTTTCATATTTGCTGCAAACCATCTTTTCTCAGTAGTCTTCTCAGTAGTCTTCAAGAAAAATCATGCTACCCAACTTGCAAGTAGTTAAAACATCGATGAGCAGAAAAAACTCCCACCCAAAGGAAATTTGATGAGAAAATTAGGAAACAACAACAGGAAAGTTAAAGAAAAAATTAGGGAAAAACTAAGGAAGAAATTATCTGTTCTTTAGAATATTTCCGAATAAAGAAGAACAAAAATAAAAATGTAATTTTTAAATTATAACAAAAAAATTAAGTTCAAGTTTTGATAAAATTCGACACTAAAGAAGTACTGTCAGTTGACGTTTTTGTACTTTATGAAAGGAAATAATTTAATCGGATATTCGTCGTTTTAAGTCTTCCTCAGAAAATGATATGCAATGGGGTCACAAACTCCTGTGCTGAAACATGCCTAATTAAAATCATATTCACCATTCCAATACACATTAATTTAAAACATTTGATAAACATTTCTTTAACGCACAGCACTTGAAAACATTTGAATACCGTTAATTTAAGAACATCACATTTCAATGCTGCTTTTAGTTTCTGATGTTCAGCATTACTCTCATTGCTTTAATTAAGCAACATTCCATTGTTCCAGTTTATAGTTCCGTGTCCTTTTCATCTTAAGTACTCGCATCACTTCGCCAACTGAAAGAAATTTAATAATTCAGTTATCTTTCAAGGTGTTTTCACTTAGTTGAAAGCACTGGATCTCAGGTGAGCAACTAAAAAAAATTTTATTTTATTTTTTAACCTCGTAAAAGCCTACGTCAAGTGGCTTTAGAAGCAGAACGGGAGATCTTGGTGGATCATAATGATGAACATGTGCTTGAAAAACATATAACATGTTAAAAAATACAAGCTTACTGTATGTTGTAGTTTACCTCTTTCTCTCTGTGGACACTATGTCCTTGCTCGTAAAAGGCTCATTCAGAATGGTTCTTTTGTAGTGGATAGTTTAAACATATTTAATAGTTTTGGCTTTTTTGTTTTGTTTTGAATTATGGTTTTGCCGCCTCGGTGGCGCAGTGGTCTAAGCGATGGCCTCTGATCATTCGTCCAAAAAGGGTCTGGGTCCGAATCCTGGAGAGGTATGTCTTACGGCACTGGCTCTCTCCGTACCCTGGAGTCAGTGACCCTAAATTAGGGACGGGTAACTGCGTATAGCTCATTGAGTTGCTCACGGTGGTCGTTAAACTTCAAAACAAAAAATAATGATTTTTCCTTTTCAAGACATTTTTGTGATGTAAATGAATAGTTACATCACAAAACCTTTATTTTTTTCGATTGGGGGTTTAACGACCACCATGAGCGACTAAAGAGGCTATAAGCAGTCGCCCGTTCCTAATTTAGGGTCACTAGTTCCGGGGAAGGGAGAGAGCCAGTACCGTAAGACAAACACAACACCCATGCCTCACCGGGATTCGAACCCGGACCTCTCACGGACGAATGATCAGGAGCCATCGCTTAGACCACTGCGCCACCAGGGGCAGCATTGTAGGAAACGAAACATATTTTATTCCTTCTTAATGGGGTAGAAGAGAGAGACAGAGACAGAAAGAGAGAGAGAGAGAGAGAGAAAGAGAGAGAGAGAGAGAGAGAGAGAGAGCAACGGAACCCAATATTTCCCATGAATTTTTCAACTTTTCCTGAAGCCCAGTTTTTAATGTAACAAAACACTGAGGTCCCAGTTTATTTATTAGGCACACCTATGCCCTCGTCCATTAATGTCTCACTCCAACATGTACGACGGCACGTGGGCGCTGTTTGCCGTACATAATTAGTGAAACCAGCTCGTCGAGTATCACTTAGCGTTCAACTGATTGTCAGAGTGGACAAAACAAATAATCTGAAAGACTTTGAACGTGGAATGACAGTGCCAGGTATGGTGGTTCGAGCATTTCCCAAACGGCTGTCCTCCTATATAAATGCGCTTCACGCACAGCCATAGAAAAACCGTAGAAAGAGTTCACAGTGAATGATGCGACATGGGCGAAAGTTCCAGCAATCGGCGGTCCTGTGGACAAAAACAGCTGGTGGAGCAGAGGAGTCAAAGGAGGCCGGTGACGTGGTAGTCGACAGTTGCAGCCCATTCATGACATGATCCTTTCGGAAATAAACCTTGGCACATCAGTTTGTTGAATTCCGCAGTAATTTCTCAGGTTCTGACCTGTCTGTTTGCTTTCACGATTCTAGCCCGTCTTTGTTGACCCTCTGATCCATCAGCTGTTTCGTCTACAGGATTGCTGGAAGTTTTTTATGTCTCAAAATTCTCTTACTACGGTTGTGAGTGAAAAGCCCCAAAGGGTGGCCGTTTGGGTGGTACTCGAACCAGCACTCCTGGCGCAAAATTTCGTGCCACGTTCAAAGTCGCACAGATTACTCGTTTTGCTCATTCCGATCCTCAGTCGAACGCCAATTGATTCTCAACGAATTTGTCTGCCTGATCTATACCGCACACCACACTTAGGTGACGTCTTACGTATTGGAACGAATCACTTTTGGGACGATGGCAAGTGTACCGATAAACTCTCATATCACTCTATATCTTTGTACACAAAGGAAAAATCGAGAAAATTCTCTTAAGACTAGATCATCATCATTATTATTGTCAACCATTATCAATCCACTGCTGGACTAAGGTCTCTCCAAGCCTCTTCCACAACGGTCTGTCTTGTGCCAGTCTCCTGCATGTTACTCCCGCATACTTTCGAATTTCATCCATCCATCTCCCATGTGGTCTTCTTCTGGGTCTTTTCCTGTCCCTTGGAATCCAATCTAAAATTTCGGCTGTCCATCGATGGTCTGCCCTTCTGGCAGTATGTCCAGCCCATTGCCATTTCTGGGATTTAACTGTGATCATGATGTCTTCCACTCTTGTCATTTTTCGGATCCACGAGTTCCTCTTCTTATCTCTCCTGGTTACACGAAGCATGCATTTCTCCATGCTACTTTGAGTTGTCTGCAGCCTTTGTATGTCTCTTTTAGTTAAGGTCCACGTCTCTGCACCATACGTAAGCACTGGAATTATGCATTGACCAAACACTTTTCTTTTAAGACATAATGGTATATTGCTCTTGAAAATTATGCTGTTTCTTCCAAAAGCTCTCCAAGCAAGTTTTATACGCCGATTAATTTCTTCATCAATGTGACCCTCACTTGATATCTGCTGTCCAAGATAAACGTACGTATCTGTTATCTCCAGCTTTTCTCCATCAATCGATAAATCTTCATTTCTTGTAAAAGCATTGTACATCACTTCTGTCTTCTGAAAGTTCATTTTTAAGATATTGGAAGTTAAATAGGATTTTCCATATATTTCCCAGTTTTTATGAGTGCTCAGTTTTCTCTCTCTCTCTCTCTGATTGTCGTAAATGTGTGCTTGTCATAACATCCCTGTTCCTAAAAGATAAGCTGAGAGGTTTCACATTAGGCTCGCTTGAACTGACGCATGCAACATTGTTCCTGGAGCCCAGAGTGGGCCGGTGTTCTCTTTACAGACGAGTCAAGATTTAGTCTACAAACTGCTCACGCCGGCTTTTTATCTAGAGAGACAGGAACCTGTAATAATCCTGCAAAATTCCGCGAAAGGGACTTCTTCGGAGGCGAGGGTCTACTCCTATAGGCGCACCCCACTCCACGTGTTCGCGGGAAGCAATGTGAATGCTAAACGCTCTAGGGATTAGATCCTACAGCCCTGTGACACTTTTTCGGGGAGCTGTTGGCCCTCAGTTCCTTTTAATGGATAACGCTCGTCAGCACAGTGCTTAGATTGTCGATGATTTCCTGCAGAGAGAGAGAGGATTTTCGGCGTATGGGATGACCAGCTTGGCCCATAGACCTGAACCCTATAGCGCATGTCTGTGGTGATCTGGGACAACACGAAGCAGCTCATCAACCCTCTTCTGTAAACTTTTCCGAGCTATGCACCGCCTTCATCAAGAAACGGAATTCTTTGTCTCCACAGTTCAACAAAAACCTGCAATGAGTACGTATTGTCTTTGACAGAGTTGTCCGTCCTTACGCGGTGATCACATCACATTCCTTATTAAAACATATTTAGTTTACATTCTTACATATCACCTTAATGACATTTGCGGATGTGACCCTGCATACGAAAAATGTGTACATATTTGCCTGTTGTTATAAAATGTGTATTACCCTTATGACTGTGTCTACATGCCAAACGTCTCTAATTTGTGTTACGAGTTTTCCATTTTCTCCGTGCGAACGTCTTCCGGACTTTAATTTTGGACACCTGTGTATGTACATAACACTGACTGCGGTATCAGTGAACCATTGTTAAAGAAAATTTTCCTTCCGTCTTACATCACAACGTGCAAGAGTCATCCATGATTATCACCTTTAGTGCCGTTCTGTGGTTAATAAAAATCGAATCTGATTTACAAATGCACGGACATAGTGTCGGAGGAGAGACAAGCGGGCAAAGTGATACTATAAACACGAGCATTTTTTCAAAAGACATACTAAAATGATAGTTGGAAAGTATTTTGTTTTATTCTATTTTATTTAGTTT
Organism: Macrothele yani; assembly: GCA_039090855.1. Lineage (NCBI taxonomy): Eukaryota > Metazoa > Arthropoda > Arachnida > Araneae > Macrothelidae > Macrothele > Macrothele yani. The sequence goes on along the minus strand of CM077001.1, from coordinate 63,939,425 downwards.
ATAGTACTTCGAAAATTTACGTGCGTATGTACTAACAGAAAGGAACAGCACACGAACTGGCACAGTGCTGTTTACTGAAGAAAAAAAATCGATGGCATGAAAAGTCGGCGCTACATCACTAATAATGTCTTACTTAGACTGGAAGAAATAGCACACTTTTAGAACTGCAGTTAATGATTCACTAAAAATCACTCTTCTAATGTTTTCCATGTAGGGCTCCTGGTTTCAGGTTGTTAAGAGAGACAGCACTATAAGACAAACGTATTAGACATGCCTCATTTGGGACTCGGGCTTGGACCTAACTCGAAGTTTTAGATGGAAGCCTGCTCCTCTGAACATTCGGTGGAACGGTCGGCCCAGCTTACGTTAACTGTATCTATTGATAGTTTGGCTTTACTTCCATTCAGCAATTGAAAATGTACCGGCTATAGGTAGATTTTCATCCTGTACAACATAATGTAGATAAATATTTTCTGCCTTCTGTTTGCATTAGATAGCAGCAAACGGGCAGGGAGTATCTCGCTAGCACAGTTTGTAAACTTCCTGATTGTATGCCAAATCAGGAATCTACTTTGATTCCCCATGTGGAAATATTTTTCCTCAATAATCGCATTTCTGAAGAATAACATTAAATGAGGATAGCGATTACTCTCCCGGCAGTTGTTTTTAAATGTGAGGTGCAGACAGAGCCCGTTTAAGAGGGGGGGGGGCTGAATCCCAGGGCCTCGTATTTTCGAGGGACCCCGTAATTATGCGGGATACTTGAAGAATTGACAGAGTTCTACAGTTTTTTTTGTTTTGTTTTTTGTTTTCTTTTGCAGATAGCACAGCGAGTGTGATTCAAAAGTCCCCGAACTCTGAATTCAAATATTTCTACCACGAATATAGCGATGCATAACTATTTTTACATACTTAAACCAAAACTTTTGCAAGTGTTATATTGACACTCATACTTACAGGTAATAAAAACCACTTTGCAATAGATGCTAGAATCGTCTCCCATGCTGTTGAAGACACAAATTTATCCGACGACACATGTTGGCGGACACTCTTTTCAGCGTGTTGGTTAGTATGTCCCTCACGGTTGTAACGATGTTGTTCCGCAGGCCCTGTACCGTCTTAGGGTTGTTGTTGTAAACTGTGTCTTTCAGATAGCCCCACAAATAAAAGTCTGGTGAGCGAGGCGGCCAAAGTTTTTTCGAGATTATTCGATCGCGGAAGAACTCGCGGAGCATCTCCATTGTGTCGTTTGATGTGCGTGTGTACTGTTAAAAAAAATATTTTAGTATTATTATAAATCAGGTTCGTAATTTGTTGACCATTCCCACGACCATATAGGTGTGGGGTGATGCACTGAGACTAGATAGGAGTAATGAATTTCAAGAAACACTCAAATAAGTGAGTGGCACAAATTTTAGCAACAAAACAATTTAATACATGTAAACATTGACGTTAAAAAGAAATACAAAAAAAAATATGCATACACAATATGAAAAACAAATACGTTGTGATTAAAATAAAATGGAAATAACGTTATATCAAGACAAATGCGTTGTGATTTAAAAACGAAAATACCGTTTAACTCAATTTCATTTTAAAGAACACACAGTTCAAAAATTAAGATTGCTCAAATCACCAAGATTAATCACTCTCAGTCCTCTGTTCCTAGTTTGTGCGAAATCAACATTAAGGTACCAATACTACAAATCTCAGTTGTTGTTTTTTTTGTTTGTTTTTTTTTAAATAGAAGTCATTTCTCAGTGTTTCACAAAAATTTATATTCTCAGTCTGTTATAAGAAATTCGCACAGATTAGTATTCTCAAAGTTCACGCAATATGCAAGGAAAAAAAGTCATCACTATCGATGATAATTATTTGAGTTCCTTTTGCAAATCCGTTTACAGTCCATGAATGTAAATAACGCTGTAGAATTCAACTAACAATTATGTAATTAAAATGCTACGTTAGACTGAATCTCAAATCATATACTGAAATGTTGGAGTAGGCCGGATCTGAAGGTGGGCAACTAACATATGTTCATAAAAATTATTTCATTACTTAAACACCATGTTCCATCAATATTAAAAATGCATTAACACACATACAATGCATAAGAAAAACCAAAGCCGTGATCAGGATTCGAACCTGCGTTATAAAACTAATTAACTTCACAATTTCTCATTTAAATTTAATTCTAAAACCAAATTAATTTCATTTGCCATCATTAATATCATTTCATACTAGAACAATTTCTGTATGCCTCTGGTACGCAACAAATTCAGTGCTAGTTTTGGAATTCTTTTCTCAAGAAAAAGGAAAAGCACATCTTGTGGAAAAATGGTAATTACGCTCTAAAAACAAATGTGTATATACACACTCTAAATTATGCAGAGCGTCTTGAAAAATATACACTCATTTTTTACCCAAACAGGGAGATGGGTAGATGCATGAAGAAACGATAGAGAATCACAATTTTACTCCCATTTTGAATATTTTGAATTGTAGTAGCGGATATGTTTACCCAAAAGATTTCACACAAGTAGTTTACTTATACCCAAAAGAATTCACACAGAATCTAAAACTTGACATTTAATACCACTAAGGTTATTATAGCCCGCATAACATACATTTCTACACCAGTTTCACTCTCATCCGATCAATTGTGTCTTAATTAATAGAACCATAATTCACGCAACTGCTGTACGATTCCGGCTAACCTCTGGTTTACGCGTAAATCGGTAAGCATCAGAAACTGGGTAGCAACAACACTTGTTAACAGCTGTTAACTAAAAATGCGAAATACTCTGAATATCCATTAAAAAAAATAGATTACAAGTGCTGACAAGAAAAATTCTTTTTTTCTAAAGGCATATATGTTTATGAAGCAACTCTGGAAAAGCTCAGAGAAGTATACTTTCATCAGCAGCCCATTTCTAAACCTGACACGGAAGTTCACCTTCTCGCAGCACGCACTCGAGCTAATAACGTCGTACAAGTAAACTACGGATTTAATATATGATTCCACATGTTGCTGGCTTCTCAGAGTAAAGGCAGCGAAAAAGAAATCATTCTTTCCTGACTCGGAAAAAGGACAGGAGGTATCGTTTAAGAGTTTAATTCAATAAATGTTCCTGTTTCTTTCTTGTTCTTCGTCCCCCTTTTTTGTGTGTGTGTGTGTGTGTGTGATCTCCGTCGCTTCATCACAAAGACTCAAACTAAATATAATAAATCATGCAACATACAGGCATTACAAAGATGAAAATTGAAATCACAGCGGGGCGGGGAGGGGCGCTGCATGCATAACATCTTACCAAAACACAATAATAATCAACAACTATTAATCCCCCGAGATGTCTGTAACAACTCCTTTGCCGGAAGAAAAATTAAACCAACAAAATAATCATGGTTGCATTCATAGCAAAATAAATTTAACTTCAGTTAGCCCCCATTTTCTCAGAATCCAGACCTATTCCAGTTACGATCGATTCACACTAACATATTTTGTTTGTACCTAAGTCTACAGATCATTTTTAATGGGTAGATTAACGGATCAAAAGTATGATAATTTAAAAATTTACCGCATTATCTTCCATACTTCATCTATCAAACTGTACCTTGAGACATTGCACTACATTTGTAACACTACATTGCACTTGTGACACTGCACTACACTTGAGCCGCTGCACCAAAACGAGGCTTTGAGAAACTCCCTTTGGTGCCCCCTCTTTGATACTCTCAATCTCCGCTGTGCATGTCATGGAAATGTAGAGGTATATCATCCCCGATGAAAATAAATGGAATTTGTCGCTGTCTTGCGAATTCTGGACCCGTCTTTCTGTTCCTGAACCCTGGAATCGACCACGGTCCACAATAAAGCAAGTAGGGGAATCTATTCCACGTTTTTTTCCTTCTTACTGCGTCTGAGAGGTAGATGCTTCACACTTCGGCTGCTGGCTCGCCTCTCCACAAAGGTTAGAGGTTCTTTCTAACGCTAAGCATAACGTAGGGTTGTTCCTTGCTGTCTCTCTGCTAACTTTAATATACAGCAGTTTCAGAAAACTGTTTCAGCTCCGTTGGTTGGGAAGGCGAAGAGGGCATGGTCCAGCAGCAAGAGCTACTAAATCTCGGGCACGGAAAATTCGTAGATGTTATTACATCTGTGTTCAAGTACAGACTGCCCGCAAACTTTTGCAAGTTATCCAATTAAACGCGTCGACCGCACCCAAACGGTGTAACCTGATTGGTCGATCACTACATTCCTTCTAGAAGGATCATAACGTTAGTTACTTAAAAAAAAGATATAAGAAAAAGTATATCCGTTAGCGAAAAACTTAAATTTTGAACTTCACATTTTTACTAAAATAAAACTCACATCTCAAAACATATATGGATCAAATATTTAATATTTTCATACACATTTTCATGTGCAACCGATGAATTTGTCTCATACCCCTTTCCTGTCTCTGATGGCGCAGTTTAGAATCGTTATGATTTTACACGAATTTTTCTTATAAAAAAAACACGATATAATGCACTAAAACATTCCTCATAATTCGAGTTTCAATCACGTTTTGATACAGTTGATCACCAGAAATTTAGGTAAACTGCTAGAATTATGCCATAGGAATTTATGTGATGTTTCAAAGTTATTTACTCAACATGTCGCCATTTTCTGCTATTACTCTACGCATGGAGTTAGGGTGGCGTCCGTCGACGATAGCTACAACTACAATTTCACATGCTCTCTTATTCGTGGAAATACTGCATGATCAACCATATACCTTTTTATTTGTTACCAAACATTATTTTTCTCAAAAGAAATATGTTTGGCGTAATGGACTGGATAATATCCAGGACATGTGGCACGTTGCTCCATTTTGTTGAAACCAACAGTAACGTTCCTGTTCTTCCAGCATCGCTACAAATTGGTGGATGATGTCTGAATACACAGCGTAATTTACAGTTGTGTCGAAAAAAAATGGCCCTACAATTCGCCGTCTATAGATGGCACACCACAATCCAACTTTCTGACAGTGAAGTCCAACCTCATGCAATGCCTGTGGATTCTCTGCAGCCCATATGCGAGTGTTTTGGCTATTGACATATACATTCCAATAAAACTATGCCTCGTCACTGTAAAAAGTATTGTTAAGCTGGTTAGCTACATTGTTGCGCGTGAAACTCTTAAACCATTAGCAGTAGGTAATGCGCTTTTCCGAGTCCAAAGGACGTAGCTCTTGCACTACTCGAATTCTGTACGGCCGTAGCTTTAGACGTTTAGTAGCCCTCTGGCAGGTTGAATACGATGCCCCTAACTCTTGAGACAGCCGCCGAAGTGACTTTCGGGGAGAGGGCTGCAGGGAAACGTAAATTTTCTGCAGAAACGTGGTCGTCACCACGGACGGCCGGCTGCTTTTAGGCTTATCCTGAACACTGCCTGTCTCGCGAAACCGGTTCACAAGGTCATACACAGTTGTTTTCCCTATTATAGGAGCATCAGGAAACTTCCGTTGAAAGAGCTGGATGAAACGTTGGTAAGATTTTTCCGAAAAATAAACTTTTAACAAAGCGACTCTCTGTTCTTGCGTGAGACTCATGGCTGAGTGAACGTTATTGCTTGCCAGTGCCCTCGTAAGCGTAGTGTCACGTGATGCTATGGCGCAGCCCGTTTCCCAAGGTCACGCACAATAGCCACAAGCAGCAATACTCGGATATCTTTTATGGTTTTACAGCTAATATGTTTTATACAGAGTTCGGGGACTTTTGAATCACCCTGTATAAGGAAAACTGCCTTGTGAATTTTTGTTTTCTATTTCTTTCCGCTTTTTTAGGAGGAATCCAGAAAAAGCATAGTCACCTCCAGTCCTTCCTCAAATTTTTCGAAAACATTACAGAGATTCTTTTGTACAAATCTGTATTTGGGAGAAATTTTCATACGTTAAGAATTCGTTTGAATCATGATATTTGGGTCATATTATTTTGTTCTGATATTTGGGTCATATTATTTTGTTCACTACTTCGATATAATTTTAACAAGCTCAACTGAGGGGCGGGAGTAATTAAGTAGAACTGAACTGGCATCCATTTTTCAACCATGCATTTTGACATTTTCTTGTTAACACTGATTCCCAGTGGCACAGTGGTCTAGCGACAGCTTATGACCATTCCTCCGAGATGGGTTTGAATCCTAATGAGGCAATGAATGTTGTGTTTGTCCCACGGCACTGGCTGTCTCCTTTCCCTGGAACCATTGAGCCTAAATCAGGGACGGGCGACTGCTTATAGCCCATTGAGTTGTTCACGGTGGTCGTTAAACTCCAATAATAATAATAATAATAATAATAATAATAAACACTGATTCGTCCATGAATTATGGGCTACACACTTCAATATCTCTGGGATATTTTTATGGCTTCCTCATCATATTTTGGGAATTATTTTCCTGGGTATTTTTTATTCTGCCACCCATAGTAAAATTTTGGATGTGCCACTAACACTGGGGCCCCAAAATACTCTCCAGCCCCCGGGTCCCCTGTCTCTTTTAATGGGCTCTGGGTGCAGATTAAACACAGAATCGCAGAACATAAAATCTGAGGAATTTGTAATACTAGTTTGCAAATCGGAGTTTGAAGGATCCAAAGCAAATGCGCGAAAACATTAAACAAGGGAATGTTAAATCGCCATTTCACTTGGTTACTGCTATACTGTATATCAGAATATGAGTCCATGATTGGAAAATGGCAAGTGATCATTGCAAGTTTCAAAATCCTGTAGTATTGTTAAGAGAATCCCTTCACTCTCCCTTTACTGTTCTTATATTTTTCTTTGGGTTTTGTCCTTTCCTTTCCATGACACTGTTTCAGCATCAATGCAGTCAAGCTCCATTGCTGACAGTGACAGTTTGGAATTAGAAAGTATTTTCTTACTCCAGCAGCGGGGCCGCCCCTAGAACGATGCACCTATTTATCCGCCCACCATCCACACTGAAGACATATTCCAAAGTGTCCAGAGTAAATTTCAGTGCTGCATGATTTTGATGTCTCGCTGTAATCACAGATATGTCACAGCGTAAGTTCCGGAATATGTCAGCTTATAATGCGCCGGTGGTTGTCAGGTGCTAATTTTTTAGATCTGAGATGAATATCAATGTCTCGCGGTTTCAGCAAAAGTGTCACTTATACGTTTCGATAAATTATGAGTCTAAGCAATGAAACCCTTCGGCTTCGGGAAACTTGTGCACACTGAATGCTTTCGCTCAGGTCTCTATTAATTTAAACGTAAAGTAAAAAGTAAAATTTCGGAAAAAGTTGCGCAGAGATGTTATTTGCAGACTAGAAAATAGGTAAATACAAAAACTGTGCTTTGAGACACTTATTAAGGTAAGAAAAGCTTGCGGGTGCACGAAAGGTTAGCGGATTTTGATTGAAATACGGAGAATCTCAGATATGCGTCTGGAGTACTATATCTAAACACTGGACTATTGATTTCATCAAACTAACGCTGTTGTATTGATTACATCAAACTGACTATATTTGAATAAGAGGTCAACTGCTAACCTAATTAGCCCTGATGGATTTTTTTAAACCCTTTAACTTTTCGCAGAATTATTGGGAGGAAAGTGTTGTTTAAGAGTCAGTACGTACCCTATGGCTTTGAAACATGGAATTATGCTTAACTGATGTTCACCAGTGCATTTAATGCATTAAGGGAAAAAAAGAGAGATTGTTCAATATTTAAGCGATGAGTTGTGGAATCAAATATCCCTTTTATCCGCCAGTTTAATAGTGAATTTTGAAAAAACAAAAAAAAAAAAAACAACAGAGAAAACAACAACTAATGGATGAAATTAATATAGACAATTGACGTTTATCAGGAACATCAAACAGAAATCTTCGATCTTTCCACGTTTATAAGTGAGTCACGGAAAAATTCTCACCAGCCGCCACCGAGAATCGAACCCAGGCTCTTACAGTTACGCGCCGGACATGCTACCGCTGCACCACAACGGCCTCAAATTCTCCAGCCTCACATACGACTAACTGCCAAACCACACGGCAGGTTGCTTCTTGGAGCCCCGCCCAATGCTGGGGGTTCACCAAAGATGGTAAGCAACAACTGAACAAATAACTAGGAGGCGAATTATTCATTATTAGGTTAGCCTCCTAGTTATTTGTTCAGTTGCTGCTTAGCATCTTTGGTGAATACCCAGCATTGTGCGGGGCTCCAAAGAAAGCAACATGCCAGGTGGTTTGGCAGTTTGTCGTATGCGAGTCTGGATAATTTCGAGGCCGCTCGGGTGCAGTGGAAGCATGTCTGGCGCGTAAATGGAAGACCCTGGGTTTGATTCCCGCCGGTGGCGGCTGATGAGAATTTTTCCGTGATTCACTTATAAACGTGGAAAGAGCGAAGACTTTTGTTTGGTAATGGATGAAATGTTTAACTCGACAGGTTTGGAACGTGGAATGTAGTTGTTTTCTGCGCGTGCCGTTTTTTTATAATCATATAAAAATAACGAAATCCAAATTTACTACGAGGGCCGTGGACGATATGGAGCTCATAACTTGAATTTCGTCCTTCTACATCAATTTGAAAATATTTCAAAATAATTCATTGAAACACTCAAACCTATAGCAGGGAAACTCTGATATGTTTAGACCAGTGTGTGCACGAAAAGGAGAAAAAATAGTTGAAGAAATCAGGTAGCTTTCGAACATAATGCTCTAGCATGTCTGATTCTAAATAATTACTGTGACCCTTCCGGTGTAATAATTTAATAATAGCTTTTAAAAATATTTGGGCAAAATATGAGAACAAAATTGAATAGTGGAAAACATGTTTCGTATTTTTCCATTCATCTGAACATTTGTCATAAAACCACAAAAGCCGAGAAATGCTATCTCTCACAACAGGTGGAGAGAAAAACATTTTCTCCCCGGGAAGGAGAAACCGAACACTGTTTACGTTGAAGTAAAAGGGATCCTGACAAAGTCGATAACTTACGTATTATATCCTTTGAGACGAAAAGCCTCCAGTTTAAGTCCGTTGACCTCCGCGTCATTTTCAGTCTTGTTATCTAATGCAAGCCTCAAAGGAGAAAAAGCAAGGTTTTACGTAGTCTTCACGGTCCAAAGCAACCGTTAAAAATGACTGCGCTACCTTTTTTACAGATGGATTTCCCTGAACGACTGAACTCTTTGAAAATATCCCATCTTAAGTAGGGGATGCTACAGAAAGAGGCTATTGTGCTGTTTTACAGACTGGTCATAGGTCTTCAACGTATGTCTAACGCATTGGGTCGGTAGATGACGACTGCACCTGCCGCCGCGAGCACACCTACAACATTCACATGTTCCGAATAGCATTTTAGTAACATGCACAAACAAAACACAAGTAGAAAGTGGAGATAGCAGTATGAATTTTATAATATTTCTTTAAGAGTTCCAAGACAGTAGGGTTTCATTCGTCTTTTTTTTTTTCCTCCGCCAAGCAAAAATGTTTTCATTCATTTTTGCTTAGCGGAGGATTGAAATATACACGAGCAAAAAAAAAAAAAATAAATAAAAAAATGAAAGTGTTATAATGTCAAATGTACTAATGTTCCAATATTTATTGGCATTTGAAATCTTACTGCTAAGGGTTTATGATAGCCAACAAAGCGTTCGTCATTGATATTAGAATAAAAATGATGTTTTCAATGTCATTTAGAAACGACGATAGTGTCATAAACATAAACGTATTTGCCTCCCTTACGGAAAACTGTATGTTATTGGAAGTAGTAAATGCCTGAAAAATTATTCTTATAAAGAAAACTATCAGACAGTAATTCTGTTTAGTCGGAATTTCGGAAGCGAAGATATGGGTGCAAACATAAATATACATTTCCACCACCTGTGCATCATGGAAAAGTAAAAAATGTACGAGGTACGTTTTCCATAGCAGACACTATCTGTCATAAAAAGGAATTACTCAGATCGGTGCTTTAGAAGTTAAAATAATCAAAGAAATAGAATATACATGTATGTCGGGTGATTATAAAATAAGAATCCCTATTCTAGGGGTCTCCAGAAAAGCGAGAAATGGAGATATCGTGACGAAACTTGGTAGGTAGATTGTCGACGGCATGGAGAAACGATTTAGGGGGGGGGGAGAGATTAGTTCAAAATTGCGCTGCTAGGAGAATAATGGCACTGCAGACGCATGAAAATAACAGGCATGTGTGTGAATTTACTGGTTATTGACAGCACAAACGTTTCACGATAAAATCTGCTTGATATGCTGGCCATCACAAGAGATTATCTGTGATGCACAACAGAAGTATCACTGCTGAAATACATTCAAGAAACTGCAGGTCGTTCTCGTTCACATAGGAAGTTGCGTATGCAAATGTTCCATCGAACATTCTGCAATGAACGCATAATTTCTCAAGAGTTTCTGCAATGAACGCATAATTTCTCAAGAGTTTCTGCAATTCTGGCCAGTTCGCTCGCCGGACCTTTCTGCTTCTGAATTCTGGATTCGGGGATACATGAAACACAGAGTGACTTTATCGGGATGGTATGAGCTCTCTCTCTCTCTCTCTCTCAGATCTGAAAACGAATATCAGACGCAAAGTGGCCAATATCGACCGCTACATGCTGAAAGTAGCCGCGTTACATGCCGTTCTTGGTTTGCATATCTTGTGATGCAAGGCTTAGCTACCGGTGGTTGGTATTTACAACCTGCGGTTCTAGGGTATTTACCTACTTTTTATATTTATAATAAAATCATGTCAAAAACCTGAAATGCGATTTTTGAACGATCATAATACTTTCCAATAACGGCGGTGTGTGTGTGAGAAAGTAGAAACCACGTGTTAATTGTGTGGAACTCGATGAGGCGTAATTTTGAACTCGAAGGAGCGTAATTTCAAGTCTCGCCCTCCTAGATGAGAAAAGCTTGTTACGGTCCTATTGTGATGACAAGCATATTGAGCAGATTTTGTCCTGAAACGTTTGTGCTGTCAATAAACGGTAAATCCACATACGTTTCTGTTATTTTCTTGCGTCTGCAGCGCCATTATTTTTCTTGCGGCTCAATTGCGAACTAACATCCCCACCCCAGCGTTAAATCGTTTCCCATTGCCCTCGATAAACTACCATCAAATTGCGTCGCGATATCTCCATTTCTCGCTTTTCTGGACAGTGGACAGCCGAGAATAAGGATTCTTATTTTGTAAGTTCTAACCACCCGGTATACACCATAGCTGCAAAACTGTAACTTTTAAAACAGAAGATGTGTTTCGTCATAGTGAAAGATAACAAACAAAAACGTAATGCAATGAGAATTCGAGAAGCAATGATATGGAATAAAATAAATATCGAGGTAAATAGTTACGTGCGTTTACTGCCTCTAGTGTCAAAATTACGCAATGTTTAAAGTATTCAACGTAAAAAAGAATGTTTCAAATCCGACTAACAGGTGCAAACACATGGTGCCCACAGACGAACGGATACTAACAGTACAAATTTTCACATAGCTGCTATAAAAAAAAAAACGTTAAAAAAATAAAAAAACTTAGGCAGTTGTTTACATTTTAATATTCTTCTGCTAACTGCAGCCAGTTTTTCAACAGAGCGCTGGGCACTAGAACACGGCTATTCATCTCTCGAAACATTTTGCATATATTTTTGAATAAAAATGCTATTGAAAAAATTCATTTTGTACTGTATACCCTATGCTACTTTAAAGATTGCAAACATTATCCACCTTAAATAAATAGCAGTTTTCCCACAAGGGTATGTGTACACATGTATAAACTTTTTTCTCGTGGGATTTCAGCATCTAAATGACGCATCTCAACAATTCTTTTTCCATCGCATAGTTTCCAATATGAATAATATTTTTCACGACTCTTCGGCCTTTTCATAATTCACAGTTCTACCTCCATGGGAGTTTGTATATATTTCTACTTGTGAGAGTATCTCTGATTCTAAAAATATGGAAAAATATTTTCTTCGTAAAATTCCCTTCACTATATGAAGAACACGTTTTGTACCCATTTTTTTTTCTTCCAAGGACGCGCTTTACCGCTACGGGGCGAAACGTTGTATCATGTTTCCCTCCTTATTTGTGCTTCTCATCGATAAGACATCAGCATTCCTAAGACTTTTCAGCTAGGCGCCAGTAATATATTGTATGCATTTAAAACAGGGAAAAAAAAAAAAAAAAAACAAGAGCAAACACGATATTTCCGTTTGCCGTGAGTATTTTTTTTTTTTTTGATGGCTCCAAGTATTCCTAGAGAATGTGAAGAAATTGAGAAATATTCTAAATTGGAAATTCTTTTAGAAAGAAATGTGCTGAGATTCCTTGCCTGCTTTCCTTTTTTTTTTTCTAATCCTTTGGTAAAGTTAACACCTTGGGCACGTGTTAGGAGAAATTTTCGTTTGTACCACAAAAAAAAAAAAAAAAAAAAATATTATGGAACATTAAATGGATGAAATTGGAACTCCGTTGATACCACAATGGCATGTTCCTTCCTTCTGTCGTAATGAAGTCGATTGTTTAACAATATTCTTGTCCAATCAAAACACCAGATTGAGTTTTCTTTCAGTATGTTTATAAATCACTTGGGATAGATAGATAACTTTGTAGTGCTATGATTTCATTCAGGAAAATAAATACAACCGAGGAAAAACGTCATTTCATTCCCTTGACAGGCACATCACCTTTTATTTCACAAGTTTCCGGGCTCTCATTTTCACTTTCCTTTCTTTCTGTGGAAAACCGTCATCGAAACCTGATTGGCCCAGGACTGCCGTTTGGTCCGCGACCGAGTAATTGATGATCTTTGCAGCCTTGTAAGTTTAACAACTCAATTTAGCACAGAGTCGTGAAAATTAGCTGCATGCGCAGTAGCATGGATAGCTAGCTCTAATTAACAAGGAATGCACTGGGGTCCGCTTTTTTTTTTTTTTTTTTCCGCTCCCAACGATGAGTAGATTTTGGGGAGCGAAACCGAAAAAAATAAAGTTAAATAGGTCCTGCAAACATATAATTACTTTTATCTCTTCATTAGAAAAGTGCGAAAGAGACAAGATCAGTAATTTAGAGCGTCTTCTCTCTCCTCTCAAAGGTTTCCGCCAAGAATTATTTCTCTTATTTTCAACCAACGTGGTTCGCTCCGAATGCAGATTCGAAAGCCTTTTAACCATAGCATAGTCATGAAATGAATTGATGATGTGATAAATTGATAAATTAGGCATATCTGATACGAAGCAGATGGTGATAGAAGTCATCTATCAGCTTTTACAAAACATTAATTTCAAAGCTTTCATTTTTCTTGGCACTTCCAAGCGGGACATTTGCGTCCGAGACATGTCTTTACACTCCCGTTGAAAAAAGAAAAAAAAAAAAAAAAAAAAAAAAGGAAACTAAAAATTGATCAGGTAGGAAGACAATGCAATACTTTGTTCTGTGACACTTGGGAGCAAAACCGTCTTAAATTGCCCTAAATCGGCTGGGAGAAATATTACTCTTAAGGCGAAATAACATTTGACCGATATTAAACTCAAAAATCTTAATAAAGGATCTGTGAGACTTACACATTGGCATGAATTTTCCCCGCGCGTTTAGTGCTTGTGAACTTCGAGTTCAGATATTTAGTCAAAATCAATCAAGCATCGCCTTTATTTGTGAGCAGTTCTACTGATTTCCGAACTGTCAAGGGACTGTCATCGTTTACCATCTAAGCACTTATCTATATTACGTTCCGTTCCTGAAGGTTTCTGTGAACCGGATAGTTCGCCATTCTACGTTCTTCTCTTCTTGTTGACAAGCCTTTTCGCAGACAAATGAATGGTAAAGAAAAAGGATGTCATTGAATTCTCGTTATCTGACAAAAAGATCTCACTGTTAATGCATAAAAGGTGTTTTAAGATATTTTGAAGAGCGTAATCAGTGGTTTTCAAAAACGTGAGGAATTCTCAGACAATAAGTGGAACGTTACAAGCTTCCCATGCTCTGCATAAAGAATTTCGTCAGTTCCACTTATAATAACAGAAATAATTTGAATAAATTCAAATATCTGGAGAGTCCACCGGAAGTTTCAATTGTAACGGAATGGATACAACAGCACGGTTTGTCGCAGTCATAACAGCTACGGCTCTAAGTTCAATTCGTGCTACTGCTCTAACGTGTAATAACTTAATAAGTTCACAGTCATCTGAACAACATGTTGGCACATATATCATATCCCGTCGGATTTTTATTTGTTTGTTTCGGGTCTAAAGGCTACCATGAGCAACTCATAGGGGTACAAGCTGTCGGGCTTCCAAAATTTAGGACCGCTGGTTCCAGGGAAGGGACAGAGTCATCGTCATCAGATAGACACACGAACGATTTGGAAAACTACTGGACTCCTGCGTAGCCCAGTGGGATGTCCTGGTTGGTAGTCACAAACGCTTCTGTGACAGAAATACTTGTTTTTTAGTTTGGTTTGGTTCAAAGTTTAACGACCACCATGAACAACTGCAAGGGTTATAGGCAGTTATTTATCCTTAATTTTGGGGCACTAATTCCTGGGAGAGGAGGGAGACAGATTGGTAAGACAAACGTGCTGCTCGAACCCAGTTCTGACGACTGGTCAGAAACTTACGCATCTGACTACTCAGCCACCGGGGGACCTACAACTTTTTCTGGGCTTTACAATCGTACCTGGTAAAAATCAGATCTGCCACCCCGATGGCGCATTGGTATGAACGCTGGCTTATGTCCATTCGTCCGAGAAGGGTCCGGGTTCGAATCCCGTTATGAATAGATGTTGTGTTTGCCTTACGGCTCTGGTTCTTCCCCTTCCCTGGAACCAGTGGCCCACAATTAGGGACGGGCGACAGCTTATAGCCCATCGAGTTGCTCACGGTGGTCGCTAAACCCTCCACCTAAAAAAAAAAAAAGTCCGATCTGAAATTTTAACGAAACAGTGTGACGATGCAATCTATGGGGACCATTGTAGAACTTCTATGGGACTGTTTCAGTTAATATATACTCAGAAGCCAGTTTATTAGGTAAACCTACACAGTATCGTGCTGCGACGACCTTGTCGTGCAGAACAGCCTGAATTCCTCGGGAAATAGAACACACCACATGATGGAAGCGTCGTGTAGGAATGTTATACCATGCAAAAATGATTGAGTCACGCAGTTGCTGAAAATTGGACGACAGCACATTATTGCAACGAATAGTGTGTCCCACCTCATTTCAGAGATGCTCAACGGAGTTTAAATCCGGGGACTGTGTTGGCCACTGAAGCAAATAAAACTTGTCGGTATGTTCCTGAAATCATTCGGTGGCACAAACGTTGTGAATTTGCGAGTTTTACTGCCGGACGTGTCCATCTGCTTGAAAATAAACTGTAGCCATAAAGGGTCGATTTGGTTGGCAACTTTGTTCAGATACGCAGATATCCTTTCGAGGAGTATCAAACGGCCCATTGTCTTCCAGGAAAATATTCCGCATACCTGTACGCTCACTTGTCACCGACATGTACAGAGTCTGATAGAATGGCTCCATGGGTCCGTGTTGCTTTCTTCAAATTCAGATCCTTCCATTCGCAAGATGCTAAAAGAGCCTTGATTCATCGATCCAGGTGAGCTTTCTGCAGTTCCAAACGGCTCAGTGTCGATGCTACTGCACCCACTGGAGGCTCTCTTTTGTATTTTGAGTTGACGACATCAGCACTCGACATGAATGTCGCCTGTTGTATCCCATTCACAATAAACTTCGATAAGTCGTTCGCTCGGAGATCACATTCCGCACACCGATATTGAATTCTGCAGAGATTTGTGGCCCATCTGTTCACTTGCATGATTCTCGCCAATGTCTTTGACCCTTCTGATCCTCCAGATGTTTTCATCCACACGATTGCTGATTGTTGAAAGCTTTTTGCGCGTAGCAAAATTCGTGGTAAATACTTTCTACAGTTATGCTTTAAAAGCCCAGGAGAAAGACTGTTAAGATGATTCAGGAATCGACACGCCCGACGATCGAGAATCTTCTCACGTTCAAAGTCTCTCAGAATCAGGTCACATTCAAAGTCACTAAGATCAGTTGTTTTACTCATTCTGACCCTCAATCGAAAGCTTTTGATTGTTTCTTGACAAGCTTGTATGCCTGATTTACACCACACACCGCGCTCATGTGATTTCTTAGGTGTTGGAGTGAGCCATTGAAGCGACGAGGAAAAGCGTACCTAATAACCTGGAATCTCAGTATATGTGTTTGGAACTTATGGTTTAAGTGCTGAGGAATTCGGTGCTCCCATTGAGCGGTTGGTTTGCCGTTTTCCAGATTGAAAAACTGGAAACCACTACAGAGTCACTGTAAAAAAAATTCTGAAATTCCTAAACCACTCTCAGTGTTTCTTTTCGTGAATTAACGAAACATACTGTATTTCTGATATAACCTTCTCCATGAAATGAAGGAAAGAAACCTGAATTTCACAGATCTTTTGTACTCGAAGAAAATTCTGAATTTTTTGAAACCTTTCCAAAGTTTCATCCGTATTTTAACGGAAAAACTCCCTTCTCACTTTTCCCGTATCCATATGACGAAAACATTCTGGTAACAGAAGAGATTCGCGGGAATATTTGACAAGGCTTAATTAACGGTTAAATTTCAATCGTCTGTCAAAGGAACTAATTTTGAAGTTCTGTTGCGAGATCGGATATTATTAGTAGCATATCGCATGAAATTTGGTTATTGTGGCACAGGATATTTCTTCTCCTTTTCCGCATTTTGTGAACCAGCCATTACACTGCCGGAAAGTGAAAAAAAAAAAAAACACCAAGAAGGAATTGGCGAACGATCATGAAATTTACATATATTAATGGTGTCGAGTTTACGTAGGTGTGATGTTAATTTCGGGATCAACCGGTGAGCGCTTGCGCCACAGCACGGCATAATATGCAAATTATCGTCGGTGGTATTTAAGGAGTACGGCGAAGTGAATGTAATCAGTCGTCGGCGTACGGACACGTGCGAAAACCCTGAAGAAGCTGCAATGCCTGGACATGGAAGACGTGTACGATTTCAGCAGTTATCGGACTTTAAACGAGGTCGTCTAGTCGGACTCCGCGAGGCCGGGTGGTCGTATCGTCGTATTGCGGAGCGAATTGGACTGGAAGTATTGGTGGTGGTACGATGGTGGCGTAGATGGTCCGAGGAACATTCCCACACGAGAAGACGTAGAACCGGGAGTCACAGACGGACGAATGAGCGGACCGATCGACGCATAAGAAGAGCGGCGTTGTCAAGCAGAACATCCACTGCGACGCAAATCCGAGCTGCCGTTGCACCTGAGGTGACAGTACGAACAATCCGCAACCGTCTACTGTATGCAGGACTACGTGCGCGTGTGCCTCTGGCATGAGTACCTCTGACTCCAGCCCACCGTCAGGAACGACTGAAGTGGTGTCGCCAACGTCTGCACTGGAGAACGCAATGTATAACGAAGTGAATTTCTCCGTCATTTTTATCCGCGCCAGGATTCGAACCCGGGTCCACTCATTCCGGAATAAGTTACTCTACCAGTAGAGCTACGCGGACATTTTATTCTGATTCCTATCTGCCTTTATGTCGTGTGCGTCCTTCTGGCAGGTACGTCACATCTCCTAGTACGTTACATCATCTCCCCCTTCTTTTTCTTTTTTTTTTTTCGAAGTGCTGCTCTTATTTTTCCTATCTCGCGGTGTGGAAATAACATCACACCATTGCAAGATTGTGAACGGTCGGGTCATCCGGATAGTTCGGGCGCCATTATAACGAAGTAAATTTCTCCGTCATTTTTATCCGCGCCAGGATTCGAACCCGGGTCCACTCATTCCGGAATAAGTTGCTCTACCAGTTGAGCTACGCGGACATTTTATTCTGATTCCTATCTGCCTTTATGTCGTGTGCGTCCTTCTGGCAGGTACGTCACATCTCCTAGTACGTTACAAATGGCGATCTGTCGTGTTCAGCGATGAAAGCAGATTCTGCTTGGGAGCCTCCGATGTCGGTATGCGTGTTCGCAGACGCACAGGGGAGCGTCTCCACCCTTCTTGCATCTGCCAGCGACACACAGGGCCTACACCTGGTCTCCTGGTGTGGGGAGCGATCATCTACCACTCCCGTACACAACTAATGTTTGTACCGGGTACGTTAAACAGCACCTCCTACATCAACAACATCATTCAGCCCGTTGTTGCGCCATTTGTAAGGTCGGTCCATCGTGGTGTTTTCCAGCAAGATAACGCACGCCCACACATGGCATGTGCAACGCAATATGCACTTCAGGGTGTGAGACAACTTCCATGGGCTGCATGTTCACCTGATTTGTTCCCCATTGAGCACGTGTGGGATTTTATGGGACAACGAATTATCCGGTCTCCACGGCCAGCCCCGACCATCCCCGATTTACGCGTCCAAGTTGAGGATGCTTGGAACTCAATACCCCAAACTTACATCCAACATCTGTACGACAGACTCCATGCCAGAATTGCACAGTGTGACGCAGTTCATGGCGGTTCAACCTCGTACTAACCATGTTACATGGAAGCAAATACAGCTGTATTTTGCCATAATGTTTTGATCACGTTATCCTCTGTATTCCGTTATTATGCTGTATAAATTTCGTTGGTATCAGACGTCTCCTTCTTGGTGTTCTTTTTTCACTTTCCGCCAGTGTATATTGTGTTACAGTAAGGCACCGGATATTTATATTACACTGGTGTGCAAAAATTAAGGACGAGGAGGAGGAGAAATTTACATAACAGCGGAACGAGCAGGCAGAACGGATCGAAAGACCACTCGGGAGATAGACTAGGGTCCGGTACAGTAGGGCATGCGCATATATGCAGCAGTATATACATCAGGGGGGAGTGTCGGAAGGGTATATAAAGCACACGGTCGGTGTACGCTCAGCAATTCGGTGAAAGCTATTGCACGGTGTACATCGGTTTGAACGACGTCGAGTTGCTGCCACCGTGTGATAAGGCCAACAGGCAATCCAGTAGACGACATCTGGATGACTTTACCCGTGGTCGCGTCATTGGAAAGTTGGAAGAAGGTCGAAGCGTGACTAGTGTGGCCGAGGAGTTCAGGATCGCTCACAGCATCGTTTCACGAGCTTGGAGAGCATTTCAAACGACAGGAACAGCTGTCCGAGAGTTTAGCAGTGGTCGTCCACGAGCAACCACGGCGGCGGACGACCGGTATATTGTCCTACAGGCGAGAAGAGACAGACGGCAGACAGCGGAAGAAGTCGCAAGGCACATGCAACAGACAACTGGACGTCCGTTATCGCGTTTTACCGAGACCAGGAGGCTGCACAAAGGTGGTCTTTTAGCACGACGACCAGTACGGTGTGTGCCATTAACGCCTGCTCATCGGAGACGGCGGTTTCTGTAGTGCCAGGAACACAAGAACTGGACACATCAGCAATGGGGTCAAGTTCTCTTTACGGATGAGAGCCAATTTAGTCAGACGAGCGATTCTGGACGTATACACATCTGGAGAGAGCAGAGAACACGCAATCACACCTCCAACATCATCGAAAGGGACCGGTTTGGAGGTTACGGAGTTCTCGTTTGGGGCGGTATCATGCTTAGTATCCGTACTGACCTCCACATCTTCCAAGGAGGTTCAGTCACTGGTGTCCGCTATTGCACCGAGGTTCTCCTGCCTCACGTGCGTCTGTTTAGAGGTGCTGTGGGTTCTGAGTTCTTCTTCATGGACGACAACGCTACACCTCATCACATAGTGGCTGTCGCAGAGCTGTTGGAGAGTGAAAATATTCAACGCATGGATTGGCCCGCAAGGTCCCGGACCTAAATCCAATCGAACACGTGTGGGACCTTCTCGGGAGACGCTTGGCAGCACGTCACCAGCCGCCAGCAACGATTCCGCATCTGCGATTGGCGCTACAAGAGGAATGGGCCGCGATGCCTCAACAGCTCCTTGACAACCTCGTCCTCAGCATGGACAGACCTTTTAAAATCCTAAAACGCAGTCAGGGGTGATCATATCCCCTACTAAAGACAGGATTTTTCTTGACAGCCGCCTGTCACATGGACGTTTCTGTCTTCTGTCCAGTTGTGCTCGAAGCTACCTTTTCAGTAAAGTGCCTTTGTATCCTTTGGATTCCTTGTTTGAACGGTTTTGCTCACTTGTCCCATATTCCTACATCTTGGGGATCTTATGGTATGATTTGAGTCGATGTAGAGCACTTCTGCACGACGTTACATTCTAAAAAAACCGTCGCGTCCTTAATTTTTGCACGCCAGTGTATTATACAGGAGATTGTACGATGTCTATGTATCAGTTTGTGGAATCCTTAAAACAAAAGCTATTATGGCTATCTAGAGTAAATTTTATATTTGAAGTTTTGTGAAATAATATCATAAAGCAGTACATTTAACCGGTAAACACTATAACTCGTGCATAAATACTAGTAATTAAAAAATCCGTCTTGTTGCACGATGATATTTATTCAGCTAAAAAAACGAAATCTATGTACAGGGTAAAAAACATGAGCACTTTCGGTGTCACAGTGACACCTTCATCAGATGTGATTTCCATCATGTAGTTACATGCTGGTCTTAAATACGTGGAGCATATGCATCATGGGAAAGGTAATGTCAGTGTCATATGATATACTAGATAACATGGTAGTCGAAAAAGCATAATTAGCTAACGAAAATTACTCAACAGAAACAATAGTTATTGTGCTGTCCTCCGTAATCAGATTGCTCCAGGGTTCAGGTAAAACACAAGGATAATAGTCATTGCAGCAACGTGTATTATAAGCCGAAATATAGGGGCTTTCTGTAAATAACAAGGGATAAACAGAGTTAGGTGTGTTTATGATCTTAGCGTTGTTCCAGTCTGGGATGGAATTTCCAGCACTTACAGTTCTTGCAAAAGAAGTGCTTTGGTGATTCATTTTTAGATCATATCTGTGTTCATTTAATGTCAAATCCAAATTTCTTTTGGTTGAACCCACATAATGATTATTTAGTTCACCAGAGGTTGTGACGAGCATAGGAATAACATATCCCCCCCCCAGTTTTTTCCTTTGTTGATTTTGTCACGATCGTTGCGGATAATGAAATATAGATTGCATAATCGTATTCCAAATTGTATTTTATGACGGGAGCATATGTTGGTAAGAAGGTTTACAATATGTGGATTGAAATCAACAGATCCAACATACTTTTTAGGCACTTGTTCACTAATTAAAGCAGTTGACATAGCAGACCGTATTTTATTGTGCACCCCCTTAACAACGTCACCCGGATAGCCATTGTTTTTAGCAAAGGATGATATCCATTGTAGTTCTTGAGCTCTGGCAAAACGGCTAGGAGAATATGAATATGCTTCTCTAAATAGGATATGCAGAGCAGAAATTTTATGCTGAAAAGTGTGGGCAGAATTGTACGGAATTAGAGTGGGTGTGGAAGTGGGTTTTCGATAAACGGCAAAAGCCAGGGAATTGTCACAAGGGTTACGAGTAATTTGAAAATCTAAAAAAGGTAAAACAAAATTATGTTCAAGTTCGATCGTGAGTTTGATGGAGGGGTATTGAGAAGACATAGCGTTGACAAACTGATGTAACTCATCTGTGGTATATGGCCAAATTACCAAGATGTCGTCAACGTAACGGATATAGAAACTAGGTTTTTGTGGGAATTCTTGTATGACTTTATTTTCAATGTGCTGAAGAAGAATTTCTGCTAAGACTGTAGATAAAGGTGAACCCATGGCTGTCCCATCGGTTTGTTGATAAAAAATGTTCTGAAATTTGAAAAATGAACGCCTTTTAATCAAACGAAGAGCATTCATTATGAAAGAAATATCATTAGCAGGAATGTTAGAATCAATGAGTAAAGCCTGAATTAACTGAAATGTAGCTTCCACAGGCACATTCGTGTATAACGAAACTACATCTAAGGACGCCAAAAAATAAGAAGTTGGTAGTGGCTGAATTAACTGTAACTTACCAATAGCTTGTGTGGTACTCTTTATTGAATAGGAAGAATTCACGGTAAATTTGGTGAGATAACTTGCCAAGGCTTTTTCCAAAGGTCGGGTGGGGGCAATGTAACCTGACACAAGAGGGCGAATAAGGTACCCTTCCTTATGTAGTTTTATCGACCAAATAAATCAGGTACATGGCAGCCGGGAGGTGGATTGAAGGCTTTTGAAAAGGTATCCGGAGGAGCTGAAGAATTCTTAAGGCGTATAACGAAGTAAATTTCTCCGTCATTTCTATCCGCGCCGGGGCTCGAACCCGGATCCCCTCATTCCGGAATAAGTCACTCTACCAATTGAGCTACGCGGACGTTTGTTCTGACTACTATCTGCCTTTATGTCGTGTGCGTCCTGCTGGCAGGTACGTCACATCTCCCCCCCCGAAAGAGGGCCGGAGGCATGACCCACGGATCAGCCGTGACCATGAGTCGTTGCAGGCAGCCATCCACTGTAGAACGTGCACTTGAGAACTCCCAGTCATTTTTTTTTTGTCGAAGCGCTGGGGAAGGGATTCTCTGATTTTTCCTATCTCGCGGTGTGGAAATAACATCACACCATTGCGAGATTTTGAACGGCCGGGTCATCCGGATAGTTCGGGCACCATTATAACGAAGTAAATTTCTCCGTCATTTCTATCCGCGCCGGGGCTCGAATCCGGATCCCCTCATTCCGGAATAAGTCACTCTACCAATTGAGCTACGCGGACGTTTGTTCTGACTACTATCTGCCTTTATGTCGTGTGCGTCCCGCTGGCAGGTACGTCACAGGCGTCTTAAAGCACTAATAGTAGCCCTGGTGGGGTCTCCTTCCACAGTTACATGAGGGACACTAGAAATGGCATTTAAATCAAAGTGATGTTGTTCAAAAAATGCTCAGTGCCATTTCTAGTATCCCTCATGTAATTGTGGAACGAGAACCCACCAGGGCTACTGTTAGTGCTTTAAGCCACCTTAAGAATTCTTCAGCTCCTCCGGATTCCTTTTCAAAAGCCTTCAATCCACCTCCCGGCTGCCATGTACCTGATTTATTTGGTCGATTAAAACTACATAAGGAAAGGTACCTTATTCGCCCTCTTGTGTCAGGTTACATTGCCCCCACCCGACCTTTGGAAAAAGCCTTGGCAAGTTATCTCACCAAATTTACCGTGATTTCTTCGGAAGGCATTGTGCCTCAATGGTTGATGTGCGCGGCTTGTAAAGACCTAGTCGACCTCGGTTCGCTACCAGCCGAAAGGATCATCTGGCGTAAGGGCTGAAGAATTCAGGGTTCTCAATTTTGCGAAATTTCTGTATAAATACGGAAAACTTGAAACGGAATTTTCTGAAATAAACAGAATTACTGACTACGGAAAATCTTTGAAAATACGGATTAAGAAAAATGGGTACTTTTAAAAACGGAAATTTCGTTAAGAGAATGACACTTTCAGGCAACTTTGCCGTGCGTTATTTTCAGAATTTGTTTGTGAATTCATACCACTTATTTTTTACAGTGTAGATGTAATTATTCCTATTCATTGTAGTTTTCTAAGAATGGCCCACTGACTCGCTCTGCGTTAATACACATTAAACATTCCTATGGAACTTTGCCTGAGTGATACATCGATAAGCCATTGTATTACGACCACCTACCTAATAAGCTGTAGGACCCCCTTTAGCCCACAAAACAGCGACCACTCAGCGAGGCATGGGTTCGATGAGGTGGCGATAGGTATTCTGGGGTATCTGTTATCATAATGTCAACAGCAGGTCCCAGTTCCCATACATTTCGGGTGGTGATGATTTGGCGCGAACCCGTTTTTCCAAGTCGAACCGCAAATCTTCGATTGGGTTCATGTAAGGGGAATTTGGAGTCCGGGGCATTAACAGAAAATCACCAGCATGTTCCTCGAATCACTCCTTGACGATTCTGGCAGTGTGGCATGGCGCATTATTCTGTTTGTAATGGCCATCACCAGCAGGGAACACAGTTGCCATGAATGGGCGAACTTGGTCCGCAACGATGTTCACATACTTGACAGCTCTCAGGGATTGCAGTATTGGGATAATGGGGCCTAAAGTGTCCCAAGAAAACATCGCCCACAGCATAACACCGCCGCCGCAGACCTGTTTCCGACCAACAGTGCATGCTGGTGTCATAGCCTCCGTTGGCATTCGGCGTATCCGCGCTCGGCTGTCTACGTGGTGCACCAGGAATCTTGATTCGTCAGACCAGGCCAATTTCTTCCAACCATCCACTGTCCAATCTCGATGATCTTGGGCCCACTTCATGCGTTGTTGGCGCTGACGTGCAATGTGTACGGGGACCGAGCATGGTCTTCGGCTACGCAGGCTCATGCGCAGAAGGTTGCGATGAACTGTGTGCTGTGACACATTGCCCTGATCACCACTGTTATAGCTGCAGGTGATTTATCGCACCTTGGTCCTGCGGTCGCTGTGAACAATGCGCGACAGTTCCCTCTGGCATCAATGAGCTGCAGAGGGCACACGGCTGGACGACGGTTCGGCGTTTGGCCATCTGTGCACCACTTTTGATACGTACTCACTACGTGGCACGTGAACAACCCACAAGCAGCGCCGTTTCCCTGATCGTAGCTCCGAGGTGCCGTGCCATCACAATTTGTCCCTCATCAAACTCCGATAAATCGGCAGCTTTTCTCATTCTGACTCCGAACACTCTACTAACCGAAAGCCAGTCCTCGGGTTGTATATATAGTGCTCTGTGAACTGCACCTGCGCCACCGTTTGGTCTCAACGCGCGCTTGTTTCCTTAGGCTGGGGGTGGTCATAAATAAATGGCTGATCGGTGTGTTTCCCAGCTTCTTGTGGGTTTTTGCTCATCCGTAATCTTGTGGGTTTTTGCTCATCCGTAATCTAATGTTTTAAGTGTTTGCTTCACCAGACACTTAGAATACAGCTTCGTCTGGAAACATTACAATTTCCAGAAGAATTTTGTAGACGCCGAAACATAACCACAGCAAATCTCGTACATAAGTTGCACCTTTTATGGAGTTGGGGTCAGTTACTTGTGAAGCACTTATCGCATTGTATTTGCTCTTCGTTCAGTTTCCAGAGGATTTTCTGATGGACTTTAGATGACTATATATGTGTGGTTACAGTTGTGTGCGAATCTGCCATGTGTTCTCCCCATTTTCATCACTAGCAAAAAATCAGTCACTTCTTGGGAGATTTAGAATGCTTCCGGTCTCCAAAAGTGTCTTCTGACACAGATAAACTCTGTTAGCCACATCGAACGGTACGTATCCTCTTCACTGTGATGACATATTCTGTCTCAAAGAACCAGTAGACTTACATCGCCTTTTACCAAACTTTCACCATTTCGAATTTTCTATCATTTGCCAATGTCGCACGAACTTTTGGGTAATAATCAATTTGGGTGGTTGTTCTCTGTCAAATGACACATATAGCAATCCAGTGAATGCTCTCATTCTTTTACAGGTAACAAAGTTTTGGTTCACCAGTGCACTTACACCACCTGTTGGTAAATTCAGCATTAGAAAATGCTGGTAATGCATGGATAATTTGGGTGACAATTACAGCTGTCAGATATCATATAAACATAAAGTAAAGAAATTCAACCCGACAACTGAAACCGCACATATACAGTTTAGCCTGGTACAAACGTAGATTTGCAGAATATAACGGGAAAACTTTCGAAAAGAAAAACTGAGATCGTGTGAATCACCTTTGCTATGGTATGAGCTGTCCGTTGTGAAACAGAATATTTTCAATATCTTTGATAACAAGCACAAGCAACATGCCGTCATTGAGTTCTTGACGAAGGAAGGGTGCAGGCTGTTCGACATCAACAGAAGGCTACAGAATGTTTACAGAGATGACACCACTGACAAGAGTTGTGTGCACAGACGGGTGAAGAAGTTTAAAGAAGGGGAAACCAGCATTGAAGACAAACCACGCAGTGGGAGACCATCATCTGCGACCACTGACTCGAATACTCAGCGAGTGGATGAATTGATTCACGCAGAGAGACGAGTCACAATCCGTGAGCTTGTTACACAACTGTACTCCAGTCACAATGCCATACAGAAGATGGCGGAAGACTTAGGGTATCGGAAAGTGTGTGCAAAATGGGTACCTCGGCAGTTTACACCCAATTTGAAGGAGAGAAGAGTGTAAGTTTGCTCTGGTCTGCTGGAAGCGTTTGAAGCCGATGAAGACACGTTTTGTTTTCCATATGGTGACAGAGGATGAAACGTGGGCGTATCTTTACGATCCGGAAACGAAGAATCAATCCATAAAATGGCGTCACACCTCTTCACCAAGACCTAAGAAGTTTAAGAGCCAACCATCAACATAGAAAGTCATGGTGACTGTTTGTTTGGATGACAGGGGTGTCATTCTTCTTGATTTTCTGGAACGCGAACTTACCGTGACCAGCGAGCGGTACATTGAGACATCAAGAAGCTTAGAGAAGCCATAAGGAGGAAGAGACCGAAGTAGTAGAAAAGGACCGATCCGAGCTTAAGCCGCAGCCCATAGACTTAACATTAGGTGTCGGCCGGAGCAGCCGGAGCCAGCCGGAGCAAGCTGCAGCCGAGCGAACGGAGGGGGCGTGGCCTGACGCAGTCATCAGGAGGATGCGGGGGTGTGGCATGGGTGAGGATGTAGGTGGCGCTAGTGTGTTGTGACGATGCTGATGTGCTGCCCCCTTGCGGTGCTTCTTGGAACTTTCGATGGATCTTTGATTTTGAGGGATGGCAACGCCCGAGTGGGAAAGGGGTTGGATATAGGGGGATGTCAACTCGATGTGCTGCCCCCTAGCGGTGCTTCTTGGAACTTTCGATGGATCTTTGTTTTTGAGGGATGGCAACGACCGAGTGGGAAAGGGGGTGGATATAGGGGGATGGCAACTTGATGTGTTGCCCCCTAGCGGTGCTTCTTGGAACTTTCGACTGATCTTTGATTTTGAGGGATGGCAACGCCCGAGTGCGAAAGGGGTTGGATATAGGGGGATGCCAACTCGATGTACTACCCCCTAGCGGTGCTTCTTGGAACTTTCGATTGATCTTTGATTTTGAGGGATGGCAACGCCCGAGTGGGAAAGGAGTTGGATATAGGGGGATGTCAACTCGATGTGCTGCCCCCTAGTGGTGCTTCTTGGAACTTTCGATGGATCTTTGTTTTTGAGGGATGGCAACGACCGAGTGGGAAAGGGGTGGATATAGGGGAATGGCAACTTGATGTGTTGCCCCCTAGCGGTGCTTCTTGGAACTTTCGACTGATCTTTGATTTTGAGGGATGGCAACGCCCGAGTGCGAAAGGGGTTGGATATAGGGGGATGCCAACTCGATGTACTACCCCCTAGCGGTGCTTCTTGGAACTTTCGATGGATCTTTGATTTTGGGGGATGGCAACGACCGAGTGGGGAAAGAGCACTGCGTAGGTGTTAGATATGATGATGCTTCTTGGAACTTTATTATTTCGATGGATCTTTGATTTTGAGGGATGGCAACGACTGAGTGGGGTCCGTTGGGAATTTCTGCATTTATTCCTGTGTTTTGCAAGCAAGATTTCTCCCCCTCTTCAATACTATTTTTCCCCCGGAGGAAATTTTTACGTAACGATGCTGAGGAATTTTCTTTCCAAGGGAATAAAAATGCTCCTAAGGTCTTAGCGAAGTTCTAACTCACGATGATTTGGTTTCCAAAAATAGTCAGGGGGTCAAATGGTTTTCGTGTACTACGTATTCCCTATATCATCATCATCATCATTGTCAACCATTATCAACCACTGCTGGACGAAGGTCTCTCCTGAGAATTGGAACAATTCCCTATATATATATATTTTTAAATTACTTTTACGTTATTTCTTCATGTGTTTTTATATATTTTTTGTATGTTTTGAGGGAGTTTTTTCGTGTAGATGTAATGAATTTTCTGGGGAACTTTTCTTTTTCCTCCATTCAATTTTATTTCAGACCATGAGACGAGGAAATGCTTCTTTAGAAATTATTTCGTTCTTGTTCGCAGTAATTACTGGACATAGACTTCATGTTAATTCTGAGTCTTTCACCCCTGCAATAATATTTTCTCGTAATTTTTTCGTATGTTCAAGAACTCTACAGATCTTTCCCAGTTAAAATTCTGCTCAAACAATATTTTCGGTCTTTATTTCCTTATAGCTTCCCAATTTCCGATATTTTTCTTCCTCTATCTTTGAAATTTCATTAAACTTCTCAATAGGTCAGGATTCTTTTTTTTTCTTGGACAAACTTATGAGTCCTTTTATTTACACTATCTTTTTTTTTTCCATTTCATTTCAGCAAACGATTATTTTAGATGCAACAAATCGTCAAATTTTGGTTTCCTTATATAGCATATTTTCCAACCTGCTTAAAAATATTCCTCAAAGCTTGCATGTATGTCAAATATACATTTTTTTTTATTCTTTCGTAGTTAGCCATACTTTTCGTGGACTGCCTCGACAGGAAAGCATTCAATGTCAAGACATACAATCTAAAACCTTTTTCTTTCGATGAAATTTGTATTCTTTGGGCTGAATATTTTCCCGTCTCGTCCGAAAAAACATTCATTCTAGAGGCAAAGCGACTAATTCCGTTCTTCCCATAAACATTATTTTTTTATTTATTTGATATTCAGAGTTGTATACATTTACTATCCAAAAAAGAGATATATTTAATGTAAAGGTATATTCTTCCAAGCTGGGGAAATATATGTATATATTAGTTCATTTCCAGTTAAAGGAAATGCATCTTTATATTTCAATATGAAAAAGAAGCCCTATAAGTGAAAGCTCAACCTAAAGACGGATAGATTGTTCACACTCTCTCTACTCTATGACATTTCTTTACTGAATGAACCATGACCTTTTTTTTTTCATGAACTGCTTTAAAATCTTCGTTCTCACTTTACTATTGTCAGATTCCATGTCCCTTCAGTTCTTTACTTATTCAATTTTAATTTATTAAGAGAGTAGAACTCTTTTAGGCTTTCGAAGTACTTTCAAGTCTTTCATTACGAAAATGTTCATTGTCATGAAAGAAGCCATAATCGAGATGATTTACTATCGTTTCAATGAAAGTGTTTACGCATTCATTGCTATGATGTCAGATTTCATTTTCTTATACTTCGAACAGAAATGAGTTTGAATCATTCGTCGAGAAAACATTTCTTTCATATATATATATATTTTTTTTTTGCCTCCGAATCAAACGAACTCAAAAAATAAGAGACGCACTTTAATATTTTTTTTTCCTCTTATGAGAGGAATACGGGAATATGATACCAAAATTAAAGAATAAAGAATATCGACTTTCCTCTCAACTCCTTACAACTACGTTTTTTTTTATTTTTTTTATTTTCAATAAGCTATTTCTATATTTTTACAACTGAATAGAATTATTTATTGAAAAATTCTAAGTAAGACGAAAAATGGTTTTGTTGATTTCCTAAGAGGATGATTTTGAAAATTTTCGTTTTCTGGTAACTGTAAAAATCTCATAGAATAACATGGTAAAACTAGCATGCATAAAAGACTGTTTTGGATCGAGTAAATTGAAAGAATTTTACAAAGTTCATTTCAGAAAAGTACATTCCTTCCTAGTGTCAAAAACGAATCACTTCGTTTTTTCTAAGATACCCTTTCGAATCTTATAAAAGTGCATAGGGTCAAAAACGATTTTGATGATTTTACTAAGATGACAGATTTCGGATTTCTTATGATAGAAAATACAGTGAATTTCCCATTGAATAACATGGGAAACTGCGAAATTTAAGAAGCACGTTTTCGTTCAAGTAAAATATTTTAAAAGTCTTTTTTCGAATCAGTTGAAAACAGACAGGGTGTGTTTCTGAACAGTTCATTATTTCCTAAAATCAAAACGAATCACTTCGTTTTTTTTCTGACGTGCGTTTCTGAAAGAAGTAAAAATAGTTTAGCTAGAAAATTGAAAAGATATTTTTATGAATCCTAGACTGTTTATTTACGTATAGCTAGAGGGGTCTTCAGTGAGAGCACTTATTCTCTTTTCAAACTAAGAGAATGAAGTGTAGTCAGTTTGAAATAAAAATTCAAACTCCCCTAAATTTAGCCTTTTGTCCTGGTTTCGACTCAATACTGTAAAGCATTGCTCTCAGACCAGTTGAATTCCTGGCCCTTAATGAAATACATTAAGCCTTTCCCTTAAAAATAAGCAATCTCTTCTTCAATACCAGATCCCCAATAAATTTCTTTAAGAGTTATTCATTCACCCTTTTACTTTTAAAACTTGAAGTTCATTATTATTTAACTCATTACAAAAAATGAAACTCATTCAT
This sequence comes from Macrothele yani, assembly GCA_039090855.1. Taxonomy (NCBI): domain Eukaryota; kingdom Metazoa; phylum Arthropoda; class Arachnida; order Araneae; family Macrothelidae; genus Macrothele; species Macrothele yani. The sequence goes on along the minus strand of CM077001.1, from coordinate 63,909,064 downwards.
ACAGAAAAAATATAAATGAATAAAAATAAATAAAGTAGTCCTAAAAAAGGACTGTTTTTCTGGGTCCCCTTCATACAGCTGCTCCATGGTCGGTATAAGGAATTTTTTTCTTTTTTGCCTGCTAATATCTCAGCACATTGACTTCACAGTCTCTAGCAAGTTCTTTACAATTATGCTTTCCAAGAACGCTTTGGACGGGACATGGTCTCCAGTGACTGCAACAAAAGATTCTGCTAGAATCTTGGGGTTAAGCAATGCAACGGCATCATCGAAATACTTTTGCCACTTGGATTCGGGGGTGGCATATGCACAGCTGTGGGCCGTGATGTTTGAGAATATGCGATTTGGGGGTTGGTGGCACTCCATACAATAATATAAGTTATTGACATGTTCCTGAAGGCGATCCCTTACCATGTCAGCAAGCATGATGAAAAACTCTTCATCTGAGATGGAAGCAACAGGGGAAGATGTCCTTGGATGGTGCAAAACAGCCTTTCTAAAGACAGGTCCAAATAGTAGTTGAGTAATGCTGTCCCATATTTTCCCACATTGATCAATAAGAGTTCCAAATTGTTGACAAGTCAGCTTTATCGGAACAGGATTCAATCGACGAAAACCATGAATTCTGGGGAAAGCACTTCTAACGTGTAACTGCCAGAAGCATCTAAGAGGGAAGGACAGCAGGAAACGATAAGTTCACGATTAATTAAGATGTCACAATTCATGCCTTGAATCCAGTGTGATTTTCCCATAAATTTTCGGAACGTTGAAGCTGACATTGTTATTCCATTCTTAGAAGGGTAGAAAGATTCTCCATCTTTCCTATAACTTCGAATATGAACTCGGACCGTGTTGTTAAAATCGCATACTTTTGCAAACGTGTTTTCTCCTAAATAAAAATGATGAGGTGCAAGATTTTTCATAGAAATTCTTGGGAGGATAACTTCTCCACACGATTTGGGCTTTAAAGGAACGGACTCATATACCCTCTTAGCGAGAGTAGCAGAAATTTCACCACTTTGCTTCATCGTGGAAATGGAATCGGTAGCGCTCAAAGCAACAGACAAAAAGGAAGTGACTCGTTTGAAGACTAAAGACAAACTGAAGGAACAGCTCTTATTCTAAGTCAAAACTGCGAAGAGGTTGGAGTTCGTCGCTTGTTTACTGCTTGAGAGGGAAAGAGCAGAGTCATGGGGAAAAGAACACTCGGTTATCTTCTTTCTAAAGGTCAAATTCAATCTAATGTTTGGAGCATTCTTTTGTCGAGGCAGACCATGACTCCAATACGAATTAGTTGGTGGCAGGATCTGTAGTAAAGTTCCAGATCTCAAAGATAAGGAAACTGGTTTAAACCCGTTTCGCTTGAAAACAAGAGTCTCTTTCCTGTCCGAGAGATACTGATGTAATACAAGACAAAGTATCTAATTCAGCTTCGTCATCACGGTTATCACCGATTTGATTATCACCATTTCTTATAAAAGTGCATGGGGATCAAAAAACGATTTTGATGATTTTACTAAGATGACAGATTTCGGATTTCTTATGATAGAAAATACAGTGAATTTCCCATTGAATAACATGGGAAACTGCGAAATTTAAGAAGCACGTTTTCGTTCAAGTAAAATATTTTAAAAGTCTTTTTCGAATCAGTTGAAAACAGACAGGGTGTGTTTCTGAACAGATCATTATTTCCTAAAATCAAAACGAATCACTTCGTTTTTTTCTGACGTGCGTTTCTGAAAGAAGTAAAAATAGTTTAGCTAGAAAATTGGAAAGATATTTTTATGAATCCTAGACTGTTTATTTACGTATAGCTAGAGGGGTCTTCAGTGAGAGCACTTATTCTCTTTTCAAACTAAGAGAATGAAGTGTAGTCAGTTTGAAATAAAAATTCAAACTCCCCTAAATTTAGCCTTTTGTCCTGGTTTCGACTCAATACTGTAAAGCATTGCTCTCAGACCAGTTGAATTCCTGGCCCTTAATGAAATACATTAAGCCTTTCCCTTAAAAATAAGCAATCTCTTCTTCAATACCAGATTCCCCAATAAATTTCTTTAAGAGTTATTCATTCACCCTTTTACTTTTAAAAACTTGAAATTCATTATTATTTAACTCATTACAAAAAATGAAACTCATTCATACAGAAAAAATATAAATGAATAAAAATAAATAAAGTAGTCCTAAAAAAGGACTGTTTTTCTGGGTCCCCTTCATACAGCTGCTCCATGGTCGGTATAAGGAATTTTTTTCTTTTTTGCCTGCTAATATCTCAGCACATTGACTTCACAGTCTCTAGCAAGTTCTTTACAATTATGCTTTCCAAGAACGCTTTGGACGGGACATGGTCTCCAGTGACTGCAACAAAAGATTCTGCTAGAATCTTGGGGTTAAGCAATGCAACGGCATCATCGAAATACTTTTGCCACTTGAATTCGGGGGTGGCATATGCACAGCTGTGGGCCGTGATGTTTGAGAATATGCGATTTGGGGGTTGGTGGCACTCCATACAATAATATAAGTTATTGACATGTTCCTGAAGGCGATCCTTACCATGTCAGCAAGCATGATGAAAAACTCTTCATCTGAGATGGAAGCAACAGGGGAAGAAGTCCTTGGATGGTGCAAAACAGCCTTTCTAAAGACAGGTCCAAATAGTAGTTGAGTAATGCTGTCCCATATTTTCCCACATTGATCAATAAGAGTTCCAAATTGTTGACAAGTCAGCTTTATCGGAACAGGATTCAATCGACGAAAACCATGAATTCTGGGGGAAAGCACTTCTAACGTGTAACTGCCAGAAGCATCTAAGAGGGAAGGACAGCAGGAAACGATAAGTTCACGATTAATTAAGATGTCACAATTCATGCCTTGAATCCAGTGTGATTTTCCCATAAATTTTCGGAACGTTGAAGCTGACATTGCTATTCCATTCTTAGAAGGGTAGAAAGATTCTCCATCTTTCCTATAACTTCGAATATGAACTCGGACCGTGTTGTTAAAATCGCATACTTTTGCAAACGTGTTTTCTCCTAAATAAAAATGATGAGGTGCAAGATTTTTCATAGAAATTCTTGGGAGGATAACTTCTCCACACGATTTGGGCTTTAAAGGAACGGACTCACATACCTTCTTAGCGAGAGTAGCAGAAATTTCACCACTTTGCTTCATCGTGGAAATGGAATCGGTAGCGCTCAAAGCAACAGACAAAAAGGAAGTGACTCGTTTGAAGACTAAAGACAAACTGAAGGAACAGCTCTTATTCTAAGTCAAAACTGAGAAGAGGTTGGAGTTCGTCGCTTGTTTACTGCTTGAGAGGGAAAGAGCAGAGTCATGGGGAAAAGAACACTCGGTTATCTTCTTTCTAAAGGTCAAATTCAATCTAATGTTTGGAGCATTCTTTTGTCGAGGCAGACCATGACTCCAATACGAATTAGTTGGTGGCAGGATCTGTAGTAAAGTTCCAGATCTCAAAGATAAGGAAACTGGTTTAAACCCGTTTCGCTTGAAAACAAGAGTCTCTTTCCTGTCCGAGAGATACTGATGTAATACAAGACAAAGTATCTAATTCAGCTTCGTCATCACGGTTATCACCGATTTGATTATCACCATTTCTTATAAGTGCATGGGGATCAAAAAACGATTTTGATGATTTTACTAAGATGACAGATTTCGGATTTCTTATGATAGAAAATACAGTGAATTTCCCATTGAATAACATGGGAAACTGCGAAATTTAAGAAGCACGTTTTCGTTCAAGTAAAATATTTTAAAAGTCTTTTTCGAATCAGTTGAAAACAGACAGGGTGTGTTTCTGAACAGATCATTATTTCCTAAAATCAAAACGAATCACTTCGTTTTTTTCTGACGTGCGTTTCTGAAAGAAGTAAAAATAGTTTAGCTAGAAAATTGGAAAGATATTTTTATGAATCCTAGACTGTTTATTTACGTATAGCTAGAGGGGTCTTCAGTGAGAGCACTTATTCTCTTTTCAAACTAAGAGAATGAAGTGTAGTCAGTTTGAAAAAAAAAATTCAAACTCCCCTAAATTTAGCCTTTTGTCCTGGCTTCGACTCAATACTGTAAAGCATTGCTCTCAGACCAGTTGAATTCCTGGCCCTTAATGAAATACATTAAGCCTTTCCCTTAAAAATAAGCAATCTCTTCTTCAATACCAGATCCCCAATAAATTTCTTTAAGAGTTATTCATTCACCCTTTTACTTTTAAAACTTGAAGTTCATTATTATTTAACTCCTTACAAAAATGAAACACATTCACTCTTTTACTTTTAAAACTTGAAATTCATTATTATTTAACTCCTTACAAAAAATGAAACACATTCACACTTTTACTTTTAAAATTATAGAAAAATAGATGCATTCTCCCACTATAAATTTTTTTCCCTACCTCCTTCCCCGTTCCTTAAACCAAAAATTTAAGATAGTTCTAAAAAGAACTTTTTAGTTCTAAAAAGAACTTTTTAGTTCTAAAAAGAACTTTTTTTTTCTCTGATGTCTCCTCAATACATGTTTTTCACAGAACGCAGCAAGTCCTTTCCATATATTCCTTCCAAGAAGGCTTTGGATGGGATATTCTCACCAACGGTTTCAGCGAAGGAATCCGCTAAAGTCTTGGGGTCTAGCATTGCTACGGTCTCCTTGAAGTGTTCTTTAAACTTCGATTGGGGGTGGCATCAGTACATCTGTGGCCCATGAGGCTTTCAAGCATGCGATCCGGATTAAGGTGGCACTGAATACAATAGAATAATTTTTCAGCATGCCCCTGAACGAGATCCGACACCACTTCAATAAGCATGAAGTAATACTCTTCGTTCGTTAGTGGAGAGGAAGGAACGGGGGTGGAATCCTCTGATGAAGCAAAACGCCCTTTGCAAAAACTGGACCAAATAGTAGAATAGTAATGCTGGTCCATATCTTCTCACATTGATCAGCGAGAGCTTCAAATTGTTCCCCATTCAGTTTGATGGAATTAGGGTTCAGTCGACGAAATCCATTGATCCGAGGGGAAAGCACCTCAAATATATAAGTGTGAGGTCCGTCCAAAGAAGGAGAGGCAGAAATAATTAGTTCTCTGTTGATTAGCATATCTTCATTTTCTCCATGCAACCAACGGACTTTTCTCATAAACTGAGGGAAGGTCAGAGCTGTCATGGTGATTCCATTCTTGGTGGGGAAAAAAGATTCCTGTTCATTCCTGTATCTTCTTACATGAACTCTGATTTGAATTGGGAATTTCTTTGAATGATATCATCCCTCATCATTTCCATTTAGGGGGTAACGCATTCGTGAAAGTGTCTGATTTCCATAATACAATCAGAGTTCATGTAAGAAGATACAGGAATGAACAGGAATCTTTTTCCCCACCAAGAATGGAATCACCATGACAGCTCTGACCTTCCCTCAGTTTATGAGAAAAGTCCGTTGCATGGAGAAAATGAAGATATGCTAATCAACAGAGAACTAAATATTTCTGCCTCTCCTTCTTTGGACGGACCTCACACTTATATATTTGAGGTGCTTTCCCTCGGATCAATGGATTTCGTCGACTGAACCCTAATTCCATCAAACTGAATGGGGAACAATTTGAAGCTCTCGCTGATCAATGTGAGAAGATATGGACCAGCATTACTATTCTACTATTTGGTCCAGTTTTTGCAAAGGGCGTTTTGCTTCATCAGAGGATTCCACCCCCGTTCCTTCCTCTCCACTAACGAACGAAGAGTATTACTTCATGCTTATTGAAGTGGTGTCGGATCTCGTTCAGGGGCATGCTGAAAAATTATTCTATTGTATTCAGTGCCACCTTAATCCGGATCGCATGCTTGAAAGCCTCATGGGCCACAGATGTACTGATGCCACCCCCCAATCGAAGTTTAAAGAACACTTCAAGGAGACCGTAGCAATGCTAGACCCCAAGACTTTAGCGGATTCCTTCGCTGAAACCGTTGGTGAGAATATCCCATCCAAAGCCTTCTTGGAAGGAATATATGGAAAGGACTTGCTGCGTTCTGTGAAAAACATGTATTGAGGAGACAGCAGAGAAAAAAAGTTCTTTTTAGAACTAAAAAAGTTCTTTTTAGAACTAAAAAAAGTTCTTTTTAGAACTATCTTAAATTTTTGGTTTAAGGAACGGGGAAGGAGGTAGGAAAAAATTTATAGTGGGAGAATGCATCTATTTTTCTATAATTTTAAAAGTAAAAGTGTGAATGTGTTTCATTTTTGTGAGGAGTTAAATAATAATGAATTTCAAGTTTTAAAAGTAAAAGAGTGAATGTGTTTCATTTTTGTAAGGAGTTAAATAATAATGAACTTCAAGTTTTAAAAGTAAAAGGGTGAATGAATAACTCTTAAAGAAATTTATTGGGGATCTGGTATTGAAGAAGAGATTGCTTATTTTTAAGGGAAAGGCTTAATGTATTTCATTAAGGGCCAGGAATTCAACTGGTCTGAGAGCAATGCTTTACAGTATTGAGTCGAAACCAGGACAAAAGGCTAAATTTAGGGGAGTTTGAATTTTTTTTTCAAACTGACTACACTTCATTCTCTTAGTTTGAAAAGAGAATAAGTGCTCTCACTGAAGACCCCTCTAGCTATACGTAAATAAACAGTCTAGGATTCATAAAAATATCTTTCCAATTTTCTAGCTAAACTATTTTTACTTCTTTCAGAAACGCACGTCAGAAAAAAACGAAGTGATTCGTTTTGATTTTAGGAAATAATGATCTGTTCAGAAACACACCCTCTCTGTTTTCAACTGATTCGAAAAAGACTTTTAAAATATTTTACTTGAACGAAAACGTGCTTCTTAAATTTCGCAGTTTCCCATGTTATTCAATGGGAAATTCACTGTATTTTCTATCATAAGAAATCCGAAATCTGTCATCTTAGTAAAATCATCAAAATCGTTTTTTGATCCCCATGCACTTTTATAAGAAATGGTGATAATCAAATCGGTGATAACCGTGATGACGAAGCTGAATTAGATACTTTGTCTTGTATTACATCAGTATCTCTCGGACAGGAAAGAGACTCTTGTTTTCAAGCGAAACGGGTTTAAACCAGTTTCCTTATCTTTGAGATCTGGAACTTTACTACAGATCCTGCCACCAACTAATTCGTATTGGAGTCATGGTCTGCCTCGACAAAAGAATGCTCCAAACATTAGATTGAATTTGACCTTTAGAAAGAAGATAACCGAGTGTTCTTTTCCCCATGACTCTGCTCTTTCCCTCTCAAGCAGTAAACAAGCGACGAACTCCAACCTCTTCTCAGTTTTGACTTAGAATAAGAGCTGTTCCTTCAGTTTGTCTTTAGTCTTCAAACGAGTCACTTCCTTTTTGTCTGTTGCTTTGAGCGCTACCGATTCCATTTCCACGATGAAGCAAAGTGGTGAAATTTCTGCTACTCTCGCTAAGAAGGTATGTGAGTCCGTTCCTTTAAAGCCCAAATCGTGTGGAGAAGTTATCCTCCCAAGAATTTCTATGAAAAATCTTGCACCTCATCATTTTTATTTAGGAGAAAACACGTTTGCAAAAGTATGCGATTTTAACAACACGGTCCGAGTTCATATTCGAAGTTATAGGAAAGATGGAGAATCTTTCTACCCTTCTAAGAATGGAATAACAATGTCAGCTTCAACGTTCCGAAAATTTATGGGAAAATCACACTGGATTCAAGGCATGAATTGTGACATCTTAATTAATCGTGAACTTATCGTTTCCTGCTGTCCTTCCCTCTTAGATGCTTCTGGCAGTTACACGTTAGAAGTGCTTTCCCCAGAATTCATGGTTTTCGTCGATTGAATCCTGTTCCGATAAAGCTGACTTGTCAACAATTTGGAACTCTTATTGATCAATGTGGGAAAATATGGGACAGCATTACTCAACTACTATTTGGACCTGTCTTTAGAAAGGCTGTTTTGCACCATCCAAGGACTTCTTCCCCTGTTGCTTCCATCTCAGATGAAGAGTTTTTCATCATGCTTGCTGACATGGTAAGGGATCGCCTTCAGGAACATGTCAATAACTTATATTATTGTATGGAGTGCCACCAACCCCCAAATCGCATATTCTCAAACATCACGGCCCACAGCTGTGCATATGCCACCCCCGAATCCAAGTGGCAAAAGTATTTCGATGATGCCGTTGCATTGCTTAACCCCAAGATTCTAGCAGAATCTTTTGTTGCAGTCACTGGAGACCATGTCCCGTCCAAAGCGTTCTTGGAAAGCATAATTGTAAAGAACTTGCTAGAGACTGTGAAGTCAATGTGCTGAGATATTAGCAGGCAAAAAAGAAAAAATTCCTTATACCGACCATGGAGCAGCTGTATGAAGGGGACCCAGAAAAACAGTCCTTTTTTAGGACTACTTTATTTATTTTTATTCATTTATATTTTTTCTGTATGAATGAGTTTCATTTTTTGTAATGAGTTAAATAATAATGAATTTCAAGTTTTTAAAAGTAAAAGGGTGAATGAATAACTCTTAAAGAAATTTATTGGGGATCTGGTATTGAAGAAGAGATTGCTTATTTTTAAGGGAAAGGCTTAATGTATTTCATTAAGGGCCAGGAATTCAACTGGTCTGAGAGCAATGCTTTACAGTATTGAGTCGAAACCAGGACAAAAGGCTAAATTTAGGGGAGTTTGAATTTTTATTTCAAACTGACTACACTTCATTCTCTTAGTTTGAAAAGAGAATAAGTGCTCTCACTGAAGACCCCTCTAGCTATACGTAAATAAACAGTCTAGGATTCATAAAAATATCTTTTCAATTTTCTAGCTAAACTATTTTTACTTCTTTCAGAAACGCACGTCAGAAAAAAAACGAAGTGATTCGTTTTGATTTTAGGAAATAATGAACTGTTCAGAAACACACCCTGTCTGTTTTCAACTGATTCGAAAAAGACTTTTAAAATATTTTACTTGAACGAAAACGTGCTTCTTAAATTTCGCAGTTTCCCATGTTATTCAATGGGAAATTCACTGTATTTTCTATCATAAGAAATCCGAAATCTGTCATCTTAGTAAAATCATCAAAATCGTTTTTGACCCTATGCACTTTTATAAGATTCGAAAGGGTATCTTAGAAAAAACGAAGTGATTCGTTTTTGACACTAGGAAGGAATGTACTTTTCTGAAATGAACTTTGTAAAATTCTTTCAATTTACTCGATCCAAAACAGTCTTTTATGCATGCTAGTTTTCCCATGTTATTCTATGAGATTTTTACAGTTACCAGAAAACGAAAATTTTCAAAATCATCCTCTTAGGAAATCAACAAAACCATTTTTCGTCTTACTTAGAATTTTTCAATAAATAATTCTATTCAGTTGTAAAAATATAGAAATAGCTTATTGAAAATAAAAATAATAAAAAAAAACGTAGTTGTAAGGAGTTGAGAGGAAAGTCGATATTCTTTATTCTTTAATTTTGGTATCATATTCCCGTATTCCTCTCATAAGAGGAAAAAAAAATATTAAAGTGCGTCTCTTATTTTTTGAGTTCGTTTGATTCGGAGGCAAAAAAAATATATATATATATATGAAAGAAATGTTTTCTCGACGAATGATTCAAACTCATTTCTGTTCGAAGTATAAGAAAATGAAATCTGACATCATAGCAATGAATGCGTAAACACTTTCATTGAAACGATAGTAAATCATCTCGATTATGGCTTCTTTCATGACAATGAACATTTTCGTAATGAAAGACTTGAAAGTACTTCGAAAGCCTAAAAGAGTTCTACTCTCTTAATAAATTAAAATTGAATAAGTAAAGAACTGAAGGGACATGGAATCTGACAATAGTAAAGTGAGAACGAAGATTTTAAAGCAGTTCATGAAAAAAAAAAGGTCATGGTTCATTCAGTAAAGAAATGTCATAGAGTAGAGAGAGTGTGAACAATCTATCCGTCTTTAGGTTGAGCTTTCACTTATAGGGCTTCTTTTTTCATATTGAAATATAAAGATGCATTTCCTTTAACTGGAAATGAACTAATATATACATATATTTCCCCAGCTTGGAAGAATATACCTTTACATTAAATATATCTCTTTTTTGGATAGTAAATGTATACAACTCTGAATATCAAATAAATAAAAAAATAATGTTTATGGGAAGAACGGAATTAGTCGCTTTGCCTCTAGAATGAATGTTTTTTCGGACGAGACGGGAAAATATTCAGCCCAAAGAATACAAATTTCATCGAAAGAAAAAGGTTTTAGATTGTATGTCTTGACATTGAATGCTTTCCTGTCGAGGCAGTCCACGAAAAGTATGGCTAACTACGAAAGAATAAAAAAATGTATATTTGACATACATGCAAGCTTTGAGGAATATTTTTAAGCAGGTTGGAAAATATGCTATATAAGGAAACCAAAATCTGACGATTTGTTGCATCTAAAATAATCGTTTGCTGAAATGAAATGGAAAAAAAAAAAAGATAGTGTAAATAAAAGGACTCATAAGTTTGTCCAAGAAAAAAAAAGAATCCTGACCTATTGAGAAGTTTAATGAAATTTCAAAGATAGAGGAAGAAAAATATCGGAAATTGGGAAGCTATAAGGAAATAAAGACCGAAAATATTGTTTGAGCAGAATTTTAACTGGGAAAGATCTGTAGAGTTCTTGAACATACGAAAAAATTACGAGAAAATATTATTGCAGGGGTGAAAGACTCAGAATTAACATGAAGTCTATGTCCAGTAATTACTGCGAACAAGAACGAAATAATTTCTAAAGAAGCATTTCCTCGCCTCATGGTCTGAAATAAAATTGAATGAAGGAAAAAGAAAAGTTCCCCAGAAAATTCATTACATCTACACGAAGAAACTCCCTCAAAACATACAAAACATATATAAAAACACATGAAGAAATAACGTAAAAGTAATTTAAAAATATATATATATAGGGAATTGTTCCAATTCTCAGGAGAGACCTTCGTCCAGCAGTGGTTGATAATGGTTGACAATGATGATGATGATGATATAGGGAATACGTAGTACACGAAAACCATTTGACCCCCTGACTATTTTTGGAAACCAAATCATCGTGAGTTAGAACTTCGCTAAGACCTTAGGAACATTTTTATTCCCTTGGAAAGAAAATTCCTCAGCATCGTTACGTAAAAATTTCCTCCGGGGTAAAAATAGTATTGAAGAGGGGGAGAAATCTTGCTTGCAAAACACAGGAATAAATGCAGAAATTCCCAACGGACCCCACTCAGTCGTTGCCATCCCTCAAAATCAAAGATCCATCGAAATAATAAAGTTCCAAGAAGCATCATCATATCTAACACCTACGCAGTGCTCTTTCCCCACTCGGTCGTTGCCATCCCCCAAAATCAAAGATCCATCGAAAGTTCCAAGAAGCATCGCTAGGGGGTAGTACATCGAGTTGGCATCCCCCTATATCCAACACCTTTCCCACTCGGCCGTTGCCATCCCTCAAAATCAAAGATCAATCGAAAGTTCCAAGAAGCACCGCTAGGGGGCAGCACATCGAGTTGACATCCCCCTATATCCAACCCCTTTCCCACTCGGCCGTTGCCATCCCTCAAAATCAAAGATCAATCGAAAGTTCCAAGAAGCACCGCTAGGGGGCAGCACATCGAGTTGACATCCCCCTATATCCAACCCCTTTCCCACTCGGGCGTTGCCATCCCTCAAAATCAAAGATCAATCGAAAGTTCCAAGAAGCACCGCTAGGGGTAGTACATCGAGTTGGCATCCCCCTATATCCAAACCCTTTCGCACTCGGGCGTTGCCATCCCTCAAAATCAAAGATCAGTCGAAAGTTCCAAGAAGCACCGCTAGGGGGCAACACATCAAGTTGCCATTCTCCTATATCCACCCCTTTCCCACTCGGTCGTTGCCATCCCTCAAAAACAAAGATCCATCGAAAGTTCCAAGAAGCACCGCTAGGGGGCAGCACATCGAGTTGACATCCCCCTATATCCAACCCCTTTCCCACTCGGGCGTTGCCATCCCTCAAAATCAAAGATCAATCGAAAGTTCCAAGAAGCACCGCTAGGGGTAGTACATCGAGTTGGCATCCCCTATATCCAACCCCTTTCGCACTCGGGCGTTGCCATCCCTCAAAATCAAAGATCAGTCGAAAGTTCCAAGAAGCACCGCTAGGGGGCAACACATCAAGTTGCCATCCCCCTATATCCACCCCCTTTCCCACTCGGTCGTTGCCATCCCTCAAAAACAAAGATCCATCGAAAGTTCCAAGAAGCACCGCTAGGGGGCAGCACATCGAGTTGACATCCCCCTATATCCAACCCCTTTCCCACTCGGGCGTTGCCATCCCTCAAAATCAAAGATCAATGGAAAGTTCCAAGAAGCACAGCTAGGGGGTAGTACATCGAGTTGGCATCCCCCTATATCCAACCCCTTTCACACTCGGGCGTTGCCATCCCACAAAATCAAAGATCCATCGAAAGTTCCAAGAAGCACCGCAAGGGGGCAGCACATCAGCATCGTCACAACACACTAGCGCCACCTACATCCTCACCCATGCCACACCCCCGCATCCTCCTGATTACTGCGTCAGGCCACGCCCCCTCCGTTCGCTCGGCTGCAGCTTGCTCCGGCTGGCTCCGGCTGCTCCGGCCGACACCTAATGTTAAGTCTATGGGCTGCGGCTTAAGCTCGGATCGGTCCTTTTCTACTAATGACCGAACAAGAATCTGAAAAAGATCCACATTCACCAAGACAATGCGAGACCACACACATCTTTGGCAACAAATCAGGCGATCAGAAAATTAGGCTGGTTGGTGGATCATCCACCGTACAGCCCAGATCTGGCGCCCTCCGACTTCCACCTGTTCGGTCCAATGAAGGACAGTCTCCGGGGACAACGATTTAATGACAAAGACGAGGTGAAAGTGGCTGTGAAGAAGTGGGTACAACAGTCCACATCTGAATTTTTTCAAAGATGATTCGAGAGTTGGGTTTAACGATGACGCAAATGCATCGCTTTTGATGGAGACTATGTTGAGTAGTACCTTTGTATACTCAACATAGTCTCCATCACAAGCGATGCATTTGCGTTACTCTACCAGCATGTGCAGTTTGAATGACTAAAAGTTACGCCCACTTTTGCTTTGCTTTCGGTACAACCCTAGTATGCATACAATGCATATATAGTATATAGATTGAATGTGACATATACACCACTGAACAGACAAAACATTAGAGATACCTACCTAACAGCGTGTTGGTGTTCCTCTAGCGTGAATAAAACCCTGTACACTCTGAGGCATCGACTCCACCAGATGCCGGAAGGTTTCCGGAGGTAATGCCAGCCTTGTCCATTGTCCACAACTCCGCCCGAGACGTCGGTTCAGGAAACATGGATCTGATGATCCGCTCCACGGCACCCCAGAGAACTTCTACAGGGTTTAAATTCGGGGACCGTGCGGGCCACTGGATGTTTCCATATACTCAGATGAGTGCTCCTCGAGCCATGCCTGGGTGGTTTCTGCCCGGTGGAGAGACGCATTGTCCTGCTGGAACAGACCATCGGCCACAGGATGCGCGAAGGCCATAAGAGCGTATAGGTGATCAGCCAGTACATTATGGTAGCACCTAGCGGTTAAGGACCTCACCAGACACACTAAGAAACCTAACGTGTCCCATGAGAAGGCTCTCCAAAACATCACGGAGCCACCACCGCCTTGAATAGAACCGATCTGCCACGAAGGAGTTATTGCCTCATGCTGTCGACGCCAAAACCGGACCATCTCGTAAGCTAGGAGCAGCTGAAAACTGGATTCATCTGACCATACGAAGAGGCGCCACTTTGCGTAGGTCCAGTTTTTGATATTCCCGACACCAGACGAGGCATAATGTCTTACGACGAGAAGTCAACAATGGCAGACGAGTAGGGCATCGGCTCCAGTAGCCCACGGTATGCAGCGTGCTCCGTACCGTTCTTTCGCTGACGCTTCTTGGGCCTCCGACATTTAACCTGGATGTGATTTGCGCCGCCTTTACCAAACGGACGGTCGGTATGAGCCTGGATAGTCTACGTCGATCCCGGTCATGGCCATCAATGGCATGTGGTTGAGAACCGCTTGCTCTCTGGGAGCTGGTAGGTCCGTCGATGGCATACTCGCGGTACACCCTTGATACGGTTGCCCTCTGAAGTCCTAAGGATCTTACCACTTGGGCGATAAAAGGACTCATTTGTCTTGCGCTGACAATGCGTCCACGTTTACCCATGTTCATCGATTGCGATGCACTGTAAGGCAGCCCTGCTGCCCGCCTATTTGTCGCCTGCGTTCGTTTTGGGTGTGTTCCACTCTGCGTGGGGATGTTAGTGTCAAATGTCCATCACCCCTATCTCCAAGTTTTTGTCTACTCAGTGTATATACGGAAATACATTATAATGCTTATGGACAGATGGGAGAACGGAAGAACTGCGTTATACTATAACCATATGACATTATTTTCTACAAAACGACGTGCTAAATCATGTACAAAGTGTTTGCAGTACCTCTCGGTCTGTCCGTCCGTATGTGTGTAGGAAATCTCTGTACAAATGGATTGAATTCAAATAATTCTTGTTGCATTCAAAAGCCGAAAGCTCAAGAACGATAATCTTTGCATTTTCCACTTTTCCAGTTCCAGGGTTTTCTCAGAAGATGACATGGAAGTATATTCGTGGTGAATACTAGATGGAAAAAAATATCTTTATCTTGGGTAGTGGAACCACAGAAAAAACTTTCCATTATAGACCCTACGGTGTACGGTTAACTGTTTTTTTTTTTTTTTTTTTTTTGAAAAAAACATTGTAAGAACGGACACATTAACGATGTTAATTCATTTCAATGATAAACATTATGTGGGGTTTTTTTGACCAAAGAAAACATCGCAAGTTCCCCAAAATGGCGACAGAGAGTTCGCAAATATGTTTAATCCTTTTTTTTTGTGAAGTCAAGATGTATGACAAAAGACTTCAGGTTCTCACGCCTTAGAAAGAGCCAGGACTTGTTCTACGAACTGAGAATATCGCCAAGGACGCTGTGACTTTCACAGATACATTGTTCATTTTCACTTGGCGCCTGCAAGTCTGAAATCCAGACATACTCTTTTGTATAATTATAACAATGTGTATTGTATTGCTACGGATGTACTACGGTGGCAGGATTGCTTTCTTGGTAGAAGGTACTCACGAATGTATGGCCTGAGGATAGGCGAGGAACGCGCAAGGTAGATTTAAAGGTCCGGGAGCCCGATTCCCGGAAAGCGACGAGGGGCGGGGCAGGTGAAGGGCGCGAGAGGTGACACGTGGCCAGAGAAGAGAGCAGCATGGACCGGCCAGCAGAGTTGAAGGCCAGCGCCATCGCCCTTGAAAGAGGAGCAGCGTGAAGGGGGGGCGAAGAGGTCACTCCGACACGATCTGCTCGTCAGTCTATCTTCGGAAAGCGGAGGTGATAGTCCTCCGGTAGAAAGGAACGCGTTTGCGTTGATGGTACGGTGGATTCTCGCAGTTCACGGTGAATGAGCGGGCACCGACCCTAGAAGAGGTAAGTCGCAGCTACAGAAGGAATCGACCAGAGTCAGGGATTCCGGTAGAGTAGTTGATGATATACTACTGAATTACGGACTTAGTACAGTCCACTGAAGCATCGATTACAGAAGGATAGCTAGAAGACTATTCCTGAAGCATCGATGAGGTAGAGGTCTATCTAGTGTCAAGGAGATTCTAAGTTAGGACGCCAACGCAGAGTGATATTTCTACAGAATTCGATCACCTTATCTTGCGCGTTCCACGATCTTTACCAGGTCCAGTCATAACGAGGTCACTTCCAAGAGCGAGTATTCCATCGCCATCAAAATTCTAGTTGATGAAGAATAAATGTTTTGTATATGTGTTAAATAAGCGTTCTCTTCACATTAGCATGTCTGAAGGTGGATATACTTCCGTATAACCAGCTGTGTCGCTCTGCTTTCCCGATTCACAGATATACATATAGTAAAGTGGGGGAGGTTTCGTTTGTTCGCTCGAACAGAGTGAGAGAGAGAGAGAGAGAGAGTGTTTCCGAGAAGAGTAAACAACTCTCTGCTTGTTGTGAGAGCCCACGTAACGCGGACGCCTCGGATCCTTAAGTAGGATGCGGCGCTAAGTCAGGTGACGACACGTTCGCACTTACAAACATAAATGTGTTTTTCTGCAAAATTGAACAAATGTATATCTTCCCAACACATCTTCATTTCAATTCGTCAGATTAAAAGAACCACAGTAGAAAACTACTCATATATTTCCTAATTCCCTCTTTGTACAACGTTGATGCTACGCGGTATTACTGTATTTAGCTAATAAGAGTAGCAGTAAATGACCGCTAATGGAGCAGATCAGCCGATCAGCGGCTGATCCAAAATGGCGAACCCCATAGACTTAACATTAGGCTGGGGGAGTGGCTATTTTTCCCCAATTGCGGCCCCTTCCACGTGCCACTAGTTGGTGCAGCTGCTTTCCACGGACCGGACCCGTAGGTGGCGCTAGTGTGTTGGGTCGATGCTGATGTGCTGCTCCCTAGTGGTGCTTCTTGGAACTTTATGTTTTCGATGGATCTTTAAGGGATGGCAACGACCGAGTGGGGGTGGACATAGGTGTACTCCGTATGCTACCCTAGCGGTGCTTCTTGGAACTTTATTATTTTCTCGGGAGATTTATTGGACTTTGTCAAATTTTTGAGGAAATGTGAATTCGGAGGTTATTTTTTTTTTTTTTGTCCTTTCCAATATTTTTTTTACTCATAATTTTTTCGTATCCTATTTATTCTCTTTACTTTATTTTAAGAACTTATATTTTAATTTTATTTTTTTTATTTTCTCGGGAGATTTGTTGGACTTTGGCAAATTTTGGAGGAAATGAAGTAGAAATGTGAATTCTGAGTTTTTTTCCCTTACAATTTTTTTACGCCGATGCTGTTGCCCTTCTTGGGACTTTATTATTTCGATGGATCTTTGATTTTGAGTGATGGCAAATGGCAAGGACCGAGTGGGGAAAAATAGCTGCATAGGAGTTGGATATGTTGATGCTTATGTGGTGCCCATAGCGGTGCTTCTTGGCACTTTATTATTTTGATGGTTCTTTGATTTTGAGTGATGTCAACGCCGGAGTGGGGTCCGTTGGGATTTTTATTTTTTTCTGTGGTTTACAAACAGGATTTTGTTTTTCCCTCTTCGATGCTATTTTCCCCGAAGGAAATTTTTACGTCACGACGCTGAGGTAATTTTCTTCCCAAGGAACGAAAATGCTCTGATGCTCTCATCGGGTTTCGAACTCACGATGATTTGGTTTCAAAAATGGTCGGGTGGTCAAATGGTTTTCATGTACTATGTATTCCCTCTATTTTTTATTTTTTATTTCTTTTACGCCCTTTCTTCATGTATTTAAATATATCATCATCATCATCATCATTGTCAACCATTATCAATCCACTGCTGGACGAAGGTCTCCCCAAGTTTCTTCCACAACGGTCTGTCTTGTGCCAGTCTCCTCCATGTTACTCCCGCATACTTTCGAATTTCATCCACCCATCTCCCATGTGGTCTTCTTCTGGGTCTTTTCCTGTCCCTTGGAATCCAATCTAAAATTTCGGCTGTCCATCGATGGTCTGCCTTTTTGGCAATATGTCCAGCCCATTGCCATTTCAGGGATTTAACTCTGATCGTGATGTTTTCCACTCTTGTCATTTTTCGGATCCACGAGTTCCTCTTCTTATCTCTCCTGGTCACACCAAGCATGCACCTCTCCATGCTTTTTGAGTTGTCTGCAGCCTTTGTATGTCACTTTTAGTTAAGATCCACGTCTCTGCACCATACGTAAGCACTGGAAGGATGCGTTGATCAAACACTTTTCTTTTAAGACATAATGGCATATTGCTCTTGAAAATTATGCTGTTTCTTCCAAAAACTCTCCAGGCAAGTTTTGTACGCCGATTAACTTCTTCATCGATGTGACCCTCACTTGATATCTGCTGTCCAAGATAAACGTACGTGTCTGTTATCTCCAGCTTTTCTCCATCAATCGATAAATCTTCATTTCTTGTAAAAGCATTGAACATCACTTTTGTCTTCTGAAAGTTCATTTTTAATCCCACTTCTTTACTCTTGTCAGCAAGTTCCTGGGTCATACTCTGCAGCTCTGATGGAGTAGTTTGCAAAAATGACTACGTCATCAACAAAACGAAGGTGGGTTAGATAATCTCCATTAATCTTTATCCCTTTGTTTTCCCAGTTCAGTGATTGAAAGACATTTTCCAATGTGGCATTAAAGAACTTCGGAGATATGGTGTCACCTTGTCGCACTCCCTTTCCAATTTTTATGTGTGTTGTATTTTCAAACAGCCGAATCTTTGCACTTGCATTTTCATAGATGTTATTAATAACATTAATGCATGCATCTTCAATACCGCAGGATTTCAAAGCCATTTTAACTGCTGATGGTTTCACCGAATCAAAGGCTTTTTCATAATCGATAAAAACCATGCACAATGGAAGTTCATATTCCCTCGCTCTTTCAATTAGTTCTCTCAGTGCGTGGATATGATCTATTGTGCTGTAGCCACTCCTGAATCCAGCTTGTTCTCTCGGTTGAGCCATGTCCAGTGATACCTTCAAGTGGTGTGAAAGAACTTTAGTGAAGATTTTATAAACCACTGATAGGAGGCTGATAGGTCTGTAGTTCCCGAGATCCTCAATGTCACCTTTTTTATGTAGCAGGATCATTGTAGCGTTGTTCCAATCCTCAGGAATATTCCCTTCATTAAGGCATCGAATGAAAATTTGGGCGAGTACTGTTTCGATTTCTCCACTTGCTTCTTGTATGATATCTACAGTAATTCCATCTTCTCCTGGAGCTTTTACCCGCTTCATGTTCTTGATTGCATGTGCAAATTCTGCTGGGAAGACTGGAAGAACTCTGGTACTGGTACCTTTCATGATGTCTGGAGTACATGTATCATCCCTTTCATATAATTTGGAGTAGAAATCTTTCACTCTTGTTAACATTTCGTCTCTATTTCTTGTTACAGAACCATCTTCTTTTCTCAGTGCCATAACCTGTTTTCTTCCTTTGCTGAGATGTCCCTTTGCTATCTCTAGGCTAAGGTTGTTTTCAATTGCTTTCCTCACTAGTTCACAGTTGAATTTCCTTACGTTTTCAGTGATACTTTTTGTACTGTCTTGCATAGCTCTATATATTCCACTTTGGAAGTCACATCTTCTTTAGTTGTCCTCATCACTCTTCTTTTTTTCGTCAACATTTTGTTTTTTCCTGATAATTTGTTCACATGCATCTTGTTCTTAGACCCAGCTAATTTTGTTGCTGTTTCCATAAGAGCTTTGGTTACGTTTCTGTTAACTTCAGAAATATCCAGTTCTTCCGATGTTATTCCTTCTAAAGCAGAGAATCTGTTCTTCAGTTCCAACTTGAAGGTATTATGGTGTTTTCTAAGGTTGGTTATGTCAATGCATTTTGTTTGTCTTATGAGCTTGCCACGTTCGAGTTTAGTGTTGAGGTGCATCTTACATCTCACCAATCTAAGGTGTGTTGAACTTTTTTAGCACACTGCGGTTTTCAATGACGAAATTTTTGTTACACATAATAAAATCAATTTCACTTGTCGTCCCATTTGGATGTCTCCATGTCAATTTCCTGTGTGGCTTTTTCTTGAAAAAGGAGTTCAAGATGAAAAACCCTTCTGCCTCTGCAAACTCTACGATGGTATTTCCACGCTGGTTTCTGTTACCGTGACCGAATTTACCTACTGAGGTTTCATTCTGTTGCCGTTGCCCTATTTTTGCATTGAAATCTCTCATATATATATATATATTTTACTTTTTGAAGGATTTTTTTTTTCGCGTAGATGTAATGAATTTTCTGAGGAACTGTTCTTTTTCTTCCATTTAATTTTATTCCAGGCCATGAGATGAGGAAATGCTTCTTTAGAAACGATTTCGGTCCTGTTCACAGCAACTGTTGGACTTTGACAAAAGTTTTGGGAAATCAAGAGGAAATGTAGACATGCTAATTCTGAATCTTCCACCCCTCCAATATTTTTTTTTCTAGCTGTAAGGTTTTCGTGTCTCATGTATTCCCTCTATTCCTATATAACTTTTCGCTATTTCTTCACATATTTTTAACATTTTTTGTATGTTTTGAGAAATTTTTTTCGCGTAGTTGTAATGAATTTTCTGAGGAACTGTTCTTTTTCTTCCAGTCAATTTTACTTCAGGCCATTAGACGGGGAAATGCTTCTTTATAAACGAGTTCGTTCCTGTTCGCAGTAACTATTAGACTTACATATTTTTTTTTTTTTTTTTTTTGAAATGAAGCAGAAATGACT
Organism: Macrothele yani; assembly: GCA_039090855.1. NCBI lineage: Eukaryota > Metazoa > Arthropoda > Arachnida > Araneae > Macrothelidae > Macrothele > Macrothele yani. The sequence goes on along the minus strand of CM077001.1, from coordinate 63,888,680 downwards.
TCATGTTAATTCTGAGTCTTTCACCCCTCCAATATTATTTACTCGTATTTTTTTCTTGTGTGTTCAAGAACTCTACAGATCTTTCACAGTTACAATTCTGTTGAAACAATATTTTCTTACTTTATTTCGCATGTCATTCTAAAAAAAAAAAAACGTTTTCTTCCCATTTTCCCTATTTATCTTAATCTATGTATAGAAATTTCGTTAAACTTCTCAATATTTCAGCATTTTATTTCTTACTATGCCAAACTTATGACTCCTTTTACTCAGACTTTATTGTTTTCATTTCATTTCAGCAAACTATTTCTTTTCTTATATTTTTCCCTTCTGTTCAATGTTTTATGGATTCTTCAAACTTTACTTTATTTTTATAAAACTTCTTTTTTTTTCTTCTTACTTTCTTTTTTGATTCAACCCATCAATCGTTTCCTATCGACTAAACTACTCTCATTTTTCCATACGAATTTCCGTTTCAACAGAAATGTATAAAAAAACTTCAGATATATTTTAGTCCCGAAGGCCGATTCTACCCTATTTCACAAAAAGTCTTTGTAGGATTTCAGTGAATCTTTAGAGTTTACTTACTTTCATAGTTAGATACCAATTCCTCGAGTTTCTACGAAATTTCCCTCTTAGGATTTCATTTTCGAAATTTCTTCTCTGCTATAGACATGAAAGGAGAGTGTTTTTCGCTACTTTTCTTCCATTTCTAAATACTTCAAGGAAACCAGCAGCGTAATCCAGTGTGTGCGCTTTCACCAAGAAATTCCAGTTAATTCTATTTCCCGTTGTACTTAAATCACGAATCTCGTTTCCTAGCGCCTAGGTGCTTATCTAAAACACTACCCTATTTCCTGTTAGTTCCGTTTCAAGCAATTAAAAACACATTTCCTCCATCGATTCGATAGACAAGGTAATAGAACTGATACCATCCCAATCTTAAAAAAAGTATGCCTTCCGTATAAAGTTCACATGTGGTTTATTTAATTATTTCATGAACATATTTGTAGTACACTTAAAAAACAAACAATCGTATTCTAAGTATGATTTCTCCTGAATCTTTTAAAAAACCCTCAGAACAAGATATCTTTCACTGAAACAAATATCTTCGATTAAAAGCATTCGTTATACTGAAAAGAAACGAAGTTTTAAGCCGATTTCATATATTCTTTTTCATAATTTCAAAAAAAAAAAAAAAAAAATCCCCTTTTCATGACTTACCGCATTTAGCTCCCTTTCTTGAGAATGGACCCTGTCAGGAAATGTCATAAACTCGCAAAAGCTTAATTTACTGAGTGAACGTAAACTGTCTAAGGTGTCAAAAAATTTAAAACTGATGACTCAGCAGTTTGAACTTAGCCGTTCATTCACCATTTAAGAGATAAGATGCCCGCCGCGAACCACCCGAAGGGAACTAAGCAGATCCTAGACCCTGATTTAGACCACTGATTCCAGGGAAGGCCGAAAGCTAGTAATGTAATTCAAAAGTCCATCGCTCAAGCCTCCCCAAGGGTTCGATTCCGGACGAACGATTACTCAGATGTTAATACTTAGACATTGAAAAATTTCTTCAGACAAATATTTTCTTACTTTAAGTGCTTCAAGTCAAAATTTGCATTACTTAAGATTTTCCCTTGGTCAATATTTTTTCCTACCTTAAAAACTTCTAAAGGGTCAATTTTTTGGGAAAAAAAAAAAAAAAAAAAAAAAAAAAACACGTTCTCACGGAAACGAAAATTTCCCCATACATACATGAGGAACAAAAAAAAAAAAAAAAAAAAAAAATGCTGAAGCTTGAATTGTCTTCCAACTCAATTATTTCCATTCATATTTCATTCCTCAAACTTTCTCACAAATTCCAATATCACCAAGAATTTTGTTAAATGTCCAAGATTGAATCCCACAGAAATTTACTGAATATGTTAGTTTCTCTTTTAAAAACTCGCCGAATTAGAATTCCTTCACTGAAACAACCAACTCCTGTTCAAAGCATTCCCTGCCTCTTCTTACTTCCAATACTTTATTTGTACGTCTAAGAAACTTTTTTTGTGTATTCTTACATTTTTTCTATAATTTTAGAAGATATTTTCCCAACATGAATGTGCATATTACGATAATAAAACATTTTACAACAACTTAATGTTCAATTCATTTCACTTCTCACTATCTTAAGGAAATTCTTTCATTTTCTCATAACATAGAAATGGTTTTTTTCTTCCAATTCTTTTCAAAGACTTGAGATCAACTTAATAGAGTCCTTTGAGAAAAAAGTTCATAGGAAAGCATCAATTTACTGAAAATGTCAGTTTTTCATAAAGAAATTCCCAGAATAAGAAATCTTTAACTGAAACAAGTTTTCCCTATTCAAAGCATTCAGTGCATTTTTCGCGTCAAATTCTGTATTTCCTCATGTAAACTTTTATTTTGACTTTATTTTTCTATTTCATTTCGTCATTCGTTTCTTCTTTTTCCCTATGTAACTTAAAACTACTTTTCTTACTTTTTTTAATGTATGGATGACATATTTTTACAAAACAAAAGAAATGATTGATTCGCTTAAAAAAGATACAGAGCTTATTTCTGAAAAGTTCTTTATTTTAGATTAGTTAATTCTTTTTGTCAACTTATTTTTTTCTTGGAGAGGTAAATTCTGAAAAAAAAAATCGATTGCGTCCATTTTTTAACTTTTCACAGAGGTCTATATCTGTTGACCCTTAGTTCCAACCATAAAACATGGGAAAAAGTCCATCCAGAGCCTTTGAGTTCACTCTCTGTCTTCTCATTGTCCAATTTCTGAGCCATTATGTCATAAAATTCTTCAATATTTGTTGCGCGATACAAAGGTTTGTTGGTTGTCTTTAGATTATATATGCAATAATCAAAGTCTTCAGAATCTTCCTGTTTAGACTTCTTAAAAACAACCTCCATGAAAATATTTGCTTTGAGAGTGAAATGTTCTGTCAAAGAATGACGAAGGATTTCCTCAACAGAATTCTTAATGTCATTTAAAAAGGTTGGAAGACACTTCGCTGAGCCTTTTTTTGGGGGGGTTTCTATAAGTCCGTAGTATTCCATTAGCCACAGATTCAGTAAGCACAAATCCATTGGAAAGTGCAGTCTGTGGAACCGTTGTCATGTTGGTAGGTCTAGGAATACTGGAGCCGTTAGTATTCTCTTCCATAGAAGCAGCACTCAATGCACCTGTAGAACCAGCATTGTGGGAACCACCTACAACATGGGATTCAATTAACTTGTGAAATCTTGTCTCATGACGTTTATTAGCAGACTGTCGAGAAAATTTAGAAGAGCATTGCGTACATTTAAACATTTTTATTCCCCCATGTGCTAGCATATGTTTCTTGAGATCAAATTTTCTAACAAAACTGCGGACACATAAAGCGGGAAGAGTTGCAAGAAGCTGATGTCAATTCCTCATGATTTGGCTCCACTTCATCAGTCCCATCGGATATCTTCTGTAAAAGAACAAGAAACTACATCTTAGAAAAAAAAATCTCGAATATTCTTTGGCTTTTGCAACATTTAAAAAAGACTGTTTCCAAAACTGTCAAATCATTTTTAAAAGTGTACATTTCATATCGGTTTTCATTCAACAAAGAGAAATCATGAAAATTTAATTCCTTCGCTGAGAAGACCCAGAACACCTGCTTTTTTTTTTTTTTTTTGTGTGTGTGTGTGTGTGTGTGTTTTAAATTACTTCTGAGACTAATGTATTGACAATTCAAAATGTTTTTGGTATGATGAAGACTCTTTATTATTCCACATTAGTTTGAGAACATTTAAGGTTTCTTCCGCATATCATTGTATATGCTTTTTTTTTTTCAGAACTCTTCTCAACTTATTCTTCCATAATACTTTTTTTTTATTTAATATTCAAAGTTGCATGCATTTACTGTCCAAAACCGAAATATTTAATGTAAAGGCATATGATACTAACTTACACGTTCTACAGATATCTCCTGATCTTCCGAGCTGGGGAAATAGTCCACGATCAGTCAAGGAAAATATATGTATATATTCCAATATGAAAAACAGAAGTTTTATTATGAGTGAAAGCTCAACCTGAAGACGGCGATAGATCGTTCACGCCCTCTCAACTCTGACTCTTCTTTACTGAATGAACCATAGCCTTTTTCGTGAACAGCTTTAAAATATTCTTTCCCACTTTACCATCGCCAGATTCCATGTCCCTACAGTTCTTCACTGAGAAACAGAAGCATTTCTTCAATTTTAATTTATTAAGCGAGTCGAACGCTTTTAGGCTAACGAATAACTCCAGGTCTTTCTTTACGAAAAAATTTCATTGTCATGAAAGCAGACTTAATCGAGATTATTTACTGTCGTTTCAACGAAAGTGTTTTCACATTCATTGCTCTGATGACAGATTTCATTTCCTTATACTTCGAATAGAAATGACTTTGAATCATTCGGCTAGAAAACATCACTTTCACTGAGACAAATATCAGCTTTCCTCTTAACACCTTACAACTTTTTTTTTAATTTTCAGTAAGCTGTTTCTATATTTTTACCTCAGAAGAATTATTTATAAGAAAATTCTAAGAAAGACGAAAAATGGAAATAATGTTTTCACTAAGAGGTTGATTTTGGAAATTTTCGTTTTCTTATAATTACAAAAATCCCTTAGACTAACATGGGAAATACCGTACAACTAAAAGTCAATGTCTGAAAACTTCATTTTTTCTTAAAGACGATATTCGAATCGTTCATTTTTCAAAATGACAATATCTGAAACGTTTCTTTTTTCATTAAGTCTTATTCGAATCGTTTATTTTTCAAAATGCCAGTATTTGAAACGTTCATTTTTCTTTAAGTTCGTTTGGATCACATGTCTAATTCAATTTCTCCCATTTCAAAAAAGTAGACATCAAACTTTCTTACATACCATCTCAAAATTTTGTAAAATGAGTGTTTCCACATACACTGTTTCTCCTCTCTGACATCATTTGTTTTTCTATGCGAGCAGAAATTAACTTGAACAGCCGTCTTAGAAAATGCCTCATCCACATTTTTTCTTCCCAACCCGTGCAAGAGCAATCAGATTGCCTTTTCCCACCAAAAGTTCTCAAAATTTAATAAACCCAGAATTCTTAATGAAGAACATTAAAACCAAGTCAGCTTAATGGGATAATTCTTTCAGCTTTAACATTTTTTCAGTTTAACTTCATCCCAGTTTCTCATATTTCAATCTCAAGTAAGACAGATACTTATTGCGTCCAAGAGGCTAAGTTCATTTTTTCATGAAATCACTTCCTTTCCATTTTTTTTGTTCCTCCTCTAGTAGAATCTATCATCTTATTTTCCCTTGACAACAGCTTTTGTCTATCAAGATGGAATTTTCTATCAATATGACTGGATCACATGACTAAATCAATTTCTCTCATCTCAAAAATTGCCGCCCCGGTGGCGCAGTGGTCTAAGCGATGGCCTCTGATCATTCGTCCGAAAATGGTCCGGACGAATCCCGGTCAGGCATGGATGTTGTGTTTGTGTTACAGCACTGGCTCTCTCCCTTCCCTGGAACCAGTGACCCTAAATTAGGGACGAGCGACTGCTTATAGCCCATTGAGTTGCTCTCGGTGGGTTAGTCGTGTTTATCTGTGCTCCTCAAGTTTTCGTTGGTGTGTTATTTTTCTTCGTTGTCAGTGTTCTATTTCGTGTGTGTGTTGTGTGTGAAGGTTCCGTGTTTCTTTTTATATGCCTGCCGAGCTGGTAAGTGCTTATTTTGATTAGTTTACCTTATTTTTCTGCCTTGGCCAAGCTGGCTAAGGGCTAAGCTTTTCCTCGCCATTGCAAATGGCGGCTTCCGGGGAGAATGACGTCCTAACCCTTGCTACCGGAAATGATGATCTCCCGATAACAGTTTCTCTAAATACTACTACCAATGACGAGTCAATCTCGATAAGCCACTCCTCCCTGCAGCCTTCTGTTGCTGCCTTACCATCGGATATCGCCTCTTCTTCCAAGTCTCCCAGCTGCGATACGATGTCTTCTCTGAAAGCTAATGATGACGCCATGGATGTTTCGCACTCCATGCCGGAATCATCTCCAAAGCAACGTACAACTACCCTCTCATATGCTGACGTAACCGCATCTAAGTCGGGACCTTCCCAGTTTTCTTTTTCTCCTGGACAATATGAGATGACGCATAATGCTGAAGTCATTGAGGTTGTCCTTAAAGAAGATACCCCTTCTGGGCTGAAATTCCTTCAAACTATGGAGAATGGTGTTGTGTTTCCGAGCCTGAGAAATACAAAACTTACTGCATATACTGCTGCTCTTCGAGAGATTGTTCCTGCATCAGCCATAACTCATGTGGGCAGGAAGCCTTACAAAGTAGTTGTTTACTTCTCTACTCCTGCCCATTCCCTACATTTACTGACCAAGGGCATCTCAATTGGTGATCGTCACATCCATGCCGAACCTGTTTCACAGAGTTCCGTTGTTGTAAGCTTCTCACCAGTTCCACCTGAGGTTTCAGATGATCTCTTGATTGCCGCTCTTCTTCCTTATGGCCGGATCATTGGAGGTGTAACTACCTACTCTTCGTTTCCAGAGGTGCCAGAAGATAGATACCTACTCGGGTTTCGCCGCAATGTTCGTGTGGTCTTCCCTTCAGAGGAGCACATGCTGCGTATTCCACCCACTTTACGTGTACGCTGTTGCACGCACATTAGAGAGATATTCATCACAGTAGGCTCCGTCTGTCCGAATTGTAAAGGCACGGGACATCCCCGCGCTCTATGCCCTCATAATGCGAACACTCTTTCCAAGTCAACAGCACGACCTTCTTCCTCTTTGTCACGCCAATCGGCATCCTCTTCTGGTGCTAAAGACCAGCAACAGCAGACTTCCTCAAAAAGTAGTGATACAGTAGTTGGTCAACCGACGTCTAGAAAAAGTAGTGAGACAGCCGTTGGTCAGCCGACGTCTACCAGAAGTAGTGAGACAGCCGTTGGTCAACCGGCGTCTACCAGAAGTAGTGAGACAGCCGTTGGTCAACCTACGTCTACCAGAAGTAGTGAGACAGCCGTTGGTCAACCGACGACGTCTATGGGTAAACCCTCGACCTCGGGTGATGCATTGGCGCCCACTTTATCTCTTCAGTCAAAAGAGGCATCAATTGTTAATCCAAAGTCTCCTATAGAGATGGTTGATGACGATTCTCGTCATACTGCTACACCGACCGTTGAGGTTGTTTCTTCAGTTCCTTTTAAATTGCCGGAAGTTCCAATTCCGGTTACAGCACAAAGTCGTGGACGGGCGAAGCGACGTAGAACGTCGCGCGCTCAGAATAAGAAGTTTAGAATTACAACTACCCTTAAGGCAGGACGTGATTGTTCTAGTAGTCAGATGCTCACGTCTGAAGGCTCTATGGAATCTGATACAGATGATGGAACAATTATTCCGATCTCCTGTGAAAACTTTTACATATTCTAGAGGCATCCTCTCTTCCACAGACACCTGTGTCTGGGGAGAAGGTGTATGCGTTCCTAATAAGTCCCCGTAGAGACAAGCTGTCTCGCAATTTTTTGGAAGGTTACTCCCACTGTTTGTCTGACACCATGAATCAAATGTTGGCGATACATTCTCATTTACGTACCGTTCCAGGCAGAGATCTGGGTATTCCCTACTGGGCAAAGAAGTTCCGTAGCCGTCTCGCCAAGTTACAGAAAGCAGCCGACAACATCCTCCAACCATCATCAGACTATTCTGTTCAAGACAGTCTCACTGAATAGTAGGGGTATGTGTACCCCTTTGGCGAATGCTTTAGTGTATGAAGACGTCCACCACCTCAAAGCAGATCTCCTGCTTTTGCAAGAGACAAATTGTCTATCCACTTCACCCTTCCATCGCTGGAGGAGATGGGACTATCAGTTTCATCACGCGTATAGGTTCTCTCTTCGTGGAGGTTTAGCGATTGGTGTACATAATAGATTTCGTCAAGCACTCTCCTCTGTTAAAGTTCATAACCTGTGCCGAGACTTATTGCAGCGACTCACTTTCGTCCTAGATGGACAACGATATTTAGTTTTCAACATATATATTCCATGAAAGAAATACGGGATTACGCCATATAATACAAATTTTGAAGATGACAATCCGATTTTTGGCGTAAATGTGACAAGGATGGTAAGTCAGATAATTTTTGAAAACTTGAAAATTTTCATCGTCCTGGAGCGGGACTCGGAGATTTTGCTCCGAGTCCCGGGTGGTGGGTGGTGGGTGGTCATTCTGGGTGGTGTAGTGGTTAGCATACCTAGGCGTTTTCTGGGAGACGCGGGTTCGAGTCCCGCTCCAGGACGATGAAAATTTTCAAGTTTTCAAAAATTATCTGACTTACCATCCTTGTCACATTTACGCCAAAAATCGGATTGTCATCTTCAAAATTTGTATTATATGGCGTAATCCCGTATTTCTTTCATGATTTATCTGCTTCTCCGGGCAATCACGGGATAGGATTATTAACCTCCAGATTCGCTAAACATGAATGCCGGTTGCTTCGACTAGCGAATCCTGTGATGGTTAAATTCAAATTGATCGGAAACTTGAAACTTGGTCGTTCTGGGTGGTGTAGTGGTTAGCATACCTAGGCGTTTTCTGGGAGACGCGGGTTCGAGTCCCGCTCCAGGACGATGAAAATTTTCAAGTTTTCAAAAATTATCTGACTTACCATCCTTGTCACATTTACGCCAAAAATCGGATTGTCATCTTCAAAATTTGTATTATATGGCGTAATCCCGTATTTCTTTCATGATTTATCTGCTTCTCCGGGCAATCACGGGATAGGATTATTAACCTCCAGATTCGCTAAACATGAATGCCGGTTGCTTCGACTAGCGAATATTGTGATGGTTAAATTCAAATTGATTGGAAACTTGAAACTTGGTCGTTCTGGGTGGTGTAGTGGTTAGCATACCTAGGCGTTTTCTGGGAGACGCGGGTTCGAGTCCCGCTCCAGGACGATGAAAATTTTCAAGTTTTCAAAAATTATCTGACTTACCATCCTTGTCACATTTACGCCAAAAATGGGATTGTCATCTTCAAAATTTGTATTATATGGCGTAATCCCGTATTTCTTTCATGATTTATCTGCTTCTCCGGGCAATCACGGGATAGGATTATTAACCTCCAGATTCGCTAAACATGAATGCCGGTTGCTTCGACTAGCGAATCCTGTGATGGTTAAATTCAAATTGATCGGAAACTTGAAACTTGGTCGTTCTGGGTGGTGTAGTGGTTAGCATACCTAGGCGTTTTCTGGGAGACGCGGGTTCGAGTCCCGCTCCAGGACGATGAAAATTTTCAAGTTTTCAAAAATTATCTGACTTACCATCCTTGTCACATTTACGCCAAAAATCGGATTGTCATCTTCAAAATTTGTATTATATGGCGTAATCCCGTATTTCTTTCATGATTTATCTGCTTCTCCGGGCAATCACGGGATAGGATTATTAACCTCCAGATTCGCTAAACATGAATGCCGGTTGCTTCGACTAGCGAATCCTGTGATGGTTAAATTCAAATTGATCGGAAACTTGAAACTTGGTCGTTCTGGGTGGTGTAGTGGTTAGCATACCTAGGCGTTTTCTGGGAGACGCGGGTTCGAGTCCCACTCCAGGACGATGAAAATTTTCAAGTTTTCAAAAATTATCTGACTTACCATCCTTGTCACATTTACGCCAAAAATCGGATTGTCATCTTCAAAATTTGTATTATATGGCGTAATCCCGTATTTCTTTCATGATTTATCTGCTTCTCCGGGCAATCACGGGATAGGATTATTAACCTCCAGATTCGCTAAACATGAATGCCGGTTGCTTCGACTAGCGAATCCTGTGATGGTTAAATTCAAATTGATCGGAAACTTGAAACTTGGTCGTTCTGGGTGGTGTAGTGGTTAGCGTACCTAGGCGTTTTCTGGGAGACGCGGGTTCGAGTCCCGCTCCAGGACGATGAAAATTTTCAAGTTTTCAAAAATTATCTGACTTACCATCCTTGTCACATTTACGCCAAAAATCGGATTGTCATCTTCAAAATTTGTATTATATGGCGTAATCCCGTATTTCTTTCATGATTTATCTGCTTCTCCGGGCAATCACGGGATAGGATTATTAACCTCCAGATTCGCTAAACATGAATGCCGGTTGCTTCGACTAGCGAATCCTGTGATGGTTAAATTCAAATTGATCGGAAACTTGAAACTTGGTCGTTCTGGGTGGTGTAGTGGTTAGCATACCTAGGCGTTTTCTGGGAGACGCGGGTTCGAGTCCCGCTCCAGGACGATGAAAATTTTCAAGTTTTCAAAAATTATCTGACTTACCATCCTTGTCACATTTACGCCAAAAATCGGATTGTCATCTTCAAAATTTATATATATTCCATGTTCATCTACACATCTAACGTTGTTATTTTCGTCGCTCCGCACTGCACTTCATTCAGCATTACCATCAGATCATGTGCTCATTGGAGGAGACTTTAACTGTACACTTCAACCAGAGCTCGATCGCGCTCCTTCGAGGATTGAACATCGTTCACGTCTTGTGGAGCAATTGCGATCATTAGTGTCTGATTTTGATTTACATGACGTGTTCCGACGATTGCATCCGACATCCATTTCACATACCTGGAGATCTTCTTCTGCATCCTCCTCTCTTTCTGCCAGGCTGGATCGATTTTACGCTTCTGCTCCGTTATTGCCCATTACAACGGATTGTATGCACTCTCCTACAGCTTCATCGGATCATTGTGCCATCACTATCTCCTGTAGCTCTTCATCTCGTCTGCATGTTAGACCTCGGTCATGGACACTGGACTCTTCTCTCCTAGCTGATGAGAATATGTGCACCGAGATCAGAGATCTTCTTGATCATATGCGAGAGGGCCTGTCCACTGCACCTTGTGCCATCAATTACTGGCTCGAGGTAAAATCTTACCTAATTTATCTTCTCAGACGTCATTCCTTCTCCGAAGGCACGAAGCGGTCCATGGAAGAGCAAAATCTCCGAAACATCCTGTTACCGCTTGGTGCGAGTCATCCCATGTATACAGCTTACCAAGCGGATCTTAGAGCACTTCTTGAGCCTCGTGCACGTCAGGTAATTCTTCGTCTCCGTCTACAACATCTATCACCAGAGGACTGCTCCTTTGAGTTTCTATCCGCGTTAGAAGAAAAACGCCGCTCGTCGCATCAGCTTCGACTGCTTCGGCGGCCTGATGGTGAAATCATCTCTGATCCGGATGCAGTTTGCTCTCAGGTTCGTCGATATTTTACTATCAAATACAGTGAAACTCCTCAGCCTTCTGTTTCTGCTTCTGCTACTTTACTTTTTGCTCTTCCCCAAGTTCCTTCCAATCTCTCTGATTCCCTTTTACAACCTATTTCGCAGACTGAACTTCGGACCATTCTTGCCTCTCTAAATTCCCGTGCTGTCCCAGGTCCAGATGGCCTTCCGCTCCTTTTCTACCGTACTTTTCTCCCTTCGTTGCTTCCATTTCTTCTCGCCGCTTTCAATGCTGCTCTTTCTTCCTCTTCTCTTCCGAGGGGTTTCACAGAGGCTCATGTGGTGTTATTCCCCAAGAAAGGCGATCTGCTTGACTTAGGAAACTGGCGTCCTATCTCGCTACTAAACATTGACTATAAACTCTTCACTAAACTCCTTTCCAGTCGACTCAACCAAGTTCTTCCATTTCTTCTTTCTCCCGACCAGACCTACACGGTTCCTGGTCGGTCCATCACTTCTAATCTCAATCTCCTTCGAGATCTCCTACATCTGGCTCGTACTAACTCTGAACCACTTGCCCTCTTTAATCTTGACCAAAGAGCTGCTTTCGACAATATCTCACATTCGTATCTTTCTGCTGTTCTTGTTGCTTTCGGCTTTCCTTTTGCTTTTGTTACCTCTATTCTTGCCCTTTATCAGGACGCTGCTTTCCATGTCAAGACGGCCGCCTTCTTGACTGCACCTATTCCTTTTCGGCGAGGCATTCGGCAGGGTTGCCCACTTTCTGGGCAGCTCTTTGCCATTGCTTTTGAGCCGTTTCTTCGGTCTGTCCATCGAGCCTTTATAGATGCACTGCCACCGCCTACTGCAAGTACTAGGCACTTTTCTGTGACATACTCTGCATATGCTGATGACGCGACCTTTTGTGTACGGACAGAGGCTCAATTCGACATCTTGCTCCAGATTTACGATCAATATTCTTCATGTTCAGCGGCATCACTTAATACATCCAAGAGTGCAGGCCTATGGAGCGGAGCGTGGGCCTCTAGGACTGACACCCCGTGGGGCGCCTCATGGACTGCTTCATCCCAGAAATTCCTTGGGGTCCATCTCGGAGTCCGTCTTTCTGCTCAAAATGAAACATGGAATGCTCTCAGAACACGCCTTACTCGAACTGCTGCCTTCTGGCGAGGTTCCCAGTTTTGTACTTCTTACTTCTCAAGAGCTAGAATAGCTCAGACTTATATTCTTTCACCATGCCTATATGCATGGTCAGCTGAACGTATGCCCATTTATCACCTCAATGAAATCACTCGAATCATCTCAACGATAATATGGAACAGGTACCATTGGATCCAGGTCTCCACTCTCTGTCGTCGAGTCACTGATGGAGGTATTTCACTGCTGGACGTTCGCACCTACAATAAAGCACATAAAGTGGTTTCTTTCCTGCGGCTACTAAGTGCACCAGAGTCGCCAGTTACGCTCGTTAGAGATGTCATGATATCGCCTAGGAATTCCCGAATCACTTTCATCATGTATCTTCTAATGGATCAATCTCCTTTTTTCCATTCTAAACTTTCCCCTTTCTACAAAGAGGTCCTTTCCTTTCTCCGTTCTCTACCCCTCTTCCGTGCTCCACCGGCTTCCACCACTGAACTATTAGCTGAGCCCCTTCATCCCCCTAATGCTCCCTACTTAAGTAGGGAGCATTAGGGGGATCCTTCATCCCCCTAATGCTCCCTACTTTACTGACCTTTCCTGGCTCCCCGCCGGAATAGTATCTGTTCAGGATCTAATTTTTCCAGATCTTTCTTGGAAACCCTTCTCTGATCTTTCCCCCCTCCTCCCCCTACCTCTTCCTCTCTTTCTCTGTATGATTCCTTCCGTTCTTCAATCATTACCCTCTTCCCTAACCTTGCCTCTCAAGCTGGGTTAACTCTTGTTCCCTCTGCCTCTCTTCCTCTTCCCTTTTTCCTTTCCGTTCGGGGCTCATCACTTCCTCTCTCCAGTTTTTCTATCTCGTCTCTTTACCGTTGTCTCATTGATCCACTGTATGCTACACCATTGATGATTCCAGATGTTCCGAATGTCGCCCTTTCACAAGTGTGGTCCATGTCTAATTCGCCACTATCTGTTCCAGCAGAAAGAAACATCCAATGGTTGTTTCTTCATCGGCGGTTACCAGTTCCTACCAAATTATTCAGGATGACGCTTGTTGATTCGCCTAACTGCATGTTTTGCTCTACGATTGCGGATGTAGATCATGTATATCAACATTGCACAGTGCTTCTTCCCTTGTTACATCTGACCTTCACTACTGCACAGTGCCTTAGTACTACTGATCTCTCTTTCTCAGCCTATAGCACGCTACTCAGTTCCAGTACTCTGCCTATTCCTATATCAGAGTCATGTGCTTATGTTTTCATATTAGCAAAACATGTGATTTTTTGCTACTATCAACAGCTTCGTTCTACCTCTATACAGCCTACCATCTTTCAGGCGGGAGTTGCCATGTGCAGTCAGTTCCGGAACAGACTGATTTCACGCTTGAGGCTTGCTTTCACTGTTGCTAAGGCTGCGAATCGAATCCCACACTTTATGTCAGTGTGGTCACCTTTTCGTCAATGGTTTTCTGGTCCATCAGAAGACCTTAGACTATTGTTCTGACTTCTGTAAATTTGTTTAGACTAACTAAAGTATAGTTTTGTAATTAACGTGTTCTTAGGTGCCCTCTTCACCATTGCTGCCCAATGTTACTGCGCGTCTGCATGTTTCTCACCAACAAGGTCCTGTAGGTGAGGGTTTTTTTTTTTTTTTTTTTTTTTTGTTACACCACAGGCACTTAGATAAAGTTTAAAGTTTTATGTTCAACGCTTTCCTTATGTCTGCCGGGCTTTATAATTTCTGGTTTATGCTCACGGTGTTGAGCAAATGTTTGTTAATGTTTAAATTTAATTATTAATTTTGCACAGTGGGGTTTTTGATCATGTTACATGTACATAAAGGTATATGATCAGTCAAATACACAATGTTCAGCGAGGTTTAGCACTTTTGTTGTACAAAGAATAATTGTTCCTCGTTCAGATATTTGTACTATACCTGAAGTATAGTTGCTATGCCAAAAGCTCAGTTTTGTATATACTAACGTACTTTCGTAATTGCACTGTAAAATTTATGTTCGGCACATTTCGCATGTTGGGTCAAGATTAGATGTCTTAAGTTTTATGCTCATGGTGCGGAGCAAACGTTTTGATAGTATTTCAATTATATGTTTAATGTTACACAGTGTGGTTTTTCTCATGTCACATGTGCCTACCAGGAAATAATCAGTCTTTTACATAATGTTCTGCGCTGTATTGCACATTTGCTGTACAAAGATTCAGTTTCATATTTTCATTATTTGTATTGTACCCGAAGTATAAATTTTCTGTAAAACGCAAGTTCTGTTTGTACTAATATACTTTACTCTTTGCACTGTGAAATTTACAGTTGTACCATGGAATTGTAATTCTTTATTAGTGTCTTCCCTATGCCGTTGCACCTTGTGTACATATGTTGTTGTTCATTACATGTTAATCTATAGTATTGTGATTGAGGCACTTGTTTAAGCTTAAGTAATAGTTCTTTTTTATAATTTGACAGTGTTTCACAATAGAGATATTGCATTCAATTTGTATAGAGTTCACACCATCATTGTAATTAGATTATTTATTCGCTTATCTTTCAGACACTGAAAAGTATAAGCCTGATGCTCTTTTCTTCTTTTTTCAAGATTGCTCAAAATATACATGTTTGTTTTTGCACTGTAAAATTTATAGTTATACCTTGTAATGGTGTTCACCTATTAGAGATGGCACTCTGCTGATGCACATTGCGAACATATGATGTACATAGAATAAGTCAACCCTTCAGTCCAGTATTGTCAGTGTTATGAATTTGCTTACATTGTATATAGTGCATCCACATAGTGTAAATATCTCATCGTCATTGTAAATAGGTCATCTACTTGTTTATCTTTTGGTAACTGTTAAGCACAGGCCATCTGTATCTTCCTGTCCATGTTTGCTCCAAATAAATATTGTTGAAGCTCACGGTGGTCGTAAAACCTACAATCAAAAATCAAAAAATTTCAAAAATTGCAGACATCAAACTTTCTTATTCTTGCATCGCCCACATCCGGTCGCGCAGCAGGAGCAAGAAAGAGCAGGGGACGCCGGAAATAGCCCGAAGGAGCTCCCTCCCTGTCACACACCCTTGTCTTTCGGCTCCTTCGGGCTATTTCCGGCGTCCCCTGCTCTTTCTTGCTCCTGCTGCGCGACCGGATGTGGGCGATGCAAGAATAAGAAAGTTTGATGTCTGCAATTTTTGAAATTTTTTGATTTTTGATTGTAGGTTTTACGACCACCGTGAGCAACTCAATGGGCTATAAGCAGTCGCTCGTCCCTAATTTAGGGTCACTGGTTCCAGGGAAGGGAGAGAGGCAGTGCCGTAACACAAACACAACATCCATGCCTGACCGGGATTCGTCCGGACCATTTTCGGACGAATGATCAGAGGCCATCGCTTAGACCACTGCGCCACCAGGGCGGCAATTTTTGAGATGAGAGAAATTGATTTAGTCATGTGATCCAGTCATATTGATAGAAAATTCCATCTTGATAGACAAAAGCTGTTGTCAAGGGAAAATAAGATGATAGATTCTACTAGAGGAGGAACAAAAAAAAAATGGAAAGGAAGTGATTTCATGAAAAAATGAACTTAGCCTCTTGGACGCAATAAGTATCTGTCTTACTTGAGATTGAAATATGAGAAACTGGGATGAAGTTAAACTGAAAAAATGTTAAAGCTGAAAGGATTATCCCATTAAGCTGACTTGGTTTTAATGTTCTTCATTAAGAATTCTGGGTTTATTAAATTTTGAGAATTTTTGGTGGGAAAAGGCAATCTGATTGCTCTTGCACGGGTTGGGAAGAAAAAAATGTGGATGAGGCATTTTCTAAGACGGCTGTTCAAGTTAATTTCTGCTCGCATAGAAAAACAAATGATGTCAGAGAGGAGGAACAGTGTATGTGGAAACACTCATTTTACAAAATTTTGAGATGGTATGTAAGAAAGTTTGATGTCTACTTTTTTGAAATGGGAGAAATTGAATTAGACATGTGATCCAAACGAACTTAAAGAAAAATGAACGTTTCAAATACTGACATTTTGAAAAATAAACGATTCGAATAAGACTTAATGAAAAAAGAAACGTTTCAGATATTGTCATTTTGAAAAATGAACGATTCGAATATCGTCTTTAAGAAAAAATGAAGTTTTCAGATATTGACTTTTAGTTGTACAGTATTTCCCATGTTAGTCTAAGGGATTTTTGTAATTATAAGAAAACGAAAATTTTCAAAATCGACCTCTTAGTGAAAACATTATTTCCATTTTTCGTCTTTCTTAGAATTTTACAATAAATAATTCTTCTGAGATAAAAATGTAGAAACAGCTTACTGAAAATTAAAAAAAAAAGTTGTAAGGTGTTAAGAGGAAAGCTGATATTTGTCTCAGTGAAAGTGATGTTTTCTAGCCGAATGATTCAAAGTCATTTCTATTCGAAGTATAAGGAAATGAAATCTGTCATCAGAGCAATGAATGTGAAAACACTTTCATTGAAACGACAGTAAATAATCTCGATTACGTCTGCTTTCATGACTAGGAAATTTTTTCGTAAAGAAAGACCTGAAGTTATTCGTTAGCCTAAAAGAGTTCGACTCGCTTAATAAATTAAAATTGAAGAAATGCTTCTGTTTCTCAGTAAAGAACTGTAAGGACATGAAATCTGGCAATGGTAAAGTGGGAAAGAAGATTTTAAAGCTGTTCATGAAAAAGGCTATGGTTCATTCAGTAAAGAAGAGTCAGAGTTGAGAGGGCGTGAACGATCTATCGCCGTCTTCAGGTTGAGCTTTCACTTATAAAACTTCTGTTTTTCATATTGGAATATATACATATATTTTCCTTGACTGATCATGGATATTTCCCCAGCTCGGAAGATCAGGAGATATCTGTAGAACGTGTAAGTTAGTATCATATGCCTTTACATTAAATATTTCGGTTTTGGACAGTAAATGCATGCAACTTTGAATATTAAATAAAAAAAAAGTATTATGGAAGAATAAGTTGAGAAGAGTTCTGAAAAAAAAAGCGTATACAATGATATGCGGAAGAAACCTTAAATGTTCTCAAACTAATGTGGAATAATAAAGAGTCTTCATCATATCAAAAACATTTTGAATTGTCAATACATTAGTCTCAGAAGTAATTTAAAACACACACACACAAAAAAAAAAAAAAAAAAAAGGCAGGTGTTCTGGGTCTTCTCAGCGAAGGAATTAAATTCTCATGATTTCTCTTTGTTGAATGAAAACCGATATGAAATGTACACTTTTAAAAATGATTTGACAGTTTTGGAAACAGTCTTTTTTAAATGTTGCAAAAGCCAAAGAATATTCGAGATTTTTTTTTCTAAGATGTAGTTTCTTGTTCTTTTACAGAAGATATCCGATGGGACTGATGAAGTGGAGCCAAATCATGAGGAATTGACATCAGCTTCTTGCAACTCTTCCCGCTTTATGTGTCCGCAGTTTTGTTAGAAAATTTGATCTCAAGAAACATATGCTAGCACATGGGGGAACAAAAATGTTTAAATATATGCAATGCTCTTCTAAATTTTCTCGACAGTCTGCTAATAAACGTCATGAGACAAGATTTCAGAAGTTAATTGAATCCCATGTTGTAGGTGGTTCCCACAATGCTGGTTCTACAGGTGCATCGAGTGCTGCTTCTATGGAAGAGAATACTAACGGCTCCAGTATTCCTAGACCTACTAACATGACAACGGTTCCACAGACTGCACTTTCCAATGGATTTGTGCTTACTGAATCTCTGGCTAATGGAATACTACGGACTTATAGAAACCCCCCGAAAAAGGCTCAGCGAAGTGTCTTCCAACCTTTTACAATGACATTAAGAATTCTGTTGAGGAAATCCTTCGTCATTCTTTGACAGAACATTTCACTCTCAAAGCAAATATTTTCATGGAGGTTGCTTTTAAGAAGTCTAAAGAGGAAGATTCTGAAGACTTTGATTATTGCATATATAATCTAAAGACAACCAACAAACCTTTGTATCGCGCAACAAATATTGAAGAATTTTATGACATAATGGCTCAGAAATTGGACAATGAGAAGACAGAGAGTGAACTCAAAGGCTCTGGATGGACTTTTCCCCATGTTTTATGGTTGGAACTCAGGGTCAACAGATATAGACCTCTGTGAAAAGTTAAAAAATGGACGCAATTGATTTTTTTTTCAGAATTTACCTCTCCAAGAAAAAAATAAGTTGACAAAAAGAATTAACTAATCTAAAATAAAGAACTTTTCAGAAATAAGCTCTGTATCTTTTTTAAGTGCATCAATCATTTCTTTTGTTTTGTAAAATTATGTCATCCATACATTAAAAAAAGTAAGAAAAGTAGTTTTAAGTTACATAGGGAAAAAGAAGAAACGAATGACGAAATGAAATTGAAAAATGAAGTCAGAATAAAAGTTTACATGAGGAAATACAGAATTTGACGCGAAAAATGCACTGAATGCTTTGAATAGGGAAACTTGTTTCAGTGAAAGATTTCTTATTCTGGGACTTTCTTTATGAAAAACTGACATTTTCAGTAAATTGATGCTTTCCTATGAACTTTTTTCTCAAAGGACTCTATTAAGTTGATCTCAAGTCTTTGAAAAGAATTGGAAGAAAAAAAAACATTTCTATGTTATGAGAAAATGAAAGAATTTCCTTAAGATAGCGAGAAGTGAAATGAATTGAACATTAAGTTGTAAAATGTTTTATTATCGTAATATGCACATTCATGTTGGGAAAATATCTTCTAAAATTATAGAAGAAAATGTAAGAATACACAAAAAAAGTTTCTTAGACGTACAAATATAGTATTGGAAGTAAAAAGAGGCAGGGAATGCTTTGAATAGGAGTTTGTTGTTTCAGTGAAGGAATTCTTTTTTGGCGAGTTTTTAAAAGAGAAACTAACATTTTCAGAAAATTTCTGTGGGATTCGAACTTGGACATTTAACAAAATTCTTGGAGATATAGGCATTTGTGAGAAAGTTTAAGGAATGAAACATGAAGGGAAAGAATTTAGTTAGAAGACTAAAAGTTCAAGCTTCAGCAATTCTTTTTTTTTCCTCATGTAATTATGGGGAAATTTACGTTTCCGTAAAAACGTGTTTTTTTGTTTTTTGTTTTTTCCAAAAATCAACCCTTTCGAAGTTTTTAACGTAAGAAAAAATATTGACCAAGGGAAAATCTTAAGTAATGCAAATTTTGACTTGAAGCACTTAAAAGTATAAGAAAATATATGTCTGAAGAAATTTTTCAATGTCTAAGTATTAACATCTGAGTAATCGTTCGTCCGGAATCGAACCCTTGGGGAGGCTTGAGCGATGGGCTTTTGAATTACAACACTAGCTTTCGGCCTTCTCTGGAATCAGTGGTCTAAATCAGGGTCTAGGATCTGCTTAGTTCCCTTCGGGTGGTTCGCGGCGGGCGTCTTATCTTTTAAATGGTGAATGAACGACTAAGTTCAAACTGCTGAGTCATCGGTTTTAAATTTTTTGACACCTTAGACAGTTTACGTTCACTCAGTAAATTAAGCTTTTGCGAGTTTATGACATTTCCTGCCAGGGTCCATTCTCAAGAAAGTGAGCTAAATGCGGTGAGTCATGAAGAGGGGATTTTTTTTTTTTTTTTTTTTTTTTTTTGAAATTATGAAAAAGAAAATCTGAAATTCGCTTAAAACTTCGTTTCTTTTCAGTATAACGAATGCTTTTAATCGAAGATATTTGTTTCAGTGAAAGATTTCATTGTTCTGAGGGTTTTTTAAAAGATTCAGGAGAAATCATACTTAGAATACGATTGTTTGTTTTTTAAGTGTACTACAAATATGTTCATGAAATAATTAAGTAAACCAGATGTGAGCTTTATACGGAAGGCATACTTTCTTTAAGAATGGGATGGTATCAGTTCTATTACCTTGTCTATCGAATCGATAGAGGAAATGTGTTTTTAATTGCTTGAAACGGAACCGACAGGAAATAGGGTAGTGTTTCAGATAAGCACCTAGGCGCTAGGAAACGAGATTCGTGATTTAAGTACAACGGGAAATAGAATTAACTGGAATTTTTTGGTTAAAGCACACACACTGGATTGCGCTACCGGTTTCTTTGAAGTGTTTAGAAATGGAAGAAACGTAGCGAAAAATACTCGCCTTTCATGTCTATAACAGAGAAAAAATTTCGAAAATGAAATCCTAAGAGGGAAAATTCGTAGAAACTCGAGAAATTAGTATCTAACTATGAAAAGTAAGTAAACTCTAAAGATTCACTGAAATCCTACAATGCCTTTTTGTGAAATAAGGTAGAATCGGCCTTAGAGACTAAAATATATCGGAAGTTTTTTTATACATTTCTGTTGAAAAAGAAATTCGTATGGAAAAATGAGAGTAATTAAGTCGATAGGAAAATATTCATAGGTTGAATCAGAAAAGAAAGTAAGAAGAAAAAAAAGAAGTTTTATAAAAATAAAGCAAAGTTTGAAGAATCCATAAAACATTGAACAGAAGGGAAAAATATAAGAAAAAAAAATAGTTTGCTGAAATGAAATGAAAAAAATAAAGTCTGCATAAAAGGAGTCATAAGTTCGGCAAAGTAAGAAATAAAATGCTGACATATTGAGAAGTTTAACGAAATTTCTATACATAGATTAAGTTAAATAGGGAAAATGGAAAAAAAAAGGTTTTTATTTTTTTTTAGAATGACATGCGAAATAAAGTAAGAAAATATTGTTTCAACAGAATTGTAACTGTGAAAGATCTGTAGAGTTCTTAAACACACACGAAAAAAATACAAGGAAATAATATTGGAGTGATGAAAGACTCAGAATTAACATGAAGTCATTTCTGCTTCATTTCACAAAAAAAAAAATAAAAAAAAAAAATGTCAAAGTCCAATAATTACTGCCAACAGGAACGAAATCGTTTCTAAAGAAGCATTTCCTCGTCTCATGGCGTGAAATAAAATTGAATGGAAGAAAAACAACAGTTCCTCAGAAAATTCATTACATCTACGCGAAAAAAATTCCTCAAAACATACAAAAAATATATGAAGAAATAGCGTAAAAGTTTTAAAAATAATAGAGGGAATACATAGTACACGAAAACCTTACAGCTAGAAAAAAAATATTGAAGGGGCGGAAGATTCAGAATTAGCATGTCTACATTTCCTCTTGATTTCCCAAAACTTTTGTCAAAGTCCAACAGTTGCTGTGAACAGGACCGAAATCGTTTCTAAAGAAGCATTTCCTCATCTCATGGCCTGGAATAAAATTAAATGGAAGAAAAAGAACAGTTCCTCAGAAAATTCATTACATCCACGCGAAAAAAAAATCTCTGAAAACATAAACAAAAAATATGTATATACTGTATTAGGGCTGTCGGGTTTGATCGATTAATCGATCAATTTTTTTAGTCGCCGATTATTTTCTTCTATTTTTTAATCGCCGATTATTTTCTTCTTCCGATTAATCGGTTACTTAAAAAATTAGTACAAAAATAAAATTCTTTAGGAACTTTCAAAAAAACTGTATATAGTTTTGAATTTGTTGAATACAACATTTGTGCTTGTGTCTTCACTTCTTGGAAAATAGCCTTTTCATGGCGATGGGAGTTTAAATCTAGCAGTCACCACTATCAGCAGGGATTCCATCGTTCATTGTGTGTCAGTATGCTAGTCTTCAAAGTCCAACGTCAATTCCGAACTTCCGCCTTTAACACTGTACTTGTCCTGTCAGCATTTGGTTAAGAGCTTCTCGACCTCGCGGTTCCCGCGTTCTTTTATTGCTGTGCGCTACGCTCGCGTCTCATATGGTGGTCTGTCTGTGCTTGCCCTCCCTGATATCCGCTTGTTGACTGTAGCAGTGTAGCTATTCAGGGAAAATGAAGCCCCGTCAGCCATTACGTGGTGCCACACCTCTTCTACTCCTGTCTCAGCTGAATCGTCTGGGAAAAGTCAGTTGTTTCAATACGTAAGGTCGATATAACAGACGGCCGGCATCTTTCGAGCTTGAATAGTGGTCCCCGAGGTTTTATTACATCGATGCAAATGAAATTACGCCGCTGGTCCTCACAATGAGATTCAGCTTTCAATAGGAAAGAGGGGGGATTAATACACGTGTTTCTTGGAATCAATGGGGGTATGAAATTAGTCTTAATTACTTAGGGACCAAGTTGTGTACTGTTGCCGAAGTATTGTATCCGTGAACAGGGAGAATTTCCAGTGCAAGAGCAAAAGTCTGGGGCAAATTTTTACCCTCTCTCTCCTCATTGAAAAAGCAAATAGTGTTCCTTTATTGGTAGCGGAGTCAACTGGGATGAGCATGGGAGTGTCTGTCAGTGAAAGAAAGTTAGTTTGAACGCTGATTCATCTCTTGCTGTCACGTTTATTTGAGCTCCAAAAGTGAAGTTTCAGGGATTAAAAGGCAAATTATCCTCTTGTTTTGGATATAAATTAGAAGACAGTGGGGAAGTTATTGATCGCGGACATGTTTATTGTTTAAAATGTGAGAAAAAGTTTAAGTACAGTGGATGTGTGACTACCTTACGTTATCATTTATAATCGCAACATCCATTCATGGAAATTGTATCAAATACGCTACGGGATCAGCCTAGTTCAAATGCCACCGCTATGAAGCAAATGGGTATAAATTCCTTCCTCGAAAAGCCTGTTTCTGCATTAAAAGAACAGGAATTAACAAATAAATTAGCGTTGTGGATTGCATCTAGTTCGAGACCTATCAGTATTGTTGAAGATCCTGGCCTGAAAGTGTTGTTGCAAACAGCTCTGAATTCTAAGTGTTACATTTTACCTGCCAGAAGTACCATTATGAACAAAATTGTCCAAATTTACGACATTCAGAAGTCAAGAGTGTTTAATGAATTAAAGAGAGCTTCCTATGTGAGTTTAACTGGAGATTTTTGGACCTCCCTCGCCAACGACAGCTACTTAGCAATAACAGTACACTGGATTGACAATGAGTGGTATTATTGGGATGCAACTCTTCAAGTGAAACAGGTGATTGAGAAGCATACTGCAAATCAGTGTACAATTGAATTTGAGGAACCCGTTGAAAAATGGGAACTAACGGACAAGCTTGTTGCCATCTGCACTGATAATGCCAGAAATATTGTTCTTGGCGTTAACAGATCAATGTTTGACAGTGTAAGATGTTCAGCACATACTTTACAATTAAGTATAAATAAAGCTCTTAAAGTCGCATCGATAGAAAAGGTTCTAGCTAAATGCCGGAAAATTCTAGAACATTTTAAGCACAGCTCACATTTAGAGGATACACTCTCGTCTAAGCAAAAAGAACTTGGTCTTCCTGATACTAAGCTGCAACAGGACATAGTGACACGCTGGAATAGTACCTACATCATGGTGGAAAGTCTGGTGAAAGCTAAAACCGCAGTAGACACCATTCTGGTAGCCAACGCATTGAATACCCCTGTTCTGACAACAGTTGAGTGGGAAGTGCTTGAGAAGCTAATCAGCGTATTGAAACCTTGCTTGGAAATCACTGAAATACTCGGAGGTCACAAGTACGTAACTGCCAGTGTTGTAATTCCTGCTTTTACACATCTCAAAAGCTCAATGAGATTGTCCGATACCGACCCAGCATATATTTGCAGATTTAAAGCTATGTTGCTCGATGATCTGACGGAAAGACTCAGTCAATGGCCTTTATAAAACAAGTACGAAGAAGCTATTGCCCTTGACCCTCGATTCAAGACACTTCGATGTATACCAGAAAAAAACCGAGATCTAGTGTGGAACAGAATTTCATCCAGTAGCACAAATCAACAGCTGCCCTTACACCAAGAACAAAGTAATGTGCAACAGAAACGAAGAAAACTATGTTTTGACAATTCGTCGATTCCAGAAACAGAAATAAAGGCATACACAAATGTCAGCACGCAGATAGAATTAGAGCTTCAAGTTTATCAGAGCTTGCCTGAACTCGACGACGATTTTACAAATCCTCTTCTGTGGTGGAAAATTCATTCATTACAGTTGCCGTTGCTCGCTACTTTAGCAAAACAGTTGATGTGCATTCCAGCAACGTCTGTGCCAAGTGAAAGAGTGTTTAGTGCCGCTGGTATTGTTGTCAACAAACGTACTTCGCTTAAACCATCCAATGTTGACAAGCTCTTGTGCCTAAAATCTTGGCTAAAGCGATGACTGCAAACCAAATTCAAGGTAATTATTATTAATTTGTATTTCTGATTTTTTGATAAAGTAAAGCAATGAATACTATTAGATTAACAGGCTATGATTCATTCAACACTCTAACATTTCAGACAACGTATTTAGTATGCATATAATAATAGAATAATGCATAATGTAATTTACAGTCGTACATTTTTTATGACAGTATTTTTTTCACTCGATCAAACTACCGATTAATCGATCAAAGGTGAAATATTAACCGATTAAAAATATTGATCGGTCGACAGCCCTAGTATATATATATATATATATATACTGACGGAAAAAAATCCCAACACCAAGAAGGGGTTGTGTTAGATATACACTCCGTCAGTGTATATCATCATCATCATCATCATTGTCAACCATTATCAATCCACTGCTGGACGAAGGTCTCCCCAAGTTTCCTCCACAACGGTCTGTCTTGTGCCAGTCTCCTCCATGTCACTCCTGCATACTTTCGAATTTCATCCACCCATCTCCCATGTGGTCTTCTTCTGGGTCTTTTCCTGTCCCTTGGAATCCAATCTAAAATTTCGGCTGTCCATCGATGATCTGTCCTTCTGGCAGTATGTCCAGCCCATTGCCATTTCAGGGATTTAACTCTGATCATGATGTCTTCCACTCTTGTCATTTTTCGGATCCACGAGTTCCTCTTCTTATCTCTCCTGGTTACACCAAGTATGCACCTCTCCATGCTTCTTTGAGTTGTCTGCAGCCTTTGTATGTCTCTTTTAGTTAAGGTCCACGTCTCTGCACCATACGTAAGCACTGGAAGGATGCATTGATCAAACACTTTTCTTTTAAGACATAATGGCATATTGCTCTTGAAAATTATGCTGTTTCTTCCAAAAGCTCTCCAGGCAAGTTTTGTACGCCGATTAATTTCTTCATCAATGTGACCCTCACTTGATATCTGCTGTCCAAGATAAACGTACGTGTCTGTTATATCCAGCTTTTCTCCATCAATCGATAAATCTTCATTTCTTGTAAAAGCATTGAACATCACTTTTGTCTTCTGAAAGTTCATTTTTAATCCCACTTCTTTACTCTTGTCAGCAAGTTCCTGGATCATACTCTGCAGCTCTGATGGGGTAGTTGCAAAAATGACTACGTCATCAGCAAAACGAAGGTGGGTTAGATAATCTCCATTAATCTTTATCCCCTTGTTTTCCCAGCTCAACGACTGAAAAACACCCTCCAATGTGGCATTAAAGAGCTTTGGAGATATGGTGTCACCTTGTCTCACTCCCTTTCCAATTTTTACGTGTGTTGTATTTTCAAACAGCCGAATCTTTGCACTTGCATTTTCATAGATGTTATTAATAATATTAATGTATGCATCTTCAATACCGCAGGTTTTCAGAGCCATTGTAACTGCTGATGGTTTCACCGAATCAAAGGCTTTTTCATAATCGATAAAAGCCATGCACAATGGAAGTTCATATTCCCTCGCTCTTTCAATTAGTTCTCTCAGCACGTGGATATGATCTATTGTGCTGTAGCCACTCCTGAATCCAGCTTGTTCTCTCGGTTGAGCCATGTCCAGTGTTACCTTCAAGCGGTGTGAAAGAACTTTAGTGAAGATTTTATAAACTACTGATAGGAGGCTGATAGGTCTGTAGTTTCCGAGATCCTCAATGTCACCTTTCTTATGTAGCAGGATCATTGTAGCGGTGTTCCAATCCTCAGGAATCTTTCCTTCATTAAGGCATCGAGTGAAAATTTGGGCGAGTACTGTTTCGATTTCTCCACTTGCTTCTTGTATGATGTCTACAGTAATTCCATCTTCTCCTGGAGCTTTTCCCCGCTTCATGTTCTTGATTGCATGTGCAACTTCTGCTGGAAGGACTGGAGGAACTCTGGTACTGGTATCTTTCATGATGTCTGGAGTGCATGTATTATCCCTTTCATATAATTTGGAGTAGAAATCTTTCACTCTTGTCAACATTTCGCCTCTATTTCTTGTTACAGAACCATCTTCTTTTCTCAGTGCCATAATCTGTTTTCTTCCCTTACTGAGATGTCCCTTTGCTATCTTTAGGCTTTGGTTGTTTTCAATTGCTTTAATCACTAGTTCACAGTTGAATTTCCTTACGTCTTCAGTGATACTTTTTCTTACTGTCTTGCATAGCTCTATATATTCCACTTTGGAAGTCACATCTTCTTTAGTTGTCCTCATCTCTCTTCTTTTTTGCATCAACATTTTGGTTTTTCCTGATAATTTATTTACATGCAACTTGTTCTTAGACCCAGCTAATTTTGTTGCTGTTTCCATAAGAGCTTTGGTTACTTTTCTGTTAACTTCAGAGATGTCCACTTCTTCTGATGTTAGGCCTTCTAAAGCAGAGAACCTGTTCTTCAGTTCCAACTTGAAGGTATTATGGTGTTTTTTAAGGTTGGTTATGTCAATAGATTTTGTTTGTCTTATGAGCTTGCCACGTTCAAGTTTAGTGTTGAGGTGCATCTTACATCTCACCAATCTATGGTCACTACCTGTGTTGAACTTGTTCAGCACACTGCAGTCTTCGATGACGAATTTTTTGTTACACATAATAAAATCAATTTCACTTGTCGTCCCATTTGGATGTCTCCATGTCCATTTCCTGTGTGGCTTTTTCTTGAAGAAGGAGTTCAAGATGAAAAACCCTTCTGCCTCTGCAAACTCAACGAAAGTATTTCCACGCTGGTTTCTGTTGCCGTGACCGAATTTACCTACTGAAGTTTCATTCTGTTGCCGTTGCCCTATTTTTGCATTGAAATCTCCCATAATTATTTTCAAGTGCTGCTTACCTTTATTATTTAGATGACAAATTTCCTCATAAAATTCTTCAATTTCTTCTTCAGGATGACTTGTGGTGGGTGCATAAGTTTGAATAATCTGAGCCTGGTATCTTTTCGAGAGTTGGATAACAAGTCGTGCAGCTCTGTCAGAGGAACTTTCAACTTCTACAACTTTATCCTTCAGTTTCTTGTTTATTATAAATCCAACACCACTAGTTCTGCCAGTATCTGTCCCACGATAGTAGAAGAGATGTCCACTTTTCAGTTCGATGAGATCTTCTCCTTTTCTTCTTACCTCACTTAGCCCCACGATGTCCCACTTGATCCTTTGTAGTTCCTCTTCCAATTCAAGAAGCCTTGAATCAGAAGATAGGGAGCGTCCATTGTACGTAGCCAAGGTCAGCATCAGATGGCAGCCTAGTCCGGTCCTCCGGGGATTCTTAGCACCCTCTGCCTTCATGTCGCACTGGCCGCTGCCTTGGCCAGGTACATTCCAGCTGCCGGAGACTGAGGGCCAAGATTTAAGTTGTGGAATCATTTTGGAGGGGTTTGGCCATAACTCACCACGCTGGCCAAGCGGGTTGGTGAGTGTGGGATAGAATTTCCTCTAATCCCGATGGTATAGTTATACCGCTATTGGCGGTCGTCAGAGCCCCTTTAGTGGGAACAGGATGCACCACGAGAAGGCGGGGTTGACATTTGTCAAGGAGAGGCTGTGATGTTACGCATCACCTGACCTTACATCCCGTCAGTGTATATACATGTATATATATACCAAATCATCGTGAGTTCGGAACCCGCTGAGAGTATCACAGCATTTTCATTCCTTGGGAAGAAAATTTCCCCAGCGTCGTGGCGTAAAAATTTCCTTCGGGGAAAATAGCATCGAAGAGAGAAAAACAAAATCCTGTTTGCAAACCACAGGAAAAAATAAAAATAAAACCGGATCCCACTCGGGCATTGCCATCACTCAAAATCAAAGATCCATCAAAATAATAAAGTGCCAAGAAGCACCGCTAGAAGCACCACATAAACATCAACATATCCAACACATATGTAGCCCCCTTTCCCCACTCGGTCGTTGCCATCACTCGAAATCAAAGATCCATCGAAATAATAAAGTCTCAAGAAGGACAGCAGCATCGGCGTAAAAAAATTGTAAGGGGAAAAAACTCAGAATTCACATTTCTGCTTCATTTCCTCCAAAATTTGCCAAAGTCCAACAAATCTAACGAGAAAGTAAAAAAAATAAAAATAAAAATATAAGTTTTTAAAATAAATTAAAGAGAATAAATAGGATACGGAAAAATTAATGGTTAAAAAAAATATTGGAAAGGACAAAAAAAAAATAATAATAACATCAGAATTCACATTTCCCCAAAAATTTGACAAAGTCCAAAAAAGCTCCCGAGATGATAATAAAGTTCCAAGAAGCACCGCTAGGGGCAGCACACCGAGTACACCTATGTCCACCCCCACTCGGTCGTTGCCATCCCTTAAAGATCCATCGAAAACATAAAGTTCCAAGAAACACCACTAGAGAACAGCACATCAGCGTCGACCCAACACACTAGCGCCACCTACGGGTCCGGTCCGTGGACAGCAGCGGCACCAACCAGTGGCACGTGGGAGGGGCCGCAATTTGGGAAAAACGGCACCTGCTCCTTCAGGCTACGCCCCCAGCCTAATGTTAAGTCTATGGGGTTCGCCATTTTGGATCAGACGCTGATCGGCTGATTTGCTCCAGTAGCGGTCATTTACTACTACAAATAAGGAAGCGCATAATTTGGATAAATGTGTAAGAAATCTTTAATTTCTGACGTTACTTGTCCACTTTTTGGCATTTTTAGGTTTACCATTGCCTTGAAAATGCCTCTTAGTGGAGTGCAAAGGCTTGGCGAATCTTTGTGGCTATTACACCACAAAAATAAACGAATTTAATACGAATTTAATAATTGGAAAGGGAGTGAGACAAGGTGACACCATATCTCCGAAGCTCTTTAATGCCACATTGGAGGGTGTTTTTCAGTCGCTAAGCTGGGAAAACAAAGGGATAAAGATTAATGGAGATTATCTAACCCACCTTCGTTTTGCTGATGACGTAGTCATTTTTGCAACTACCCCATCAGAGCTGCAGAGTATGATCCAGGAACTTGCTGACTAGAGTAAAGAAGTGGGATTAAAAATGAACTTTCAGAAGACAAAAGTGATGTTCAATGCTTTTACAAGAAATGAAGATTTATTGATTGATGGAGAAAAGCTGGAGATAACAGACACGTACGTTTATCTTGGACAGCAGATATCAAGTGAGGGTCACATTGATGAAGAAATTAATCGGCGTACAAAACTTGCCTGGAGAGCTTTTGGAAGAAACAGCATAATTTTCAAGAGCAATATGCCATTATGTCTTAAAAGAAAAGTGTTTGATCAATGCATCCTTCCAGTGCTTACGTATGGTGCAGAGACGTGGACCTTAACTAAAAGAGACATACAAAGGCTGCAGACAACTCAAAGTAGCATGGAGAGGTGCATGCTTGGTGTAACCAGGAGAGATAAGAAGAGGAACTCGTGGATCCGAAAAATGACAAGAGTGGAAGACATCATGATCAGAGTTAAATCCCTGAAATGGCAATGGGCTGGACATACTGCCAGAAGGACAGATCATCGATGGACAGCCGAAATTTTAGATTGGATTCCAAGGGACAGGAAAAGACCCAGAAGAAGACCACATGGGAGATGGGTGGATGAAATTCGAAAGTATGCAGGGGTGACATGGAGGAGACTGGCACAAGACAGACCGTTGTGGAGGAAACTTGGGGAGACCTTCGTCCAGCAGTGGATTGATAATGGTTGACAATGATGATGATGATGATGCGTTTCTTGTGTGTTTCCATTTTTGATGGTACAGCTTAACAAAAGGGAAGCCACCGAATTTTCTTGTTGTTATGAGGGCAAGAAAATGATATAAGGAAATCAATAAAAATTTACTATTCTAGGAATAGCAGGTAAACTTAATGATGCATTATGAACGACATAAATCGTTACCAATAATTAAGAAGTACTATTTCAGCGAACTATACAGAGAGCTGCTTCTACATCTACTGACCAAAATAATTCTACTTTGATTTGATAAATGAAACAAAGTACATTTACTGACAAACCACATGCCAGGTTACATCAGTTAAGCCACAGGTATCGACGGTGACAGCACAGGTAAGAGAGCGCACACAAAATTAACATGATGTAACATGTCACATCCATGTTTTATGAAGTAGTAGGACCTACACGGATTCCGAGGGACAGGAAAAGACCCAGAAGAAGGCCACATGGGAGATGGGTGGATGAAATTCGAAAATATGCGGGAGTAACATGGAGGAGACTGGCACAAGACAGACCGTTGTAGAAGAAACTTGGGGAGACCTTCGTTCAGCAGTGGATTGATAATGGTTGACAATGATGATGATGATGACACAGCACAAGCACGGAGCTGACAAGATACCACGCTCTAACAAACGAGAGAAAGGGGGGGGGGGAGAAATTAACTTTAGAGATGAGCAGGGGGCTCCTTGTTTAATTAACTGATCCATCCCGGGGCGGGACATTTATAGGCCGGGTCCGGCTCAGGCCCAGTATAACATTATTTATGATCGGCCCGGGTTTAAATATTTGTGCAAATTTTCCCTTTGTGAATAAGAAAAAATGAAGCACAAATTGGTTTACTCTTATACATATTCTCATCATCAGATAAGAATGATAGTGCATCTCGTGTTAATGTCACCCCCCCCCCCTCAAAGAGAGAGACAGAGAGAAATCATTATTCTTATGTGCATCACATTCTGGTAACAAAATTTTCTTTATTTTTATTTCCCATGTGTATCAAGTTAATTCGTTTGCCTAGTTAACTGTATTTAATTTTTTCCTTGAAATTTAAATAAGAATTTTGAACCTTTAAATTTCATTATAAATTGTTGTAAAATCTATGTCATTTCTGCATGTCATGAGGATGGTGTATTCCTGTTTTTTTGACGGATTAGGTCCGATTAAGTATTGAGTAAATGTCCATTTATAGGTCGTAGTGTTTTTTAATACATGGAAATTTATGTTATTAGCTCTACTGGGACAGATCTGGTTTTGGCATTTATTTTTATTTTTTACTTTATTTTATTTCAGCTTATTTTTATGCAAATACGTGTAAAATAATTGCCATTATTATGTTTAATAATACAAAACAGGAAGAGAGAAGAAAACAGGAAGAGAGAAGAAAAAGACCAATCAAAGAGTCCAACGAAAAAAAAATCGAACCTGTCTTTTGCAACACAGGTGTGAACGTAAATGAAAAAATATTTTTTGGATCGGATTTTTGGAAGCGAATGATATGGAATCATACATACAACGATGTATACCGTATATACTCGTGTATAGGTCGACTTTTTTAATGAAATATTTAGGTCGAAATTAGGGGGTCGAACATACACGGAAAATATTTCTGATAGGTTAAAAACCACAATTTTGATGCCTTATGGAAATGCTCATACTTAGCCCTTTGCGCCATCAGTTCATTTGCAGTTGTATATTTAGTCATTTTCCGGGTGTTACTGGTACAGAAGAAAATTATTGCTAAGAATTTTCTTGATTTTACATGCATGTACGAGGTTTTTTTTATTCACTAAGAGAAAAACTCATTTCGCAAGGATGTCTCAAAGTCTGCTTTAGGTCTGTCGATATCAGTCGATTTGGCCTTGACTGCCCCGCTGGTAAATCACCCAGAGGAAAGAGGTGAACGCGCCAGCCAGTAGTTTAAGTTGCACCGCGCCGTGACCTACGACCGTGCTCAATTCTCGACGGGGGATGAAGAGGGAAAAGAACAGAGTATTGAAAAAGGAGACCACTGCCTCTGCTTACCGACGGCGGAGAAGAGAGGCGTGACAATCTACAGAACCGCGGTAACTTCACCAATGCATCCCGAAAACGAAAGTGTTTAAACTTGGCCGATCGCTCAGAATAACATTGCCACTGATAGTAAAAAAGTGCATTAGTTTAACAACCAACTTACGTTTGTTATTAAATTGAGTGTGCCCTGGCTCTAAAAATCAAACGAACAGTAACCTTTAAAAAAGACGAGCAAAAAGGATTGCATCTTTACTGAATGGTGCGATGTTTGGTTTTGTCACTAAAGCCGATTGTTTGTCACTAAACACGGTGGAGAGGGGGGATGAAACTCGGGAGTAGATATACGACCTCTCTCTCTGTCAATCACACACTCGTCCAGCTCAGCAGTTGACCGACAGCTGCTATGCTGCACAGGGCAGTTGGAGAAAATTTCATAGAACAAGTTTTCTTCAATTTTTTTAAATAGTTGCGTGCAAATTTTACAGTGTCCACAATGCATCGAAATAAAATTCATTTTAAAGTTTCAAGAGATCCATTAAAAACTTCAAAAGTTACACATTTATTTTTTACGGCATGCATATTCTTTATGGGATAAAAAAACTATCAGGTTGACATCAAGACCTATTTACGCTTTCCAAATATGTTTCAGGAAGTGTTTTTTTTAAATAACGATGTGTCTTACGACGTTTGGTAAATGCATCATGATTCGTTTGCTGCGGGAGCAAATGCTTTACTCTCCATGAATGAAGTAACTGCAGAAAACTCGCCCCCAAAAAGTGGGTGAAAGGGGGAAGGGGGCAATGTGCAAAAGTTGGTTCATATATTGTTGAAGTGTGTAACCTTATCCTGAAAACTGTCTAACCAGGGTGGTGGGCCCTATCATCTTCGCAGAATTGTGTCTCAATTCCACCCACATTTTGCGGGAAACTGCTACACGGAACATTGCGAGAGATAGCTACAACAATAAATGTAGTAGGTTCACATTTCCGCATGCGGGCGCATCCTCGGAAAACATTTTTTTATTTATTTTTTATTTATACACAAGATAGGTAGGTATACAAAAACTGCAGATATTCACATAAAATTCGTGGGGGGGGGGGGGTCGACTTATACACGGAATATACAAAAACTGCCAATATTCAGATAAAAATCGGGGGTCGACCTACACACATTAACTCTGTAACTCTGTCTTGCGTCAAGACTTGGCATCGGAAAAGTACAAAAGACATATATCATCGTTCTCACAGTTCAGGGTACCAAACGAAAAGAATTTTTCAAATCTGACAAATAGGTGAAGGGCTATGGTGAGCAGACAGAGGTAAGAACATATCAGTAGTAATCCGCCCAAATTTTTCCAGTGTCTGAGCGATGGCTCGCGAACATTCGTCCGAGATGGGTCCGGGTTCGAATCCTAGTGAGGCATGAATGTTGTGTTTGTCTTACGGCGCTGGGTCCCTCCCTTCCCTGGAAACAGTGGCCCTAAATTAGGGAAGGGCGACTGCTTATAGCCCACTAAGTTGCTCACGGTGGTCGTTAAACCCCCTTCCCACAAAAAATTGCGTAGGTCGTACGTCAAAAAAAGATATGCAGATTTCGCATTTTGATTATCAGGCTTTGTAGTCAAAATATATGCTTGCTGTATTTTAGAATTTGGTGGTACTCTTTTTGTATGACATTTTTGACCACACGAAAAGCCCGTTGGTGTTTGACATTTCGTTCAGCACTAATATACAGGCAACTCTCGATAACCGCCACCCTTACATAACGCCACCCCTTATGTCTGAACAGATATGCTGTATATAAAATATTCCTTAATCTTTTGATATACAGCCACACCCTCGGCATCCGCCAACCGCCATTGGTTGGAAAGAATGTAATGTCCGATGACGAGGTACCCGAAGTAGAAGCTCCGGCCACGACGCGCATTGGAAATCCAGCCAACATGGAAGTGGACAAGGAAGCACATCCGCAATTGCATGCTGCATGAGTTTCGTCGCGGTATCCCTCCCGCAAGTGCAGTAAGGAACATTACCTGTGTGTACTCCAATGCCATATCACATCGTTTGTGCTGCCGTTGGTTCGAACGGTTCGGAGAGCGAAATTTGCCTCTGTCACACCAATCCAAAGCCGAAAGACCCATAATAGTAGATATGGACATGCTGAAGACCTCAGTGGAGACCGATTCAAGCGTGACCACGCGAGAGTTGGCTGAACAGCTGGGGGTTACCCACATGAACATTATCACGCACCTGCGTCAACCTGAGAAGATGCATAAAAGGGGAGTTTGTTTTCTGCTTAACTCACAGTTAAGCAGAAAATAAATCGCATGAATGCGTGCGTCTCCCTGCTTCCACATGATCAAGTTGAACAGTTCTTGGACCGCACTGTGATAGATGACGAGAAATAGGTCTTGTATGACAATGTCAGCCCCCGGAAACAGTGGTTGGACCCAAAACAGAAGCCCATGCCGATACAAAGAATATATAACGCGTGAAGAAGGCCAACTCTCATAGAGATAACGTAATACAGGCGACTACAGCGCCACCACATCTTAAGAGGTAATATACTCTGCGGGAAAGTTAACATTCAGGAGCAAAACACGTTAGGGGGACTACGGCAGTGAAGCTTTTCCTTGATCCACCATGGTTTCCTTCGATCTGATGACTATTTGCTTAGAGCAGTTTTTTTCTTATTGTTGTTGCTGTTTTCTGACATCCCGCCCATCCCATATTTTGGTGAGAAAAATATGCAATAACATTAGTATTACTATTTAAATTAAGTTTTAGCAAATATTATAGTTAGGCCTAAGGATCCGTACAAAATGCAGACATTCCCTAATATTTGGCATTACTGAAAATGTTTCTGAAAAACTGAAGAACAAACAAAAGCCTTACGGCTCTACGAGACCCGCCATCTTGTATTGCTGTCTTCTCTTGTTAACAAACGGGCAAGCGTGTTTCACAAATTGCTCCGGCAATTTTGGACATTTTGGAACACCGTTTGTGGCTAACGCAAGATATATGATAAATAAAGAGTTCCCTGGTTTCAGAATTTTTATTGACCTTTCCCTTCATTTTTATCTTCAGCGAAAGTCGTACCAAGGCGTCTTCCATAGTTTTATTAATTAATAAAAAATACTTAAAGAGTCCAAAATGGAAATCTGAAACCAGGGAACTCTTTATTTATCATATATCTTGCGTTAACCACAAACGGTGTTCCAAAATGTGCAAAATTGCCCGAGCAATTTGTGAAATACGCTTGCCCGTTAGTTAACAAGAGAAGGCACAATACAAGATGGCGGGTCTCGTAGAGCCTTAACTATCCCGATGGGCGAAGTTATGCTACCGATAAGGTAACAATCACGTGCTGTGAGTAGCTCGGCTGACTGTTCTTTACCCAAAGAATTGAAGTCAACAGAAGTACGCATGCGCAGTCTGCTCCGGCATCAGCCTGTATGTTGGCTTCTGTGCACTATATTTTAACTCTTAAGATATGGCGGTGCTAGTTACGCCTCGACGAGCCTTAACTTCTTCTCAGTTAGATATTCTTTGGCCGATACCCAAAGCCGGCTTACACTCACGTAAGGTTCTGCTGCCTATTTAGTGGGATATGCGGAGTGTCGTGATTCTGAACTGCTGACAGACATTACCACTGTCATTGCAGATGTGTACTGCCGTCAGCTCAACGATTTGCCCGCATCAAATCGACCAAACACTGCTAAACCGCAGGGCGTCCTCCTACAACAGGATGAAGCGAGACCTCACACAGCACGGGTGACCTGTCACAAGACCAAGAACCTAAACTGGGAGCTGCTGCCGCATCCGGCCTATTCCCCGGACATTGCTCCAAGCGACTACCACCTTTTCCGGTCGTTGCAGCCGCACCCGGCCTATTCTCCGGACATTGCTCCAAGCGACTACTACCTTTTCCGGTCGTTGCAGCCGCACCCGGCCTATTCCCCGGACATTGCTCCAAGCGACTACTACCTTTTCCGGTCGTTGCAGCCGCACCCGGACTATTCCCCGGACATTGCTCCAAGCGACTACTACCATTTCCGGTCGTTGCAGCCGCACCCGGCGTATTCCCTGGACATTGCTCCAAGCGACTACTACCTTTTCCGGTCGTTGCAGCCGCACCCGGCCTATTCCCCGGACATTGCTCCAAGCGACTACTACCTTTTCCGGTCGTTGCAGCCGCACCCGGCCTATTCCCCGGACATTGCTCCAAGCGACTACTACCTTTTCCGGTCGTTGCAGCCGCACCCGGCCTATTCCCCGGACATTGCTCCAAGCGCCTACCACCTTTTCCGATCGTTGCAGCCGCACCCGGCGTATTCCCTGGACATTGCTCCAAGCGACTACTACCTTTTCCGGTCGTTGCAGCCGCACCCGGCCTATTCCCCGGACATTGCTCCAAGCGACTACTACCTTTTCCGGTCGTTGCAGCCGCACCCGGCCTATTCCCCGGACATTGCTCTAAGCGACTACTACCTTTTCCGGTCGTTGCAGCCGCACACGGCCTATTCCCCGGACATTGCTCCAAGCGACTACTACCTTTTCCGGTCGTTGCAGCCGCACCCGGCCTATTCCCCGGACATTGCTCCAAGCGACTTCTACCTTTTCCGGTCGTTGCAGCCGCACCCGGCCTATTCCCCGGACATTGCTCCAAGAACCTACTACCTTTTCCGGTCGTTGCGGCCGCACCCGGCCTATTCCCCGGATATTGCTCCAAGAACCTACTACCTTTTCCGGTCGTTGCAGCCGCACCCGGCCTATTCCCCGGACATTGCTCCAAGCGACTACTACCTTTTCCAGTCGTTGCAGCCGCACCCGGCCTATTCCCCGGATATTGCTCCAAGCGACTACTACCTTTTCCGGTCGTTGCAGCCGCACCCGGCCTATTCCTATGACATTGCTCCAAGCGACTACTACCTTTTCCGGTCGTTGCAGCCGCACCCGGCCTATTCCCCGGACATTGCTCCAAGCGACTACTACATTTTCCGGTCGTTGCAGCCGCACCCGGCCTATTCCCCGGACATTGTTCCAAGCGACTACTACCTTTTCCGGTCGTTGCAGACGCACCCGGCCTATTCCCCGGACATTGCTCCAAGCGCCTACCACCTTTTCCGATCGTTGCAGCCGCACCCGGCGTATTCCCTGGACATTGCTCCAAGCGACTACTACCTTTTCCGGTCGTTGCAGCCGCACCCGGCCTATTCCCCGGACATTGCTCCAAGCGACTACTACCTTTTCCGGTCGTTGCAGCCGCACCCGGCCTATTCCCCGGACATTGCTCTAAGCGACTACTACCTTTTCCGGTCGTTGCAGCCGCACACGGCCTATTCCCCGGACATTGCTCCAAGCGACTACTACCTTTTCCGGTCGTTGCAGCCGCACCCGGCCTATTCCCCGGACATTGCTCCAAGCGACTTCTACCTTTTCCGGTCGTTGCAGCCGCACCCGGCCTATTCCCCGGACATTGCTCCAAGAACCTACTACCTTTTCCGGTCGTTGCGGCCGCACCCGGCCTATTCCCCGGATATTGCTCCAAGAACCTACTACCTTTTCCGGTCGTTGCAGCCGCACCCGGCCTATTCCCCGGACATTGCTCCAAGCGACTACTACCTTTTCCAGTCGTTGCAGCCGCACCCGGCCTATTCCCCGGATATTGCTCCAAGCGACTACTACCTTTTCCGGTCGTTGCAGCCGCACCCGGCCTATTCCTATGACATTGCTCCAAGCGACTACTACCTTTTCCGGTCGTTGCAGCCGCACCCGGCCTATTCCCCGGACATTGCTCCAAGCGACTACTACCTTTTCCGGTCGTTGCAGCCGCACCCGGCCTATTCCCCGGACATTGTTCCAAGCGACTACTACTTTTTCCAGTCGTTGCAGCCGCACCCGGCCTATTCCCCGGACATTGCTCCAAGTGACTACTACCTTTTCCGGTCGTTGCAGCCGCACCCGGCCTATTCCCCGGATATTGCTCCAAGCGACTACTACCTTTTCCGGTCGTTGCAGCCGCACCCGGCCTATTCCTATGACATTGCTCCAAGCGACTAGTACCTTTTCCGGTCGTTGCAGCCGCACCCGGCCTATTCCCCGGACATTGCTCCAAGCGACTTCTACCTTTTCCGGTCGTTGCAGCAGCACCCGGCCTATTCCCCGGACATTGCTCCAAGCGACTACTACCTTTTCCGTTCGTTGCAGCCGCACCCGGCCTATTCTCCGGATATTGCTCCAAGCGACTACTACCGTTTCCTGTCGTTGCAGCCACACCCGGCCTATTCCCCGGACATTGCTCCAAGCGACTAGCCGCACCCAGCCTATTCCCCTGACATTGCTCCAAGCGACTACTACCTTTTCCGGTCGTTGCAGCCGCACCCGGCCTATTCTCCTGACATTGCTCCAAGCGACTACTACCTTTCCCGGTCGTTGCAGCCGCACCCGGCCTATTCCCCGGACATTGCTCCAAGCGACTACCACCTTTTCCGGTCGTTGCAGCCTGGACGGACAGCGGTTTACCAACCGAGACAATATCGAATACGCACTTACTCATTTCTTTGCGTTCAAGACGCCACAATTACACAGGGACGGTATCCAACAGCTGCCTAGACGATAAGATCAGGTCGTGGCAAACGATGGCGACTACGTTTTGAACTAATCTGTGCTTGTATATACGATAATGAACATTTTTCTGTTGCCTTATATTTGCAGACATTATTTCCTTCCCAACTCAATACAATGCCAACCTGCCTTTCCCAACGCAAAATATACTTGATGTATACTGACACTTGCAAGCTGCGTGAGAATTCCGTTTCCGTTTTTCACGAACATGATTCAATTGTTGCGAACCTTAATGTTAAAGACACGGATTCAATTAAAGATGCGAATCAGTGTCTTTTAACATTAAGAAAATTCGGTGAAGCTCTCGCAGGATGGCGACATTTCAAACGCACGTGTTAAATTAGATTGCGCTCTGGAAATAATTGGATTGAAATCTAAAACACACAAATGAAGATAGATGAGTCCTTTTAAAAGAAACTAAGGTTTTGTAAAATTATTTTTGTAATGCTATTAATTTTCACCTGATAAAGTTTCGGTAACATAGCATAATTTTTTATTCATTTCCTCATAATTAAAATGTTATTTTTTTCTTTGCTATAGTATGCAAAGTAAATTTCCGCATTTAACACACATACCAGAAGCTTCCTGAGATGGGAACGCAGTAGGCGCACTAAGTACCCAACATATTACTGCTGTTTATTTCTAATTGACATCTTTTTAACTTAATGCTAACTGTAATTTTCACTGGACCATCATTAACAAAATTTAGATTACTTAAATGTAATTAGATATTTAATATAACGCAACTCTTGATGTAATGCTACCATGTAATGTAACAAATAGTGGCAGTATATCAAGGGTTGACTGTAACTGATGTGGCATTTTGCACAATTTCATTAAAAAAATTAATTTCTTTATTAGGTGTACAAATAAGTTTTAAAGAGTTTTAAGACAACGGAACATGTAATTTGAGAGAAAACAACAGTACCTTCACGAATCAAAATATGCGCCGTCATTATTTATCACCTTCTGCCATCGGTGGGGCAGCTGATGGATTCCAGCCACGAAGAATACTTCGTCGTGTGACGCGGTGAAATCGTCAACACATTTTTGCACTTCGTCACATGTCTGAAACCGTACAGCAGACAAACCATGTTGCATTGATCGGAACAAATAATACTCTGAAGGGGCTATGTCGGGATTATACGCCGGGTGCTCCAAAACTTCCCAGCCAAGCGTCAATAACGTTTCTTTGACCTATTTCGCGACATGCGGCCTAGCGTTGTTATGCAGTAATTTCACGGGACGCAATCCTTTGAATGTGAATGAACGTTTCCGACAGATGTCCTGGTTTAAATCGCAGCAATTGTTGCATGTAGCGATCAGTAGTAATAGTTTGACCCTGTTCCAATAGTTCATAATAGAGCACACCCTTCATATCCCACCAGATGCACAGCAGAACTTTCTGGGAATGAATATTGCGTTTCGGTGTGGAAGTCGTTGCTTCACCGGCGTCTACCCAGTGTTTTTTGCGCTTCGAATTGTAGTACCACATCCACTTTTCATCCCCCGTAACGATTTTCCACAGGAAAGACTTTCTGTGTGGTTTATTCAACAAATTCAAACACTTCATGACACGCTCATCCTTGTTCTTCTGGCTCAGGTCATGTGGCATCTATTTTCCCTTCCTCTGAATCTTTCTCACTGCGCGTAAACGATTGAAAATGGTTTGTTGAGTTACCCCTAGTTGTTCAGCTAGTTATTTTTGCGTTTGAGACGAATCTTTATTCAGCAATGCTTGCAGTTCCCCATGTGCAACCTTCTGCGGGGCGCCGCTACGTTCTCGATCGCTAACATCAAAATCACCTGCTTTAAACTGTTTAAACCAAAACTCACACGTGCTTTTCGATACAATATTCTTCCTAGAACAGAACAGATCGATGCACATGCTTTTGCAGAACTTTTTCTTTGATGAAATCCGTAACGAATGCAGTGTTGAATAAATGCAGCATCGCTTGCCATCTTTCACCTACCAATGTGCAAATGCGTTTGACTGTTGGGCAAACTTCTGTGTTACATTTTATACTCTGGACCAGTTACGGTCACGTGACAACAACGCAGGGGAATGTCAGATATATAAATTAGCGGTAGACGTCACACAAAAAACGCTTTAAAACTTATTTGTACACCTAATACATGTTTAACTGTTTACCACTATAGTTATATTTATTATTTGATATCATAAAACAATTTCAGTCTATGGAATGTGTAATACAAGAGAGTCGCTGACTTGTGTAGCAAAAGGTTTCCGAACTCCATGACAGCACCTCGGTAGCCTCGTGATCAGCGCCATGAATCGTCGCCACCGTCTCCGAATGGTCTGAGGCGCAGCATTTGTGTCAGAATGATGGAAAAAACACTTTTCTGAGGACGTATACTTGAGAGCTTTCGAAGTGTGTCATTCAACGATATATTATGCTGCCCAGTGATACACCGCTGTGGGCTGGCATTATGTAGAGCCCATGCGCGATTTAGTACACCGGGCGGTAATTAAGTAATAATGAGATGGATTTTTTTTTAAACACAACTGTTGGGTTGGCATGATTTTTTGATAAGTCATTTATTAGCTATGCGGTGGAAACAGCGTTTGCATGAGAATTGCGCGGATGATTATTTAATTTGTGCACGACGTCATTCGGTGGAAGAACATTGTCACAGTTCTGTCATGGAAGAGAGAGAGCAAATATTCTGTGCTGTTTGAAATTCGGTAAAACTGCATCTGTTACGCGTGATGTGTGTGGGGCTGACTGCCTATCTCGGACACAAATATTCCGATGATATGTACGCATCAAGGATGGGCGAGAGGATTTCGAAAATGACGAAAGGCCCGTACTCCAGATTTTAGTGCACACGTCTGAACTCATTGAGAAAGTTCTCGAAAGGATAAAAAGTGATCGATGCGTGATCTTGAGGATGCTGCTCGATGATAATAAGGAGATGATTCGTCGTTAGATTTTAGTACGAGATTGGGGTGGGTGGAGTTTAAGGTCATTTTGTTCCGCATGCTCTTTCAGACGACCAAAAACATGCACTAGTGGAGTAAACAAAAGACATCCAGGAGACTGCAGGTACAATTCAAAATTTTCTCCAAAGTACTGGGGCAGGTGACGAGACATCGTGTTTTTATTATCCTGTAATGAAGCGTCAGGTGCTTAGAGCAATTCTCCACAGTCACTCAAAGGAATGAAGATCAGATTACAGAAGCCCAAAATTAAGACAATACTTGTGTGCTTTTACAACAGCAAGGGAATTCTGCATCACGAGTTCATTCCTGAAGGTACAACTGTCACTGGCAATGCTTACACATCCATTTTGTAACGACTGTGGAAGAGGATTGTTCGTATAAGACATGAATACATAAACGGGAAATGGTTCCTTCTTCACGATAACACACCCGCACGCAGAGCAGTCAGTGTGCAGCAATTTGGGGCACAAAAACAAGTGTGTGTTCTCAACAGTTCCCCCTATTTTCCAGATTTTTTCACCGTGTGGCTACTTTCTATTCCGCAAAGTAAAGCTGTCTTTAGGAAAAGTTTTTCATGGCATTGAAGACATACAAAGAACTGTGACCTCAGCTCTTCACTCCATACCAAAAGATTACCTCCGCAAGCTCTTTCTTTCGTTGGCTGATCGTGCCACTTCTGTATTATCGCAGAAGGAATATACTTCGAATTAAATATATTCACGTAAGTTTTCTTGCTTTTCCATTTTTTTTTTAAAATTCAGACTCATTACTTAATTAGCCGCCCCGGTGGCGCAGTGGTCTAAGCGATGGCTTAGGATCATTCGTCCGAAAGGGGTCCGGGTTCGTATTCCTGTGAGGCATGGATGTTGTGTTTGTCTTACGGCACTGGTACTCTCCTTTCCCTGGAACCAGTGACCCTAAATTAGGGACGGGCGACTGCTTATAGCCCATTGAGTTGCTTACGGTGGTCGTTAAACCTCTAATCAAAAAAACAAAAACAAAAAACTATTTAATTGCCTCACCATGTATTTAGTTTGAGTACTGCATGACCAGGTAGTAAGAAAG
The DNA here is from genome assembly GCA_039090855.1 of Macrothele yani. Classification (NCBI taxonomy): domain Eukaryota; kingdom Metazoa; phylum Arthropoda; class Arachnida; order Araneae; family Macrothelidae; genus Macrothele; species Macrothele yani. The sequence continues at coordinate 63,845,710 of CM077001.1, read as the reverse complement.
AGCCTTGCCATTTCTTCAGAGCGCTATGATACTGTTCTACCGAATGATCAAAGCATTATGAAAAATTACAAATGACACAGCCTGTTTGTCACTGACGCCCAACCTGTGAGGCCAGTGGGGAAGCATGCTCCCATGAGCTCCTGAAGACACAAAATCTTTGTAAGCAGCATGTTTGTAGCTTTTTTAGCACGTCTTTTGTGAAAAAAGATCGTGCTTATGTTACCGGTTTGTCTGTCCGTCCGTCTGTACCCACGATATCTCTGCAACTATTAGTCTGATTTGAAAAATTCTTTTTGCATTGGGAAGCTTGAAATCTGTGAATGATGATCCTTAATTTCTTTTTTTTTTTTTTTTTTACGATGTACAATTTCGCCGCTATAGGGCGTAAATGCAGATGATGCTGAATTCAAAAATGCGTTTTATTCCACATATTTGCTTCTAAACATCCGATTGAAAAAAATATTTTTTCTTTCAGTTCCATTTATGTCGAAAAGTATTTTAGATATAGTTATTTTTTCAAATTACGCATAGATTTTCCGCTAGGGGGCGTAAAGGTAAATTACATTTTCCCCAATAACTCTTCTTCTAAAACTCCGATTCGAAATATTTTTCTTCAGCGGATACACCTCCTGATGGTAAATTTATTGCATATGATTTCAAATTTTTGATAAATAATACTTTGGCCACCAGGGGGCGTGAGTGTTAATTTTTGTTTCTGATGTATTTGCCATAAAATCTGAGCTTTTAAAATATCGATTGAAAAAATTCTTTCGTGGACTGATACCACTCACGTCGATAAATCTTTTCGGAATATTTTCTTCTTAAAATATTCCACAGTTTCTCCGCCAGGGGGCGTAGATGAATATCTTATTTTTGTCAATATCTCTACTTCTAGGGTCGGATTTGAAATATTCCTTCTTTGTTGGATAGTGTTTTCAGTGTGACATGTTTTTCATATAATTTCAAAAATTTTAAGTAATTCGCAGACTTTCCGCTATGGGGGAGTACAGATAAATTGCTTTCCCCCTATATCTCTGCTTCTAAATCTCCGATTTGAAAACTTCTTTCTGCACCGGATACAGCTCCTGATGGGAGATCGTTTGCACATAATTTCTAATTTTTGTAAAAAAGTGGTTTGGCCTAATTTCCGCTTCTGATGTATTTGCAGCAAAATATGAGCTTCTAAATTCTCGATTGAAAAAAAAGTCGTTTGCAGACCGATACTACTCATGTCGACAAACCTTTTTGAAACATTTTCTTCTTAAAATAATGCATGGTTTCTACGCCAGGGGTCGTAGATGTATATCCTATTTTTGTCAATATCTGCACTTCTAGGTGTCCGATTTGAAAAATTTCTTCTTTGTTGGATAGTGTTTCCAGTGTGACATGTTCTTCATATAATTTCAAAATTTTCAAGTAATTCGTAGACTTTCCGCTAGGGGGCGTAAAGGGAAACTGCTTTTCTCCCTATATCTCTGCTTCGAAATCTCCGATTTGAAAAATTCTTTCTGCACCGGATACAGCTCCTAATGGAAAATTCTTTGCACGTAATTTTTAATTGGTTTGGCCACCAGTTGGCGTAAGTCTTAATTTCCGCTTCTGATGCATTTGCAGCAAAATATGAGCTTCTAAAATCTCGATTGAAAAAAAAGTCGTTTGTTGACCGATACTACTCCTGTCGACAAACCTTTTAGGAACATTTTCTTCTTGAAATAAAGCAGGGTTTCTACGCCAGGGGGCGTAGATGTATATCTTATTTTTGTCAATATCTCTACTTCTAGGAGTCGGATTTGAAAAATTCGTTCTTTGTTGAATAGTGTTTCCGATGCGAAATGTTTTTCCTATAAGTTCAAAATTTTCAAGAAAATCATAGACTTTCCGCTAGGGGGCCCAAAGGTAAATTGCGTTTTCTGCGTTATTTCTGCTTCTAAAACTCCGATTTGAAAAATTCTTCCTGTAACACATACAAGACCTGACAGAAAATATTTTTCACGTAATTTCTAATGTTTGGTAAAAAATGGTTTGGCCACCAGGGAGCATAAGTGTTCATTTCTGTTTCTGATGTATTTGTAGCAAAATCTGCGCTCCTGAAAACTCGACAATTTTTTTTTTCTTGGACCGATACCGCTCATATGGAAAAACCTTCTGAGAATACTTTCTTCCTAAAATAATGCATGGTTTTCCCAACAGGGGACGTAAAGTCACCTCTTATTTTTGTCGATATCTCTGTTTCAAGAGCCCGATTTGAAAAATTCTCTCTGTGTTGGAGAGCGTTTCCGGTGCGAAATGTTTCTCATATAAATTCATGTTTTTCTTAACGCACAAGTCTGCAACCAGAGGGCGTAAGTTCACGAGTCCGTTTACAGTAATATCTGAGGGATTAAAAACCCGATTGAAAAACTTCTTTCCTCCGTCAGATACTATTGTTTTCCATATCGGTTCCATTGACTTTGAATAGCTTTGATAAATTTAATTTGCGTCAGAACGGATTCAAAAGACGTGCTTATTACACCCGAAATTTCGGGGTCATCTTTTTTGTTGTTTATTTTTTATGCTCGCATCAAACGAAACATCGACGTGCTTCAGGAATTCTCCCGATACTACAAAATCAGCTCATTTTCTACGTAGGTATACTCAACTGTTAACCTAGAACATGAACTAAAGACGCGCTCTCTCTCTCTACCACATACAACAGGGTATAATAACAATTACCATTGTGTCCTTATTTAAGCCCATGCCCTCCATATGTTGATAAATCAATTATCCGATTCCTACACTTTCGACTGTATAACACAATGACAGAGAATAACTAACGGTAAGTTATCCTAAATTTTTCTCACTCATACAGCGTGGAGACATTCTTCATGTGTCAGCGAGTGGTGGGGATTTGTTGACTATTTCAGACATCGGTTCTGTTTGATAAGATGTCCATCTCCTACATTAAGGTTAAAACTGCCGAAAAATCATAAAGCGAGTCATTCATCCTATAAAAGTATCGTTAATTCTCTAACTCACACCGCGAAAGAGAAAATGCCTCTGGCGTTGTGTGTGTGTGTGTGTGTGTGTGTGTGTGCGTGTTTGCATTCCGCCTGAGGGGATGAGAAAGTTCCGAAGTCAGAATTTTCTTGAAAGGGGTGGGGAATTAATTAGGAAGAACTTCACTCATCTAATGGAGATTTGGATATTTTGTATATCCACTCAAACCACTAAACAGAAACGGAAAGCACTTTGTTTACTTATTTTACGCTCCTTGCGTCCTGACGCAAATCTTAAGACTTGCTGTACACCTACTAAGATTGAACACATGAAATGGAACGGGATGTTTAGCCAGGATCTTTGTGTCAAGAACTGTTCCCAGGAAAATTGTTTGCGAAAATATCTAATATTGTGTTCGTAACATCCATTCGGTAAATGCTACACGTAATTGCCGTATTTTAGAATACTTGGTTTGTGTCTTTCCCTTTACCTCGGTGAAGTACAAAATTAAACTGCTTTGATAGCATAACCACTTTCTTTTGTAGCCGCCAATGTCTTGTAACATAAACGTTTTTCAAATTCTAATAATGCCAAATAAAAAGCTCAATGAAAAGCATTGTTTCATTTAGATAAGATACCTTAGTTCTTTTCATAAACGTAAGAAACACATGAATTAAAACATTGAAACTTTTACTTGATAAAACAGTATAACTTTCAAGAGATATTGAAATTAAAAAAGTAATGTACACTGAAGAGCCAAATTATTATGACCAACGCATCTTTGTGTAAATCGAAGCAACCAGGTAAACGACGGCGCGTGTGAAGGTCTTGAAACAGAAAGAATAACATCTGAAACTGAGCTCTGTCAATCAGTGTTATTCTTGTTCTTCAGATGGATAAGGCAACTGACTTGACAAAGGACAAATTAACGGACTGGGTCATTTTCCATTTTAATGCTGGCGACGGGAGTAATGTCACAACACACAGTACTTCAAACCTCGTTGAAAATTGGGTTGTGAAGCCTCAGGCCGCTCCGAGTGCCCATACTAACCTGAGTTTACTGTTGAAAGCGCTAACTGGACCTTGAATGATTGGAAGAAGGTCGTCTGGTCCGATGAATCTCGTATTCTGTTGAGCTATGTGGTCGGTCATGTACGCGTGCGTCATTTTCCTGGGGAAGTGTTGGCACTAGAATGCACCACGTGACGAAAACGAGCCAGTGGGGGAAGTGTAATGCTTTGGTCAATGCTCTGCTGGGTAACCCCTGGATCCAGTTATTTATGTGCGGGAAACTATGACGTCTACCATCTACCTCAACATCCTCGCAGACTAGGTATATCCTTTTCATGGCAACGTTATTCCCCTGTAGTTGTGCATTCTTTCAGAAGGACAGTGCGTCATGCCACACTGCCCGGATTGATCGAGAATAGTCCGCGGAACATGAGGAAGACTTCCACGTATTGCCCAGCTTCGAAATTTCCGAGACGTCAATCCAATCGAGCATTTGTGGATTGTGCTGGAACAGCAAATCCAATCCGCGGCCGCCCAACCACATAACTTACAAGAGTTAAATAATGTACTAGTAACGTGTTTTAACATCTTCTTTTGCTATCTTTTTATTCTTGTTGTTAACTTCATAAACATTGCGTGGTTGAGTTGTTAAGTCTTACATAGTTGAAGATGATAGTAAAATTGTATGCAAATAATTCTCACGATTCGTAAATATGTCTAAGAAACTTTTATTCTTTTCTTCATTTAATTCACTGCAAAGGTTGTCCGTTAGCCGTGCTGTTTCCTAACTCTCCCGCTTTCGATCATCTCTCGCGCTCTCGTGAATTCCCCTGACATGGCGGTCCACCTAAGACCTACCCAAGGGCAATCACCTCGTCGTTTTCCTTTTCGTGACCGCTCGCTACCTAAACCTCGAGACAACTGTCCTTCGCCTCTTTCCCTTCTCTCCCAGAAATGCCCTTAAGCATATCTTAAAATTCTCCGTTAGAAGAAACCACACCGCCCTCGGTAAATCTTAAGCCTCAAAGTCAAATGTGAGGGCTAGTGCATTTGTCGGCACCATTGAAATTGAAACCTGAAAAGCATCAAAAGAGGCGCGATAGAGTTAATCTTCATTCAACAAACAAAGGGCAAATACTACGTATAGACAAAATGTCGTCTTAGTAAATAACCGTGCATCCGGTGTCTAATGGGGAACTGACTCTGAGAAATTTCTCTCACGCTTTGTGGAGACAAAGGAAAGTGGAGCACGAGATGCAATAAAAAATTATATTTTGAGATTTTATATGAAATCCTGAAACCCCGTATAAAATCTCTGTAAGACGTGTTAGTACCAGATGCCACAAGACACCTTTCAAAAATCTTGTAGCGTCCATACCTCCCCGAGTAAGAGCTGTTATGGCGGCACGTGGAAGATCAACATCATATTAGACAGGTGAGGTAGTCACAATGTTTTGGCTGTTCGGTGTACAGTAAAACTTCGAAAATCCGGCATCCGGAAAACAGGCAACTTCAGAAATCCGGCACTTTTCTGATTTCGTTTTCGTGAGAACATCAAATGTTTTCCCAATAACCATGGAAATCTCCCGATGCACCGTCTCAACAACACATCGCGAGATCATCCGATCTCAGCGTGCGAATTGCCGATAGCTGCCTACGTGTAACATCGGGAGGTTTCTCAATTTCGTCATCCAATTGGGCCGCGCTGAAGAGACGGGGACCAATGAGGGTCAACGAATTGGCGTGTACGTTTGAAATGCGTGTCGAACGTGTGATGATGATCTGTGCTTGGTGGTGGCCGTATGTGGATTCGATCGTGTGATGACATCTACATCGGCCTTCATGATGCATCGCGATGTATCGTAGTTTCGTCAGTCGAAAAACCGCAACATCGATGTAAAATTCACTTCGAGTTTTCGCGATGTATCGATACATCGTCCAGCCCTAGCTTTTGCTCTGGCTTTTTTCAAGTTTCTGCCTAACCATTCGCCAAATTCAGTTTTTTTTTTCGACAGAATGTTATAACAAATAGTACAAAAAAGTAATCGCCAATATTTTTGCCATCGCCAAACGATCCCCCCCCCCCCAGCAAATTTCGAAGAATGCGATCGGCAGCGCTAGCCCTGAGTATTTATAAGGCGTAGACCCGCAAATTTTCGTTAAAGTGACTTGCTACATGGAAGTACAGGCTTTATGTAACGCCCATTACGCAATTTTTGAATAGCTTCATAAATCTGGTAATCGTCGGTTTTGCTTCATAAATCCGGCACTCGTCATTCGTCAGTTTTGCTGTATATACAGGGTGTTTCAAAACTAATGGAACAAACTTTAAGGGGTGATAGAACACACTGAAACAAGCACTTTTCGTCATAGAATGCACGGTCGCAAGTTACGCGGTTAGGCGCTGGAGGGCGCTTTCCGTTTCCCCACACACGCCATCTTTCGCAACGCAAAGACCCATATCTTTTACCGGAACGTCTGGATGGGAGGATGTACCTTATTTTCCTTCAACAAGTCTTGCTTGAATTGATCCAGCATGTACCAGCAGCCGTGCGCCGTAAAATGTGGTACCAGCATGATGGAGCGCCAGCTCATTTCAGCACTCAGGTGCGTGATTACTTGAACGCCACATTTCCAGGCCAATGGATTGGCCGAGGTGGCCCCATCGCTTGGCCTCCACGATCACCAGATCTGTCCCCTCTGAATTTCTTTTTATGGGGACATCTTAAGTCCGTAATGTAAGGCCCTCCCATTGATTCCAATGAGGAACTAGTCGCCAGAATTTCAGTCGCTGCTGCAGCTGTCCAAGAAATGCCTGGTATTTTCCACAACATACGGGCATTTATACGTCGACGATGCGAAGAGTGTATAAGGAGTGGCTGTCGCCCTTTCGAGCAGCTTTTGTAAATGTAATTAATTTCAGTATTTACTTATTAGTGTTTGCAAATTTGGTGTCATTTTGTGATGTCACGTTTTGTTTTTTATTTTGTCTGCAATAAAGCTTTGTTTTGATTTGTTGTGCCATTCCTGTCTTTACGTTGCGAAAGACGGCGTGTGTGGGGAAACGGACAGCGCCTTCTAGCGCCTAACTGCGTAACTTGCGACCATGCATTCTATGACGAAAAGTGCTTGTTTCGGTGTGTTCTATCACCCCTTAAAGTTTGTTCCATTATTTTTGAAACACCCTGTATATTTGAAGCATACCCCCCCCCCCAAATTGAAGCTAGGTGCGAAAATAAAACGAGAATAAATTAGAAGTTGTCAGTTACCAACCGTTTGGTATTAAATTACATTTTGAGCCCTTGTTTTACGCCTTGTCGAAAATTCTCAATGTGTTCACATTCCTTGGAACACATTAATACCCACACCTCGTTTCTTGCAACACACTCTCATCACTTGAAATGTGTGACGCTCTGTGTCCCAACATCCCAGCAACAGGTTTGTTCTCCTACCGAAAAGGCCGCGAACGTGATGTATTTCTTATCCACAGCATGGGAGAAAGATCATTTAGCTTTTGCAGTTCCTTTCGGGATCTGTTTGAAAAGAATGAAATAAATTCATAGAAATAAATACATCAACGTGAATTTATTCGTTCAACTAAAGAAGAACATTCGTGTTGAAATTCATCTGGGGGTCATTATACCATGTTTTATGCCAAAGGATAAAACTGATATCTGAAACTGATAAAAAAAATGAAGAAGGAAGATAAAAGATTTGCCATGTCAGCGGCGACATCAATCAGGATTTAAAATTTTTGCTTTGTTAGAGCGTGATACATCTACCCAGGTAACCTCTTCATCATACGTCACATCACCCGCAAAAGCATTGAACCTGGACCAAAGCGTATAATTACACGGACTGTTTTACACCAGTCGTTGTTTCTTTTGTTGTCATTAATATTCATCATGATCGCAAACAACATTTGCAGCTGTTCTTTCTGAGGAAAAAAAAAACAACCTGAAAAGTTAAAGGAATTGTTCTCTCGAGCAATAGAATTACCTTGGCAAACCTGCTTTTGGCAGTTGCGTGAAATAGCGTTGCAAGAATTCAGAACACACACTTCGAAATTGAAATTGGTTCTAAAATTTTCCGTATTCCCGAACTTTAGATCCGTATTTTCATATGTGCATACGTGTCACGAAATCTGAATAACTGCACACAAAATACTCTTACTCTGAACTTCGAGTATTAAATTTCTGACTAAAGTATTGTAATGATAAGTCTAAACCATCAAGATTAATAATGATACATGAATTAGAGACAAATTAATTTAAAATAAACATCAAAACAAAGATGAATGATAATTTTTTTATTTGTGTTAGGGTAAGAAATTTTTAAAAATTGTTTTTATTATTTTGGAACATGAAACACCAAACAATAAATGTTAACATGGGGTTCTTCATCGAATTTTATTTTGTAGATATTTGGCTGAGGTATTTAAGTCCTCCATGTTGTCGAGTTAATTTCCACAGCTTTCTTCATAGTCAAGTTCCATAGGCGTTACATTCGGATGAACTTCCATGGTGTAAAACACTTCTTTCCATACAACATTACGGGTGTGACATGGATTCTCTGGTGGTAGCAGCACTTTCAAACTGTTTCGCCTCTTGACGCGGGAAAAGGCAACGTATAGCATTAAATGCATGAAGACGGATATACGGAGATCGACGCCAACGAACTCGAAGATTTGCCCTTGGACTTTGTGCACGGTCATAGCGAATGCTGGTTTTACCAGAAACTGCAGCATCCTTCTTTTCCGCGAGCTCGTTGATAAAGCAGGTAACTCCGGTGTATTGATCGGCGAGAATCTTCTTTTGGTTAGCCTTGATCCTTTGGATGCGGTCGCGTTCCACTCGAATGTAAGTATCGACGAGATACTGCTGGAAAAGTCGACCACCAAAATGCAAGGCGTTGAAGTTGGTTTGACGGAAATCGGGATCCATTAATTATAGCTGTTTCTGGGGGAATGCGCTTGGCGAGTCCTGGTCGAAGAGCGATTCGGTATTACGTAAATTCAAGTCGCGTGCGGTGCCAACGACTTGCATAAGGTGTTCGTACTTTCAGATCCACGGAGTAGCCGAGCGTTCCTTTTGGGTAGAACAACGGGTAGGTGAAGGGCTCAACGTGTTTGTCGGTATTCCTCAAAGTGACGATCTTTTTGCTTCTTTGATGCACCACAATTTCATTATCGGGAAAGCTTTGATCGGCGTTAAGCGTGAGGACGACACATACTTCATCGGAAAAAGGAACGTTGAATCTTCTGTAGTCGGCACCTTCTAGCATTGTAAACAGGAGCCGAACATGCGGAGGCGCCATTCCTTCTGCAGCTGTACGCTGGTTCACTTCTTCTTCAACTTCTCGCATCATCATGAAGGATTGCGCGAAATCGTTCTGTGATCGAATAATTTTCTCCAGCAATTCCATTAGATCTCGGCTGATTCCATAGTTGAGAGGATGTTCGAGTAGCTCGGCATCACTATCATCGGAGTCCAGGAAGTACATTAGGTCATATTGAGGTCGTTCGAATTCACCTTTGGTGTTCTGCGTCGGATGAGCTACCATATTCATTTTGTGGTAAACTTTTCCACCAGCGATGAAGCATATATATATAGCGATAGATACCATGGCTGTTGATAGTTCGATCGTCGTCCACGTTGAATGAAGCTAGAGCGAAGCATGCGTTCAAATTTCGGATCCTTTTATGGAATTCTTCGGCGAGCGGATGACGTCGTAAAAAGAGGCGCACCAATTAATTCGGAAATTGTGGTGGTTCCAGCTGAATTCGGCCATGCAAGCAGCAGTCTCCAAAGGAGTCCCGGTTAATTTGGTTGGATACACGTTCTTCGGGGAAATTGACAGCTCCGCAGTGAATGCACGCGACTTTGAAAGGTCCCAAGCTTTGGCTGGACCCACATGCGATTAGAGAAAGACCTAACCAAATAGCAAACTGTAGCGTCTCATTGTTGCTAATGTTTACGCACAAACGTCTCACCCAAGTAGGTTAGAATAATACTTCTGGAGATGCCCTGGTCTCTTAACCGTGAAGCCGCAAACTGTGGGAATTTGACGTTGTTTACATCATACCTATGTAATTTCATCTGTTTGTATTTTGGAATTGCGTCGTTTTTGCTTGCAGAAACCTTGTTAATATCAAACTGGAATGAATTATACTTCTTACACGAGGGAAGTTTACACTTTTAACGTTATGTTTTGTTTAAAATTCGCACCAATTTTCGTGCATTTCAATATAAAATAAAAATTGGAAGGAGCCTCAAAATAATTCAGAATTTTATAAATTCAGCACTTTCTCAAACATTGGCAACAAGTTACGATGCGAAATCGGAAATATTTGCGACGAAAGAAGGCGATTCGGCCAACATAAAATGCTTTGCAATAGCCTTGAAAACCATCAGCTTTCCTACACTTTGACGGCCGTCGCTCGCAGTTACAGGCTTCACGCAAAGTGGTGTTGCTCCATTAACTAGGGCATCTCCAGATATCTTATTCTAACCTTCTTGGTCTCACCAGGGGTCTCTTATTACCCGCACAACTCACGGCGGCCTAGAATAATTTATTTTGCTGTTGTGTTGTTAAGCGTGAATATCTCTGCAACTTAAAAATCTAAAGTAATGTTTTTTGTTTTTGCACTTGTATCAAGCGATGCTGTGTAGTGTGTACCATTCTGTGCTTCATTCTCATGTTTTAAGTGTACTCCTGTTTATTCTACTTGTTACATATTCCATATCTTCCGCTAAGATCTAAATACACTGCATTTATGTTCGTACAGCATACCGTCCTATTACGACTTCTATTAATTTCTTTTTTTCACGACTACGATACTTCAAACTGGCTGACAGTCAGTTTAGCTATTTATTTTGGATCTTATCTGTCCGCCACTGTTTGCTTTTGTTCATTGTTACATAAAATGACACTATTTGCCTTCCGGATAAGAACGCTTTCAAGCAGTTCCTGATTTTGAGTGTATCGGTCCGCTTACTTTACGTGAAACCTGATCACATCCAACATGAGAGAAAGTAGTTCACGATAAATGTTATGGGAATTTTTTTTATTGGTATACAAAATGGCACTATAAATAGCAGAAACCTACTTATTCGCTTTTTAATGAAATGTAAACTGCTTAAGAAATATTGTAACGTACCAGGAGATGTGACGTACCTGCCAGAAGGACGCACACGACACAAAGGCAGATAGGAATCAGAATAAAATGTCCGCGTAGCTTAATTGGTAGAGCAACTTATTCCGCAAATGAGTGGACCCGGGTTCGAACCCCGGCGCGGATAAAAATGACGGAGAAATTCACTTCGTTATAATGGCGCCCGAACTATCCGGATGACCCGACCGTTCACAATCTCGCAATGGTGTAATGTTATTTCCACACCGCGAGATAGGAAAAATAAGAGCAGCACTTCGAAAAAAAAAAAAAAAAAATAAGGGAGGAGATGATGTAACGTACCAGGAGATGTGACGTACCTGCCCGAAGGACGCACACGACACAAAGGCAGATAGGAATCCGAATAAAATGTCCGCGTAGCTTAATTGGTAGAGCAACTTATTCCGGAATGAGTGGACCCGGGTTCGAACCCCGGCGCGGATAAAAATGACGGAGAAATTCACTTCGTTATAATATATAAAAAAAAAATATAGAGTATAAGAAAACAAAAGAAAACAAATAGTTACACATTAGGTATACCAATATCACTTTGGGGGCCAATATGCTACGCTATCTTTCATAATTTCTAAAAATGGATCGTCATTAGTTTTCAATCTTTTTCGCCACATAAATTCACATAGGTACGAATTCAACATGCTCCTATGAGCGTCGCAACGAGTTTGTGTTCTACTTTCTAGCGCATACAAACCGACAAAAGAGCGTGATTACTACTCATAGGTAGTACGCATAGAGACGGATCATTGTGCCTCTGTTGCTCAGGGCTCTATGTTCTACCGTAGGATCGTTAAAGAAGCCTGTTATTTTGGGCCAAATTTCTTGAAAAAAATGGAAACACTTTTGATTTCCACCAACGCCACCAGAGGCCGCTTTTACCGAGGGCAACTTTGCCTTACCGTTAGTGCTTTTAGTATACTGCCGTAGATTATGAAACTGCATACTTCACGTTTTTTTTCAATTATTTTTATATAAAAGAAATGAGGTATTACTGTGTGCCTTTTGTATATTCTCACAAGCAAGTTTAGAGCAAGTAACTGTGAAAAGTTTGATTTGTTTGCATGATACTCATGCAGTTTCAGCTGTGTGCATTTTCGAGTTGCGTGGTTTTTGATAGCAGTAATAGTGTTAATATCCAACTGGAATGAATTATGCTTCATAGAAGAGTGAAGTTTTTAATTTTAACGTTATATTTGTTTTGAACTTGCACGGGCCGCCCCGGTGGCGCAGTGGTCTAAGCGATGGCCTCTGATCATTCGTCCGAACGGGGTCCGGGTTCGAATCCCGGTGAGGCATGGATGTGGTGTTTGTCTTACGGCACTGGCTCTCTCCCTTCCCTGGAACCAGTGACCCTAAATTAGGGACGGGCGACTGCTTATAGCCTATTGAGTTGCTCACGGTGGTCGTTAAACCTCCAATTAAAAAAAAAAAAAAAAAAACAAACTTGCACGGACGTTTCATCAGTTTGAGTTTGAAATAGAAATGGGTAAGTGCCTTAAAATAATTACGAAATTTTTAAATTCAGTAGTGTTTTCTCGCACATCGGCGGCAAGTTACGACGAACAATTAGAAATATTTGCTACGAAAAAATGCGATTCAGCGAAAACAACATGCATTGTAATAGCCTTGGAAACCACCAGCTTTCCCACACTTTAATGACTGACGCTCGTGGCAGTAGGCTACAAGCAAAGTAGTACTGCCCGATTAACGTTATATTTGTTTTGTACTTTCACGAACGTTTCATGGCGGCAGACTCCAGATATCTCATTCTAACATCCTTGGGTATAAATGACTGACACATACCATTATATTCATTTGTGTACAACATGCATTTTAATATGAAGAATTACCCTTCTGCATCATTTTATAATGTAAAATTTTTAACCAAATTGTGGACAATTCCCTTTATTTAATTTAACTAAAAATTGGACAATTAGGCCAGAGCATTACGCTTCTCCTAAATGAAAATTTTCACACGAGAAATTGCGCAAACAGCAAAGCATGAAGGGGCAGTAACAAAAATAGTCGATCTTCTTATTTAACAAATGAGTTGTAGATTGGTTTAGTATCATATAAAGATAATTTACAAAAAAATAAAATTAGTATCAGCCTAATTTGCATAATTAGGTGGTTACATATTGAACCCACCACCCGACTACAATTGTTTAACAGATTATGAAATTTGTAGTTCCAATTTCTAAAAATGGTGGTTCCAAAAGTGTGCCACCACCCTTGAAAGGGTTAAGTGTGAAAAGCGTTCAAATAAAGAAGAAAGTAGGTAGTTATGTAATCTTACCTTTCAAAATGATTTGGGAACACTGAATTACTTAAAAATGTACATATATTAAAATTCTATATAGCAGGTCATCGATGCATTTAATGTGTCCCGAAATGTGTAACTTCGTTGATCATATCGGAATGCTAGATTACGGTAGAGGACTGATAAATTATACCATCAATCTTATTTATTAGTTATATAATATCATTCATCGCTTTCGCAAGAAAAAATAAAACAATTCTGGCGATCATGCAGAAAATGTATGCGATTTAAATCTGTATGACAGCACACCGAACTGCCACCAGCAGCGGCTAATCGATATTGTTATCCTCGGTAAAAGCGCTATCTGGTGAGCTTTCCGGCGTAAATGATTCCTGGTTTTGAAGGCCGAAATAGCAGGCTTCTTTCACGAGCGTGATCCCCGTACAAAGAATATCTAACGCCTGAATGTTAGCTTTCCCGCAGAGCATGTCTTCCCTGGTGGTGCGGTGGCGCTGCTGTCGCCTGTCTTACATTATCTCTAGGAGAGCTGGCCTTCTCCACGCGAAGCGTTTATATTCTTTGCCCCGTAGGCTGCGGTTCTTCTTTCGAAATCGGGAACTACTTTTTTTTTTTTTTTTTGATTGCAGGTTTAACGACCACCGTGAGCAACTCAATGGGCTATAAGCAGTCGCCCGTCCCTAATTAAGGGTCACTGGTTCCAGGGAAGGGAGAGAGCCAGTGCCGTAAGACAAACACAATATCCATGCCTCACCGGGATTCGAACCCGGACCCCGTTCGGACGAATGACCAGAGGCCATCGCTTAAACCACTGCGCCACCGGGGCGGCGGGAACTACTTGAAAGCGTTCTTATTGGGAAGTCAAATAGTGGCTAGAAGATAACAGGAAATGTCCTTTATTTTAAATTCTACGCAATTTCCTTATTAAATATTTCGATATTGATACTAGACAATTTGTAAATACGAAAAGTTGATAGAATGAACTTCTGGGCATCCCCAACAAGAATAAATATTTCCGACGTCATTCATACTGTAAAAAGCTGATAAAACGATGACGTTAACTTATTTCAATGAAAATATTACTTATGCATCACTTGGTGCAACATTTTAGACTTCAGAAAGGTAAGTTTCAACGGCAAATTCTAAACAAACCTCCATATGGCGATGGCGTGAATTGTGATGTTTGTTCGCGTAATTAGAGCCACCATACGGTCACTTCTGTCGTAACTCAAACAGAAAATGGGACACTTTTTCGGCGTCATTTCGCGTTTTGAGCAGGTTGTACCTCTAATCACCTGTGGGTCTATAGGCTCACCGGGATTTGAACCCGGACCCCGTTCGAACGAATGATCAGAGGCCATCGCTTAGACCACTGCGCCACCGGGGCGGCCTTCTTCCAATGGAAGGTCATATGTTTCGAAACTGGAATGTGATCGGAAACCATCGGCTCTTGAATGTCCAAGTTGTTCCATATTTACTTCTTCCGCTTGTTCTTGTTCCAGCAGTGCCCACTATAGGATGGTCGCAATATTGCTGTGCTCACTGGTAAGAGAGATACCTTTTAATTTAATGCCGTTCACAGATTCTGTTGCTTCTACCTGGTTTTCCTATTAAACTTATAAACACACTTAACTACTGTTTCAAACATATATCTCTCGATTGAAGCGCGAGTGGTAACTCGAACAGTCCTTGTGAAGCGTAAGGCAGTGATTCTAAATTACCACACAAAATCAGTTGATGTTAACTTTTCTGTAAGCTTGGTTCATGATTTTGTTTCTTACGCCGATATCAGAAGTGTTTGTTGAACAGAAGCGATCTTACTTGTAAAGTGCAGAGATGGAGCTTCACAATCTTGCTGTGCAACTGATACAGCTCTTGAAGCAATTAAAAACTGACTAGA
Organism: Macrothele yani; assembly: GCA_039090855.1. Classification (NCBI taxonomy): domain Eukaryota; kingdom Metazoa; phylum Arthropoda; class Arachnida; order Araneae; family Macrothelidae; genus Macrothele; species Macrothele yani. The sequence goes on along the minus strand of CM077001.1, from coordinate 63,830,359 downwards.
CGCTCTCCCGTTCTTAGTAACTGCAGTTTCCTGTAGCAAAGTGATCGTTCTGGTTATTTATCCGAGATGGGTCCGGGTTTGAGTCTCGGATGAGCGGATGAGGCATAAGTAATGAATTTGTCCTATGAAGCTCTCTCTCTCTCTCTCTCTCTCTTCCCTTGAGCCAGTAGCCCAGAATTTGCTCATGGTGGTCGTTAAACCCTGCATGTGTGTGTGTATGCGGGGGGGGGGGACACGCGATTGAAGCCCATTGGTTTTTATTAGTTTTAAATCATCTACATAACCTGTACTTTCTTTAGAAAGTACAGGTTATTTAGATGATTTAAAAAATAACATGATTCAAAGCAAGACTTCTTTATTTTCGGCTTCACCTAACGACTGTTCTTAAACTTCCGCTGTAACTACTGCATTACGCAGAAACCATATGTTTGCTTATATGTATATCCATTTGTAAAACCATGATACTTGAAATTCTTTACTTTAGGATAACACCGAAAATATTAATAAAATCAATAAACAAATTTACGGATTCTTTATTTTTTATTCGTCAATGTATATTCTTAAATGGATAATTACAGAAGATATAGCAATAGTTTTCAATTCAGAACCACCAAATCAGGTATCCTATCTCATAGTACTCTAACTTACACGGTCTGTCAGTTTTTGGAACGGGTCAAGGCCCGGGGAGTCAGAGCCCCCCCCCCCCCCCCTACATACAAAATTTTCGTAAAATCTCGTTTTCATTTCAGAACCATCAAATTTGCTATCATGAAACTCTAACTTAGACGCTAGACGGTTTTTGGTAGGGGTTGGTGCCCGCGGGTTCGAGCCCCCTCATAAAAAATTTCGTAAAATCTACATTTCAAAATTGCCTTACAGTTTTCAATTTAGAACCACCAAATTTCGTATACTATCTCATGGTACTCTAACTTAGACGCTAGACGGTTTTTGGAAGGGGTTGGAGCCCGCGGGGTCGGCCCCCCCCTCATAATAATTTTCGTAAAATCTACAGTTTTTATCTTAGAACCACCAAATTTGGTATACTATCTTATGGTACTCTAACTTAGTCGGCAGACCGTTTTTGGAACGGGTCAAGGCACGGGGGTCAGAGCCCCCCACATACAAAATTTTCTTAAAAACTACAGTTTTCAATTCAGAACCACCTAATCTGGTATACTATCTCTTGGTACTCTAACTTAGACGCTAGACGGTTTTTGGAAGGGGTTGGAGCCCGGGGGGTCAGACCCCCCCGAATAAAAACTATTTCGTAAATACTACAGTTTTCAATTCAGAACCACCAAATTTGGTATACTATCTCATGGTACTCTAACTTAGACGCTAGACGGTTTTTGGAAGGGGTTGGAGCCCGGGGGTCAGCCCCCCTCATAAAAATTTCGCAAAATCTACAGTTTTCATCTTAGAACCACCAAATTTGGTATACTATCTTATGGTACTCTAACTTAGTCGGCAGACCGTTTTTGGAACGGGTCAAGGCCCGGGGGTCAGAGCCCCCCACATACAAAATTTTCTTAAAAACTACAGTTTTCAATTCAGAACCACCTAATTTGGTATACTGTCTCATGGTACTCTAACTTAGACGCTAGACGGTTTTTGGAAGGGGTTGGAGCCCGGGGGTCAGACCCCCTCCGAATATTTTTTTTTTTTTTTAAATCTACAGTTTTCAATTTAGAACCACCAAATTTGGTATACTATCTCATGGTACTCTAACTTAGACAGTAGACCGTTTTTGGAACGGATCAAGGCCCGGGGGTCAGAGCCCCCACATACAAAATTTTCTTAAAAACTACTGTCATGGCGAAAATTTTAACCTCTGGTGAATTTCAGAGAGACCTGATCAATCTTTCTGTTGGTTTATCAGAGATTAATTAATGCAAAAATTTTCTTCCATGACATACGTTAGAAGAAAATTCCTGGTTGAAAGGCAGGGGAATCCATGCGCAAAATTCGCTTGTCTTAATCACAACCAGGAAAACAAAATTTCATGTTGGTGAAAAAAAGAAAAAAAAAAAAGAATAATATTTGATTTAACTGACTTTGGGCTTTTGAAAATAATTAATTTATCGGTTCTTTTATCGCGATAGGAAAAGGCGAGTAGGTGTGCAGCTCAGAGAATCAAAATTAATTTTAGTTTAACATCACGGAACGAGAGAAAAAGAAAATTAAAACTAGTGATTTTCTGCAAAGCAAGAATTCGCCATTTTTTTTGCGTTCCTGTTTCCAAGCGAGAAGTCGCCCAAAAGTGTAACATCTTTTCGTCTTTTGGGGTAAGGAATTCAGCAACGAAATCTATTTTTAGACCCCAGGGTCAAGAAGAGCTTGGTCTACACGTGTGAAGGTCAGAGGTCACTCGAGGCGTGGGAGTGAAAAGTCCGTTGGGAAGCCGTGAGTTGCTAGGCTGAAGTTTCGACCAATGAGAGGGGTCAGCGGTTTTCAAGCACCCCAGAGTTTTTATCCGTAGAGAGTCACTTTTGTTCTTGGCTTCTTGCTGGACGTCAGAGAAAGAGGGGACGGCGGAGTTTTTTTTTTTTTTCCTCCTCGCCTTTTTGGCGGGAGAGAACCACAGAGAAAAAAAGAGTTTTTTCCATGGCAGCATTTTGCTGACCACCAGTCCACCACAAGGGGACACTCTGGATCTGGGCTGCCTATTGAAAATTTTGACGATGTAGAACGCAGTTAAAGCGGCATTCCGCCGGCCGGGAACCTCGCCCTGAGGAACAAAATGGCGGCAGGCTGGGACAATGTCGCTAAGGAAAAGAAGGGGGGACATGCCTTCTCCCTTATGGAAATTCCGGAAAGAATGGGCCCAGCCTCTACAGCTTCACCCTCAGCTGATACTCAGAAAAGGAGGCCTGCCTCAAAGGTTCCATCTCATCCCGAGGTTTCGAAAATGGTTACCTCGGCTATTAACCGTTTAAGGAAGGGAACTGGGAGGAAGAAAACAAAGAAAGCAATTCTAACGAGAATGTGGTTGTGCCAGGACTGTAAACTGTGGTGAAAACAGAAAGGAAAAAAAAAGAACGCCAGCTCGAAGGTAATGTTTTAGTTCATATCTTTTTGTATTGATATATAACATCCCACGCAGGGTACCTAAACTTCGAGCTGAGCATAAGAAACAAAAAGAAAAAGAGCAAGTTTTTTTTTGCCTCTGATTATGGCTGTGTTGTCGTTCAGCTTTCAAAATTGAAATGTATTAGTTACTCAGGTACGAATTCAGAAAAAAGAAAAAAAAAAAAAAAGAGAGGGGAGTTGAAAATGCTTTCATTTATGTTTTTTTGTGCTGTCATGACTGGTATTTTAGCAACTTCCCAGGCCAGTAAATTTTGATGTATCGGAAAAATTTAGTTTAATAGTTGGGCACAGTGAATTTTGGTGCATGAATAATAGTTTAGTTGGGCATGTGATAATTGAAAAGCAGTGTTATTGTGATGTCGTGGGTGATAAAATAATTGTAAACATTTTTTCTCTAGCCTTTTTACAGCGTTGAGTTATTTTTTTTGAGTGAAGATAAATTATGGGATGATTTATATTGGAATTTTGGGAACATATTATAGTGTGATGAAATTGGAAACCTAAAGTGCTGTTTACATTCTTGGAGTGTTGAGTGTCGAAATTGAGATGGTAGGAGTGTTAATTGAGGACCAGTATTTTACATGTTCCAGATGAGTGTTAATCTCCCATTGGAAAGGGGTGATCTTAGGGCAAGCAGGGAACTTGTCCTAGGGCAGAGGGCTCTGAGTAGGGAATTTTCACCAGGATGCGATATGTGCAGAATAGAAGTTAAAGTATTTTTTTTGTTCTCAAGTTTAGTATTTCACAAAAAGAATGAACATCATGGGTTGAGAAGACACACTTTTGCTCACCAGTTCCAGTATTAATTGTTCTTTTCTTTGGCCTAAATTTTCTTGTTTTTACTATAAGGTTAAAAGTCTAAATGTAATTTTAATTTTCAATAAGGTGAAAATATTTAGTGGGTTATGTAAATGGTCAGTGTTATTGTCTGAAGTGGACCTGCGCATTGCCATGGTGCAGAAGAATTTCCTTGCTAGTGATTTTTCCTGGGATATATGTGGAGAGAGATAAGTGAATTTTCCTGGGATATAGGTGGATACTGTGATTTAGGATTTCTTGGGATATAGAGAGATAAGTGAATTTTCCTGGGATATATGTGGATACTGTGATTTAGGATTTCTTGGGATATAGAGAGATAAGTGAATTTTCCTGGGATATATGTGGATACTGTGATTTAGGATTTCTTGGGATATATATAGAGAGAGAAAAGTGAATTTTCCTGGGATATATGTGGATATTGTGATTTAGAATTTCTTGGGATATATACAGAGATAAGTGAATTGTTCCTGAGATATAGTTGTGTTAGTTCTGGGACAGATGTGCCTGGAGTATTTAGGGTTGAAGTACGACAGGCTCTTGCAGGCGTGGTTGATCAAGGTGGGATCATGCATTGGTTCGAAAAGGGGGAGATCCTTGAAGAAGTGGTTTTTGGGGGAAAACTTGTCTTCAAACCCCCCCAGTAGTTTCGCTGCTCACGGAGATATGTACTGCCAGCGAGGGTCGGTCGAGCGTTGCTTCAAGAAATGTGGTGAGATCATGTTAGAGGAAATTCTGTGCCTGATGATGATGTGTCACACTTGAGGATTTTTTCCTTTCCCTTTGCATAGGCTGAAAGTGGATTCACGACCTAATTTCACGCCTTCAGCCTGACTTGGTATTTTCTTCCTGTGTTGGTTCTCAAAACCCAGGGTAGTGTCTGAACTGAGAGTATTTGCCTCACCGCTACCTCAGTAATTCACTGCAGGTGTTAAATTCAAGTTTGTTTGGTGATTTAAAGTATCTAAATTTATTTGTTTATGATTTGCTGTAGTGCTAGGGATGTAAATTCTAAATTCTGGTTGTTGGTGTTAGTGAACTTGATATTTAGTTTGGAAATTTAGTTAATTGGTATTTTGAGCTTTTGTTTACAGTATAGAGTTATTAAGTATCCTGAGCTATTATGTGAAGTGCAGAGTGAGGTGATTTTTATGAGCAAGCTAGTGCAAGAAGATTGTTTGAATTTCTGAATTATGTTGATGTTATGAATAGTGATAATTTTTAAGATTAGTTAGTGAGGTTTCTTTATAAGTGAAGTAGGTTCATTCAGGATAGTTCTATGGGTTATGTAATGTTAATTAATGCTTGTGCTCGGTGTAAATTCTGTTTTGAGGATAATTTACTTGGTTTGTTTACTTGCTGATAGTAGATTTGTTAAAGTATAATTTGTGGCTCTTAAAATAACTGTAAATTTAATTGAAGTCTTTGAATCTGGTCTGGGAGATTGCGGAGTTTGCTAAGAGTGTTTAAATTTAAATCAATAAGTGTAAAATTGTAAATTGGTCATTGAGCCAACTGGGTGAGAGAGAAGAGAGTACGTTTCAAAAGAACAGAATTTGTCCACCTTGTGGAATTAAAAATAATCCAGTATTTTATTTTTGTAAGCTATGTGAATCATGGTATAATTTTGGATGCATGCCTAGTGTTCAAACCAACTGTGTTGAAATATGTAAAGTTGTGCTGTTCATAAGGCCAGTGGCCAAATAGAAATAGAAAGAAAATTGAGATTCTGTTTTTATACTGCTGTGTTTAAGCAAACAAGAAAAAAAGGAAATACCATCTGTTTGTCCACTAAATTAACTTATTAAGTTTTTAAAGAAAAATAATAAATACAGGCAGTAGCCTTTCAAAAAAAAGTTCAAAATGAGTGCAGTGTGAAAGTTTTTGTGTGCTGTTGTCTTCCATGACTTGGTCCCATGTACTCCCCCTTAGCTTGACTAAGGCTATCGATCCGAATCCTGGTTTTCTAAGGTATTTCATAACTGCAATTTTTGTCCTAACCTTTTTAAATTGACTTTCACCGCCTCCACAAGTTGTTATTGAAAGAGTACATTTTATCGTATGACTTATAGTGACACATTTTCATACACATGCAACAATATCCACTTATTTTTGCACTTTCAGGTGACTCAACTCTGCTTGAACACAAACAACGCAAACTTTCCAATAACTTCTTGTGGAATGTAAATTTTCAGATGCATTTTTGTTTAGGATGTTCATGGCCTTTTCTAGTACTTAGAAAATATTTTTGTTTCGAAATGCATCCACCCATCTCCCAAATTTAACTTTTCTATAATTTCCATATGAATTTCAATACCAGCATAAATATAACGCTTTTAATAAATAACAATCCAATTCAATATACCCAAATTGAATTAAATTCAAATTTTTTTTTCCACCAAAACATTTGGTGCCGTGACCAGGATACATGCCTTGTCATGGAATTCAACCTGTACTGCACAGTAGTTACGAAAAATCTTGAGTATGTTTTCATATGTGAATTATTTTCTCGTAGTGATAAGTTCTGGTAGTCTCTCTCTCTCAGTGACCAAAGTAGCGAAAGTGCATATTTTTTTATTTTTAGCTGAATTTCTGTGTATAAGTATTATAATATTTCAGTAGCAGTGTTTGTAATAATTGAATAATTTTGGGCTTAACATAAAAGCCAGTTAGGGCTTGACACACATAAAAAGATTTTTTTTTGTGTTGGTGTAATATTTTCAGTGATATATGAGTAATTTCAGTAATTTTGTGCTTGGCACACATACAATTTTTTTTTGGGTGTTTACCTACACGAGTTTTCACACAAATAATTTCTCAAGCGTACCTGCATAATGTATAATTTGGTATTTCGAATATAACTAGTGCTAATTAATAGTTTGCAGTGTGTCACATATATATATGCAATTTCACACTTTTCCAAATATTGAACTTCTAGGTGTATTTTTCATGTGTTGCAAAATTTTTTTACCTCTACAGTCCGAGTGTTGAATTAAGTGTAATTTTAATGTGTTGCATTCAGGCAATTTATCATATTCTGTTGAACTAAGCGAAGAAAGTGTATTGTAAAGTAATGTTGTCATTCGAAAATGCCTGTTGTTGGTGATGTCAAATTGGTGAAAGCATAATGCAAAAATTGTAAGAGGCGTAACTTCTCTTCTCTCCTCACGCTGGTTAATTTAGTGCCTAGGTGCACTGGTTAGTTATTTTAAGTTAGGTTGTTTACTATTGGAGTGAAGTGTAGGTTCAGTGTTGGGTAGGATTAGTATTACTGTAGTAATAGCCAGTGAGTTAGGAATTTAATAATCAGTTAAATTTCTTTTAATTTAATTTTCTCAGTGTAGTTAAAAGGTTAGTATTTGAGCCGGTGCAGAATTTTTTTTCCTTCGTTCCGTGAAAATTTTTGGCTTGAAAAAAATTCTTTCACCTCTGTAATTAAGGTCAGGTGATAAGTAGCTTCGCTTCGGAACATTTGTTTTCCTAGTTCAGTGGTAGCCATGTTGGAACGGAAGTCAGCTCACCGGAGGTAGGTGGCGCTGCAGGTTTGTTTACATTCATCGGTTTGTTGACATGGTCGGAGCACGTGTGTGTTGAGTAGTAGGTAGAAGCGAATTTTCTGAGATTTTATTTTATGTTTCGACTCGCTTTGCTCGTCTTTTTCGCAGGGGGAATGTATTTGTCATGGCGAAAATTTTAACCTCTGGTGAATTTCAGAGAGACCTGATCAATCTTTCTGTTGGTTTATCAGAGATTAATTAATGCAAAAATTTTCTTCCATGACATACGTTAGAAGAAAATTCCTGGTTGAAAGGCAGGGGAATCCATGCGCAAAATTCGCTTGTCTTAATCACAACCAGGAAAACAAAATTTCATGTTGGTGAAAAAAAAAGAATAATATTTGATTTAACTGACTTTGGGCTTTTGAAAATAATTAATTTATCGGTTCTTTTATCGCGATAGGAAAAGGCGAGTAGGTGTGCAGCTCAGAGAATCAAAATTAATTTTAGTTTAACATCACGGAACGAGAGAAAAAGAAAATTAAAACTAGTGATTTTCTGCAAAGCAAGAATTCGCCATTTTTTGCGTTCCTGTTTCCAAGCGAGAAGTCGCCCAAAAGTGTAACATCTTTTCGTCTTTTGGGGTAAGGAATTCAGCAACGAAGTCTATTTTTAGACCCCAGGGTCAAGAAGAGCTTGGTCTACACGTGTGAAGGTCAGAGGTCACTCGAGGCGTGGGAGTGAAAAGTCCGTTGGGAAGCCGTGAGTTGCTAGGCTGAAGTTTCGACCAATGAGAGGGGTCAGCGGTTTTCAAGCACCCCAGAGTTTTTATCCGTAGAGAGTCACTTTTGTTCTTGGCTTCTTGCTGGACGTCAGAGAAAGAGGGGACGGCGGAGTTTTTTTTTTCCTCCTCGCCTTTTTTGGCGGGAGAGAACCACAGAGAAAAAAAGAGTTTTTTCCATGGCAGCATTTTGCTGACCACCAGTCCACCACAAGGGGACACTCTGGATCTGGGCTGCCTATTGAAAATTTTGACGATGTAGAACGCAGTTAAAGCGGCATTCCGCCGGCCGGGAACCTCGCCCTGAGGAACAAAATGGCGGCAGGCTGGGACAATGTCGCTAAGGAAAAGAAGGGGGACATGCCTTCTCCCTTATGGAAATTCCGGAAAGAATGGGCCCAGCCTCTACAGCTTCACCCTCGGCTGATACTCAGAAAAGGAGGCCTGCCTCAAAGGTTCCATCTCATCCCGAGGTTTCGAAAATGGTTACCTCGGCTATTAACCGTTTAAGGAAGGGAACTGGGAGGAAGAAAACAAAGAAAGCAATTCTAACGAGAATGTGGTTGTGCCAGGACTGTAAACTGTGGTGAAAACAGAAAGGAAAAAAAAGAACGCCAGCTCGAAGGTAATGTTTTAGTTCATATCTTTTTGTATTGATATATAACATCCCACGCAGGGTACCTAAACTTCGAGCTGAGCATAAGAAACAAAAAGAAAAAGAGCAAGTTTTTTTTTGCCTCTGATTATGGCTGTGTTGTCGTTCAGCTTTCAAAATTGAAATGTATTAGTTACTCAGGTACGAATTCAGAAAAAAGAAAAAAAAAAAAAAGAGAGAGGGGAGTTGAAAATGCTTTCATTTATGTTTTTTTTTGTGCTGTCATGACTGGTATTTTAGCAACTTCCCAGGCCAGTAAATTTTGATGTATCGGAAAAATTTAGTTTAATAGTTGGGCACAGTGAATTTTGGTGCATGAATAATAGTTTAGTTGGGCATGTGATAATTGAAAAGCAGTGTTATTGTGATGTCGTGGGTGATAAAATAATTGTAAAAAATTTTTCTCTAGCCTTTTTACAGCGTTGAGTTATTTTTTTTTTTTTGAGTGAAGATAAATTATGGGATGATTTATATTGGAATTTTGGGAACATATTATAGTGTGATGAAATTGGAAACCTAAAGTGCTGTTTACATTCTTGGAGTGTTGAGTGTCGAAATTGAGATGGTAGGAGTGTTAATTGAGGACCAGTATTTTACATGTTCCAGATGAGTGTTAATCTCCCATTGGAAAGGGGTGATCTTAGGGCAAGCAGGGAACTTGTCCTAGGGCAGAGGCTCTGAGTAGGGAATTTTCACCAGGATGCGATATGTGCAGAATAGAAGTTAAAGTATTTTTTTTGTTCTCAAGTTTAGTATTTCACAAAAAGAATGAACATCATGGGTTGAGAAGACACACTTTTGCTCACCAGTTCCAGTATTAATTGTTCTTTTCTTTGGCCTAAATTTTCTTGTTTTTACTATAAGGTTAAAAGTCTAATGTAATTTTAATTTTCAATAAGGTGAAAATATTTAGTGGGCTATGTAAATGGTCAGTGTTATTGTCTGAAGTGGACCTGCGCATTGCCATGGTGCAGAAGAATTTCCTTGCTAGTGATTTTTCCTGGGATATATGTGGAGAGAGATAAGTGAATTTTCCTGGGATATAGGTGGATACTGTGATTTAGGATTTCTTGGGATATAGAGAGATAAGTGAATTTTCCTGGGATATATGTGGATACTGTGATTTAGGATTTCTTGGGATATAGAGAGATAAGTGAATTTTCCTGGGATATATGTGGATACTGTGATTTAGGATTTCTTGGGATATATATAGAGAGAGAAAAGTGAATTTTCCTGGGATATATGTGGATATTGTGATTTAGAATTTCTTGGGATATATACAGAGATAAGTGAATTGTTCCTGAGATATAGTTGTGTTAGTTCTGGGACAGATGTGCCTGGAGTATTTAGGGTTGAAGTACGACAGGCTCTTGCAGGCGTGGTTGATCAAGGTGGGATCATGCATTGGTTCGAAAAGGGGGAGATCCTTGAAGAAGTGGTTTTTGGGGAAAACTTGTCTTCAAAGCCCCAGTAGTTTCGCTGCTCACGGAGATATGTCCTGCCAGCGAGGGTCGGTCGAGCGTTGCTTCAAGAAATGTGGTGAGATCATGTTAGAGGAAATTCTGTGCCTGATGATGATGTGTCACACTTGAGGATTTTTTCCTTTCCCTTTGCATAGGCTGAAAGTGGATTCACGACCTAATTTCACGCCTTCAGCCTGACTTGGTATTTTCTTCCTGTGTTGGTTCTCAAAACCCAGGGTAGTGTCTGAACTGAGAGTATTTGCCTCACCGCTACCTCAGTAATTCACTGCAGGTGTTAAATTCAAGTTTGTTTGGTGATTTAAAGTATCTAAATTTATTTGTTTATGATTTGCTGTAGTGCTAGGGATGTAAATTCTAAATTCTGGTTGTTGGTGTTAGTGAACTTGATATTTAGTTTGGAAATTTAGTTAATTGGTATTTTGAGCTTTTGTTTACAGTATAGAGTTATTAAGTATCCTGAGCTATTATGTGAAGTGCAGAGTGAGGTGATTTTTATGAGCAAGCTAGTGCAAGAAGATTGTTTGAATTTCTGAATTATGTTGATGTTATGAATAGTGATAATTTTTAAGATTAGTTAGTGAGGTTTCTTTATAAGTGAAGTAGGTTCATTCAGGATAGTTCTATGGGTTATGTAATGTTAATTAATGCTTGTGCTCAGTGTAAATTCTGTTTTGAGGATAATTTACTTGGTTTGTTTACTTGCTGATAGTAGATTTGTTAAAGTATAATTTGTGGCTCTTAAAATAACTGTAAATTTAATTGAAGTCTTTGAATCTGGTCTGGGAGATTGCGGAGTTTGCTAAGAGTGTTTAAATTTAAATCAATAAGTGTAAAATTGTAAATTGGTCATTGAGCCAACTGGGTGAGAGAGAAGAGAGTACGTTTCAAAAGAACAGAATTTGTCCACCTTGTGGAATTAAAAATAATCCAGTATTTTTTTTTTTTTTGTAAGCTATGTGAATCATGGTATAATTTTGGATGCATGCCTAGTGTTCAAACCAACTGTGTTGAAATATGTAAAGTTGTGTTGTTCATAAGGCCAGTGGCCAAATAGAAATAGAAAGAAAATTGAGATTCTGTTTTTATACTGCTGTGTTTAAGCAAACAAGAAAAAAAGGAAATACCATCTGTTTGTCCACTAAATTAACTTATTAAGTTTTTAAAGAAAAATAATAAATACAGGCAGTAGCCTTTCAAAAAAAAGTTCAAAATGAGTGCAGTGTGAAAGTTTTTGTGTGCTGTTGTCTTCCATGACTTGGTCCCATGTACTCCCCTTAGCTTGACTAAGGCTATCGATCCGAATCCTGGTTTTCTAAGGTATTTCATAACTGCAATTTTTGTCCTAACCTTTTTAAATTGACTTTCACCGCCTCCACAAGTTGTTATTGAACGAGTACATTTTATCGTATGACTTATAGTGACACATTTTCATACACATGCAACAATATCCACTTATTTTTGCACTTTCAGGTGACTCAACTCTGCTTGAACACAAACAACGCAAACTTTCCAATAACTTCTTGTGGAATGTAAATTTTCAGATGCATTTTTGTTTAGGATGTTCATGGCCTTTTCTAGTACTTAGAAAATATTTTTGTTTCGAAATGCATCCACCCATCTCCCAAATTTAACTTTTCTATAATTTCCATATGAATTTCAATACCAGCATAAATATAACGCTTTTAATAAATAACAATCCAATTCAATATACCCAAATTGAATTAAATTCAAATTTTTTTTTCCACCAAAACACTACAGTTTTCAATTCAGAACCACCTAATCTGGTATACTATCTCATGGTACTCTAACTTAGATGCTAGACGGTTTTTAAAAGGGGTTGGAGCCCGGGGGTCAGACCCCCTCCGAATAAAAACTTTTTCGTAAAATCTATAGTTTTCAATTTAGAACCACCAAATTTTGTATATTATCTCATGGTACTCTAACTTAGACGGTAGAAGGTTTTTGGAACGGATCAAGGCCCGGGGGTAAGACCCCCACACACATACAAAATTTTCTTAAAATCTTTATTTTTCAATTCAGAACCGCCAAATTTTGTGTCATCAAACTCTAACTTAGCGGGAGACGGTAAGTGAAAGCGGAACATTATTAACTTGATTTGTTATGCAAACCTTATAAATACGACCACAGCGATTAAAAGTTACTAAAGAGTCCTTGTAAGTAATATTATTTGACCGAGTGCAAGTACAATTTACGAAATGTCAACAGGTCAAAATATCTAAAGTAACAATGAAATTTGGAATATTTCTTTTTTCTTTCTTTTTATTTCAGTTTTGACACTTGTATTAAGTTTTAAAAACATATATTTCTCCTGTCGTATACCTTCATTGTGCTTTAAACAGAATTTCTTACCATGTTTTGGGTATTTTGTTTCGTGTGGTTGCAGTTTTTTTAATGTTTTGGGCATTTCATTTTGTGTGGTTACTTCTTTTTATGTTTTTGGCACTTTACTTTGTATGGGTGTTTTTGTTATGTTTTTGTTCCTTTCTTTTCTGTGGTGATTGTAATGTCGACAGGATGAAAAACTGTGGACAGTCACGATGCCTACTTGCTTCTAATTTTTTTTTCAAATACAGCACATGATTTTGTATTAAGTTATACCACTTACTCATTAAGCGACTACAGGTTTCTTTAAATATGAACGTTTTCTTAGAGCCTTTTGTTTCCTCTACCTAGCTTTTTCGGTTCCGCAATTTCTTTTCTTGGTTTTAGAATATTTTCCTTATTATTAATCTATTTTCTCATGCAAACTCTTTATGTAAGGTATGTTTATTCTATCGAAGTATTTTGCAATTATACGTGAAGCCCTGTTGCTGAAGTAAAAAAAAATATTTCCAACTGAAACAACGCAGTTCAGATATTTTCCCGCTGTTAACTCAAAGAATGAAAACAAGAACAACAAATCTGTGCAATGGTTGAGGCATGAGACAGTACTTACTGGTAACCAGGCAAAGTTTTAAGGAAGAATGAGCTTAAGAATTTCTAACTGCAACAAAAAAGAGCATCCGCACTGTATCCCTCCCCGTCCCCTAGTGCCGGCCTTTGGACGTCTTGAAAGAGAAGTCTTAAGGACACATCTGTATCGTAATTGCCTGAGCATTCGCGACAATCTTCTGGTGTCGTAGTAGAAAAACACACTTCCTACTTCGCCTAAATTGCTTGGATGTAATGGCAACGAACAAAGTTTTGCTCTCGCATTGGATTTCTGTTGCTTTTGATGGAATACTTTTCCCCTGGGGTTCACCGCTTTTACTATAGTCTTCAAGACAGGCGGCAATACACCCCAACGTAAAACACCAATTTCACGGCAATTAACTGCAATTAGCGAAAGAGAGGGGTGGTACAGGAAATAAGTCGAACGAGACAGATCTGAACTTAGAAAGTCGGGGAAGGTGTTGCATGAAAAACTGTGTTTGGCTTACAGATCATTTGGCACGTAGGGACGTAGGTTTCGTTTAATATGTTACGGGGTAAACAAATTGTCTTTTCAGTATAACAATTTTCTTTCATACGCATGGTGCAACACAAAAAATTTGAATTTATTTTTGAGAATTAGCATGACGCCTACCGGCCCAGAGTACAGCTGCCCAGTCCGTGCCTGCTGCCGCCTCCGGAACCTGGCTCCCGGGTTCTTCGCATCTGTTGATCCCCCGCCTGGAGCGTTCCAGCTGTAAAATACATGTACCTCTGCGTTTTGGAAAAACAAAAGATAAGATGCCGATCCTTAAAATTAACCACTTCTTGTGACCGCAGGTACGAAAATCTTGAACTTCGCTTAAACCCTAACTGGAGGAACAAGCTTCACGTGATTGTCTGTATTCTGAGTGTTTTATTGAATGGTTGGTTGCTCATTAGTTCGTAGTTGACTGGAGAACAGAGAACGTGCTTGTTGAAACCTTTGTTGTGCGTTGTCAAGTGATAATAGTGGAAATATAACTTTCTAAATATTTTGGAAAGAGAAAGTGCATTGTTTTCCGAAGGCACTATGCAGATGAAGAATGCAACATAAATAGTTAACTCACAAAAAGAAAATGATTTGCTGAAATGGAAAGGGTATCTATTTTGCCATAACAGAGTGCGAGGTGATTTACGGCATTGTCACTGTATTGAAAGAAATTATGGAAATTGTACTGGCTTTGCTAGTACTATTCTTATTGGAGATGAACACAGGGTGCGCAATGAGAAACCACATAATCATGCTCCAAGACCGGAGAAAAGTGATGTTGCTGTTGCAAGAGCGCAAATAAAAGAACGAGCGAGAAATACGGACGAAGCCCCTGCACAAATTATTCAAACCGTGACAACGTCAATGGCTACAGTAAATGCAGCTTACATGCCTAATATGGATGCACTAAGGCAAGTTGTAAAAAAGAGAAGACATGCCAAGACATGCCTGCGGAGCCTACGACTTCAGAACGGATCGATGCCCCAATAAATTTACAGGAGAAGATGGTGCAAAATTTCTTGGCAGAGATAGCGTATTTGGACATCAAAGAATTATGTTATTTTTAACAGAGAATAATTTACGAAAGCTTAAAGAAGCACCCTTCTGGATTATGGATGGGACATTTGAAACTTGTCCAACCCTTTTTAGGCAATTATGTTCCATTCATGTTATGGTTGAACCGAATCCAGAGATGCACAGACTTGTCCCACTAGTTTATGGGTTACTTTCCAGCAAGTATAAATAATATAATACTATTATAAAGTATTTTCGTAGGATTTACAAGACTATGCATCAGACTATGATATTCAGCTTGCACCACAATATACGCATAATAATAGATTTTGAAAAGCTACCGTTATAATGCTGCTAAAAAGGAATTTGGAAGCAGCACACACAAATGTTCTTGGTTTCATCTCGGAAAAAAATGTGCTGAGGAATATCCATCCTCTGGCATAGCCTTGGAATATAAGGAAAACAGTGAGTTTGCTCTCAAAGTCAGACATTTGCAAGCACTCGCATTTTTTTCATCTGATGAAATTCCAGCTGCTTTTGAAGAAGTGAAATCAATTTTACTAGAATATGCAGATTCTGTAGTTCAGTGGTTTGAGGAAAATTATGTTCTTGGAAAATTTCGTGGAAGCAGAAGAAACAATCCAAGCAGAAGCCCTCCGCTGTTCCGGCTAACAATTTGGTCAGTTAGTGAAAACAATTTATTTGGCTTTCCCAGAACACAAAACGAACTTGAAAGATTAGACAGACGCTGGAATACAATTCTGGGAGAGAAAAACTGTGACTGTACGAAATAATCAGTGAAATTGCGAAAGAGCAGAGAACAACTATGGCTAAAATCGAAAGAGTGATAGCACAGATTCCAACAAATCCACCCAGAAGAGAAACGCTGGCAAGATAAAAAGGAATTCGAACTTCTTTGGTGCACAGAGACAATGTTAACATGCTGGACATTTTAAGAGGAATTTCATATAATTCTACCCTTTACTAAAATGTGCTGGTATTTCTCACTAATTGAATTATACCTTTTACTAACTTGTATTTGAATTTTTCAAGAATGTAATTCCGCCGAAGATGCAAGAATGTAAAACACAACGCAAAATTAAAAAAGTCAAAATTTTCAAAATAGCATGTCAAAAACATAAAATGTCAAAAAGTAATACAAAATGTGAAACATATAAAAATTCAAAATGCAATCCAAAATGTGAAACAAATAAAAATTCAAAATGCAATCACAAGTCACAAGCATTACAAAAATGCGAAACGCTATGTAACAAGTACAACACAAAATAAAACAAATGCCAAAAAAAATGCATACGCTTTGTAAAATGTACAAAATAAAATAAATGCCATATTCACAAGGATTTCATGACGAGTCAAGTTAAAAATGAGCTTTTACTTAGACTTCAAATAATAATTACTAGCCTCTACACCTTTTTAAGTCTTTCATAAGTGCAACATCATACACCTGACTTGTCATCAAACATTATCAATATGACCATAGCATACAATCACTTAAAAGACTTGTTAATGGATGAATTGAGGAATCACCAAGTTCAGCGGGTGAAAGTTAATGGCGTTTATAGTTTTGTACTCGAGTAAATGCGCAACACAGTAAACTTTACTTTCTCTGAAAATTTTATGTATATGAGCACGGTTGATTGAAAACTGATAAAAAGGCTTAAGGCCTGTTTATTAATTTTTGTGCCTCAGTCAAAACGCAGTACCATAACCTTGGCATGTTATCGAAACCTTATGAATACGTCTGACTAAAAATTCCTAAAAAAAGTTTACGCCTAAGGTCTTGTAACTAAAGTTTTGTGACAGGGTAAAAACTGCAACATTAATAACTTGACATGTTATGTTAACGTTGTGAATATGAGCACGGCGGATTAAAGATTTCAACAAATAGCCTTTGGGATTAATGTGTTGTAGCTGAGTAAAAATGTAACATTATCTTGATTTTCTATATAAACCAAACTACGTGCTGAAATGGCCCAACTATATATTTGTATACTTCAACCCTATACCGAAGCGCTGACAAGGTGAAAACAAAAGTGCAATTTTGTACGGTCCCCTAACATTTTATGGCCAGCCTACATGGAAGTGGACACCTTGATATCAAAAACATACTTTTTGTACGGTCCACAACAAATAGCAATGGACACGTCGCAATCTTTTTTTTTTTGGGGGGGGGGGGGTTAACGACCACCGTGATCAATTCAGTGGGCTATAAGCAGTCGGACATTCCCAATTTTGGGCCACTTGTTCCTGGGAAGGGGGACAGCCAGTGCCGGAAGTCAAGCACAACGTCCATGATTCACCGGGATTTGAACCAGGATCCTTCTCGACAAGTGGTCAGAAGCCAGCGCCTAGATCACTCCGCCGCCGTAGCGGCACACGTTGAAATGTATTTTTCATACGGCCCCAAACGCTCTTATGGACATACTAGATTGAACTGGACGCAAATAAATCATTAATATAATTTGTACTAGCAGGGATACCAGTTATTTGCCAGGTACATATTACTATTTGTGGAATCACCAAGTTCAGCGGGTGAAAGTTAACGAATGAAAAAGATATTCCTGCAATTTTCCAGTAAACTTATTTTAATTTTTTTGATTTAGTTAATTTAATTTTGCGAAACAAAAAAGAAAGAAAAAGGAATGGGAATACTTACCTTCTAGGAGACATCTATAGAACTGCCGTACATCTGGCGTGTGCTTCTGTGAATCCCGCGACACAGAAATGCAATGTACCTATGTGATGTCGCATGCATACGACTTCACATTGGCATTGATCATCTTTTTCTTACCGTTTTGAATTTTGAATATCTGGAACTCTCTGTTTACATTACATTATATTTCTTTCTGATAAGCCGTTCGTTGGTAGTGAAAGCTAAACTATATAGATTTGTGTTTTAATACACCATTAAACGCATATTTTTGCACTTTATTGTTATCTACAGTCCCTAACTTAGACCGTAGGTTGGTTAGTTGGTTGGTTGGTTAGTTGGTTGGTTGGTTGATGGTTTATGGTGCAAGGCCCTCAAAGGGCCAAAGAGCGCATTAGAACGTAAATAGGGTATTCTTAAGAGTAAAAACGGAACTTTTACGAAACGTTTGCATGGGGCTACCTTGACCCGGGCCCCGACCCCTTCCAAAAACCGTCTACCGTCTAAGTTAGATAACCATAAGTAGTATGAAAATAAGTAATATGCCAAATCTGGTTGTCCTAAATTGAAAACTATAAATTTTACGAAATTTTTATGAGGAGGAGGGGCTCTCACCCGGGGTTCCAGCCCCTTCCAAAACCGTCTAGCGTCCAAGTTAGAGTTTCATGATACCAAATTTGGTGGTTCTGAATTGAAAACTGTAGTTTTTAAGAAAATGTTGTATGTCTGTGTGTGCGGGGCGCGGGGGGGGGGGGGGGCCTGACCCCCGGGGCCTATGACCCGTCCCCAAAACCGTCGACCGTCTAAGTTAAGGTACCATGAGATAGTATACCAAATTTGGTGGTTCTAAATTGAAAACTGTAGATTTTAAGCGGCATTTTTATGGGGGGGGGCTCTTACCCCGGGCTCCAACCCCTTCCAAAAACCGTCTAGCGTCTAAGTTAGAGTACCATGAGATAGTATACCAGATTAGGTGGTTCTGAATTGAAAACTGTAGTTTTTAAGAAAAATTTGTATGTGGGGGCTCTGACCCCCGGCCTTGACCCGTTCCAAAAACGGTCTGCCGTCTAAGTTAGAGTACCATAAGATAGTATACCAAATTTGGTGGTTCTAAGATGAAAACTGTAGATTTTACGAAATTTTTTATGAGGGGCGGAGCTCCGACCCTGCGGGCTCCAACCCCTTCCAAAAACCGTCTAGCGTCTAAGTTAGAGTACCATGAGATAGTATACCAAATTTGGTGGTTCTAAATTAAAAACTGTAGATTTTTTCGAAAAAGTGTTTATTCGGGGGGGGGTCTGACCCCCTGGGCTCCAACCCCTTCCAAAAACCGTCTAGCGTCTAAGTTAGAGTACCATGAGATAGTATACCAGATTAGGTGGTTCTGAATTGAAAACTGTAGTTTTTAAAGAAAATTTTGTATGTGGGGGCTTCACCCCCGGGCCTTGACCCGTTCCAAAAACGGTCTGCCGTCTAAAGTTAGAGTAGCATAAGATAGTATACCAAATTTGGTGGTTCTAAGATGAAAACTGTCGATTTTACGAAATTTTCTATGAGGGAAGGGGGGCTCCGGCCCCGCGGCCTCCAAACCCTTCCAAAAACCGTCTAGCGTCTAAGTTAGAGTTTCATGTTACCAAACTTGATGGTTCTGAAATGAAAACTATATTTTACGAAAATTTTGTATGTAGGGGGGGGGAGCTCTGACTCCCCGGGCCTTGACCGGTTCCAAAAACCGACAACCGTCTAAGTTAGAGTACTATGAGATAGGGTACCAGATTTGGTGGTTCTGAATTGAAAACTGTGTGTGGGGGCTCTGACCAACCGGGCCCCTGACCCGTTCCAAAAACCGTCTAAGTTAGAGTACCATGAGATAATATACCAAATTTGGTAGTTCTAAATTGAAAACTATATCTTACGGCAATTCTGTAGGAGGGGGCTCAACCCCCCCCCTCTCTCTGCAACCGCTTCCCAAAACCGTCTGCAGTCTAAGTTAGAATACTACGAGATAGTATACCAGATTTGGTGGTTCTGAATTGAAAACTGTAGATTTTACGAAAATTTTGTATATGGGGGCTCTGACCAACCGGAGCCCTGCCCTTTCCAAAAACCGTTTACCGTCTAATATTTTTAGTGCCAAAGAAAAACGTAATATTCCTATCCTGTCTGCGTGTCCAAACTTTATAAATTTGATCAGGGGAGCAAGACGTTCGAAATCGTACGTTTTCCTGCATTCGTTTTGTATGTAACCAAAATCTGTAAACGCGACGAATTGACGTAGTCGACGAATTGACGTAGTCGACGAATTTGTCCGCGACGAATTGACGCAGTCGACGAATGGACGCGCGACGAATTAACGCGCGACCGAATTGACGCAGTCGACGAATTGACGCGCGACGAATTGACGTAGGCGACGAATTGACGCGCGACGAATCGTCGCAGCCGACGAATTGACGCAGTCGACGAATTGACGCACGCGACGAATTGACGTAGAACCATGTTGGGAGCGCAGACAGAATCGTTCAGAATGTCATTATGGGCCGCAACATCAAGATCCCCGATCACTGGTACCAGTTGGTCTATCCAAACCATGAGAAACAGCCTCAGAGCATGATGCCTCCTCCACCAAGCTTCACAGTTGGCACAACACAATCGGTTACGCAGTTTTCACCTGGCATCCTCCACACCCAGACTCGCCTATTGGACGATCAGATGATGAAGCGGGATTCATCGCTCCAGAGAACGCTTTTTCACTGCACCAGAGTCCATTGGCGCTGAGGTTTACACCAATCCAACCGACGCTTGGCTTTTATCTTGCTGATGTTAGGCTTGTGTGCGGCTGTCGTCCATAGAAACCCATTCCCTTCAGCTCTCGGAGAACCGTTATGGTACGGTGGTTACCTCTAGAGTCATTTTGGAACTCGGTGGTGAGTGTTGCAATAGAGGGCAGACGATTTAATCTTCGCACTCGCTTCAGCACTCGGCGGTCCCGCTCTGTCATTTTACGTGACTTACCAGGTCGTGATTGCCATGTTGTTGCCCCTAGCAGTTTTCACTTCCCAATAACATCATTTATAGAGAGCAGCTGCAGCAGAGATGAAATTTCCGGAACTGACTTGTTGCTTGCTAAGATGGCATCCTGTGACTGTACCACGTTGGAAGTCACTGATCTCTGCCGTATGACCCATTCCACTGTTCATGCTTGTCTATAAGAACACACACTCCAGGCCACGTGCATCTTTTTATACCTGTATATGTCATGGCTGTGATGCATATGAGGTAACACAACTGCTCCCAAAGATTTTTTTTTTCCCGAGCTGTTACACTTGTGGTGTGAGGTGCTGGCTTTCGACCACTCGAATAAAAAGGGCTGAGGTGCTGGCTTTGGACCACTCGCGTCGCGTTTTTCCCGAGCTGTTACTCTTGTGGTCTGAGGTGCTGGCTTCCGAACACTCGAATAAAAAGGGCTGAGGTGCTGGCTTCCGACCACTCGCGTCGCGTTTAAGGCATGGGTGCTGTGTTTAGGCGACAAGTGGTCCCAAATTATGGACGGGTGTAGTGTTCTTTACTATTTGCACGTACTGTACATATATATAAAGGCCACCCAAATGAAAGTGAGACTCGTGTAATAGCGTCGTTGTATAATCACACAGAGCCGTGCATTTGCGCCGATAGATGGCGTGTCATGTTAGGAAGCACGCTGTTATCGGCGGCACGTGTCACTGTGCTGTTT
Source organism: Macrothele yani (assembly GCA_039090855.1). Lineage (NCBI taxonomy): Eukaryota > Metazoa > Arthropoda > Arachnida > Araneae > Macrothelidae > Macrothele > Macrothele yani. The sequence goes on along the minus strand of CM077001.1, from coordinate 63,809,158 downwards.
GCACATGCGACGGCAAGTTGACTACGTAGGGTCGTGACATGGATTCGTCCAACAGGCCCAGCGGGCAGTTATGCAACTTTTGACGGCAGAAGGTGTTAGTGGAGCCGAAATTTATCGTCGTGTATAGGATGTGTATGGGAGGAATTAGTGTCAGTCACAGTGTACAGCTTTTCGCTGGTGTGGCGAATTTCGTAAAGGACGTGTGAGCACGGAGGACATGCCCAGACCTGGCCAAGCACAAGTGGCCATCACCATGGAATCGATTGTTGCCGTGGACAACCTTGTGAAGGAGAATCACCGAATCACCACCCGTGAGCTTGCGGCAACATTGTCCGTGACTAAGGGAACTGTTAACACCATTCTCCATTGCCGAATGGGATGCAGCAAGATTTGCGTGCAATGGGTCCCCAAGCATCTCCAGGAGGAGCGGAAGACTCGGCGAATGGGTGCTTGCCTGGAGCCTCTGCATCGTTACCACACAGAGGGGGTACAGTTTCTTTCCAAGATTGTGTCAGCAGATGAAAGTTGGTGCCACCACTTCAATCCGGTCACAAAACGGATGAGTATGAAATGGTTGCATCCCAACTTTCCACGCCCCCCCCCAAAAAGCTCAGTCCTCCTCAAGAGCTGGAAAAGTGATGCTCACGGGTTTCTCCAATGAGAATGGCCCATTGCTGTTGGATTGGCTGGACGCAGGCCGTACAGTTAAGGTAACAACATACTGCGATACGTTACGCTACCTCAAAACGGCCATCAAGCGTAAGCTACCCGGTATGCTGTCAAATAGGGTTATTCTGCTGCACGACAACACACGCTCGCATGTAGCGACAGTGTGCCAAGATTTTCTGCGGAGCTTCCGCTGGGAGGTCCTCGACCATCACCCCCTTTCCCATAGCCCAGACCTGTCACCCTGCGACTATCACATCTTCGGGCCACTGAAAAAAGCTCTCAAGGGCCGCCCCGGTTCGCTAGCGACGCTGGGGTCCGGGACGCCGTTGAAGACTGGTTCTACAGCCAACCACGGACGTTCTTCGCTCAGGGTATCCACAATCTGGTGTCGCTCTGAGACACTTGCTTGAACCGACAAGGCAACTATGTGTAGCGGGTATGTAGCCCATGTATCACTCATACTTCCTGTATGTTTACATATTCCAACCTATAAACCTTACGGCAAAAAACTGACGGTCTCAGATTCATTTGGACGACCTTTATATATATATATAACTACAACTCACTTTTCAACAGTATTATTAACGTAATCCAATTAATGTGAGAAAACTTGGTTAATGAAAACACCAACACTAAAGATATAATAACACTTGAACGTCAAGAAAACCCGACTTCAAAGAAATCAACTTCCACAATTATAACATCATACCACCATGATGTTATAGTTTTTGACTGGTGCTTCAACACTTGTTTGGCTGGTGCTTCAACATTCTATCTCTTCCAGTTTTTATTAGTCACATGAGCATACGTCATACTCTCTGACCTCAGAAGTGATGCCAACTTCATTCCGCGAAAGAGAAGATAAAACGTTAAGGTTGAAACGCTAAAAGAGAATTAACTACAATTTACATAGGGAAAACAACTAAAAATGAAAGTTAATTTAGACAGTACGTCACACGGGCTACTGCTTATAGTCCAAAGAATTGCTTATAGTGGTATTTTGCCCCCCCCCCTACCTCCTCACTCAGCAGAATGTAATAGCAATGTCGTATCTAATCCTTTCACTTTTCGATGGTCGATTTCCGACTGTGCCACTTTGTACGCTGTCCTGAAAATCCAGGCTGTCGTTTCTCCAGTTAGTAGCATTTCAACCACTATAACGTATACTCTAATTTAACTTTCATGATTAGTTATCTTTCTCTTCGCAAATTTTGCGTTTGTTCTCATTTAGCGTTTCATCCTTAACGTTATATTTTCTTATTCACTTTGGCAACAGTCTTGAGGTCAACGGTGAATGACGTATGCATGGTTGACAGGCAAGATCGCTGCATGTATAATGTGTTAAGCTAGCATCTGTGTGCCGTGCGTTAGCGGTAGTCGTGGAAGCTGTCTTAATCTGTAAGCGGTATTTTTCATTATATGTATACAGTCGAGTCACATTATTGTGACCACCTCCTGCTTTTGACGTCAACAGCGCATAGCCAATGAATGAAGGCACATGTCGTGATCTGGCTTGCAGGGTATATAAGGTGTGCAATAGGCAATCTGAAAACATATCACTCGTTGCTGTCATGGATAAAAAGAGCAATTTACCAGATTTGCAAAAAGGGATGATTATCGGCTTTCAGGCCAAGGGTGGCAGGATTTTTGAAACAGCGCAGTTTGTGAACTGTTCGCGTGCTGCTGTGGTTAAAGTGTATCGTGATTGGAGAAATGGCACCATTGCGAATAAGCGATGTGGAAACTGCGGAGCACCACGTGCCATTGATGAGAGAGGTGAACGTCGGCTGCGAAGGTGCGTGCGGGCAGATGGACACGTTACAGTGGTGCAACTCACTGGCCGAATGAACCAGGGGGCTACCGGAAGGGTGTCTAAAACGACAGTTCAGCAAACCCTGCCACGTATGGGGCTCCGATGCAGACGGATGCAGACGAAGGTGCATCGGTAGAAAGGGCACGGCAGTATCGGAATTGGACCTCCGCTGATTGGCAAAGGATTGCCTTCTGCGATGAGTCACGTTTTCTGCTTCATCGAACGGATGGACGTTGGCGTATAAGGCGAGAAACGTCGGAGAACAAACACTCTTCAACCATTGCTGGCAGAACACAAGCTGATGGGGGCAACGTTATGGTCTGGGGAATGTTTTCGTGGCATTCCATGGGTTCACTCATACCTGTGGAAGTCACTATGGACCGAATTCGTTATGAATCCATTCTTACAGACCCCGTCCACCCATACGTGCTGATTGTCTTCCCTGGAGCGGATGGAATCTTCCAGCACGATAATGTGACGTGTCACACAGCTAGAAATGTCCTAGAGTGGTTGGAAGAGCACAACGAAGGCTTCAAAGTACTTTCCTGGTCCCCTAATTCCCCAGACTTAAACCCAACTGAACATCTGTGGGACCAACTCGATCGTGTTTTTCGCTCTATGGATCCTCCACCACGCACCCTCCAGCTGCTGCGAGATGCACTGCAATCATACCAGAGCAACAGACTACAACTTCAGAATTACAAAAAATCAAAACTCACAAAATGAGTATTAAAGAAGCAAAACTCACCCAAATGAACACAGGTAGCTCCTGAGTAAAGCATGGGAGTGCCAAATCTTAAAAACAATAATGGGTAATTGAAAAAGTCCTTCTGCGAATGAAGTAATTCGGGATAGTTCGCATCAGGGAGGCTCCTTTCCTCTCGTGACCTTTCGAATAGGGAAGCAATGGCCAAGACATCGATACCATTCCTAGTGCCCCCGAGGTCACGAAGAATTATGCAATCCAAAAGCAAAAATAAGGCTTGCATAAAATCCAAACGTAACCGCACAAAAAAACATCGGGAAACCACCTAACAGAACTAATCTCCCACATTGCATGAGGAAAATGAGAGGTGCAAGACAACACAGAGCTAGAAATTGAAAGGAACAACCAATCAAACCAACAGCAACATGGCAAATGTCCAAATGTAGTTACGGTTAGATGACGTAGTACAGAAGAAACACAAAAGTAAAATTAATTAAGGAGACCCACAGTGCAACGCTTAAAAGGAATATGTATGTTAATTTTGTGGGGTCTGTTGATTAGTAATGCATTTAATGCTTATGTGTGTGCGTTTATTGAAAATTTTTTGACAATCAACAGAATTTAACAAATTTTTAAAATCGTCGTAAACGAAACCAAATAAGTAATCATTTAAACGTACGTTTTTGAAGAAGGTCTGTAAATTATCTATAATAATGCGTCCCTGCATTTGTAGATCTTCAGAAAACGCATAAATTCAGAGATAATCAGATTTCTATGTACTGATCGAGAAACGTTTGAGTTCCATTTAAAATAATAGTTGATTTTAAAGTCGTAGCCTCTACGCTTGTCAAATGTAGAGATAACCAGCAGGTTTTGAAACAAACGAATTGCCAAGTCCAAAAAAGCGACACGTTGATGGTCTGTATTAGTGCGTTCCAGATATAGGCTATTCGGGTAAATTTCCCAGCCACAATCTCAAAAGTCGACAAAGTTGAAAACAAAAATATCGTCGATGTATTTGTAGACCTCAGGAACTGGGAGATGCCAATGTGATAGGAAACTTGTGCAGGTAGAGGTTTACTAATGTGCTTGAAAAACAGGTGCCCTTCGGTATGCCTCTTTGTTAATGAAATAAGAATCCATCCATACCTATAAAGTTATAAAATAGGCAAAAACGTTTCAGGAGATCCCAGTATTCACGAGACAAATCAATGTGTTTACCATATTGATCGTACAGAAGGTTGCAAACTCAATCAAGGTCCCTGAGATCAATGGAGCCAAACAAATTTTGAAAATCAGATGTTTGCATATGTAAATTCCGTTGAACATCACCCCGCTCCAGAAGATTCAGAACAGGGGTATTATTCATAATAATCCAAGTTCGGTCAATATGCATAAGAATCAGCTTTAACAACCGCTCAAAAACACGTGAAGCCTCTCTGACATAACTTTCGGTGGCGGAGGTGATAAAGCGAAATTTTGTAGGTCTCTTGTGGAATTTAGGCACTGCGTATAAAAAGGGCATGCGTACAGTACATTTAGAAATATTGAGTTTTTGGTGCCAAGCAATAATCTGTTTAGCAAGAACATTAGGGCTAGCTGAAACAGAGACATAAGTTGTACTATTTTTTAGTACCTCTGCTATGAGTGAGTAATAGTATCTCTTACATATGATTGAAAAGCTATTCTTGGTCTTGTCTGTAAGGTAACGATACATTTTTTCTGAAGATCCACTTTTAAAATTGCATTTTATTATATATATATATATATATATGCGAAATTTTGACAAGAGTGAAATATTTCTGCTCCAAATTATATGAAAAGGATGATACATGTACTCCAGACATCATGAAAGGTACTAGTACCAGAGTTCTTCCAGACCTCCCAGCGGAAGTTGCACATGCAATCAAGAACATGAAGCGGGGGAAAGCTCCAGGAGAAGATGGAATTACTGTAGACATCATACAAGAAGCAAGTGGAGAAATTGAAACAGTACTTGCCCAAGTTTTCACTCGATGTCTTAATGAAGAGAAGATTCCTGAGGATTGGAACAACGCTACAATGATCCAGCTACATAAAAAGGTGACATTGAGGATCCCAGAAATTACAGACCTATCAGCCTCCTATCAGTGGTTTATAAAATCTTCACTAAAGTTCTTTCACACAGCTTGAAGGTAACACTGGACATGGCTCAACTGAGAGAACAAGCTGGATTCAGGAGTGGCTTCAGCACTATAGATCATATCCACGTACTGAGAGAACTAATTGAAAGAGCGAGGGAATATGAACTTCCATTGTGCCTTGCTTTTATCATTCATGAAAAGGCCTTTGATTCGGCGAAACCATCAGCAATTACAATAGCTTTGAAATCCTGCGGTATTGAAGTTGCATACGTTAATATTATTAATAACATCCATGAAAATGCAAGTGCAAAGATTCGGCTGTTTGAAAATACAACACACATAAAAATTGGAAAGGGAGTGAGACAAGGTGACACCATATCTCCCAAGCTCTTTAATGCCACATTTGAAAATGCCTTTCAGTCACTGAACTGGGAAAACAAAGGGATAAAAATTAATGGAGATTATCTAACTCACCTTCGTTTTGCTGATGACGTAGTCATTTTTGCAACCACCCCAGCAGAACTGCAGAGTATAATCCAGGAACTTGCGGACAAGAATAAAGAAGTGGGATTAAAAATGAACTTTCAGAAGACAAAAGGGATGTACAATGCTTTTACAAGAAATGAAGATTTATCGATTGATGGAGAAAAGCTGGAGATAACAGATACGTACGTTTATCATGGACAGCAGATATCAAGTGAGGGTCACATTGGCGAAGAAATTAAACGGCGTATAAAACCTGCCTGGAGTGCTTTTGGAAGAAACAGTATAATTTTCAAGAGCAATATGCCATTATGTCTTAAAAGAAAAGTGTTTGATCAATGCATCCTTCCAGTGCTTACATATGGTGCATAGACGTGGACCTTAACTAAAAAATACATACAAAGGCTGCAGACAACTCAAAGAAGCATGAAGAGGTGTATGCTTGGTGTAACCAGGAGAGATAAGAAGAGGAACTCGTGGATCCAAAAAATGACAAGAGTGGAGGAAGACATCATGATCAGAGTTAAATCCTTGAAGTGGCAATGGGCTGGACATACTGCCAGAAGGACAGACCATCGATGGACAGCCGAAATTTTAGATTGGATTCCAAGGGGCAGGAAAAGACCCAGAAGAAGACCACATGGGAGATGGGTGGATGAAATGCGAAAGTATGCGGGAATAACATGGAGGAGACTGGCACAAGATAGATGTGGAAGAGGCTTGGAGATACCTTCGTCCAGCAGTGGATTGATAATGGTTGACAATGATGATGATGATGATGATGATATATATACATCAACAGCCATGTATGTAAATGTTACATGAATATCTTTTGATCTTCATGTCACTACTTATTTCTCCCGTTGAATAATAACTTACGTGATATTCAGGAACCGGACTTAAGTGAAGTCTGTAGTTCTACCTACAAACTTGACTTATGTTCTACCTTTTAAACCGTGAGAATCGGAAGTGAGAGCCTCAAATACCAGCTTTTGGCAACAAAGGAGAATATATTACTTTCCTTCTTTTAATGACGCTCTCCTAACTTTGACTGGAATATCTTTGCTAAAGAAATGTACATTTCTTCACATATCGCGTTTGCGACACGTTCAAAGCACTTACGCTGAGAAATAAATATCTTTTTTCCCATGAAAAATGGCACTAAAAAAAGAAATGGTTATTAGCAGTGCTCACATAATAAACTCATCATCTTATCAGTGAGGCGAGCGAATTCCCAATGCTTGCTGTTATAACGGCACGATGTCACGACTTCTTTTACCAAATTTCTACATAGATACATTAGGTACACACATAGTAATTTTTTTTTTCTTTTTTTCTGAAAATTTCGGATGAGCCACCTCGTATAGACAGGTATCATATGACGTAGTGTGGTCGAATAAACTAACAACGGGACAAATGACGCGAATTCTTGTTGAGCGAAAGTTCAGGGGCTGGAAAGGCACTTCCTCCTCCCCTTTGAGACCACCTGCGGTAGGGGAAAAAGAAGAGTCGAAAAAAATATCTTTCCCCCATTTTTCCTGAGCGTCTGAGCCAATTCGTACTTACTGTGTTGTGTTCAGTGAAGCTCGAGAATTCGCCTAACCGCCAACCATGTTATACTGCCCGTTCGTTCTCTTTGCGGCTATGAAATAAACAACGACTCATGCTGAGTTCTGCCCTACTTCTAATGTTGCTGGGTACGATACAATATTTACGACAGCGTTTTGAGAAGAATGAAATCATTCAGAAGGCGATGAATTCATTGTGTAGCACATTCACTGGAAACAAATGCGAAAACTATGTTGCATCTTCTACAAAGAAACCTTTTAAGGTAGTTTAGAGAAGAAAAAAAGTGATGATATTCAATTTTTTTTTTCGACTTTCTCTGCCCTGAACATGCCTCCCCTCCGTCTGTATCGCCAACAACGGGTAATGCGGAAAGGACGCCACCGATATTATGAAATTCACATTTTTTTTTCTTTCTTTTCTCTTAAATTTATACGTAGATGGAATAGAGCATAGCCGCTGCAATAAACGAATAACACTATGAGCATGTTTTCACAGGCATGGAATTGCCAAAAATCTATTTGTTCTTGATCTACATAGTTCAGAGTTATAATGTCCAATGAAAAACTCTGCGTGATGGGGTATTCAAAGTTTTCGCGAGTTCACTGAGCACATTTCTAGTGATGTGGAATACTGGAAGTGGGGGAAAAAATACTAACATTGTTTGAAAACGCTGTCCTCATTATTACAAGTGTTTTAGCTTAAGGTCTCTGCGTGATGGGGTATTCAAAGTTTTCGCGAGTTCACTGAGCACATTTCTAGTGATGTGGAATACTGGAGGTGGGAAAAAAAATACTAACAATGTTTGAAAACACTGTCCTCATTATTACAAGTGTTTTAGCTTTACGTCTCCCCGTTTTATGATGTTTTACGCAAATGTTTAGAAGTAATACAGGAAGAGTTTCACTTACGATCGAAATATCTCTTCAGGCACGTCGTTTGTCGAAAGAAACGCGTACCACAGAAAAGAAAGAGCGTGCCTATTCGTAATCCCCACAGTCAGAGAGTTTGATAATGTGACGGAGATTCTCGGGGGAGGGGGGTACGCTTACTTCTCTCTTAGTTTTTGTCTCATAACATGATGCATATTGATTGTAGCGCCCTCTCTGAACACCAGATAAATCGCTCCTCGTTCTAAAGATTTTCTGTTATTTCATCCTCGTAATGCTTTATATTTCGTTATGTTGTTGCAGTCGTGCATCAGTACTAAAAGTAAATACCATTGAAGTAGATCCCTTCCCCCTACCATAGACAGCGGAGCCTAAACTGCAGGTCCGGCATAGCCGTAACAGAAATAGAGCCTAGTATGGCTCGCCGTACCAGGCATTTTCTCTTTCAGTATGAAAATATCGATTTTTTTTTCAAATAACTTTATTGCAGTTGCTTAAATAAAAAGTTGATGACAGGGTGGTCAGATAGAGAAGGAAGAAGTCGGTAATCTTGCCGATTTATCGTATTTTTAGAAGTGAGCATATGTGGGCCCATAAAGCCATAAATAGTTAAATGCCTTAACACAAATGCTCACCAGCAACTTTTACTAGGCTGTGGGCTGTCTTCTCCCTTTCGCCCTAGGGTGTAGAACTACTGTTAAACCCGAGGGGAAGGTTATTTAAACAAGCAGTAGAGGAAGATGTTCACGCCCCCCCCCCTCATTCACAGTCCCAACTGCTTGCATTATGGGGAGTGTGTTTAGAGTCAGTGTGAGAGTTATTGCCTGACATAAAGAAACACCAGAAGTGGACTGTAATGCGGATTTACAAACAGCAAACATATCAGCAATCGCTGTAAAGGATTTTAAGGAACGTTTACTCCTTGGCAGGCAAGGCATTGCCTTTTGCGGTCATAACGAAGATGACGGAAATTTAAAAGTTTTTTGAAACTGATTTCTGAAGATTGTGAAGAACTTTCAAAATGGCTTAAACGTAGAAACGACTTCACTTCCCATGAGGTTCAGAATGAAATTTTAAAAATTTTGTCTTTAGATGTTGTGCGTAACATCAGAGACAGAGTAAAACAGTCTTCATATTTTTCGCTTATACCGGATGAGACATCCGACATTGGAACACGGGAACAATTATCTGTTTGCTTACGTTATGTAACAGACGATTTTATTGTGCATGAGGATTTCATCGGATAGCATGAAGTTGTAACAAGCTCCTCGCCTTTTCTCGAAAGTGTGATAAAAAAAAAAAAGGTGCTTGTTCGATGAGGACTAAAATTAAAAAACTCGCGGACAAAGCTACGACGGAGCTAATATGGCTGGAAGATTGCAGAGTGTAGCCAAAATAATTTTAAATGATGAACCGATGGCCACTATTATTCATTGTACAGCTCATTCCTTAAATTTGGCGCTTCAAGACACTCGCCGAGCTATTCCCGAAATTCGAGACGTTTTGGATATCGCATCTGAATTATCAAAGCCGCCCCTGGTGGCGCAGTGGTCTAAGCGATGGCTTCTGATCATTCGTCCGGAAGGGGTCCATGTTCGAATCCCGGTGAGGCATGGATGTTGTGTTTGTCTTACGGCACTGGCTCTCTCCCTTTCCTGGAACCAGTGGCTCTAAATTAGGGAAGGCGACTGCTTATAGCCCATTGAGTTGCTCACGGTGGTCGTTAAACTTCCAATTACAAAAAAAGTAAATAAATAAAAAAAATTATCAAACGTCACCGAAGCGTAATGCACAATTCGAAAATTTGCAGGTGCAAATAAAATCCGAAGCTTCGAGAACTGTTAAACCACTTTGCCCAACCCGGTGGGTAGTCCGTGTAGCTGCCATTTCTTCTATATTGGAAAATAATGAAGTTCTTTAAACTTTTTACCCGATATTGCCTATGAAAACCGCGGCCGTCCTACAAGTCGAGTTACAAGTGGTCTTTGCGGAAAATTAGAAACATTTAAAACATTAGTCTTTCTCAAATTAAGTTTAATTATCTTTGAAAAAACTGAGAACTTCAGTAACGCTCTACAGAGTCAATCCGTGACGGCTCACGAAGCAGGGGTTTCTAATTATGCAAAGTAGTTTGGAAAAACTACGTTGTGATAGTACATTTCAGAAATTATGGACTGAAACTCTGAAACTCTCGAATGAGCTTAACTTATGAGACTTCTGTTCCTCGATTTCGCAGACCACCAAGGCAGGCGTATAGATGTCGGAACCACAGCGTATGAATTCCCGGATCCCAAAGCCTTATTAAAGCACGTATACTTTAATTTTTTGGATAACATAACAGGCGCCATTAGTTTCAGGTTTGATCAACCAGGTTATAAAATTTATAAGAACATGGAAGCAGTTCTGCTTGCAGCATTAAAAGGGGATTTATTCAGGGTTGCCAGCCGACCGGGAAAACCGGGAAAAATCAGGGAATCCGAAAATAAGTCTAGAAATCAGGGAAAACTCAGGAAGAAATAATTTTTTTGCAAAAACCTAGAAAAGTCAGGGAAAATACGTATACAGTTACCAGGGATGTGAATTCTGCGGCAGAGTGCGCCAAAACAAAAATATTGCGCCATCGTGCTACAAAAGGCAGATTTTGCGCCATTTGCGCGCCAGAACCGCCCTGCCACGTCGTCATCGTAGATACTTAGGCACACTACAATCTCCGTGCGCAGAGTTCCTCTTGACGCTGAGTAAGACCCTGCGGTGGGAAGAAAGATTCAGCGATTCCAAATACTAAGGGTTTTATGTAGTTACTGTGGAAACCGTCTGTCCGCTACGGAAAACATCGAGTATACTATGGAAACCGTCTCCGCTACAGACGACGGAAAACATCGAGTATACTATGGAAACCGTCTCCGCTACAGACGACGGAAAACATCGAGTATACTATGGAAACCGTCTCCGCTACAGACGACGGAAAACATCGAGTATACTATGGAAACCGTCTCCGCTACAGACGACGGAAAACATCGAATATGTTATGGAAATCGTCGGTCCGCTAGAGACGACGGAAAACATGGAGTATGCTATGGAAATCGTCGGTCCGCTACGGACAACGAAAAACGTGAGTATGCAATGGAAATCGAAAATTTCAGCAAGCAATAAAAAAAGCCAGCAATTAATTCAAGTGTACAATGATAGCTTTTTCAGCACGTCTTTTGTAAGAAAAGATGGTGCTTATGTTATCGGTTTGTCCGTCGTTCCGTCCGTCCGTCCGTCTGTAGTGTAGACACCATATCTCTGCAACTATTTGCCCGATTTGAAAAATTCTTTTTGCATTGGGAAGCTTGAAATATGCAAATGATGATCCTTTGTTTCGGTTTTTTTTTTACGATGTACAATTTTGCCGCTAGAGGGCGTAAATGCAGATGTCGAATTCAAAATACATTTTATTCCATATATTTGCTTCTAAACATCCGACTGAAAAAATTCTTTATTTTTCGATTCCATTTATGTCGGAAAGTATTTTAGGTATAGTTACTTTTTCAAGTTAGGCATAGATTTTCCGCTAGGGGCGTAAAAGTAAATTACGTTTTTCCCGATATCTCTTCTTTTAAAACTCCGATTTGAAAACTTTTTTCTTCAGCGGATACAGTTCCTGATGGGAGATCTTTTGCATATAATTTCTAATTTTTGATATAGTATACTTTGGCCACCAGGGGGCATAAGTGTTCATTTTTGTTTCTGATGTATTTGCAGTAAAATCGGAGCTTCTAAAATATCGATTGAAACAATTCGTTCGTGGACCGATGCCACTCACGTAGATAAACCTTTTCGGAATATTTTCTTTTTAAAATATTGCATGGTTTCACCGCCAGGGGGTGTAGATGTATATCTTATTTTTGTCAATATCTCTGCTTCCAATTGTCCGATTTGAAAAATTCTTCATTGGATAGAGTTTCTAGTGTGACATGTTTTTCATATAATTTCAAAATTTTCAAGTAATGCATAGACTTTCTGCTAGGAGGCGGAAAGATAAATTGTGTTTTTTCCAATATTTCTGCTTCTAAAACTCCGATTTGAAAAATTCTTCCTATATCGCATACAGCCCCTGACGGAAAATGTTTTTCATATATTTCTAATATTTGGTAAAGAATGGTTTGGCCACCAGGGAACATAAGTTTTAATTTCTGCTTTTGATGTATTTGCAGCAAAATCTGAGTGCCTGAAAACTCGACTAAAATTGTTTTTTCTTGGACCGATACCACTGACATCCAAAAACCTTTCGAGAATACTTTCTCCCTAAAATGCATGTTTTCCCCGCCAGGGGCGTAGATGCATATCTTATATATGCCCATATCTCTGTTTCTAAGAGTCTGATTTGTAAACTTTGTTGGAGAGCGTTTCCGCTGCGAAATGTTTCTCATATAATTCAAAATTTTCTTAATGCACAAGTTTGCAACCAGAGGGCGTAAGTTTAGGATTCTGTTTACAGCAGTATCTGCGGGATTAAAAACCCGATTGAAAAACTTCTTTCTTCTCTCAGATGCTATTGTTTTCCATACCGGTTCCATTGACTTTGAATAGTTTTGATAAATTTAATTTGCGTCAGAACTTCGGATTCAAAAGATGTGCTCATTACACCCGAAAATTCGGTGTCCTCTTTCTTGTTCTTCTTGCATTGAATATATTGCATTATAGATGTGGCATTTAGTATGTATATTATCATGGAGTTATACATAATCTGTAAATTTTACCTGAAATTCCCCGCAAAATTATCTCCTGGAAAACCTGGAAAACTCAGGGAATTTTTAAAGCCAATATGAGTGGCAACCCTGTTATTGCAAGAAGACATACATCACGTGTGCACTAATTTCGGAAACGATTTAGAAGAACATGCGCTGACAGATAAATTAAAAATGTTTAAATATTTGTATGACTCCAACTCTAAAAGCCTAGTGGCAGAATTAAACAAAGTAGTTCATTTAAAAAAAAATCTCTGCTCTCAGAAGTTTCTGCATTTGTAAAACTTCTGTTAGTTATGCCCGCAACAACTGCCACAACAGAAAGATCTTTTTCCGCTCTTAGACGTTTGAAAACGTATCTCAGAAGTACAATGTCTAGCAATCGGTTGAATCATGTGTGTATTTTTCATGTGTGTATTTTGCATATTCAAAAGTGCATGGAAATATTTGTAAATAGCAATGAAAATAGAAAAAAAAAACTGTTTGTGAACATTTTACCATAAATAACATAGGCATAGAAATCTTTTTTATTAGTAATAACAATTTGCATACATATACTCAGTACTTCTTATTTCTTGAAATAAACTCAATCATATATTCTAGGTAAGCAATGCTTTTAATTTTATTTTGAAAATGATATTCCAATATTGTTTTTATATACACGCTTTAGATTTACTTCAAACTGTATTTTCTTCCTCTGTTATTTAATGTTTTATTTTTAAAAGGTAAGTGCGTGTTAACACTGTAAAAATTAGGTTGGGAAAGCTGAAATTTTACATGGATGCAAATGAACGAAACCATATGCATCCCCCAAGGCTTCGGGAGTAGGGGGATATATTGCTGCAAATAGCCGTACCAGTTTTCGAGAGCTTTCGCCGCCAATGCCCCATACCATGACTAAGCCGCCGCAAAACTAATTCACAGACTGGCGCAAATGCTGCCTGTCACTGTTTCTGAGGTTCTACAAATGGAAGTTGCCGACTGTTGGAATGTATGCCAACTTTGGACTCATTGTAGAATAGGACGCTTTGCCACTCTTCTTGCCACAATAGTTGCTATGGCATCCAACAGCATTTTTCTTGCCCAGTTGCCGTAAACAATGGTATTCAGCGAAATGGACGTCACGATAGCAAACCTTTGTGATGCAGTAGATTGCAGATCGTTTGATGAGAGCATCCCGGATGTAGCGACTGGACATTGTGGAAATTTTACGAGCGTTTATAGTGAGATGCCGATCTTGCCGGGCTTTAATTGTCCTTGGACGACTACTTATTGGTCGTGCTGTAAAGTCATCTTGCTTTCGACAACACGCATGGAGTCAACTTATCACCCTTTAAGATGCATGAAGACATGCTGGCAGATCTGCTTTAATTTTCTACACAGTTAATAATATGATTCTGACCAATGAAAGCCTTTTTTGGAAGTTGGTCTAGAGGATGCATATTAACTACAAAAAGGAACCTTGGTGCTATGGATAAGAAGGTCCTATTAAAAATAAAAAATTAAATAATATAGACAAAATCACAAAAAAACCCTTAAAAATCTGTTTATAAAATAAAATAAAAATAAATATAAAATAAAACTAGTTATTCGCTCACTAGAATAGCTATACTAAAAATAGTAAAACTAACATTAAAATTAATAGGATTCTGAATAGTCTATAGAAGCTCACCAAGGTGATTAAATACATGCAAAGGTTATTAAATACACTACGTGTGTATTTCATAATATTTCTCATGTATTCTGGAGAGTTAATTCTGCTCTTTCTGATCAAACAGGTCCACATTCTTAATTATATTTTTTTCTAGTTAAAATCTCCACGAGTAGGATTTTTCGGTGTGTGGAGGCCTTCAGCCCCACCCACACTGCCCCCAGCGACTAGGGAGGGGCAGGGGTGAATGAAAGTTTGGGGTAAATGGTCGGCCATGTTTCTTCAAGAGTGGAAGAAGTAAAGTTGCATAAGAGGTAAGCTCTCTTCTTTGTCTTCAGGTTTTGGGTTTTCCAAGTTCAATGTTTCAACTTTTTAAACATTTTTTCTAATTTTTGCTTTAAGCATTTAGGCACTAGCAAGTCTATTAACTTTTTTGCGGATTTTAACTCTCTCTTTTCTTGGTAACTTTGCGCGTTTTTTAGGGCTCTTAGGCTAAGCAGCTGGCCGTTTTTTTTGTTCTTGTAGTCAACGATGTGTTTGTTCTCAATGTCGTTAAGATCCTAATAACTACTTAATTATGCACTTAAAGCACTTCTGAAATACTTTGTACATATTGCAACTAACTGTTTATGTCATATAACCTTCACTAAGCATTTCTTTAGTTTATTATTGTCTTTATTTTATTCTCGTTTTTGAGTTGTCAGAAGTTGTGGGGTAGGGGGTTTTGTAATCCAGTTTTCTTTCAGGAATCTGCGCTTTAGAAAAAAATGAATATTTCCTTTTTTTAACGCAAAGTTCAAGAATTTGTAGCACTTTAGTATTGCTATTCAGGTTTAAATTCTCTCTTAGGCGACTAGGTAACTTGGCATGTGTTACTGCTGAACATTAATTCTGATTCATTAAGTCACTCTTACAACTTGAATTTTCTATAATTATCTTCTTTTTGTTTATTAGTAACAGATGAAGAGCATGGGTTGGGCCAGGAAAGTTATAGATGCATGCTAAAATGTTAACTAAAGCTTCGTCATACAACTCTGTGGAGGTTATGACATATATATATATATTTTAAATTTTTTTGTTGGGCTTATTACTTGCATCTATGGCTTTGCAGAAATCCATTTCCAAATAGGTCTTTGTGGAAGTGAGAAAATGCAGAGTTTTGCTGGTCCTTGATAAAGCCAAGGCTCGGTATTCTCGACACTTTCTACATTCTGTTTTTCTATTATTTTTTTCTCTTTTTACTCACACCGGTGAATATATAACCTTTTCTATGTTGTACTTGGTGTGAGTCAAAAATTTTTTTGCTTCAGTCTCTTCTTAATAGAATATATATATATATATATATATAAGACGTGGTGGTATATATATATATATATATATATATATATATTCTATAAAGATACCTAAGCAAAAAAATACAAATATAATTTTGACTCACACCTAGTACAACATAGAAAAGGTTATGTATCTACCTGTGTGAGTAAAAGGAGAAAAGAAAAAAATAAAATAAAACAACTGAATGTAGAAGGTGTCGAGAATACTGAGCCTTGGCTTTATCAAGGACCAGCAAAAACTCTGCATTTTCTCACTTCCACAAAGACCTAGTTGGAAATGGGTTTCTGCAAGGCCATAGATGCAAGTAACATTCCCACCTAAAATAGTTTAAAAAATATATATATAAGTCATGTCCTCCGTAGAGTAGCATGACCTAGCACTAGTTAACAATTTCGCTTGCATCCATTAACCTTCATGGCCCGACCCATGCTCTTCATCTGTTACTATTAAACAGAGAGAAGAAGATTAAAGAGAACTCAAGCTGTGAGAGTGACATAATAAATAGAAATGATTTTCAGCTATAACGAAATTCCAAGTTCGTTTGAGAGAGAATTTAAACCTGAAAAACAAATTTTACATTGCAATTAAAAAAAGGAAATGTTAATTTATAACGAACAGATTTTTGAAAGAAAACTTGAGTCTAAAACCCCCTACTCTACAACTTATGACAGCACGAAAACGAGAATAAGTTAAAGATAATAATTAACTAAAGAAAACTTTGTGAAAGTTATATACCTTAAACAGTTAGTTGCAATATGTACAAAGTATTTCAGCAGTGCTTTAAGTGCATAATTAATTAGTTATTAAGAACTTAACTACTTTGAAAAAACAGCGCATAGACAGCGCATAGAAAAGGAACAAGCTTAGCCATCTTCTGTTCCTAGGTACCACAAAAGACGCTCAAAGTTACAAAGAAAAATAAGAGTTAAAACCCGCGTAAATGTTAAGAGACAAACCAATGCTTAAAAGCTGAAAAGCTAAAAAACGACAGAGAAAAGGTACATGAAGTACAAACATTGAACTTATAAAACCTAGAACCCAAAAACCAGGAAGAGAGCTTACCTCTTGTGTTACAAAAACTTTTCTCCTCACAAGAGGAGAACATGGCTGACCTCTTCCGCCACTCCCTAGACGCTGGGGGGCAGTGAGGGTGGGGCTGATGGCCTCCTCATACAGCAAGAAACCAACGCGCGGAGATTTTAACCAGAGAAAAAAATATATAAACTTAAGACTGTGGATCTGTATGATCAGAATGAGCAGAATTAACTCTCCAGAATACATGAGAAATATTATAAAATACACGAGCAGTTTATTTAATAATCTTTGCATGTATTAAATCACCTTAGTGAGCTTCTATAGATTAATCAGAATCTTATTAATTTTAATGTTGGTTTTACTATTTTTAGTATAGCTATCCTAGTGATGAATAACTAGTTTTCTTTTTTATTTGTTTTTATTTTCTTTTATAAACAGATTTTTAAGCTTTTTTTGTGATTTTATTTATATTATTTAATTTTTTTGTTTTAAATCATTTCTATTTATTATGTCACTCTCACAGCTTGAGTTCTCTTTAATCTTCTTCTCTCTGTTTAATAGAAACAGATGAAGAGCATGGGTCGGGCCATGAAGGTTAATGGATGCAAGCGAAATTGTTAACTAGTGCTAGGTCATGCTACTCTACGGAGGACATGACTTATATATATATTTTTTAAACTATTTTAGGTGGGAATGTTACTTGCATCTATGGCCTTGCAGAAACCCATTTCCAACTAGGTCTTTGTGGAAGTGAGAAAATGCAGAGTTTTTGCTGGTCCTTGATAAAGCCAAGGCTCAGTATTCTCGACACCTTCTACATTCAGTTGTTTTATTTTATTTTTTTCTTTTCTCCTTTTACTCACACAGGTAGATACATAACCTTTTCTATGTTGTACTAGGTGTGAGTCAAAATTATATTTGTATTTTTTTGCTTAGGTATCTTTATAGAATGTGAATTCTGAATTTTCAAAACTGCTGCGTTGCGCGTTTTGATTTTCAGGTTATTTTGCACCCTTCGTTTTAAATTCTAAAATTTTTTCCTTAGTCTTCAGTTTTGCTCTTAAGTATATATATATATATATATATATTTGCAACTTTCGTTTTAAATTCAAAAGTTTTTCCTTATATAAAAGACGTGGTGCACTGAAATTTTATTTCTCTACGTTATTATATCCTTAGTAAATATCCTCCAAATACGTAGCGTCAGTAAATAAATAAATACATCGCTCTTTCCACGTTCCAGAAACACATAGCAAATGAAAAATTGTTTACAGCCGCCGCCGTGAAAATGAATCCCGGATCTCTCGATATCTAGCCGAGCGCGTTAGCTTTACACCACGGTGGCCAACAATCCACGGTGCTATGTGTATTTTTAAGTCAGTTTCTGACATCATAAATCCGTAAGATGGGCTCAGCTACTGAGACGTCTCCATCTGGTGGACATTAACGGCACTGGCTATATATATTACAGCAGTTAAATCCAAAGGGCGAGATCCAAGGTGAAAATCCTCCAAATCCGTAAGATGGGCTCAGCTACTGGCCACCGTGGTGTAAAGCTAACGCGCTCGGCTAGATATCGAGAGATCCGTGGTTCATTTCCACGGCGGCGGCTGTAAACAATTCTTCGGTTGCTATGGGTTTCTGGAACGTGGAAAAAGCGATGTATTTATTTAATTATATCCTTAGTTTATGACTTTGTTTATATCTGTATTAATTTCATATCTGTAAGTTTATATATGTATTAATTTTATATCTATAAGCTTATACAATTCCTGTATTATACGCATTTTGTATCGAACATTATATCTGTGTTTTCCAGTTTTTCTGCGATTTTCTTTTCATTGACTTGTAAAAATATTCCCAGAAAAGATAGGACATCATTATGCAATGATTTCGCAGAAGAGGTTTAAAAAGATACACGGTGAAATTATACTTAACATAAAAGGCATTCGCACAACACATTTCCGCAGTAAAGTCGATATTTTTAAACAGCGTTGTTCTTACCGAGCGAACTATACCGGCAGTAATGCGGGTAATTTTGTTGCTAATCTTTTTACTGAGATCGAAGATTCTTATAAAAAGATAAGTAACAAAGTACGTGAGAGAGAGAGAAGAAGATACTAACTCTACCAGGACGTTCTCTGCATTCTCCCTTTGTAGTTAAATCAATACGTGCCAATCTCTAATTATTTTCTCTTTTCATTTTCACGTAATATGGTGTCATAATAATTGTTTCGGTAGTGAAGTGATCAGAAGCGCGAGTTTCTGGTTCACTGTAAAGTCTGGGCCAGGGTTCGAGTTTATATTTAAACATGGATGGTGAATGGTTTCTGTCAATTTTAAGCAACCTAGGGAACGTAGCAGTGTGTGCCCTTTAGTTTGAAATTCTTAGGAGGACGCATCATTCACTCAAAGCAGGTTTGAGCAAGCTCACGGTCGCACTCATAAGTAGTTCGTTTAATTGCATTTCCTTCTTCTTAGCTGATTCTGTAGTCAGGGCTGGATTAAGGCCTTAGTGGGCCACTAGGCTAAGAAATTTGAGTGAGCCCCAAGGCTAAGACATCTGAGTGCGCCCCCAAAGAACTTATGACGGAGAACTACTATGAAGTCCATTAAAACACAAAACTCTAACTACTAAATTATCTTCTGAGTTTTCATAATAAGTCACTGTATTTTTCATTGTTCTCAGAAGAACACGAGTTAAAAGCTCCTAGATTTTGTCTTGGATTTACCATTGTATACTTTTTTTAGTTCACCTTTTTTGCTAAATGCAATGTGAAGCCAAAGGGAACTTCGACAGCTAACGGTTCCAAGTACAAATTGAGAGGTGTGGGTGGATGGCAATGAAAAAGCTGAAACTGTCTCGGCGACCCCGCCGCACGCAGCGACATGAAACCTTTACCCTTGGTGAGTCACTGCCTTGAAATTTGTTCGTCTTCCAGCCTCTGTTTCTTACCAAGTGGAAATCATACCAGACAAAAGTAAAACTATTATAAACTTCTCTCTTTCACTCTCTCTCTCTCTCTCTCTCTCTATTATTTGCTCAGGCATGCGTCCTGGGCTCTTGGGCATGGTGGGCCCTAAGGCTATAGCCCCTATAGACACCCCCCTTAATTCGGTCCTGTCTGTAGTCCTTCTTAGTTAATATTTTCTGTAGTCTTTCCGAGCTCATTAAAGACCTGAGAATCTGTCATGGATATACTTGTATGTAACTGTTTCTGGGATGTAAGATCAGGTGATGCGCAACATCACAGCCTCTCCTTGACAAATGTCAACCCCGCCTTCTCATGGTGCATTCTGTTCCTACTAAAGGGGCTCTGACTACCGCCAATAGCGGTATAACTATACCATCGGGATTAGAGGAAATGCTATCCCACACTCACTAACCCGTTTGGCCAGCGTGGTGAATTATGGCCAAACCCCTCCAAAAATGACTAAACAACTTAAATCCTGGCCCTCAGTCTCCGGCAGCTGTAATGTACCTGGCCAAGGCAGCGGCCAGTGCGACATGAAGGCAGAGGGTGCTAAGAATTACCGGACGACCGGACTAGACTGCCATTTGATGCTGACCTTGGCTACTTACAATGGACGCTCCCTATCTTCTTTCTGATTCAAGGCTTCTTGAACTGGAAGAGGAACTACAAAGGATCAAGTGGGTCATCGTCGGGCTAAGTGAGGTTAGGAGAAAAGGAGACGATCTCATTGAACTGAAAAGTGGACATCTCTTCTACTATCGTGGGACAGATACTGGCAGAACTAGTGGTGTTGGATTTATAATAAACAAGAAACTGAAGGATAAAGTTGTTGAAGTTGATAGTTCCTCTGACAGAGCTGCACGACTCGTTATCCAACTCTCGAGAAGATACCAGGCTCAGATTATTCAAACTTATGCACCCACCACAAGTCATCCTGAAGAAGAAATTGAAGAATTTTATAAGGAAATTCGTCATCTAAATAATAAAGGTAAGCAGCATTTAAAGATAATTATGGGAGATTTCAATGCAAAAATAGGGCAACGGCAACAGAATGAAACTTCAATAGGTAAATTCGGTCACGGCAACAGAAACCAGCGTGGAAATACTCTCGTACAGTTTGCAGAGGCACAAGGGGTTTTTCATCATGAACTCCTTTTTCAAGAAAAAGCCACACAGGAAATGGACATGGAGACATCCAAATGGGACGACAAGTGAAATTGATTTTATTATGTGTAACGAAAAATTCGTCATCGAAGACTGCAGTGTGCTAAACAAGTTCAACACAGATAGTGACCATAGATTAGTGAGATGTAAGATGCACCTTAACACTAAACTCAAACGTTACAAGCTCATAAGTCAAACAAAATGTATTGACATAACCAACCTTAAAAAACACCATAATACCTTCAAGTTGGAACTGAAGAACAGATTCTCTGTTTTAGAAGGCCTAACATCGGAAGAAGTGGATATTTCTGAAGTTAACGGAAAAGTAACCAAAGCTCTTATGGAAACAGCAACAAAATTAGCTGGGTCTAAGAACAACTTGCATGTGAACAAATTATCAGGAAAAACCAAAATGTTGATGCAAAAAAGAAGAGAGATGGGGACAACTAAAGAAGATGTGACTTCCAATGTGGAATATATAGAGCTATGCAAGACAGTACAAAAAGTATCACTGAATACGTAAGAAAATTCAACTGTGAACTAGTGAGGAAAGCAATTGAAAACAACCAAAGCCTAAAGATAGCAAAAGGGCATCTCAGTAAGGGAAGAAAACAGATTATGGCACTGAGAAAAGAAGATGGTTCTGTAACAAGAAATAGAGGCAAAATTTTGACAAGAGTGAAAGATTTCTACTCCAAATTATATGAAAGGGATGATACATGTACTCCAGACATCACGAAAGGTACTAGTACCGGAGTTCTTCCAGTCCTCCCAGCAGAAGTTGCACATGCAATCAGAAGCTGGAGCTGGGAAAAGCTTCAGGAGAAGATGGAATAACGGTAGACATCATACAAGAAGCAAACGGAGAAACTGAAACAGTACTCGCCCAAGTTTTCACTCGATGCCTTAATGAAGGGAAGATTCCTGAGGATTGGAACAACGCTACAATGATCCTGCTACATAAAAAAGGTGACATTGAGGATCTCAGGAACTACAGACCTATCAGCCTCCTCTCAGTGGTTTATAAAATTTTCACTAAAGTTCTTTCACACCGCTTGAAGGTATCACTGGACATGGCTCAACCGAGAGAACAAGCTGGATTCAGGAGTGGCTTCAGCACTATAGATCATATCCACGTACTGAGAGAACTAATTGAAAGAGCGAGGGAATATGAACTTCCATTGTGCATGGCTTTTATCGATCATGAAAAGGCCTTTGATTCGGCGAAACCATCAGCAGTTACAATGGCTTTGAAATCCTGCGGTATTGAAGATGCATACATTAATATTATTAATAACATATATGAAAATGCAAGTGCAAAGATTCGGGTGTTTGAAAATACAACACACATAAAAATTGGAAAGGGAGTGAAATAAGGTGACACCATATCTCCGAAGCTCTTTAATGACACATTGGAAAATGTCTTTCAATCACTGAACTGGGAAAACAAAGGGATAAAGATTAATGGAGATTATCTAACTCACCTTCGTTTTACTGATGACGTAGTCATTTTTTCAAACACCCCATCAGAGCTGCAGAGTATAATCCAGGAACTTGCTCACAAGAGTAAAGAAGTGGGATTAAAAATGAACTTTCAGAAGACAAAAGTGATGTACAATGCTTTTACAAGAAATGAAGATTTATCGATTGATGGAGAAAAGCTGGAGATAACAGATACGTGCGTTTATCTTGGACAGCAGATATCAAGTGAGGTTCACATTGATAAAGAAATTAATCGGCGTATAAAACTTGCCTGGAGAGCTTTTGGAAGAAACAGCATAATTTTCAAGCGCAATATGCCATTATGCTTTAAAAGAAAAGTGTTTGATCAATGCATCCTTCCAGTGCTTACGTATGGTGCAGAGACGTGGACCTTAACTAAAAGAGACATACAAAGGCTGCAGACAACTCAAATAAGCATGGAGAGGTGCATGCTTGGTGTAACCAGGAGAGATAAGAAGAGGAACTCGTGGATCCGAAAAATGACAAGAGTGGAAGACATCATGATCAGAGTTAAATCCCTGAAATGGCAATGGGCTGGACATACTGCCAGAAGAACAAACGATCGGTGCACAGCCGAAATTTTAGATTGGATTCCAAGGGACAGGGAAAGACCCAGAAGAAGGCCACATGGGAGATGGGTGGATGAAATTCGAAAGTATGCGGGAGTAACATGGAGAAGACTGGCACAAGATAGACCGTTGTGGAAGAGGCTTGGAGAGACCTTCGTTCAGCAGTGGATTGATAATGGTTGACAATGATGATGATGATGAACTGTTTCTAGAAGATGACATGGCTTTTTAATCGATTGGAAAGAGAGCTGTACTGATTGTCTTCAATGAGCTTGGAACACTAAAGATATTTTTATCTGTTATTGAAAAAGAAAATTCCTGGAAACAGATTTTTTCTTTTTCAAGAAAAATGTATTGGAATGTATTTTAATATTTTATAAAAAAATGCGTTGCATTAATATTTATGTTGATCATTTATATAACCTTTATTCACAAGGTTTTAAAGAACAGGAGGAAAAAAATGCTCCCGTAGAATCAGTAGAAGGAGAAATATACCTTTCTGTGTTTAAAAACAGATTTAAGAAAAGAACGCATGCTGTAGAAAACAACTATTTGAATTACAAAAGGTCTGAATGAAGTTTGACAGAAACTTACGCTCGGAAATCCCGATTTTTGCTCTATTGAAAGATAACGTATCAGTGTTGCTATTGTTCGTTTGAGAATCGACGTTTCTTGCGACGACTAGGTTTACTGTGCTTCCTTGTGGAATGAATCAGCACTGGAAATGTAATTTGATTGTAGTTTGTTTCTTTTCCTATCCGTGTCAAACCGGCATGGTGCAATTTGATACATAAATTGCAACGCGAATGTTTGCTAGCTTGCTGGACACGCTGGACTTTCCATCAGCTAAGCCTATATTGTTGCACAATCGCGTCACGTCATTGACGCACTGCATTTCGAAATCAATTTCTTTTCGTTGATGTCAGGTCTAATTTTCTTTTAACAGAATTGAAGGTGCTAGATTAGCGCAACCTAACGCTGCTTTCATTCTGCTTTATTTTCGTCACACTTCTGGTATCCCATCTAATTTTCGACTGCACCTCTCTAATCCACCCGCTCCCCTCCCCTTCTCCCAAAATCAATCACGGAATCGAAATTCCTTTACACTTTAAACAGGCCGAACAGCATGACCTCCCAGATAGCGGCAGAAAAGAAAATGGATTTCAGTCGACGTGAGAGAAATATCGTTTGAGGTTTTGTGTAGGTCCATGTTCAACGTCTTCATAAATCTCGACGTATCGTCGCGTTCAGCTTCTGCGCATGTGTGGCGCGCGAGAGTAACACGTGCTTAAGATTGATGGCATTTAATTGGCCGTGACAAGTGCATGAACAGTGTGCCCATTCTGTTTGGGCAGTAGTAGTAGCAGCGACAACGTTTCAAAATGTTTGTCACGTAGTATGAGACGTGTTGAACTCGCTCGTTCTTCGCTAAAGGCTGCGATCAACAGGTGATCTGAGAGGTCGAGTCATCCCTTTTTTGCGACACATTACTCATCAGAAAGATACCTCCCCTTTCACCCTTCTTCCTGTTTTGGTATTCTCTAGGAATCCCGAGGAAGTAGCATCACGATTTTAGCCTTTTTATTTTTCTTGGTGTAAGGACATGACAACGTTACTGGAATTCAGTAGATGCAACTACTTCACTCCAGAAACGTGGGAGAGAAAAAAAAAAAAAAGAAAAAAAACCCGCATGAACCTATTTTTTTTTTCATTGATGATAAGACGGGCCTCCAGTTTTCCGCGGGAGTAAAAAATTGTGTTGAACATGAAAGTTTTATCTTTCGTGCTCTTGCCGTCTGATTTATGCGGTCGTTTTCTTTTCGAAACAACTGAATGAAACAGCTAGTTATCTTTTTTAGTAAGAAATTCCACGGACGTCTTCGTTTAAAAATTCCTTTGCAGTCATATAAAGCTTTCTATAATAAATTCAAAGCATGAACATCATACAATGAAAAAAATAAAAGATGCGTCGAATTTTCGTGTGTCGCTAGCTTCTAGCCATTCGTCCGAGACGGAACCTAGTTCGATTCCCGGTCAAGGCAGCATGGATGGTCCGTGTGTATCATAGCGCTAGATCTGTCCCTTACCTGGAACCAGTGGCCCTAAGTTAGGGACGAGCGACTGCTGAAAGAAAAAAAAAAAAAAAGGGGAGGGCGAAAAGAAAAAGTTAGGAAAGAAAGAAACAGTTAAAAAAATGCGAGGGCCTTCAGAGTTGCTCATGGTGGTCGTTAAACTGGACGAAAAAAAAAATGAATTCTTTCTGACACAAAAACAATTTCTCAATGCCTTTTTTTTAAAAAAAAAAAGAGAACGTCTATGAAAAAATAAACGCCGCCCCGGTGGTGCAGTGGTCTAAGCTATGGCTTCTGATCATTCATCCGTGATGGGTTCGGGTTCGAATTCCGGTGTGGCATGGATGTTGTGTTTGTCTTACGGCACTGGTTCTCTCCCTTCCCTGGAACCAGTGACCCTAAATTAGGGACGGGCGTCTGCTTATAGCCCATAGAGTTGCTCTGCTCACAGTAGTCGTTAAACCTCCAATAAAAAAAAAAAAAAAACAACTCATTTACACCTCCTAATGGAAAACCACGCGTTATTTAAAACACGCAAGTAAAGGGAATCAGTTACAAAAACAACACTGTTTGAAAAATTCTAACTTTTTTCATTCTTTCTGAACAACAATAACTGATTTCAATAGAGTTTTTCGTGCTGATTCTGAATCTGTTTTTACTTTTTTTTCCTATCATGAGCACATTTTGAGAAACATAACATCAAACATATTCATAACACATAATAGAAATAGAAGTGACATAATGAAACGCACCTGACTCTCTATAAAACGCCCAAGTAGATGATTTCCGTTTGTATAAGTTTGTGATGTTTCCCTGACTAAACCCAACAGTAATCTGCGAGCATTGCAGGATTCCACTTCCTCTTATATCGGTCTTTTAGTGTCGAAATTTCCCGATGAAAACGTTTTCCATGTTCATCACTCACCGAGCCCATGTTGTATGGAAAGAAGTCAGTGTGGGTGTCCAGGAAATGAAGTCTGAGGGACATATTGCATCCCATGTCGTGGTAACCCATCACCATTGCAGACATAATATCTTTGTAAGCCAGTGATTTTACATCGCTTAAAAACTGCTGTTGTGTCACCTCTTTGAAAGATGTCCACGCAGCCAATTCAATTTCATGGAGAGTGGCCTCGAATGCAGTGGCATGCAGTAATTGCCTAATGTCAGGACCATTGAACATATCCTCCTTCAGCTTAATAAGCTCAGTTTAGGAAACCTCTGTTGCAAACGCTGAAACTCAGCCTCATTACTTTCCAGAGCTTTCACAAATATCTTCATTAACTCTAACTTAATGTGGAGCCGTGGGAGCAGAACCTTTTCAGCATTTATTAATGGAATAGGTTTCACACCCTTTTCGTCAGGTGTTAGATTTTCACTAGGTGGCCACTGTTTCACCACATAGGGATTCCCTTTTGCCCTGCTATCCCATTTGCAGAGGAAACAGCAGTATTTTACCCTGCAAACCAAGCAACATCGTTATTACTTTTAAGACAGCACAAATGTTCCACTGGTAAGCTTCATAGTTGATTTTTTCTAATAGAATTTTCATATTGCCGTATGTTTCCTTCATAGCAGGTGAATGTGCCACAGGGACAGATTGATAAACGTTAATAACTATTGTGTTGCAAGACGCATTTCAAGCTGGTTTTAGAGGAATTCACAAACAATCTCCATTCCTCGGGTTTATGCATGATACCAAGAGCTTCAAGCAACTCATCAATGTCGTTAGAGTAACATAGTTTTCCGCTTTCACTGAAAACCGGCATATTCTCACTGTGACGAAACATGCATAAACCTGAGGAATGTAGGTCACCTTCGTTCCTGGAGCAAAAAGATGCCATCTCTAGAGTCAAGACGCTAATAGTTCGGACTGTGCCTTTGATAGATTAATATCTCTTACCAGGTCATTAAGTTCTCCCTGTGTGATCATATGAAGATTTGAGGAGCATGCACTATCAACGTCTTCATCTTGTTCACATACAGCCATTTCCTGTTCATCACTACACTGTTAAAAATTGTGTTGTTGGTTGCACCAAAAAATTATATTACACCAGCTACACCACTTTCTGAGAAAAGATACATCATCGTGTTTTGCAAACAAAACCCAACAACGTGGTTCAACTTTTCACGACGTTATGGTACAAGGCTGCACGCAAGGTTGCACCATGCTGTTGGGTCTATTTTACACCATAGAATGGCGCATCTTTTCTAAAAAAGTGTTGCAGTACCACTCTTTAATGAACCCTACCACAAAATTTTTAGCAGTGTACTTTCAATATGTATATTGGTTGTAGCACTGGTAGTTCCTCTGAATATGGCACAGGTCTTACGACTGAAGGAACATTAGGATAAACAATAGAATGTTTATTTTTTGAAGAAAATCTGGCTACTTTCGTTAAACAAAAATAACAATCTCTCGTGTGATCTTTCTGTTCCCTATATACAGCAGGTACGGCAAATGGCATTTGATGCCCTTATCCTTTCAACTATGCCCTGAGATTCACAATACAATTTAAACAACATGAGTGTGGTGCAAACTTTTTGTGTTGGTCACCAACCTTACATCCGAAATAAAACTCATAGGCTTGTTTTATCACTCATGTGAATGGCCTCCTATTTTTCTTCGGTGTAAACTCAGCACACACATAGCAAAACAGGTCGGGAGAATTAACGCACTTTCGCGACATGTTTAACTTACAAACAATTGACTCTTACTGAAGGGGAATGTGAATGGCGCATGCTGGTCTTACAGCACGATGACTCATGGTATGCTGCGATAACAATACTGAACAAAGTCCAGGACGGGAACTCCTACTTTGAGAGCATCCGCCAACGATTGCGCAATACCGGAAATACAGTAATCCTTGTTTTCTCAGAAATGTTACGTGATAGAAAGAAACGGATTGCAGATTTAGATTCAACGGACAAAACTCTATAAGAAACACCGACTTTCGTACAGGAAACAAAATGTGTGTTGAACAGTGTAATTTTTTTAACCCAATTCCTAAAATCAGTAAAAAGAGAACTGAAAGTAGAAATAGCTACTAATGCTCCCTAACGGCAGAGTGGTGCGTTACGAGAAAGCGCAACTTTTGGGCAAAAAATTTCTCATACTGGAAGAAATCTGAAACAAAAGGAATTTTTCAAATGGAACAATAAAAAGCAGAGATATTGAAGAAAACGGAATATAACTTCATGCTCCCTAACGGGAAAACTGTGAGTCAATTAAAGTAAAAAATAGACACAAAGTTTTCTTCATATTGAAGTGTACGTATCACAAAAACCTTTTTTTCCATCTGATATTTATTTAGAATCGAAAATATTCTCCATAGCGGGAACTATGCCTTGGACGAAGTTTTCAAGCATGACTTATAGAAACAGAGATAGCAAAGAAATATTTAATACATACACGCCACTATCCCGAAAAACTGCACTATTTGAAGTGAATAATGTTCGCAATCCTTACCACAGCGACTGGCATACAGTACAAAAGGATTTTTTGGAGAGGAGATGCAAATGGAAACAAAAATGGAGACTTATTCCATTTATCGTCAGAACAGTGCCAACATGAAAACTTTAAAAACCAATGCAAAACGTTTCGCGAGGTGAATGGTATCTTATTTCAAGAATCTTTCAAACAGGACTTTTAGGAGCAGAAATATCGTGAAAATGAAATATATGTGTACGCCACGTAACGGTAAAAGTGAACATTATTTAGTACAAGAAATCTGAATAAAATGTTTTTCGTAGTGACCGGTATATGACCTAGATTTTTTTAGACGCGTTGAGACGGCATGCAGATGTATTGTAAACAAAATATGCACTTACATCTTCTAGTGGAAAAATAGTACTGCACAGAATTTGAAATTATATGCAAAATAATTTTCACCGCAAAAGCTATCGGTCACAAATATAATTTATAAAGTCTTATTTTCAAAAGCGGAAATATATCGCTAAAACTACAATGTGCATTTATGCACTGTTAAAAATTTCGTGGTAGATTGCACCAAAAAGATGTGCTACATCAGCTGCACCACTTTCCGAGAAAAGATACACCATTGTGTGGTATAAACAAAACCCAACAACATGGTTCAACTATACACCATGTTATAGTACAAGATTGCACCACATTACAGTGCAAGGTTCCATCATGTTGTTAGATTTTCTTTCCACCACACAATGATGTATCTTTTCTAGGAAAGTGGTGCAGCTGGTGTAGCACCACTTTTTCGTGCAGCCTACCACACATTTTTTAACAGTGTGCCCCTTACAGGAAATATGAGCAAAATGTTTTCCGTTGTGAATGATACTTGGCCTAAAAAAAAGAATTGTTTTCTCTGTTTGACATTTAGAAGCATAGACACGTCTGCAAATATTCTGCGAAAAGAAGTATGAACTTGACCACCTCGCGGCAAAATCCTATGTTACGAAAAACTAGAAATTGTATGCAAATGATTGCAAATGATTGCATGCAAATGATTCTAGAAAGATTCTAGAAATGAATGATGCAAATGATTCTAGAAATTGTATGCAACCGATTCTTCGCTGTGTATGCTATGCGGTACAAAAATAATTTTCCAAATCAGACTTTTAGGAGCTGAGACATTGGCGAAAAGCAGCATATATTTTCGCCATCTAGTGGGGAAAGTGTCCATTGTTTGACGAAGAAACTGTACACAAAATGTTCTTCAGAGTAAAAGAAACCGAAGTAAAGGAGAAGTGTTTCAATCGGATATTTAGAAGCAATGATTTGGAATGAAATATACTTGGAATTCAGTAACATCTGCATTACGCTTCCTAGTGTCGAAGTCGTGAGCAAGTAGAAGGTTAAGAGCACGGAAAATTATTCTCACAGGGCAGACTTCCCAATGAAATAAGGAATTTGTTAAATACGGCTAATAGGTCCAGAGATGTTGTATGAAAATAGACTTGTGGACATACTAATAACAGAATGCTCACGTACTTTTTCAAAAGACATGCTAAACGTCTTAACCATGCGACATGTAGACAGGGCAAATCAAAAAGGTCAGAAAAATATTTCGCTAAGCTCTTGGGGACGGCAAACCCCGAAAGACATGTTTGATAGTAGTTCACCTACTGTAGTTCAAAGAGCAAGTGGGCGGTAGACGTGAGTGGGAGTAAAATACATACAGAGATAAGAAGAACAGGAAAAGACAGGAGGGTAGAAAATGAGAAAAGAGGCTCCAAATCAGGATGATATTAACACAAATACATGTGCTTCAGGAACGTTGATCACATTCCACTTCTCTACCGAAGTAGGGTATAGTAATAATACTTTTCTGAAGTGTGGTAAACGAAACCACGAAATGTTTTACAAAGGCAAGTCTTTTACAACAGATTGTACCTTAGAAAGTGGTACAGTGTGAAAGGTCACAAACGTTGCAAAGAGTTTAGTTTCAAGTAGTTAATTTCGCAGCGGGTTTTCTTGTAATATTGCAGCAAAATTTACATCTATAAAACATTCGTTACCGTAGATCCAGAGGAAATCACACCACTCTGTCGAAAATAGTTGCCGATGCAAAGTTATGCTGTCTAATAAACTTTTCCAAGAGAAATTGAATTATGCTGTCTAACAGGTATGAATGGGGAAATTTTATAATGCTTTCCTAATTTTTTGGCAAAGAGAAATCACGTTGTGTTTTCTTCTAATTTTGAGAGACGAAAATAGCATTATGTTATTTTGCGGTTTTATAAAGTGAACTTCGTCTTGCAACTCTGATAAAAAAAGCATGTTTTGCATGCTTCTTTACAACTTCGCTGGGAGGAATTCTGTTTTTCTAAGAAAATATATACTCTGCTGTCCTTCAGTTTTTCTACAGGAAATCACGACATTAGTTCTACAAAATAAATAAATCAAATTAATATTACCTAGCACTCAAATTTTGGAGAGTCCACGACAGGCATGTGATTAGGAGGTGTGTTATATAAAACAACAATCTATTTAACCTTTCCTTTGATTTCTGTTTTCTTATACAAATTTCGTTACATGTCGTTACAGATTTTCTTACTGAACGGCACATTAGATTCCCGGACAGTTTGACAGTGAGTGAGTCGGAGAAGAAATAAGTAGACGACGTAGAATGTGAATAGAGAAGTGTGCACTGTAAAAAAACCAAAAAAAAAAAAAATGTAATTTCTACGGGAAATTACTGCATATTGCTATGGAATAAAGTTATAATCATATTCAACAGTTTAAAACTATGTGATCTACAGTTACGGAGATGACAACACCTGGAACATAGCGAGCTTTTCTTATCTGGGAGGGCGAGCATTAAAATTACTCCCCTTTGAGTTCAAAAGTTGCGTTATAGGAAAGTATGTATTATGAACGTTAAAAAATCTCACTTCTAGTTTTCGACATAATTTTACTCAAAATTTAAAAATTAAGTGAATACCCGAGAGCAAACAGTTTTAAATATCAAGTAAAACATAAAAGTTATGTGAACACGGAGAACACAGCACGTGCAGAAATGCAGAATGAAAAGAAACCAGCACAGAACGAATGAGTATTAGATAGTAAACGTAACAGTAGGAAGTGCCTTCGGAGTAGGGCTTGGGAAAATTCCGTTCAAGGTAAAACGCTCATAGGAAATTTTGGCGAAGTGCACAAATGACTAATTACCTATTCGTCCCTACGACGTCTTCGGAAAGGTCACGGATGTTAGGCATATCAGCATATTGTTTCACATACCTCCATCCACTGTTCGGACTGTTCCATGCATCCATATGAGGTGGTTCACAACTCACAGTGTAAGTTCTGTCCGCTGGTTAACTGCGCGTAATAGTGAATGCGGCCAACTAAAGTATTTACATGCTAAAGTGTATAACTTTGTTTTTGAGTTAAAATGTTCGGCAAATTTATTCACACTCTGTTCATTTCTATTTTTAAGCTCCTCAGAGTATAAAATTACGTCCTTTTAGGATCATCCTGGAAGGGCGACCACCCTCCTGCCCTTCCGGCAGCTACAGCCCTGGGGCCTGGGCAATGCCAACCTATCATGAGCAAGAGCACAACAGGGAAACTACGCATGCACCTTAATCTTTTGAATTGTTGCAACCATTATAGGGCGATTTGTGTCTTGTGTTGTACCAAGGTGTACCGTCTACGGTTACGATCTCTTCGGACGTATCTCTGATCTTTAGTAGGAATATATTTTTTTTCAATACAACAATACCGACCCGTTGGCGCAGAGGTCTAAGCAGTGGCTTCTGACCACTCGTCCGAGATGGATTCGAATCCTGTTGAAGCATGGATGTTGTGTTAGTCGTATGACACTGGCTATCTCCCTTCTCTGGAACCAATGGCCCTAAACTAGCGACGGGCAACTGCTTATAGTCACCGAGTTGCTCATGGTGGTCGTTAAACCTCCAATAAAAAAAAGTAACAGTAATCTGTTTCACTAAAATAACCAGTTTGCGGGATTCACAATAGTTAAGTTCTTCATATTTTATATTTTGTGTATATTTATACATATACACTGCTGGCCACCCAAAATGCAACACCAAGAAGGACACGAGATAGCAAAGTCAGATTTACTGGACACATAACAACAGAAACAAAGATGAAACGATTGAGCTTACAGGCCCACGCGACTTGCGGAACACGCAGACATCAATAGGTCGTGTGGCCCCCATGGCTGGCAATAACGACCGCTACACGCCGCGGCATCGAAGGAAAGAGGCTTTGGATGTGGGCTTGGGGTATGTCTGTCCAGACTGCTTCCACATGTTGCCACAGTTCATCAGGCGTAGTCGCGGGTGGTGCTTGACTGGCCACTCGATTGCCGATCAGCGACCAGACGTGTTCGATGGGCGACCTATCGGGGGAACAGGCGGGCCACGGCAGCAGTGACACCTGGTGGGCCGCGAAGAATTGTTGCATGATGCGTGCCACGCGCGGTCGCGCATCGTCCTGTTGGAACGTGGCAGCTGGCAGATCCTGTAGGTAAGGGAGGACTACAGGCTCCAAAACGTCGGACATGGTGCGGTGGCTGTTGAGTGTAACGGCGATATGTACCAGAAGGGTGCGTGTGTCATATCCAATTGCGCCCCAAACCATAACTCCAGGCGACGGACGGGTATGACGATGCATAATGCAGGCGTCATACAGTCTCTCGCCGCGGTGCCCACCACACGCGGATCCGACCATCGTGGTGTTGCAGACAGTAGCGGGATTCGTCGGAGAAGACAATGTCGTGCCATTCCGTAGTCCAGGTGTGGCGTTCAACGGCCCACTGCCGCTGCACTCGCCGGTGGTGTAACGGTAGTGGTAATCGGAGCAATGGGCACCGTGCGACAAGTCCCCGCTCCTGCAGACGACGTCGAACAATACGTGCTGACACAGGTTGTTGCGCAACATACCCTAATTTCTGCGCAAACGTTCGTGATGTGGCGGTGCGAGCCGTCAATGCCCGCCGCACAACATGTCGGTCCTCTCGTTCGGTGGTGTGCCGTGGCTGCGACAATCGCTCACGTCGGTCCGTCCGTCCCTTCTGCACCCACCGATCCATACTCGCCTCCCTGTGGCTGGATGTCGTCCCACACGGTCGCCGATGTCTCGGTACGATAAACCGCTGTCGCGATAAGCTACTATTCGTCCTCTGTCGAACTCCGAAACGTGCTGGAATGACTGCCATATTCTTCGACGAGGCACCAGGAAGCTTCCCACGCACAGGTCCGGCAGCACAACACACTTCCACTACTTACACCCCGCCTTCTTTGCCACCTTCTTATAGTGCTTCCCGGTGCCGTGCCGGGCGCACATGATTTGCATATGCCCTGCAATGCTAATCGTTTGCATGTCCTCTCGCGGGCGACGCATGCTGCTAATTTCAGGCCAATCGGATGCTTCCTTCTTGGTGTTGTACTTTGAGTGGCCGGCAGTGTATATACACTGAAGTGCCAGAAAAACTGGTGCAGATGAGCTTATGCAAAATACATAGCAACGTAACCTATGCGCGTACTCGGTTGCGTCCGCCAATGCATGTATAAAGCTATAAACATCTTTGCCAGCTGTCAGAGCTGTTTTCGGCATGAGAATGACAAGTAATAACGATTTAAGCTATTTTCAACGCAGTGTCATAGTTGGCGCTCATGAGATGGGCCATAGTATTTCGGAGGTAGAAAGGAAGTTCGGATTTTCACGGACGGCTATTGCAAGGGTGTACCGTGACTACAAGAATTCCGGCAAAACCTGCAACCTACGATACCAGTGTGGCCGTAATAAGACATTAGGTGAACGTGACCATCGTCGGCTGTCAAGAATCGTTTCACGCGATAGGCGTGCAACATTCTCGCAGGTATCATCGGAATTCAATGCTGGAGCCTCAACAAGCATCAGCGTCCGAACTGTGCAACGTACCCTGCACGATATCGGCTTTGGGAGCCGACGCCCAACTCGAGTCCCATTGATATGCACGACACAGAGCTATGGGCCTCGCTTGGTCACTGCAACACTGCCACTGGACACTTGATGACTGGAAACAAGTAGCCTGGTCTGACGAGTCGCGTTTCCAACTGTATCGGGCAGATGGAAGGATTTATATGTGGCGCAAACCACATGAAGCCATGGATCCCGCCTGTCAACAGGCAACTGTACCGGCTGGTGGGGGTCCGCAATGGTATGGGGTGTGTTTATCTGGACTTCACTGGAACCCATGGTGCGTCTACAAACGTCTGTGACCGACCAACGCTATGTGCGCATCCTTTCTGACGAGGTACACCCGTTCATGTCCTGCATTCATGCTGATGGGTTGGGCCTGTTCCAACAGGACAATGCACCTCCACACAAGTGTCGGGAGGCCACCTTATGGTTAGAGGAGCATTCATATGAGTTTGGGGTGTTGCCATTCCCACCCAAGTCCCCAGATATGAACGTGATAGAACACATTTGGGATGCCATGCAAAGCGCTATCGGATACAGGAATCCGAGATCTCGGAATACACCCGAATTATGGAACGCTCTGCAGGAAATATGGTGTGCATTGCCTACAGCATATTTCCAGAAGCTAGTGGAGTCCATGCCCCGTCGTATTTCTGCAGTCCTGCGCTCCCATGGGCGACCTACCAAGTATTAGACTGGTGTACCTGTTTTTCTGGCACTTCAGTGTATACAGGGTGCATAGGAAAGTCCTTTTAGCCTGGAATAACTTGCGAACGAAGAGAGGTACAGTTATGCAAGTGAGATAACGGTATAGTAAAGCAACTACACCCGATCGAACGCAACCAATAGAAGCACCCCTAGTAGCGAAATGCGGAAGTTAGCTGTTGCAAATCAAAAACGAAAAGAGATAAAGAAAAATTTCAAATTATAAAGTTGTAGAGCATCAACTAATTGGTACAAAACGACATTTGTTTCACACAGATAAGATAAATAGTCGCCTGAATACCCTAAAATGTCCGAAATCAATGCGCGACATTTTGTGTGAACGTTTGAAGGAAACAGGCATAGGTATGAGCAAATACACACAATTTATTGCATAAATGCGTACTTATGTCAATACAGTTTGATGACGTCAGACAAAACAAAAACAAAAACAAAAATGGCAAACTGGTGCAAAGTGATAAAAAGTTCATGTCGAGTATGTTCGAAGAGTTCGCCGTTGCCCACGATACACATTTGTATTCGTGAAAGTAACTCTGCATGCATATTCCTCAGCATGGAAGGTGTCACACTATTTGCAAGCATCTGTAACACGACGACGTTGATACAGCAGACTTGTAGGCGCTGTTGCATACACCTTAATTTTTGAGTGAAGCTCGCCATTCTCACACAGCGTACGTAGACCTAAACTTCTGATCAGGGTACATCCTGCTACTGGTTTTTATATCGTAGGTACGGTACAACGTCACAATCTGCATTTGCATACGGCTACATTTGCGAAATGTGAATATGCAAATTCGAACTGTCGCGCATAGATTTCGGACATTTTAGGGTATTCAGGCGACAATTTATCTTATCCGTGTAAAACAAATGTCGTTTTGTATTAATTAATTGATGCTCTACCACGTTGTAATTGGAAATTTTGCTCTATCTGTATTCGTTTTCGATTTGCAATGGCTAACTTCCGCATTTTGCCACTAGAGGCGCTGCTATTGGTTGCATTCGATTGGGCGTAGTCACTTTACTATACCGTTATCTCACTTGCATAACTGTACTTCTTTCCGTTCGCAAGTTATTTTAGGCTAAAGGGACTTTCCTATGCACTCTGTATATACAGTATAATGGCAGACAACTCAAAGAAGCATGCAGAGGTGCATGTTTGGTGTAACTAGGAGAGATAAGTAGAGGAACTCGTGGATCAGAAAAATGAAAGGAGTGGAAGACATCATGATCAGAGTAAAATCCCTGAAATGGCAATGGGCTAGACATATTGCCAGAAGGACAGACCATCGATGGACAGCCGAAATTTTAGACTGGATACCAAGGGACAGGAAAAGACCCACAAGAAGATCACATGGGAGATGGGTGGATGAAATTCGAAAGTATGCGGGAGTAACATGGAGGAGACTGGCACAAGACAGACCGTTGTGGAAGAAACTTGAGGAGACTTTCGTCCAGCAGTGGATTCATAATGGTTGACAATGTTGATGATGATGATGATGATATATATAATTCTTTGACTGACTGAGTTGAAAAAAATGAACAATTAGGAATTCGTGGCAACTTAATGCCTTGTTCTCTGGGGTTGAATGTCATAGTATTGAAGAAGCAATTTTTAGAAATGAGAGTTATAAATAAAAAATCCTCAAATAGCTGCTGGAATAGTAGTAATTGAGATGCTTAGTGATTTAAACCAGCTACATAAGCGCCTATTAGAAGAAGCAACTACTTAGGGCTAAAGTAATTAGATGAACTTTTACTCCATAATGGGGGAAGAAAAAGATTTTAAATAGTAATGCTAAAACTTTAATTGTGCTTCGGGGTAAGTGTTAATGAGGAAATCGATAAAAAAATCTCTTAAAGGCCTATTTATGAGAATTTGAAATATAGTATCTAAGGTTAACTCATAAATTTTTTCCTGAATTTAAGGGCATTTTAAACGATAACAGAAAATCACTGTTATGAAAGTAATAAAGAATATTCCTTCGTTTCTGAAACTGGGCCCTTTCGTTGTGTGGAAGAGTATCCTGTCCAGGACAGTCCCCAACTTGTAGAAAATGCGGGAAAGAAGGACATATTGATATTTACGAAACTGTAAGATTTACGGTTCCTGACCGTTTCTCCCCAGTTATTTTCTGTAAATAATACTGCATAAAACTGTTACTTTTACGGTCTATTCATGGCAACCTCGTCAACGGCCCAAAATTTTAAAAGTTATTATTTTTTTTTTACAGTGTGGCGACTTCTAGTAAAGGGTTGATACAGCGAAAGAGATTGAAGCTTGTTGGATACCTATGAGAATCAACGAATACGTATTGTTGCTAAATGATTGAGATTTATGTGTTGATATAAGAGCTATTAAGTGTCAGCGGATAAATTACAACGTGACGAATGTATTGTGTTGAGATGACCTGAACTTCCAGTGAGAGGAAAGTAAATAAGTTGATTTTACACGTGAAGTGCTAATTCTTTCAGTCAGGCAGTTATTATTATTCACTTAGTTATTTCAGAAGTGAGATTCATGTTAGACGAAGCTGTCCAAGAACATTAATTAATTAGTAAATTAACTTAAACAAGTGCATCAAGTAATTAAAAACGTCACAGAGATTGGCTTCACGTAACATGGGAGAGTTTATGAATTTAACACGAAGCTGCATTTTACGTCGTGTGGTTCTTTCACTTTCCTAGACCCAGTTGCCTACAATTAAGAGGTCACAAAACAGCAGAAATATATTTACAATTATGTTTTAACTTAATTGATATACCATTTATACTATACTAGATCATGGGCAGACACAACCTTCTCTTCGAATATAATCGTAAAACAGTACTTCATGAAAAAACAAAGAAAATAAAGACCCAAACTTGTAAAAAAAAAACAGCAATCACGCACTGACATTTTGTAATTTGTTATCAGGCAACACTTTGCAGTATTAAAGGGGTACTTTTGCTGTAAAGTTTCGTTTCGGCAGATCACCACTGTTTAATTTTACAGTTTAGAATTGCTGCAGCAAATTATATTTCCTTTCTTTTCTACTTTTGTCTCCCTTTTCTTCCTCTTTTTTTTTTTTTAGAGGGGACTGGTGCTAGATCTAACTACGCTGTACGATTTATTTCACAAGCTCTTTATGGTACGCAACTTTACCTTATCTCATTGTGTCCTTGCGAAAAACTGCCGTTTCCCAACTTTACGACGATAAATTAAATTGCTATATCTTACAACTTCGTTGCAAAATAACATTGACCTATTTCGTAACTTTAATGCCAGTTTATCTCACGCTTTACCATTATCTCTGTGCGTCAAAGATATGTGCAATTTTAATGGAAAATTATCATCATCATCATCATTGTCAACCATTATCAATCCACTGCTGGACGAAGGTCTCCCAAGTTTCCTCCACAACGGTCTGTCTTGTGCCAGTCTCCTCCATGTCACTCCCGCATATTTACGAATTTCATCCACCCATCTCCCATGTGGTCTTTTTCTGGGTCTTTTCCTGTCCCTTGGAATCCAATCTAAAATTTCGGCTGTCCATCTATGGTCTGTCCTTCTGGCAGTATGTCCAGCCCATTGCCATTTCAGGGATTTAACTCTGATCATGATGTCTTCCACTCTCGTCATTTTTCGGATCCACGAGTTCCTCTTCTTATCTCTCCTGGTTATACCAAGCATGCACCTCTCCATGCTTCTTTGAGTTGTCTGCAGTCTTTGTATGTCTCTTTTAGTTAAGGTCCACGTCTCTGCACCATACGTAAGCACTGGAAGGATGCATTGATCAAACACTTTTCTTTTAAGACATAACGGCATATTGCTCTTGAAAATTATGCTGTTTCTTCCAAAAGCTCTCCAGGCAAGTTTTGTACGCCGATTAATTTCTTCATCAATGTGACCCTCACTTGATATCTGCTGTCCAAGATAAACATACGTATCTGTTATCTCCAGTTTTTCTCCATCAATCGATAAATCTTCATTTCTTGTAAAAGCATTGAACATCACTTTTGTCTTCTGAAAGTTCATTTTTAATCCCACTTCTTTACTCTTGTCAGCAAGTTCCTGGATCATACTCTGCAGCTCTGATGGGGTAGTTGCAAAAATGACTACGTCATCAGCAAAACGAAGGTGGGTTAGATAATCTCCATTAATCTTTATCCCTTTGTTTTCCCAGTTCAGTGATTGAAAGACATTTTCCAATGTGGCATTAAAGAGCTTCGGAGATATGGTGTCACCTTGTCTCACTCCCTTTCCAATTTTTATGTGTGTTGTATTTTCAAACAGCCGAATCTTTGCACTTGCATTTTCATAGATGTTATTAATAATATTAATGTATGCATCTTCAATACCGCAGGATTTCAGAGCCGTGGTAACTGCTGATGGTTTCACCGAATCAAAGGCTTTTTCATAATCGATAAAAGCCATGCACAATGGAAGTTCATATTCCCTCGCTCTTTCAATTAGTTCTCTCAGTACGTGGATATGATCTATTGTGCTGTAGCCACTCCTGAATCCAGCTTGTTCTCTCGGTTGAGCCATGTCCAGTGTTACCTTCAAGCGGTGTGAAGAACTTTAGTGAAGATTTTATAAACCACTGATAGGAGGCTGATAGGTCTGTAGTTCCTGAGATCCTCAATGTCACCTTTTTTATGTAGCAGGATCATTGTAGCATTGTTCCAATCCTCAGGAATCTTCCCTTCATTAAGGCATCGAGTGAAAATTTGGGCGAGTACTGTTTCAATTTCTCCACTTGCTTCTTGTATGATGTCTATAGTAATTCCATCTTCTCCTGGAGCTTTCCCCGCTTCATGTTCTTGATTGCATGAGCAACTTCTGCTGGGAGGACTGGAAGAACTCCGGTACCTTTCATGATGTCTGGAGTACATGTATAATCCCTTTCATATAGTTTGGAGTAGAAATCTTTCACTTTTGTCAAAATTTCGCCTCTATTTCTTGTTATAGAACCATCTTCTTTTCTCAGAGCCATAATCTGTTTTCTTCCCTTACTGAGATGTCCCTTTGCTATCTTTAGGCTTTGGTTGTTTTCAATTGCTTTCCTTACTAGTTCACAGTTGAATTTTCTTACGTCTTCAGTGATACTTTTTCTTACTGTCTTGCATAGCTCTATATATTCCACTTTGGAAGTCACATCTTCTTTAGTTGTCCTCATCTCTCTTCTTTTTTGCATCAACATTTTGGTTTTTCCTGATAATTTGTTTACATGCAACTTGTTCTTAGACCCAGCTAATTTTGTTGCTGTTTCCATAAGAGCTTTGGTTACTTTTCTGTTAACTTCAGAAATATCCACTTCTTCCGATGTTAGGCCTTCTAAAGCAGAGAATCTGTTCTTCAGTTCCAACTTGAAAGTATTATGGTGTTTTTTAAGGTTGGTTATGTCAATACATTTTGTTTGTCTTATGAGCTTGCCACGTTCCAGTTTAGTGTTGAGGTGCATCTTACATCTCACCAATCTATGGTCACTACCTGTGTTGAACTTGTTTAGCACACTGCAGTCTTCGATGACGAATTTTTTGTTACACATAATAAAATCAATTTCACTTGTCGTCCCAATTGGATGTCTCCATGTCCATTTCCTGTGTGGCTTTTTCTTGAAAAAGGAATTCAAGATGAAAAATCCTTCTGCCTCTGCAAACTCAACGAGAGTATTTCCACGCTGGTTTCTGTTGCCGTGACCGAATTTACCTACTGAAGTTTCATTCTGTTGCCGGTGCCCTATTTTTGCATTGAAATCTCCCATAATTATCTTCAAGTGCTGCTTACCTTTATTATTTAGATGACGAATTTCCTCATAAAATTCTTCAATTTCTTCTTCAGGATGACTTGTGGTGGGTGCATAAGTTTGAATAATCTGAACCTGGTATCTTCTCGATAGTTGGATAACGAGTCGTGCAGCTCTGTCAGAGGAACTTTCAACTTCTACCACTTTATCCTTCAGTTTCTTGTTTATTATAAATCCAACACCACTAGTTCTGCCAGTATCTGTCCCACGATAATAGAAGAGATGTCCACTTTTCAGTTCAATGAGATCTTCTCCTTTTCTCCTTACCTCACTCAGCCCGACGATGTCCCACTTGATCCTTTGTAGTTCCTCTTCCAATTCAAGAAGCCTTGAATCAGAAGATAGGGAGCGTCCGTTGTAGGGTAGCCAAGGTCAGCATCAAATGGCAGCCTAGTCCGGTCCTCCGGGGATTCTTAGCACCCCTCTGCCTTCATGTCGCACTGGCCGCTGCCTTGGCCAGGGTACATTCCAGCTGCCGGAGACTGAGGGCCAAGATTTAAGTTGTAGAGTCATTTTGGAGGTGTTTGGCCATAACTCACCACGCTGGCCAAGCGGGTTGGTGAGTGTGGGATAGCATTTCCTCTGATCCCGATGGTATAGTTATACCGCTATTTGCGGTCGTCAGAGCCCCTTTAGTGGGAACAGGATGCACCACGAGAAGGCGGGGTTGACATTTGTCAAGGAGAGGCTGTGATGTTACGCATCACCTGACCTTACATATACGCTCCCCTATATTACGCATCTTTTGCAAGGAATTACATTGAGCCGATATCAAGTGAAATTGCCGTAGAGTATTTTCGAATCTTTTTTACGACAGATCACGCTGCTCTATCTTGAAATATTCTTTCGAAAAGTTTCATGAGGTAGGTCAGATCGCAGTATTGCGTTTCACAACATTTCAACGAGAATCACATATTGCCACCTTGAATTTGTTTAGAAATTTTCTTCATATTAATGAAACATTATAGTAGTACGACGGGGCTAGTACGGATGCTACATACTGATGTCTTATATTTATTTTATCTGCGGTAACATTGATCTAGTGAGAGCTCAAGTTTCAGTGTGTCATTTCCTAACTTTACTGCTGCACCTGAGTTGTACTTTCTTTCAGTTAACCCACGGGTATTAAAATTCCATAAAGCTACCGAGAAGTCACTGACAGACAAACCTCTCATTCTTCTTTCTCAAAGTAGTACTGTGAAAAAGCGTACCTAGTTTGATATCCCGATGCTCACAAAGGGAAAGAGAATGTATAGATATCTAAGAAATTGCAGCGATGTCTTTATTGTCTGAAACGCTCGTGCCACTTCCTAATCTCACTACCAAACGCCCTCATGCGATTCTTAACTCCGTGGTAGAATACATAATTTTTCATCCTGATAGACCCACAATTCGATTTCTTTTTCCGAAAGATTTTCTTTGTTGCCTTGTGGGCAGCTGTCAGCCATTTACGGGCAGCTTTAACTGTTCGGTAACCTAAGCTTCATTGAAGTTCTTACTAGAAGCTATCGTGTGGCGGCCATTGGGGGTTCCAAAGCCAAAAGATGTCACCTGCTGTGATAAAGGCCCTTCGGTCGCCATCGGGAGATCACATTTTTGACAAGTTTGTTTGTAATTTAAATGTCCTGTACTATTCGTTGTCGTTTGAGCGACGGTAAACAGTTTTGTTTGTGGCTTCCTTCCGTCCGAGCCCGCGTTCCAGAGTGCAGGACCGCGGGAAACTATTTTTGGCTTTTGAGGACCCTTGAGATGACAGGTTTTCACTTTCCCCGTGCTCTCCGCCTCCATTTTTTTTCCATTCGCTTTCATCCCCTTTCTTTTCTCTTTTTCCGTGTGGGTTCTCGGATGGCGTTTTTCCTTGGGAAACTTTCCCCTTGGTCAGTCCATTGAATACGCATTAATTGGATACGGTTTTGAATGGAAGTCGAAAATAAAACTCTCAGCTTTCTTTGACAAAAAGCCGCGCAAGTGCTTCTTTTCTTAAGTCTTCAAGGTGAAGTTTCTCCACATAGCTCAGGTGCTAATACTATGACACACGCACATACGCAAATCTGGGTTGAATTTGAGAATGAGTGCAGAGCAGATGCAAGTTAAATAAAAAGTGAAAGTCGGCGCAGTGGTTTTGCTCAGTTACCCCTATCCATTCAGACAAAGCATTTCTGGATCGGCAGTAATACGATTTGATATGGTTTTCTCTCTCGTTGACACATTCGCTTCGCTCAAAAGGATTACAAATATTGTATTGAGGCAGAAAGTCACGACTCTGAGCAGCGGGAATGGTCAGCAAAAGCTTACCATCTTGCTAAACAGACGCTCCACGCATCTTTGAAGAAAGTAGAATGTTGTGTTCGTAAATTCTCTTACCTGAATTTTCGAAGTAGAAAAATAGTAAGTGCATGAAATTAGCGATAATACGCAGTAAATGTTTATTCATGTCCAGTCAGAGCTTCTCGAATTGTAAAAATACTTTAACAATCGACAGGAAATCGTGAACAAACGAACTTTATCCAGCAAGATTTACTTAACTCATATCAGAATTATGCTCCCGTACCCGGTTTACAAGGCTAACTCTCTTCCTGAGTGTATAATGAATAAAATTCTCCGGCTGGACGTGTAGTGCAGGAAAGCTTACGTTAAGTCACGTTAGGGTTATTGAAAGGTTACTTGACGTAGCTAAAGTGTGCTTAATCTTCAAAGTGCTAGAGTTTGTTTAGGTAAGACACGCACGTGCAATGAATTCCAAGAACATGGAATTTATTTTTTACTCAGCGTTCCTCATTATCTTGAATATCAGTAATATAACTTCGGTTTTAGTACATTAGTACCTTGAAGGCTCCTTATTAGAGCGGTAAACACAATATACCCTGAACTTAACGTAAACACTCAATGAAATAGACTTAACGGCCAGACAGAGGTCTGACAATAAAATGAACTAAGAAAACGTACTCACTTTTAACCTTTTATTGGAGAGCTCCTGGTATTACTCAAATACACACTCCAAAATAACACAACTACTGATAGCCCGAACTTTCGTACTATCGTAATATCGTAGAAAAGTAGGTAAATCGCATATCAATAATCAGAAAGAACCTATCACATATAAAACGAAGCTCTCTGGTATACTTGAGCGCGCCTATATATACTGCATACCATCACGTCATGACTTACACTCGTTGCCACATATAATTCAGCGGGAGAAACAACATCTCGTTAAGTGAGAAGATAATTTGCATATGAAAATAAAATAAGAAGAGATAGAAAAATCAAAAAGAAACTGAATCTAGAGTATACGTTACAAGTGGTGTGTTATAAATCGAAGTACTAATCCCCAGAGGAAACTAAATGCCACCCCGGTGACTGAGTGGTTTGAAGAGCTGGTTGATCATTCGTTAGAGATGGGCACGGATTCGAGCCGTGGATGAGGGATGGATGCTACGCTTTCCTCTCGTAGCTCCTCCCCGGAACTAGTGGCTTCAAATTAGGGACGGGCGACTGCCTATAGCCCTCCGAGATGCTTATGGCAGTCATTAAACCGCGAATGAAAAAACTATCGAAACTAAAGATCCCGGTTTGCCGGTGGTGGTATTCGAACTCACATCTTCCTACTACGGAGACCACCAACTGAACCATGCCGGCAGGCTTATAGCTGCTGCATTGTCGATTTGATTCATGCATCACCTCAGTAGTATTTCTTCTGCATTATGTCATGTAGTATGATACCCTCCCCCACCCCCGCCCCAGAAAGGCAGTTTTTGGGTCAGCTGACAACCTTGCTCGAAGGATAACGCCAT
Organism: Macrothele yani; assembly: GCA_039090855.1. NCBI lineage: Eukaryota > Metazoa > Arthropoda > Arachnida > Araneae > Macrothelidae > Macrothele > Macrothele yani. Next base: position 63,764,162 of record CM077001.1, on the reverse strand, counting down.
TGTAGAATCTCATCACACAGATATTTCAAACCTAACGACCACGAGATTGGTTTTCGTTCGCGCTCCAATTTAACCTTCTTTGCCGATGGTGTAATTAGACACCACGTCTTCTTACTCCGGAGCGGAATATTCTAAGCTACGCCTGCCAGGCTTATCGCCAGTAGCGTGCGGGATCCCCCCCCCCCCGCAAAAAATAACTTCAAGACCCTTTTGCGAAAATCTATTAGTCTTCAAATATTGAAGTTTTTTAAAAACAAAAATGTTATTGAACTCCATCGCGTGTGACACAAATGCGCACGTTGTAACTAAAACGAACGCCCTTATTTTGTACCAATACAAAGTCTAACAAAACATTTATGGCGAAGTAAATCATATCATGCAAAGTTTATTCTTTTAGAGAACTAACCCCGCCTCACTCATATCCCTTACGATCACACACGCAAAACGCGTAACTTCTGTGTAATAATGTCTAATGACCTTTTCCGATTTGTTCGGAAATACAGATCATAAGTAAGCAAATAAATAATAATTAAAAATTTTGCCACTAAAAAAGCATAACTACTTAAATTATTTACTCTTGAATATAAAAAACACTGAATATGTTTTGAACATTGATTTTTTTCTCTTGAATGTGTTATAGAAAAAATGACCACAAGTGTGTTTCTTCGCCCTCATAAGGAATTCCTTTTATTTCATTGTATTCTGAAGAACGCGTAGTTATGTTCAAACACTGTAATACATAACACCTCATCCTCATTGGAATAAAAATTTCTTACATTGAACTGATGTTTCTTTCACATTCTCTTCTGATATGCAAGTATATGGCTGCGAAAAGGGGCCTTACGTCCTTTAAAGAGAGTAGCTGCTTTGCCGTCATAGTTTTTATAAACTAAAACCACGAAAATGATCTCTAAATATTATGCATATTTATTGAAAAAAATGATCAAAATTACTTTTCTTTTTAATACTTCATTCAAAGCTACCGTCAAAAACTCTTGGCTATTTGCTATTTATTTAATCAGCTTTACATGAAGTTTCTGCAAAAATTTTTGAAAAATCTTTTTACTGAGGCTAGAGGCTCTCTTAACCATGAGCCCCCTCCCCTCACATTGCGGAGGTTGTGGGGGCTAGCGGTACGCCCCTGTTGATCGCTGCAACTTGCCGAATTTTTTAGCTCATGCGTCACCTCAGTAGTACGTCACCAAACGCCTTCTAATTAGTCATCGTCTCTCTCTCTCTCTCTTTCTTGGACGATAGCGCTTTCAAGCGCTGTTCGAAGTTCGTAGCACGGAGAACCGTTATTTGAAGTGTTTCTGTTGCCAAAGTAAATATCTTATAACCATTCAATGTGTTTGTTCAATGACTTCTTCTTTGAATGAAATACGGGATTACACCATTGTACAATACAAATTTGGAAGATGTGAATCCGTTTATTGCTGCAAATATGACATGGATGTTAAGTCAGATAATATCCGAAAACTTGAAAATTTCGCCGTCCCGGAGCGGGAATCGAATCCGAGTCTCACGGATAGCGCCCAAGTTGCTAACCACTACGCCACCCAGAACGACCAAGTTTCAAGTTTCAGTTTAATTTGAATATAACCATCACGGGATTCGCAAGTCGAAGCAGTATATAAGCAGGTTTTATTCAAATTAATCCGAAACTTGAAACTTGGTCGTTCTGGGTGGTGTAGTGTTTAGCATACTCAGGCGCTATCCGGGAGACGCGGATTCGATTCCCGCTCCAGGACGAATAAATTTATTTTCAAGTTTTCTGATATTATCTGACTTAACATCCATGTCATATTTACACCAATAAACGGATTTACAACTTCCAAATTTGCATTGACTTCCTTCTTCTTTGTTTCATGTGATATTTAGCCTATACACTGAGTGGACACTTTATTATTACCACCCCCTCAGTACTTCGTTGGGCCACCTTTTGCCTTTAATAATGCTTCGATTCTTCGTGGCATGGACTCCACGAGATGTTGATAGGTGATTTGTGGAATCTGAGACCATGCTTGATGAATAGCACTTTCCAGGAGTGTGAGATTGCAGGGTTGTGGATCCAGCTGTCTGATGGCTTGTTCAATTTAATTCCACAAATTCGCAATGGGGTTGAGATCTGGAGATTGTGGGGACCACCTAAGCAAAGTAAACTCACCGGCATGTTCTTGAAACCAATCCTGTACAATACGAGCACTATGGCAGGACGCATTATCTTGTTGAAAGTAGCCATCGCCATTGGGATAAACCATCCACATGACTGGATGCACTTGGTCCGCAACGATGTTTAGATATGATGTGCCAGTCAGACGCTGATCAACACGAATTAAAGGGCCCAAAGCATGCCAGGAAAACATTCCCCAAATCATAACTTTGCCTCCACTAGCTTGAAGGGTTGTTTGACGTGCTGTTTCCGTCAAATTCTCACTCGGCCATCGGCATGGTGCAACTGAAAACGTGATTAATCGGACCACATAATTTGTTTTCGATTATCGACTGTCCAATCCTTGTGTTCCTGTGCGAACTGGAGACGTTTTCTCTTGTTAACTGCAGACAACAAAAGTGTTCCAACAGGCCTTCTGCTGCCATATCCCATCCGATGCAGTGTACGGCGAACAGTGCGTGCAGTGGCGATCATTTGAGGGGATCCTTCATTGAGATGGTCTGTAATTTGCTGCACTGTTGCCCTTCTGTTGTCTGTTACCAGTCTGGACACTTTCCGTTCCGCCCGAGAAGTCACTAGTCGATGACGAACACACGTTGCACGTAGAGACCCAGTTTATTGGCTGACAGTCCAGTCTTTAAGCATTTTAACAACAGCTGCTCTGGAACATTTCACGAATGCGGCGGTTTCGGTGATACTCGCTCAATGACTTCGAGCTCCTACAATCATCCCACGTTGAAAGTCCGTCAAATCGCATTTTTACCCATCTCGTCACCCAAAATCACTTGTACTACTGTCGCAAGCACTAAGCTTTCCCTGTTTATACTAGCCTCGTCCTCTGGCGGCTACAGTGTGCATCCATAGCTCATTTGCTTAAAACTGTCAGGTGGTCATAATAAAGTGGCCACTCAGTGTATAATCATTTCTTGAGTTTTGGAACTGTGTATTTACTTATAGCCCACTGTACGTCAATTAACAGCTTTTGAAATATTTTAGCAGGATTTCGAATTTTATTTCATAAAATCCATTTTAAATTAACTGAAAAGAAAAATAAGTTCCACTTATACGCTCCTGCTAGTATTTTCTTCGGGAATTTCTTTCAATGAAGTTAGGGTTGTGTTGTTCCGCGGAAGAAGTATATAGAACAATTATACTTGTTGATTTTAAAAGTTTAACAGCCCCTAAGAATATCTAAGATTTAGAGAAGTCAACTGTCCCTAATATAGAGTCTGGGGTTTGGGGGAAGGTAGAGAGCGGAAACCATTGCCTTAAAAACTGTATACGTCTCACTCGGATTTCGAATTTCGCTCCGGTGGGCGAATGCTCAGAGATGAAGTTTCTGTCTAGTCGTCCGACCTGGGGCTGGGGTTCGGATCCCGAATGAAGCATGGATGGTGTTTTTGTCTTTACCTCTACTGTTTCATTTCCTGGAATCGGTAGAGGTAAATTGGGAACGGGCGTTGTTTACAATCCTTACGCATGACCAGCAGACAGTCAGAAACTTACAATGTATACCACTTAACTACATGGGGGCCGCCCCGGTGGCGCAGTGGTCTAAGGCGTTGGCCTCTGATCGTTTGTCCGTAAAGGGTCTGGGTTCGAATCCCGGTCAGGCATGGATGTTGTGTTTGTCTTACGGCACTGGCTCTCTCCCTTCCCTGGAACCAGTGACCCTGAATTAGGGACGGGCGACTGCTTATAGCCCATTGAGTTGCTCACGGCGGTCGTTAAACCTCCAATCAAAAAAAAAAAAAATTAACTACATGGGGACATAATCTGTTTTCGCATGGAAAGGTCGTGATCGTCTGTCATCAACATGAAAAACCCTGAAAACCTGAAAATTATATCGTCCTAGAGCAGGATCGAATCAGCCATTTTGGTTTTTCGGATCTTCGTGCCACGTAGATGATATAGTAACTGCCAAAAATTTTGTGTTTTCACAAACAGAGCGCACATACTTTCAGCTGCCAAGTATCTCTCATAGAGCTTCCAAGCGACGATCTTGCGTTCTGCAGTATAACCCTTAGTGCATTAATGAACATGTGCCAGGCGTTTCTTTTCTAGATCCAAATCTTGCGAGATGATCCGACTTGCTCGGTTTTTGGATCCAGATCTTATGAGATGATCCGACTTGCTACGATTTGGGATGTGTTGCACGTGTTACATTGGCTCCCTTTGTAGTTGTGCTTTCACTACTTGCTGAGTAACACACATTTTGAATGACACCCCTCTTTCGCCACTGCTTTCGAATACCAAGATCGCGGCTATGCGAGATTTTTCTTTTTCACATAATATGCAACTTATATCTTTCTTTGATGCGTCGAAATCCTTTTTTTTTTATTGGAGGTTTAACGACCACCGTGAGCAACTCAATGGGTTATAAGCAGTCGCGCGTCCCTAATTTAGGGCCACTTGTTCCAGGGAAGGGAGAAAGAGAGAGAGCCAGGGCCGTAAGACAAACACAACATCCATGGCTCATCGGGATTCGAACCCGGATCCCTTTCGGACGAATAATCAGAAGTCATCGCCGAAATCCTTTCTACTTTGTGTTATTGCTCTGTAGTTATATCCTTCTTGGGAAAGAGTACTATTGTATGGCTTAAAACTATCAGCCCTAGTTTGTGCTATTCACTAACACTACCCGTCACGTGTACTAGGACCTATTTGGCAATCGGATTCCCGACAGCGCGTGCATTTTTTGTTGGCATAGCACATGCGGCAACGCAGCAGTGCTGCATGTAAATCGTTTCCATAAGCATGAATCAGCCTCAGTACAGACAGACAAACGTTGTTTTTTTCCGCCACTGCAACTCCTAGATTTCTGCGGTTGTTGAATTCCAGGAAAAAGTTGAATTAGTAAAAATTGAATGAATTGAACATTATTTCCTTATAACAGCAAGCGGAAATGCCTGAGGTCTGGTCTGAAAAGCATCAAAATAATCCTGGGTTTACTAACGCTGTCTGTTAAGGAAGCAAACGCATGTAATTTTCCTTATTTTAATATAACGCATAAGTATGAATGAACTGTGCTTTTAAATATTTAGCTTGAAACAGAATGCTAGACGTTCTTAAGAAACAGAAAATGCCATTTCAGTGCAACACAGCACCCTAACATCTCCACTGCTCGCTGCATTCTGCAGAGTAGGAGGTAGGTGTTCTCGGCTCTGTGAGTCCCGAGAGACGAAGAATGGTCTTATTTTTAACGATCTGCCCCTAACCGGGACCATTGGCTTAATGTGACTTCCGAACCACTGCGTAGTTTTGGCGGTATCGGATCATGAACGTGGCAACCTTTGGCACACATCAGTCGTGAACTAACCATTGGCTACTTCGTTTACTGCTGGATAAGCCATTTGTTTGAATGGAATGGTGAGTAGGCCTAAGGATTGTAGCACATGGGACAGATATCATATAATCGATTGAAAACTTTGATTAAACACATGATGGAATCGTAGTTATTTATTTAATCGATTGAAAACTTTGATTAAACACATGATAGGGTTGTTATTATTTATTTGAAAAATTATTTTATCTTTATACTTACTCGCCGTCTTTGATGTGTCAGGCACCATTTGCAGTATTTTAGTGTTTTGCAGATTGATATATGTCTTTACCAAATTACTCGTCGAACGAATATTGAATATCTTTAGTCTAACAACAAACAAAACGGCCAAGGTGCACACACGAATTAAAAAAAAAAGGGACAATAATAAATCTTCTGAGGAAAGTATCAACACACTCTTTACATTCTCTACTCTCTCTACACATTTTGCTCTCCACGACGATTTATTTACACATTGACTCACTGTCTGCGTTGCCAAAATTTAGTATGAAATTCGGGGAAGTGAGGAGCCTTCAGAAAGAAAATTCAACTGAGAAGTAACAAAATTTACGTAAGGATAGGAACTCAAAAGGAAGGTTAAATTAGAGATATAAGTTATACAATCCATTATACCATATATAATATTTTCTGATCATTCTGAAACCTGACCTACAACCATTAAGATCAAGTTCTTGAAAAGACTAATCATTTTGCTGGTTGCTAGGCACTGAGAAATGTTCTTTATCAGTTAATGGGTCGTTGTTTCTTCATCTTTTCAGTGCACCTCTCTCTCTCTCTCTCTCTCTCTCTCTCTTCTCTATCAACAAGAATTAGTTAAGCACATTAAGCTGAAATCCACTTTCCGAACTTGAATACGGTGAGTGTTACATACTACAGTTATACAAAGGTAATCACGATTGTTAACGAAAGAATATATGATTAGAATTAATAATGAAAAAGAAATTCATGCAAACATAACCCTGAAATCCAATAAAACTCGGTAAAATAGTTTGTACACAATGAACAGTTATGAAGGATCATTACAAATTCATTTAATCAGAGATGCCAAACATTGGAAGTAGTTTTCGCAATAAACGCGTTTTGTTTTTCAGTAATTATCAGTAATCCAGTACGTAGCGGGAAATTTGGGCATCAGCATGCCTACAAATTGCAGTTTATCACAACAGTTATTACAGATAAAAAAAAAAGAATAAATAAAATAAACAATGATTTGCTAGTGGTAGAATTTAAAATGCTGTCTATAGGAAAAATCAAAAGGATCTTCAGCATTCCTTTAGATTTTTCTTTCCTCTCTCCTCCTCCCTTTTTTTTTTTTTTTTTTTTTTTTTTATGCCCTCAAATTTTGTCAGAGTTGGCATCAACAGCTCCTAATGTATAGCGCATTTCATTGGAAAACTGGACTGCAAACCTTCCCTGTGTTTTAAGTTGGTAGTTCACAGTTTGTATAACCGAATAGGTTTCGATGTTCATTCTTCCTGACTTTAAGACTATAATTTCATCCATCATGCTGAAAGAAATTTCAGCCTGGGATCCATGAATGCATAATATCACAGCTTACACTATTTTAGATTAATCGTGTAACTTTGAGAGGATGAATACTTTTGAACATTATGCATCAATTCTTTCAAATTTTCCAATTTCGTTACTCCGGTTTTCTGAAAAATTTCGCTCCTTTATCTAGCTGAAATGCAAGCATTTATGGGGAAAAATAGCATTTAATCATCACAATACAGGACAGAGGTAACATCGAAATAAAAAAAAAAAAAGAAACCAAATCTTCGCTCAGTCCAACTTCCGTTTTCGGAAATTTTACCTCCATTTTCAAGCTGAAACACAAATATTAATTGCCGCAGTGGTCTAAGCACTGGCTTCTGACCATTCGTCAGAGGCGGGTTCGAATTCCGGTGAGGCATGAATGTTGTGTTTGTCTTACGGCACTGATTATCTTCATTCCCTTGAACCAGTGGCCCTGAATTAGGGCTGTGCGACTGCTCGTAGCCCATTGAGTTGCTCACGGTAGTCATCAACCCCCCCCCCCTCACAATATATATATTAATGAAATAAAATTATGTTAAGCAACAATACTGGGCAGAAGGGACATCGTCATAATATAATTTAAAATTTACAGGCAAATTTACTCTCCATCTAACTTCCGTTTTCAAAAATAGTTGCCCACATTTTCAAGCTAAAATACAATCATTTTAGCTTGAAAATAATAATAAAAAGAACATCTTAGTTAACAACACTACTTCTTTTAAATAACATCGCGGAAAGAAAAAAGTTACGGTTATGGGAGAAATCTTCCCTCCGTCTAACTTCCGTTTTCGAAAGTTTTGGAAGACGGAATTCACCCTAAGGGCGGAATGTGGTTCGCTTAACCCCCGAAGACGGAAAACGAACCTTCCCCAACCGAAAGGGGAAGGGGCTCGTTTTCCGTCTTCGATTGAAAGATGCTTAAAAAATAGACACTCTTTCAGCTAGTCAAGAAAAAAGTGTCTATGCTTAATCACGCTAATGCTCTCCTGCGTTGACGCACTCAGCTGGGGGTGGTCCAGGGGCCCGGGCCCTCCCCATGGGATCACTTTGTCCCTCGTTCTATGTTACCGGCTTTTTTTTCAAATATATTTCTATATGTTTTTAAATATATATTTTATGAATCATTGTAAACACATTTTAATATAGCTGAGATATTTTTGCCCTTTCCGAACATTTTGGGAGATGTTTTCTCCAGGTTATCTTCAATATTTTGGGCCACCCCTTAAGAAATCCTCGGTGAGCCACTGCTCTCCTGTATAAGGTAAACACAACATTGAAACAAGAAAGATGGCACCAAATTTTTGGTTGTAACGAGCACGGCATTTGAATCCGTTCTGATGCGAATAAAATTTATCAGAGTTATTCAAAGTCAATGGAATCGGCTAGAAAAAAAACAAACATTAAAAGCAACCGGATTTCTACGATCGATAAAATATCCAGAAACAGAAACAGCAACTTACTTCCAGCAGTGGCTAAAAAGTACGCTACGAAAATTAACAAATGGCTCACAGAAAGTTTCTCATAGCAGAAGGAAAGTATCAGAGACAAAGCGATTTTCAAATCGAACACTTTAAAGAAGAAATATAAAAGGAAACATGATATAATTCTACGCCTTCTAGATGAAGAATAACGGAAAGGCATAATGGAAAAGTTGAAAATAAGAGAAAATTATTTTTCACGGGAAAAGCTATGCTAAGGAAAAGAACTTTTCAAAAACATCTCCCGGAAGCAGAGATAGCGAGGAAGAAGTTTTGATATTTACGAACCCTAGCGGGAAATCTGTGCATTATTTAAAGACGATGATGCTCCATATCTCTATTGTAGCGAATGGCATACAGTAAAATAAAGAAAAGAAATTTCTCAATATGATTATTAGAAGTGGAGATACAGCTGCAAACAGAAGTACGCAGACACCACCTAGTGACAGAACTATGAACGATAAAACTCCTTAAATGAAAACCTAAAGTTTTCCACAAGGTAAATGGCATCCGATGTTGAAAGATTTTTTTTTAATTAGCACATGTAGAAGCAGAGATGTTGAGAAAAACAGATTAAACATTTGCGCCCCTAGCAACGGAATTGTGTATTATTTTGGGTACAAAATACACACAAAATAATCTTAATAGTTAGCAGTATCTGACTGAAAAATAATTTTTTCAATCTGGTTTTTAGTCTCGCAGATATCGCTGAACACGGAAACGTGAACTCTCCCCGTCTGGTGACGCACTTGTGCGTTAAATAAAAATGTGAAATTATGAGAAAAACATTTCGAACCGGAAGCGCCCTCCAACAAAGAAAGGAATTTTCAAATTAAACTCTTAGAAGATCAGTTATCTACAAAAATAAAACATACATCTACGCCCCAGGAGGAAAAACTATGCATTATGTTAAACAGGAGGTATTCTCAAAAGGTTTTTCGAGCTGAGCGGTATCGGTCAGAGAAGGAATTTTTTCAATTCAATTTTCAGAAGCTCAGATTTTGCTGCAAATGCATCAGAAGCAGAAAGAAATGTTTACAACACCTGGTGGCCAAACCATTCCTTAGCAAAAAGTAGAAATGGTATTCGAAACATTTCCCATCAGGAGCTGTATCATATGCAGGAAAAAAATTTCAAATAGGAGTTTTAGAAGCAGACATATCATGGAAAACGTAATTTAGCTTAGCACCCCGAGCGGAATATCTATGCATTACTTGAAAAAGGGATTGTACTTAAAGGAGCCTTCGATATACACAATGGAATCGAAAGGAAAAATTATTTTTTCAATCGGATATTTAGAAGCAAATATATGAAATAAAATGTATTTTGAATTCGATATCACATGCGTTAACGCCCTCTAATGGCGAAGTTGTGCATCGAAAAAAAACCCGAAATGAATGATCATCTTTCTCACATTTCAAGCTTCTCAATGTAAAAATAATTTTTTAAATCGGACAAATAGTTGCAGAGATAATGGTGTCCACAGACAGACGGACGAACGGAGAAACCGATAACATAAGCACACTATTTTTTTTTTTTTTACGAAAAGATGTGCTAAAAAGTGAAGGATTTTACCTGAGACCTTCATCGCCCGTTTTTGTCAGATCTTACTCTATCAGATTTTCGCTTACAATTTTATATCCAATTATCAAAATCTTTCAGAAAGTAGAAGACATAAAGCGAAAGCATCCTTTTGTTTTCAGCCTCGAGACTAAAAAAAAATCGTAATAGAATTTGATCTTGTGACAAGCTGCATGAGAAATATGGGTAACAATTCTCCTATTTTCATTTACTTTTTAGTTTAAGACCGAGGAGCATTTGAGGGATGACTGATGAAAAGCGTGCCACTGTGTCGTTTGTCCATTCTTTCTGATTTTAAGATTTGATCACCCTGTAATTTGGACAGATGCGCCTTCAGCCGAAAGGCAAGACGAATGGCAGGACACAAATCTTGTTAGGAAAAACTTATGAGGTAATGAAATTCATAAAAGGTATAGCGGTGGAGCATTTGTAACTTGAAGCAAACATGTATTTGTGCTATGTCGCGTTTCCTACAATGGGACATTTTCTAATTGCAAGTCAAATTGTGTCTCATGAAATTCAATACGAAAAGCTTCAAGCCGCAGAGCGCCGAAAATATAATGCGCATTATCCTTATCGTACCTCGGTTTCTGTTGACACAGAACTCGAAATTTATCATAAATGTCGATAGTGCACCTTATTTTGCCCCAAATTTCCTGTCACCAGACGGGAAATCAAGATCAAAGGAATACGTGACCACGGCCTTCATCATGCCAGGAAAATGCAAGCACCCCATGGGGTGATCAACCGCCGGGCTTCCGTCCGAAGGTTGACCATTATCCGTCATCTTGGCTGACACCAAGAAGCCTGGAACAGAAGGACATGCCAATTAGCTATGTTAATCATTATTTGGTACGCGAGGTGTGGCAACGGTTCCTAGGGATTCAACCTTGCATTAACTGGGAGAGTGAGCGAATGTGATGGATGACGACACGTGTAGATCAGTATATGTTAAGAACACAGCTACTACGCTGCAAATAAACAAGCAATGTTAGTTGACTGCCCCATCCTGAGCTCAGCCTCTACATAAAGTTGATTAACAGTTAAGAATTTAAAGAATGAAATGACCCCCTCCCCCTTTTGTTCGCAAATTACTTGAGTGAAAGCTTGTCTGCATTTCAAATTCCTAATTAAATTTCTTTCCTTTTGTTTCGAGGTTTAACGACCACCATGAGCAACTCTATGAGCTGCAAGCTGCCACCCGTCCCTAATTTAGGGTCACTGGCTCCAGGAAAGGGACAGAGCCAGCGCCATCAGGCAAGTACATCCGGACTCGAACCAGGGCCCCATCTCAATCCGAAACCAGCGCCTCAGATCACTCTGACATTAGGGTTGCTTATTTATCTATTAATCGGAATACTAAATTCCTCCCTCGAAAGTTTTTGCCCTTTTTACTGTTTTTTTACGCTTTCCAACCGTAGGTTGAAGAAGCGTACATGCTCCAGCTTTGTCCGTCCGTCCGTCCGCACGATAACTGGCGTAAAAATGGTTCGATTTCGATGAAATTTTAGTATGTGGTAAAGGACCACCTGGGGACGAACCCTATTGAAAATGGGACAAATGGGTTCAAAGGTCACGACGTAAGAGCGGGATCCATTCAATTGCACTTATGCGTCATAAATTGCGTAAATATGGTTCGATTTCAATGAAATTTTACTATGTAATAGGGGACCGCTTGGGGACGAACCCTGTTCAAAATGGGTGAATTGGGGTCAAAGGTCAGGACATATCAGCGGGATGCATTCCATTGCCCTTATGCGTCATAACGTGCGTAAAAATGGTTCGATTTCGATGACATTTCAGTATGTGGTAGGGGACCACCTGGGGACGAACCATGTTGAAAATGGATGAAATGGGGTCAAAGGTCAAGACACAGGATTGCGATCCATTCCATCGCCCTTATCCCATATTATTAAGGTGGACGTCAAGTAATTTTGCTTCCTATACTTCCAATGGAAAAACTTTTGTACATATTTCCGTCACAATTAATGTGTTCCAAGGATGAAAATTTGAACATCGATTAAAATAACTTCATATTATAACTTTAAAATAACCTCATATTATAACATATTATAACATATTATAACTTAATATTTTCTATAACACAACCACAATTCAATTAAAAATCAATAACTTTTCCTTTGGGGGTGTTGAAACCAGAAAAAGGATGGCGCGACCTGTACTTTGATGAGGTCAGTAGGCAAACAAATGTTGGATTGCATAATTATGGTTATGTTTTAGAAAATATTAAGTATTGCAAGTTATGAAATGAAGATATTTTAATCGATGTTCAAATTTTAATCCTTGGGAACGCATTAATTGGGAAGAAAATGTGTACAGACATTTTTCCATTCGAAGTACAGGAAGCAAAATTACTTGACGTTCACCTTAAAGGAGCAATTCTTGTATGTATGTAAATTTCATTTTGAAAACGGCTTTAAGGATTTTGATGAAAGTCGTTAACCTACCGTTTTCTTGTACTTGAAATCGGTTTAGCTTGATCTCGACTTTAGGAAAATTCGTTTAGTGGGTTAAATAACCACCCCGAATTATCACATTTTTAGTGTAGTTAGTGTCATGGCGTCGTCCCATTAGATGTTGGCGCGCGGTCACGCCATCTGTCTCATTACGTCACGCGTTGTGTGTGGGTCCTGTTAAAGTTTTATGACGCCACACTCTTGCGAGCAGATGGTCGCGATTCCCGTCTGCCTCATTACGTCACGCGTTTTGTGCGTATGTTCGTCCGCGCGATAACTCGCGTAAAAATCGTTCTATTTCAATGAAATTTTATTATGTGGTAGGGGAACACCTGGGAAGGAACCCTATTGAAAGTGAACGAAATGGGGTCAAAGGTCAGGACATAGGATCGGGATCCATTCCACTGCTCTTATGCGTCATAACTAACGCAAAAAAGGTTCGATTTCGATTAAATTTTAGTATGTGGAAGGGGACCACCTGGGGACAAACCCTATTGTAAATTGGCGAAATGGGGGTCAAAGGTCAGGACATAGGAGCGGAATCACTTCCATCGCCAATATGCATCATAACTTATACAAAAATGTTTCGATTTGGATGAAATGTTAGTGTGTTGTAGGGACCTGCCTGGGGACGAATCCTATCTAAAAAGGGCGAAATGGGTTCAAAGGTTAGGACACAGAAGCGGGATCTATTCCATAGCCCTTGTGCATCATAACTTACGTAAAATTGCATCGATTGCGACAAAACTTTATCATGTTATTTCTGAGGTATACTGAACCAGTTCTGTTGAATATCATCGAAATGGGATCAAAGGTCAGGGCACAGGAGTGAGATTTATTCCACAGCCATTTTCCTCAAAACTTGAGTAATAACTTGAGTAATGATTTCTAGTATATTGGAAAGCGTATCATATAATCAATGCATTGCATGATTTTACTAACTTGTTTTATTTTCTTTTGATTTTCAGGAACTGATATTTTTTATAGCAATTTGTTTACATTCAAAAACTGTCATCTCAAATTTTTTTCCCTTTGAGCTTAACGACTTCCACAAGCATCAAGCTGAGACCTTGAGGTGTTGCTCTTCTCTAATCAGTGTTTCTGGTTTCAGGAAAAATAATGGAAGCCCAGTGCTGTAAAAAATAAGTACAACACCTACATATATACACATACATCTTTCCTGAGTTTTGGTCTCCAATTCAGCGGAGTAAGACACCAGGAGCCACTCCTCTCCAAATGTATTATAACAACGACTGAGAATTTACAAATGTACCATTTTTTACTCCACATAGTCCCCTTAATTTTCAACATACAGTACTTGGTTCAACGTCGCACGGGTTTCTTTATGACCAGAGAAAAACTTATTCTTGCTATGATTTTCACTTCTTTGCTATGATTCATCACTTCTTTCACTTCTTTATTTGTTTGCAGGTTTAATGACTACCGTGAGCAGCTCAATAGATTATAAGCAGTTGCCCGCTCTTTGGCCAGTGGTTCCAGGGGAAGAAGAGGGCCAGTTCCGTAAGAAAAACATATCATCCATTCCTAACCTGGGATTCAAACTAGGACTGGTCTTGTACGAATAATTAAAGTCAGCGCCTCGTACTGTTCCACCATCAGGGCGGTCTATCTTCACCTCTTGATCCGTGACAAATCGACCTCCTCTTTGTGCGTCTTTCAGTAGACAAAACAGTTGATAGTCCAAAGGGGCAAGAGTAGGTCTATACGGAGGATGCTCTAATATTATACTTCAAGGCTCATTCGCTGGAGGGTTTCAACCAGAATTTGCTTTAGGGCGGTGCCGCAGCACCGAACTCCAAGTTCAGGGGGACCCAAGTTGAACTTTTTTCATCTTTTTTTTGTGTGTGTGTGAAATGTGACAGTATATAAAGAAAAGGAAAAATACCTTGCGAGCATTTTTATTCGGGAAGGTGAGCAATGATGATTTAAGACGACATAACGCCTCGTTGTCACTGGAATAATCCATATCATCACAAGAGGTGTCATTACAATTAAGCGCAAAAAGGAGCATTGTTTTTGGCGTTGATCTTGGGATTAACGCGCGCATCTATTAATTTATTTTAATATACACTCGTTGTCATTAAAATCCGCGCACCAAAAAAAAAAAAAAAAAAACGTGCGATTAACGCGAAACTCGGCGAATAACTACAGGAAGGACAGACATGCAAATGATTAAAGTTTCGTGCGATCCAGCATTCCTGCGCGTTCAAGACCAGCGCTACAGTCGCAATCCTTGAGGCTTATAAGGCGCTGCTACCGCAATCCTTGGGGCTTATAAGGCGCTGCTATCGCAATCCTTGGGGCTTATAAGGCGCTGCTATCGCAATCCTTGGGGCTTATAAGGCGCCGCGAAGGGGACTCCACATCCGTGCCGCAGTGCACGGTAAGAGTCAGGTGAGATCCCTGAGCGATAGACATGCCGAGGAGCCGCCGTAGATGTGCGTACGGGCAACTGTCGGAGTTTGAACGAGGCCGTATCGTCGGGATGAGAGAGGCAGGCTGGCCGGCGCGCCGAATCGGCAGCCACTTGACCCGGTCAGAAAGTACGGTGCATTGGTGTTGGGAGCAATGGACACAGGGAAGGCACCCAGATACGGCGGACTGGCTCTGGACAACCCAGACACACCACCAGCAGAGAGGACTGTGGGATCGTGAGAGCGGCACACACAGATGCAAAGACGTCCTTGTCCAATATCCAGAGATATGTGGCGGCTGTACAAGGGACTCCTGTGTCCGCCAGAACCATTTCCAGACGCCTGGCGGAGGTGAATCTGCACTCCCGACGGCCCTCACGTTTCCTGCTATTAACACTTAACCATCGGCTTCGATTGCAGTGCTGTCAGCAGCGAGCAACGTGGAATGCTACCGACTGGCGATGTATAGTGTTCAGCGATGGAAACCGACGACCACCGTGCCAGAGTGTGGAGAACTAGATATAAGCGTTACAATCCCAACCTCATTGTACAGCGGCACACGTCCCGAACTGCAGGCGTGATGGTCTAGGGAGTCATCGCGTATGACAGCCGGACTTCCCTCGCAGTGATCCGAGGGACGTTGACAGTCCAGCGCTACGTACAGGAGATCCTGCTGCCCCATGTGCTGCCTTTCCAAGCGGGGCAGCCGGGAACGACTTTCTAACAAGATAACGACCGTCCGCACACGGCTCGGGTTTTCCATGACTGTCTACATCATGCTTCGACGCTTCCGTGGAGTGCCAAATCGCCTGATCTCTCGCTCATCGAGTACGTGTGGGACAAGATGGAACACCAGATTTCTCCATGTCCCAGTGTTCGTGATTTAGAGCGTCAGTTGCAAGAAGTGTGGGCCAATCTGTTCCAGGATGACATACGGCTTTTCCTTGACCACATGCCGGACCGTATCACCGCATGTATCTGAGCAAGAGGCGGTCCGACGAAGTGCTAATGCTGACCGAAATGTGTACCGTATCTCCGCGGGAAATCGTCCTGCTGCTGTGATATTGTAATCACTTCTGTCCTTGGTATGTACTGTCTCACTTCTAAAATCTCATTTCAATCCGACGCCACCTTCTTGGTGCGCGAATTTGAAAAACAATGAGTGTATTTATGGATACATGCGTGAGTCATGATAAGATGGGCAATACTGGTTTGTGTCTTGGTAATATCTGTGTGTGCAGATTGCTGTATGTTGATGACCCAGTCTTGCTGGCAGAGAGCAAAAGTGAGTTGCAGAGTATGCTGTCTCGGATGTACGAAGTTTGCATGAAATTCAAACTGAGTATAAATAAGGGGAAAACCAAAGTTATGGTTTTTGAGCGAGGAACTGTTAACACTCAATGTAATATAAGTCTAAATGGCACAGTGATTGACCAGGTGAATGCGTTTGTGTATTTAGGAAGCATGTTTGACAGAGAGAGAACAAATTGGATGATGAAATTGGTAGGCGAGTGAATTCTTCATTGAAAGTCATAACTGCTTTAGGTTTTCACAGGAACGATGGGTTTTCAAGATGTATGAAAGTGTGAAAGTGTAATTGTTCCTACTCGGACGTATGGCAGTGAAACCTGGGTACTACAAAAGAAACATAGGAGTCGTTTTTGTGCTGGAGAAATGCGTTACTAACGGGGGGGGGGGGGGGCAAGACACGTTCTGATCATGTGAGGAATGAAAATGTGTTGCAGTTGTGCAATGTGAAAAAAAATGTTGTTAGCAAGGTGGAGACTAATATTCTTCGGTGGATTGGCCATGCTGAAAGAAGGAGGGATGAGATGTTTGCTAAGAATTTTTTTTTAGCCCAAGTGGCAGGAAAGAAAGGCAGAGGAAGGCCAAGGAAGTCATGGGAGGATTCGATTCAGGAGTGTCTTTATGAGAAAAAAGATTATGAGTGTGAAGTATAGAAGACGTTGTGTACGTCGAGTGATGGATGTCAGTGAAGCCCGCGTTGTGTGTCAAGATCACTGTAAATGGAAAAGTTTGATATGGCAACAGTAAGTAAATAATCACTTAAAATTTTATCTGGTAGTTTATATTTCTTTGTGGAGCGAACCTCTGAATCTAAGAGAACAGCTTTAGTGATATGATATATGTTAATTTATATTGTATACTTTTCATGTGACTGAAAAACCATACAATCACACACACACACACACACACACACACACACACACACAAGACGCTGGTGACAAAATATTTTGGCAAACGGCCCCACGAACACTGAATTGGTTTGAACAACATGGGCAGCAGCACTACGAGGAAGAGCATTGTGGTGTAACACGTGTTTTCCCATTCTGCTTTTTTCCATTCAGCTTTAATTCCCCTCTCGTTTATATTGGGGTCATTAGCGGTCATTAGTGGCTGTAAAGTTAGGAGAGGAGATTTCAGTCAGCAGCAATTCCCAATCGGCTTTATTCCCATATCGCTTTCTATTGCGCCCATAAAACGGGAGGGATTTCACCTGCTAGAAAAGAGAAGTTGTACACACTTTTCAAGAGGAATTCACCTGGTTTCATAGCAGTTAGTGGCGTGCAAACGTGTGGAAGAATTGATCAAGCCCATGCGCATGAGATATTAAACAGAAATCAGCCATTTTCAACAGATTCCTTTCATATGCACCCATCGAATTTTTAAGTAAAAGATCGCCTCCTCGGGGTCCCAAAGAACAAACTAAAATTTCGACGGAATTGAAAGCTTTTGTATGCGTATTATCATGCGTAAGTTTCGAAGAACATAACTGAAGCCAGATGAAACTTTCCGGAAGAAAACGGCCAATTTCCAGGAAAAGCGCGTAATCAAAAAACATATTTTTAGGCACTCCGAGCATTGCTCTTTCTTAGCTTTCAAAATACCCCTCCAAGGATTGCTTTTCTTAGCTTTCACATATACAAAGTGCGTTCAAAAAGTTGTTTCTGGATTGGCAGCAATATGGCGCTACAGCCGTTAGTGCAGAAATATTTCCTCTATGTGCTTTTATATTTGAATCTATAAATCAACGTTTCCCCTCAAGAAACTGATTGGGTAACATTCTATGCTGGAATATACATAATATTTGAATAATCATCATCATCATTGTCAACCATTTACAATCTACTGCTGGATGAAGGTCTCCCCAAGTTTCTTCCACAAAGTTCTGCCTTGAGCCATTCTCTCCATGTCACTCCGGCATGCTTTCGAATTTCATCTGCACATCTTCCACGTGGTCTTCTTCTGGGTTTTTCCTGTCCCTTAGAAACCAGTCTAAAATTTCGGTTGTCCATCGGTGATCCGTTCTTCTGGTAATATGTCCAGCCCATTGCCATTTCAGTGATTTTTCTCTGATCATGATGTTTTCCATATCCACGATTTCCTCTTCTTATATTTCCTGGTATTTTCCTTATCCACGATTATCCTTCTTATATTTCCTGGTATTTTCCATATCCACGATTTCCTCTTCTTATATTTCCTGGTTTCACCAAGTATGCATCTCTCCATGCCCCTTTCAGTTGTCTGCAGTCTTTGTATGTCTTTTTTATTTGAGGTCTATGTCTCTGCTCCGTACGTAAGCACTGGAAGGATGCATTGATTCAACACTTTTCTTTTAAGACATGTGGCATATTGCTCTTAAAAATTGTACTGCGTGTACAGCTGCAAAGTAATTCTCCGGAGAGGTTAGTCACAGCCAGAGCAGTGTAGGTACGCGGTCATAAGTGTAAGTGAAGAGAGAACGAAGGCAACGGAAATGGTTGTAATTACGGAACAGCGGATTTTTATTGTGGAACAGTATTTCAGAAATAACTCTTACAAGGTTTTAAATGAGTTCTTTACAGAAAAATTTCCACATTGGGCAGCACCGGCGAAATCAATGGTACAGACGTTAGTGAGGAAATTTTATGAAACCGGCACGGTGTGCAACAGGAAAAGAAACAAACCCAAGACAATTCGTACTGAAGACAATGTCTAGGATGTGTGCACAATGAGTTACAAACCCTCGGAAGTCGATTCGCAGATTATCGTCTGCAACGGGAATATCTGCCACGTCATGCCGACGCATACTTAAGATGGATTTGCATTTTCGGCTGTACAAAGTTATGGTTCAAGAACTTAAAACTCCTGATTATGCAAAACGGGTGCAATATTGTATGTGGTTTCAGGAGACCATTATCAGCGGTAAAATGGACCCAACACATTATTACATGACAGATGAAGCATGGTTTCATCTGTCCGGGAATGTCAATGCGCAAAACAGCAGGATTTGAATCGACACGAATCCCAGACGGACAATGGAGACTCCTCTGTAAGACCAAAAGGTATAGGCGTTTGGTGTGCTGTGTCTGCGAAGAGGATAGTCGGCCCATTCTTTTTCACTGACACCATCAACTCGGAGCGCTATGTTCAGCAACTGTTCAACCCATTTGTTGCCGCACTTACAGAAGAAGAGCGAACATATGCTTTCTTTCAGCAAGATGGTGCAACGGCGCATACTGCACGGAACAGTCTACGTGCTGTGCATGAAGTGTTTGGGGAGGACAGAACTGTATCGAAGGGACTATGGCCACAAAGATCACTCGATCTCTCCACGTGTGACTTTTATCTGTAGGGAGCATTGAAAGGGAAAATGTATGCAACTAATCCGCACACCCTTGATGAATTAAAAGTGAACATTACGGATGCCATAGTCCACATTACTGCCAATGAGTAGTGGCGTTTTACGAACAGCATGTTCCGTCGTATGCAACTGTGTCTTGATGTCAGTGGACAGCACTTTCAGCAATTGTGTAAACGCAGGTAAATTACTAATGTTTTCTGTCATTTCAACTATTCTTTACCATGTATAGTAACATTGCCTGACTGTTGTCATTCATTATACTCGGGCCTCTTTTTATATGGCACATCCTGTATGATGTCTTCCTATCAGTCTGTTAACCCCTTAAGACAAAAGCTGTGATACCTATCAAAAGTAAATTTTATATTTAGGAGTTTTGCGAAATAATACTACAAAGCAGTAAATTTCACTTTTCTTAAAGATAATTGAAAGGCATTGTCAGTTTGAAAAGATATCAAGTTCCAAAGCCTTCTGTTGCTTCAAAAAATAACGCTGAAAAAAAATACTTAATTGGTGCTAAGTCCTGCTTTAGAAAAAATAAAAGTACTACGAACTTACGAAAAAAAAAATTGTAAGCTCCAACAGAATGTAAAATGACTAATTCATCCGTATTAATGACAAAAAACATTTTATCATCGCGCAATTAAAGTTCTACCTTGAACGTGACTGTGATTTCTGAGTCTCTCTGGCTCTGCGGTAAGACGCGCAGCTTCTGTTGAGCCAACCCAAACAACTTCGGATTGAATCCCACCAGGAAAAGGATTCTCTGATGCAAGAGCTGAAAAATTCTAAGTCTTCGATTTTACTCGGAAAACCCCTAATTGGACTTTTCTGAAATAAACAAAATCACGAACTACAGAAAATCTGTCAAAATACAAAAGCTAAAAAAAAAACGGGAACTTTTGAAAACAAAAATTTCATTAAAAGACAGACACCTACCAACGACTTAACATGCTGTACGTTAATTTCTGGAATATTCCGTGAATTCACACCACTTATTTTTTACATTGTTCGTAAGAAATGGATAAATGAAATTTAACAACTTGTTGCGACAATAAGGAAATTTTTTGTTGTGTTTTGAGCTTTGCGCCTTTTGGCCACTTGTTTCTCATTAGCCACGAAACCCCAGCGGTCATTCAATCGGCCATCAAGAAGGAAAAAATACCTTCATGACAAATTTCTGGAAAAAATCTTCGGGAGATCCTTATCGTGCAGTGAATGGCAACTGAAGGGGATGACATTGCGGCCACACTCCTCGGACAACAACAATGAATGACATCACGAGATCATGTGACCACTCTCGTGAAGACGATAAGTAAACAAACCAGATCAGAGAGCGCTTTAGGTTTTCTATCGTGTTGGACGTTCTGTAAGTCGGCGGCATAAAATGTATATCCGACATTAATTTCTAGTTAATTGTCGTTATGGAAGATCTTACTAGGGTATATAATGTGTATATATAAAGCACCCTATCTTCTGATTCAAGGCTTCTTGAATTGGAAGAGGAACTACAAAGGATCAAGTGGGACATCGTGGGGCTAAGTGAGGTAAGGAGAAAAGGAGAAGATCTCATCGAACTGAAAAGTGGACATCTCTTCTACTATCGTGGGACAGATACTGGCAGAACTAGTGGTGTTGGATTTATAATAAACAAGAAACTGAAGGATAAAGTTGTAGAAGTTGAAAGTTCCTCTGACAGAGCTGCACGGCTTGTTATCCAACTCTCGAAAAGATACCAGGCTCAGATTATTCAAACTTATGCACCCACCACAAGTCATCCTGAAGAAGAAATTGAAGAATTTTATGAGGAAATTTGTCATCTAAATAATAAAGGTAAGCAGCACTTGAAAATAATTATGGGAGATTTCAATGCAAAAATAGGGCAACGGCAACAGAATGAAACTTCAGTAGGTAAATTCGGTCACGGCAACAGAAACCAGCGTGGAAATACTCTCGTTGAGTTTGCAGAGGCAGAAGGGTTTTTCATCACGAACTCCTTCTTCAAGAAAAAAGCCACACAGGAAATGGACATGGAGACATCCAAATGGGACGACAAGTGAAATTGATTTTATTATGTGTAACAAAAAATTCGTCATAGAAGACTGCAGTGTGCTAAACAAGTTCAACACTGGTAGTGACCATAGATTGGTGAGATGTAAGATGCACCTCAACACTAAACTTGAACGTGGCAAGCTCATAAGACAAACAAAATCTATTGACATAACCAACCTCAAAAAACACCATAACACCTTCAAGTTGGAACTGAAGAACAGGTTCTCTGCTTTAGAAGGCCTAACATCGGAAGAAGTGGACATCTCTGAAGTTAACAGAAAAGTAACCAAAGCTCTTATGGAAACAGCAACAAAATTAGCTGGGTCTAAGAACAAGTTGCATGTAAATAAATTATCAGGAAAAACGAAAATGTTGATGCAAAAAAGAAGAGAGATGAGGACAACTAAAGAAGATGTGACTTCCAAAGTGGAATATATAGAGCTATGCAAGACAGTACGAAAACGTATCACTGAAGACGTAAGAAAATTCAACTGTGAACTAGTGAGGAAAGCAATTGAAAACAACCAAAGCCTAAAGATAGCAAAGGGACATCTCAGTAAGGGAAGAAAACAGATTATGGCACTGAGAAAAGAAGATGGTTCTGTAACAAGAAATAGAGGCGAAATTTTGACAAGAGTGAAAGATTTCTACTCCAAATTATATGAAAGGGATGATACATGCACTCCAGACATCATGAAAGATACCAGTACTAGAGTTCCTCCAGTCCTTCCAGCAGAAGTTGCACATGCAATCAAGAACATGAAGCGAGGAAAAGCTCCAGGAGAAGATGGAATTACTGTAGACATCATACAAGAAGCAAGTGGAGAAATCGAAACAGTACTCGCCCAAATTTTCACTCGATGCCTTAATGAAGGGAAGATTCCTGAGGATTGGAACACCGCTACAATGATCCTGCTACATAAGAAAGGTGACATTGAGGATCTCGGAAACTACAGACCTATCAGCCTCCTATCAGTAGTTTATAAAATCTTCACTAAAGTTCTTTCACACCGCTTGAAAGTAACACTGGACATGGCTCAACCGAGAGAACAAGCTGGATTCAGGAGTGGCTACAGCACAATAGATCATATCCATGTGCTGAGAGAACTAATTGGAAGAGCGAGGGAATATGAACTTCCATTGTGCATGGCTTTTATCGATTATGAAAAAGCCTTTGATTCGGTGAAACCATCAGCAGTTACAATGGCTCTGAAAACCTGCGGTATTGAAGATGCATACATTAATATTATTAATAACATCTATGAAAATGCAAGTGCAAAGATTAAGCTGTTTGAAAATACAACACACATAAAAATTGGAAAGGGAGTGAGACAAGGTGACACCATATCTCCGAAGCTCTTTAATGCCACATTGGAGGGTGTTTTTCAGTCACTGAGCTGGGAAAACAAGGGGATAAAGATTAATGGAGATTATCTAACCCACCTTCGTTTTGCTGATGACGTAGTCATTTTTGCAACTAGCCCATCAGAGCTGCAGAGTATGATCCAGGAACTTGCTGACAAGAGTAAAGAAGTGGGATTAAAAATGAACTTTCAGAAGACAAAAGTGATGTTCAATGCTTTTACAAGAAATGAAGATTTATCGATTGATGGAGAAAAGCTGGAGATAACAGACACGTACGTTTATCTTGGACAGCAGATATCAAGTGAGGGTCACATTGATGAAGAAATTAATCGGCGTACAAAACTTGCCTGGAGAGCTTTTGGAAGAAACAGCATAATTTTCAAGAGCAATATGCCATTATGTCTTAAAAGAAAAGTGTTTGATCAATGCATCCTTCCAGTGCTTACGTATGGTGCAGAGACGTGGACCTTAACTAAAAGAGACATACAAAGGCTGCAGACAACTCAAAGCAGCATGGAGAGGTGCATACTTGGTGTAACCAGGAGAGATAAGAAGAGGAACTCGTGGATCCGAAAAATGACAAGAGTGGAAGACATCATGATCAGAGTTAAATCCCTGAAATGGCAATGGGCTGGACATACTGCCAGAAGGACAGATCATCGATGGACAGCCGAAATTTTAGATTGGATTCCAAGGGACAGGAAAAGACCCAGAAGAAGACCACATGGGAGATGGGTGGATGAAATTCGAAAGTATGCAGGGGTGACATGGAGGAGACTGGCACAAGACAGACCGTTGTGGAGGAAACTTGGGGAGACCTTCGTCCAGCAGTGGATTGATAATGGTTGACAATGATGATGATGATGATATAAAGCATATTAGTTATATTCATGGAAGCCGTTCTGGAGAATATATTTCCTTCATCGTCTACTGTAATTCTCACATCGTCTACTTGTAAGGTAAATATGCGGCACAAATATCTTATTTTACGCGTCGATGATTAACAGCAATAATGCAAGTTAAGGGTTATTTTAGCAGACTTTCATCCTGCCAACCACGGCCCACAACATCATGTTTTTCAGTCCCTCGCCTTTCATGTCTTCCATATTGTACGCTGTGCTCCAACATTCAATGCAAAAAATTAATATTATTACTTTCCACTGTAAATTCTCTACGTTTATTCCTATTTTTACTGTATACACAAGCACCCGATTTTCAACAAAAAAACAAAACAAAAACAACAACTAGCAATTAGAATGAGTCTTACCACGAAAATCTTTGTAGAACCTTCCAAGGAGAGAAATGTAGTCAGATTTCCGGGGAAGGGGAAGTTCCCCCTCTTGCCTCCGTATGGGCGGCCATGGTTTTTGAACTTGGAAATCCGATTGTGTACACTACTACTCTGTGGGAAAACACTCTTCCCGTACTGTGCTGAAACCTTTCGATGAATTTCACTAGTACAACGTCAGCTCACAAATATCGAATCACTGTTTATTGTTTTTCCTTGATGCATACAGTAGGGGGGCTATGTTAAGTGCAGAATAATAACACAAGAACAGATGGATTAAGGTCAAACCTCCACCACAGTGACAACACTTGTACGCAAGCGCGCAGTATTCAGTGTAGGCATCCGTCGAAAAAGTTAGAATTGTTTTGGGGATAATTATCGACTCCCGCTCGTGCAATTGAATGCGTCACAACAAATGTCAAGACAGTCAATACACTAAATCTTGGTGTTCACTGACTACGGTATTGAAAAATATTTTGAATACTGTAGTTTAAGTGATTAACTAAGTAACTAAGGTTCTTAATTAACGTTCCCCGTCGTAGATAACTTCGCTGAAAATATATTCCATATATAAATAAATTGGCGAGCAGTAGGTAGTAAAATTCAGAGCGTGATGAGTTAACGGAAGGATTTATCGGGCTTTCAGAAAGGACAGGTTGTGGGAGTTCGGATATCAGGTGCCACGATTTCCCAAACGGCTGAACTGGTGGGTTGTTCGCGAACCGCCGTATTTAAAAAGTGTATCAGGACTGGCGTGAAAATGGTCAAACAACGACCCGGGGACAAAATTGCACAGAACAGTAAACGACCGTTCCATAAAAACTGAGAGTAAAATCACACAAAATGAAGAAATATAGGTAGAGCAAAATATATGTTATTCTTTCTCAATGTATCTTCCCTCCGGTGATGTGCAACGGTCCCATCGCTTAGCCCACTTTTCAAAGCATGTAAAGAAGGCATTTTGTGGAAGCTGCTTTAGCGATACCTGTGCAGCGTGAACAACGTCAGCGTCTGTGTTGAATGTTGCGCCACGGAACTTCTCCTTCATTATTGGAAACAACCAGAAATCGCATGGGGTGAGGTCAGTACTGTAGGCAGACTGTAGCATGATTTCAATACTGCATTTCGTAAGAAACTGTTGAACACAAGCAGCCACATGAGGGCTAGCGTTATCATGGTGTAGGGTCCACTTGCCCACCAGTCCCGGTCACTTTATCCATATGTGTCGTTGCAGACGCTTCAAGGCTAAAATATAATGCTCAGCATTGACAGTAATTTGTGGAGGAACGGCATGCTGGAAGACTACACCTTTATGATCAAAGAAAATTATCATCCTCACCTTCCCACTGATTTGGTTTGGCGGACTTTTTTCGGAGGAGACGAGCCTGTGTGTTTCCAGACACTCGCTGCGCACTTCGTGATGGGGTCAAAATAATGGACCCATGTTTCATCGGCAGTTATTACTGGGTTTAGAAAGTTTGGAACCTTTGTAATCATTTGTTTCCACTCATGACACACCTGAACTCTGGCCAACAATTGTTCTCTCGTCAGGTGATGAGGTATACCCACCTGGAACACACACGATGCAGCAGTAATTTGTCGCGTAGAATGCAAAATGCCGACGTTTTTGAAATATTAGTTGACTCCGCTATGTCTTCACATGTTATTCGTCAATCTTCTTCCAGGATTGCCGTAACAACACTTTCAGGTTTCTAAGAGCGAGTTCCGCCAACAAACGCCCTATTTTGAAATCATGGCGACATCTAAAAATCGTTGACTCACCCAAACATTTATCTTTGTGTCCTTTTTTCATTAAATCAAATGCTTCTGGAGCCGTTTTACCCAAAGGATAGCAAAATTTTAGCGCACAATACATTTCACTTCTTAACTCTGAATCACTCACCTCCGTGGCTGTATGGCGAAATGCAGACGTACGTTAAACAACTGCGCAATAACAAAACCAGAATCGTCTGTCACGGCTAATAACTGCTGCCATAGATACTTCCTCAATTCAGTTAGTCGTCTGCCTGGTTATTTTCCCCTTTTGCACTGCTGCCAATTCAAAAAAATACTCTCAGTTTTTATGGAATGTCCTTTGTATATGTACAGTATATATATATATACACTATATTGACAAAAGTCACCGGGCATTCCTTCAAAAGCAAATGAACGGATCCTCTGTGTTGTTAAGATGCGCGGTACAGCTGCAAACGGTATAAAAATAAGCTTGCAGCCGACCGCGATCATATCGCACTGTGAGGTTGAGTGACAATATCGCGACGGGAGAGAACGGACTTTGAGAAAGGAAAGATTGTTGAGTCTTATATTAGTGGGTTGTCCATAAGAGAAACAGAGAGGCGTTTAAACATACCCAAGTCAACTGTTTTGGATGTACTGAATAAGTGGAATACACATGTCGAGCCTGAAGCAGCAAAACGTACCAGCAGACTAAAGAAAATCAGTGATACAAGACATCGAAGCCTCAGGAGAGTCATTACAGCTAATCGACGGAGTACTGCACAAGTCCTCAGTCTACAGGTGAGTAAAAATGCTGAAACCTCAGTATGTACACGTACCATTCGCAGATAACTTCATTCCATTGGTTACCGTGGTTGTGCGGCTGCTCATAAGCCTTTCATCTCCACTCAGAATGCTACTCGTCTTTTAGCTTGGTATAAAGAACATTTATCGTTTACTGCAGATCAATGGAAACGGGTCCTATGGACTGATGAATCCAGATACACGATCCATCAGTCTGATGGCCGTGTGTGGGTATGGCGGTAGCCAGGGGAACGCTATTTACCACAGTGTACTGTTCCTTCAGTCAAGTTTGGAGCTGGCAGTGTACTCGTGTGAGGGTGTTTTTCGTGGTATGGTCCCGGCGCATTGGTTATCGTGGATAAACCTGTTAACCAGCACGTCTACCTCGATAGTCTGGACAATTATGCTTTACCAACTCTGTGGCAATACTATGGAACCGAGCCTTGTTGGTACCAGTAGGATAATGCGCCGAGCCATAAAGCAAGTACTGTTACGGCGTGGTTTGACGATAATTCCGTATCGTGTGTGGACTGGCCTGCACAGAGCCCTGATTTTAATCCCACAGAGCACCTATGAGATGAATTAGAGCGCCGCATAAGAAGTTTGGAACCAAGGCCTACTACTAAGCTACAGTTAGCGGCAGTATTATGTACTGAATGCAAGCGCATACCTATCGCTGTGTTCCAAAACCTTGTCGTAAGCTTGTCACGAAGGGTCAGTGCATTAATTAAGGGCAAAGTGGACCGACACCGTACTAACGTATGTCAATAAATGCTGTGTCGTGTTTCTCCTCAAGGTGTCCGGTGATTTTTGTCAATATAGTGTATATTGCTGGAATGGCGACGGTGACTTCCATGATGACAATGAGCCGAGTCACAGGTCCAATGTTGTGCAGGAATAGTTAGAAGAACACAGTTCTGACTTCCAGCATATCGATTGGCCTTCGAACTCCCCGCTATTAATTCCATAGAGCACTTGTGAGACACTATATAACCGCATTTCAAGCATCTGGATATATCCATCACCTTCATACCTGCATTGAAGGTCCCATTACAGGCAGCTTGGTTGGTCATACTTCCCAACTGCTTCCGGCATCTTATTGAATCTATACCACGTCGAATAGCTGCTGTACTGAGGACGAAAGAAGGACCTACGAAGCATTAGGTAGGTGGTCATAATTCGGTGATCACTCAGTGTATATATAATATATACATACTTACATTCAATCTCATAATTTTATTTTGCTGTGACCCACTGTTAGTGTTGTTAAATTGTAAAAGCTATTCGGGAAAGTAATGTGTCGTTCAGTAAGAAAATCTTTAACCAAGAATTATCTGAATTTACATAAGAAAATAGAAACTCAAAAGATAAGTAGAAGCATACTTCATGTGTCATTGTATATCGAATACCAGTCTGTCTTTCTGTTACAATAGAAACTCAGGCTAAATTCCTTTAGCACTGAAGCATTTTGCTGCGTCTCTAGAAAGAATAGAAACGCATTATAAATTGCGGTTGAAAGTGACATCAGATAACTTTGAAACTGCATCTGGCTTCATAAAAATCACCCTATTCTCTCTTCAGATGTTTAAAAAAAAAAAAAAAAACACGAACATTAACATTAGGTATCATATGTATATAAACTAGATGATTAAATTAAATTGTAGAATAATTTAAATTTAGATCGCTGTTCAGCATAATCTTGCAAGTGAAATGATGAAATGAAATTAGATATGTGATTTTCGAAAAGAAAAAGGAGTTTCCCAGGCGTTAAAACTCATATAAAAAGTGTGGATATTTTTAACAACAGTACTAATTGCAAATTAAAATCCCTTTTTGAGAAAAAATATGGTATTTCAATTTTAATACAATGTGAATGAAAAATACCGTTGTCATTTCAATTTTTCTCTTCGAATAGTTTTTAAAAGAATTTTATGTCAACACAAAACTTAGTTAGACTCTGATAACCGAATCAAAAGAAAGAGATACACACTCACGGACAATGAAATTTGCGCACCTAGAAGAAAACATGCTCCAACCACGAAACTTTGCTAATAGCTAGAGTGTGCGCTGGTATGCAAATGATCAACGTTTGGTGCAGGAGCGATGACCGCACACCCTGTGGTGGCGCTGCAAGCACGAATCGGCAGTTTTTTAAACAGGCGTGTAGTCGATGCCCCACGAAAGCGAAAAGCACCGACTGACGCAAGCAAGAGTACAGAGTGACAAGAATGACGGGTAGCCGCCACAGAGGACGATTCACGCAACTTACGGACTTTGAGAAAGGCCTGATCATCGAGCTAAAAACCGCAGGGTGGTCGTTGCGCCGTATAACCCACCACGTGGATCGTTCTGACCATACCGTCCGACTGTGTTGGGAGCAGTGGACACGTGACGGCACTGCCACACGGCGGAGCTGCTCCGGACGAACCAGCAGGACCACCGACAGAGAGGATCGACGGATCGTGAGCCAGGCAGGAACGGATCCCACGGGGACCCGGTCCACTATACAGGCAGATGTAGCGGCTCTTGTGTGCCACGAACCATTTCCTGACGTCCCGCGGAAGCGAATCTGTGAACCCAGCGCCTCTTACGTGTGTTGCCATTAACACCAGAACATTGCTGATATTAAATATATTAGTAGATAGTTGTAAACGCATGGTAACGATTTCTCAATGTGCTCAAAGCAATATTTATAGGAAGCAAGTAGTGGTGTGAAATTATATTTTCAAACAAAATATACACACACACATATATATATATATATATATATACACTATCTACCAACAAGTACTTGGACACCCCTGCAATCGACGATATCTGCGGTCCTGATACACGTCACGGCCGCCGCCGTTAAATATCGTGTGGGAAACAACAACGCAACCAGTCGCATGCAAGATGCCACGCAGTTCGGAGCTCTCTGATTTCAAGAAAGGTGTAATCGTCGGGTATCACAGAAATGACCGATCCATACGTGACATATCCAGCGAGATGAAGTACCCAAATTCGACAGTGGCCTACGTGATTGGCCAGTGGAAGATGAGAGGTGACTATCGGAATGTGCCCCGACCCGGCAGACCTACAAAACTGGGAGTTAGAGACCGACGGCTGCTGGCCAGAGAAATTCCGAAGAAACGCACCAAATCGATGGGCCATATCCGCGAGGAGTTTCAACAGGCAACCGGGAGTGTTCTTTCGATGAATACCATCCGTAAGGAATCCCATCTGTTCGGTTATCATGGACGTGCTGCCGCCCACAAGCCTTTGATCAATAAGTCCAATAGCGCTGCTCGGCTAACGTGGTGCAAAGAACGTCGACAGTGGACCGTTGAACAGTGGAAACAGGTTCTCTGGAGCGACGAATCAAGGTTGTTCCTCTACCGTTCGGATGGCAGGGTCTGGGTTTGGCGTCTACTAACACGTAATGTATATATATATATATATATATGCAAAAAAAAAAAATGGACATGGAGACATCCAAATGGGACGACAAGTGAAATCGATTTTACTATGTGTAACAAAAATTCGTCATCGAAGACTGCAGTGTGCTAAACAAGTTCAACACAGGTAGTGACCATAGATTGGTGAGATGTAAGATGCACCTCAACACTAAACTCGAACGTCGCAAGCTCATAAGACAAACAAAATGTATTGACATAACCAACTTTAAAAAACACCATAATACCTTCAAATTGGAACTGAAGAGCAGATTCTCTGCTTTAGAAGGCCTAACATTGGAAGAACTGGATATTTCTGAAGTTAACACAAAAGTAACCAAAGCTCTTATGGAAACAGCAACAAAATTAGCTGGGTCTAAGAACAAGTTGCATGTGAACAAATTACCAGGAAAAACGAAAATGTTGATGCAAAAAAAGAAGAGAGATGAGGACAACTAAAGAAGATGTGACTTCCACAGTGGAATATATAGAGCTATGCAAGACAGTACGAAAAAGTATCACTGAAGAAGGAAATTCAACTGTGAACTGGTGAGGAAAGCAATTGAAAACAACCAAAGCCTAAAGATAGCAAAGGGACATCTCAGTAAGGGAAGAAAACGGATTATAGCACTGAGAAAAGAAGATGGTTCTGTAACAAGAAATAGAGGCGAAATTTTGACCATAGTGAAAGATTTCTACTCCAAATTATATGAAAGGGATGTTACATGTACTCCAGACATCATGAAAGGTTCCAGAGTTATTCCAGTCCTCCCAGCAGAAGTTGCACATGCAATCAAGAACATGAAGCGGGGGAAAGCTCCAGGAGAAGGAATTACTGGAGACATCATACAAGAAGCAAGTGGAGAAATCGAAACAGTATTCGCCCAAATTTTCACTCAATGCCTTAATGAAGGGAAGATTCCTGAGGATTGGAACAACGCTACAATGATCATGCTACATAAAAAAGGTGACATTGAGGATCTCAGGAACTACAGACCTTTCAACCTCCTATCAGTGGTTTATAAAATCTTCACTAAAGTTCTTTCACACCGTTTGAAGGTAACACTGGACATGGCTCAACCGAGAGAACAAGCTGGATTCAGGAGTGGCTACAACACAATCATATCCACGTACTGAGAGAACTAATTGAGAAAGCGAGGGAATATGAACTTCCATTGTGCATGGCTTTTATCGATTATGAAAAAGCCTTTGATTCGGTGAAACCATCAACAGTTACAATGGCTCTGAAATCCTGTGGTATTGAAGATGCATACATTAATATTATTAATAACATCTATGAAAATGCAAGTGCAAAGATTCGGCTGTTTGAGAATAAAGCACACATAAAAGTAGGAAAGGGAGTGAGACAAGGTGACACCATATATCCGAAGCTCTTTCATGCTACAATGGAGGGTGTTTTTCAGTCGCTGAGCTGGGAAAACAAGGGGATAAAGAGTAATGGAAATTATCTAACTTACCTTCGTTTTGCTGATGACGTAGTCGTTTTTGCAACTACCACATCAGAGCTGCAGAGTATGATCCAGGAACTTGCTGACAAGAGTAAAGAAGTGGGATTAAAAATGAACTTTCAGAAGACAAAAGTGATGTTCAATGCTTTTACAAGAAATGAAGATTTATCGATTGATGGAGAAAAGCTGGAGATAACAGACACGTACGTTTATCTTGGACAGCAGATATCAAGTGAGGGTCACATTGATGAAGAAATTAATCGGCGTACAAAACTTGCCTGGAGAGCTTTTGGAAGAAACATCATAATTTTCAAGAGCAATACGCCATTATGTCTTAAAAGAAAAGTGTTCGATCAATGCATCCTTCCAGTGCTTACGTATGGTGCAGAGACGTGGACCTTAACTAAAAGAGACATACAAAGGCTGCAGACAACTCAAAGTAGCATGGAGAGGTGCATGCTTGGTGTAACCAGGAGAGGTAAGAAGAGGAACTTGTGGATCCGAAAAATGACGAGAGTGGAAGACATCTTGATCAGAGTTAAATCCCCGAAATGGCAATGGGCTGTACATACTGCCAGAAGGACAGACCATCGATGGACAGCTGAAATTTTAGGTTGGATTCCAAGGGACAGGAAAAGACCCAGAAGAAGATCACATGGGAGATGGGTGGATGAAATTCGAAAGCATGCAGGAGTGACATGCAGGAGACTGGCACAAGACAGACCGTTGTGGAGGAAACTTGTGGAGACCTTCGTCCGGCAGTGGATTGATAATGGTTGACAATGATGATGATGATGATATTTATATTTTGGGATGGCAGGTCACGTGATGCGCAACATCATAGCCTCTCCTTAACAAATGTCAACCCCGCCTTCTCGTGGTGTATCCTATTCCCAATGAAGGTGCTCTGACGACCGCCTATAGCGGTATAACTATACCATCGGGATTAGAGGAAATGCTATCCCACACTCACCAACCCGCTTGACCAGCGTGGTGAGTTATTGCCAAACCCCTCCAAAATGACTGCACAACTTAAATCTTGGCCCTCAGTCTCCAGCAGCTGGAATGTACCTGGCCAAGGCAGCCAGAGTGCCATGAAGGCAGAGGGAGCTAAGAATCGCCAGAGGACCGGACTAGACTGCCATTTGATACTGACCTTGGCTACGTATAATGGACGCTCCCTATCTTCTGATTCAAGGCTTCTTGAAGTGCAAGAGGAATTACAAAGGATCAAGTGGGACATCGTCGGGCTAATTGAGGTAAAGAGAAAAGGAGAAGATCTCACTGAACTCAAAAGTGGACATCTCTTCTTCTATCGTGGGACAGATACTGGCAGAACTAGTGGTGTTGGTTTTAATAATAAACAAGAAACTAAAGGATAAAGTTGTAGAAGTTGAAAGTTCCTCTGACAGGGCTGCATGACTCGTTATCCAACTCTCAAGAAGATACCAGGCTCAGATTATTCAAACTTATGCACCCACCACAAGTCATCCTGAAGAAGAAATTGAAGAATTTTATAAGGAAATTCGTCATCTAAGTAATAAAAGCAAGCCGCACTTGAAGACAATTATGGGAGATTTCAATGCAAAAATAGGGCAACAGCAGCGGAATGAAGCTTCAGTAGGTAAATTCGGTCACGGCAACAGAAACCTGTGTGGAAATACTCTCGTTGAGTTTGCAGAGGCAGAAGGATTTTTCATCATGAACTCCTTTTTCAAGAAAAAGCCACACAGGAAATGCACATGGAGACATCCAAATGGGACGACAAGTGAAATTGAGTTAATTATGTGTAACAAAAAATTCATCATCGAAGACTGCAGTGTGCTAAACAAGTTCAACACAGGTAGTGACCATAGACTGGTGAGATGTAAGATGCACCTCAACACTAAACTCGAACGTGGCAAGATCATAAGACAAACAAAATGTATTGACATAACCACCTTTAAAAAACACCATAATACCTTCAAATTGGAACTGAAGAACAGATTCTCTGCTTTAGAAGGCCTAACATTGGAAAAAGTGGATATTTCTGAAGTTAACACAAAAGTAACCAAAGCTCTTATGGAAACAGCAAGAAAATTAGCTGGGTCTAAGAACAAGTTGCATGTGAACAAATTTCAGGGAAAACCAAAATGTTTATGCAAAAAAGAAGAGAGATGAGGACAACTAAAGAAGATGTGATATCTAAAGTGGAATATATAGAGCTATGCAAGACGGTACGAAAAAGTATAACTGAAGACGTAAGGAAATTCAACTGTGAACTAGTGAGGGAAGTAATTGAAAACAGCCAAAGCCTAAAGATAGCAAAAGGACATCTCAGTAAGGGAAGAAAACAAATTATGGCACTGAGAAAAGAAGATGGTCCTGTAACAAGAAATAGAGTCGAAATTTTGACGAGTGAAATATTTCTACTCCAAATTATATGAAAGGGATGATACATGTACTCCAGACATCACGAAAGGTACCAGTACCAGAGTTCTTCCGGTCCTCCCAGCAGAAGTTGCACATGCAATCAAGAACATGAAACGGGGAAAAGCTCCAGGAGAAGATGGAATTACTGTAGACATCATACAAGAAGCAAGTGGAGAATATGAAACAGTACTCGCCCAAGTTTTCACTCGATGCCTTAATGAAGGGAAGATTCCTGAGGATTGGAACAATGCTACAATGATCCTGCTGCATAAAAAAGGTGACATTGAGGATCTCAGGAACTACATACCTATCAGCCTCCTATCAGTGGTTTGTAAAATCTTCACTAAAGTTCTTTCACACTGTTTGAAGGTAACACTGGACATTACTCAACCAAGAGGACAAGCTGGATTCAGGAGTGGCTACAGCACTATAGATCATATGCACGTACTGAGAGAATTAATTGAAAGAGCGAGGGAATATGAACTTCCATTGTGCATGGCTTTTATCGATTATGAAAAAGCCTTTGATTCGGTGAAACCATCAGCAGTTACAATGGCTTTGAAATCCTGCGGTACTGAAGATGCATATATTAATATTATTAATAACATCTATGAAAATGCAAGTGCAAAGCTTCGGGTGTTTGAAAATACAACACACATAAAAATTGGAGAGGGAGTGAGACACCTCACTGAACTGGGAAAACAAAGTGATGAAGATTAATGTAGATTATCTAACTCACCTTTGTTTTGCTGATGACGTAGTCATTTTTGCAACTGCCCCATCAGAGCTGCAGAGTATGATCCAGGAACTTGCTGACAAAAGTAAAGAAGTGAAATTAAAAATGAACTTTTAGAAGACAAAAGTGATGTACAATGCTTTTACAAGAAATGAAGATTTAGCGATTGATGGAGAAATGCTGGAAATAACAAATACGTGCGTTTATTTTGGAGAGCAGATATCAAGTGAGGGTCACACTGATGAAGAAATTAATCGGCGTATAAAACTTTCCTGGTAAGCTTTTGGAAGAAACAGCATGATTTTCAAGAGCAATATGCCATTATGTCTTAAAGGAAAAGTGTTTGAATAATGCATCCTTCCAGTGCTTACTTATGGCGCAGAGACGTGGACCTTAACTAAAAGAGACATACAAAGGCTGCAGACAACTCAAAGTAGCATGGGTAAGTGCATGCTTGGTGTAACCAGGAGAGATAAGAAGAGGAACTCGTGGATCCGAAAAATGACAAGAGTGGAAGATATCATGGTCAGAGTTAAATCCCTGAAATGGCAACAGGCTGGACGTACTGCCAGAAGGACAGACCATCGATGGACACACGAAATTTTAGATTGGATTCCAAGGGACAGGAAAAGACCCAGAAAAAGACCACGTGGGAGATGGGTGGATGAAATTCGAAAGTATGTGGGAGTGACATGGAGGAGCCAGGCACAAGACAGACCATTGTGGAGGAAACTTGGGGAGACCTTCGTCTAGTAGTGGATTGATAATGGTTGACAATGATGATGATGATGGTGATGATGATTTACATTTCATATTTATAAATGATGTAGACATTTTAAAACAAGCCTGGAGAGGTGCATCCTGGTTACACCAAGCATGCACCTCTCCATGCTTGTTTGAGTTGTCTGCAGCCTTTGTATGTCTCTTTTAGCTAAGGTCCACGTCTCTGCACCATACGTAAGCACTGGAAGGATGCATTGATCAAACACTTTTCTTTTAAGACATAATGGCATATTGCTCTTGAAAATTATGCTGTTTCTTCCAAAAGGTCTCCAGGCAAGTTTTGTACGCCGATTAATTTCTTCACCAATGTGACCCTCACTTGATATCTGCTGTCCAAGATAAACGTACGTGTCTGTTATCTCCAGCTTTTCTCCATCAATCGATAAATCTTCATTTCTTGTAAAAGCATTGTATATCACTTTTGTCTTCTGAAAGTTCATTTTTAATCCCACTTCTTTACTCTTGTCAGCAAGTTCCTGGATCATACTCTGTAGCTCTGATGGGGTAGTTGCAAAAATGACTATGTCATCAGCAAAACGAAGGTGAGTTAGATAATCTCCATTAATCTTTATCCCTTTGTTTTCCCAGTTCAGTGATTGAAAGACATTTTCCAATGTGGCATTAAAGAGCTTCGGAGATATGGTGTCACCTTGTCTCACTCCTTTTCCAATTTTTATGTGTGTGGTATTTTCAAACAGCCGAATCTTTGCAGTTGCATTTTCATAGATGTTATTAATAATATTAATGTATGCATCTTCAATACCGCAGGATTTCAGAGCCATTGCAACTGCTGATGGTTTCACCGAATCAAAGGCTTTTTCATAATCGATAAAAGCCATGCATAATGGAAGTTCATATTCCCTCGCTCTTTCAATTAGTTCTCTCAGTACGTGGATATGATCTATTGTGCTGTAGCCACTCCTGAATCCAGCTTGTTCTCTCGGTTGAGCCATGTCCAGTGTCACCTTCAAGCGGTGTGAAAGAACTTTAGTGAAGATTTTATAAACCACTGATAGGAGGCTAATAAGTCTGTAGTTCCTGAGATCCTCAATGTCACCTTTTTTATGTAGCAAGATCATTGTAGCGTTGTTCCAATCCTCAGGAATCTTCCCTTCATTAAGGCATCGAGTGAAAATTTGGGCGAGTACTGTTTCGATTTCTCCACTTGCTTCTTGTATGATATCTACAGTAATTGCATCTTCTCCTGGAGCTTTTCCCCGCTTTATGTTCTTGATTGCATGTGCAACTTCTGCTGGAAGGACTGGAAGAACTCTGGTACTGGTACCTTTCATGATGTCTGGAGTACATGTATCATCCCTTTCATATAATTTGGAGTAGAAATCTTTCACTCTTGTCAAAATTTCGCCTCTATTTCTTGTTATATAACCATCTTCTTTTCTCAGAGCCATAATCTGTTTTCTTCCCTTACTGAGATGTCCCTTTGCTATCTTAAGGCTTTGGTTGTTTTCAATTGCTTTCCTCACTAGCTCACAGTTGAATTTCCTTACGTCTTCAGTGATACTTTTTCGTGCTGTCTTGCATAGCTCTATATATTCCACTTTGGAAGTCACATCTTCTTTAGTTGTCCTCATCTCTCTTCTTTTTTGCATCAACATTTTGGTTTTTCCTGATAATTTGTTCACATGCAACTTGTTCTTAGACCCAGCTAATTTTGTTGCTGTTTCCATAAGAGTTTTGGTTACTTTTCTGTTAACTTCCGAAATATCCACTTCTTCCGATGTTAGGCCTTCTAAAGCAGAGAATCTGTTCTTCAGTTCCAACTTGAAAGTATTATGGTGTTTTTTAAGGTTGGTTATGTCAATACATTTTGTTTGTCTTATGAGCTTGCCACGTTCCAGTTTAGTGTTGAGGTGCTTCTTACATCTCACCAATCTATGGTCACTACCTGTGTTGAACTTGTTCAGCACACTGTAGTCTTCGATGACGAATTTTTTGTTACACATAATAAAATCAATTTCACTTGTCGTCCCAATTGGATGTCTCCATGTCCATTTACTGTGTGGCTTTTTCTTGAAAAAGGAGTTCAAGATGAAAAATCCTTCTGCCTCTGCAAACTCAACGAGAGTATTTCCACGCTGGTTTCTGTTGCCGTGACCGAATTTACCTACTGAAGTTATATTCTGTTGCCGTTGCCCTATTTTTGCTTTGAAATCTCCCATAATTATCTTCAAGTGCTGCTTACCTTTATTATTTAGATGACGAATTTTCTCATAAAATTCTTCAATTTCTTCTTCAGGATGACTTGTGGTGGGTGCATAAGTTTGAATAATCTGAGCCTGGTATCTTCTCGATAGTTGGATAACGAGTCGTGCAGCTCTGTCAGAGGAACTTTCAACTTCTACCACTTTATCCTTCAGTTTCTTGTTTATTATAAATCCAACACCACTAGTTCTGCCAGTATCTGTCCCACGATAATAGAAGAGATGTCCACTTTTCAGTTCAATGAGATCTTCTCATTTTCTCCTTACCTCACTTAGCCCTCACTTAGCCCGACGATGTCCCAGTTAATCCTTTGTAGTTCCTCTTCCAATTCAAGAAGCCTTGAATCAGAAGATAGGGAGCGTCCGTTATAGGTAGCCAAGGTCAGCATCAAATGGCAGCCTAGTCCGGTCCTCCGGGGATTCTTAGCACCCTCTGCCTTCATGTCGCACTGGCCGCTGCCTTGGCCAGGTACATTCCAGCTGCCGGAGACTGAGGGCCAAGATTTAAGTTGTAGAGTCATTTTGGAGGTGTTTGGCCATAACTCACCACGCTTGCCAAGCGGGTTGGTGAGTGTGGGATAGCATTTCCTCTGATCCCGATGGTATAGTTATACCGCTATTGGCGGTCGTCAGAGCCCCTTTAGTGGGAACAGGATGTACCACGAGAAGGCGGGGTTGACATTTGTCAAGGAGAGGCTGTGATGTTACGCATCACCTGACTTTACATCCTTAAATATATATATATATATATATATATATATATATATATATATATATATCATCATCATCATTGTCAACCATTATCAATCCACTGCTGGACGAAGGTCTCCCCAAGTTTCCTCTACAACGGTCTGTCTTGTGCCAGTCTCCTCCATGCCACTCCCGCATATTTACGAATTTTATCCACCCATCTCCCATGTGGTCTTTTTCTGGGTCTTTTCCTGCCCCTTGGAATCCAATCTAAAATTTCGGCTGTCCATCTATGGTCTGTCCTTCTGGCAGTATGTCCAACCCATTGCCATTTCAGGGATTTAACTCTGATCATGATGTCTTCCACTCTCGTCATTTTTCGGATCCACGAGTTCCTCTTCTTATCTCTCCTGGTTATACCAAGCATGCACCTCTCCATGCCTCTTTGAGTTGTCTGCAGCCTTTGTATGTCTCTTTTAGTTAAGGTCCACGTCTCTGCACCATACGTAAGCACTGGAAGGATGCATCGATCAAACACTTTTCTTTTAAGACATAATGGCATATTGCTCTTGAAAATTATGCTGTTTCTTCCAAAAGCTCTCCAGGCAAGTTTTGTACGCCGATTAATTTCTTCATCAATGTAACCCTCACTTGATATCTGCTGTCCAAGATAAACATACGTATCTGTTATCTCCAGTTTTTCTCCATCAATCGATAAATCTTCATTTCTTGTAAAAGCATTGAACATCACTTTTGTCATCTGAAAGTTCATTTTTAATCCCACTTCTTTACTCTTGTCAGCAAGTTCCTGGATCATACTCTGCAGCTTTGATGGGGTAGTTGCAAAAATGACTACGTCATCAGCAAAACGAAGGTGGGTTAGATAATCTCCATTAATCTTTATCCCTTTGTTTTCTCAGTTCAGTGATTGAAAGACATTTTCCAATGTGGCATTAAAGAGCTTCGGAGATATGGTGTCACCTTGTCTCACTCCCTTTCCAATTTTTATGTGTGTTGTATTTTCAAACAGCCGAATCTTTGCACTTGCATTTTCATAGATGTTATTTATAATATTAATGTATGCATCTTCAATACCGCAGGATTTCAGAGCCGTGGTAACTGCTGATGGTTTCACCGAATCAAAGGCTTTTTCATAATCGATAAAAGCCATGCACAATGGAAGTTCATATTCCCTCGCTCTTTCAATTAGTTCTCTCAGTACGTGGATATGA
Source organism: Macrothele yani (assembly GCA_039090855.1). Classification (NCBI taxonomy): domain Eukaryota; kingdom Metazoa; phylum Arthropoda; class Arachnida; order Araneae; family Macrothelidae; genus Macrothele; species Macrothele yani. The sequence continues at coordinate 63,724,273 of CM077001.1, read as the reverse complement.
TCTATTGTGCTGTAGCCACTCCTGAATCCAGCTTGTTCTCTCGGTTGAGCCATGTACAGTGTTACCTTCAAGCGGTGTGAAAGAACTTTAGTGAAGATTTTATAAACCACTGATAGGAGGCTGATTGGTCTGTAGTTCCTGAGATCCTCAATGTCACCTTTTTTATGTAGCAGGATCATTGTAGCATTGTTCCAATCCTCAGGAATCTTCCCTTCATTAAGGCATCGAGTGAAAATTTGGGCGAGTACTGTTTCAATTTCTCCACTTGCTTCTTGTATGATGTCTATAGTAATTCCATCTTCTCCTGGAGCTTTCCCCCGCTTCATGTTCTTGATTGCATGAGCAACTTCTGCTGGGAGGACTGAAAGAACTCTCTCTCTCTCTATATATATATATATATATATTCTATAAAGAAGATACCTAAGCAAAAAAATACATATATAATTTTGACTCACACCTAGTACAACATAGAAAAGGTTATGTATCTACCTGTGTGAGTAAAAGGAGAAAAGATAAAAAAATAAAATAAAACAACTGAATGTAGAAGGTGTCGAGAATACTGAGCCTTGGCTTTATCAAGGACCAGCAAAAACTCTGCATTTTGTCTTTTCCACAAAGACCTAGTTGGAAATGGGTTTCTGCAAGGCCATAGTAGCAAGTAACATTCCCACCTAAAATAGTTTAAAAAATATATATAAGTCATGTCCTGCGTAGAGTTGCATGACCTAGCACTAGTTAACAATTTCGCTTGCATCCATTAACCTTCCTGGCCCGACCCATGCTCTTCATCTGTTACTATTAAACAGAGAGAAGAAGATTAAAGAGAACTCAAGCTGTGAGAGTGACATAATAATTAGAAATGATTTTCAGCCATAACGAAATTCCAAGTTCGTTTGAGAGAGAATTTAAACCTGAAAATCAATGCAAAAGAAATCCAAATTTTACATTGCAATTAAAAAAGGAAATGTTAATTTTTAACGAACAGATTTTTGAAAGAAAACTTGAGTCTAAAACCCCCTACTCTACAACTTATGACAGCACGAAAACGAGAATAAGTTAAAGATAATAATTAACTAAAGAAAACTTTGTGAAAGTTATATACCTTAAACAGTTAGTTGCAATATGTACAAAGTATTTCAGCAGTGCTTTAAGTGCATAATTAATTAGTTATTAAGAACTTAACTACTTTGAAAAAACAGCGCAAAGACAGCGCATAGAAAAGGAACAAGCTTAGCCATCTTCTGTTCCTAGGTACCCCAAAAGACGCTCAAAGTTACAAAGAAAAGAAAGAGTTAAAACCCGCAAAAATGTTAACAGACAAACCAATGCCTAAAAGCTGAAAAGCTAAAAAACGACAGAGAAAAAGTACATGAAGTACAAACATTGAACTTATAAAACCTAGAACCCAAAAACAAGGAAGAGAGCTTACCTCTTGTGTGACAAAAACTTTTCTCCTCACAAGAGAAGAACATGGCTGACCTCTTCCGCCACTCCCTAGACGCTGGGGGGCAGTGAGGGTGGGGCTGATGGCCTCCTCATACAGCAAGAAACCAACGCGCGGAGATTTTAACCAGAGAAAAAAAATATATAAACTTAAGACTGTGGATCTGTATGATCAGAAAGAGCAGAATTAACTCTCCAGAATACATGAGAAATATTATAAAATACACGAGCAGTTTATTTAATAATCTTTGCATGTATTAAATCACCTTAGTGAGCTTCTATAGATTAATCAGAATCTTATTAATTTTAATGTTGGTTTTACTATTTTTAGTATAGCTATCCTAGTGATGAATAACTAGTTTTCTTTTTTATTTGTTTTTATTTTCTTTTATAAACAGATCTTTAAGCTTTTTTTGTGATTTTGTTTATATTATTTAATTTTTTGTTTTAATAGGACCGTCATATCCATAGCACTAAGGTTCCTTTAGGTAGTTAATAGGCATCCTCTAGCCAACTTCCTTACGGCTTTGATTGGTCAGAATCATATTATTAACTGTGTAGAAAATTAAAGCAGATCTGCCAACCTTACTCTATTATTCAGAATAATTTTTCTTAAAGTTCTTTTGATGAAAGAAGAAGGAATTTCGTTCTCTAGAAAACTTTCTAACAGTATATTAATGTGGTAATTGAAGTCCAAATTGTTGCTGCAAATTCTTGAAATTCTTAGGACCTGAGAAATTAGTACATTCTCAATTACTTTGGTTGAAATGTTATTATTCCAGTGTAGAGATTACTTTGAAAGGAAAATTAACTCTTTTATCACAGAGGCTAATAGATGGGTTACCTCTGTTGAGCTTAATGCTTAAGTCTAGGAAATCAAGTTCCTGATTACTGTGGTTGGTTTTACATAAGTTAAGAGAGCTAGGATAGATATTATCAAAATCACTCTCTATAACTTCTGAATTATTGATACACAGCAGATCAATGCTGCGTTGCGCGTTTTGATTTTCAGGTTATTTTGCAACATTTGTTTTAAATTCTAAAGTTTTTCCTTAGTCTTCAGTTTTGCTCTTAAGTATATATATATATATATATATAGGGATGTAAGGCCAGGTGATGCGTAACATCACAGCCTCTCCTTGACAAATGTCAACCCCGCCTTCTCGTGGTGCATCCTGTTCCCACTAAAGGGGCTCTGACGACCGCCAATAGCAGTATAACTATACCATTGGGATCAGAGGAAATGCTATCCCACACTCACCAACCCGCTTGGCCAGCGTGGTGAGTTATGGCCAAAAACCTCCAAAATGACTCTACAACTTAAATCTTGGCCCTCAGTCTCCGGCAGCTGGAATGTACCTGGCCAAGGCAGCGGCCAGTGCGACATGAAGGCAGAGGGTGCTAAGAATCCCCGGAGGACCGGACTAGGCTGCCATTTGATGCTGACCTTGGCTACCTATAACGGACGCTCCCTATCTTCTGATTCAAGGCTTCTTGAATTGGAAGAGGAACTACAAAGGATTAACTGGGACATCGTCGGGCTAAGTGAGGTAAGGAGAAAAGGAGAAGATCTCATTGAACTGAAAAGTGGACAGCTCTTCTATTATCGTGGGACAGATACTGGCAGAACTAGTGGTGTTGGATTTATAATAAACAAGAAACTGAAGGATAAAGTTGTAGAAGTTGAAAGTTCCTCTGACAGAGCTGCACGACTCGTTATCCAACTATCGAGAAGATACCAGGCTCAGATTATTCAAACTTATGCACCCACCACAAGTCATCCTGAAGAAGAAATTGAAGAATTTTATGAGGAAATTCGTCATCTAAATAATAAAGGTAAGCAGTACTTGAAGATAATTATGGGAGATTTCAATGCAAAAATAGGGCACCGGCAACAGAATGAAACTTCAGTAGGTAAATTCGGTCACGGCAACAGAAACCAGCGTGGAAATACTCTCGTTGAGTTTGCAGAGGCAGAAGGATTTTTCATCTTGAACTCCTTTTTCAAGAAAAAGCCACACAGGAAATGGACATGGAGACATCCAATTGGGACGACAAGTGAAATTGATTTTATTATGTGTAACAAAAAATTCGTCATAGAAGACTGCAGTGTGCTAAACAAGTTCAACACAGGTAGTGACCATAGATTGGTGAGATGTAAGATGCACCTCAACACTAAACTTGAACGTGGCAAGCTCATAAGACAAACAAAATCTATTGACATAACCAACCTTAAAAACACCATAATACCTTCAAGTTAGAACTGAAGAACAGGTTCTCTGCTTTAGAAGGCCTAACATCGGAAGAAGTGGACATCTCTGAAGTTAACAGAAAAGTAACCAAAGCTCTTATGGAAACAGCAACAAAATTAGCTGGGTCTAAGAACAAGTTGCATGTGAACAAATTATCAGGAAAAACCAAAATGTTGATGCAAAAAAGAAGAGAGATGAGGACAACTAAAGAAGATGTGACTTCCAAAGTGGAATATATAGAGCTATGCAAGACAGTAAGAAAAAGTATCACTGAAGACGTAAGGAAATTCAACTGTGAACTAGTGAGGAAAGCAATTGAAAACAACCAAAGCCTAAAGATAGCAAAGGGACATCTCAGTAAGGGAAGAAAACAGATTATGGCACTGAGAAAAGAAGATGGTTCTGTAACAAGAAATAGAGGCGAAATTTTGACAAGAGTGAAAGATTTCTACTCCAAATTATATGAAAGGGATGATATATGCACTCCAGACATCATGAAAGATACCAGTACCAGAGTTCCTCCAGTCCTTCCAGCAGAAGTTGCACATGCAATCAAGAACATGAAGCGAGGAAAAGCTCCAGGAGAAGATGGAATTACTGTAGACATCATACAAGAAGCAAGTGGAGAAATCGAAACAGTACTCGCCCAAATTTTCACTCGATGCCTTAATGAAGGAAAGATTCCTGAGGATTGGAACACCGCTACAATGATCCTGCTACATAAGAAAGGTGACATTGAGGATCTCGGAAACTACAGACCTATCAGCCTCCTATCAGTAGTTTATAAAATCTTCACTAAAGTTCTTTCACACCGCTTGAAGGTAACACTGGACATGGCTCAACCGAGAGAACAAGCTGGATTCAGGAGTGGCTACAGCACAATAGATCATATCCACGTGCTGAGAGAACTAATTGAAAGAGCGAGGGAATATGAACTTCCATTGTGCATGGCTTTTATCGATTATGAAAAAGCCTTTGATTCGGTGAAACCATCAGCAGTTACAATGGCTCTGAAAACCTGCGGTATTGAAGATGCATACATTAATATTATTAATAACATCTATGAAAATGCAAGTGCAAAGATTAGGCTGTTTGAAAATACAACACACGTAAAAATTGGAAAGGGAGTGAGACAAGGTGACACCATATCTCCGAAGCTCTTTAATGCCACATTGGAGGGTGTTTTTCAGTCGCTGAGCTGGGAAAACAAGGGGATAAAGATTAATGGAGATTATCTAACCCACCTTCGTTTTGCTGATGACGTAGTCATTTTTGCAACTACCCCATCAGAGCTGCAGAGTATGATCCAGGAACTTGCTGACAAGAGTAAAGAAGTGGGATTAAAAATGAACTTTCAGAAGACAAAAGTGATGTTCAATGCTTTTACAAGAAATGAAGATTTATCGATTGACGGAGAAAAGCTGGAGATAACAGACACGTACGTTTCTCTTGGACAGCAGATATCAAGTGAGGGTCACATTGATGAAGAAATTAATCGGCGTACAAAACTTGCCTGGAGAGCTTTTGGAAGAAACAGCATAATTTTCAAGAGCAATATGCCATTATGTCTTAAAAGAAAAGTGTTTGATCAATGCATCCTTCCAGTGCTTACGTATGGTGCAGAGACGTGGACCTTAACTAAAAGAGACATACAAAGGCTGCAGACAACTCAAAGTAGCATGGAGAGGTGCATACTTGGTGTAACCAGGAGAGATAAGAAGAGGAACTCGTGGATCCGAAAAATGACAAGAGTGGAAGACATCATGATCAGAGTTAAATCCCTGAAATGGCAATGGGCTGGACATACTACCAGAAGGACAGATCATCGATGGACAGCCGAAATTTTAGATTGGATTCCAAGGGACAGGAAAAGACCCAGAAGAAGACCACATTGGAGATGGGTGGATGAAATTCGAAAGTATGCAGGGGTGACATGGAGGAGACTGGCACAAGACAGACCGTTGTGGAGGAAACTTGGGGAGACCTTCGTCCAGCAGTGGATTGATAATGGTTGACAATGATGATGATTGAGTTGTCTGCAGCCTTTGTATGTCTCTTTTAGTTAAGGTCCACGTCTCTGCACCATACGTAAGCACTGGAAGGATGCATTGATCAAACACTTTTCTTTTAAGACATAATGGCATATTGCTCTTGAAAATTATGCTGTTTCTTCCAGAAGCTCTCCAGGCAAGTTTTGTACGCCGATTAATTTCTTCATCAATGTGACCCTCACTTGATATCTGCTGTCCAAGATAAACGTACGTGTCTGTTATCTCCAGCTTTTCTCCGTCAATCGATAAATCTTCATTTCTTGTAAAAGCATTGAACATCACTTTTGTCTTCTGAAAGTTCATTTTTAATCCCACTTCTTTACTCTTGTCAGCAAGTTCCTGGATCATACTCTGCAGCTCTGATGGGGTAGTTGCAAAAATGACTACGTCATCAGCAAAACGAAGGTGGGTTAGATAATCTCCATTAATCTTTATCCCCTTGTTTTCCCAGCTCAGCGACTGAAAAACACCCTCCAATGTGGCATTAAAGAGCTTCGGAGATATGGTGTCACCTTGTCTCACTCCCTTTCCAATTTTTACGTGTGTTGTATTTTCAAACAGCCTAATCTTTGCACTTGCATTTTCATAGATGTTATTAATAATATTAATGTATGCATCTTCAATACCGCAGGTTTTCAGAGCCATTGTAACTGCTGATGGTTTCACCGAATCAAAGGCTTTTTCATAATCGATAAAAGCCATGCACAATGGAAGTTCATATTCCCTCGCTCTTTCAATTAGTTCTCTCAGCACGTGGATATGATCTATTGTGCTGTAGCCACTCCTGAATCCAGCTTGTTCTCTCGGTTGAGCCATGTCCAGTGTTACCTTCAAGCGGTGTGAAAGAACTTTAGTGAAGATTTTATAAACTACTGATAGGAGGCTGATAGGTCTGTAGTTTCCGAGATCCTCAATGTCACCTTTCTTATGTAGCAGGATCATTGTAGCGGTGTTCCAATCCTCAGGAATCTTTCCTTCATTAAGGCATCGAGTGAAAATTTGGGCGAGTACTGTTTCGATTTCTCCACTTGCTTCTTGTATGATGTCTACAGTAATTCCATCTTCTCCTGGAGCTTTTCCTCGCTTCATGTTCTTGATTGCATGTGCAACTTCTGCTGGAAGGACTGGAGGAACTCTGGTACTGGTATCTTTCATGATGTCTGGAGTGCATATATCATCCCTTTCATATAATTTGGAGTAGAAATCTTTCACTCTTGTCAAAATTTCGCCTCTATTTCTTGTTACAGAACCATCTTCTTTTCTCAGTGCCATAATCTGTTTTCTTCCCTTACTGAGATGTCCCTTTGCTATCTTTAGGCTTTGGTTGTTTTCAATTGCTTTCCTCACTAGTTCACAGTTGAATTTCCTTACGTCTTCAGTGATACTTTTTCTTACTGTCTTGCATAGCTCTATATATTCCACTTTGGAAGTCACATCTTCTTTAGTTGTCCTCATCTCTCTTCTTTTTTGCATCAACATTTTGGTTTTTCCTGATAATTTGTTCACATGCAACTTGTTCTTAGACCCAGCTAATTTTGTTGCTGTTTCCATAAGAGCTTTGGTTACTTTTCTGTTAACTTCAGAGATGTCCACTTCTTCCGATGTTAGGACTTCTAAAGCAGAGAACCTGTTCTTCAGTTCTAACTTGAAGGTATTATGGTGTTTTTTAAGGTTGGTTATGTCAATAGATTTTGTTTGTCTTATGAGCTTGCCACGTTCAAGTTTAGTGTTGAGGTGCATCTTACATCTCACCAATCTATGGTCACTACCTGTGTTGAACTTGTTTAGCACACTGCAGTCTTCTATGACGAATTTTTTGTTACACATAATAAAATCAATTTCACTTGTCGTCCCATTTGGATGTCTCCATGTCCATTTCCTGTGTGGCTTTTTCTTGAAGAAGGAGTTCAAGATGAAAAACCCTTCTGCCTCTGCAAACTCAACGAGAGTATTTCCACGCTGGTTTCTGTTGCCATGACCGAATTTACCTACTGAAGTTTCATTCTGTTGCCGTTGCCCTATTTTTGCATTGAAATCTCCCATAATTATTTTCAAGTGCTGCTTACCTTTATTATTTAGATGACAAATTTCCTCATAAAATTCTTCAATTTCTTCTTCAGGATGACTTGTGGTGGGTGCATAAGTTTGAATAATCTGAGCCTGGTATCTTTTCGAGAGTTGGATAACAAGTCGTGCAGCTCTGTCAGAGGAACTTTCAACTTCTACAACTTTATCCTTCAGTTTCTTGTTTATTATAAATCCAACACCACTAGTTCTGCCAGTATCTGTCCCACGATAGTAGAAGAGATGTCCACTTTTCAGTTCGATGAGATCTTCTCCTTTTCTCCTTACCTCACTTAGCCCCACGATGTCCCACTTGATCCTTTGTAGTTCCTCTTCCAATTCAAGAAGCCTTGAATCAGAAGATAGGGAGCGTCCATTGTAAGTAGCCAAGGTCAGCATCAGATGGCAGCCTAGTCCGGTCCTCCGGGGATTCTTAGCACCCTCTGCCTTCATGTCGTACTGGCCGCTGCCTTGGCCAGGTACATTCCAGCTGCCGGAGACTGAGGGCCAAGATTTAAGTTGTGGAATCATTTTGGAGGGGTTTGGCCATAACTCACCACGCTGGCCAAGCGGGTTGGTGAGTGTGGGATAGAATTTCCTCTGATCCCGATGGTATAGTTATACCGCTATGGGCGGTCGTCAGAGCCCCTTTAGTGGGAACAGGATGCACCACGAGAAGGCGGGGTTGACATTTGTCAAGGAGAGGCTGTGATTTTACGCATCACCTGGCCTTATATATATATATATATAAACATTTCATATTTATAAATGATGTGGACATCTCTATCAACTTTTAATTCGATAAAACCCTTGTGACGTACGTTCCAGCAGGACGCACACGACATAAAGGCACATAGCAATCAGAATAAACGTCTGCGTAGCTCAGTTGGTAGAGCGACTTGTTCTGGAATATGCGGACTCGGGTTCGAATCCCTGCGTAGACCAAAAATGACGGAGAAATTTACTTCGTTATAATGGCGCCCGAACTATCCGGATGACCCGACCGTTCAATATCTCGCAATGGTGTGGTGTTATTTCCACACCGCGAGATAGGAAAAATCAGGGAATCCCTTCTCCAGCGCTTCGAAAAATAAATGTGTGTGACGTTGCATTCCACACACCAGAT